>CM067081.1:117841484-120241484 GCA_034008185.1 Gorsachius magnificus | reverse complement strand
TGTTGCTCCATGGAGCGCGTCATCTCCTGGTAGCACCTCTGTCCCTCATCAGGGCATCTTCCTTCTTGCCCCTGAGGACAAGAGGAGAAGGAAGAGAGAGGACGGGGGAGTGGTTGTGGTGATCATGGGAAGCAGGAGGGGACAGTTTCAATGCAGGTCATAGGCAGGGGAAGTCACAGGGCATTTTTTTGTTTCTTCATTTATACTTCTGTTTCACATGGAATAGCTGGTTTGTTTTTTAATGATGTGTGAGGAATGCTGCCAAAAATGGAAAACATTCATTTGAATTTTTAAAGAAGCTTATTGTGCCTCTTTTCCATTTAATTTCCATGAATATTCTGTAGACTATAATGGGAATATTCACTGGAGCAATAGATGAGAGATCTGGACAGGCTGGATCGATGGGCTGAGGCCAGCTGTATAAGGTTCAACAAGGTCAAGTGCTGGGTCCTGCACTTGGGTCACAACAGCTCTATGCAGTGCTACAGGCTTGGGGAAGAGTGGCTGGAAAGCTGCCCAGCAGAAAAGGACCTGGGGGTGTTGGTTGAAAGCCAGCTGAATGTGAGCTGGCTGTGTGTCCAGGTGGCCAAGAAGGCCAAAGGCATCCTGGCTTGTATCAAAAATTGTGTGGCCAGCAGGACTAGGAAAGTGATTGTCCCCTTGTACTTGGCACTGGTGAGGCTGCACCTCGAATACTGTGTTCAGTTTTGGGCCCCTCACTACAAGACTGGCACTGAGGTGCTGGAGCGTGTCCAAAGAAGAGCAACGAAGCTGGTGAAGGGTCTAGAGCACAAGCCTTGTGAGGAATGGCTGGGGGAACTGGGGTTGTTCAGCCTGGAGAAGAGGAGGCTGAGGGGAGACCTTATCACCCTCTACGACTCCCTGAAAGGAGACTGTAGCGAGGTGGGTGTTGGTCTCTTCTCCCAAGTAACAAGTGATAGGACAAGAGGAAATGGTCTCAAGTTGTGCCAGGAGAGGTTTAGGATGGCTATTAGGAAAAATTTCTTTGCCAGAAGGGTTGCTCAAGCACTGGAATGGACTGCCTAGGGAAGTGGTGGAGTCCCCATCTCTGGAGATATTCAAAAGATGGGTAGCTGTGGTGCTTAGGGACATGGTTGAGTGGTGGACATGGTGGTGCTAGGTTAACGTGTTGGACTTGATGTTCTTAAAGGTCTTTTCCGACCTAAACGATTCTGTGATTCTATGTTATGCTAATTCTGTGGGACAAAAATGGTAAGTGAGTTTTGAATTCATAATTGTGAATATTCATGATGATAACCTATTTTATACAGTACCCATCCAAAACCATGCTTCGTTTGCAACAAAGTAGACTCCAGATTATGTGTACAGCTTTTGCAGAATTAGTACATGAGCAATGAATCTAAAACACCCTGAGCAAAACTGTGCCTAACCAAAGTATTACAAATTTTAGAAAAAAAAAATAATAATTAATTGCTAAAGACAAGACATTGAGCTGTCTTGTTTGTATGAAATTTGTCATTATTCTTGAACTAACCCCAAACAGAGGAAATCAGGATAATTCTTCCAGACATTACAGCTGTGGAATAAGTTTCTTTCACTAGCAAGTCCAGCATGACACCCATCATGCAGGGGAAAATGGAGGGAAACGGTATGATAAAACAATGGAACAAGATGAAAGAAATAGAAAGGCATCATGTGCTTAATCCCCAGACATAACAGATTTAGGACAATGCTCCTGACCAAGCTTATACAAATTAGATTTGAGACTTTTTAAGTATGTGTTAATACTGAGATTACTTTTATATAATATATATCACGTTATTTTCTCCATATATTTTATACAATATTACCTAACAGGATCTGTTTGTATATAATTATGTTTTCCTTGGTTTTGGTGACCAGTTTCCACCTCTCCTTTTAGGTAGCCATATATGTCTGATAACTATCAGAGAGAAATCATCTGACTCACATAGTTATTTAAATAAAGGGGTAAGGAATAATGTTCCTAATGTTCCTCTTTGTAAACCCATGCTGATTTTTGCTATTGCTTTGGGTATTCTGCTGGAGCTTTTTTTTTTGGGCAAGGGGAAATCCATAAAATCTTGCAGCATTTCTTTTGTGTGACATAAAAAGTTTTGTGAGTTTGGTGCTGAGAGTTTACCTCTTTCTGGCATTTTCCTGCTACTGCTGAATTTTCAATAAAATAAATAATAATAAAAAATCAGCTAGACTATTTTTATAATGCTATTAAAAACCAGTTATTTTTATAGTAGGAAACAGACAATCTTACAAATGACTGTTTTATAATATATACTTTTTGATTTTTTTTCTGAGCTTTTCTTTTTAGAAATAAACAGAATTTTGATAATGCTAAATTTCGGTGTATCTTCAACGATTGTTTTAAAGCTATTTTAATTCTTAGTTAAACCCTTTAACAAAGTTTTTCCTCCAAGGTTTTTCCTTCCTGGAAGGCCTCCTTCAGTGTAGACAGGTATTTTGACACTGTGCATGTTAACATGGATGCTTTTGATTTTTGATGGATATTGCCTTTTATTTCAATTTAGTTTAAGTCTTTTATATGTGCCATAACTTAAAATGAATGGGCATGCTGAAATCTGGAATAAGTGTCCAGAGAAAATAATTTCAGAATCTATTTCATATATCCATCTAAATGCACACTTTGTTATACCATTTTTTTTCCTTTGTAGAAAGAAGAAATCCTAATATTTACAGGCTACAAGGTTTTATTTTAGTGTCAATAAAATCCCAAGCTATAGCCTATATGAGAACAACGTATTGAAATTTCTGCACCAAAACAGCTTGATTGCCTTTTTTTCCTCCCTTTCAACGAAAATGCAAATCAATGAATAGAATTTAATTATTTTATGTGTATAGCTAAGTTGATTTAACACTTAATTTTATTCGATACGTGTTCTATGGCTGACAGAGTAGTTATAAGGTGCAGTTGATTGATACATTCTCCTTTCACCTTTGGAGACCTCAGTTTAATTCTGGCATAGGTCACACTGGAAATTAGTTTCGATAGGCATGTTTTACTCTTTAGTGCATGTTTGTCCACATCATAAACCCATCAAGCAACATGATGCAGTTAACAGTCAATGCTGCGGACAAGCTAGTGACCAGATGAACGGATGGGATTTTGAAGAGTAATTTGTGTCCCTTGGCAGAACTGTGATTGGGAGCAGCCAAGCTCAGTTTCTCTTGAATTTCTGGTTCTGACTTGTCACTCAGTTATTTATTTTTAATGGGCAGCAAATGCATGTACTTGAAAAGTATGGTTTTCCCAGTTGCCTTCCTGAATGAAACTCCTTACTGAAAGTTTTAAGGACCTAAGGACAACTATAGAACGGGCATTTTGATATAATTGGAAAGCATCCATTTTGACAACACCTCTTGTTGCTTATTTCGTCTTTAAAGTCACAGTGGCAAAATAAATCTAACCATAAAGTTAGCAGGTGTTCTCAGAGGTGTTGCTGATTTGTATTCCAGTGTTACCTCTGTTCCCCAGGCAGCCAGGTGACCCCATCCCAGGTTAAAAAAGAATCCCCAAGGTAGAGCTCAGCACCAAATCCAGAGCTCCACGACAGGAGCAATGCCTCTCTGTGACTCGAGTGCAGGTAAGAGCTTTATTATTTCACATGCTCTATATATGACTTCACCGTACACATCCCCTATTTCTCAGAAACTAACTGCACGCTGAGCAGCAAAAAGGAAAAGCTAAATGGAAACCGGTAGGAAATCTGTCTGCAAGAGGCATTTGTACCACTTAGGCATGCAGGTGCAATAGCCTCATCAACTGCAGTACCTCTGTTTCACACCGAGCCTGCTTGCGTGAATAAGGTTTCCAGGATTAGTTGCTAGGCCTTTTATTTAGCTTTTCAAGGTATGGTTGTATTTCTGACATGAGCATAGTGTAATCACAGGGAATAATTTTGATGGATATCAGAGGAGAGGAGAGAGAGATGCTCACTGAGCCCAGCTGATGCATAGAGGGTCATTTATGTCTTGTCCATAAACACATGAAGTAGGAGAAGAGACCCCTGGGAGGCCAGTGACACTAATGGAAAAGTTAAGTGTGAGACTGTACAGCTGGACTAGATGCCTTTTATTCAGAGTTGTTATTAATTTAGACAAAGCAATCTAGAGCTGTCAGGGGTATAACCTCTGCATTCACCTCTGTAAATTATCGTAGCCTCTATCACCTTAACAACAGGGATTCACGTCTGGGTGTTTGTCTTAGAGGTGAGTCTCAACCTCCTAGGTTAACTTGTGATTTGAAAGGACATAATTCATTGTTGTTCCCTAATAAGTTTCTTCCTCGCTGTTGCCTTTTAATAAGTTTCTTCTTCACTTTGTTAGCAGCTGATCTTGAAAGCATTACAAGGTGAAGATGTCATCCTATACCAAATATAACCTGTAGTGTAGTAGGCATGGGCGCTTTGTCTAACAAGACTGTGTATGGTCCTCAGAGGAAATATAGCCTCAGTTCCAAATATTCATACTGATTTTTGATACTGTAAGGAAAGGTTAGTGCTAGCAGTGGTGAATTTTTGTTCTCCTTTCCAGCTACAGTTGCGTACCAGCTGTACCATGTAATAGTCGCAACATTTTTTTTTCTTTAAAAGAGAGCAACCTTCACCCTGATGAGAATTGCAACTTGAAAAGACCATTCTGATTCGGTGGTCCCAACTGTCACCTCCCTGACCTCACAAAATAGACTTTCAGCTTTTGTGTATCACCTCCTGCCTTCTCCGTACCCTCTGTGCTCTCATCACATCCTCCTCCACACTGGCATTTGATTCATTGAGCTGGATTCTGACAGAGGAATCTCATGTTAGCCTCTCTTCTCGTGAGACTGACAAAACCTTTGTGATAGATAAGCTTTCTTCTGAAATTTGAAATAGCCTGGTATAAACCTGCCTTTTTTATGATTCTGCACCTATTGAGTAGGGCAGAATGCAGCTTAAGAACCAGGGCATCGGCTTCGTGATATTTTTGAACTCTGCCATGGAGAAGCAGAAGTGATTTCATGTAATGTTAAACAACAGCTATGTCTCTTTCCTTTTCCTTATCTAAGGAAACATAACTCATTCTGTGTCTGTGTTCCTAATTAGTAACACTTACAAGCTTTGACCTTTCAACAGAGAGCTCAGCTGAGCTTCATCTGTACAGAATTGCCCCTACAATATAGCTGTGCCTAATAATAAAAACAATTTAAACCACATTAAAACATTAAAAAAAAAACCACTTAAAGGTTTAGACCCAGACACATTTCCACATTTATTCATCTTGAGCAGTAATTTGCTCTGGTAATAGTCCCAGTGAGACTGTAGTGAGATGCACTGCAAGTAAGGGAGGAAGAGCATCGCTTAATAAATAAGCAGTTGTGTCCTTCTGCTTCGTTCACGTATGGCTCGATGGTCTTCGTGTCCAGTGTATGATTTCTTCCCAGGACCAGCCTAGTTCCAACAGCCCTCTTCTGCCACTTTATGTGTACATATACTTCTTTGGCTTATTTTTTCTGATTAACTCTCATAACCTGAAGAAAATTGCAGATGTTAAAGCACTAGCTGGAGTTTAATGTTTTTATCCAGACTGGTGTCACTGTCAGGGAAGACTGAAAATGTTTATTTTCCAAGTGACAGTGTAGGCATGCTCACTCTTGTGGCAGATTTCTGGCACCGGAGGACTGAGTCCTGGCAAGCTTTGTGAAATCAAGTCACTGATACCACGATCCCTCATGTATTTGGGAAACTTTCAGCTTGTGGAAAAATTGGTCAGGCTTTGATATAGCCCTTTACTCTTTCCTTTGCTCCTCCAGCTGTTATTACCAGCCTAAACTACAATAAGAAATAAGCTCTGTGTAAGAGTAAGCCTTTTTTTCTGAGTTTAGAAGAGCAATGCCGCCTTATGCCCAGAGAGTGGTTGAGCTGCCACGACTATATTTTGCAAGGTCCTAATTCCTTACTTCAGATGATGAAAGTATCCTCTGCCTGAAATAATTTTAAAATTTAACAAACTCTTACTCAGAAACTATAATTTGTTATACTTAGCTACCTAGTCCAGAAGAAAAAAAGGCAGTCAGGCTCCAAGCCAGTATGTTGTCTCTCAGCTGGTTCTGTGGTCTGAAGAAAACCAGGGCAGTTTGCAACTCCTGTCCTTCTGCACAAGTCAGAGAGCTTGTCCAGGGATTTCCATGGGCCACATCTCTGCTTACGCTAAACTGAATGGCTCCCTTTATATCAGTGAGTGCTTACAGGTTATACTGGGAGCGCCACTATTGGCAGTACCTTAAATCTAATTTGTGCAGGTTCTCATATTCCCTTACTTTCACTTAGTCTCATGGAGGAAATAATGGCTTTCAGTTTTATTCAGAGAAGTGACGGTAAGCCCTTGTGCCAGCTGAAATATGCTGGATTCCTTTTCTTAGTAGGATGAAGTTATGTTGCAATAATTTCATTGCCTTGAAGGTTTTAGACTTTAGAGAATTTCTTTTAAAGAGATCATCAGCAAAATTTGAAACGTAATCTGAGTATGCTTTCTTTTTTTTGTGAAGCCAATAACACCAGTTGCTCATTCTCATACAAAATAATATCACTATATGCCTGTTATTATGCACTTTACCACTATCTGTTATAAGACTCTTTGCAATGGAGATGCCAAATCTATCCCCAGGCAGAAGGTAATACTTCAGTGCCCAACAACTTGCCGTAACCCTTACGCGAACCATGGTATACGTTCTCTATCTAATCAACTTCTTGTTGTATAACACAGTGATGCTGTGTAATAGTTACCGTAGATCTTTGATTTAGAGGAATGTGTTTTCTTAAGATTAGAAGAGGAAGTATGAGCTTGACTGGAAGAGTTCACCTGCTCTAAGATTAAACAATACCCATCAAGGTTGATCCTATAGTTAACGAAGGCTGCGGTCTACTGTGATCCAGCCAGGAGTAGCAGTCAGTTTGGTAGGCAGTTATGAAAGCGCTATCTGGAGTTTGCTTTTGTCTGAGCTGTTCTCTATCACTCTCTCCAATAACTCTTCAAAGATGATTTTTCAAGTTGAATGAGGTATCATTTGACTGAACTGCAATTCAAGAGTAACAACACCCTATTCAACTGAGTTTTATTTCTGTGAAAAACACGCAAACACACTGTGATCTGCATAAGAAAGAGTGAACATTAACAAAGAACTTTCCCCCTACATGCTTTCCAAAAACCTGAGATGATCGAGAAATCAGATATGCAACCAGAAGTGAGCATTGAACCAAACATGCCCTTCCTCAGGACTGTCTTCTTATGCAAGTATATCTCATACACTGCAGATTATCCTTTCATAGGCTATTTGCCCCAATATTCCTTTTTTATGACATTCACAAAGATAAATATTAATCACTTTGATCAAGTAAACATGGATGTTTCTCTTCAGCTTCCCCATTTTAGTTATTAAAGAAATAATACATTATTTTGGTAACTTATTTCTTTCAACAGTTTAGTAAGTGAAGTGATGCTGTTAACCTCCAATTTAGAACATTTGTTTTTTTAATTCAACAACATACTTCAGATTTAAAAGCATCTGAAAAGAGTAATGTGTCTACACATACATCCCAGACTTCTGGACTTGTTATGAAAACAAAATTAAAGAAGAAATCATTGACAATGGAGTGCTTCAACAATTGAAGTGCTGAATTTTTTTGGTGGATATTAAAGTACCTTTTATAGCTGTCATTTTAGCAAAATTGGCTAAATTCCCCTCAGTATTGTATTCTAAACTTCCATAAGTATAGATAGAGGAAAATGATACCCTGCTATTTAAGACACTGTGCTTTCTGCATTTATCTATTAACGTTTGATCTTTTGCTTTTGCATGTACACCTTAGACTTTTGTAAGTGCCTTTCTTCTCAGCTATCATGCAAAACACTGTATATTTTAGATGGCTGAGGTCATACCAAACTCATCTCTGTTAAAAGCTGCCAATTCAAATCCTCCTCCCTCGCTATTTGACCTAGGCTCCTTCTGAGCTGTTCAGCTGTGGAAACAACTCAAAAGGAAACAGTTAATGATGGTAAACTGGGGTGTCATGGTTCTCTATATATGGCTATTGTAATACAGATACAGCAGGCCAGCAATGACTCATCAGTAGCACCAAGCCTGCAATTTTGCTGCGTTTGCAATTTCAAAGAAAAGCAGCTCACAATTACATGTATTAAACTTTCAGATGATGCAGAAATTATGATGTACTTCATTTATATTATCAGTCAAACTATAGGGAGAGAACGTCAGGTCTTTATGTGGCCCAGGTGCACATTTCTTATAATTTAATCAGCACAAAGCACCCTCATTTCACCATAGAACTCTAATTCATGCTCTGAAAACCACACCATGCCCTCTGTCTTCCTCCTGCTGCAGTCAGTAAATTACAACTAACGATTCATAACTGTTACCTGCATTTAATCTAGCGACCTTTGCAGCGAGTTCAGCCAGCTCTGCTCTACAACCCGGTAACGTTATATAGAATGCCATGAATTATCTTCATGGAGATTATGGATATAAAAAGGGACTGTTTTAAAAAAAACCAAACCAAACAGCTAGTAATTTGGTTTAGGCAAATGCATGTGGGAAATGCGTTAACGGGTTAAATGCACATCCCACGCTGATCTGTGGGAACAATGTCCTTCAGCTCAGCAAGGATGCATCGGTAGTGGGAGAGCGCCAGCTACCTGTCTGCTTTCCTCTCCGTTTCTTATTGCCTTCCTTTCCTTTCTGCCTCCCTTCCTCTCCTCCTCTGTCACAGGCCAGGAACTGGGGTAACAGGCTGAGGAAGCAGCTATACTGATGGGCTGGATCCTGCCAGCCAAGTCAAACTTGGAAACCCAGGAGAGTGTTGGGGCAGAGAGACAACCTGAGTTAATGCCCAGGGGAGTGGGAAGCATTTGCTGGGTGTAGAAATGTGATGCAGGGCTGGGAGGAGGTTTTGGGGGGTGTGTGTGTGTGTATTGTTTCTACCTGAAATGTGGCTGCCAAGAGTTCGCTGTCAGTGTTATGTGCTAATTCCTGCTGGTGATGGGGGATCCTTAAGAGGGGTTCTAGGAGGGGATGGAGGGCTGCGAGGTGCCCATGGGTGAGGGGCCATCTGCCAGAGTGGGGTGCTCGAGGAGATCTCTGGCTAGTGCCTCTCCCCCCGCACGTGTCCAGTGGGCTGCACCACTCTGGAAAGGTCCTCGCGGCTGTACACTCTGAGAGCTGGAATGGCCGTCTTTGTATGACCCAAAAGCGTAATGAAGAAGTTAGGGCTGCTGTTTTGAAAGCTGTCCAAAGAAGATTTGGATGCTCGGTTCTCATTTAAGAACTGGTGGGAAAACAGGTGCCAAAATCCTGGCTTTGACATCATAAATCTGCCTGCCCCGAACAAAAGCAAGAGAGAGAGACGAGAAAGTCAAATGCCTCTTCAGTTGACTGAAACTCACTGATACCATGTCAGGGTCAAAGAATTTATTTTTCTCCCTATGTCTTCTCACCTTTGCCTACTTCAAAATGAAGGGTGAGGGTAGGGAAAAAACCCCACCTAGAAAGTGTTACAGCTGCTTTGATATTTTTCTCTTTGGAATAATATTCTCTTCCATTTAATTAAATTTTCATTTTTTAAAGGGAATTTAAAAAAACACTAGTCAACCAAAAGATTAATTTCTTGTACTGTTCTAGTGAAAACTATTTCTGGGTATAGGACCTGCCAGTCTGTGGGTGGATTAGCATAAACTAGGAGAAAATATTGAAAATTGAGAAATGTACTTTTCTTATCACAAAAAAATTTCATATGCAAAGGGTGAGTGAAGAAAAATCAGTCAAAGCTTAATCTCCTGTGGTGGGTTGACCCTGGCTGGATGGCAGGTGCCCACCAAAGCTGCTCTATCCCTCCCCTCCTCAGCTGGGCAGGGGAGAGAAAATAAAACATAAAGCTCATAGGTCGAGATAAGGATAGGGAGAGATCACTCACTGATTATCGTCACAGGCAAAACAGACTCAACTTGGGGAAATTAGTTTAATTTATTACCAAATCAGAGTAGGGTAATGAGAAATAAAAACTAAATCTTAAAACACCTTCCCCCCCCCTCCTTTCTTAACTTTACTCCTGATTTTCTCTGCCACCTCCTCCTCCTCCTGAGTGGTGCAGGAGGATGGGGCATGGGGGCTGTGGTCAGTTCATCACACGCTGTCTCTGCTGCTCCTTCCTCCCCAAGGAGAGGACTCCTCACCCTCTGCCCCTGGTTCCTCCCACAGCAGACAGTCCTCCATGAACTTCTCCCCTTTTAAATCACCGGCCCAGCCAGCAAATGTGCTCCAGCCTGGGCTCCTCTCCCCACGGGGCCACACGCCCTGCCAGGAGCCTGCTCCAGTGAGGGGTTCCCACGGAGTCACAGTCTCCTTCGGGCACCCCCCTGCTCCGGCGTGGGGTCCTCCCCGGGCTGCAGGGGGGTATCTGCTCCCCCATGGGCCTCCCTGGGCTGCAGGGGGACAGCCTGCCCCACCAGGGGCTGCAGGGGAACCTCTGCTCCGGCGCCTGGAGCCCCTCCTGCCCTCCTGCTGCACTGGCCTGGGGGTCTGCAGGGCTGTGCCTCACACATATTCTCACCCCTCTCCTCCAGCTGCTGTTCCCAGCAGGTTTTTCTCCCCATTCTTAACTATGTTACCCCAGAGGCACTACCACCATTGCTGATGGGCTCAGCCTTGGCCAGCAGCGGGTCCATCTTGGAACCGGCTGGCGTTGGCTCTGTTGGACGTGGGAGAAGCTCCTGGCAGCTTCTCAAAGAAGCCACCCCTGTAGCCCCTCTGCTACCAAAACCTTGCCATGCAAACCCAATACATGTCCACTTAACGAAAATATTTCCATCCATTTTATTCATATGCTTAATTCACAATAAAGGGAACACAGCTGATGAGTTAAAAAAGCACACTAGAAATGAAGAAAAACATTAACAACGGTTCCTCTAGCTACTGACTATTTTTATGTCTTGCTTTAAAGGGGTGCTGTTAAAGATAATACTGTGGAGGTTGGAGAGGACCAGCATGCCTTATTTCTAAGCTAAGGGCTGAGCTGTGTCATTTGGTAGTCTAGGTAACTAAAGTAGGTTTTATGAAAGGAAAATAATTGCTCTTAAAAATTCATGATTCCTGTTTGGCATATCTCTGATCATCTGAGCTTTTATAAATTTAAAAAATACAGAACATCTAAAGAAGCCGTAGAAGAACGTCTAAATTGGCTAGTCCAGAGTGGTATACTTGTGGTGAGCATGAGGCCATCAAGTAGGCATCATAAATCCAGACTGTTTAATTGTATTAATAAAAGTTCATCCATGTGATTGTAGGGAAGCGTCTGATAGTCTGGTACATTTGTTCTGGTGATTAATACATCGTGCATGATGTTCTGAGACAGCCAGGTATTTTTCAGTTTCAGTTTTATAGGTTTGTCGGTGTCATCACACCTAAAGATTAACAGGGCTCCCAGCACATGAATGGGGTCTCTTGTTCTTTGACTTCCCTAGTTAACACCAGAATAAACTAGTCCAGATCCTCTTTCCCGAAAGGATCCAAAGTGACTTTGAAAAATAACGTTGTTAAACAGCTTCACACTGGCCATAGTATACCTCGCTGCCATTTGAGCCTCCTGACCCAGATTTGTATGCATTGCAGATGGGAGAAGGACTCACCAGACGAGGAGTCACGTGTCACCCCTGTGTAGCACATCTGCAGCTGGCTGTGTATCCGTACCACATATCCCAGCTAAAGGTAACCCTGTTGTCTCGTCTTTGATCTGTTGATGTTCTTGGTGGTGTTGAGGTTATCCGTGTTTCAGCTTAATACAGAATGACCGAATTGTGCTTTTTTCCCTTCATATGTCTGCTTTTTATTCATTGCTAGCCTCCCCATAATGGGATGTCTATTCCTGTGGTAGCAGTGCTATCCGGTATTTTGCAACTTAAACTCTGCCAAGGGCTGTACGGTATAGTTTGTTACCTTGAGAGAGGTCGTGGGTGTAATGGAGCAACAGGTTGAGGCTGCACGATCACAAACGTAGATCACAACATAGAGTAAATCACTGGAAACCCCACAGTGCTGGGAGTTTCCAACAAAAGGCTGTTTGCAGATCTGTAAATAAGTCTGAATGCCTCTTCCTGTGGCAGTGATACACAACTCTCTACAGGTTTGACTAGCTATGTCAGAGCAGCTGAAGAGCATATGTTGTTATGGAGGTGACACGTAGGGAGCGTATTAATGTGTACAGCCACATGGATTTTGCTCAGTGTTTATGGGACATGAGAGTTGCATTATCTGATATTTTGTATGAGTGGTGAACACTTAAAATTCTGATTGGGTTCAAGTCCATGAGAGTTGCCAGTGCCATAGAAAGATGAAGAGTTACTGTGAACCATTTTCCCTTAGCTTCTTTACTGAAACACTTCCAGTTATTTATTTTAGAAGGACCACATATTCCCCCAGATAATTTCTTGGCTTTCCTGTTCTTGTCAGTGCCAGATACCAGTGCCAGTGATTTTTCTCCCGCCTATTGTGGTTACAGTATTTCTTCAATAGAAATTGTCTGGAGGCCACAGACTAATTTTACTGAAGTCAGTAGATGGGAATTACATGGCATTGACTCCTGGGCTCTCTCCGTCTGTTTCAGATTATAACTATTGACCTAGAGGTGAAAGGCTCTATATCCCATTACCGATTCCCTGAGTCATATGGTTCCTTATAACAGTGCTTTAAAGAGATGATGCAGGATGCTAGTATTCAATAGCATCTGTACTAATAGCACTTACTCAAATTTATTGGCAAAGGTACCTTCCAGGTTTTGTTTTTTGAACAATGAATAAATATCTATACTCGTGAACTCCTCGCAAAATCCTCAAGTCCTTATGCATCTAAACTTTTTGCTGAAGACAAATATCTTAAACAAGAGTTAAAGACAAGAAGATCTGGATTTGTTTTAAAATTCTGGCATACTATTATTCACAATAATATGCTGGCTATAATAAAAGCCTTGAATTCAGAAAATCCCCTGGTATCACATTTTTCTATTTTGAACACCAGTGTAGTCCTTTTCATTTGTGATTGGGAATTAGCACAATTTCTCATTACTGCTATCTTAAAAGCTACACATCTTTGCATTTCAGTCCTATTGTGTAGTGTGTATGTCTGAATAAAGAAGAACTGAGATAAAAAGGAGCAAGAGTTAGAGAGGGTAACCCTTCTTGCTATTGAGTGCATGTGGAAATCTGCACCATCACCAACCATATAATTTTTGTTTGGTTTTCCATTTTTTTCAATTACATCATTACTTTAAGCAACAGATGTTGTGTCCCACCCTGTATGTGTTATCCTCTGACCAGTTTTTGGTTACATGATACAACACAAACGAAACTGCTGGACATCTCAAAAATTATACTGATTTCTAATATTTTTAAATAAGAAGATACTCGCCCCCCCATTCTGTTAAAACTGTTCCTCAGGCATCAGTGAACTAGTTATTTCCCGTAGTGTTGTGCGGCTGTGCTGTTATTTTTTGTCATTGTTATTTGTGCAGTGGTAAAATTGCCACAGATTGGTAGTGTGACAAAGAAATAGCTTTTTGACATTATCCTCAATACATTTGGCTAACCATTAGTTACGCATTTTAAAAAGTAATTCTGAAGCATCGGAGAAAATATGCGAAGATACGCAAGACTTGTAAGCAAGTTCCTATTGAGCTATGTATTTAGCATACCTACGCCTAATACTAAGAAACAAGACACTGATAACAAGTGAAAAATAAATCACACACAGTTAATTATAAAGGACACGATCAGTATAAAACTACAAACAGGAAAATGTGATCTAGTTTTCCTAGCGCTTTGAATATGTGGACTTGCAAAATGTATCTATTTTCTTTCTTTTTTCTTTGATGCTGTGCATATGGAAATGAAAAGGCAATCTACTTTTTGGTATTTCTTTATCTACTATTACAAAACAGATGTGTATCAGGTGTGCAGATGTTGTCTGAAGTGGGCTAAGTTTTATTTGGTATGTCAACAAGAAAAAAAAAAAATTTGGAGAAGGGATGAGTTTCAGGTACTGTATCAAAAATGGCAGCACAGAAAATGTTAGGTAATGCGTAAATAGTGAAATAGAAAAGCATACATTTAAAGAAGTAAGAGTTAAAAAGAAGCCTAAATAAAAAGAGAATGAAACAGCTGATTTAGAGTAGCATTTCTGGTAATACTCAGAAAAAAATCTTGGATATAGGAAAAGGAGTGTTATATGTCTACTTTTATATTGAAATGTAGCAAAAAAGATTCTGAGAGCAAAAGGAGTCTTTTTAGACACCTTTTCTTTAAAAATCATCACCAAAGAATATTTACACCACTCATTGCACACCAAAACCAGATACAGAATTCTTATTTTTGGGTATGTTTTCTCTTCCTGTCCTTCTGGGCACCTTGAAGGTTGTGAGTAGAAGTCATAAAATGTTCAGAAAAAACCGTTTGGAAACTCGGTTAAGAACGGCAAGGGTTTCAAATGAGACGTCCATTGCCAAATGAGAAATGGCAAAGGCAAAAAAAAAGTAATCCGAAGCTTTCATAGGTTTCATTGTCATTAGCAATGTTAACTGGAAAGTGGAGCAGTCTGGAAGGAAGTGGGCAGATTAAATATAGCTAAGTCTGCCACATTTCCATCTGCTTTTATGTATCCAAAACAGAAAAGAGCCACCTGCTAATCAGAAGCAACACATCTCATTTATGAATGCAATTAGTCTTTTTTAGTTAATCATCTTAATTAGTTTTGAAATCTTTAAACATACAGGAAAACAGCAGAAGATCAAAAGATAATAGTTCTACAAATGACAGTCATAAAAATATGATGAATAATCAAATGAGTTCAGGGCAAAATCATGAAAATTGCAGCATAAACAAGACTGTGGTAAAAATAATAATTAAAAAACAACCAATCTAAACAAAACCTCATCTAAACAAAACATATGATAAAAGTGGAGGCGGGAGAAAAAACAGTAAAAATATCTCCCCAGTGCCTTAGTACCTTCCTCGCCTCCAAAAATCCCACGGTATAAACACAGACTGAAGAAAAGGCAAACAAAACAAGCTCAGTTGACCATATTTAAGTGTGTTGCTTAATTGCACAGACCTTGGTCATCTAGGCTTCAGCTGGTTCTTTTTAAAACTACATGTTTTCCTCTTCAGTTACTTTCATGTGAAAAACCTACATAGCTAGGTTATTTACATACCAATCCTCCCCATTAGCGGCAATGATAAGGGAGTTTCTAGATTTTATCAAGACTTTTGCTCACTTTTTTTTGGTTTTTTTGTTTGATTCATGCCTTGAGTACCTTCAGTGGGGTCACTGGACAAGACCTGATTCCCTTAAGGTGTTTTACATCGCTATGATGTATCCATCTAAGAGTTCATTTCCACTCCTATTTTCCCTGTAATTTCACCGTTTCTTTCTGCAAATCTGAACTTCCTGAGTAAAATCCTCCCAGGGCCAAGAACTGAAGGACATGTATCTGATCCTTTGGGGTGTGCTGGAAGCAAAGGTCTGTATTTATGAGCAGGCTGATGAATGCAGCTGCATTGGTGGGCAGGGGATAACACCAAGCCCCATGGCCTCGTCAGCATCAGCAGCCCACGCTCATGGAGGTGCCGCAGCACTGAAATGGGGGCTTGCCCACCCAGCACAGGAGATTCAATTGAGCCGTCTGTCAGTCAGAAACAGCCGAGTTGAAAACTGGCCATGTCCATAGCTAGTGTATCTGGGGGGTTTGCAAGTACGTCCCTGCCCTCCCTCTAGGGTGTCATCCCTGCAGATGAGCTGCATTAGCGTCTTTGCTGCTGATACCGCAGAGGGCACCCATAACTTCAGCTGGGAGGCCAGCATGCAGCTCACAGCTGTAGGCTTTTTTGGCTGCATCAATATGAAGTTCGCTGCATGCATCTAAGAAAATACAGGTGCTTCATGCAGCAAAGCAATACTGTCGTTTTACAGGTTGGTTTGCTACAAAAGTGTTCCTATAGATGAATTCAAGATGTGTCTGGTCATGTATATGTCCCATTTTACTACATGTGCGTGCAGTCTAGTTTCCTTATGGAAGAGAGCAAACAGGTAGTCTGCAAGACGTATCTGGAGTGTCAGGGAATGATAGAAAGATTGGCTTTTAACATGAAACAGACTTTTGAGATAAAGATGAGGAAGAGTGAGTTTTAATTAAACATCCTCTCAGCTTATCTTCTCACTCAAGGGAACAGGATTTTTCAGCCATTAAAAGCAACTGGAGCATTGCAGTCCTTTTTTTTTTTTTTTTTTTTTTTTTTCTGGAAGGAGAAATAGGATAGAGTGAGGCTTACACTGTACAATTCAGAAAAATTCAGATGTGGCACATTTGCTTTGCATTTGTTGCAGTACTGTGTACAGGATGCAGTTTCTCCACCCCGCGATGCTTTCAGCAGTGGGATGCACAAGATGGGTAGTCAAGGGGGGGTGCGCCCAGAGCCCACCTTTTCCAGAATACTCTGGATAACAGCTGGTAAGATAGGGAGGTGTAAGCTGTGCGTGCATGTCACGTCAAACACCCATCATGCTAAAGAGGGAGACTACCGTCAGCTGGATTAAACAGTAACCAGGGAATTGCAGGGAAACTTTAGAAAAAGGAGTCAGCTTGAAAAGGAGTGACAAAGCAGCATGAAGTCTGGGCGTTTGTGAGCGCAAGCTAACATTTTGTAAGTGCCCAGCATAGCAATTCACCTGCTCTATCGTCAGTATTGATCCTGAAGATACAGGTCACAGATTGGCAGTGATTTGCAAGTTGTTAACAAATCAATAAACTGATGTAAAACTATGTGAATTGAACTGGGTTTTTTCCCTGCGATGCTAGTGAACAGCAAGATCAGACCGTTGTGAGAGAATGGAAAATGAAAAGGCTGAACTGCAGAGAACATTTTGTTCTTTTACAGTATTTGTGATGTTGCTCAGAGATATTATAGCTCCTCCATGTGTTTTTGCCTTAAATAGTATGTGGGTTGTACTGATATTGTTGTTTCTTTGCTTTCTAGTTACAAAAAATATAAAAGATATATTTTAGGGCCTATATCAGACAAAAAAATTAACTTTTTGCCTCTCTATATAATATTTATTATGTAATGAGTGAAAGGCAAAGAAGAGGGATAAATAACACCACAGCTCTTTTCTTTACTTCAATTACTAAAGAAAAAAAGAAAAAAGAGCAGGTGTTTGAAAAACCCTGTCATATAAGATTTCCAGTTTCTTTGGAAAGCAAGAACACTGAAGTGAACCTACAATTGCTGGTTTCCTCTAGAAACAGTAACACTGACCTTCCTCTAATCCTTTTGACCTACTATTGTAAGGCTGCTTATAAACAGAAATAGAAACCACATGCTGTCACTCAGGCCATCCTTAATTTCTCATCCCAAGTAAAATAAAGCTATATCCTTTGTGAGAGAGCTCATAATTTTTCTCCTTTCTTGCAGCTGAGGAGGAACATAATGGAAAGCGACACTGAAAAATCACAGGTGGGTAAAAGTGTGGCTACACCTTTTAGAGCTGAAAAATATCCATCCAGAAGATAAAAGTATATGGTTTCATTTTATTGTTTGGGGTTTTTTGTTTGTTTGTTTGTTTGTTTTAATTTTGTGTGTATGTGAGAGTGCTCCTACAAACAGCCTCTCACTTAGCTGTAAATGGACAATTTCCCAAGTAGGTAATTCCTGAAGGAGTCTGTTAAAAAATACTGAACAACTGTTGGTCACATTCATGGTGATGCTTGATATGGCCAGCATTTTTCTACTTGCTCCCCAGTGCATCAGAGAGACTGCTGGTGACAAACACAGAGTGAAGGCACACCTGCCTTTGAGGATGGAGGAGCAGTGCAGTTTTAGTGTGAACAAGGGGACCAAGCTCAGCCCTTGAACATCCCACGTGTATGTCATGGTGGTTCACTGTGCAGTTTTAGTTAGAACTGTTCTAGGAGTTTGGTGGAGAGGAGAACGTGTTGAACCAACAGCTCTCTTTGAGCCATGGGTACAGTGGGGATGTTCAGTCAGGCGATCAGACTGCCCATAGGCCAAAGCAAAACCCCCAAACCACCTGTAACATAGAAGTGAGGACCTCAGGAACATTTGTTTCCACAAGAAAATCTTTTGGTTTTATGCTGATTTACTTGCTAATGTAGATAGAGCCCCAAATAAATTCCAGTTTGTAGAACTGGGTATCCTCATAAATTACTTTTAGTTACATACGTAAATATCAACAACAAAAAAAGAGAAAGATTAAATCAAAAAGCAATTTTTAGAGAAGTCCAGATTGCTTTAGATCTCTTGAAAGATGCTGTCCAAATAGGAACAAAATCAGAATTCAAGTTGCACATATTCATAAATACTCCATTAAAAGGACTCGTGTGCCTCAAGCCTCTAGAAAATAACTTGATTCTGGGAAGAAAAAAAAAGTAGTTGTGATTCTCGCTTTTTACAAGCTAATTGGTATAGTTGTCAGTTTCTTAACCTTTTAGTCCTTTAGCTTGTCATAAGTGCCACTGTGCCTTAGGTCCTCATCATGGCATTTATGCTAAGGCAGTTTTGATGATGTAAAAGCATGGGTTGCACAAACACCTCTCGGGATTGGGTTAGGTATTAATGATCCCACTGTTGGATTGGGGGCTGCACTAAATCGACTTTATTGATCCCTTAGGGTTCTATTTTTTTGTATTATTCCATATCTTCTTGTTAGTGATTCATGGTAAGATATTGTCTGGTATGTTGTGTATCAAGTAGCTTGGAGCATGGATTGCCATCCCAAATATCAAGCAATTTGAGTGATGGATTTTCATCCCATGACAAGTCGGGACTAATTGCGTCTAGAACTGGTAGCGCAGCTGTAGTTCAGAACAGCACAGAGATTATATGAAACCTTATGTTTCCATGAAGTTCCTCGTTTGCCCTGAAGTTCCTCGTTTATAGTAAATAAATGTTCCTGGATACTTAAACGTTTCTACCATCACAATATTTGAGTGAAAAATAACAATGAAAATTAGATACGACTGAATTTTTTTCTGAGTTACTTGGAGGCCTGTGGATATTTAAGGGATCAGTCTTTACTTCTTTTTCAGGGATATGGAGTGACAGAAAGTGGCAACTGATCAGAAATCCCATTGCTTGTAGGAATGGTTTTGGTTATGCGGCTGAGTTGCATGAGGAAATGCCTCTCAATTCAGAGATCAGGTTTCTCCTGGAAGAAAAGAAAAACCAGTTTGCTGTATGTAGCAAGACCTCTGCCACAGACGCTTGGTATTTTGGATCTTCAAGGCACAGAGAACAGATTCAGGTGCAAACTCGTGTCTGTGTATGCTGGTCCTACTGGAGACTCAGGATTGGGTCTCCCATACCTCAAGCTTAGTACCCATCACTCGGTGACCCACACACCTCCTCAAACGTAGATCCTTCCCACTCCTCCTGCTGCTGCACCCCCTCATATAACTGTTTCATTGGATTGGAGACTGACCCTGTAACCCATCCACCTCATATGTAAAAGCCTTGCTCCAATCAGTGTGTACATGTGTGTTTGTGTACATAAAGTGGAAGGCTATCACTAAGAAAGACTAAAACATCCACTACTGCTAAGGAATGGCCTAGGGAAAATATTTTGAGGGATTCTAGTATGTGTATTTCCCACAAAACACCTTTTGTATAGACAAATTCTATATTAAAACCAAATTGCAGACTGTTGTGAATTTTTGAACTGAAAATGTCATGACAACATTCTTTAAAGTTTTGAGATGCCACTGCTTTGGGGAAGAAATCTCTACCAAGGTCATTCTGTTTGCTGCATAACTTGCATTTGTTCACCTACAGCAGGAGGACCCTGCAGTGCACAGCAGTACCTTGAGATGACAATTATTCTGATTTGGAATTTTGTGTACAATAATTAAACAGTCAGGTACCAGCAGACATGTGTTACCCTGAGATAACACACTCCTTGGAAGTATCGTGAGGCAGAAGGTGAAATTAGTGCCTCCAATGACCTGGGAAACACATTATCTCACCACTGCACAAGCTGGAGGGTGTATTGTTACTGTATACCAACTATTAGCATTATTAGTTGCATCATGATTGATTGCACCATGTAAAACATATGTTTAAAACATGTTCACTGTTGTGCATCATGCGATAATTATGTCTGACTCTGAAGGACCAATATATCAGGTGTGAGTCGATAGGAGCGTGAGGTATTGGTTTTTTTCACTGGGATACGCAAGGCTGGCAAAAGTTATCTTGAAAGGGACTCAAGCATTGGAGTCCCACAGCTTCAACAAAACCAACATCCATAATGCAGTAGAGAGAGTACTCGTGTGTAATCGGCTCCAGTGGAGCATTCACAACTGTTGTGTTTTATTCGCTTTTTTACGAATGTACGCGTGCATTTCTGTGTGCTTGCATGCCCAGAGTGATCTTCACTGTGCTTATTTTTAACCTGCTATTATTTTTGGCCCCCTTCTTCCTGCCCCCGGTGGTGTCAGCTGTTTCATGTTTCAGGTGACTGAGAGGGAGCGTTTTTTCCACCTCTGAGCAGCCTGGCACCGCACCCGGGACACGGGTCGGCTGGTAAGTGCAGCCCTGGCAGACAAAGGGCTTTGTGCTGCTTGCTCCTTCTCGCAGCTCCGCAGCGAGGCACCACATCAGAAGGAAGAGAAGGTCTATCTTTAATCTGAGCTACTTGGGAAATCAAAGGGGGTGGATTGAAACAAGAGCAGTGACTGATTCCCGTAGGAGATCACTTTTCCTGTTCCATTTGATATAATGAACAGGATAATCAAAGCAAGGTTAGAAACCCCCTGTACCTTTTCTCCGAGGATTTTTGTGCTGTCAGTTCACAAGGTATTGCAATAATTGAACACACGTGTGATAATGATTTAAAAAATAATTTCCTTTTTTACCTTAGAATAATTTACATATAGCTGCTCTGGCAAGGTGCGTGTCTTATGAGTCATCAGGCTTGTAGTTAAACACGTTAAATCTCATTACACCTGCAGCTGTTTGGTTCTTTGCCTCTTAGCGCCTCTTGGTCTTTGCTGAAAATAGTTACAGTGCCTACATAAGGACTGTATTTCAAAGATATGGTAGGATGTTGCTTTTTAAGTTCAAATATAGTAATGAAGCAGAATTCTGGTTCACGCTCAGAGAGGAGAGCATTAGAAGGAGGACAGGTGCTGCAGAAGCGAGGCACCAGGTTCCGCCGGGCTGTAAGGTAACAGCCTACTGACGCGTAGTAATTGCTCTTTCCTTTTAAAACCGGCGTGCTGGCAGGACTGTGCTGGTTTCTCAGCGAGAATCTCCAGAAGAGCATGAGCGAGGAGCTGCCCACCTCCTGCACTGGCGTGCTCACAGCCAGTGGATGCGAGGCGGGGTCGTCCCTGGGGCTTCCCCGTTGGCTCCATGTCGAGGTGTCCCTTTGCACGCCCCTGCTTAGCGCAGGGGGATGCAGCCCTGCGTGGGGGTGGCCCATGAGCCACCTCCTGCTGCATTTGCTGCAGTGTCCCAGGAGAATCCAACAGAGACTTTTCCTGGGCTGACAGTAATGCAGTGACTCCCACCAGCTCTCGCAGTATTTAGTACCACAGGAAAGCACAAGCGGTGCTTTAATGCGAAGGGGTGCGGTATGTCCTTCACTGGAAATGCCTGCTGTATAAGTGAAATGTGCTACTCTAATGTGTTTTAGACAAATTGGTGATTTTTTTTTCCCCTTCTTTTCTTTTTTACAATGAGGTTAAGGTGGCAGTGCAGGATCTCAGCTAATTCTGCGCTGGCTTGCTTTGCACTTCAGTTGAATCCACATGGGATGGTGATATTCAGCTCTGCGTTACTGCTATTTCTCACTTTAATGACCCTGGTAAATCTTTAATGATTGCCATCACTGTCAGAAGGGCACAAAGGGCCCTCATCTGTCTTGATGCAACCTAAGAAAATATGCTCACAGATGTCAATTAAAATAATGGCATTGGTGGTAGGTCACTTGTATTTTTATGGGTACCCACGTCTTCTTGCAAAAAGCGGCACAAAAATTCCACTCATAATCATTATATTCACTAAAAAAATGTAGATGTCTTAGGTTTTGTTTTGATTAAGCAGGGCAGCACATTCCAGACACAATGAATTGGGACAGGCTTTTCACAGAAATGGGCCTGGTCATTTCAGTATGCCAGAGTACCTAAGATATAAGCTGTTATTTTAAATTAGGTATTCTGAAGTGTGAAATTTTCATCCTGTAAGACTTTCAAGCAAGTCTGTGTTAGAGAAATTCTTTTAGCATTAGAACCAAGATTTTTCCACCACTTAAACATTGTTTCATCATGAGTGATTTCTCTATCACAATATAGCCTTCAAGACATAATTCTCTCAAATTATGGGGTATGTTAGCAGCCCTGTGAGCTAGGAACTGGATATACAGCTCTCCTGTTTTCATTAATAGCAGTTGCCTGCCTAATTCACTAAGCAGCACAGAGAAAATGTAGCCCCGTGGGTCAACATCAATGGATTCAATGAGGTCTTCACCCTCTAAAAATGTCATTAGTGGGAGTAATAGCTGGCTGTGGGCTCTAACACTTGCTACAGCTGCAGCAAGACGGTCCTCTGGAGAGCAGAAGGTGCTCAAGCTTGTTTGGGGAAACTCCCATCCGTTATTCACTGCTGGCCAGCTATTTGGTGTCTTAGAAGTCTGTAAACTTTTTGGAGAGTTACATCTTCAGCCTAAAATTAGACTTACCTAAGTGAACCACGGGCTGTATTTGACAGTGGGAACTGTCTACCACTATCGCTACCTACCTCCATCCCTCTCTTAAGTTTTCAAGCCAGCCTAGGACTTGAGAGGGCTTGACTGCCCAGCAGGTGTCCCTGTATTGGTATTCATGCCTGGTTCAGTTGGAAGGATTGAGGACTCAACTGGCAGGTTGGGCTACAGGCTTTAGTCAAAGACACTGAGAAGGTTTGTATGGTCGTCTCTAAAGCAGGGACCAGGTGGTACTTCTGCTTAGAGGTGACAGAGCATGGGATTGCTCTTTACAACAAACTGAAAGGAGGTTGTAATGAGGTGGATGTCGGTCTCTTTTCCCAGGTAACAAGTGATAGGGTGAGAAGAAACGATGTCAAGTTACGCCAGGGCAGGTTTAGGTTGGACATTAGGAAAAATTTCTTTACTGGAAGGGTTGTCAAACATCGGAACAGGTTTCCCAGTGGAGTCACAACCCCTGGAGGTATTTAAAAGATGTGTAGTTGTGGCACTTAGGGACATGGTTTAGTGGGGCTTGGTAGTATTAGGTTTACAGTTGGACTCAAGGATCTTAAGGGTCTTTTCCAACCTAAATGATTGTATGTTTCTGTGATTATCTTGGTTAGTCCATTTCCTGAGTCAAAAAGTTGGAGTTGGGTATTTTTTCCTTATCATAATGTATTCAACTGCATATTAAATTCTAAATTTTTCTAGAAGAAAATGTTTTCCACAGAAATTTCAAGATGCTGTGGCTCTAAACCTGATCAATAAAATATAACTTCATATAAGAACCCATCTTCTTGTGCTGCACATCAAAATAGAGAAAACGAGAACATTTTTGCTGTTGTGGCAAATCGTATTTTAACCCATACAGCATCCTAAGCATGAGAGTGGGGAAGGGTAGATTACCTAGGAAAACACTGTGTAATCTTAATCTTATTAAAGAATAATAATAAAAGTTTTCAGGCATTAATGTTGGATACTCTATGTCATTATTTTATCCGTAAAGCATATATTCATAGCAGATTTTTATTACACTTTTACATTCACCTAACTTTGTAGTATCTTTTGATTTAGTTTTTTTCTGTAGTTATTTTCCACTTCTAAGTCATTTGATCTATATTTTCCTTTAGACCTCTGCCTCTTTGTATAGATTACTAGAAAGGAGCTCAATTACAATTTTGTCTCTGATGTGGATATTTCTTTAGTGAAGGTTGTACAAAGACATGTCCTTCCTCAGCCTCCATTTCAAACAGGGCTTCAAATGCACTAAAGAAAAAAAAAAAAAAAAATTAAAAAAATAACAAATCCATGTAGTCCAAGACATGCTTCATTTCAGCTTTCATGAGTATGTGCTGGATACAACATCAGCAGCAAATGTTTCAGAGTCTTCAGTGCTACATGACATGAGTAGTCCCAGGTCTGCTTGTGGATTTTATATATGGCTCCTTAAAAAAACAGTAGGCTCTTGAAGAATGTATGACAGTACCAGATTTGATTGTAATTTTAGGATGTAAAATTCCCCTGTTAAATACACATTTTTTGTTTGGATGTTAGGTTTGCATTTCGTGTTTTCCTCCTGCAAATAAACATATCACAAAAATTTTACAGTCTGATTATGAGAATATTCTTGTGGGAATAAATTTTTTACATGTTTTAATATAAACTATGCAATAGTCCCTTAGTTAAAATTTTCACTTAAAATATCCTAACCTGCTTTGTCAGATATGAATTATAGAAAGACTGTTCACCCTACATTTACAGCACTTACTTTGATTGCTGAGTGAGTTCTGTGAGAATTTATGAGTAACGGTATTAATTAGTTGGGGTATACATTTTATTAGATATAATTTTCCAGCAATATAATTCCTGAGATTTGAAAGATGAAAATTAACCTACTTGGGGTTTATTCCAAAGTCAAGGCTATAGATTTTTAGTCTCTGTAGGCATATTTTTATGTAAGGATATCATTATTTCTATCCATTTCCATTTTCAATTTCCATATTTTCCTCGCATTATTTTGTCTTCAAACATCTCTGAGATGAGCATCCAATTGATATACTGCTGCTTGTTTAGGAAGAGGAGTGTGCGCAGCTGACTTTTCCCCAGATGACTTGGATATAAAGACTAGATAAGAATATCTTTCTCTTAAAGAAGGTTTGGATTTCAAGATGCTAAACATATCAATCTCTCAGGGTATTTAAACGTTGCTTAACTTATTGTTAAGCAGTGTTTTAGGAGACAGCTAGTTTTTGTGTTCAAAGTTAGGTCTTGGCTGCTCTGCAGGATCCAGGGCCATTCTGCGTAGTCTTCTAAATCAAAAGGAACAATCTTGCTGCTAACCCGCTTTCATGCGACTTACAGCTTTATCAGCCCCGTGGAAAGCAAAACAAAACACTGGCTCTTCCTAACCTTCAAATGGCAAGTGGTGAGGGGAGATAAGCTACACTTGCATTTTGTGGGAACAGGTATTGCCATGTCTTACAGAAAATGTCTCCTTTTTCAAAATATGGAATCCAAATCTGACTGAAAAACTGAGTATGCTAAATGCTTGGTGGGTGTGGGGGAGAGGATGTTTTACCAATAACATCAATTAAGGAGGAACCAAATGGCATTTGCAAGCTGAAGGCTGACGCCTGGACTCCCAGCTGCCTGGTTAACCAGAAACCCCTCAGACCCAGGGTCCTCTATGAGCCTCAGAAAAGGACCCGGACGCCCCAGCCTCCATCAGGCAGCCACCTCCCCAGGTGCCATCTCATTTCCATACTTCTACTGTAAGTTATATTTGCTTATGTATTTTAGTTCTATAATTAAGAAGCCTAAGCATTGCTATAAACATTTAGTTTTATATAAATGAAATTCAAACTTGCTATAACAAGATGTGATTTTCTCTTTGTAGTTTTTGTGTTATGGTGAAGGTGCAACTGAAGAGTAAGTTAATAGCAATTGTGTGTAAGACATTAAAGATGAGAAAAGAGAATCTCTACTACTTGTCAGAGATGTTTGCAAATGTTAGCACCTATCCTGACTAATTTATTATTTCTCCTTTGACAGCCACCAAAAGTTCTTGATTTCAGTAGTTTTTTGAAGATATGTGTATCTCATAATATAGGGGAAAGCCTTTATACACAGGCTGCTCACACAAATATTATTTTTTTCTTTCAGAAACACATCATATCAGATTTTTTAGTAGACTATAGAATATGTATTTCATGGTTTTAGTCTTCTTCCCTGTACTTACTGTTCATGCTGTAGAGCTTGAGGATAAGAAGATAATGAGAACAATTGCCTATTATTTTTTCATGTCTTTCTAAAACTGATTTTGAATTGAAAGTGTGAAAGTAATCAGATTACTGGTACTTGATGTTGCAATTCAGCCACACATTAAATCAAACCTGCCACCAGAAGCAGCAGGCTTCTTTTGCTTCCTCTCCTGTTCCAACAAAACTGCTTATGACACCGAGTGGTGATTTTTGTTCAGTCTTGCCAGGTTTGGGTGCTTTGTAGACAGACAATAGAGGCTTTTCAAACAAAAGCCTGTTGATAGTATAGATTTTTTTTTTCTTTCAATTACAGTTTATCGTGAACTTACAGAGTAGCTCTACTGTTGCAATTTGCCTTGTGCAGATTATGAGCATGGGATATAGCTGAGCACTTTTTGCAGATTAATATGTTTGGAAAGACAATGGTAAAAATTCCACCAGTCTTTGGGAATTCATTGCAAGTGTCTATAATGAAGGTTAATTTTTATGTGTACTTCCCAGAAATAGATGGGAATACTTAACTATTTAAAACAAGTTTAAAGGTTTTCCAAGCTGACAGCTAAAAAAAATAAACTATAATAATGGGCTTGATATCTGCTGGAGTTGTAACTTGTGGAGCTCTGATTTTTACAGATATCAGCTGTAAGGGACCTTCCCCAGGGCATACTCTGCTTCCAGAAGTGACCTACAGATTTTAACCTACTAACTCTTAGCCTTGCTGTTGAAGGTGGCTTGTAGACCTGTAAAACCCTTGATCTTCTCCAGTGTTTCTCTGTTTCCTTTAGGTAGTGCTGGAGGCCTTAAACTGATAGAGAGCAATGAAGTGTGATTTGTGCATGAGGGTGCATGGAGCAGATGCTCTGTCGCTCCTTCTGGACTAAAGCTCCACTGTCTAAATGTTTGTGTTTACAGGAGACCAGGCTGATCTGGTAGATTCCTTCTAGCCTTGTATACTAATCTCAGAGGGGTGAACATTTGATAGAGCTGCTGTGATTTTAATTACAGGTGCATTGATTCCTCTTGTAATTCTAGTAATTTTCCCTCACAAGATTGTTATCTGATGTATGATTATGTGGGGTTTTTTTTCCCCTCCATATGGTCTTGCTGGGTCTGGGATTGGAGATTTGCTAATTGTTTGGTCCTTATAAATATGTAAGAATCCTTTTCTTTCCTTATCATCACCTTACCAGCATCCCATAACAAATGAGCATAGACCTCATGAGTGTGTTTTACATGACAGCGGTAGTAATATTATTCAGGTTCTCTTGGACAATGGGGTCCTGCAGGATCAGGACATTTTGTAAAGAAGATGCTCCATGCACAGGATTCCTGAGTTTATAAGTGTCAGTACAAAATGAATGCAGATGTTTTAATCTTCAGCACTAGGATTTCAGGAAATGTAAATAGTTATGGTTAGGACTGTGAATGTGAAGGAAGGTAACAGAATGGTATTGAGTTCTTTATGTGCAAACTGCTCTTTATGTCTAGCTGCGTTTTATTACTTACGTGTCCTCTGCATTCCTATGTTAGTTTTCTGGGGCTGATGAAATGATGACAAACATCTGCTCTGTGACTAAGAACTTGGTTTTTGTCCCCCAGCCCCTCACCATGCCATAAGAATCAACTATCAAAACCTCCTTGCTTTATTTCTGCAGCTATAGGAAAGATGAGCTCCGCTGACAGTACAGCTAGAAATACATTAAAATGTAAGTGTTTATGCTGATGCAGGATAGTCCAGTTTGGGAGACAAAGTAAACTGCATTGGCCTAAGGCTTCTACATGAATGCAAAACTATGGGCAGATTCCCTCTTGCACAGCCCGCTCTGTCGATATATAAGATTACTGCCCTTTGACTGCTCTTATTCCTCCTTTCAGGACAGCTCTGCTGGACTAACAAATCTTGTGAATGGTCTAAATGAGTCCAAAGTCTAGAAGCATTTACATGAACAGTTTTTCTCTCTTGCTTTCTGCTATTTCCTTAATTTCCACAACTATTCTCTATTAAAACTTGCTAAGATCATCTAGTCATCTGATAGCATTGGCATGTAGCTGCTCTTATTTTACATGGTGCATAAGTTGATGAAGACCCTAAATCCCTCATATATGTTCTTTTGAGATTTTATTGAAATTATTTTAACCAATTTAAACAATTAAGTGTTTCTATACTTGCCTGCTGATTATTATTATACTGGTAGATTGGCACCTTCATCTTTTTCATAGCACTGCAGACCTCCAAGAGTTTGGATGTGTCTTTATGCATCACGACTACAAACTCTCCAAAACACCATCTTGTATCATTACTGTTTTATCATTTTCATCATGCACCAGCAGTATTTGATAGGACAAGTCTTTGTTTCAGTGTAATACCAAAAGTATTAAATAGATGATGTGTGCTTGTTTCAAAGATAAAATTTTCAGTGCTTTCTACTCTTTTAGCATTATCCATGTGATGCATCTATGGAAGAATGAATTGATATGGTTTATTTAACATCTAAAATCTGTAACTAAGTTTGTATTTCAGACTTTATATCAATGCTGGAGAAACATGAGCGAAAAAGGATTCACCTTGATATCCTGATCATAGACAATGGTTGCAGAGTTTGCTGGTAAGAATAAATCTTAAAAGCCAAAATCTGAGTTTGTACTGTTTGAGGTTATGTGATACCACTGAGAAACAATGATGTGTTTGCAGAGTAAATTAGAGCTTGTAGTAAAATGTTAACCTTAAAATCTATGTGTTTGAACAAATTTAAATGGGAGCAAACTTGCCTTCTGAATTTTTTAATAGCTCTTTTACTCAACTGTTTGTGTAAGTTGCGTGTACATGTGACTGACAGCAATTTCAGGATCAAAGTCATTCATGGCATAAGTCAGTATAATTTGAACTGGAGATAATGAGGGTTATTCCCACTTATACTAGAAGTGTATTTGGCCCAGTGTCTTTGTAATCATTGTATAGTCAAGTCGGAAAATAAGAGTGATATTATCCTAATTGCTTTCTTTAGTGTTTGATTTACTAGGTTCTAAATCAGGAAATATGTTAAGTCTTCCCCTTCCCTTTTTAATGGCTGGTTTTGTACTTACTAGGGTAAAGTTGTTATTATTACTATTATTATTACTAAAACAAGAACTACTTTTCAGCACCTCACCTTTAAGACAGCTTGGGGAACTTTTCCTTTTGATCTTCAATTTTTTTTTTTTTTTTCATTTACTTGTCTCTTTTTTCTTTGGTTTTTTAGGAAAATTAACAAGCTCTTGCTTATACCACAGCTGAATTTGGTCCACTGACTGCTCCAAATATGCTGTTTGTGCTGCCTGTTCTTTGTGTCTGGAATGACTTCTGCTTTAACATTACAATTACCATTACAGCTGGTTGGAGAATAAATTTTTTTAAGAATGTTTCACAAAAAGCAAGTATCTTGAAAATGCTTCCATTGACCATTGTAGAAATGTTCCCATTTTCTCTGTGAAATACTGCAAACAAATGTTTGGAGGCTCTTTAATATTTTGTTGAGACCTTGGTATAAAAAAGAAAAATTACATTAGTTGGGGTTTTTTAATTGTAGGATTCATGCAAGGTTAATTTTTTTTTATATACTAAAATACCTTGTTTGTATATGTATTTATATGGTGCTGAAAGATGTTACTGAGGTATAGAAGTCAATATTATATTATATACTATCATAAGTGCTAAGAGTACTGTCTCTTGCCTACCACAGACTGATTTTGGTTTTCCTAAGGAATCACATCATAAAAATAGCCCTGATGAAAACCCATATGGATTAACTTTATTTTTCAAGTTTTGGCAAGCAATTTTATCTAAATGCTTAAAATAGTTGTGCTTAATACTGACTAAAATGTTCCTACAGCACAGTGGTCTATTAATTGCAAAGCACACTGCAAATTAAATTGCAAATATAGGAGTTCTGCATGATTGTAGCTTCTATGCAATTCCTTCATGTTGTAGTTTCTGTGGCTAGAGATTTGGGAACTACAAACAAAGGTTTATAAAAAACAGGTAATTAGTTGGGAGGGATATAGCACCTATACATATAGTGCTCTGAATCTGTAAATAATGTCCTGCTCCTGCATTTCATCTTTTCACAGTAAGAAGTGGTCCCTGTCAAACCTTACATTACACGTCCCAAATCAAGAGCAATTTTTTGAAACATTGGCTTTAAAAATTACCTGTGAAGTTTGAAATGAAAATGAGTTTTGGTACTCTGGATCTGTGCAGTGGTATAGCTGAAACCACGGAAACCACCTGGTGATCTGGCAAAGGGAGGATGCTGTATGATGAGGAATATGTTTTCAAACCAGGCTGGTTGGTACCCAAGCAGAGTCAGGTGGGGAAGGTCTCATAGTTCCCATCCACACCACACATAGCCACATCGCTCCAGTGCACAGTGTAAGAATAGCAAAACTGCTATCGCTGAAGCATTTCAACATTTTCACTCTCTGCAGAAGATAATGCAGCATATTATTTCTTCAGCTGAAAAAAAGAAAATGTTCCTATGAACTGTGTTTGCTGGGTGATCTGGTTGTAACGGCATCAAGGCAAACTGTGCGTGCCTGCTGTAGAGAGAAACCTAAGCCGGAAAACATTGCACCCTTAGCTTTATCTAAGCCTGGAGGATCAAAACACTGATCTTGATCATGAACCTAGCCCTGGTACATAGATACACTCTGAGGGGAAAAAAAACCTAGCTACCTTGTATGCTCTTCATCTCTGTCTCTGATTCAGCACATAGGCTGAATGAAGCACATTTATGTACGTATTACACAAACAGTTACAGATGAGCTGACACTACAGCCTTACCACTGCTGCTACTGAAGCTAGTGTTTGTCGTTTGCCTGTTTACTTTCCATAAAATTTATTACACGTGGGAGTCGTCATAACACAAACCCTGGCGTTGCCAGCCTTCAGATGATGTTTTGTCTCTTCCTAGCCTTTGTTATATTCAAAAAGCTGTGCAAATATCCATCAGCTCTCACAGCATCACTGTGAGAAGCTGTAGGGAGGAATTTCTGGCCCATTTCACAGATGGGAAAAAGAGGCTGTGCAAGAAAGTACCTGCTGAAGGTCATTTGCCCAGCCGGTGATAGAAACTGGATCAGAACTCATGACTTGGCTCTTAAATTTATTTCCAGTTGGGGTTTTGTTTTTGTTTTTCTCCTTCAAAATCAGTCTGGTTTTGGATGAGGTAGGTTGAAGTGACCGAGTTACCTTAAAAATAAATAACTGGGGAACCTGCTACTCACCATTCAATACTGACTCATGCTGGATCATCCTGCTGCTTATACTTTTCCAGAAACTTAATACTATGTATTTAGCATTTATACGACAGTAGAGATTTGTCACCAGATGGGTAGGAAACCCTTTGTATTGGATGCTGTCCAACATTTCAATAAGCGGTCCATGCCCTAAACCAATGCAGCTTCCATCGTAGTGACTGTTCCAAAAAGATCCCATGGTAATTCCTGATGTTCTGGTCTGGAGCTGGAGACCCCTGTGTGCTGTCCCCAGCTTTCCTTCAGATGTCCGGTGTGACCTTGGGGAATTGATTTACTGCTTTTCTGTCTTATTTTTCCATATGTAAGAAAGGGCAATGAAGATTCTCTTCCTCTGAAGGCCTGGGTGAGGGTCTCAGGTGCTGTGATCATGACTTGAATAACTTGATAAATTCATTCAGAGTTCTTCAAGGAAAATAAACCAGGAAAGGAGAGACGTACTGCACAGGAACTAATGCCAACCCCTATCTGGGTCTGCTATTTTTTCCTCACTTTTATGTCATCCCATACAGAATTGTAAAGACCTACCTTTACTTTATCTCCCTAGCCTGGATGTTCCAGACCTCTGATTGCATGCTACTGATATGTGACCCTTTAATGCTGTTGCAGTTTTGAACTAAACACCCACATATTTTTTTTTTTTAATGTGATTCAGACCAGTGAAGTCTGCTTTTGTAGTCCAGCAACAAAAGCAAGGAGATCGGCCAAATTATTCAAAAATTTTTAGAACAGATGGCAAAATATGGCATCTCAAACCTTCCAGAAAGAAACACCTAACATCCTGATTACATTTCATAGACTAAATGTTGACTGAGATAAGTGCAGTAAAGCAATTTTTATAAATGTATTGCCAGTTGTTTGTTTTTTTTTTTTTTCCCCCAGAGACACAATTGTGGTTTAATTGCATTAGTAGTCACATTGTAATGTAACTTTAAGACAAATTTCACAAACAAAATAAGATAATACAGATGGTAGTACCTGTATTCTTTAATTTGCAATTGTTTGTATGACCACCAAGAGAGAAATAATTTGTCACCAGCAAATTTGTGCTTATTACTTGTTTTTATTTTTCACTGAAATAATTTTTAGTTCTTTCAGCCCAAAACCTCATGGAAATGTCTAGCCAAGTGAGTTGGCTTGTAATGAGAAGACTTGTGAGGAGTTGAATCACACCCTGCAATCTGAAGTAGCCCTTCAGTCCTTTTTGGCTTGTCAGATCTTTCCAACCTCCTGCTGTGAGGTGAAAGTCGATCAGCACCTGTGAAGAGGCTCTCCATCACTGCATGGCCAGAAATGACCTCATGACTTGGAGGGCATTTCAGTTCTACAGGAGCCAAGAGTTTAAAGCTATAAAATAGGAGGAAGGAAAGAAAAAGATTTTTTTTTCTGTCAATTTAATGGCTTTAAAGCTCACTTCAGCAACATTTTCAGGCTTAGAGGGTGAAATGGTGGTAGAAATTCCCCAGGTAAGTGAAAATGAGAAAGAGGAAGATGAGGTTTTTACTTCATCACTAACTTTTAGGAACTGCAATTCTAAAGAAAGTAGCAAACACGAGATCTACCACAAAAACTGTTTGGTGGCATCAGCAATAGGCAGATTCCATTGGTTCCACTACACTTTCAATCAGGTAGTGTAGAAGAAACCCCATTTTATTTGTAGGATAGATGTAGGTGAAAAGATAAATTCTGCTTACTGCTGATTCCTGTTTGAAGAGATGAGAAAATCGGGCCATCACCAGCATTTAAACCCTAGGGACTGATTTTAATTAGAAAGTCCCAGAGCGCACACTCAACATAAAGAAGGAAAAAAAGAGTTAGAAATTGGCAGTTAAAAAATGAACCAGGGAAGCTTTTGTGTTTTGAAGAGCTGCTTTGTAGGACACTGACACCGTGGATGGAGCCAACAGCTGCTTTAATAGCTCCTTCTCGTGCCAGCAACACTGAAAGTGGAGCTTATAGCAAATTTGTTTGGTTTTGTTTTGAAGGAGGGGGTTTCATGAACCTTAAAGGCTGTTCATAAGTTAAACTTGTTAGCTTATTAAATAGCTTTATCTTTCTTATTGCTAATAGATAACATGCCAGAACGGGCCAAAGGGCTCAGGTGATTATTATCAACCTCAGATCTTTAGTGATGAAAGAGGAGGTGGTGAATAACTTGGTGAGAAGCTGTGGAGGGGGAGGGCAGGAGAAACAAATTTTAAACAATTTCTAGTTCTTTAATTCTAGTGGTACTTTGACTAATTTGGGCTGTTTAGTGAGGTGAAGTGCTGCTATCTGTGCTGCTCCAGAACCACTCTCCTCTGGAGAAAGGACACTTGAAAATGCCAAACTGTCAAAATGAATGTTGTTGCAGGAATGTGTTATTTTGGGTGATATTTTCAGCAAGAAAATTTAGGTCTTGAATAGAACTTGCAGTGAAATGGGAACAAGGGAGAGTTAAACCTGTCATGGGGAAGAGCAGTTTTGAGATGGTGTTTTGAACTTCATGTAACAAACTAGGAACCTCATAGCATGCACACAGTATATATGGCACGATACACAGAAGCCCTCTGAGGGGAAGAGATGCTTATGGAAAATGGGGCAGTGAAGCTGACTGGCAGGGCAGCAAAAGGACGTTTCCCAGGTATGTCAGAGGCCCTTGTGTTCCCGATTTACTTTGAATCAAGCACAGCTGGAACCATAACCCAGATCTTCCACATTGCAGGAGGGTGCTTTATCACCCGAAACTTAAAAGCTGCTGTATTGGTATGAAATGACCCCTCAGCTTAATGTCAAAAATTTGAAATATTTTCTTAAAATGGCATCTTTGTTTTCTGATGTTCAGCAAGATGTGGAGACAGACATGAATTGCTTCAGGCTGGTTGTTTCACCTGTTGATAGACTGTGAAGGCACAGATGGCAGCCCTGAGTGGCCTTGGGAGGTAGCACAGGAGTTTTCAGACTAACCTGCTCCCCTGGCAGGTCTCTGTTATTTGGTCTGGAATTGGAAAGCTGTTGTAAAGGTGAAGGTTTGGGCTCAAGCTGAGATACACTGAGAAGCTCAGGCAATGAACAGGTTTCAGAAGCAAATGCTTAAATGGAGAGTATGTAATTACACCTAAGACTGATTTCCTATCTTTTCTTGGGGCACTCAGGTGCTTTCACATCTTGGAGATTGTGGCATCCTGGGGGTGAGGAATGTTTGAGGTGCTCTGGTTCAAGCTCACTGCTTCTGCTGGGAGGCAGGGAGGGACAGGACTCCATACTAAGAGTCAACATCCATAGGGATACTTGTGTTACATTTACTTCTTTTGCTGGTAAAGGCTCCTTGGCTAATTCTAAGTGAGGTCCAGGGTTAGGTGTCAAGGGGCTGGGAGATGACTGATGCTGCAGAAAGGTTCAGAAAAGCCAGAGGACATGATAGGTATTAAGTCTGCATTCATTTTTGGAGTTGGTTGAATTTTAGGTGTGTGAGCAAAATGCCACCAGAGTATCTTTAGAGCTACAGGGAGATGCTCTAATACGAGGGTGGCATTTGGACAATTACAGACTGATGTTATTTCTATGGCTTAGGCTGGAAGAAGCTCAAGTAAAAACGGGTTCTGGTGGCATCATCAGGAAGGAGTGTGGAAACTTGTATCATGTGGCTGCTCTTAGACGTTGTGATGGGCTATAGGCAGAGTTAGACTCACAGGTCAGAGCTGAGCAGAGTGCCCAGGCTGAGAGAAACTGCTCCTCTCTGTTAGAGCACGGGTGAAGTGGGGGCTGCAGGTCAGCACAAGATTTAGGGCTGGTTGTGTGAGGGCCCGACAAACAGAAAGGGAAAAATCACAAACTCGTAGTTGGAGCAAGATGAATCTGACTGCGTTTCATTTCTGTATTATTTAACTTCAGGTGAATGAACTGACGACAAAATAATGTTATGTGCAGAGTAGGAGAGCTGATACTGCTAACCATGCTTTTGCTTTTCAGTGTAACAGCTTTATCTGAGCTTGGTCCCAACAGTAAGTTTGAGGCTCTGGAGACACCATGTTAAATGGTGTGCTGTATATACAAAGCATGATGCCAGGTTGGGGTTGTATTTTTATGGTGTTTAATTTTTGTATTGCCATAACTGAAAACTGCTTGCGTTGTTTCCTGAAACCTAGAGTGAGGTGAGACAGTTGCCAAAGTACCCTCATCTTTTCATTTCACCGAGTCACCATAATGTAATTGCCTGGCCCTTAACATCTTAAAAGAGTACTGAAATGGAACTTTACTTCAGGGAAGAAAATAAGTGCAGGTTGCAAATAGGACAGGATTTTGTGCCGCTAAGTGGATTATACTCCCGTCAGGGTACTCCAGATTTTACAGACACAAATCTGAATTTAACATAAGGCCCCAGCCCTAGGCCAGGGTCCTATTTGAATTATTCCAGGCTTGTACATAGAAAGCTGTGCTCCAAACATGAATCCAATTACCAGCTGCAGTCAGGCAATTGAACGGCTACAGAAGAAATACTCTAATAGATGGGGGGGAGGGAAGCAGGGGGAGGAGTGGGGAGAGGACTATGATTTGTGTGGTAATCAAGAAGAGAAGGTCAATTGTAATAGAACAGGCTGGTTTAGAAGACAAAGCAAATGCAGGATGCCTTCCACTCTGTTGAGGGATGCTATCAATAGATCTACTGCTTTCATTACAAAAAATGTCAGTAACTGACAAGATGAATATAGGCAGGGAAAGAAGGGCTTTTGATGGATCAGGTGATTAAAACCTAGACTGCAGACGAGCAATTAACAAACGCCAAACTGATGACCTGGAGAAGAACTTAAGTATATGAAGGGAGGAACGGAAAAGGTGCAGCAGTGTGCACCCACACATGCAGCTGGGTTTGATGGATGACACCGAATAGGCTTTTATGCGTGTTTTCCACTACTGTGGGCTACTGAATAGAAACACCAAAAATGCCTATTGTCCCCAGAAAGCGCGTGGTCTTGTTAACAGTTTTATTGCAATTTAAGCAGCTAGCATTCTGCTTTTCTAGGGGCAGGAGACTAGAAATGAATGCCTATTGATCACACTTTGTATCATGACTGCGCGCAATAGCTGTTCAGAGCCTGGTTTGAAGTGTCTGCTGTGTCAGTGCACGAATGCCCCCATTATACATTTCAGCTGCTCATTTACTGACAGCAGCCTGGGCAGCTGACACCCACCTTCCTAGAAAATTGCTTACTTTTTTTTTTTCCCCCTCTTCATCTCACCCTAAAGATGAGGATTTTTGAAAAATCTGAGGGTATGCTTTCTGCTAGGATTGAGAAATATCAGTTAAACGTTCAGTGTGTTCCCCTACCCTACAGATCATCCTATAAATCAGAAAGAAAAAGGTTTTGAATGCTTATGTTTGGTTTACTGCTGTTTACATAATGTTATATGTGATTCTTGTGCTATGGCAAATGAGCTAAGACTTTCATCAGTTTTAAAATGCTGGTGTTTATCAATTACAAGAATTGATTGTCACAAAGCTTCTAGAACGGTGCATATTCAATTTATGGTTGAAAGAAATGCTATGGATTCTGTCAACTATTTCTGGGTTTTTAATTGTGCCTTTAATAATATGAAATGCTGAACTACAACATTTAAGGAGAACATAGGAAAACCTATAGGCTTTGTTGGAAACATCTACATTCTCATTTCAAAAGAACGAGCTTTTAAAAAATTGGGGCATCAGAAGTTATAACGAAATGTCAAAAGCTATTTATTCTATAAAAGCATATGGTGTTAATGTATCCATCGGCGCCGATAAATCCATCGTGGCTTAATCTGTTGTGCTCAGTGTGGTAACAGGACAAGAAACAGCCATCTGCTTACCATATTTGATTGCTGTTTCTTTGCACAAATACAGTCCTGCTTCCAGCACTTAAGAGCGATTAGCTGTAACTTATGGAGCTTGCTGTGGCGTACCCACTGAGTAATTACTGGAGAAAGTAATCGCAAGAGCATCTGAACATGGGGGCAAATTGTTAGCGACTACATTTGTGACCAGTTTAAGGTCTAACAAATCTTCCTACACGTGTGCCATAAGGGAAACAAAAAAGGGCAGAGCGCAGTCTGTAAAGGACAGGGATGTCTATTACAGATATTTTCCAAAGCCTACCCTGAAAAAGCTTGAAAAGCCTGATTTCCTTCCTCTCGAAGCCCTCAAGGCAAAACAGTCCTTGATTAAAAAAGGGGAAAAATTTTAATTGCTCTTTCTCTCACATTCCTAGCTCAGTAATTTGTTTTTCCAGTAGTTGCACAAGATCAGGGATGGGGGCTTTATGCTGTGCCTCCCCCCGTCAGGCAGTGGTGGGGCTGCGGCACAGGCACGACAAAAGCTTCCGTCCCACTGCTTTAACAAGTTATTTTATTTAGTATGTTAAAAGGGGCTAGTTCTCCAAAGTCTTTCTCAAAATTACTAGTTGGGAGAGACCTACTCCCAAAACTGAACCTCCCTGCATCCCTACCCTGTCCTGGGATTTTATTCAGCCAAATGTTTGTTTACAGAGGGGCAGATAACGTACGATGAAAGAGAATTGATTTAGCAGAACAGCCTAAGATATTCAGAACAAGTCCAGTGTGCCTCTTCAAGCACCAATTTTGTCCTATTTTAAGTTCTTAAGTGGGATTTGAGGTTTCTTAGAACTACTTATGGTACTTTGAGCAATTTTCTTTTTGATTACCTATAACTATTACCCTTCTCCTTTCGCAGCACTACACTACCTTCTCTCCCTCTGACAAGACCCCAACTCTCCTCCTTTTCCCCCCCTTCTCTCTCTAAGGGAGAATTAAAATGAAACTTCATCTCGCCTGTCACTGGGCTTTGCTCCAAAAAAAGTCTTAACTGTCACTTTAGAGTTGTATTGGCCTGACACAAAAATTTATTTCTCTTAAATGCATGATGTAGCTTTTTGAAGTGCTTTGGGGTACATGAGAGATTCTAGATGTCATACAACTAATGTACGTGTATTTTGCCTGCTCTGATAGTGGCCAGCTGTACCTCAGGGTTGTGCGCTCTGTGGTCGCTTACTCAGAGACTTAGCTTCCTGAAGCAGGAGTAGCTTATGCCAACCAAAGAGCAGAGCTTCCGAAGGGGACTGCCCTGATGGTTTTTTGTGCAGTTTTGCCCACTCAAAGGAACTTTGGAGGTGGTGGTGGTGATTTTCACCACTTGCTGTGTAACCAGCTGCATGCCAGAGCACACCTTACTGAACCTGGGTGAGGGGCTGAGAGGAAAAAGGACATTTTTTAATGTAGCTGTTGGCTATGATATTTTTCTGGAAAAATGTGAAAATGCACATCTTTCCTTAACAAATTCCAGAGCATACCTTGTGTAAGGATCCTCCTTGACAACAGAAACTGCTGCCCAAAGAATTGGCTGTATATTGAGCCCTGAGCAACTATAATCCATGCTGCTCCAGAGGCTTTGCCCTGCCTAGGGTAGGGACCAAGGGTTTTGGGGCCAGGGCGGCAGATCACAGAATGGCAGGGGAAAGGTAGCAAACAGTCAAACTGGGAAAAAAGAAAACAAGTGTTGCAGTGAGTTTTGCCATGAGCAAATAATAGAAGAAACACCTGTGTTTTCCAGTTCAGAGGAATTTCCTCTGCCCATCTGTAGCCAGAGAAGGCTTTGTGTGTGTGGGGATGTAGCTTGGCCAGCAGCCTGAGGTTGACCTGCCCAGGCATCCTCTCTCTTGGTTCATAAAGGCAAGAACCATTGCCCTTTTGTAATGAGCACAAAGTTACTAGGTATAACCAAGCAGGAAGAAAGTCAGAAAGAAAAAGGAGAGATGTTAAACAAATCTTCCCTTGTTTTGTCTTTCCCAGGAGGGTTTGTGATGCCAATTTTCAGCCCATTCAGTTACAGCAAACTCAGCACGGTCCTCACTGGTTCCTAGGGATTCAGCTTGACTCCTCCCAACGATGCTGCTGGCTGCTCCCCAAGGAATGGCACAATCTGCCTTTTCCTTCCTGAAGGGAGGAACGTAGTATGTGGGCACACATGACAAATACAGCAGATAACTGAGATTTCAATAATAGGTTCACATGATTATCTCTCTAGTTCCTCTTCTTCAACAGAAGGAGCCCATCCAGGTTCAAATGTTGGCTTTCTCTTGGGTCAAAAAGCAAGAAGTCGGCGTGTATGAAAGCATCGCCAGAGGTGCAACTGTGCAGCGTCAGTGCAATTCAATGCAAATGTTCAAGACTGGTGCCAAGGTGTTCCTCATATCCGTTTGAAAATACCTCAGCAGGAAGCTGTTTGGTCCTAGCTTAGGGTCTGCTGTAATAACAACCGAATAAAAAAGATATAGAGAGGTTCTAGACAGTCTCCTCTGTCAGTAACGTCCAGGTCCTTATTATTCTGGAGTAACCACCTCCCTTTAAATCTACTTTAAATCTACTTAATGCTGCAGCATATGCTTGTTGTCAGTATCCAGCTGTATTTTTTCTACTTCACACATTTTTTGAGTACAGGTTTAATTCATTTTACATATCTGGTGACAGAATTCATGTGCAATCTAGAAGAAACGAGAAGATGGTTTCCCCAGGCTCGTCCTCATTCTGCCTCATGGTAAGCTCTTTTAATTCAAAGTAGCTAAATTTTCTTTCCATGCCATAACTTGTTGCAGTACTAATTACATCTTTGCTTTAAGAGCTGGGTCGCCAATACAGAGAGATAGTGTTGTTGCTCTTTACCTTGACTGAGAAGTGGTGACTTTTGTTTGCTGCTGCTGCTGTTGACTGGATTCGTGCCAGAGCCATACAGCAAATTAAATGTTATATATCTCCCATATAACCCTGACTAATTTAGCTGCAAAGTAATTGCTTTTAGAGTAATTGATTTACATCTATGGCCAATATTTCCGTGTGTCTTTTGTTGTTTTAATTAACTAATGATCTCATTGAGCAAGCAATACAGGATAAAGACTTCGTGTTTATTTCGTTTTGCATCATAGAAAGTCAACAATTTGAAAAGCAGAGATTTGCAGTCCAAATTACACAGGACCTTTAACCTGGCCATCAATTTGACCTGCACAACTTAATGCGCACATGACGTTTTTATGTACAAGAATTACCTATAAGAAACATCCTCTGTTGTGCTGCAAGTAAATACTTAATTCCCCATTCTATTTGTAATCATAGGATTTGCTTTTTCTCAAGGAATGAATTTGTATATTATTTTATTAAGGAAAAAATAAGACTGAGAAAAGACTGCCTGGGTATTTTTGGTTGTTGGTTTTTGTGTTGGTTTTTTTTTCTGCAGTAACACTATGGTTTGATGTTGTTTGACTGTGCCTGTTTTTGAAGTCTGATTATAGCAGGACACAATCGGTTCTTAGCTAATTAGTTTAGCTAGTTCATTATTAATTTGCAATGCGACCTCTTCCAATATAGCAAGCTAGTGTCTGTGCTGTACCAATAACAGTGAAAAATGAAGCAGAAAGGACTTAGGAGCTATGGAAGGATGGGAGGTGTTGTTTGATTCCATCATTGCTGGCTGTGGGATCTGACTGATGACAAACGGGAAAGCTTCCTGCTTGTCATCAGCAGGGGGCTGGAGGGTGGGAATGCAGCTGCAGGTCAGTCACTTATGTGTGACAATTATGTCAACAATTATGTCAATCTTAAGATGAGAGGGCAAAATGTTGATAATGCCTTTGTAGAAACCAGAGTCAGGATGGAGACCATAAATCCACAGCATGTAGGAACTGAAGTGGTGAGAGAGGACAGCTGGGGCAAGAGAAGGGATGAAGCTGGTACCAAAAACTTCTATGAAATGCATGAACAGAAATCAAACTGTTGTGACTGTGCTATGGAAAGGATTGAAGAGGGTATGTACCCTCAAGCACCTTGTCAATAATCTTATCTAAAATAATCTAAATTCTCACTATGTCGGAGTTCATTGGAATCACTATTTAACAAACATTTCTAGAGGGAATTGGCAAGGCATTTTCTCCCAGCAATATCCTAAATAATCCTCCTTTTGTTGCTGCAAGATGGGAATGAGAATAAAATTTTGAGAATTCTGCACCATTAGAGGATGTTTGTGGGGGTAAAATTAAGTACGTGGTTGCCAGAGCCACTGAATTGCATCAGATTCCTGCAGATTATGTTTCTGTTAAATAAGAGATCTGATACTATTTCCCCCTTCATACCCTTCTCTCACACGTTGCAGGTTTTTTGCTGTTTGCACAGAAAGAAGGATCCAAGTGTAGTTTACACCAGTATTGGACCTTTCACAATGGCACAGTGCAGGTTTGTTGGAGGTGCTATATACCGTTGCTGGTATTTAATTTCTTTGGCCTTTTAACTAGCTGCTTGTAAGTAACTTTACTACCACGAGAACTTCCTTCTCTATCCTATATAGTGTCCCTGCCTGATAATTACAACTATATTGCCACCTATTTTATTGATGTTGAATTAGCTATAGCTTTTCCTTGTTGTTATTTTTTTGGTAAATACTAAATTTTTGTGCTGTTTCCCATTGCTGTATATTGTATATATTGTTTTACAAGCTTTACAAACTGCTTCCATAACTGTAAAATCCATGAACCCTAGAGTTTGCAATAGAGTCACATAGTCCTTTAAAAAAAGTTATTCTCATTTTATAGTCATTTGTCAGGTAATCAATTTAAAGGTCTTTTATACTGCCCTTTCAACGTGTAGGTGTAATTCCTATAAGCATTAATAGGATTTATATTTCCTATTCACTGGAGACCATATTATTTAATTTGCTTCTCATTCTTTCAGTACATAGGTAATAGGAATCTGGTGTAGGGTAAAATACTACAGGATACAGTATATTTGCAAGTATTTTCAGTATTTCATTTTACCAAATTTGTTTTCAAATTTATTCTAGTCTGAAAAGCAAAACATAAAAGCATCATTTTTATCACATCTCTTTCCTAATAACATGTTACGAGATAACATGGCACCCTTTCTGGATTTTATTTCATAACTAATATATTTAGAGGGACGTAAATCTGACTCTCGGTATTGATTACCCACCCCAGGGAAAAAGACTCAGTGGATTAAAATTCTGACATGGGAAGCCAGGGTCGTTCTTGAGGGAGCTGCTGTCAGAGCAACCATCCAGGCAAATTAGAAGATGGCAAATTAGGAGGAGAGATGGGACAGGTGTCATCCAGAAAATGGTGAGTAAGCAAAGAACTGCAATCCAAGCTCAAAGACCTGTGGGCATGCCAAAAGCAAAACCCCAGCAGTTTTAAGAAGAAAAAAATTTGGAAGACATTCTTGAAAATCCTGGATTAAAAGGATTGAATTTCCCCCTACAGCAAGTGGGTATGTTGTACGTGTCTCTGCTGTCTTGCGTTGGTGCTGAAACTGGCCCTGATGTCTGAAGGCTAGTGCGTCCTCCAGACTTTAATATTTAAAAAAAAGGGCAAAGTAGTGTTCTTCCATAGCGAGGAAAATATTTTGTGCTTCAGCTGCGCTTTTGCATAAGCAGAGGTTCTTTAGGGAGATTGAACTGTAGCAGGTGTTTGGGAGAAAAAAACAAAGTGAGTTTGGGTGCTATTAAAATGGTAAAGGGACGATGTTCAGACTTCAGCAACTCCATCACATACACAACGCTAATAACTGTAGCGCTTCCTACAGACTCTGTTTAGTTAAATACACTTGCAAGGTTCATCAGAACCTACCAACAGAAATTCACTGAAAGCCGTAACTTTTTCATAGGGTAACAATTCCACTGTCATTTTCAGGCACTTTTACTTGATACTGCACATGGTTATTTAAGAGTAAGTTACTTTTCTTTTGATTTGCGGAGGAAAAAATACGGGCTTGCTAGCTAACTTTCCATCCTTGCCTCAGAGCTTGACTGATCATTTCTTTCATCAGAGGTCATCTGTGCTTCTAAAAATGAAACCTGTGTGGCCGTTGTTTGTTCAGTTGCTGCATATTAGCTCCTCAGTGGTTAAAAAGATCTGAACAAATAAGAGGGCTTACCCTACATTATATTACCCTTTATTAGTAGGAAATTGAAGTCTAGAGATTATTATTAAGCCTCAGCCACTGAAGGCTACCCATACGCTGATGAAGACCCCTCAAACTGACCCTTGATCAAGCTGCATTAGGAGGATTTTACCCTTGTTACTAATTAAATAAACAGTTCTGATGGTATTATTCTTCCTCATAGCCATTTCATGACATCAGCTCTCCGTGGCACCCACGGACAAAGAGAATCGGGTTGCTGTTTGAGATGCAGTGGTGTATTAGGGGCCTGACACTGGGCCATCCGCTGCTCGCCTGCCCTGTTATGTTTAATGCGCTGGTGTATCGAGTGTCAAAGGGCTTTTCATTGAAGTCTGGGGAGAATGAGGACAAGGTTTCCATTAAAATAGAAACTTTGCGGATTTTGTTCTTCAAATGGAGGGAAAGCAATTTAATTTCTGCCTTGGTCTGCCAGAAAATACAGAAGGAAACAGCTTGATGAGCCTGGGAGGCACAGACATCAAAAAAGGGGGTATTAGGGTAACTTCGGTGCCTTTCCACTACTTAGCTCAGCTTTTTATTAAGAATGTATCTTTACAAACTCATTTTTTCACTTCAAGGTAGGCATAAGGTTAAGGTAAAGAACTCTTAAATTTTTGCAGTGTTTCAAATGGAAATTTCATTTTGAAGGGCATACTCTCTGTGCCAGTGTGACCTAAAAGTAAATAAATTCCAAGCAGAGTATTTATTATTTTCTGGAGAAAAAAGTCAGCTCTACTTTAAACAGATAGAGTTCACTGGAAACAAAATAGAGATGAATCTGGGGTTTATTTTTTTTTTTTCTGATTTTGTCTGTGTGAAGGAAGCCCTGAGGTTTACAGAGAGCTACGGTCAGATCAGAAGGTCCAGCCTGGATAACAGAAATTCTTGTCACTCAGGATGACATAAAGGATCACCCCATTGCTCTGCTATGGACTCCTCTGCTTTCTAGTCCCGATTATGGAGAACATATGAGCAGGAGCCAGAAAAATAGATGTGCATATAATAAAAATAAATAATCAGCTCTTTTTCCCAGCATTACTGGTTTTGGTTTTCTATCTTTGATATAATGTGCTCTTGGGGAAAACATATGGGCCAGGACCTTGTTTTCTCCAGCCGATGGAAGGCCCGACTTCAGCTTCAGTATTCAAAAGATAAAATCCTAATTTAGCTAATTAAGGAGTCATTATGTATTTTTGTTTGCTCATTTCACATATCAGAAATATTATGACTTAAGTGAAACAAATCTTGTTTGAATTAGAATATTTTCAAGTTAAAAAAAATATCCAATTCAAATGCTAAAATTTCTAGCAAAGACAAAAGTCTTCTTACAGTTGTTGGCAATTTGTTCCTGCTGCTAATTCTCCAGATCATTAATCGTTCTCATGGCTCTTCTCTAAACCATCTCTTTAATGACATCCTCATCAGAGGAGCACCATCCTGCAGCACCACACCATAGCTTGCAGAAAAATATCACCATGTCCCTGCAGGTTGTTACCCAAGGATTTTGACCCAGTGCTGGCATGACTGGTTGTCTGGCTGTCCTGTCTTTCCCTCTTTCCCATTTTTGTGAGAGCATCCATGTGATTTCTAGCAGGAGGACTGGGCTCTGACTCGATGTCAGTGGGCTCCAGCACTCGTGTCACCCACCCCAGTGCCTCCTTTTGCAGTAACCCAGGGTACAGGAGAAGGCAGAGGCTTTCTGCCTGCTCTCCCCCTTCCAGCATACATAATTTATTAGCCTTTAAGTTTACAGGATCACAAAATGTATTTTTCAAAGCAGCTGGCACTGCTTAGAAGTTGTAACATTTTAAACTTCTCTGTGAAAGATGGATTTGTTGAAAAATTATTAACAATCTATAGATCTTTATAAAACCAGGATCAATTCTGAAGTAACTCTGTTTATTTTATTGCTCATCTGTGTCATGGTAGCTCTTGATGACATAGAAACTTGAAGTGCAAGACAAATATTGTTTGTCAAACACTATAAATTGTTATTAGCAGTCCTTGGAAATATTTTTAAGTGTTTTCCTACTAGAAGATGAAATCTTGTGGAAAGCAAAACACTTTGTAGAAAAGTTAACTAAGGGCAATCTTTTTTTGCAGGAGAATAGCTAAAAACAGTAAGCGTGAAATTTTTTATTTCCATATTTCTGTAATAAATATTTTTCTTTGAATTTTTGTTACTGTTTTTATAACATATAGCTTTACTAAGACTTAAAATTTATAAAGTAAATTTTAATTTAATAAAAGCTAAATTTATATCTACTCTAAACGAATTTTTAATTTTTTGTTTGGTTTTCCATTTTGCAATAGAAAGTTCTAAAAATTGCATAAAATGCTATTCCTGGAAATCTTTATTTGCTTCCGCTGTTGACATTTTGACTTGCACTTTTGCTCAAGGCTAAAGTCAGGCTGAGAGGCTTGCTTTCACAGCCTGCTAGCTTGGGAAAATCAGATGTGGGAACTCAAATGTGAACAGCATGGACACTGGAGAGAAGACCTGCTCGAGCCTAGCAGCGCAGTGAACCTGAGCCTACGTTCGCTCATGGATAGGATGGCACAGATCATTGCAGGCTCTCTGCAGGGACAAGTTGTGCTATGCACTGCATGAGATTGCTCCTCTTGCCTCTCAGTGCTTCTTCAGAGTTTTCAAGAGGCAAAACAAGCTTCAGGTGTGAGAGGAGAAATGTTTCCTTCCTATGGATAAGCTATGGGGAAATTAAGGTTATACTTAAGGTCACAGAAAATCTAAGGTAAATTCATGATGAGCCCAGTTTTTACTCTGTTCTTGTTCCATTTTTAACTTGATTTACAGCCTTCCTCTGAGAGGTGTTATACCGACACATCCTTTGAGGCAAAATTCATTGTTTTCAATTTTTGTTTGTTCATTCCTGTGTTTTTCCCCCTTGTTCTTCTATGATAATGATTTCTATAGAAGAAGCAGCATTCACTCATTCATAATTACCAAACCATGGTGTCTGAGATACTGCTGTGATGCTTTCTCTGAATATAAGTTGCCCTTTGAATAGCAACTGTCATAATTAGGTAGTAATAAAAGTGATAAAAGCCATGAAAATACCCTCTCTAGAGGCATCACATTCTAACAAGGATCATCAGTGTATATTTTTCCTAGCTTAAAACTGAGTATATAGATTATGTCAGAGGAGGACATAAATTCTCGCTGCGTGCTATACTGTGTCATAGTATAATGTCATGCAGTTTATACTTACATCGCATAAATGTCAGACTGTCACAATGGAGAAAAAAAAAAGTGGCCTTGTCCCAGGGCAGCCTGAACCTTTCTATTTCTTTTTTTATTTTTATTTTTTTTTTCTTTTTCCCTTTGGTGGAGAAGAAACCCCCCTGCACCGGTGACCTTGCAGCCTCAGTGCAATGTGCGTGTAGGACATATTCTGTATTCTGGTACTGCGAAATTTGGTGCCCTCTATGTAAATTTCTGCTTGAAATACAGCTGCGCTGTGGGTTGATATGACTGATGAAATGTTGTGAAACCAGAATGAATCATAACAAGGTACTTACAAGGGATAGGAAAGTGTAAATAAATCACAGCAGAGATATTAAAGCAGTCTTTTAACCATAACATTTCACAGAAAGGAAAAGGGTGGAGAACACTGTTAGGATAGTTTTTATGAGTTTTCTATGTGTCAATTGTTAAGCTGTCCTTCAAGAAATCCTCAGGTGTTAGCATGGGCTCTTTGAGAGAGCTCAGCAGTGTGCTTCTATGTCTCACATTAGTGCTATGTTCACATGTTCAGGATCGCTGTACATCTTAGGAGAAGGAGAAATTTCTCTGTCCTTTTCCTATGATTTGCTCCTAGGAATGGCACCTAATAGAAAGAGAAATTAAACCTTTGTGTATAATTACAGAGATTTGTTTAGCGTGAAGAGATGGGTTGTTTGGCTTTGGATCTGGATTCTTTGATTTGAGCTGATCTCTAATTCAGGGGGAAGCTCATTGCAACTCTTTACAAGTCTTCAATTCACAGTTTTGTATTACTTTAGGTTGAAGCCTGGTCTTGCTTAACTGGTGCACCTCAGAAACGACAATATATGGAAAAAATGACTAGGCATCAAACCCGACATTTCTAGCATTTATGTGAATACATTTTTTTGTTTTACTTGCATGTCTCAAAAGCTACAGCAATCATAAGAATACAACCTCTCTCCTTTCTTCTCATGCTACAGTAGATCAGTAGGTGCCTTAACTTTCCTTTTTCTTTTTAGCATGTTTGAGAATCTACATTCAAATTTAACAGAAAGATGTAAAACTATAGGACTTGACCATAAGAACCAGAGTTTTTTCTTTTATGTACCTATAAACTCATACATGCATACATATCACCAGACTACGTGCAGTAGGTGCTTGGAAGGGACGTTTGGATAGCTTAATCTGTTTTCTCCTTATCCCTCTTCAGATAGTGGACTTATGCTTTTATCTGTTTCCCCCTGTAGTGAGATTGGCATTGGCCATCTGTTAATTTGAGCCTGTTCCCAGCTAAATCATTTGAGGAAAGAATTTGGATCTTCTCATCTTAGGTTGTAGGAGAAATTCAAAGAGAGAAATTGCATTAGTTGCATTGCTGTTTACTTCCTTGCAGGGCTGTCTTTATGATTTACTTTTTATAGGAAGTTTTCAGTGATTCCATTATACCCTTTTAGCTCTTGAGAACAATGATGAAATAAAATCTTGTATTTTGTAAATACGAAGAGTAGACTTTCCAGAGAAGCTGATTTAAGTTTTCTTTCCAAGATAAATGTTGAATTTAACCCAAGAGACTTAAAAAGGCCTATGGATTTTATACAACATTTTCGGTTACTGAAGTGGGATGATTAACATGATGCTTGAGTAACAGGAGAGAGGAAAGACCTTAATGTATATATACTATACAAAAACTAAGAGTTATTTTGTGATCATGAAGAAACCCATATGTTTTGTATTACTTTAGTTGCCTCTAACAGTTTGTACATTATTGGTTTCATTTATTTATTGTATTAGTCTTGGTTCATTAATACTTCATAGACACATATACTAAGTGATGATTGACAGTTGTTTTAAGGCCCTGATTCAAGAACGTATTTTGGCAAATGTTGATGCCTGTTCAGGTGAAAGTCAAGTAAGTTAAAACACTGCCTTGGATGTAGTGAAGCACGTGCTTAAATGCCTTCATGAATCACCGCCTCAATAATACTCCCTCAAGGTAAACTAAATACATTCCTCGTTCTTTTAGCAGTCAAAAATGTAGATCCCTAGGCTTTGTCATTCTGTTTCTGAGTGACGACTTTGAGTCGTATCAAAAAACTTTACTGAACATTGCCACCACTGGAAAGAGAACAAAGCAAGTATTGGTGCCGGGCCTTTGATCGGTCCTGAACAAAACATAAGTAGGCGAATTAAAAAAGACTGACTTTCCTAATGAAGTTGCTATGGAAATGTCAATAGGCAGAGAAAGAAATTAAATGAATCTCATTGGCACTTTTTGTTTCTGTTGTTCTTTCCTTGCGGTGTTTGGGAAGGAATATATTCAGGACGTCTTAATGTTGCACCAGTGACTGTCACTTGGATGTCTTATAAAATGGCAATTAGATCAGTAGGTCTGCCACAGAAGGGGCAATTTGCTGCTATTCTTAAAATGAGAGATGGAAAAACAGTGGTATCCATTTAGAAGACATACCGCAGCGGAAACCTCCCTGCCTGAGAACAAGCAGTGCTAGGGGATGCTCGGTAGCAATTCTCAGGTCAGGTCACACCATGGTGGCAGCCAGCCTTTGTTTTGGCCTGCCAGCCATGCCCAGCCTGGAGTATTTTAATTGCTGGCAGTGGCTGCCCTTTTGTTTTTATGTATTCCCTCTCTCAGTGTGCCTTCCATTATGGTTTGTTGGCAGCTCTGAAATACTGGTGGTTCCAACAGTGATTGCTTTCATAAGAGTCATGAGAGAGTGCACCTTTAATATTATCTGCGCCGTAGGTAGAAAGCAATAGTTATCCTTGGCGGCATGCCAGTGAATAGAAAGTGACATCTTAAATGGACACTACTGGTGTATCAAGCAGATGAAATTAAAGGGAGGCTGTGACAGCTAATGAAAGGCTGGTATGGGAAATGTCCAGGGCGAATTTGTTGTTTACAGGCAAGTGTACCTGATTGGATGGGGATACAGCTGATTGCAAGTCGCAGTGAGAATAAGGAGCTATTGCGTGATGAATGCAGCTCTCCCAGGATGGCGTTAGTTAGTCCTTGCCTGTGAAGATTCATAGGTTAAGCAACATCATCCGAAGTGCCATCAGCAGTGGCTGGGGATTCTCTGGCAGAGGAAGAAATTTTTGCTGCTTCATGCGGGGAAAACAGCCTCTTGCAGCTCATTTCCAGATGTTAATATAAAAAAAGTGCAAACGCACAGAGAGGAGAGCTTAAAACCAGACAAAATCAACTTGGTATCTTACCTGCATTGAAAAGGTAAAATAAATAAATAAATAAATCAGTCTTAAAATCATATAATACACTAAGCCTGGTTAATTGCATTTACACAAGTCATATCATCTGCTAGTGTAAAAACGTTAAGGGATATACACGGGCATTTTAACAGAGCTTGTGTGCCAAGTTCCAGTCCCTGTGAAGTGAGTGGGGTTTTAAGTGTTGGCCTCAGTGTGACCATGAACAGGTTCAAATTGAGTCTCCAGTAATACAGCACTTCATTCAGCAATGTCCTGGCTAGCATAGTCAGTTTTTAACACAGCTATTTTTACAGACATTCAATAAAATATGATTTTTAGAAAGGTAATAAAATTTCAATATCAAAATTTGAAATAAAACTTTCTTTTTATTGTTGGCCCTTCTGCATTTATTTTTCAGAATTCTCAAGTGAATAATTCTTTTTAGATTTGTTTTTTTGAGCACACTTTCGTTTATACACAATCATCAGTCAGCGTTAAAATAGCAGGAACTAAGGGCAGGATTTCCAAAAATTTCAAGCCTCCAACACACAGATCCAAGCTGGATCTGCAAAGGTATTTACCAAATGTTCAGAATGAAGGCTAGGTGTGTTCTGGCATTTTTGAATGCTAAAATAAATGCCATCACACTCTTCTCAAGTTTTCTAAAAATGTATGCTAAGAAGGAAGTTGCAAGTTAAAAATTGGCCTGCCTACGAATATTTTGCAGGGCGGTGTGTGTGTTTACATTTGCTTATGCATATATACCTGAAATGTATTATCTCTTGCTCTCCATAGGAAAATCCAGAATAGTTTTAGATGCACAGTTTTGTTGTTGTTTCTTGACAGAGTGGATTAAGCCAGGTAGTTGATTCAGCAGAGGTATTTTTGTTGGCACGAAATTGGTTCTTCCTTTGTTGAGCGGCAGGACCAGCAGATGTTGAACTGTTGGGATTCTGTGAGCTCCTAAAAAAATATTGCTTAAAGAAAACCCGTACCCATGGCATCCTAAGAATCCTGTGTGATTATATTCATCATTAGTTCATGTTTTGAATTTAAACACACTAGTGGCAACTTTAGGAAGCCACAAAAAAAGAGACAACAATGTTAAAAGCTCATGAAATATAGCTATTGCTAATAGAGATGATTGTTTCAAGGCATGGTATGAAAGGAATTGCAGGTATGTTCTTATTTTCAAGCGGCTTCCTCCTTCTCAACAGGGACCTTTTGCTACTGAATTATTTAGGATCACGTTGTTTGTTGTGATTGAACAGAGTTCAAATTTAGAACCAGAAAGCCAACAAAAATGAGAAACTGGGACTTCAGAATAAATAAGGATTTGAGACTGCGATGAGTTCTCATCCTGCCTTTTTCCTTTGCTTGTGAAACTCATGAGCATGGCTGGCACTTGGGGAAGCACTGCTAAGGCTTATGATTTAGATTTGTTGGCCTTACAGCTGTCTCCCTCTGTAAAGGGCAAACACCGAGACTGGTAATCTCTGCGAGCTGCTTATCTGGGGCACTGAGAAAAAAATCCCTTCTTGATTTCCTGCAACCTCATCCTTCCCTGAAGAAGCACAGGAACTCAACTCAGCTTGGTCCCAGAGGGAAAAGGGGAAAAATGCCAAATGCTGGGCTGATTTCTGAGCCAACTGCCTGCCAATGGCAAAGAAACAGATGGTGAAGAGGCAGAGGGTGGAGGGTGCTACCCTGGGGCTGCTGCAGAGGGAAGGGGATTCCCACTCTCTGGGAAGGGAAAGCTGTAGGAAGAGATTTAGGGATGCGCTGATGAGGGAAGAAGAGATGGGATGGAAGACCTTTTTTTTTTTTTTTCTTGGTGCTTGGTGGCCATGGGGCTTAGGGCAAGATAAACCAGTAGATGCAAAAATTCACACCTGATTTATCGCCATATCTCAACAACTGTTGCTGTAACAAGACATTAAAAGCATCCTTGATAATGAATAGCATCCTTTGCAGGGGTCTGGACTTGAGATTCTCACAAAGGAGCTCTGGGATGTATTTGGGGCTCAGGGTTCCAGTCATGGTGCAGAGTGAATCTCTGCCGCACACAAACTGTTGAATTATTTTCAAATACAGATTGATTTCTGGGACTAACTTCTAATTACCTGACATTTTTAAGAGCGAACTGTAAGATTTAGCTCTAGATTATAGCAAACAGGATTCTTCCTGATGTATGGCTTGGGGCTTGGGTGCCATGTAGGGTGACGAGATACCACTAGTCTATAATATTGCCAGAAATACAGAGGCTGACGCAAAATTTGAATGCAGACATTTTCACTGGTACAAAAATGGACTTGCATTTACTAAAAAATGGCAATTTACACAGGAAATTGCCAAAGGTATGTATGAGTACAAACTGTTTTGCAGTAGCATAGCTGCTCAAGCTGAAATTTTTCATGGATTAGCTACATTTCTTAAGGATGGTAGAGGTCCAAAGGCAATAGAATGGTGTGGAAAGCTGGCAGATTAAAAACTTACTCTTAGCAGAAAAATTGTTCAAACTGAGCTCTATGTAATTTATAGGATAATGAGCAGAAGACATATATTTGTTTTCAGGCAAACCAGGTAAAAGCTGCTTTCCTTTGCTTTCTTTGTATGGAAACCAGAGGTGATTTCTTAGCATACGTAGCAAATTGAAAGTATGCATGCTTATTTACAGATTGAAAGGGCTTATGTTTCTATATTAAATGTATAAAGTGCTTGAGGTTGGAAGTTGTAGTTAGCAAATGTCTCTGAGTAGAAGGGGAGCAGGAGAATAATTACCTGGGAAAAGTAACTTGAACCGTCTACTCAGAGCACTTGAGTTACATTTCCTGTATTTTCCAGATGTGTGTCTTTCTTGGTGTGTGTTCACTTCTTCCTAAATCAGAAATAATTTAATTCAGTGAGAGTGTGTGTTTTTTGATGACCAAATCAATATTTAAAAAAAACCAAAAAAAAAAAAATCCCAAACCACCCTCTCTGAAAACAAAACCTTAAGTAATTCCAACTCATAAGGAAGTGGAAATGTTATCTGGATTAAATCAGGGCAGCATGATCAACCTGGACTCATGGCTTCCAAGCAACATTTCTTAGCTGTAGGAACCCAGTCAAATAGCAACATTCAGTCAATGACTCTAGAAAAAGCAGTTCATGATTTCAAAAGCTCAGAAGGGCCCTGAGGTAGCCACACCTACTCATACTTGCAGGATAGGAAAGGTCTGAGGACACTTTCTCTGTGCTCCATGCACTGCAGACTCCACATTCAACTCGTGTCAATCTGCAGAGCAGATTAAGCTTGCAGGATAAGGGTGGGGGAGGAAAGAGGAGCAAGGATCTGCCAATTTAAGGAATGACACAACAGAGAGCTAACAGCTCCCAAAGGCACGCGTATCTTTGTGAGCTCCTGCAGTGTGTCTGCATGTCTGTAAACACGGTGGCATGTCTAGGCAGGCCTGTGGCAAAGAGGTGACCTGTTAGTGTAAAACGGTAAGTGCAAAATTAGCTATTATGGAACAGATGCCTGTAAAAATCTCCAAACAAGCCCCAAATAGGTAAGTTTAAATTTCTCCTCATTTGTGATTCCTCAGTGATCTTAGATTCATGTGGAGTTTCTCTACTTATGTGACTGGAGGAGACCCAAGGAAAATGTCAGTCATAGCCTGATTAGCATGAACTCCTTAAACTAAGGCTTCATCTTTGACAACTGTGATATAAACTTATTCTTCCAAGAGTTACCAGAGGACAGGTACCTATAGATGTCATCCATCACCTTCAGATCTACTGACTTACTTGCAACCTGCCTTTATAGACTCACTTTGTATTCCCTGACCTTGGTTAGATTTTTTTTTTTTGAGAGTTTGAACTCTGCTGGACAAGTTCTGGCCTGAATAAGAATTTTCTTCTCTTTACAGGAAGCTGTGGAGACCTAATAATTGAGATGAAAACTTCAGCCAGATGTGTAGTTTGTATGCATTTAAAAAAAAAAAAGTAATAAATTAGTGCTGATGATTTTACAAGACTTCCTCACCCCCCTGGCTGTGGCATCAATTTTTTGCTTGCTCTGATGAGGTAGCAGCTCTCCTTGAAAGCTGAAAAGGGCCAAACTGAGAATGCAAGAAGAAAAACAATGCTGAACACAAGGGGGGTTGTGAAATAGGAAGGAGGGCATGTCACAATATTACTCCCTATCTCCTTGGGACTAATTTAATGGGTGTTTGAAGCAAGGGCAGCCATCTTCACCCACAGCCTGAGTAAATATCTGATAATAATCCTATCTCAGGATAGGATTTGCTGCCATTTTTACAGATGGAAAACATCTAGACAGTTTTGTAAAAGACTAACTCGTTTGTGTGGTTTGCTTACCTGGCATTCACTGACTTGGGTTTAATTTTGGACTGTCTTTTAGTTGATTTTAAGAGCACTAGGAACTTCTGAGTTCTGGTGATCCCTATATTGGCCAAAACATTTAAGGCACCCCAGAACAGTGAGGCTGTGGAAATTTGAGCTCTAGTGATTAATCTAAACCTCCATATTGAGGGGCAACCAGAAACAGTATCACAGTTCTGGGAAATCCTGGTTTCCCTGTTCAGGGTCTTGTTCTCACCCAAGTGACAAGTGGAAACATTCGTGCCTCCTTTGTGAAGGGCTGAGACAAGTTGTTCCGATGCTGAAGGCAGGACACAGCTCTCAGCGCTGCTCTCAAAAATTATCTGCTAGCATAAGATCTCTGGCATTAACTCCAGGCTCATAACATCATTCACTCTTTCAGTGTTTCCACAGGTTATCGTGTGACACGGAGGTGTAACACGGGGATGCTGCCAAGTGCCAGGGCATGGATTTTGGCTGGTTCCTGCCTGAACCTGTCCAAGCATTGCTGTGACTGGTGCTCTGTCCAGCTGTGCGTGCTCGTCTGAATTTCAGAAATTGTTTATCCCATTGATAAAATAAATGCACAGTCAAAAGTAAAATTATTTATTAGCAGTAAGGTTGGGACCTGAAGGACCCTGCACCAGCACACAGTGAAATCCAACCTCAGTTACTCAGATGACTGGATCCTACGCTGGTTACTGACAAAGAGCCTCCCCAGGTACGTAAATAGGACTACGCAATTTTAACTGGTTTTTGAACAGTAAATTGCTGGTTTTGCAAATGCTTATTTTGCGTACATGCCATGTAATTCTTTCCAAAACCCTGTGCTTTTTAGTTTATTTCACCTCTCAACCCCTCTTTTACTTTAAACACTACCAAAAGGAGTCTGGATAGGAAAGGAAAAATTCATTGGAAAATGAAAGCATCTGTACACAATCATATCCTCCATCAGCGTGAATACAAGGCACTTGAGTCCTATACAAAGCTGTGAACATTACGTGCCAAATTTGTTGAAGGTGTAGGCAGAAGCAAGAAAATATTGAAAGACAGAGAAAAGAGGGTTAAAATACAGGCATACAAACACTTATAAAGAAAAGAATAATTCTGAACACATTCCTTAATATTAAACGTGTTACAGCTCTTTTTTTCTGTCTGATTATGAAATATTTTGCAGCCAATAGATATTTAGTAGAAAAGTAACACAACAACAGATGGATCAGATACCTCCAATAGTGCAGGTTTTATACAGATGTATTTTTTAAAAATGCATATTTGCAGGCATGAAATGTCCTATGGACTCATTTTTAGAGAAGTTAGTTTCTCAGCATATTCTAGCTTGCTATGAATCATGAAGACTGGTTAACTTGATTTTTCTTTCTGTGGATAACATGAGCTTGTTGTGTTGTTTATCATACAATCTATGCTGTATATAATTTTCCATACCTTAAAATAATTTCATAGAGGATACACTGGCTTTAATGGAGAGAAGATCTAGTATTTGTTCTGCAGCCTTCCCAAATGACCTGTTGTCTTTTTTTTTTTTTTTGTATTTTTTTTGAAAATTTTTATGTGGACCTAACAATGGAAAAAAAAGAAAACAATTTTTTAATTAGACATTTCTGATTTTAATGAAGATATTATTAAGGAGAGTTGAATACCAACCAAAAGTGAGGAATTGGAGTTTGACTATCGTATCAGGTCCTGATCCTCTAGCTGAATTTTTGTAACAGATTTTGACATGTAATCTGAATGATGCAAACTCTGGAAGAGCTTAGAATGAAATGCCATTCACATGTAGAAACTGCAAAAATTAGTTTCAGTCATTTTTATCTCTAACGGAGTTGGCTAACACTTCCTTTTTTAAAAAAAACAAACCAAACCAAATGTTTTTGAGAAGAAAGATCGGCTTTTCCCATGGGAAAAGTTAAATATTTTCCCTAACAATTGAATATGGTATGGCTTGTGTCCAAAAAACTGCTAATTTTTTTAATGGCTGGTGGGATTTGTATTTTGGTCTGTCACGAATTCATCTTCCTCTCTGGATCAGGCTTCTCATGTCATTCCACAGCTCAGCAAGAAGGGAGGTGACTTTGGTGGAGCCTGGAAAATAGCGTCTGACCAAGAAGTCCAACATTTAAGGGAAATTGGAAACTCTTCAAACTCTCATTTCTATAAATTGCCATGCTAGTGCTCACTAAACAAAGTCTGAGATCTGTTTGTTTCTGTCAAAATACCAATACTGGAGCATGGGATCTTAATTTTTAGACTTTTACATGTGGGGGTTTTTTTTGTATGTGTGGATATAAGATTAGATGGAAGCAGTTAGGGGACAGCAAGAATGGGCTGCCCTGGCACATAGACTTTGTCCTTCAGTTTGGAGCTTGTTACAAGAACAAGTTACAAGAAGTTCCATATATTTGGGGGTGCAGCCTGTATCACTTGAGTCAAGCATAATCTTGCGGAACTTGTACCTTTTCCATTGACAAAATTTCAGTGTACTGAAACCTGAGTTAACTCTGCATCTGGAATATCTACAGACTCCCAGAATCCTTAGTCTGATCTAGAAGATGAAATAGGAAAGGGTGGTGATGGCTGATCTGTCTTCACTACTACTTTGTGCAAGGTCTACCTAAGAGGATGGGGTATATTGCTGTCTCAGCAAAATATTGAATGTTGTTGTTGTGGCTTTGGAAGAGCAGATGTTTCATATTTTCTTCTGTATAACAAATTCCCCAAAGCTGTATCTTTTTCTGGTGGCTAATTAACACATGAAACCCATTAACATCTGCAATATTAGGCAGAGTTGTCTTGATCCAGAGCCATTGGTAAATCAAGCTTCTTCCAGAAAATTTGTGTCTAAATTAAAAAAAAAAAAAGCTAATGGTTCCTTTTACCTTTCCCCTATGTTAACAGTCCCAAGAGGACTGACTAGTGTAGCATGTGAGCCTGAACAGCTTGATGGAGTTGTACGAGTGTAGACTTCATTGCTTTGATTAGGGATGTAACCTTATTCATTTTGCTTTTGGAAGTACCCTGTGGTTTGTAGTTGCCTGCAGGTATGTAGGCACAGAGATATGCATATCTGCTTTCAAGAAGTTCATCTTAAAGGCTAAATGTAAGTTTGAATCAAGAAGCGTAGACAAGTCACGCAGCAAATTCACTGTGTTATTGAGATATTTGGTGGCATTGTAGAATTATGCTTTCTTAAGAATATTTTCTTTCCACAAGGTGCTCTTTGTGAGGGAGTTTCCTCTATTCACAACAGAGTCAACTGATGCTGGTTGTACTGCCTCTGAGTTAGGGTAATGCTCAGTGTAACAGATCACTGCATCTCACGCAACAATAATCATCCGTTTGCCTCTATTTCCACTCGCTTGCATACATCTTATTGTAGAAGAATATTATTAAATAACAATATTGGGTGCTGAATCAATTAAAAATATCAGTATTTGACTGTTGTGTAATGTATCTTAGCCTGACAGAGCATATATCTTCTTATAACCTTTGATTATATAAGTACATACTGGTTTAGTTTCCTATTACCTTACTTTGGGCTAAAGATGCTTGATGGATGCTGGTATTTTTCCCTCTCTTCAGTGTTAGGAAGTATCATACTGCCTTTACAGTGTAATCTTTAGACCTTGCTGTGACAGCTGAGTGATTAATTTCCTTACTAGCTTTTCATCCTGGCATTCCTGGGGGTGGCACTCCAAGTTCTAGAATCTGCAAGCAGTAATTCAAATAATCATGGGGAAGTATTCATTAATGCTGGGGGTTTGATACTTAGAACTTTCCATGGGATGCAGTATAATTTACACATCGGGTATTGGAAAAGCAGTTCCCACTCTGTCCAGCTGAATCTGAGTAACTCAGAGTGTTTTCACAGTAGATCACAGAAATTCATCATGTGAAGACCACGGAACCAAATCTTCACTTGTGCAAGATGAAGAAATACTTTCAGTAGGTGCAGCAAACTTGATTCTCCTCCAACACTCACTTTCACCTTCCTTTTTCAATTCCTTCAATATTAATGGCATTGAATCCCTTAGAAATGGCAAGAAGGGTTACTAAATAATTTTATTTTTCTTCATTCTCTGTATGTTTGAATTTGCACCTCTAATTACATTCTTATTAATACTTCAAAATATCTCCCTGGAAATCTCCCTCCAGCATCTTGTTGACTTCCGTTCCTATTTGGGCAGCTAAGTGTGTGGTTGCTACCCTCTGTGTGAACCACCACTACCGGAGGGGAGGGTGTCCTCTCGTTCAAGGCATTTCACTTGAGTTCCTTCACAGCAGAAGTATAACACCACTCAGTCTGCAGCTTAGACCCAGCACAAACCTCAGGAGTTTGGAGCTACAGCTGAGGGTAAAACTTATGCTCAGCCTCCCTTAGCTTTGGGAAACTAAGCTGTAAAGGTCTAGCAGTACTATGCACAAATGTTCTTTGTCTTGTGTCTTTTTTTTTTCCCCCTCAAAATCTTATTTCTGTCTTGGTCTACTGGTGTTTTGCAGAACTGGCAAAAGGAACATCCCTGACACAAGGGTCATCTGTGCTGAATCACAGGTACCTGCTCTGACTCACAGCCGGAGATTCCCAGTGAGAGCACTGCGTAAGAAAAGGTACTTCCTTGGATAGACTTTGCTGGGAAAAAACCCAAAGTGAGAGGGGCACAGAGGAAGCAAACATAGGCAGATAACGTACAGGAGAGTTTTAGTCAAAGTGGCTGAAGTTTTTTACAACCCTACGGTTAAATGAAAATGGTGGCTTATAATTTGACTGTTGGATAACTTACTAGTTAATAGGCTGGAACATATGTCCTGAAAGTGTTGAGAGTTGTGTAGGTTTTTGAACCCTTTGTTTCTATCAGAAGACAGAGCAATTTTTCATGAACAAAAACCACCGGTGAGTTTTAGAATCTCCCAGATCTGTTTTTGCTTGTTTCAAAGAAAGTGCATTTCCTGATGGGGCTTGTGTGCTCATCTGTACTATTGCTATGTGTGCCACATGTGAAAATAATTCAGTGAGCGTATTTGTCTATGGTTGTATGTGGTACACATGTGTGTGTGTGTGTATATATATATACACGCACACACATGCACATACACACACATATACATTCCTATTTATACTCATAAATCATTTCTTTCAAGAACACATGCTCTTCTACTGTTCTCTATCTCAGTGTTTCCACACTCAGGAGTCCCATAATTTGGAAAAAATTGCAACTGTCACAACTCCGCTGCAGTAATGGTTTTGTAAGAACTGGCTTAATAAAAACATCAGGCCTCTCTGTTCCAAACAATTTTATTACAGTTAACAACTCAGCCAGTTATCAAGTATGTTGTCACCAATGCACTCTCTGTCTGAATGATGACACAAATGAGTTTTGGATTTCTGTAGCATCTTACACATATAGGCGCTGTCTTACAGCTGTGCAGTAGTCTTTCTCTGAGCCATAAAACCACATGGGGAGGGAATGGTAGCCAAAAAAAAGAGTTATTTTGTGCAAAAGCTCTTTTGTGATGATAAGATTCCACAAGCAATCATCAAATTAGTTTACCTGTATTAATTTACACAAAAAATACGCAAATTCTACTTCCTGGACTTTGGCTGTACAGGTCTTCATTTTTCTAAACTAAACATGGAATTTTTAATAACTGTGTGAGTTCTTTCCAGGAATCAGCTCTGATTCCTTCCAGGAATAACCTCTCCTTATGTTTGAATGGGTGCCTTACCATGAATAACCTCCTTAATGTAAATACTTCCATAGCTAGAATTCAGAGACACTTTTTTGCCCTGTGTATAATTTTTACATACATAAGAACTGTGTTCATGTGAGTTTTGTAGTCTTTCCATTGATTCTTTTTTCTTTTAAAAGTATGACAATGTTAGCTGCACTTTACCCACTAGTAAATCTCTGCTTGAATGGTACTGCATTTTTATTGTTATTTTTTTTAAGAATATGCTACAGAAATGTTCTCTGTGTATCAGCTGAATGTGGGATCGGATATTATGTTGGTCAGCTTTCACTGGTATGCTTCAGTTTTCCTCTGCTTTTTTTAATGTCTGATATTTCAGGAGTGAGTTGGCTTAGAAATTGAAGCAAAGAAATATTGAACTGGGAATCATGACTTTTGAGTAATACAGAGAATTTTGTAACAAACTGATCTTCAAACCTTATGCTGTTATTTATGATGCTAAACAAAATGTTCGTTCTGTGAAATTTTACCTTTAGAAAATGCAACAGAGTGTGATTTATTGTGGCTTCTGGGAACCAGTGAATGGAAATTTTGAGGTTTTGAAAACTTATTCTCAGTGAATTTTTTTTTTTCTTTCTTCCCCTTTTTTTCTCCAGAGACATGTTCAGTGTATGGTAAACTAAGGCCACTATATTTTTGCAGAGAACAGATGTGATAATTAAGAACAGAAATAAGTTTCAAAATTCAATGAAAAAATAGTTGTCAAGTGTATTTCTAAAATGAAGTGCAAAAAAAATGCATGCCGATATGTGGATGATTAATGGGTGTATGTCAGTGTCTTTCCATTAATTTCTTTATATTGCTGCGTGCAATCATGCGTACTCTATCTGACCATCAGAATTTTACTCTACTAAATATACTTGACCATAATGTCAATCAATAGTTTCTCCTGGCAAATAAAAACTGTTAATAACTTCAATATGAAAACCTTTCTCCTTCAGCTAGAATGGTACAGTATAACTTTGTTATTATTCTTTCCTCCTCAACCTGAAGAGTGTGCATCCAAATTAATTCCTGTCACTTAGGTGCTCTTTTGATAAATATGTTATCTATATTTAATGTTTCTTTATTCTCATTTTATTATACGTGTGTGCAGCGGTGAAAGAAGATAACTGAGAAGACAGTGTATCATGGCAAGAGAATTTGCTATTGCTTCTTTGCACTTTTTGGTAGAGCGGCTATATTTAGAACACCTACTGTCAGCCATGAATTTTCTACCTATATGCTTATCTTTTTCAATCCATGATATAAAATTGCTTCTTTATTCTGCATAGATAAATATCCCCAAGTTTCACCCATACAGCTATAGCATTTGTTTTTACAGTAACTGATTAATTTACAGATGTTATGAGCAGGAAGATTATTTTGAAGAGGAGAAAAGGTGTAAATCCAGTATAATAGGTGTTTGTGTGGGTGCTATAAGGCTTTTGTTGCCTGTGCCACAGGTAGTTATTTAGTTAAGGAAAATGAGAGGTTGAAACTCAATTTCTTAGGTGAGGAGTGATTTATGATTGCAAACATACGGGAATGTATGAGTCAAAATAATAAACATTTGGTAAATTTGTACACTCCTCCGTTTGCTATATATAATTATTTCCTGTGCGTAGCATTAATGTCTCACGAGTAAAAAAGTTTCTCATAACATGTCCTCCTACAGTGTTGTTAAGCTCACCTATTGAATACAATTGTTTGTGTAGTGTTTTAAAAAAAATGGTAGTACTTTATCTAAAAGGCTATACAGTCTTTCTATTACGGGCAGGGGAATTTACAAGTTCCCATTGTTTTTCAGTGCAGTAAAAATATATTGAGAACTACCAGCATGCATATATTACATTTAACATAAACAGGATTGACAGAAAACAGATCCTTAAATTGCTCTTTGTGAATGAAAAAATACTGGAATATATGGTAATTATACTGCTTTTTGTTGTTTCTCTTCACAACCAGGAAGGTGTTGCTGAGGCTGTGGGCATAGAGTTCTCTACAAGAGCGTTTACTGAGATCTTTGTGGTGATGATCATGTTCTCTGTAGTTGATGTAGTAGTGGTAGGAACTCACAGTACGATACTCCATGTTTCCTACCAAGCTTAGTTGATGGGAGACTTGACTTTTTTTCCCTCATTTAAAATGTTTTGAATCTCCCCCTCTGTACAGCATTAATGATGTGCTTTGTTTCTAAATCTGAAAAAAAAGTCGTGACTGTTACTTTTGAGTTATTTCTGGAAAGAAGTAATGAGAAGAACACAAGCGTTTCACCACGCTGTGAAACGTACAACTAACATGGACTCCAAAAGCTGTTCTTGTAGATCATGCTCTCTCTGTTCCCCTACCCAGGGCTTCTGGCAGAGATTGGTCCCTTAACCTTAAGTGTAGGTGCTGTAAAAGACTGGTGTAATCCAATCAATTCTCAGTGACTCCCTTACTGCAGAGCTCAGACCAAGCACTATGAAAAAACTCTAGAAAAAAGTAGATCCTGATCTGATACTTTGGTGCTTTAGGAGGATTCCCAAAACTCCTTATTCCTGATGTGGGTACCTTGTTAAGATCAAAAGACAGCTAGATATACAAGAAAAACTGACAGGCACTTAAGGGTCTCGGTTTCTGGTGTTTTAATATTCACAGACCATCATGAAAGCAGTGACCAAGCAAGAGAAGAGATATCCAAAGAACAAAAAAGAATAGAAATAAATCATTGTTTTACAAGATGGCAAAGTTTAATAGGGCATACCACAGTGTTCTGTACTAAGAAATTGTTTCTCATATTAATGCCTTGTTTGGAAAACTGGGTGAAAACTGAAGTATCGAAATTTTCAGCTGTCAAGAACAATTACTTTAATGTATTTTGATTAAATAAAATTCTCTGCTGGAAAGTCAAAAATAAGCTATTTAGAAAAAGAATCACCTGAATAGGTGACCTATAGCTATTCAGAGAATCACCAGCTGTTGCTTTAGTGTATGAAATCTTCAATTCCCGGATTGCTCAAAAAGAAAAAAAAAAAAGCACATGAGATATTAGAGTGGACAAGAGTTTCAAGCAAGTTGCATAAAAAGCAGGGTGCAAATTTGAAGTTTCTGATTCAGGCTGTTGATAAAGGCCAGATCATTACATTACAGTAACATGCTAGTTCCAACTATTTTTTATGCTGTGCGGGCATATGTACTAAAGCCCATAATGGCTCGCTAATAAATCTGTCACTTTTCCTAATGCAAGACTAATTCAAATAATGTGGAAATTAACAGTTAGCATCTATACAGCCCCATTGTATACTAAGAAGTCTGCAATGACATATAGAGAGTTGGAAATCCAAAGTCTTTCAAATACCCCTTCCAGAAAATGTGTAATTAAAGCTGACTGATCTTGCAGTCAGCTATAGTAGGTGCTCTAGTTATTGTCCTCCTTGATAATAGCCAGAATGGGCAAAACCCTTTCAGAGATTTCCTAATAATGGGGTGGATTGTGTCTTTAAGTGAGAGATCCCAAAGTTATACAGCGTTGCTATTCCAGCTGCTCACCTTCTAATCCTCCAGGTTGGGAATCAATCAGGGTTTCACAGGCTTTGGCTATCCTCCTGAATGCACAAACCATACGTCTCTCTCCATTTTGATTCGAGGCCACTTTTACGCTCACGGAGTGAACCTGGTCTCCTGCTGCATCTCTCAGCAAACCACCTGCAACTCCTTTAGGTTGTTGTAATTCCACAGCATGTCATGTTATTTTGCCAGCAAAAATACTGAGTTCAGCTGCAGCTGCATCAATTAGCTCCTCAAGTCTGCAAATAGTGACACCAGTGACGCTTTTTTTGATGAATGAGGGACCTGCTGGAGAGTACCTAAATGAAATGATCAACCCTCCCTTTCATGTGTCTGTATTTAAAACATTCTTTTACCATCATGTACTTCGAAAGTGACAATCCTCTGCCCTTAACTCATAAAACAAATACAAATATTTTGCATCTGTCACAACCAAGCTTCACAGATACACAGATGTGCAGCAACACAGATGCTGGTTAAAACAGAAGTATATATTCCATCTGGTCAGAGATAATTGGTATTTTGTGATAACAGCTACCATATTATATGAATATGAGCTGGCAGTGTGCCCAGGTGGCTAAGAAGGCCAACAGCAACCTGGCTTGTATCAGAAATTGTGTGGCCAGCAGGAGCAAGGAAACGATCCTCCCCATGTACTCAGCTCTGGTGAGGCCACACCTTGAGTACTGTGTTCAGTCTTGGGCCTCCTCACTACAAGAAAAAAATTGAGGTGCTGGAGCACATCCAAAGAAGGGCAACAAAGCTGGAGAAGGGTCTAGAGCACAAGTCTTAGAGGAGCAGCTGAGGGAACTGGGGTTATTCAGCCTGGAGAAGAGGAGGCTGAGGGGAGACCTTATTGGCCTCTACAACTCCCTGAAATGAGGCTGTAGCAAGGTGGGGGTTGGTCTCTTCTTCCAGGTCACAAGCAATAGGACAACAGGAAATGGCCTCAAGTTGCACCAGGGGAAGTTTAGATTGACTATTAGGAAAAATTTCTTCACCGAAAGGGTTGCTCAAGCACTGGAACGGGCTGCCCAAGGAAGTGGTGGAGTCCCCATCCCTGGAGGTATTCAAAGACGTGTAGGTGTGGTGCTTAGAGACATGGTTTAGTGGTGGACTTTGCATTGCGAGGTTAATGATTGGACTTGATGATCTTAAAGGTCTTTTCCAACCTAAGTGGTTCTATGATTCTATATAACCAGTATCCTGTGATCATTGAATTTCATTGTATTATTGTTATCCTGTACTTGTTCCAGGTAATGTCTCTTGTCTTATATCAAGTATGTGACCTCTCCTAGGGAAGCTGTCTTTATCCTCCCAGAATATGTACAGGACCTTCTTTTATGGGGAGTAGTTTTTTGAAGCTCTATTGCCTTATAAAATGTTAAAACCTATTCACATGACTCTGGCCCTACACTGCTCAGTGTTGTTCCAAAAGTGAAGGTGAGTTTTTGATTTCAGGATTTAAGATGCCTGCTAATTTGCTGCTTACCCAGCCCAGGCTGGTTGTCTTTCCACAGAGACCAGAGGGTCTTAGCCCTCAATGTATTTTTAGAAGGATGAATCCCTCTTCTTGTGTTGTTGTGTATTTTGTTTGTTTTGGTTGGGTTTTTTTTAAGCCAAAATACAGCTCTACTAGGATATGTTTGGCAAAATAATTTTTAAATTATTTGGGGAGCCTCTTTTGAACAAACTATTGAACCTACTTGAACTCTGCCTGTAAAAAGTTTGCCATTAATTACTATTGTGCAAGATACCTCTATGTTTTCTTTTGATTATGTCAGTCTCTGTCCATGTTAGTGACTCACTTACTGCTATCATCCGTCTTAATCCTATTTTCATAAAGGCATGCTATATCTGGTACTCCAACCCTTGTTTCAAGGCATCCTCAGGGGAATGTTTCAATCAAGCCTCTTGACACAGCATATTGTAACACACACTGGAACCACGATAGTGATGTGCATGAGCTGCTTCCTTTTAGTTGTTTTGGACAATCAGTACCATGTTCAGGAATGAAAACAATAGCAGACATTTGGATCCAGTGGAAGACAAGGGTGTCATCAAGAAATATGTGTGGGGTCAATGAGATGATGCAATGAGCAGGATCAGTTGTGGATACTTAACTGTGCTCAGAGGGCCACAAGAACTGTGGGACGTTGTTGGGCTGATGGGGAGCACACCCGTCAACAAGATGAGGAAAAATGGACCTCAGGAGCCCAGAGAAATGGAAGTCATCTTGGAGGACTGGGCAGATGGATTGGAACTGCAATAGTAGTAAACATTGGAGGTTATTACTGACCTCATGGGCCAGTCACTGGGGATGACAAGTGGAAAGCAGTAGTTGTTTTCAGTGGTTTCCAGGGTTTTGATATGGTTGATTTTTAGGTTGACAGTGAAATGAAGCAAAACTTCTGAATGTTTGCCTCCAGTGCTGGGAGAGGGGAGAGTGTATGTGCATCAGGAGTCTGCTTTAGCTGGCTGATTTCAGGCAATGATTCCGGATAGAAGAAATGCAGATATCAGTCCTGCTTAGCTTGTCTCAGAAAAGAGGTTTGCAGTTCAGATCACTGTTGGACAGAACTGGTACTCAACATTTTCATTAAAAATAATCACATACAGCACTACTTGCTGCAGTAGTTGCAAAATCCTTTGTTTTTCTTGCCTCTATTTTACTTTCAGGAGGAGGAAAATCCCCTTGGTCCTCAGAGTGTCTAAATGCAGAGAAACTGTGTGTGTCAGTGTGTGTTCATGTGTATTTGCTTGCCTCTCTGTACGTTTAGAAATCAGAATGGGAAATATAACCTGAAGTGGAAACACCAGAGGACTTGATTCTGTCTCTGCACTGATATAACTCTATTAAACGTCAGTAGAGTCGGTGCTGATTTATACCAGCGTGGGGTCAGAGAGCACAGCCTCGTGGCACCTGGAGCAGTTCCCCTGCCAGGGATGGCAAATAGACAGCCAGAGGCTTTTCTCCTTTGCTGCTTTGTTATTTTGGGTCTCTGTCAGGGATTACTTCTCACTTCTCCCTATCCGTCCAGCGGTACGTGAATGTGCCGTGTCAGGCGTGCTTGCAGGCTTCGCCTCAGTGGAAATGGTAAGCAGCTCTGCAGAGGCACCGTGCCGACAGACACGAAAGGAGAGTCAGGCTGGGTAACGTCCCATAATGTCTTCCCTCTCATGAAACCTGGCAGAAAAGTACAACAGAAACAGCTGCTTTTGCTTCTTATCTTTAGCATTTTGCTTGGGCTTTTGTGTTTCCCCTGTCCTTATGGTTTCTCTTCAGCTTTTGCTGTGTCCATCCTTCTTTTTCCCTGAGACTCTACCGGCAGGCAGAGGAGAGGTGGTCTGATCTAGAGGATAGCCAGCAGAAGGCTATAAATTTAGCAGCATATCGTGAATGTGCTTCAAATATGCTATGTAATTTGTAAGGCAGCACATCCATTTTAAGGCCAGGCCTGAATCCCAGTATATCAAAACGCAGGAGACTGAAGAATAGGCCACTGCTGCCACTTATAATAACCCCTTCAGAAGCACATTGTGTGAAGGGGTCTTGTATCTATCATTAAAGTTGTTTTCTTCCTCCTTTTAGCTGCTATGTACCATGTATTTATTAGAAGTTATTGCTAGTATGACTTCATTGATAAAGCTCCATTGTATCTAGCAGGAAAAGAGAACAAAAGATGTAATATTCCTGGCATATCATGTGGACTCTCATTGTATGGCATTGACTTCAAGGCATAGAAATTTCTCTCATTAGGTTTTCTTCTCTGTTACTGGATTCCTGTCAAAATCAGTTCAGAAACTGAGTTTAAAACCCAAAGGGAGTTGAACATGTCAAAATGCTTTATGAATTGAAGGGATAGAGAGGTTCTGGAGACAGTTTTAAAATATGTGCATCGCCTTAATTGATATTTTATAGGGGAGTTTCTGTCACTCTGGGCATAGGAAAATCACCCTGTGGTCCTGCCCTGCTTCTGCGTACCAACCCACATCCCAGCTGGGTAAGCTTTCCCTCTCCTCTGTGAGGGAGGCAGACAGGGACCATCCCTCTGGCCACGAGGAGGGGAAGGAAAGCGATCTGCACGTTGCCCTTTCTTTCCTCTGCTCCAGTGTGATGACAAGTACTGAAGTGCAGGACACAAGATGAATCTGATTGCATCGAAAACTTTGGCGACTAAGTGCTTTTTGTGTTATTTATTTATTTATTATCTATTTATTTCTTTTCACAGGAAATCCAAGCTATCCAGAAGGTGTTCTGAAAGGAGGAGCTACCCAGAACTGAATTACCTGGTGGGCCTGATCTTGAAGTCACAGGTAACTTGGTCTGGCTGTTTATAACCTGTGGAGTGGAGAAAAGACATTTTAAGACAAGACAAAGCATGCACCACAGAGACTCACAAACTACCTAAAAATGTCAGCTACAGACTGGAATACTTGAAATCGTAAGGAAAGAAGAAGACTTCTCTCTCCATGCCTCACTGCCTGCAGAGGAATGTCGGATTAGTTCAGCAGCCAACAGAAGCCAACACGGACTTGAGAAGTACCGTAATGCAGCTGAGATTAAATACCAGAGCTATGCTGAGGGGCATCTGAGCCATCTATAAAAGCAGAAGCCCTCATTCACTTCAAAACAGGTAGCAGAAAACAGCCACTTCCAGAAATCAGAGGAAGTACTTTCAGGGGTAGAACTACATATATCTTGGTATCAGAGCTGCAACCTACATGCCGGGCTAGAGGACCAGTGTCAAGGTCAGATCAAAGGTAATGGACTGATGTGCTTGTATTAGAGTTTGGTCTTTGGTACCAGTAAACAATGTGGAAAATAGAAAAATCTCTAGATATTCTGAAAGTTTTTGGCTCTGTGCTGTACCCTGAACTGGTCCTACTCACTCAGGCACCATCAGTGAGGTCTTCTAGAAAAGAAAGGACTCTTTAAACTCCAGGGTCCTAATGGCCTCCTCAGGATGAGTACACAGAGGCAATCCCTGATTTACAGTTGTGACAAAAGACGACTTGTGGCATGTTCACCCTCTTTTTCAGCAGTGCTTTTGGACTTCTGGGAAGTGAGGGGTCTATTTCCAGGGGGAAAACAAGTCAGATAAAAAGTCTGTGGGTATTGACTTCCTCACTTTCTGCAGGATGTTGCTGCAGGACGTTTACCATGTTTTCTGTATGACATTGCTGCAGGGACAGGCAGTCCAGGGCCAGTGAGGGATGGAGAAGTATCTGGTAGTTGATGATTCCTTCGGGATTGTACTGTCTATAAGATGGAAGAGGGCCAGGAGAGATCAAAGGCACAGTGTCTGCTAGAAAATAGTGATTACAGCTGTGTGCATGTATCGTTGTGGGGGGTATTCTCTCTTCTGTTTTGATTTAATTATTAGGAAATATAATTTCAGTTCAATTTCAAAGCAGATTTTTTTGTGAATTAAAAAAATGTTACAGATTCTTTTTTACTCAAACATAAACGTGTGTGTATGTAGATGCAGATACGTGGGCTCATCATGGCGTTTTAAGGGTAAGTTTAGTTTCTCATGCAGTTACATTATAAAATTGTGTGTAAAACTGAAATGGTTCACTGAAAGGGAAACTATAAAACTGTGTAAAGATTCATGATCCTTACTGGTCTTATTTTAACAAGAAACTATAAAAGGAAACATTTATTTTCCATGCTAAAAGCAAAGGTCACTCAGTAGCTTTCAGTTTTCTTTCCCTTTTTTCCCTCTGCTTGGCACTTGTGTTGGTCTCTGAAAACATTTCATTCTTTTTTCTTTCATTTCTCCCCTTTCAAGCTCACCATCTTTCACTCTAACAGCTTCTTTCTTCTCTATCGTTATTTTCCAGCAAACTAATATCCTTAGGGGTTCTCCTGCCTTTTATTACAAGGAGCTCATATCACCTGGCCCTATGAACTGGAGGGCAGATAAGGAACTATTTTTAGCACTACAATGTTCTAGAGAGAACCTGCACACTGATCCAAACAAGACTCGTTCTTCAGTTATTGCTAAACTTTCTTTTCCATGGAGCTTCAGGTGCATCTCAGGCAGGTGGTAGAGAACCAGTGGTCGTTTGTCCAAAATTACTAGGAAGCATTTAAAATTGTGTATTAGCCTCTGAAACAGAAGCCGGTGACACTTCGCTATTTTATTGAGACATAGGGCCAGTCACTGCTTATTTTTAAGAGGTCACCTGCTCTGACTGTTGAGTAGTCAGAGAATATATAGACTAGAACTGTAATTTCTCTTACCCTTGGGGTCTCTCCTGGGTCTTAACACTCCAGGAGTATAAAATGCATTAAGTGCCCACTTTCAAACAGAGTGGCTTCTGCTTCCCTGGCCAAACCCTATGCAGTCAGGTCCAGGGCTATCCAAATAACTTCTGCTTTTCGTATATTAAAATTTCTGATAAATGGAAGTCATGGCACCTGCAGGGCACTTTCAAGGTGCAACATAGTGACAAAGGATGAGGAAAAGACTGAGTTACTTAATGCCTTCTTTGCCGCAGTCTTTAATAGTAAGACCAGTTATTTGCAGAGTACCCAGCCCCCTGAGCTGGAAGACAGGGAAGGGGAGCAGGATGAAGTCTTCATCATCCAAGGGGAAATGGTTAGCGACCTGCTATACCACTTAGACACATACAGGTCCATGGGGCCGGATGAGATCCACCCAAGGGTACTAAGGGGGCTGACAGAAGTGCTTACCAAGCCACTTTCCATCATTTATCAGCAGTCCTGGGTAACCAGGGAGGTCCCAGTTGACTGGAAGTTAGCAAAGGTGGTGCCTATCTGTAAGAAGGGCCAAAAGGAGGATCTGGGTAACTACAGGCCTGTCAGCCTGACCTTGGTGCCAGGGAAGGTCATGGAGCAGATCATCCTGAGTGCCATCACACAGCATAATACAGGACAGGCAGGTGATCAGGCCCAGTCAGTATGGGTTTATGAAAAGCAGGTCCTGCTTCACTAACCTGATCTCCTTCTATGACAAGCTGACCCACTTGGTGGATGAGGGAAAGGCTGTGGATGTTGTCTACCTAGACTTTTGACACCATTTCCCACAACATTTTCCTGGAGAAACTGGCTGCTCATGGCTTGGACGGGTGTACTCTTTGCTGGGTAAGAAAACTGGCTGGATGGCTGGGCCCAAAGGGTGGTGGTGAATGGAGTTAATATCTTTATCAATGATCTGGATGAGGGGATCAAGTGCACCCTCAGTAAGTTTGCAGACGACACCAAGTTGGGCAGGAATGTTTATCTGCTTGAGGGTAGGAAGGCTCTACAGAGGGATCTGGACAGGCTGGAGAGATGGGCTAAGGCCAATCAACGAGGTTCCACAAGGCCAAGTGCCCTGTGCTTGAGTCACAACAACCCCATGTGACACTACAGGCTTGGAAAAGAATGGCTGGAAAGCTGCATGGCGGAAAAGGACCTTGGAGGTATTGCTGAATTCAGCCAGCTCAATGTGAGAAGCAGTGTGCCCAGGTGGCCAAGAAGGCCAACAGCAACCTGGCTTGTATCAGAAATTGTGTGGCCAGCAGGAGCAAGGAAACGATCCTCCCCATGTACTCAGCTCTGGTGAGGCCACACCTTGAGTACTGTGTTCAGTCTTGGGCCTCCTCACTACAAGAAAAAAATTGAGGTGCTGGAGCACATCCAAAGAAGGGCAACAAAGCTGGAGAAGGGTCTAGAGCACAAGTCTTAGAGGAGCAGCTGAGGGAACTGGGGTTATTCAGCCTGGAGAAGAGGAGGCTGAGGGGAGACCTTATTGGCCTCTACAACTCCCTGAAATGAGGCTGTAGCAAGGTGGGGGTTGGTCTCTTCTTCCAGGTCACAAGCAATAGGACAACAGGAAATGGCCTCAAGTTGCACCAGGGGAAGTTTAGATTGACTATTAGGAAAAATTTCTTCACCGAAAGGGTTGCTCAAGCACTGGAACGGGCTGCCCAAGGAAGTGGTGGAGTCTCCATCCCTGGAGGTATTTAAAAGACGTGTAGCTGTGGTGCTTAGAGACATAGTTTAGTGGTGGACTTTGCATTGCGAGGTTAATGATTGGACTTGATGATCTTAAAGGTCTTTTCCAACCTAAGCGATTCTGTGATTCGACTTTATTGTAGATGTCTATCCAAAGCCCTGTATATTTTTAACATGCTGCGTGCATACAGGTTCTTATGGGGTTTTCAGCACTAAGATTTTTACCTTACAGGCAGTCTATGGGCTTAAGAAGTTAATGAACTACTGATTAATTAAGCATTACAAAATCTTGAGAAATCTAACATTAGCATGAGATTTTTATCCCTTTCCTCTCTGAAGATATGCTTGGTTTCTGCTGGCTTTCTATTTTTTATATGTATTGTTCCTAAATAAACTCTATAAATATAAGGTCAGTCTTATGTTTCTCAGTCCAGTGCTGGTTTTATTGTTTATATTTTTGGCAAGAAGTCTTTATTTTGTGGCAACACCATATTGACTTCTAATTTTCCTTCCCTGCTCAAACAACTCTAGTGGAGCTTGTGTGGCAGCTACTTCAGAAACCAGTCTTGATTCATAGATTTTACACAGATTTTACACAGTAATTTACATTGTGCTTCTGTAAGTCTGCAGACCACTAGAGCTACTGAAGGTGAACATGATGATATAGTTTCTTTCTTCCTCTTCCTTTTGGAATTGAAAAGCTCTTCCTTATTTTTAGTTTATTTTGTTAATTTTATTCAAGTGCTGTCTATAGTTAGTATTCTCATCACTTCTTTCTGTTGAGTACCCAGAAATAAAAAAAACCCTCCTAGTTATTCCACAGTTTACTTTTCTTTAATCATTCTTTCTGTAAGAGATGTGCTTGACTGGTAATACAGTAAAAGGGAGGATCTTTTTCCCCTGAAAGACTACCATAAAATTTAGGGTTCTTTCAAAATTAGCTATTTCAACCATCCCCAGAAAGCCTAAAAATAATGTAATTTTATTTCAGCTGGCTTTGATGTCACATTTAAAATTGCAACATGGCAGAAATTAAATTCTAGAAGAATTCTATGTAGATCAAACTGGCAGCTGATAATTCTGAATTTCTAAGCAGATTTTCTCCAAGATACTTGGAATTCAGCTGTCGGTGCTCTTCAACGATAGGTCTCTGTCACCACTGTAAGAGTGGTACATTTGTAAATATGCTCTACCTAGTGACAGGTGATCTACGGGGTTGGCTGTGACAGAGTTTTGGCAGTGCCTGCAGCACTAACCTTGCGCTCCCTTCCCCTGTTGTCCAGCCTATTTCCCCTCTGTACCAAGAGTACTTGCTGCACTTGCTCATCTGAACCCCCTGAGCTCTATAGCAGCCAGCCTTCGTGATTGCACCATTTGCCTCTGTTTCAGGCTGTGGAGCCAGCTGCTGTCCCAGATGCGCTCGGGGGACTCTGGCAGGGTGGTTTGGAAAGGAGTAGCCTTGGCCCTGATTCTGCTGAGACACTGGCGTGATGGTGGGGTTTGCCCTTTTGGTGACAAAAGAGGAATATAATCGCTGGTACGTGCTGTTACTGGCAGTGGTTACTAGTGCTTTGATGGATGTCAACATATCGGACCTTGCTTCTGTTTTGAATAGAAAATTGCATCTGGTCCTGGAGCTCATTATGGTCTGTGTTTAAGATGACTACGTACATATTGCTGGGAGACACCACTACATTAGTAGACTCGATTAATAGAACTACTGTAAAAGAAAATTATCTCAATGAAATTATTTTATGATTTGTTTGATAGGAGAGTCTACTCCATGCACGCAGCTCTAAATAACCTAGGGACTAGATCTCAATCTCGTAGGCTAACCTTACATGAAAGGTTCAGCACCTGCACAACAACAGATGAGAGCTCTCCAGATGAGAAGTCTGGAGTGATACAAGAGGAAGGGACTTTACACAGTGGCCAGGCTCATATGTTCTTTCCACGTAGCTGCTTCTGGGTGGCATGGAGTATTGGTCCAATCCACTGTGGCAGCTGTTATATGTAAGGCACTCATATCGAAGGGTCTACTCCTAGATTCAAGCCCAGTTAAACCCATGTAAATGTTCTGAAGGACCAGCTTATGCATTTAGTGCAGAGTATGATATGTATCACTTTTTGTTTATCACACCTTCATAATTCTTCAGCAGAGGTACTATAGAAATCTGTCTAAGACATCAGCAATTGTAATGCAAAGAATATTCTCTGAAGCACTAGTGTGGAGTAAATCTATCCAGCTGAAATGCAGCCCCACGTATGTGAGGACATTGGGTAGGTGTGAGGACATTGGGTAGGTGTATTGAAGCAGAAAACACCGACAATTTGGGCAACTTCTAAAATGTCACTGAGTACAGCAGAAGAGAGTAGAACACGTTTCTTTTCAGCAGGCATGTCTTCTTCCTCTTTCTCAGAGCTGCCTTTGTCTACTGTCTATGCAAATACCTACCCTATATGCCTCACGAGTTTTCTGTCCTTTTGTGTCTTTCCTAGATACTTCGTTATTCCAGGGAGGTTGTGGAAGTGTTTGTGTGTGTTTGTATGCACAGTGAACAATGCCATGGACTATTCATTGGAGTGATAAATTGTGTTCGCTCTGATGTCAGGTACCTCTCATTGACTTTAGGTTCTTTCCTATTGGATACGTTTAAGATTAACCAGGCATTAGTCATTAATCAAGGAGGTATCTGCAAATAAATTTTTCATCATAATGAGCTGTGTAGTTGAATTAATAGTATTTGCACTTTCATTATTTGTCATGATGTATCGCTATGGCACCAATGTAGTGCTCCCAGCTTGGCTGTTGGTGTTGCTGTGATCTCAACGATAATTCAGCAACAAATAAAATGCTTGTGTAATAATATGTCAGGATATCTTTTAACTGCATGCAGAATTTAGTCCTAACATTTTAGGCGCTGCACTACACTTTTCTCATAATAGATAGACATTTTTAGCTAATTTGTTGTCTGATATTGGTAATGTAGTGTATAGCCAAGTAGTAGGTCAAAGCTGAGACAGGACAATAATAGATTTTGGAGTTCGTTATGATGTAGACCTTGCAAAATATCTTTTAACCATAGACATAGGTGTTGTATCACGCACGCGCACATTTAAAGTTTCACTGTACTCTGATTCTGCAAATTCTACTTGTAATGAGGAATAAACAAAATCTTTTTTGTGGGAGCTTAGTTTTTAAAACCTAGTATTGGCCACCTTGATCTACCAATTCCCCACATTTTAATTTGTATTGTTTCTGCCTAACAGACATGTAACAGAACTGATACTCTTCATGAGATGACAAGAGAATATAATTTATCTTATGATTGACTGAATGCTGGAAAAAAAGTATTTATGTAAACAACTAGTGAATACAGCCTGTAAAATAATTTTGTTGTGGATAATAGCATTTTGTATTCATTTAGTATGCATTTTAATAATGCAGAACCTTTCAGTGAAAACAAAATTATTGCAAAAATTAACCTGAATATGTAGATCTGTTTACTCTCAGAATGCCCTCATAGATGTTTTAGAAACTTTTATTACTTTTTTCATACTATTTTCATTGAAGCGTTACAAGTGGTAAAAGGTAACTTCTGAAAAGGAATGCTTCCAATGAGGAAGCATCTTGGGTCAGCACCCTGTGGGGACTGACAAGCCTCGCTTTCCCGCCCCCCTTTCCAGAACCTTTCCCTCTGAGCCCAGGGGCACCGTTTCATCCTGGCCAGGGTCGCAGGCCTGTCCCAAGCAGTGCTGTGCCTGGCCCCATGCCCTGCTGCCCTGCCTGGGCTCCCTGAGCCCTCAGATGCCTGGAGGGACCCTGTTCCTGCCCCTGGCACAGAGTGGGGCCCAGGGGGCTGCATGCTGGTCGGGGGGCCCTGCCCCATGTTGGGGCACTCTGGCTCCAAGCCCAGCTCCTCCGGCACCCTGACACCTTCACAGGATGAAACCCCTGTGTGAATAACAGCTCATCAGCTGTTGATCTGAATATGAGTGATTCATGGGCTGAAATGTGTGCGGGCAGCTTATGCTCCCAGCACCAAGAGTGGGGCCATTTGGAAAAGTGAATCCTAATTTCAGAGATGAAACCTGTTCCAGTTACTCCTTAAATTCATGAATATTGAGAGCATAGGACAAAACTGTCCTTTTTGTAAAGGAAGGAAATAACAACACCAAAACTACCAGCAAACCCCAAACAGCCAGCGGAGAGCTCTCCAATGCAGAGGAAGGGTGAGGAAAAGTTACAACTTGCAGAACAGATTATCTGGGAGTCCTTTGCCAATCTTTGTCTTGTAATATACGATGCAAGGCAAAACTGTGGCTTTGTGTTTGTATGGAGTTATGTGGCCTCATGACCCATTTCAGAATTTAAACTTTTGCAGGAGCTTGACAATGCTGACAGTCTTCATCCTCTGCAAAAATTACATTTACTCTAGCACAGTCAGTCTTGATGTCCTTGTGGACGTAAAAAAGCAATATGATTGAGGAGAGCTTGTCCCGTGGCGCACTTTTGCCAGGATTTCAGTCCCATTGTGGCACTGAAAGATCACTCAGCTGCTGCAGATGAGGCAGGAATACCCAGGGCGAGGCACAGCTATTGAGGTGTTCTCTGAAAAATAAGCGGGTGTTGGATGCATTCAGCAGCAACTGATGCTGACTTATATAGCACAGAGTAAGATTAGTTTGCATTTCTAATTCATATCCTGAAGCAGCTGGGCTCCCCAGAGCAGTACATGGGCTTCACAGGATATCACCGAGTTGTCTTTGAAAGGGAAGTTCTCTCTACGGACAAGTAAAGATTAAATCTGTTGAAAAGTGCTATGTGATCAAGTTAGCTCAGCAAACACAGCTAGCTACTTTGGGATGTAAATTAATCTAAACTTTCATATAGAACAATATGAGCCCTTAAAATTCAGTAAATTACTTATCTGACAAATCTTTATCTAAACATACAGAATTTACTATGCAGATCAGAGATCCCTCTTTCTTCTGCTGCTTCTTCTCTCTCCTGGATTATGCTGTAAAGTGGGATTGCCCTGTCTGTAACGCTTGTGATTCATCTACAGCTCTTGTCTAGGACTTATATTCAGTCTTTTTTTGTAGCACTTGGCAATTGATGATACTGGCGTTGGTTGCATGTTTTTTCATTCCGTATTGCTCGTGCAGCATGTTTGGGCTGGTTTCCCGACCCACCATGGCCTCCCGTGTTCCACTGCAGAGGGCCATGCCCTAGGGCTGGCTGGCTGCTACTGCCAGCCGGCAGCAGAGGTCCCAAACTCGCCCTGCATGATCCGCCTAGTGGGGAGCGTGGAGCTGTGGGACAGCAGGTATGTTCCTGGAAATCTCTGCTTACAGTAGTAAAAGCTACAGTGTAGCAAGAGGAATAATAGTCACAATTATCACTGAAGTGTTTTGACATGTGTTCGTAAAATTCCTTGAGCATACACGGAATGTATTATTTATTTTAATGAAATTCTGTCTAACCTAGACTATTACTCACTCTCCCACCTCTGATTTCTGTGAAGCGCCAACTCAGAATATGCTTTTAATGATGAGTCTGAAGAGCTTCTTGGGATTTGAAGACATGAACTTCTCCCAGAACTTCTGGGTTTTGAGAGAGAAATATCACTGTAGTGGCAGAAAACTTGGAGTAGGGAGGTTTGTCGGCAAAGTGAAGCTTGCCCAATGATATCCTTCTGGTTTTTTTGGCAGGGAAAAACTGAAAATAGGAAGGTTTATCTGATATGCACTTCAAGTAAGGGGCACGGTATGGGTGGTAGAAAGAAAACTGAGAAGCCATTCTGAATCCTTTGAACCCCCTTGACTTCAGGACAGAGCAGTGCCTGTATCTTTGTGTTATAGTTTGTTGAGTGCTCTGAACCGCAGTGTGCGAGCAAGTATAAGTACGATAAATACCTCTGTAGCTGGGTTGCCGCAGTGGCCTGCAGACTTTTATCTACAAAAGAACTCCTACCATAACAAAAGCAGTGTGCTATGGTCATGCATGCCAAGCGATCCCTCTGTTCAGGACCGAGGGTGATGAATAGCTGGCTGTGCTGGAGAAATCCAGAGTGTGAAAAGCGTGTGCTCCCTCTTTTGCCAGGGGAGTGATGCAAAGAGATAAGACTGGGGCATCTGGTCCCAGAAAAAAAAAGTCACCTTGTTGAATGGGATTTAAATCAATGTGAGGTTTAAATTCCAGCTCCGATTCAGGTATTTATAAACCTGACATCTGCATTTCTGTGGAAGGAACTGTTAACGGGTTGACTAATAGCCAAATTGCTGCAGGAAATGCAGAGGAAGAACGTTTGGAGGTCAGATAATATTTAATCAGGAAACTTTTCAGCACATCTTTGATGTTCCTATTAATTTTATCTTTCCCCCAATTCATAAATAATATCCATCTGGAGAAACTTAGATGCATTTAGTTACGTTTTATTAAGCAGGAAATAATCCACTGGTCACACATTTTTAGGAAACCGCACTTGGCTTTATCTTCTCTTCCCATGGAGAGTAGAATACATACATAGTAAAATCTCCCCCCGGTTATGTCTCAGCTACAACCACAGATTTTTCTTGTATTTGTCTCTTGTCGGATCACCAGAGAATAAACCCAAGCACCAATAAAATTTTCTGTTTACCCTGGATGTCTTGAAATACCATGGCTCTCAGGAATTACTTTGTTGTTTTATTTAAAGGGTATGTACTACGATTGATTCCAGCGCATCATGACATTTACAAAAGTGCTTTTTGCAAGAAGGCTACTAATATAGGTGAGAAAAGAATGCATCTGTAATTTAAGGTAATTCTTGCTATTCTATGGTAAATTTTGCTTGTGTCAAAGTAGTAAGCGTTCTGGAAGGCACAGGGGAGAGGGGAGCTGGCGGCAGAGGACCCGTGGTGGGTGCTCAGACTCGTGACTTCCCCTGCAGGACAGGTCCGCACACGCTGACCTACACAGGTCCCAAGTCACAGCATCTGCTGCCTTTCCGCACCCCCCCACCTTCGGGGTGGCTCAGGTTAACACCATGTCTGACCCCGGTTCCCCCCATGAGGCCACGTCTGCCACATGTACAGTGGGAGGAGTCTCTGAAAATCCTCCAAGTTTTGTGCAGGTCGGCACCCACTGCGATGACACGGGTTGACTTTGACTTACTCTGCCACGTTCTACGGGATGTCCTATCGTGGTGAACCAACGTTTCATTGCCCTCACTGGAGTTACTGTGTGAAATGATACGTACTATCATAAGAGAATCTGTAAGTTATTCCATCCTGTGTAACTGTTCTTTGAATACCTTCCTAACATATTCACACCAAAAGAAGTAGGAAGTAAATGAAGGGACGCAACTGTTCAGAGCTACTAAAATGTAACTGGATTTTTTTATTTTTTACATTTCTTTTTAAGCACACAGGCAGTTATTGGATAGCACAGCATGCACAGGGTTAAACAAATAAATGGTGAAATTCATCAGCTGATGTCTGCTTCTTTTACAACTAATTAGGATTTAACTTGTGAAAGATGTTCAGATACTTCATGGCAGTTTAGAAGCTGTGATAATTCTTGAAAGAAATCTGAACAGGGATTTTGTGTTTTGGTATGACATTTTATACAAGGTATTCTTCTCTTTCTAGCTGGTAGCAAAAGGAAGAGGGAAGAGAGTCAATCTTTTTAGCCCTCTATTACATAAATGTTACTCAGAGATCCATAGCTAAGGCTGCACTGAGCTACCTTTAAAACATGAATAATCCGCTTGATTTTTCTGTTTTTCTGACTTTAAAATTTAATTATTGGAAATGAAAGATAGTTTTCAGAGACATTGCTAAAGTCTTTTGCCATCCCCTGTTATACTTATTATTTTGTTCAATTATAACTTCAGTTGCAAGTTCAAAATAATAGACCTTTCAAAAAGTCCTATCTTGTAAAAACCTTGTATGTGCTATATTGGGAAACTTTGAAAGATGTATGATTTTTTTTTTTAAAATAACTTTCACAGTGTGTCTACTTTATTAGGAGCTGGAACAACTTCCCTGCTAAAGACTTGCAAAAATATCTGCCCTTTGCTTCAGAGCAGTGAAGGCACAGTTGACATTTTAGATGGACTCCTCTGTCCCTGCTTCATGGCACTGCTTCTCCATGCAGCACGGCAGGCTCAGCTTCTCTCTTGACGACACAGCTAGAATTTGGTTAATTGTGAGAGAGTTTCGTGCTCTAGTCACTGCTAACAGGGCACATTTTGGAGAGATGAGAATAAATGCCTTAAATTCAACATTAACCTAAATCATTTCCAAATCTAGCTGCTGCAGAAGAGAGTTACTTGTGAACAGGAGACTGGAGGAGATGAACATGGGTTTTCAAACAGGAAAAAAAAAAACAGGTATTGCAAAAATTATGAAAAGGCCTGGGCTGCTTTCCCATGGCGTTGTGGGTATATTGATACCAGCGAGCTACAGCGGAGTGGCTGCTGTGATAAACCAAGTGTCCTGGCCCTGCCACGAGGCAGAGCCGTCCCCGGGCCAGCACGGGGTGCAGGTGGGTTGATGAGCCCTGCCGAGAGCCTCTGCCCTGGCCTCTTCCCACTGCGCTGGAGCAGCGAGGAGCCACGGAGCACGCTCCCGTGCCTGGGTGGGAATGCTGAAGCCAGGTAAAGACTTTAGAGACAGTGCCCGTTTCCAAACTGTTCAAAATACTAATGGAATATTTTAATTAAAACCAAACAGTCCTACGTACGTGCTCAGTTTACATTAATACATCACTAGGTTATATATTTATTTTTTTTTTTACAAACTGAGCGCTTTAAATACAGACTACTGAGCCTAGTCTGAAGACAAATACTTTAAGCTATGGGAATGTACATCTCGGGGTATCCGAACAATTTTAACTTTGCTTGTCAGAAACACTGTATTACAGAAAAAAACCCACCCTAATACCTTTTTAAACTCTCAAAATTGGTGTGGGACTATGTTAAAAAAAACCCTATTGTTTTGGTCTATTTTAGAAAAGCTGTTAGAAAAGCTGTTTGAGCATAATTTTACTGCTCAAGACTGTCTTTTTATAAAGATTTTTAGCCTGCTTTGTTAAAGAAGCAAGATTTATCTACTTCTAATCTGTGATTCTCCTCTTCCCTCCAACCCCTCCTTCCCAATAGCTCATAACCCCTTTGGTCAGTTTTTGGTCAGGTATTGTAGAGGTGTGTCCAGGATGTTGTGTTCCTGTTTCTGGGAGAAGTAGATAGCTGGGCAAAGGGATAGATCCTATTAATGTCCCAGGTAACAGCATGAGCTCAACATTTACAGGCACCAGAAAATCCACAAAGGAGCTCACGGTGAAAGCTGTAGGTTCCCACATGTCATTTATTCTAGAGACCTGAACTGCTTTTTATCGCCATAGGCTACATCTACATTAATAAATAGTGAGTTGCAATAGAAGTGAATTTGAAGAGTGAAATAGTTGGCGCAGAGATCTGCACTGCACGCATTTTGGGGATTTTGCTCCAGGCCAGCTCCAGCCTACAGGCTACAAGTCCCTTGGTGGCTAGAGCACAGTAGATGCTCCCCTGGAGAGCAGGTTTTGGTTTAGGAAAGAATCCAGCCTGTACACGCACCCAACCGACTTTTGATATGAACCAACGTAAATTTGGTCAGCCAGGAGGAATTCTCCTTGGGAGTCCTCAAACGCAGTGATAGATGGACTACATTATGTACATAGTACGCTGCTATGGAGGAAGATCCTTTCCCTTGTCTAGATACACCAGGCTGATGCAAAAAACTTAATACTGGATTAATACTTTCTATCCAACGGCACTCAAAGTATCTCATACAGAAAATCAGTGTTACTGGTGCATTTCATAGATGGAAAAATAGAGAAGTGACTTGGTCAAGATCACCTAGAAAGAGGCTAACTGGGAAAGTTTCTTACATAACTGTGCAAAGAAAATCTGCAGAAAAACTTAATAATTTAGACAAGTCTAATTTACAATTATGTTGTTTGAATGGTGCATCTGTACAAACTTAAATATATGTGTAAGTGATTTCTGGAGTCAGAGATTGTGTGTATTGGAAGTGCGTATGATACTTTACATTTACTGTCACATAACAAGTGGTTTTCTTCTGGAAAACTGCCCTGAAAAAGTAAAATTTAAGTGATATTTTTTTTCTGACCTCATCCACTGAGGCAAGTTTTACATTTATTTCTTTTTTATGTGGTAGGTGGTTTGCCTGTATTCCCTTTTACTTTTCCCAAATGATAATTCCCTGCTTCCACCTGGCTCTAAGAGTCATTAGTGGGTGACAGCTATCTGAGGCATCCATACAACTCTTCTGTCCTGTCTGTTTGAACTGCCATGTTTCAGATGTGTTATCAAGACGTTGCTATTGTGCAGATACAGATTAGTTCTTGAGACTGATTTTTCTGCTTCACCGATTCTTTTGTAGCTGCCAGAACTAATTGCTTACATTACATTACCAATCTGTGCCTCTATCACTCCTTGGATGATGCCATCCGTTGGAATACAGCTGCATACTTAAGTGCATTTTTTAACTACTTCTTACTATTCCTGCCTATGTTTACAATTGACAGAATTGTCCCTGACTTTTCTCTGACCTCCACTACTTGCCAGAAATTGTGTAATGGTTGCACTGCTTCAGTTGCCTTTTCTACCACTAAAACTTTCTGAATTTTCAATCACTTAATGGGAGTTAAACAGAGCTATCTATGAATTCTCTATAAAGAATCTTGCCTTTCTGAGACTGGGTAACTCAGCAACAACATTGTAGAGACCAGTAATATTTAGAAAGCTTAAAACTTAAGAAAGGCAGAATGAAAAACTGGAAATGTGTCAAAGCCTATGCTGCCTACATAATAAAAGGCTTTTTTGTTTTGGCCCAGCTGTATTGCATCTTCATTCCGAGACATAAAAACCCAATATCCACTAACAGTGATATGCTTTGACACCAACACTGGCTGTCAATATAAATTGCTGGATGATGTCTGCACATGTTCAACTACTCATGTTAATGTTAGCTAAATGTTTTCTTATAAGTCAAGAGAAATATTTTGTATGATAATTACCATTCCTACCTAATATGTATTCAGAAGGAAAATTATAGTCTTGCTGAGCAGAAGTAAACAAATGTATGTATGGCTGTGTATCTGCATTTGACAAAAAACAATCCAGTATTTTAATACATCTTTTTAGATTTCCAGGGTTTTTCAGAACTATGAAGAACTTTGTTTTTCTCTGTTCTTTATGTTCCTGGTACATCAGGCTGTTGTTTTAATTTTGAAGATTAGTTATTATTCATACTTATAATAATAGCCATGGTATACTTTGACACAACTTGAATAAAACAGTTCTGTAAATGGCATAAGAGTAAGATCGTGCTACTTTTGGTGACTGGAGATTTGTTGCAAGTTTTAAACCCTGCATGTTCAAATCTAAAGCACTGAAGTGTAACCGAGGTGAAGATTTTCTCAACATTTCTAGCAACTATTTGAATAGCATTCTTTTTTTGGGGGATAACATTTTTGATACCAAGCAGAACATTTTTTTTTTTTCCTATAAAAAGTGATATAGGATAGCTTTTAAATGTGAAATATGTCATTTATTCATAATCCCAGGTTTCATCATTGCAGGTTGTGTGGACATCAGTGACCTTTTATTTTGAAGCAAGAACTTCACTGTTCTACATGCTGTCCAATATTTGTTAAATAACCTTAAATGTGGCACTCAGAGTAATTTGTTCTAGTATTGGCTTTTTCAAGACACATGATGCAGAACAATTAGTGACTTGGGACACACAGCTGAAGGCATTTCACTGGTTTAATTGGTATCTATCTGAATTATCAGACTTGCATGGACATATTTGCCACAGAGAGCTGAGTTTGTTCTTGAGTAAGGATTGAGATCAAAGTGACAATTTGGGGTAACCCATGTGCTTTTGTTCTTGTGACATTTAATTCCAAAGGCTTTCAACCTTCTTCATAATTGCTTCATGTTCTACCCACCTATCCCTTCCCTTTTCTTGGTTTATTGGTTGCTAATATGTGGAACCTGATGCTTTTCCCAATTAACATTACATGTCTCCAACCTGAGTTATTTTCTACCTTTTCCTTAGGTGTGAGGTGAGGCACATGCTACACCATGTCTCAGGGTATTGCCAACCCAATGCTTTGCTGACCAGTTCTAAATCTCAGCTCATATGAGGAGTGTTTCCAAACCTGCACAGAAGGAAGTACAACCTTCTAACGTGGGATGCTGTGAACAGGGTCTCACATAGATGGTGGCATTCCCAACTTTATCCCTACCACAGAAAATATAAGGCAGAGGAGGAAAGAGGCTAAGCAGAAGGAAGGCTGCTGAAGTCAGGAACCAGAACAAGCATCACAACTAAGTCGTACTGTGATTTCCTACAGACTATATCTGTTCTCAGATCATTGCAGCTATTTCCTTAGGGGAGGTGGGGAGTTGAATTTATTCCAGTAGTTCCAGAATTAGATTTCTCAAAGGGAGAAAGGAGTGGGGAGAAACACAAACCATTGCGGTTATATTGGATGCTGATTTAATTTACATTTGTGGTGATTGGATTGCAGTAATTTCCCCGGGGAGCAGCTCCTGAGATAATAATTTCAGAAGAGAAGCTTAGCAATGGCGAGCTGAGAACTTCCTGAAACAGGATGGCCTACAGAAGAAAATGTCTGGTTAGAAGCATGTGGGTTCAGCTGAATTTAACAGGAATTCAAAGAAAAGGAGAGCATGGAGAGACTCTTGCAGGCAAAGAGAGTTCATTTGTGGGAAAACTCTGTGATCGTAAAATTGTTTGCTATAAAATTATCTTTCAGGGAATTACATTCTATATTCTTTAAAAAGATCTGTGGGAAATTTGGGGGAGAGATTAATGAACAGCTTGGTATATTTTCTTTTCAGTGGTCCATGATAAGTATTAAAAAATCTGGGCACCCGTAAAGTCCTTAAAGCACAAGAGCGGACAGGGTTTGGCAAGGAATCACACGATATGCCTAGGAAGAAAACTGATTCTGGTTTTGATTTCTGTCCCAATTTGTGCCAACATGGTCACCTGTCACCCTACAGAGAAGGAGTTTCAGTCCTCCTCTATAGCTGGAGGGCTTCAATCCAGTCCGCCGTGGCCCATCTCAGCAGTTATTAGACACTTCTATGAATAACAAATGGGGGAAAGGCTGCAAGTAATAAGGGTTCTAATTAATGCTAGGACGAACAAAGAATGAAGCCAAACAAAACAAGGAAACATTTTATTGTCTGTGTTGGAGCAGGGTACGTTAGAGCATGTTTGGGCCAGATATGTGGTATATTTGGGCTGCCTTTTCTGATTGGAAAACACAACAGAGCTGCAAAATCCGTCTGATCTGCAGGCCCAGCATAGAAGTGACTCTGGCTCTGTTACAAAATCACCTTTAGTGTCTCTATTAATTAGTCAGCAGGGCTGTCACGCTGCCTTAGCTACGATCCATTTGTTAAACTCACTTTCATGCTAAAAATAGTCTCTTCTTGTTAGCCCTGGCTTTGATAGGACAACTTCTACTTGATTTGCAACGCTGCATGAATAGACAGAAATGAGCCACTGTGACAATACTGGATGGACTGGTATAAAGCCAAGCCCAGACATACTCGTAGCAAGGAAGGTAGGGGAAATGCTTTATATTGCACAAGAGAAAACCCTCAGGGAGACCTCACTTCATCTCTTCCTAGCTGTTCACTTCTTTTATAACCGTTGCAGAATGACTGCTACGGACCCACATTAATGTTTGGGGTGCCCTTAAAATCAAGACGCCTCTAATTCACTCTGTATAAAGGAGAAAACATTTCCATCATGTTTAGTAAGCGCTAGCTCGTTCCCTGTTTCTCGGAGTCTGTCCCAGATGGACTGCTGTGGATCAATCTTCATGATGGCTGATTACCTCATCAGCCCAGCTGGCCAGGTGTCTGCTATTGGCAGCTGAGTGGATCAATAAGAGACACATCACATCAAGATAGATGAGGTGGCAAGCATCCGCTGTGTATACACTTTATACAAGTCACGGAGCCACATTTCATACTCTCCTTAAAACTGCTCTCAGTTCTTGATCAATTCCTTCACTCCCTCCAGTGAGATTTTTTTTACAAATATGAGAGCAGAAAAGAGAAGAAAATTTGTTTTTTCTTTGTTTATCTGTAGACCCAAAAATAACCCCCTCCTGATCCCACCAACCTTTTGCAAAATGCTTCTGCTAGTATGGTCATCCCTACCTGCTAATACAATCGCTCATTGTTTTCCTCTTTAAATCTCTTCTTCGACTTCTGTCTTCACCTTTTTCTCCATCTTGAAAATTTGATCTTCAGTTTTAAGGTCTTGCCTACTAGACCTCAACTGCTGGTGGCCTATGACAAAGACAAGTGCTGCCAAGGTGCCTGCAGCTTTCTTGTCTTTTCCCCATATTATACTACTAAGCCATGGCAATTTTATGTTGTGGTTTTTTTTGTTTGGTTGGTTTTTTTAAGATTTGCAACCCAGCAGAAGCCAAGAGAGTAGCAAAGCAATTTTACTTCCTTTCAATACAGACTGTATGTTAATTCCTGGACTTTTTTGCTTCATTTAATGAGGAGATTAAAAAAAAAAAAATCTGGTCAATCAAAACTATAAGGTACAAAAAAACTATTTTAAAATGATTCATGATGCTCACTTAAAATTGAAAACATCAAAAGAAATCTCTTCTATTTGCTTTCTTCCAGATTTCTTGCAGAACAAAGAATTCATCAAAACCAATGTGAATCTATAAACTATTTCTGTGCTGTTGAACCCATTCTTTTCAAACTCCTACCCAAAAGCAAAGCAAATAAAAAACTTCATGAATAAAATTTCCTATAACACTATGTGACTCCGGCCACTGTTGTGTGAGACCTCATGGGTTCATAGGGTCACAGTGCAGAAAGGTGAGCAACCAGGCAGGCTTGTCAGATTGGCCATCGTCCAGAACTGGGCTTTCTTCAGGTCTTTGCTCCTTGTAAGCCCTAAAAACCCAAGTTGATTTTTCCTTTATGAAAATAAGGAAGAATCAGTGTAGAAGTACTAGAAAGATTGGAAGAAGGCTATTTGACTAGTGAAGATAATTTCAAGGCTTTAAAGATTTCAGAAATACAATTGAACCCTTTGGTAACTCGGTTAACAGAGGGACAAATACTGTTCTCTGCCCCAGCCTGGATTGTGGCAGCGTGGCAAACCAGCAGCCTTCCTTGAAGACAACACCATTGCACTGGTTGGGGATCAGGTCACCATGGCTCTTTTGCTTCTGTGGTTCAGAGTCTGGGCCACGCTGATTTTTAGATCAACTGATTTCAAGCACAGACTGCATTGATATGGAGTGAGCAGAGGACTGGGCTTTACAGCATTATTCTCTGATCATTTGGCCCAGGATCCAGCCAAAGCATAGCATATGGACCACAGCTGTGTGCAGTTCCCAAGCCTGTAAGAAAAATGACTATTTTGGTTCCCAGTTAAGTCAGATTCTTTGTTCAGTGCTCCCATTTTACACTGCTTTGCTGTTACAAAGGCAAAGGCAAAGTCAAGCTTAACTGGGCAATTTGGTAGCTCTCTTGAAGGAATCTTCCTGACAGCATAAAGCAGGTATGACTGCGTCACCTTGCCCAGGATAGTGGGATCTCCAGCATAACCAAGATGTCAAAGAATACTGAAGACCAGACTTTGAACAGATTTCTCCTCTAGATCAGCTTTCTGGAGGATCAGACAAATGCAAAGGCGGCCATGAACTGATTTAAATGTTGCAGCTGCAACTCAAGTAAGCCCAGAGACCTGACACGTCATTTTGTTTTTGCTTGCAGGATCCATGAGCAAATCAATTTGGAGAGATCACAGTAATGACATTTTCTATGTTACTTTTGTGTTGGCTAGGGAAACTGCTGACACTTGGATGTGAGAAAAGACAGGCAAAAAAAAGGGAAGGAAAGAGTTAGCAATAAAAAGTGGTACAATGCACTGCTCTATTTTAGTGTAGATTTCTCAGGATTCTTTCCACCTGTCCCTATCCATATATGATGTCATAGAAAGAGTTCTGCCAGTTACACCCTGCTGTTCTAATGAATTTTTACTAGGAATACCACAACATTGTCTTTACTAATCTCTGTTTTGAAACATATTTAGCATTGGAGTTTCCTGGCCTCAGCATACATAGCCTGGAAATCATATATCTAATTTAAAGGAGTTATTTCATCAAAGCTTTATTTTTCTTGTTTGTCTAGGTGCACCTAGCTGGTGTGATCCATCTAGGTTGTTGGATAGCAATGCTTAACAATTTAAAAAACATGGTTATAAAGAAGAAAAAAACCACATGCAATCAATCTCTCTTTGCCATCCTGCTGTCTTTTATACTCTTGCTGTCACTTAAAAATCTTAAGATGGAGGTGTGACCCCTACTAATACATTCCCATACGTGTCTAACACTTCTGCTTAACAGCCCCAGACTTCCTCATGCACAGCCGTCCCTGGAAGTGTGGATTTATTCTCTCATGAAATCTTAGAAAAAGGTGCAAACTGAAGTGTAAATAACATTCATCTCACCAAATCGATTGGAATGTGACTGCTGCTTTTAAGGTGGATCAGAGCTGGGTAAGGGAATGCTGAAGTACAAAGGCCCCATGTTAGCAGAAAGCGATTTGTCTCAGCTTTTTCTGTTGTGTGGTGGATATTATCTGAAGGAAGGAAGACTTGGCTATGCACAAGAATATTTCATATTATAGATGCAAAGTGTGTTACTTTTATGACCCTGTTGCTTTTTATTACTAATCAATTGTCATACACACAAAAGGAAAGCCATTTGGTGAGAGATGAGCCAGAAACATAAACACTAAAATGAGAAACCGACGCTGACAGCTCCGAGATAATTTCCTGACATGGAGGAGAATGAAGCAGTGGTATCTCTTTTGCCATGGTGTCCTATCAGACCTTGAATTTATTTTCAGATGGTTTCAGAGCATCTCTCTAGCTGTCAACACATCAAGCTTGTTCCAGAGCCTACTGATGTCAATATGAGCCTTTCCATTCACTCCGCTCAGCTTTGATCATACCCTTGAAAAGTTCAAACCTCGTAAGTGCATTTGGGGGCTTTTTATCTATGGGGCTGGATCACTTCTATTTCCATGTTTATTAGTGCTGTACCATGGAGATCTAGCTAGCTGTGAAACATATATCTTATTATAGGGAGGATAAATATCAAAACATTTGGTATCAATTGAAGCTTGGGCTCAGCCCACCCGAAGTTGCTTGAGGTTTTGTCATCATTTATGATGTAGTATTAAATATCTTCCTGTAATTCGTCACTCTAGAATAACGTGCCACTGAGTAAAAATGAACTCAGTGTAAAATCTGTTAATTGGCATTTCCAATAGAAAATCTGAAACCCCTGTGACCCCATCTGAATTATCTACTGTACCAAGATGCATCCCACATTACAGATATTTTCAACTGAATGGGAAATAGGCCAGTATTTATAGAAACTAAGCCTTCCTTCATGAAAATGAAAAATCTTTCTTTTCTTCAGCATGAAGATGCTTTTCCATTTCATTTTTGAAAATGGAATTTCCAAGTTGTTGAATACCAGAGACCTAAGCTATTACAAGGAAATCTAGGGAAAATTAAGAAGTCCAATGCAATTTCAGATAAAATTTAGAACATGATGATTGGACATCAAATAGTTCTAAAAAGGAGACCTCAAATAGTTCTAAAAATGAAAAAAAGAAACCCCTGTATTGCAAATCAGGTTATCCTCACAAACAACATACATTCCATAATTTTATTACTGAGCTGTGTGACATATTTTTGCTGGAATGTCTGCCTTCCTGACCTCTATTTTACACATACAGACAACTGAACCACATGCAGACCCTGTTTTAGTCTTCTAACGCTTTTTGCTGACTATCCTAATCTGAAGTCATAACCTTACCCTGTTAATGAGGCTGATAATTTAAATAATTGTCAGCAACTTACAGTTTCAAATCAGTGAATTATTCCACTGTGGACAACAGAGCACTTTTAATCAAAATCAAAATCCCCTCATTCACTGCTTAATGGGGATAATTTGGAGATAGGTCCCCACATACTTATATGCACATAGAAATTATTTCATTCTCTTGTTCTAGTAAATGGGTATTTCAGATTCAAAGAACTAGTTAAGGATTTGGGTTAGAAAGATACCATATATTTGGTGGGTTTGGCCTTTCTGACAGGCATCTTTTCAAGCACTTACAGCTGAAACGTTGACTATGGACAACATGAAGGTACTATGTAAAGTCGTAACAGAATAGCATGCACAGGTCATACTAAGCTTAGCAAGTGTAGTCAAAAATCTCTGCTTGGACTTAAGTCAAGGTTCAGTTAGAGCTGATCAACTGAAAGTGACAGGAGAGAAAAGAGATGAAGGTGTGTTGACTGATTGATCTGATTGTTTGGAGAATGACAGAGCCACAGAATGGAGCTGTAAAAATTCAAGGATAAATGTTGTGGTTTTAATAATGTTCAGGATACATAAGTGCGATTATAGAATATATAGAAAATGTAGAAAAAAATAATTTGGAATACACTTAGTTCTGGTCATTGTTGCTGAAGAAAGGTAAATGTAATGAAAACAGATGCAGGGAAAACCTCATGGGATGATGAAATGAACTGGAGTATCTCTCTTCTGAAAGGAGAGCTTGGTTTATGAAACTAGCCAGAAGAAAGCTGAGTGAACAGATGTGGATAAATGCATCTAGGGCTGAGGGATAATTATCAGTAAGGAGGAAGAGACAGTTAAAAAGTAACTTTATCAAATAGTAATGAATAAATTTAGACTGGAAATTAGAAGGTTTCTAATAATCAGCAGAATGAAGTTTAGGGTTAGCGGACTATGGGCTATTTTGAGATGGAGTTCTTGAAGCTGGAAGAAGCAGCTCTATTGTTAAAAGGATTTAAAATAGTCGGGATTGCTGTTTGTATGCCGTTGGTTTTGTATTGGTCCCATCTTTCAAGGTCTCCATTGGTTGCCTATCTTGTTGCTTCTCCCCCACTTACATCCTTGGGACACTTATCCCCCCACGCTCTTCTAACTCACTGGAAGAGCTTACAGAAACACTGTGAAAGGACAGAGCTTCCCAGCGCTCCTAAAACTTTAACACTTCATATACTGATGGTTATTCTGTATCCAGCGCACACAATATAACTGTCAAATTTGGGACTGGAAGAGAATTTTTCCTTCTGCTCAGATTGGTAGGCTTTAGATTTTGCTCACTTTTGGCTGCCTTCTCTGGTATGGACACGGTAGCCTGCTTAGATTTAGCTGGGGCTTTTATTGAATTTTTCTCTGCTATGTCAGGAAAGTGGCTTATTGGCTTCTTGGCAATAATTCCAGCTTTGGAGCTTTTGTTGTAGTTTTTAAGTTTGTTAAGGAAGTTAGGAAAGTTTTATGGCTTCTGTCAAGTGAAATAGATGTTGTGAAGTGTTCTACAACTGAACATCTATGGGTGTAGTAGCCAAAGATAGAAACAAGGCTCTAGATTTTGTCTGCTTAAATAAATTCAATTGAAGCATTTTAGAAAAATAGAACAACCTGTTATTTTCAGCCAGACCACCTAATATCCTGCTCATTCACTATTCTTTTTATTCTTAGGGCTTTTAGCGGGGCTGTTTTCAGTTTTCTTTGTTCACTTTGTATTATTTTGTCTGATACAAAGATCTTGTATATGGCTCCGTTTCAGTCTTCAATATGTGTCTGACTGGTTTGGAGATATACTCCATTAGCAATAAAGGTCACAAAACAAGAAAATTAGATAGTGATAAGAATTTTTCAGTTTTATTTGTTTCTTATGAAAAAGCTTTGGTTTATTTCTTATTCTTTGTCACACTTGTGATGCTTGTTAATGATGGAGTGAAATTTCTTGTTGCCAAAGGCTTTTTTACTGATATGCACCAGAAATTTAAAAGCAAGGAGAAAGAAATTATGTGAAAGTGTAAAGATTTAGTAACTAACAGTTATCTCAATATTTCCTGTCTATAGGATGTGAAATCCTTCATCAGTTATTAGGATGGTAACCGGTGGCTGGGCCTGTTCACTGCTAGGTGCCAGATTCAAGATTTGGGCTGATACGGCGAGCCTCAGAGCAGCAGAGGTCTCGGGGCAGGGGATTCACACATTTGTGCTGCCTAGAAAGCTGTCTATAAAACTTGTGAACAGAGCGGCTGTAACAGTAACATTTTTCTTTTGGCAAGTACTAAGCTTTTTAATCTGTCACATATACAGTGGGATTCTTTTCTGCTTAACTGTATGAGCTGAAGGTCAAGGAAGCAAAGTGTCCTTAATCGAAAAGATTACATGTCATTCTAGTATGCAGGGCACATGCACAGATTGTGGCTACCAGGAATCCCAGAACACAGTCTCTTCCTCTAATGTCGCTTCTCATTATATTTTCATGGGAAAGTAGCTGGAGAGTTTGGTACCAACATTGAGCGAAATAAATGAATTTCGAATTCAAAGCCAACCAATGTGGAAGGCCCTGCAGCAAGTTCTACAGAGTACCCTTAAATTCTTTTTTAGGAAAACAAGTTATATTCTTTGGTATGTACTAGCTCACAGTAGAGCTGCAGTAAAAAATGGAAAGCACTTTTCAAACACATGTATTGCATTAAGGTAGTTCAGCCAAAAGGTAACAAGGCTTTGTTACAATTGTTACAATTTGTTACAATGTAACAATTACCAAGACTAGGTCATCATCGTAGCTGTTTGAGCGTATCAGAAAGCACTACCCTGAGACCTTTCTCTTGAAAGCTTTGTACAGAAAAGGAGTCCAACAGACCTCTAAAGCTGAGTTGACCAACTGTGCTGTCAACTGGTTCTTTCTCTTCACAAAGACTGCCTCTAGCCTGTCTGTGTTCAGCTGCCAACTCTTCCTCACCCAAGTACTTGGGCTATGTTTGTGGTTATATCTTGCTGGGGATGTTGATGTTATCTGACTAGTCCACCTAGACATTATACATAGGTGGCTCAAGGAAAGACAACGGATCCTTTCTTCTTCCTCAGCCTCACAAATCAGTAGTAAAGTGTGGGAAGCTGCATGCTTGGATGCATCCTTTGAGGAAGAAACAACATTTTTTCCCTATTATGTGAGACAGCAGCATATTGTGCTCAGCAGGGCTGTGTGTTGCACAGGTCCAGGAGAATGAGAGAAGCTATCTACTGCTTAAGCCATAAAAAGAAGAGATTATCCTTCATTATTAAAAAGCATTTTTGTTTTTCATTTTCATATCCTGGTCTAAATCCAGATAGCGCCTAGCCTAGAAGGTTACCTTCAATTAGATATCTTTGTCAAGATTTTCTGCAGGTTTCCTTAGGAAAAGGAATTTAGATATTGAGGTAGGGTTTGGCTAGGACTGCTGCATCTAGGCCAGGCTTTCAGATCCAGCCAGATCAGCCTGTATTTAGAAGATGAAAGGAAGAACCCTCCTGTCAATGGTGCCAGCCCGTCTTGATCCAGCACCCAGCATTTGTAATTTTTTTTACAAGCAACAGAGACTTTCACAACTCTACTATTAAGACTCCATAAAATAAATTTGTGAATGCAGGAATTATTCTTGACTAATGAATTTATTCATTTGGTTCGCTGTTTTCTTCCTTTGGTTTTGAAATTTCCATTCTGGAAAGATTTTGCTGTCACTTTTAATAACAATAAAATTTTAATGACATTTGTTTCAGCAGTTATATTTATTTCTGTTTCAGGATATCTGTTTTTCATCAAAAAACCCCTTTCAGTATATGTTGCATACTTAAAAAAAAAAAAAAGACAGAGTTTCTTGAAAAATTATTGATCATTCAGAAAAATGATTGATTTTTTTAACATTCTGGGAACTTTCATGGTGTTGGTTTCCAGGGGTTTATTTTTCTAACAGCTTTAAATGAATTGCCTTTTTAAACTTCAGTTAGATCTTATTCGCTTTAGTGTTGCTAGCAAGGAAACTAAAAGAATATAAGGTTACTTGAGACAATGCAGGCTAAAAGACCTTATTTCTTAACAGACCAGTTAGTTAGTTAAGAGCACTGTATCACCCCATTAGTATCACAGGAAAGTGTCTCTCCAAGACACTTTGCAGCCAATAAGAGTATAATCAGCTTTGATTTCATTAGCACAGATTTTTAAAAAAAAAAGAAAAAAAAAGAAGAAAGGTAATATTAACAGTAATGATCCAAATAACAATTTGGTGTCATAGACACCTTGAGCTTTGGGTTGCTGAAGCCTGTATCAGGTTTTCACTCTTATCCTCGTCCATGACATTTGAACAAAACCTAGTGTTGCGTTGCTTATGTGCACTGTGGTCGCATTTTCATTTTGCAATGGAGACATTCATTGAGGGAAATTCAGACGTTATCCATCCAGTCCTTAGTTCCTGTGGTAAAACTATAAAATCTCAACAGGAGGATGCATTTCCTCAGACCTGGCATGAGACCACAAACTCATGTCGGGAAGATCTCTAAATAGCCAAGAAAATAGAGTCCTACCCTTACTGCCTGGATGGCATGCGAACAGCAAAAAAATGACGAGCAGCCGCTGTAATGTTTCTGTGTCTCTCCCTTGCTGCACTCAGCAACTACCTTAACACCAAGTTTTCAGAGGAGAAAAGATGCTTTTTTACAGAGATATCATAGGAGTGCAAGGAAGACAAGAGGGTTGTGTGTCCTCGGTATGAACCTCGACTGTCCACCTCAAGAATAATCAGGCTGCTTATTCAGGCTGACCTTTGTTTTTCTTTTCTTCTAGCTGGAGATATTAATTTCTTGTATTAATCTGTGTAAACAAGAACTAATTGCACAGAACATGCTTGGAACAAAGACTGAGACAGAGACAACACCCAGTCAGCATAGCTGTCCTTTAGAGAAGCTCTAATTAATAGTCTCATTACTTTTCAATCTAGGCTTCTGTGCCTCTCGGAGGGGGAGCAATGAAGAGGGGAAGGTCTCAGATAGTGCAACAAAAAAAAAAAAAAAAAAACCCGCTGAAAAGAAGAGGTTTGGCTGCTGTGTGTGTTAGTAATGCATCAGTGTGCCTCGAAATTGATGTTGATGCAGCCAGGAACAGAACCAAAGCCTGGTGCCAGAGGTGGCATATTTATAATGAGAGCAAATGAAGGGGCTCATTAGTTTCACAAACAGTGAAGAGCTGCCTGTTCTCTCTCTTATTATCTCTCCTCCATCTCCATTATGAGGGTGTGCATGTGAAGGGGTGGGGAAGAAAAGCAAGTGTTATCACGTTTAGGCTGTGAAATGATCTGCATAGCCCTACTGGGAAATCAATGAGCATCCTGGTGACTCCCTCTCCAGGCTCCTCCCTCACCTAAACACCAAATTAAAAATAGGGAAACCTAAAGGAAGCAAAATTTTATGGATGAAATCTTTACATTTGTCTTCAACTGGAAAAAAAACCAAACCAGGAACTCTGCAGGAAAACAGAAATAAAAGGCACTATAGAGTTTGTGCTCTTTAATTTAGATGCCTGATGATCTGTGGATCTGGGACAGGTCATAACATGCAACAAAGCCACCCTGGGTGTGATTTACCAAAGCAGAAATGAGTTTTGACCTAGCATGACTGGAAGGCTGTGCGAATGACCCTTGGATATGTCAGAATGGCACTCAATAAGTAATTGCAAACATTTTTTTTTCTTTTACAGTTTTTGTTCAGAGACAAGTCAGGCAAATACTCCATACTAATCCCAACACAGAGCAAATAGTAAAAGCAGCCTTTGCTGTTAGTGCTGGGAGAAAACATTCAATTAAGTTGCTGCAGTGGCTTAGTGACAGCAGCCTTTCACCTTTGGAAACCTAGCCTCTAGTTATCTGTCTTGGGTCACTAAAGAAAATGAGTTGATGTTCTCAGGCTAAGCCCTAGGGCACATATTGCTCAGAATCACCAAACCACGGTATAATTTGGAGCTTTTGTCTGTCTGTACTTAGAAAAGTCTGGGCCTGGAAAAAAAGCTGAAATTCAAGATTAGGATGTGTTAAGAAAAAAGCAGCTGCCCATAAGATTAAAATAATGACATTCCCAGAACTTTAATTGACATTAGGTTCACTAACATATCAAAGCCTAAAGAAAACTATGGACAAAACAATGATGTAGGAATTGTGAAATGTTCCTAGATGCTAGGAACAGAAGGGAGTGCTCATAAATGGAAGGAAAACCTTTATCATGTGGCAGGAATTGTAGGCAGCTAGAGAAGCAAAGCAAGTCTGAATGCCCTTGGTGCCGTAGTAGTGAGGTTTGCAGCACCTGAGCTGGTTTTGGCATCTCCACATCAGTCTATAAGGTACAAGGATACCTCCTAACCATCCAGTCATTCCTGCTTGAGTGGAGTAAAGTGTCAAAAGTAGCACTGGGAGGGAAATGAGAGACCATGTGGCAGGATGGGTCAGGTATGGCCATGCCACATCATCCCCTCACTCCAGCCCTCTTCCAGACTAGAAGCAGAAATGGACAGGTTTGCTTGCTTGCTTGCTTGCTGTGGGCAGGTGGGGCAGCACTGCCACAACCACCCAGTTTTGGTTTGAAGATGACTGCTTATGACTGATCCTCCAGAGCGAGCCTCCTCTTTAAAGTGAGGAACTTCTCATCTTTAAAGTTACATTTTGAGCAAAACAAAAGTTCCAAACCAGAACAAGGAAACCTCCTTCAAAGAGAAGGACCTCAGAGCTTCTGGGTGAGGCAGAGCAAGCCACAAAGCTGGAAAGTAAATATCCACCATGTATTCTTGGGGGATTTCTTTCCTACATGCTCACTTTTCATCCTGTCAGCTTTCAGTATCTTCTTGGCTTGCACAAGCACGTGCAAAAAGCCTGTGAGTCTTTGCAAAAGTCTCCCTTTTTTTGTCACCTCTGACACTTGGCTTCCTGCCTGCTCCCTGCCATAGACCAGCCCTCCCAAGGCTCTCCTGCTTGTGCTGCAGCTGGCCCCATCACCACACCCCTGCCAGAAACTTCATCAGGTGTTACTTTTTAAGGGAGGGGAGGAGGAAAAGTCCCCTTTTCCTCTGCAGGATGGTATCTGATCCAAACAGCAGCAGCCAGACTGGTGTCAACTGGGAGCCTTTGCCTCGTCTACATGCTGCTTTGTGTGCTGTAAGTGCTGGTACTTGGGTGGGCAAGGGGAGCAGCTAACCCTTGGCTTTGACTGGAAAGCAGGCTGGATCCATAGCTGCCCACAGCAGCCATGGGACTGGGGCTCCTCTGATTCATCCTGGGTCCTGTTCCATGTTTGCTTGTTTCTCCTATCACTATAGTCCCAGAATGCTGTCAGTTCCCTGACTGATTAGCAGCTGGGAGACAGGCAGAGAAGTAAGGTTAGGAGGTTGTTGAAATGACAGGACTGTCTTCCTTGTCCTAATTTACTCACAGAATTTAAATTTAGCAAGTGTTCCTCACTGTAGAAAGTCCATCAAAAGTCTTTTTTTTATTTATTTGATTTTTCAGTGGCAGAAGAAATATCAGTTTATATGTCTGTATATTACAGTGTGCAGATATAAGCCAGAAAGCAATATAAAACAATCTTGGGAGTGCTTTTTATGACATAAAGATTCCCAAATCTTTGTAACTCAATTTTTTTTTGTGATTGTCTGAAAATGTTCTGATGTTTCCCTTTCCTTACAGAGCCCAGACCTCCCTCCCCATGCTATATGCTGCTTTTATTGAAATTAGAGGCCACAGGGGCCTATTACTCTTAAGGCTGAATTTGAATTTTGAGTAGAAGATAGGAGTGAGATACCAATGTTTGCCAGCCACTACAGTGGCTGAATTTACCCTTTCTTCTGCCTGAATGGAAGGTATGGGAAAAAAGAGCTATTAATGCAATTCCTCTTTAAGCTATTCCAATGTCAAGGTTTTAAACCTTGCTATCTACCTACGCATCACACCCTGCTTCCAAATGATCTGATTATGGCGTATGGTAATTTGTGCGAAGGAAGCACTTTGGCAGAAACTGTCACTATAGGAAGGAGGGAACCTGGCTTGAGCATCGTTATCATCTTCCGTTACATTTTGACCACAGGTTGTCAGCAAATAGCCTTTAGAGTTTAATTACATGATCGAGTTTGCTGAGGAGTGTGAAAGACAAAAGAACGAGTAAGTAATGGAAAGCAATTTTTTCCCCCTCCATTACTCTGGGGCAGCATAATTAAAGTTAAAGTGCTGCTGCTTTGCTAGAAACCAAGTTAGGGAAGTAAATTGTAATTGCAAACACTGTTTGCTCAGTCACTCTTGGCAACAGCATCATGTTAACTCAGTCTTTGTGTCTCCAGTGAATCCTTCAGATTGAAGAAAACATCTTTTCTTATCCAATTTGTTATCACTGACTTCAGAAAGTCATTAAAGAATATCAGTAGAGCAGACTGGGATCTGGATTAAGAAATCAATTATTGCCAGGAAGTACCTTTGTAGACATTAATTAGGCCTTGACTGACATTTACGGTATTCCTTTAATGGTATGTATGGTCAGTTTTTAAAGGCACAGGGCAGATATCAGTGCTGCATGTAACACTCGCCTTTTTTTTTTCAGCTGGCCATGTTCCAGTTCGTGCTAGGTCAGATGTGTGCCGCCATATCTATAAAATATAAAATACCTATAAAATATGAATTTTAATATAAGTAAAAATAAAGCCATTGACCTGTTCATTTAGCCAGAAATTAAAGGTTACCCCCGGCCCCGGATAGCCAGGATAAGCTACGTTTAGCAAGATAGCTCCTGCCTTTCGTGGCTGTTCTGCAGATTGCCAATGGCAGATAGATTAGGCCTTCACAGGAAGGGCCTAACAGATAGATGATGGGCGTATATGGGTTTAGACATCTGTGTAAGAGAGAAAGGCCGCAGGATAAGTAATCCTACCCTGTGAAAGATGGAAACCGCTATAAAGATCTGTAATAGAAGCAGCCTAGACAAGTATAATTTAATAGGGGGAACAGAGAAACAGGGCAGTGTCAGGGGACCATGTCAGCCGCAAGGTGGGAACGGGGCTTGTTTGCACTTTTTGCTTTATCTGTGTCTGATCGCAAAACACTGTCAGAGTGATTCTCCATACGGACAAACAAATCTTTCTGCTTTATGTAGCCTCAACTGGAAACACTGTTAAAGCCTACATTAAACCGCATCCCATTCCTAACCTCCCCTCTGTCAAAGCCTACTCAGGTAAATATCTCCGAGTATGTTAGTGTTTTATGCTCCCTTCATGCTCTTAAAATACAACCAGTGCTACTATTTTATAACTGCCCTTACTGTGAGCAGAACCAGTTTGAAGCCAGCCCTGCTCACGCCCACACCCCCTGCAAAATAAAACCCCAACATCCAAATACCTAAACCAAAGATTGTCCAATAATGATACAAAATGTAAGAAACTGGAGAGGAGAGATCGGTAAAAAAATAAATAAATCAATTGTGGATTATGCCAGGGTAGATGCAATCAGTATAATTTGCATGAGAACTAATGAATTTCAGCATTAGCTCTTTTACGTGGCCAACATCAAAATGACCTACAATACATATTTAGGAGACTTGTATAGAGATGGAGAACTAAAGGAAAATTTAAGCCTATATTTTCTAACTCTTTAGGACTCAAATCCTGAGGGTTTGCATTTTGCTTTAGATGTATTGCTGCTAGCTGACTGTAAAAGCATATATGTCATAAATCCAAGTCTAAATTTAGTATGTACATGTAAACCATCCTGAAAGATTATCTCATACATTTTAATTATTTGAAATATCTTTTAACACTGTGCGATGTTGAAATGCCCTATATTTTAGTTGTCTATGACTACTTCAGAAGCTCAGACTCTCAATAGAGTCAACACAGAGAGAGAAATGGTTGTTCAGAGAGCAATTCAGAACACTGAAGTTAGGGTCTATCTCTATCGATAGACAGCTAAATTTCAGGTCTCTAAAGACAGACTATCCTTCACCTAAGTGCCAAATAAAGAGAAAAGGACCTCATTTCAGTTCTGTAAAATTCTGGTGAAATCAATAGGAGGCCTGTGAATAGTTTCTTCTATGTAGTGGCTCCCCCAACCAAGCATGGTGGGTACTGCATAATGGATAATAGAAACACAACTGTGCTGCCTTCATACGATAGATGTATAAAAATGATATCACCTTTCTTAAAACAAAAGCAGAATATTAACTGAATGAATTAGAGCTATTGATATGATAAATGATTTCTTTCTTGCATGATTTCATATATCCTACACAAAACCTGTAATTCTTTGAAGTGTAGAATATAGCATGTCTGGTCTATAAACGGAAGTAGAAGTAGCTCATGTGGGAATTTTTTTCTCCAATATCTTGATCAATACTTACTTTGCAGAGGTCTACCTGGTTTGATTTTATAGTCTCTCCTGTCTTATACCATCTGTGTCACCCTAGTGCAGACCTGGCAGGTTTTTGTTGGTTTTTTTTCCTTTTTTTTCTTTTCTCTCTTCTCCCTCTTAATCTGGAGCAGGCGTACTGCTTGTCCACAGGGAAGTCACAAGGTCAATTATACTTTCACTGCAATGTTGCAAAATTCACTCTTCCACACTTTTCATTCACTCTTTAACTGTGGAGGGGCTCTTCAGACCTCTTTATCTCCAATTAGTTATTAGCAGCTTTACATAATGTAAAATATGCTTCAATACCAATAAATATACCTCCTTGATTTGTAAATGCAAATTATAGTGAAGTTCTGAATCAAACCCAAATATCCCTCAAATGTGTCTAATCTGAGGGTATCTCAGTGCAGTGTATACTTTTCCCCAAACCCACAAGTGACAATGAGGGATGCAGGACCATTCTACCTCAATTCTCCGCCTCAAGAAAATCAGCGTTTTACCTTCAGGATAACATTTTAACTTAGTGCCTATCTTTGGCTGTGTGATTCTGAGGCCTGTAATATATTGATAGAGTAGAAAGCTACTAACATGCTGCAAAACCCACAGTTTGAATCCACGTAGGTATAAACGTATCTTTACATATATGTGAGCGATAAAGAATTGTGCAGTCCAAAAGAGAAAGTAAGTCTCAACCCGTAGGTCCATCTCCAAGCACTAGCAAAAGCTGAAATTGCCAGAACTGTAGGATAAGTGATTAATGCAGGATTTGTTTCTCAAGACCTAATGTTCTCATTGAATATGAGTCATGTGGATCAATAGCAAGTTAAAAATCCTGGAAAAAGTCAATTGGATTTGGATAGTTTCTCCTCTACATAGTGTTTTTAGAATAGCTTGTCACATCTTGCAGAATGCTTGCCGATGTGATGGCATATATTCTCTTGGCACCAGCAGCTCAGACTATTGCAAGTCAGCAAGCAGAAAACAAAAATATTTGGGACTTTCAGTAGCAAACTGCACATTACTGTCAGGTCTCAAAACAGAAGAAATTTCTGTGGAAGGTGTGATGAGAAGAGCAAAAAATATCGGTCTGCATCTCAGGGGGATGTTACAACTATAATTACTGTTACAACTGTAACAGTAGCAGGGGATGTAACAACTATAATTAAACGGTTGTATCCAAGCAAGGGCGTAAACTGGTTCAGGATGCTTGTGGGTTCTGCTGAGGATGCAAAATTGTAAGGTATTCAGGTTCCTTTCTGTGTCAGTGGAAGATGAGGTGAATAAGCGGAATAGCTGCTGCTCCCTAAACTCCAGTAAGTTCCAATTCTCAAAAGTGTTTCTCATGTGTGTGTGTATTTTTTAGGCTCTGTTACAATTTGTGCAGGGAAAATTTTCCAAGAGGAACTAATAGGTAGGAGCAGGTGCGAAGAGGTATAGTATTTCCATTGCCTCCATCAGTAGTTGAAAACGGCAGGTACAGCAATTTCCAGCATGTGGTTTCTGGAGTTTATTATGGAACTCCTTATTTATTTGCTAGTTCATAAGAATGTGCTGTTGGTCTGTGTTTAGGCTGGAAAGCTAAATGATAATCAGTCCTTCAACAAAATACATTTATACATTTCTCTTCATGGCATGAGTCTCCCTACCCCCCATTTTTTCTTTTCTTTTTTTTTTTTTTTTTTGAATAAATGTTTGTCTAACCCACCAAGTGTACAGCGTAGGCTGAAGCAGTGAACTACAATTTCTAGAAGTGTAGGAATGCTCCTGACTGTACTGCATGTCTCTAAAGAATACATTAGAGTTGCACTCCACAAAAGGGGGCACCTCCTGAGATAGCAGCCCCGTTAATTACCCTGCCGGTTTCTATTGCGTTCATTCCACTGGCGTAGGAGGAAGACAAGGAAACAATGACAGATGGGCAAGCACCAAAGCTGTGAAAAGTCAGTGATGCTCAGGGTTTTTGCAAGTGTGATAATGACCTCAAGATGATCTGATTTTTGTAGAGGTTTGTTCTGCAATTGTCACCACCATAGTCTCATATCAGAAAAGGCTTGCTTTTTATATTTATACATCTCCACTTCCTCTCTTGTTTTCTGCCAGTTACATTTCCCATACTTCCTAACAACAAATTACAAAAACTAATACTAATTCCCACTGTGTCTAACAATCAGAGTAGGAAGACCTGGGAACAAGTTTTAGTCCAGACTCGTGCTGACTGCGGGGGACCTAATTTCTTAGTTGTTTCTTCTGTAAAACAAGAATGATTCACCATTGCAGATTTTTTTTTTTTTAAATGAATGGTGATGTGCAGTTAGAGAGTGGAAATAATATTTGTTTATGATGAAAGTTGCATTTTGATTGTACTTAGAAGTTTTGTCTTTTCTAATGTGAATGACAGGATTCTGTATGCTTGGAATGCATTCAAAAAAACCCATCCCTTTCTCATGTAAATTCATTTAATACATCTGAATCAGTGTAGAATATCTTTAAGAACACTTTAACTCATTGTTGTGGTTTAACCCCAGCTGGTAACTAAGCACCATCCAGCCACTCACTCACTCCCCTCCAGTGGGAAGGGGGAGAGAGTTGGAAGGGTAAAAGTGAGAAAACTTGTGGGTTGAGATAAAGACAGTTTAATAGGGAAAGCAAAAGCTGCATGCACAAGCAAAGCAAAACAAGGAATTTATTCCCTGGAGGCAGGTGTTCAGCCATCCCCAGGAAAGCAGGGTTCCACCACACATAATGGTTACTTGGAAGGTAAACGCCATCACTCCAAATGTCCCCCCTTTCCTTCTTCTTCCCCCAGTTTTTATGTTGAACATGACGTCATATGGTGTGGTCAGTTTGGGTCAGCTGTCCTGGCTGTGCCCCCTCATCCCCCTCACTGGTGGGGTGGGGTGAGAGGCAGAAAAGGCCTTGACTTTGTGTAAGCCCTGCTCAGCAACAAGGAAACCATTCTTGTGTTATCAATACTGCTTCCAGTACAAATCCAAACCATAGCCCCATACCAGCTACTGTGAGGAAAATCAACCCTACCCCAGCCAAAACCAGCACACTCATCTGGTTTAAGATGTGTTTTGTCAGAAAATAGATAAAAGTCAGTAGTGTAAGCTAGTATTTGTATTTTTGTGCCTACTTTATTTGAAAACAATCGAGTTTTAAACAAATATGTAAACCAAATAACTAGTTCAAGTAACTGAATAAGAAATTAACAACCCTTTTAAAATCTGCTTCAAATTTTGACTGTCGTTTACTTAGCAGTTAAGATGAACACAGGTGAAAAATTTGATACATGTAAAAAAAATTACCTGTGGTTTGACTAAGGCACAGTAGAGCAAGCAGCTGGCTTGAGGTCATACAGTGCCCCACCTTGTACTGTATTTCAGGGCAAGTTCCTCTTCATTACCCTAGCCTCACTAGAGCAGCCCCCTAAAACTTGCCTTGCCAGGGTCCACATTCATTTCATGCTATTTTTGGCTTCCATGACTTCCCATCTTGATACCTGTAATTGCTTGATGGGTGCATGAAGGCTGTGCATCTTCATCTGAAACCAAAGAAATATCTTAGAAACCATTTTAGGTCTTAAACTTCTTCCATCACCTTAACTTGTGAGCACTGAATGAAGTTCAGAATTTAACATACTCATGTCAATACTTTAGTAGAATAAGTAAAAGAAAAAAACCAAAACGTGTGTTCTGAAGCAAAGATTTGCAGTTATTAGCATATATTCATAAACTACCTTTGCTGAATACTTCAAGCCTCATCTCCCAACATCTTAGTTAGTGTGGATGTTTAATTTTATGCAAAGTGAACACAGCACCCCTGTTGTCTGCTCCAGGACATGTTTCCACTGGATTGTCAGCATTGGAGCAGTGCAGGTCTGGGTCTCCTGCGCTCTGACCAAAGTTTTCAATCCTAATTGCTAGCACCATCCCATCAGAACTGTTGTGCTATGTGTTATATACATTAGGGGATAAACCAACACCTTGCATGTAAAAGCACATGGGCTTGGCCACCCTCACTGGCCTTAGGGTTATGCTGTCATTCGTATGGAAGGTTGGAAACAGTATTTAGCAGTCAGAGCTTCCAAAAATCATTAAAATTTCATTTGCTTGTGGGGAGGGAGGCGTAAAGCACAGGAGATTATGTTCAGTTTATGAGCCCTGACCTTTCATGCTTAGCCATTTCTCCAGTTTAATTTTGGTTCATGAAGTACATATTTCATATGGCTCTGGTTATTATTACGTACTACTTATTTTATTATTACTTGAATGTATATAGGAGGCTATCATTTCCTTTATTGCTGTGGGAGGCAGCATCCTGTATCAGTCAGGAAGTACATGGGGGCAACAGTTAAATGTTCTCCGTGCTGAGGCTATGGTCAGCTTTAGAAAAGGGAACCGAACAGATGCTCTATACCTTCAGATGTGTTCCTGCTGTCAGCGCTGAGAGGACATCAAGCTTTTTAATAGCAAACCCCCATGCGCATCTGGGCCCCCGCAAGCCCTGCTGATTTTCCAACCATCTGAATGGATGTTCAGCTGCTGTAGGACCAACTACTTAAAGACTCCATTGCAGCTGAATGATGTTTCCCTTTTTCCCAATGCTTTTGTAGCTGTTCAGTAATGATCATCATGGGTCACTGTTTATTATCCCAGCTTCACAGTAATGTTATTTTTACAGCCCCCCACATGACTGTTTTCATTCCATTCCCTCTTTCTTTTTGGACTTTGAACACTTCCTAATCCAGGACAGAAAAAACTCCAAACAAACAAAAAAGACAACACTCCCCCCAAACCAGTGGGCAATGCCAAAATAGTGTCTGGCTAGTAGCCAGATCCCTAAAATTGAGTGGAAAGATGCGCCCCTACCTGTTCATGTATCTAGTTTCTTCCAAACTCTCTCCCCCAGCTGCCCCAAACAGCCAGAGCTGAGCAGACAAACATAAAAAACATGAACCACCTGATTAATGAGAGCTTTCCTTCATGAAGTCCTCGTATCTGCACCCAGGGTGAAATCTCCCAAGATCAAGAAGGCCCAGAGAGGTCAAAACCAATCAGCTGGCCTAAAACACACACCTGGTAAAACACTAAATAAATACAGCCTGGCGTTAAGTAATACAAAGATAACGCTATGCCTATGCTTTGTTCATTGTGCATAGGGTGTGTATGTGTGGGAAGATTTCATTTAATTAGGAAGGCAAAGGAGAAGACTACCAGAATCAGAAGTACTTACAATAACATCTGCTCTTTAGACAACAGTGTCCTATCCATCCATTTAGCTTTTCCCAGCAAATTAATGAAGGGAGAAAAGGTGAAAGGAACTCAGTAAATAAATCTGAAATCAACTATCGCAGTGCCTTATGGAGCTGGAGGCAGGTGATTAAGGCCTCCTTTCATCAATATTTGATTTACACCAGGCATTCTTTATTTTAAGTAACTTCTCTCTGTGTCTTGACAGGTGGGTTGGCTGCGCAGCAGTCATCAACACACAGTCCTTCAGTGCTGGAACTGTGCTTGAGTGTGAGCTGGCAAGCTACATCCCTTTGTGTAGATTTGTGCTCATTTTTTACTACCTTCGTTTGCAACAGAACACGTAAAGCTCTTTAAATGAGTGGCACCCATAGAGGAGAATACATTTGGAGTTACATCAGAACAATGTATGCAATACCTCCTTCTCTGTTGAAATCCCTCATAAACTGTGCTTTCTCAGGAACTGCAGTTATGTACTAAGAAAGTTTAAGCAAAAATTATCTTTACTAAGTTTCTGTGTGCCCGAGCTAGCCAAGTATGGTGAGAGTACAGAGCTTGGATAGCTTGGTCAAAAGGATTTTAATCAGGACTAAGCACAACTGACAAATAGTCAGCACCCTCTAAGCTTTGCGACCTTTTGGATCCATTTTTTTTTCTGAAAAATCTCTCGATTCTGAATATTTCAGGAGTCCACCCTCAATCAGGAAAATATTTAAATGCTGTGTAAAATAGTAGTGGTCTAGAATTCATAACCAAATGTTGTCTGAATTGGGACCTGGCTGCAGAAAACTAGGCTTTCAGATAGCATTTTAATTGGATACAAGGACCTTGTCAGCAAATTATAGGAAAATTTCTAAACAGCTAGTAGGCTTTGCTTTTTTAACCTAGATTAGTAAATTCCATGTTTATTATCACAATTCCTTTCATCTTGTTCTGGACATTTTATTGACATCTCACTGCTGGGCAGGAGTTGGGATGATGAAGCTTGAAGCACCAGTACCTTATTAACAGTAGGTCAGGACTTGGAGAGACTCAGAAACTGGGGAGACTCTATGGGACTCTAAATCAGCAACTGATAACTACACACTTATGAGAATATGGCAGGTGAAACCTAAGGATGATTCTTTCCCACAGTTTTTGTCTCAGCCTGTTTTGGACTGGGAAGATAGCATGATCTTTTCCTGTTTGTTTAATGTATTCAATGTCATTTGGTTTGAGTGAAGAGAATCCGAGGGGCCCAAGACAAAGAGCAAAGGGGTTCTTCTCGGCATGTGAACCTGCTTTAGCAGGAGGGTTGGACGAGATGATCTCCCGAGGTCCCTTCCAACCCTTGCCATTCTGTGATTCTCCGATGAGCTTGCTGTGGCACTCAGAATGTGCCTCTTCCCTCTGCAGCTGAGTTCAGCTTCGGCATAGATGTCCTCTGTAAATATAAGTAAGTGGCTTCCTGCATCATCTTAATCCCTTAACAACTATGACAACTGCATTCACCATTTCTGATGTAGAAATCTCTTTGCTTAAGTAAGCAATGGAAATGAGCGCCTGGGAAGTTAGCAGAGTCCCCATCGCTGAAACTTTTAAGATCAGTGCAAAACCAACCTTTTGTGAGGAATGGCACAGCTCAGTCTGAGTTTTCAAATTTCTCTGATTTCATGGAAAAGGATCCATGCAACTGAACAAGCAGTCAATGTCAAAACTTGTGGTTGCTATAATTATTAGGGTGTAAATGACCCAGACACTTAGGATTTAAAATTGTCCTATCTCTAACTATTAACTGAAGTAGCTCTGATATAACAAAACAGTGCTAACTGAAAATTGTCTTAATATAACCTAAATTCTTAACATTGCTTTTAAAGTGCCTTCGAAGTTGTTCTCTCATCCTCCGCTGTTAGTGCACTCTGCAGTCTCAGAGGCTGGGTCAATGAAGGGGCACACTGTATATCTTCAAAAGAGATCAATTGCAATCCCCCAAAGACTATGCCGCATTACCATTACAGAAGATCACTAATCAGTAGCAACTTGCTATACGGCATTGGACACATGTAACTTATCTCCCTGCATTATCCTCTCTTTAAAAAAAACACAAATCTCCAACCAGCTGTATGGAGGATTGAATAAGATTATGCGCTTACCCTGCTGAGCCTGGGGTAAATGGCGACTCAGACATTGGAGAAGGCTGGAATTCTTCTCACTGTCTGAAATAACCAGTAAATTTTATTTTTTTTTTAACGGTTGGTTTATTTGCTTGTTTTGCAAGGGAAATGAAAGAGAATGGATTTGGGGTGTGTCTTAAGAAATGTTCAAATGCGTGTGTTTAAAGTTTGTGTACACTTAAAATTTGTGCAATGTTTCAAAATGTCACCGTCCTTTACATCTCCCTTTCCCCCCTGCTGCAGAGGTGGGTGCAGAGGATGATGTAAGGGAAAGCAAATAGCAAGGAGGAGGAAGTTGGGAGTTGCTGTGGCCTGGGTGGTGTTGCACAGCTCGACCCTCCAGCCTATGACCCAATCGTGGCCACCTGGCTCTGGGTGAGCATGCGAGGGAACAAGCATAAGCACTGCGTGAAGTGCTACCTGCGGCCAGCAATAACAGCTCGATTCTCTCAATCCCAATGGCTCAGTGGTTCAGGGTGGTGTAAGAAACACTGGTGGTGATCTGTGCTCTCCCCCACTGCCTTCACTTCATCCCGTATTAGGGAACAGGGAGTTAAAAGCAGTGACTTCGAGACATTAAGTAAATAAATGCTAAAAGGGCAGTACCTTGAACTATAGCTACACCTGAAGAACAGTGGATTTATTTGTGTTTCTGCAAGTTTCTGTGTGCTGTTGAAGCAAGCAGTTCTGATAGAGCTCTCTAGTACTAAGAAATAAATCAGGATTGGGGTATTTTTTTTTTTTGTTATTTACTGAGACTGCAAACTGTCTGTTAATCACAACTTCCTTGTTTTTTTCTGCTTTGTTATGTGATGTTTACTCAGGCCTTTGAAGAGTTGACTTGCTTCCTCAGTTGTAGTAGGCATCAGACAATAATTATTTTTTAACATAGTAACTAATCAACAGCCAGACCTTCTCAAACTCACCTTCATGTTCTTGACGTTGGAAAGTAGTACGTTGCCAAAATGGAAGTCATGAGAACTAAAGTAGCTTGTACTACATACGGAAATCTGTTTGAGTGATAAAATTTACCTGTATTCAAGGTGTTCTTCATATTAATGTTAGAAAGACAACTGCTTCAGGTAGCTGGTACTTTAACTACTGTGTACTGATTTAACTTTTAGTTTAGTTGTTAGATACCCTCTTTGTGGTGGTGCTTTGTTACTTACCTCCTAACTATATCTACATTTGTCAATTTATTTAGAGAAAAATAGGGGGGGAAAGTACAAAATCCGTTGGCTTTTCAGCATCACTTGACTTAAAATACAGATGTTATTAGTCAGAGGATTTGTGCAGTTGCAGAGATAACTGCACTTCCAGCTCACCCTAGCATCCTCCAGAATAAATAACCTCAGGCATCCATCACCTCTTAGCTGACTCATACTCTGTTCACACCATGCGCCGGCTGCATCCCCTGTGATTTATCACAACTGCCTTAGGAGACCTAAGTCAGCTTTGTTGTCTCCACCTTTTTTTCACCTTGGAAACAATATTCATGATAACTAACTACTAAATTACTTTCTTAAAGAGAGACAGATATTTAGAACTGAACCATAAAGTGGGTACACTTCAAAACAAGGAATGGTCTGTACCCACACCTGCTTCACCCTGTGGTTTACCACTTCTTGGTAATTTCTTATCGTCTCTTCTCCATGTGGTTTACCTTCTTGGTCAGGCTGCCTCTGCAAGAACTGCTGCCTATGTCTTACTGTCTACCAGGAGACCCCTTGAGATTTAGCCTATCCCCATTCTGGTCCTTCATCTCCCCTACCTCCTTTGAGAAGGCTTTTGATTAACGTAGGGATCCTTTTCACTCTGGCAAGACAGGGAAACACTGGAAACAAGCTGCCCAAATGACAACTGGCTAGTAACAACAGCACTGGAAACAAGAGACCCTATGCTAACAGTTCTCCTTTTTATCTTTCAAGAGTGTACCAAGATGCTCCACTTTGAGGAGCCAGTGCGTGTAGTGCTGCTTGTCCTTCCAGCAGCCCTGTTAAGGTTAAGGAACTGAAGCATGTAGTGCATACTTCACAAAACTAGCCATGGCATCAGTAAATAGGGCAGACAGTAAATTCATAACATGGTTGCATAGCAATACCACGCTGAACCCAGGATCATTATCATTTCTCTTTGTAGACTAGTTTTTTGATCAAAAGAAGAAATGTTTTCAGGTACAGTGGTGATTTGAAATTTTATTTTCATAGACTTAGTTGCTGCATTTGTTGGTTATACAGTGGATAAATGCAACATTATACTGCTGGGGACTAGGAGAAATATTGTTTCTTTGGCATGATTATGATACCTGCAGATATTAAGTAAGCAATGGTTACTAGTCTGCAAACTCTGTAAGTAGTACTCTGTCGTCTTGAAGCAAATGTAGCCTCAATACCAGATGTAACATAATAATTTCCTCAGTTTTCCCAGATGTATAAGAGTGATTATAATACCACTTGCTTTAAAAGCTAAGGAATTTGCTAATAAAAAATAATCTTTATGCATTTATTTATATGTCAAATATGGTGCAGAAAGTGTGAAAAGTTTAACCTCTATAGGAGATAAGAACAAAATAAAACCACAGTTATATTATTTTCACATGTTTTGCAGTGAAGAAGGTATGTTTGAAAATCAACAGCTTGCTTCTGCAACTGGGAAATCAGTGACAATTCACTTCCTACCTCCATTACCCATAGCACAGGTGGGGGAAAGTCTTACCCTGCTTGAGCTAGACAATTTTGAGAAAAGGCTTGTCCTTAAGACCCAGCAGTTTGTAAGTTAAGGAAGGTACTTTGTAATATCTGTTGGATAAAGACATCCTCTCAGTAGGAAGCAGCTCCTCACCTGATGAAATCAATGGTCCTCTGACGCCAGCTAGAAGCAGTGCGTACGTGTTTGCCTGGGCCTTGCGTGTGCAGCGTGGGCCTCTCTTAGACTCTCTAATGACTGATGAACAGTGCAAGTAATACACTCAAAGATCTTTAGCCGAAAAAGGCCTGGTATTTTTCTTCTCGTACACTGTTTATTTAACCATAGGGACAGTCTTTCCCTTCCAGGGTTCAGACCTCACAGTGAATACAGTAAATGCACTTTTGCCCACATGAATTTTCATGTAACTGACAAACCATTGAAAGCTGGAGTATGCGATGGAACTGGAAAGTATTACTATGTCCTTCCATTCATGCTACGAACTAGGCAGAAAAGTTAGAGCATTTTAATACTATACTGTTTGTAGTATCTTTTCTAGTTCTTCAGCCTCCATCTTCTTTACATCTATATAATCTTTGCATTGTTTTAATTTCCTTGTATTTTTCATTGTCAACAAAATACTTGCAACAATTGATTTAATTTTAGAACATTTGCAGAAACATGCTGAACATGTAATGTGTCCTGCCTTGACTACTTTTTTTTAAGTATAGAATCCCTGTTTAAACTTAGGCTCTAGGTTAACTTTGACTATAAAGTAAATGTTCTGTTTTTTTCATCCTGCCCTAGTAGCCACTGTTCATTGCACGTAGTCAAATAGACCTTTCTGTGATTCCAGCTGGAAACGCATAGCTGGAAACTGTCCTGTTTCTTGGTTATGTTAGTCTCACTTTATTCTTTCTTGGAGAAATGAGAAGTTTTATATTTTGTTACTACATACAGATGATAAGATTCTAATTCATTATTTGTAAATATCCTAGCAGAATGAGAGTAAGGCAGCTACAAATATATTATGTCCACTAATTCATTCTTACAGATATGATCCATTGCAATATACTATATAGCAAAGGCACACAGCTTTTTATCAGCTGTTGCACTGTTTTGATGGCTGTTAAAAAATCAGCCTATTCTATATCTGACATGGTCTAAGCAAGTCCTGTGTGTAGTGCCTGGACAAATGGAAGGCCCAAAGCAGACATAAAACAGGTTTAAAGCTCTGTAACATCTGAACACTGTTTCCTGTCTCTAGTTCTCATTTTTATATTTGGCATAAGCTACTATGACCTTTACTCCTACCCTTTAAAGGGATAACTTTTATAGCAGTGGGGGTGATTTTGCCTCAGATGTCTAAAACTTCTACTGAATTCCACTTGCACCATATGTGCCTATAATGGTGCGTGTTGATTTAGTGCTATGGGTTGTAATCCCACTTTCCCCACCTTCCCATCCCAAAAGAGCTCATAGAGATCACTTGCACTACTTAATTAAAGACTTTATTACACATAGCTGGCTGTAACCAGGGGTGTTAGAGACCTACTCCTTCCTCCCCCCACCCCCGGTTTTTATACCATTAAATGTTCAGAAGTTTCTATTGCAAGTGCCTAGAATAATTAATACTAACTTGAGCATTCTGGATTAAAGAAATGTGTACCTCACACCAGTATCTTTTAAATCAGACATATTTATCCTTTGGGATAGGTGGACTTATTATAGTAGCAAGTAACTTGAAAAGCAACCATAGTTTACTAGGTTCAAGACATAGAGGTTTCTGTTTTCACTGAAAAATTCTTAGCGATCTGCAAATTTAAAAACTTGAAAACCACTTGAATTAAAGACAGGTTCTGTGGGAAGAGTGTGAGGAAATATATTGTTTGTTTTTCTGTTTGAATTAAAAATGGTCAAAGGAGGTGGTGGAACTCTCCTTACTCATTCCATTCCCACATTTCTGTATACAAAGACCCCTGACTCTTAAAATTTCCTTTTAAAATAGATTATTTTTTTTTCTAGTCGGGAGAAAAAAAATACATAATTACTCATCTTCATATTTAACTTGTTTGAGATGCACACAAATATTCCCTTTTTCTTGAAGTGATCCAGCAAAGTGTTACTCCAACATTTGGTATTCTGGCACCTCCAAACCACACTCATCAGAACTAGTCTCTGGATAATAACCATCTACATTTTGAGTTCTAGGAATGTCTTGTCATTATGAATTCTGCAGTACAAAACTTTACTCCATTAGATATTCATTTCATCAAAAAATTCTTAGAGCCTTGCTCTCCTGACCAAGCAAACCTAAATTAGTTGTCTTTAATCTCTGTTTATGTCTGTCTTTGTTCTTTTAGTATTTATTGTCCATTGCCTGTTTGCTGCCTTAACCATCTATCCATTTGTGAACTTTCAGTCATAGGAGCATCATTAATGTTGGCACATAGACATCAATGAGGCTATTTCCCTGAAACAAAAAAAGTTCATGAAAAGAGATGCTATTCAATGCATGAGATGCAGCTTTGTATTGATCCTCTGCCATAAAAAGCTATTTTAAGCATTGGCTATGCGGGGCCTCCCAGTTGTATCATTACATGTTACCACTTCCCCTGGGCTCCATCAAATCACCAAGATGGGAGATGTGACTGCCAGCCAAATATTGCAGCTATCGTTCCCAGTACTGGGAAAACTGAGCTAGCAGTCTGAACACCTGGATGACCACAAGTTCATTATTGTCAGTCTGTACAAGATATGTCACTTCTTACATATCTTTGCCGTATCTTAGAAGTGGAACCAGTGCTCCACTTCTATTGCACTTATATATTAACATCTTATGGACCACCTGACCCGAGGTTGTCTTGACTGTCTAACGTAGAAGCAGCAAGATTGCTTCTATTTTTTCGAGCAGGCTGCTTCTCAGCTTCATCTTCAGATAACTTTATAGACTGGCAGTCTCAGTAAAACTTGCTAGGGCTGCACAAAGATCATACTCTACAGGCAAATCATCAGTCATTGCCTTCAGTATTAAAACAATGGGATAGTGTATCCACAGGCTGGTATATTTTCTCTTTGTAAATACCTTCAGTAGAGTGACATTAATGGGGGAGTCTGTAGAGAAAAGATGTGTGGTATGTAAGGGAAAGGGTTAAACACAGAAAAGCTTCGCTTAGTCTCTAATGTTACATATGGTCTCTGAAAATCCAAGCATGAAAACATCATGGAGCTTGGAAAATGGTGAAACCACAAGTCATTTTTAACTAATTCCTGTATGCTATGTTACTGAATTTTACAAGATACAGAAGAAAAAAACACCATGTGGTTTCATTTAAGCAGATGTTGGCTGTCCTGGGTAAACCCCAGCAAGGGAGCACAAAGAGGACAGGATTTGGAGTATTGCTTGGTACTGAAGTATCCCATCTTCCTTTCTGTTCTGGACCACAAAATTTAGTAGCTAAGATGGACTGATATAGACTTCAGGGAAATGGGAATATAGTTCCTCACTGATCAAAATATGTAGGAAGAACCGGCATTCTCTTATACTTACCTGCCCCTATGGCTACCTCTGGCTTCTTTTAAGACCTAGATATAGGTTGAAAAGGTATCCCAGGGGTCTTGGCTGGTGCTTATTTTCTGCATTAAATTAGGATGTCTGTCTGCCTTCCCATGCTTCTATTTCATATCTCTATGATGGCACTACTAACATTTTCAGAGCACCTATCTCTTAGATGGCCAAGTAACTGTTATCAAGATAAAGACAGTTTCTTAGGCTGTACGTGTACAGAGCCTTTTGCAGTGGGGGTCCTGGTTTCTGGGTGGGCCCTTGCATGTGGTAGTGATTTTGAAATCTGAAGCACAACTCTGAATTCTTTTTTGTAGTGTATTTCCACTTTGGTTTGACTGGTGGTTGAGCTCTTTTCAGTTACTTGTGTAATATTCTGCTAGTATGAGCTCTGCTAGTAAATAAGGGGAGCATTAAACTAAATTTCTGAGAAAACAACATGATAGCAGACATTTTAGTACCCATTTTTGAGAAAACATAGAGCTGAGGTAGGAATTCCTAATCCATAATCTATATCCATACTATCCATAATCCTATTAGGTTTTGCACTGTTAAAAATGTTTTCCAAGAAATTAATACAATAGGCTAGGAACAATTATGTGAAATTAAATATAAATCTATATTCTTGACAATGATGCTAATCTTAAGGAAAACAGTAAAGTCCTTGGTCAGTTCTTAACAATTAGTTGTAAAACTTTTCCTTGTGTCTCTATTAAACTTCCTTGAAGAATTATGGCAAGGGCATTCAAGTGTTCTGCTTATAAAAGGAACTGTTTCCTTTTAAAAATTTACTGCTTTATAGCTACTGAAAGTAGCAGTGATGTTAGTTAAAAATTATGAAACAAGCACTGTATTTGGGCACTTAGTCCAATTCTAGAAGCATTGTTTCAGCAGTCATTATGGGACCATGGTACAAGCATTTCTAAGTACGTTTAGTGTTAAAATCTTAGAAAGTACTCATTTAGAAAGGATGTAATTGCCTTTTCATGACCAAGATTTAGAAGACTTTACACCAAAATATTTTCTAAAAAGGGTAATTTTAAGCAAAACTTAATTTGATACTTAAAATATTTAGGGATTCAAGGCCTTGGTTCTACTCTTAAAATAGTAAAAAATATGAATGTCTTTGCCAAGATGAATAGTGCTGAATGTATCAAACAGCTTCCAGCCTTCCCTGGCATAAATGAACATCTCTCCTTTCTATTTTGTTGTTCAGCTCCAGTTTAAACGATGCACGATTGATGTACTTTGTACACGAACAGCGAGAATTAAACTGTTATAGAGCAAATCTGTTAGGGCAAAAAAGGATGTAGCACACCCTGATAAATGCATGGCCTTGTTCATTTCTAATAATTCCAGGGGCTGATGAATTCCATTGCCAAGGGATTTTGGTATGTAAATCTCCCTGACTAAAGCTTTGCTGAATTTTATAAGAACAGAGCGTTGTCTTTGTGTTACTAAACACAATAGTTAGTGGGTCTTGTGACCTTACTCTCTAGGGATTGGATCTTTAAAAAAATGTAATGAAGAAAAGCTCCACAATGCACTGTGGAGTATAAATGAGACCCTAGAGATTCCTAAACCAATCTAGGAGTTTACAATAAAAATTTGCAAATGCAAAAGAAATTTTGACAGAGCATGAATAGATGATGACTGGATATGGATATAAAAGGAGCGGAGTTTCCTAGTGAAGTTTTCATTCATGTGGTAAAGTGCTGGAGGTGACAGTTCACCAGCTACATGCTGTCTTACGAGGAGATTGCCTCGGACTTAATAGAGTAGTCAGGGTAGGTCAGGGGACGGCAATAGCCGATTGCTTAAAGGAGTTAATGCAGCAAATGAGTAAGGTCATTCAGGCATGTTTGTTGGGTTATTTCCAAAGCAAGATATAGAATGAGTGACTAATTTCTTTGTACTGCTCTTCCCCTTCGTCTCATAGTTTGAGCTCGTTTGTTCCTGAACAAATATTGCAGTTTCAGTGCAAATTAATCTCTCCGTGGCTGCTCAGGCACTGACAGTGTGTCCTCCTTTGGGTTTCCCTTTCCCAACGGGATCAAGTCTAAACATTATTGGCCTGCAGATGCCAAATCTTGGAAGTTGAAGCTGTGTCTTTCAATTTGAAAGCTGAAGGTTGTTCAGTTTGTAAAAATCTAGATTAAATGCTCAAAGAATATGCAATTATGGTAAGCTAAAACTTCATTTTTCTTACTTAACAGTAGAAAACTTGGCTTTTTACAGAATGATTAAAATTTGCCTAGCTTTCTTTTTGTCTGTCTTTTTTTTTTTTTTCTCTTCCCCCCAATGTGTCTTTCTGAATAGAGGAATTTGGGAGATTGGAAGATCTATTTGGGAAGATCTCCCAAATAACCATATATAAGAAGATGCAAGATTTGTTTGCAGTTCTGCTTCTGTAAAGATTGCTAAAAAGAACAGTTCAGACTTTCCACAAAGACACAACAAAAAGTCTTTTGTAAAAAACTTTTGTTTATTTTTTTCTTTAAAAGTTGTTTTGTCATTCAAAAACCATTATAGGAATATTTTCCTGATTTATTTGAAACTTACTCCAAAGAGGTTTTCTGGATAAGACTCACAAGGAAAAGCAAAAAGTAGTTTGTTTTTTAGAACACTAGAACAAGAACTAAAAAGTGGCATGGTGGGTGGAAAGGATACAAAAATAGAAATTTGCCAGAAACAAACTTTTTACTTCTTTAATAGGAAGTTATTTTTATTAAATTTTATCTAAACAACTGGACTTAATGTGGAATCAATGTGTGCTGTGTACATATTTGCCTTACAATTTTAACTTTTCCATCATCTGGTAGTGGCTTTGTCGTGCGGGGTGTTAGATACTACTTTGAGGACTAATTGATCAACAGTGAGGCAGAGGAGTAACTTGCAGATGCTTACGCTTGCACCTCAATCTTGCTAAGAGGTGTGTGTGTGTGTAAGAGAGTTGATATGTGATTTTCAACAAAGCCAAAGAGCGATATGGAATTTCTAGGGACATTCAGCTCAGCCTGTGTCTCCTCAGCCCTTTTTTTCTGAACTCTCAACCCTTTTTCTGAAGTCTCCAGCTAAATGCACAGAATTGATTTGCCTTTTATTTTTATCCCTATTTATAGCAATGTTTGCCAAAGAGGCATTAGTATTTATCATGACAGATTCAATCATCAGAGCAAATATCTGCTGTCTGCCTCATTCTAGTTTTGACTTACTTGATTTATGATGTTGCGGAAACACTAATATTACTGTTCTAAAGATTAAAAAAATGTTTAGACTAGAATAGACAGTAATCATTATTTGAAAAAGTTGAGTACTGTGATTTATAGGATTCCTTGAAAACACAGGTTTATCTTTAAATATTTTTATCCAGATTCCATGTCTTATTAATGGCCAAAATCAAGTTGAAAATATTAGCATATGATTGGCATTACAAAGAAACGAAGTATGCTACATGTACAGATACATTAAGTCCTTCTGCATTAATATATTGTAGGAAAAGGTTATATTCCATAGCATCTCTTCAATTTTCTTCATAATCTGTTGTTTTGCGAATGTAAGCCATTGCCCTAGTCTTTTTTACTTTCCCTTATGGAGCAATATGAAAATACCCATACAAAAATAATTTAGTCAATGAAAAAATCATCAGGGGGCACATTTCTTTGTAGCGTTAATGAGCCCTCTTCTCAAAGCTGTCCTGCAATGATGAAACCTTGTTGGAGGTCTCTCCTGAGTTAGGTCCTGAGACGAATGTTGTCCACAACTTTTCTTATTCTTATTCTCCTAGTTACATTTACCTAGATGTAAGCTGAAGGGGAAAACCTGATTTATAACTTCATGATTTGGCCTGCACTTTGGACGTATTTTAGTCCAGAAAAGTGCAGCTGCCTCCGTCGGAGAGAAGGCACTAGGTATATTAAAGTGATCTTACACTGTGTCTGTCTTTTCCTTTGTTTCAATGTGAATTTAGTATTCATGAATCATGCCAGACTAACAGAAAAATAGCTTGCCCCTACCCATTATGCAAAAGTCCTGCATAATTTAATGCGGAAGAAACCAATATGGTTATATATAAATTTATCAAAAAATCATTTTAATAGCAGTGAGCAATTTTTCTATAGGTTTTATGAGCTAACCTGTATAATTCAGTACTTCTAACTGCCTGTATGAAGGTTATTATCTATTTAATTCAGTGAAACTTTTTCTTGAGGGGGCCCACATCTAATCTAGGGAGTACTTCTAAAAGTTGAAAATTAAATTGCTCCCTGTAGTAACTGTGGTGACTAACCAGTAGTTGCTATCTCCCTGAAGTGGCCATGTTGTGTCAACCACTGCCGACTGTGGTGGTGTCCTTGGGGGAGACAAATTTGGCCAGATCATTTCAGTTGTTCAGAACCTGAATAAATCTGAATAGATTCATGGTTAAGTCCAGCTTTACTCCCACAATTGTGAACTTCCAGGCTGGTGATTATGAATTGGGATCGAGGTCATTTTTAGTAGGCTAATAAAATTCTATCAGAAGGTAAAAATTTTCAGTCTTTTGTTTGTAATGTCCTTAGCTTTATAGTTTGACTCAACAACTATTATTTAAAATAACATTTTGTGAAGAGTTTCTCTGTAGCGTGAAAGGCTTCATCCTCTATCCCTGTCCTACTTCTATATTAGTTACTTGCATGTGCTGAAACAGTTATTTCTACCATTAATTATCTGTATCATGATAGTGTCTAAAGATCCTGGTCCAGACTGAGCCTCTGTCATGGTAAACGCAGTGCAAACGTGTATAAGTTGTCTATCCTTGCCCTGAAGATAATAGCTCTAAAAAATTATTTTAGTATTTGAGATGTTATCGCTACATTATCTGAACAAATGTTTATCTCTCAGCACCTCTGTGAAGCAGTGGAACGTAATCCCCAATTCAGAGATAAGGAACTGAAAGATTGTGACTTGTCCAAGGTCACATAAAAAAATCCATGGCAGAGCTAGGAGGCCAAAAATGTCCGATCCTGGCTCATTGCGTTAAACACAGTACCACTGCCTCTTTCTGGTTTCAATTAGAAATAGATTATCTCATGTTGGCTTTAAATTAGGAAACCATTGAAGCAGTTATTGCAGACCAGTGAATAAAGTGACCTGGGCATTTGTCCATTACAATTAGCTACTAATTTCTACTTTTCATGGATGCCCGAATCCTTTTCTTTGTCTTGACAGCAGCTTTCCTTTCCACCACATCATTAGCTGGTTTCAATTAGTGTAACTCCATCCACCTCAGGATCTTCGCCTTGGATTTATCTTTTCTTAGCTGTCTGGAGCACACCAAAGTTTAGCAAATCCACTTCAGGGAATAAGTTCTATGGACTAAGTTCAACTTTGTCAAGGCATCCTCTTGCTGGTGAGGCTTCCCTAAGCCCAAGGATTCCTACTACTGTGAAACCAGTGTATTGAATCAGACCCTGTACGTCCAGCACTCCTTGGCACTCTTGGAAACCATGTCCTTTGTCCTCTTCACATCCGGCTAAGCACCTTGAAACATGACTTACCGTTCCTGCAGTGTTTCATCTTTGTTCTATCTTAGTATGTGGGCCAGATGCTGATCTGACACAGTGTTGGAAGAACCTGACATAGCTAATTTGCTTGAGATTCTTTGATTTATTTTTTTTTTCCCCCCTGGTTACAGAATGTCTGTTTTTATTAGAGATAATGCAGGGTCCTTTTTTAATTGATCTGCCTTTTAGCGATTATTTTTTGTCCTCTTGACTTAACTACACCAAAAAAAAAAAAAAAAAACATGCAGAAATCCTGACAACACAATTCAACTGAGTTTTTTATGCAGTAGTAAGACTTACTAAGCACAAAGAGTGATAACACATGTTGTAACATGAAACACACTATGTCATTGAGAGAATTATATTCTCAAGCCTTTCTAAATAAGACCTTCCATTAAAAGCCACTAGTTTCAACTGAAGGAAGCAAAAAGGTGCACATGGACATATCTGAAAGAAAGATGTAGGAAGCTCTGCCTTTGAGGCAGTGCAGTCTGGTAGGTAGAGAGCGAGGTTGGGGGCTCAAAGAGCAGGATGCTATTCCTGCCGCTGTGCCTGACCTGACCTGTGACATTAGAAAAGTCACTTGCCTTCTTTTTTGTTCCCAATCAGCTTTGATGTGTTCTGTATTCAGGTGTATCTTTTGGGCAACCTTGCCTACATCTGTACTATGATAAACTTCTTGAACATTCTCTAGGCAATTACAGGAAGTCCACTAGAACTGAAGCACAAAAAAAAGAAAAATCAGTTTTCAATTTAATAACCAATAAAAATGACAAATTCTCACTGGCTCACAGTAGAAACAACCTGTACTGCAATTAGACACTGTATAGAAAGGATCAAGACTGTGGCCAGACTGATTTCTTTGATCACCTTAGCAGCAAAGGGCAGAGGTGAGCCAATGAGGCTAGCAGATGGTTTGGCTGGGTGGCCGTGCTGCCGGGTGCTAGCTGGAAGTGAGCCCAGGCATCCCCCTGCCGGTGCCTGCCCTGGGAGCTTCTGAACAGCAGTAAAAACTGCTCCATGGAGTCAGGCTGTGAGCTGCTACAGCTGTGGTTCCCTACATAAAACGTGTTGTACCCAAAACACACACACACACACACACACACACACACAAAAGAATTAGCCAGATTTCAAACACTTACTACTGAGTTAGTAAACTAATGAGCTGTGTCTAGTCAGTCACTAAAGCACCTTGCGCTTTCATAAGTAACATAGTTTTGTAGGTATTGTCATAATACCTTGGTAATGAGTTGGTTGCTTTAGTGAACCCTAAATTCTCACTTTTTGTTCTAAGATTTGCCGTGGACATATTATACTACATGCTGCTTATCTGGGCCATTTTTTCTGCAATCTGAAATTCCAAAGAATGTTCGTGGCTTATATTTGTCTCTAGGACAGACATACTTGGAACAGTGTCATTTTTACCTTGTCTCTTCTTAACATCTGTCCCCCAAATGACATTTCCATTATATGGATGTGTTTTATTGGATTAGCTTTAACCCAGGACTGTTCGTTCTTTCCACAGATGATCATGTTCTACCGCTTTTTACCTGCAAAACATTACAGCCCCTCTGTAAACCATGGTATGTATGCTGGGGAATTCTTGTTGTATTTTCCAGCTGAATACCTCATGTACTAAACACAATCCAAATGGCAGTTTGAGGAAATGGTATCATCCCAAAGTAAGAACTGAACATGTATAAACCTCTGCTGTTTGTCTCCAGACTGCTAATGCATCCAGGCTACCCATCTTTTCCATAATTTCTCTTCTTTACCAGTGTCAGACTCTGTAGCAATTTTATTTGTTTTTCTACTCGTGCCATAAACACGTCTTTCCCACTACTCATTGGTCTTTGCTTTGTAGCCAACCAAAAGCTCCTAGGAGCAACAAGAGGGCAGGAGTCTTGGGGCTGGTCTCATCCAAAAGTGAATATTCTTCCCTGGTGTGTCTTTTTACAAATACTGCTTTTCTCAACTTTCTACTTAGGTTCGGGTTTGTGCCCTTAATGGGAATTTTCTCACAACAGTAAACCCCAGCTTTCATCCATTTACCTTTGATTGCTTTGAAATGAATATAATTGTTTTGCTTATCTGCTTCTAAAAATCAATGAATTTCTCGTGTCAAACAGCCTGAAATCTGCTGTGACACACCCCATTTCTCTTAAGAATTATTCCTCTGGGCTAATGCTGCTGTTGTCACCCGCTCTGCTCTACTTTGCAAGCTATTCCAAAGTATTGTTATCCTTTGTACATCTTGCATCTTTTTCCGAATGTTGGCATTGCCTTAGATTACCATGACATATGACATATGCTGATCCCTGTACTGCATTTTATGATTTCAAACTTGGACCACCACAGATTTTTCCATATCCCAACTCTTTCTGGAAATAATTTAAGTTCTCTGTCACAGCACAGTGCTGGAGTAGCACAAGGACCAACTAACTTCCTTTGTTTAGATAAATCAATGTGAATATGTCGAAACTAATTTTGTATCTTTCAGTAGAGGCTGGGTGTTTTCTCTCTTTCTCTAAATCTCAGTCCTTTTCTTGTTAGCAGTTAACCTCCACAAATTGCTTTCAGCCTCAGATTAGTCTGCAGTGTTTAAAAACATTTTCCACTTTACCTTCTGTTAATATAAATGTATTTGTTTACTTGCATGTGTGCACATATATAAACACACACACACATATACTGACACGCATAGAAACATTTCTGAGAATCAGAGCTCAAATTTTGGTTTTCATGGAGTGGAATATTTTTCATTTTTCACAGTTATTATAAACTTTAATAATTAATGTAATTAATAAATATGAGTTATTAATTAAACTAGGTGAAGAACACCACAAGCAGCTATTATCAGATATGACTCTTCTCCAAACGTCCTTCCAAACTGGGTACTTCTGATGCTCATTATAGTAAATAAAAGGCAAAGTGCTGTTCAGATTTCTCCAGTGGTTGTGCTCTTCTGCAGGTATTTCAGCCCCAATGGTGGTTTTCAGTGTGTCCCATTCCTCCACCTTAGAGTACTTTCTTCATTAGTTGTATACCCAATACCACATGTTAATCACTGGCAAAAAGAACGACAGAGCCTTCTTTTATTCAGTGCCTGAGATTTAAAGGGGTTGGTATTTTATGGAAGGAGGTTTATGGCTCATACCAAGGCCTCAAAGGTCCACTTCTCTACAGTAATATAAAAATGGGTTCTCATCCTTCCTGGTTCTCGCCACAAATCTTTTCTCTCAAATGCTGGCTGACACTGCAATAGAAAAGAAAAAGAATGAATATTTTTCTGTTGTGTTGTAATATAGTATAGTAAAAAAAAACCACCCCAAAATCTGTTGGCACCTGCCCTGCCTAGAAGTATTATCTCTATTAACAAATGCTTGGTTATTAGGCTTTGTAATCTGAATCTGTATTTTGGCATTTCCCATAAGAACAAGGGCACTCTACCTTTGACTTTTACTTCTGTCCTGTGCTTGTAAAGTTTTCAAAGTGATGTAATCTGTTGCTGTTATGGCATCTTTTTCCCAATGTTAGGCGTTGTTTTAATTTGTGTGGTTTGGGAGTGTTACCCAGTTCCTTCTCGATTTCTTAGCTCATTTGATGCTGACCTTGCCAATTTACTTCATCCTGTATGTCAGCTACCCTTTGTGGACTAAAAAACACATTCCACTTAAATTGCTTATAGGTTAATCCCTTTCTTATAACTTCAGTCACTGACATCTTGCTTTTGAATTAGTTACTATCATTTTGTTGACCTTTTCAATCTCAACAGTGTCCTTCCTTCTTCTAAAACAGCAACCAGAATTGAATGCTGTAGTCTCACTGTAATCTCAAATGCACCTCAAAACCTAATGATAGTAATTCTGTTTACTCTCCAGGCTCCAAAATAAATGTCTACGTGCTTTAGGCTTTCTTACTGCGCTGCACAGCAAACCGCATATGTCAATTAATTAATCATGAATACTTGAGAGATTTTGAGAAGCAGGAGTAAAGGGTTGTAAGTCATGCATGTCTTGGTTATACTATTAAGGTTCACCTTCTTATTGCAGAACCACAGGGTATAGGAGGGAACAATTTCCAGGTCTAAGAGACTCATTTACTGGGCCAGTGAGGGCTTTGAATGTTATGCAAGCAGTTCACTCAACCTTAGGGAGGAAGACTGACTTCTGTTGCTTCACAATATGTGATTTTATGAGCAGAATTTATTTATAGGATCTGAAAAAGCAATTCAACACCCCCTCAGCCGGTTATAGGAGGTTCAAAAGCAAAAAAGAGGATCCATACAGAGTTTGCAGAGATAAGGCACACACCTTTACTTCTAGAAGTCAAAACAAAGCATGTTCCAGCTCATGGCTATCACTTTCAGCATTGCCAACTGGCACGAGTCTCTTGGCATTGAAGTCTTACTTCAAACCCTGGCTCTGGGCTTTGTATCTTCAGATTAGGATTACTGCTTTAACTTTAAAAAAAAATAAATTAAAAATTGGCATTATAGTTGTGGAGAATAATTAAATACTCTATTGCTAGAAGACAATTTGCATTTTAAAAGTCTCAACAGTATTTAAAAAAAAAAAAGCACTTGATCGAAAGGGACCTATCTCAGATGTTTGCATATGTGTGTAGTTAGCACTAGACATGACAGTACTGCAGGCTACCTTACTGTATTCTGTCCCAGGTTCCATCTGAACCAAAATCAGTATGACACTTGTGAATCTCCTGCCACAGGAATAGCATTAACCTGAAAATTTCAGTTCAGTGATTACCCTCTCCAAAGTCTTAATTCCTGTGAAGTGGTGTAGGTGTGACAGTAACACTCACAGTGCTACCTGCGTGATTATCGAGGACATTGTGAGCTGTTGACAAAATTTCAAAGGAGCAGTGAAAGCAGCCCTTTTTATGGTAGGAATTGAAGTTGCATGCAGTTATAACAGAAGACTGACAAAATCCTAAATTATAAAGGAAGAGGACACAGACTAGAATTGAAGTACTTGTTCCAAATACTCCTAAGCTTTCAGTGTTGCCTACACGCACTTCTAATAACATTTCTATTCTCTCATGGCTATGAATCCTCTTAATAAAGTTTTTTTTTTTAAAGAAGAGTCGCTGTATTCATATGCAATTTTGTTGTTAAGCAGGTCTTTTATTGAACTATTCTGAGTTAAAATCCAACTAAAATCTGGAGGCATTCAATAATTTTTCTGGTATATTATATTCAGTGTTCAGTGAAATTATAATACTGCAGGAAATAAATGGTAGAGAGAAAAATAATTCAGTGATCCAGTAACCTAGGATTGAGGTTCAACCTCTTCTGTGGCTGCTGACTTCAGTACTCCTTTGTAAAAAAACCACTTTGACTATCCATGCTGCTATCCCTTCTCTAGAAAAAAGTTGCTAATAATCCTTTTCCCACCTTAGGTCAGTTGTAATGATAAAATGTATTATAGTATGAGATGATGAGGTGATAGGGATTGATGAATAGAGGATATAGATGGAGAGAGAGAGAGATACATATGGAGATACATATATAGAAGGATAATTATGGGAAAAGAGTGTACAAGTTAAAATAGAATGCATTTCTTCTTTTAATTATTTGATAATTACACTGAGAAGAAAGAGACTGAAGCTGATACTAGATGGATATATGGAGAAGATGATGAGACAATGATAGATGCAAAGAAAAAAAAGAAGGGAGAAAAGGAGATTTTAAGTGTGCTAGTGAAAAACTTGTTCACAGTTGGCATATCTCAATATTAAAATATTTTTTGGTGTACGGAGAGAAGCAAAATCTTTCTACCAGGTACAGCAACAGCATGAACAAACTGTCAGATTATATCACACTTGCTCCAGTTCTGCTCATTAAAGTCCCAGTATTTCAGAAACTTCCTTCTCCCAATCAGATGCCCATTCCAATAACAAGTATGAGAAAATATCTTTTCAGTACATGATTACAGCCTCCTTCCTAGAATGCCAAGATAAAAGGACATTCTTAGCTATTCTGCTACTACTGTGGTGACAAATATTTAATTCAGGGAATTTTTAATCATAGATGAAGAACTTTAGAAAACCTATTAACATAGTCTTTCTACAGGTAAGGTCCTGCCATCATGAGGTGCTTCTTAGAGACTGCATCACTGGTAACAGACAGGAAGCCCAGAGTCCACACAGCAGTAATAATGCATGCAAAACTGCCTTCTACTAGTCTCTGCCAACACGACCCCATCCCTAGCAGAGCTGTGAAAAACGAGCCTCCTAATATGCTAAAGTTACTGTTTACAGACAACTTTAAATGAATAATTGCTGCATGACACAATCCTGCTTAGCAAATTGTGTAGCATCCTGCGTATCAGTTCAACATGAGCTCCGCTGTGTGCTCAGTCTCATCAAGGACTCTCTCACCTTTCACTGCCGTTGCTTTGGGATAATGAAAGAACATCATAAACACAGTTTCCTGGAGGCAGAGATAAGGACGCTGGAAAAGTGTTAACGTGATGGATACATAGTACATGAGATCATGCTGACAATTATGTTTTCTTCAGAGGACAAATACCACTCAGTAGTCAGACACAAACTGAACTTTGACCTTACACTCTGACATTAGGGGACTGGTGATGTACGCAATGGTACTGAAAGTGTGAACATCAGCGAACGTTATCTGCATCGTAGGAGAAATCTTATGAAGTGGTAAAACACCAGAGACTCTAGCCCATAAGGATAAAATGTTAGCCATACAATATTGTCCTCAAGATGAGAAGTAAAAAGCTCAGAGGATAGCATTTACATCATACATTTTGCACTGGAGATACACATGCTGCCAAAAATCAAAGTGTGTAATTCCAAGATACCAATATGGAAAGCTACCATAGAAGAAAGTCAGATGTAAACCACAAGGAAGTTTTGCACGTTTTGGCCACATACCTCATTGGGGGAACTTAGCACCAACAAATGCAGGACTTGAGAGCAAGCTCCACTGTTAGCCAGCAAGGAATGAAAGAACTGGATTTTGGGGGAACATTTGTTTTGGAAAATGAATTCTGTCTCAGCATATGAAACTTGATAAATTGATCACATGAGAGAAGACTGGAGAGAAGAAAAGGCAGGCTTTAATAGCATTAATAGGCTTTTCCAGATGAAATGCTACAGATCAAGAGGTTCCAATCTAAAAGTTTGATACCATAACATGTATAGCAGTACTAACCTTCATACATGTGGTAACTATGGCTAGACGTAACCACTGGGTTTCTTTATCAACTGTGAACTTCAGAATCCTGTCCAATATTGAAAATGAATAATTTTTTTTCTACTTAGCTGGAGAAAGACTGGACAAGTTTTTGTTTAAAAGCTAGGGACTTCAGCCTTGTAACAGTCAGACTAGGGTTCTAGCTAGCTAGCAAATATAGGCACAACATATATGCATCAACACTCAACAAATGCAGTGAAAGTCAAGATATCCGTTGTTCATTAGTATGTGATCCCCTAAGTTATAGTGTGGAAAGGTAAAGAATGAAAATCTGCATGTTGTAGCCATTTTAACTCCAGGTTAACCCAAATTCTCTTTTGTTTTTTTTCCCCCAATTTGCTGTCTCCTTCACAGTAATAGGTTTGACGTGTTGCTCCATGCACGGTGAAGCAGTTTCTTTTAAAACTGATGAAAAATGTACTACCTGTTTGTCTTCAAACAGTACTTACTGTCCCTGGGATGAGAGTTCCAGTGAGCTGAGCACACACAAAATTTCAGTGAAATGGTAACCCAGCTCCTAAATTGCTCATACTTCTCCACCTTCTTCCTCCCTGTCCCACCTTGTGTGTTTGAGTAGATTGCAATGGGTGTATCATCTCCTTAGTCTACAGAGAAAATAAGTCTCATGCCTTGAACATGATACCTTTTTGCTCTACAGAGCTACAAACTGGGGGGAGTTATGGTATCTCTGCTAGTCAGACAGAGGTTTTAGGAACTACTTAGGAGCTGTGGTCTGGGACTGTAATTCTTCCCTTGTCATCCTTTTGTCTCAGTAACCTTGTCTCTCTTAATCTCCACATTTTTTAACCTGATATTCCCCTCTTTATTTGTTTTCCAATTTATTCACTTTGTCTACCAGAATAATCTCTAGCCCCATATAGTCTACAAAATTTAAGAGCCCAGGCAAAAATAATTGGAAAGATAATATAAACATTGAGCTCGGAAGGGGAGACATCACACATAAATTACCAAGCGCCTGCGAGCTTGTGCCATTTTCAGTCACTGTTTCTTTTTCCCTTCTGTAATTGCTACTGGGGAATATATGTAAAGCTGGAAAAACAGAGGTAATTTACAATTAACTCTGTGCATAAACATGGAAATCCTCTGATATGAAAGATCGCATAGTTCATTGTCTAAATATTTTTCTGACAACAATTTTATTCCTGAACTTTTTTACAAATACTGAAACCTTAAGCAATTATGGAATAAGCAACAATTCAGCCAAGAAATTCTGTGTGAAGTGCTTTCCTGATAGTGTTGTTTGCTTTTCTATTAAAAGAAAAATCTTCATAGTTTTATTTGAGAAATGGGATTAAAACCATGCAAGAAGGGCATCCAGTACCCGACTTGGAAATTTAGCAAACATAATTGAGCGCACCCTTGACTTAGTCACTTTGTTATTATTAGTGTTGCATTTGTAAAAGCTTTATAGGGGGTTAAGAAATTATTAACAACTGCTACAAACATGATAAACAAGCTTTTGACCTATTAGGCTCTAACAATGATAAATTGTTTATCCAATTGTCTGATAAATTATTAATAGAATCTTAAGTATGAAATTGGGATTTATTCATGAATGATCTGTGAAGAACAAAAATGGACTGTATTTGTTAGCGATAAATATCACAACTTGGTCACCTCCGTGGGCACACACTGCGTGTATTTCTGTGAAACAGGTTCTAGGCCATTTGTTGGCATAAACTGAATATCATCCTCAAGTTGTCAATGTAATGAAATAATTTAATGGGTATTCTGCTATGGCTGTGACAGGAAGGGTTAATTCAGAAAGAACAGCAACTGCAAGCTGTTAGCTTGATCAGAGAGGTAGAATTAGTTGTGGGTGGAAAGTCATCCCAGCTGCAGGGGAGGAAGTTATGAGGTTGTTGGTTTGGTTTTGTTTTGTTTTCTTGAAGGAAAGGGAAAATGATAGAGAGGCGCTTTCTCTCCAAGCACCTTGAAGATCTGTTTGATTTGGGCTTCTGCAGAGTAAGTGTCACTTTTTTTACACCTTTGAGAGAATTCTTGCTAAAAAAATATGTTGGTGAGGGGTTTCCTTTTCTGTTAAAGGAACAGCACTTTTATTCTGGATGGGTATTTTTTATTATTTAAAGGAGACATAGCTTCCTGAAGATATTTTTCTTTTGTTGTTGAGAAATAATTGGTTATTTATCTTTGTACAAATTAGCCACGATCCAAAGATTAGAATATCAGAACAATGATGTGATGATGAGACTTCTTATTCTTTTCTGTTTTGTGGGCTTGGCATTTGTGTATTAATTGGACTCCATGGGGTAGTATCCAGGAAGAAGCTGTGTGGATAGGTATGCATGGTTGTCATAGGTACATGAGTTCAAGCTATGAACTGGAAGTGTCAGTGCAGAGCCATGCTGAGGCTATTGCTCACTACTGAACAAAACTACATGATAATTAGAGATTTGTAGTTTCTCCGGTTTAGAACTGTCTCAGTACTGAGCCTGTTTGAAATGCAGCTACTGAATGTAATATGAATAGCAAATAAAGAAAATAGGGCCCAATGGACAGCAACCAGACACAATGTGCTGTTTTCTGCTATTCTGTACCTGCCCTTGAAATTAGTTGGTTGGTGTCGGATTGACTGAAAAAGTAAACATTTATGTTTAAGCATTGCTTGCTTTTCCTGTCAGAATTGGTGGCTTCTTTGGGTCTGGATACTATTTTACATGTTTTGGACAGCACTGCAGTACAAAGAGAAATAAATTGAATCCTAAAGTTAAAAGAATAATAGGATTGAGGAATTCACACTAGGAAGTGAAGCCTCAGGAGTAAGCCATATTTGCAACTTCTACGTTATATCGCAAACAGGGAAAGTTCAACCAAGACAATACAATAGAGTTTTTCTCCATTGACATAAAAAAAAATATCAAAGCTTAATACTATAATTTTTACTTGTCTTTTGTATTATGCATCTACTCAAAATCAGAACTTTGCATTTAAAAACACAAAGCAGAATGTTAGAAGTATTTACTTTACTAATTAGTAAATTTTAGGAGTAACTACAGAAGCAGGAATATATTTTTTCCAGGTACACAACTGGCCACTTCTATTAATTTCCCTTTAGCAGTAAGAAGGGGACTACTGAGTTCATCATCTGAATCCCTTTTTTGACATAGATCTTCCCAGAGTTGATCTTGACACATTGTGATGTGAATTAGAAATATTATCAGAATTCATTGTGTTTGCTATTCATGGGTAGTAAAGTAGTGATGCTGCAGGTAGTTGGTGTCTGGCTTTGACGCAATTATCCTGGGCATGTTTCTCTGTCAAATTCAGGAAAATTATCTTTGTTTTTGGTGTTAGGGATGGCTGAGGTATCCTCAACTGAACGAACATTCATTATATCTCCTTTATAAAATCAAAACATTTGAGAGACAGATGAATTCACTGTTTCATGCTCTACAACTTACTGGCTAGGGCATTAGGCTGGGATGAAGGCCCAGGTTTAAGCTGTTGTCCTGAGTGAATCAGTGTGATCAGGGATAAAAGATTCTTCTTGGAATCAAGCTGAATGAGAGCACATTGCAGGCAGGAGCTCAAACCACTACACTTCACTCATGTTTCAACACCTACTTGAAAAATAGAAACCTCGGCTTTTCATTGGAAAAGGGACCATTCTACTTGGGGGAAAACTTTTGTGTAGTTTTGTTTTCATTCCACCACAGCGCATAAAGCCTTCAGAAACTGGATAATCACCATGAAATGGAATTGTCATCTCTCTGTCAGCTCTAGTACATGTTCACTGAAGTTGCAGTTAGCTGGAGATGAACACATTTTCCACAATAATCCAACAACTGCTTGCTCTTGTTCTTTCATCGGTTCTTGCTCATGTTCGTGTCCTTACTGGGCCTGCCAATGTTTAGGAGAACTAGTTTTTCTGTTGTCAACACTAGAAGAAATTTAATTTTTCTTTTATTGAACTTCATGCTGGGGTATTATGTGTATGAATAGTTTAGCTGAAATCACTTTTCTTAGCTGTCTGCTCAGTTCCATCTCTTCTACGCATCTACACCATTTTACCATTGCAGCTCTCATGCAAACCCAATCCAAGAAACTCCTGGTTCTGGACTACTTCTCAGGTTGTGGGGTTTTTAAACTAGTTTTTGGGCATAACTAGAATTTAATGTTTTGAGATTATTTTACGTATTCTAATCTTTGCTTAATTCCAATCCTAGGGCAGTATACAGCAAAGATTCCCATTCTAGCGTCAGCATATTCATTCTTCTTAAAATATTGCACAGTTGAGCTCCCCTTGGTAGTCCTTACTCTGATTTAGTATAGTAACATGGAATATACAGAAATATTGATGCTTTGTGGAGCAGACTCCAAGTTGAGGGGAAAGAAGAGGATATATGTCTGAGGTCATCATATGCTCTTCTGTTTACAAAGTAGATACGTAAATGAAGGGAGAATTATATGCTGGTGTGACTGCATATTATTCTCTCCCTCAAGAAGGAGAATGTTTACACTTGTTAGCACTTGTCAACTCCTCAAAAAATCTTGCAAAAAAACCGCAATTTTGAAGTTATGATACTGTAGTTGCCATCTTGCCACTGAAATCCTGTGTAGTTTGTCCATCGTGCAGGTGTTCAGGCACTGTAAGCAAAACAGAGCTGAACAAGTTCTACTAAATGGGAACAGAAAGAATAGAAGAAGTCAGCAGAGGTTTAGGATGTGCGAGAAGTACCCAAGGGAGGTTTAGAATAATTTGGGAGGAAAGGAAAGTGTTAGAGATTTTCTCTTCTCTTTTGTGGTCCTGCTGCCCTCAAGTCATCTGTAGTTTTCCTGCCCCTCTCTTCCCTTACCCTGATACATAACCAAAAGACCCATGAGAAGGTCTCCTTGTCTTCCTCTGCTTTTAAAGCCTCAACATGGAGACAACAACTAGGGCAAGAAGAGCTTGCTCCTGCCCCCGCTGCAAGGGGAAGAGCTGTCAGGGAAGTAGTGGAGGACACTTCTGTGGAGCAGGGCTGTCAGCATGGTCATGGGCAAGGGAGCATTTCTACTCCTGCTTTTGGAAGTGCCTGTCTATCCTGGCCATAATAAAAAGGTCTGTCCTCTTTCTGCTGCAGCAGCAGAAGTGAAAAGAAGTGGCAGCTTAAGGCATAGCAGTTGTACCTTCTCCCTTTTTACACAGGCATGGTGGCCAGTATAGCTGTCCTAAACTGCTGTTTACCCTGTCTGTGCCTTGATCTGCCTCTGAAATCATGGGGCAGAATGGTAACTTGAGCAATAGCTCCTTGCACTCTTGTAGTATTTGGGTAGTGTGAAAAAGTCTTATCCCTCATGATGCCTCTTTGAAAAGCCAAGAGAAATAAAAGAGGCTGCAACAATTAAAGTTATTTAGCAGTCACGTTACACAGGTTTTACCACTGATTCCTTAGATACTGCTAAAAATACCCAGATTCAGCATACTTATTACCTGTGAGGTGGCTGCTAGAAGGATTGTTACAGTCAGAAATAGGATCTCTAATTATCTCATGTCAAGTTACTGTCTGCTGCATTTGTAGCAAACCCATAAAGTCTAATTGTCAACTTCAACTTGATTTATTTAGTGTGAAGCAGAAACTAGGCTGAAACATCTGTAAACTGTTGATTTTTTTTTTTTTTTTAATCTTATTGTTTTTCTCCCCTCCCTTAAGCTCTTCCATTGCCTATACCGTGACACTGGCCAGTGGGTATTCAGTGATTTACAGTATATTTAAAGTGGTCTTGTCACAATGAAGGGATATTGCTAGGCTTCAGTTCTCATTGTTTTGACAAATACTGTAAGATTTTAGTTGAAAACAGGAAGTAAGCTGAAATTTGCAGGTGGAAAACTTTCACTAAACCTTTTCTCCTTAATTTAAGACTTGTTCACTAATAAATGAAGGTGACAGGAAATATCTCTGTATAATAGAGTACTGCGAGGTGCAGTTTGAAAGTGACACAGATGAAAAATTGTTCCTGTAATAAACTATTGATTTTGTTCATGATCAGGACTAAAAGAACAGGATATGTAAGCATAAGTGTGTCTGAAACTGAGCAATAGTTAATGTTGGGTTTAGTGCTTCAATAATTATATCCATTATAGAAAACACAGGGAAGATGATGGGGGAGGTAGTGAAAAATACAGATGGCTTTTTGAAGAAAAAAATGGGAAGAATTTCTTGCAGTCCTTGAAATATATTTAGGTATAGATTAGTAAGCAGAGCTAAACATCTGGCTTAAACAAGCAAATCGCCTCTAGAGCAATGAGGTGTCACTGTGACAAAAATGCACTTTTAAGTCATTAGCATCACCTTGAATGAAGAAAATGGACCAACAGGTTTTAAGCACTAGGAAGTACAGTTTATCATAAAACATACGACAACTTAATCATGTAGCAACATTTTAAAACTGTGTGGGCAGCATTTCTTCAGCAAACTATGTGTTTGGTATTAGAAGACCTCTTTCAGGCCCAGTTACACTGAAATGCAAGTAAATTCTCAATGGATACCTATTTATAAAGGTTGTTTTATCTGTGTTCCTGGAGGTTCCTAGAGCAAAACATTAAGAGGATTATCTTTTTTCCTTTGAATGAGCTTACTGTCTTAAGGGGGAAAATCAATAATTAGTTTACATGTTTTTCAGAGTCCCCCAAATTAAGCTTCCAATATTTGCTGAAATTCAAAACTGAACTTTTAAAGAGTGCTTTGAGAAAAAGGCTCTTAACTTGAAAGTACAAGGTAACAATCTGCTCTTTGGGTTTTGTTTTTCTTTTTGTGTGTGTGTGTCACCTTTACTGAAGAGTATGTGTTCAGCGTATACGCTTAACGTTATCCCCAGGTCCCAAGATCTGACCTTACTCTACCTCTACTCTCAAAAAACCCTCCTAAAGCACACACAAATTAAACAAAATCAATCCAAAATGGAGGAAAGCCACACACTCCATATAGTAAGCTATTGTTCTCTCACTATTGCTATTAATTTTAAACAAAATGCTCCAAATCAGCAGCTTAAATCTTTCAGGCTTGTTCAGGTGATAAGTTGTGCATGGAAGCATAAGGTAAAACATTAGGTAGGACAGACGAGGGAAAGAAAATTATAGAGTAAGGCCATTTTGAGCTGAATATCTACCTTTGGAGCAAGGGAGTCTGTGGTGGTCCCAGCAGTTGAGCTTGTTCTGAATATGCAATTACAGCCCCATTGCATCATTGCCATGGCTCCTAAAAGCAACCCACTATATCTAGCCTGGTGCTACACCCAGCCTAACTGTCCCCGGCCCTGGGCTCCTTTCAGTCCCAGTGCTGCTCTGGTACAGTAAAGTCCTATGAAGGAAGATTATGTCCAATAAATGTTATTGAGAGTTAAGTTGTGCTTAAGCCTGCGTGCTCAATAGCCTGAATGCTACCTAATTGTGCTTAATTTTATTATAATGAATGCTTGTGAGTAATGAAGTGTACAGAAGGATATGCTTAGCAATACTTATGGTTACACATGGCCTTTATTTACATTTGTATGGGATGATGTAGATACCTCTGTGAGGGGTACCATAACAATGTTTCAGACTGTAGGTGTCTCTATGCATCAGAAGACCTGATCTGACAAGTCATACTTCAGCTAGAAAAAAGCATGAGGCAATATTTATCTTCATTTATCTCCTTTCTTTGGTTTTCATTTGGGGAGAGCTGCGTGGGAATGGTGCAATAGCTCACTGATTCCTATTTAAAATACTTGCCCCTGCAGGAGAGATACAATACTTGGGCTTTGATATCCATACTTCCTATCCTGCTTGCATTGCTTTGCAGATGGAGTAATTTTATCTCAATTGAGACTTCAAGGGACTGATGTTCATATTATTAATCCATCTTTGATTATGCAGATATTAAAGAAATCATTTAGTCCCTTGGATCATTAAGTGTCTTAAACCAAAATTTTGAAAGAATACCATGAGATACAGTGTTGGCTTTTGGGATAGGATGAGAATAGAGGAGAATGCCACCACATTACCCAGTTGTTAGTCACATTATCCTGGCTGTAGTGAACTCAGTTACTGTCAGTAAGAGAGAGAGGATCTTGTATAAGCAAATAGACCAAGGACATCTTGTTCAAGTGAAAGTCTTACAGACGCCTTAAGAGGGACAGCCAGGTGGTCTAACCTGCTATACTGGCTCTGGAAGTGTTCCTAACTGACTGCATTTTTATCTTGAACAGCATTTGAGAAATGGAGAATTCTGGAGGACAACAAATGCATCTGACTCTTTTTAAGACAGAATAAAGAATAGGAATGACTTTCAAATATTGAAGGAATCAGGAATATAAATTGAGATAGGTGGATTAGTCCTTTCCGTGACTGGCAGCAGGATCCATCAAGAGCTAAAGTTGGGTGGCAACAAAGTACTCAAAACCTGGAGTTATCTAAGGAGGAGGAAGTGATAACTGCTTAATAAGTAAATAATGAAAACGCATAGAGCGTAGGCAGTATAAAGGTTTGCATCTGCTGAACTGTCCGCACCTTGGTTTTGCCTGGTCTGCTGTGCATGACATCTAGCTTGATCCACCTAAGATTCAAGGATAAAGGTGACTGATCCTTGATTCATTACAGAATCTCAGGGGAAGTTTTGTTTATAAATCTCTTTTAGAAACAAGTGCCTAATGGTTCTAAGTGCCAAAAATGGGCTCTGCACTTTGTTTTGTTCCACTTTGCCAGCTCTTTTATACTACTTTTTCATTGGGTCTGGTTATGTGCTGTCTTGCAATATTAAAACCCTACAATATACCAAATGCCTATGAGCAAATTGAGGCTGAAAGTTAGGTAGAGCGTTCTAATCATCCAGGGAGTGAGCGAAAGCATGGATACGTTTTCCAGTGGGGTAGCGGTGATGGGAAACAAAAGTTGTTTAAGGCAACAGCTGATACTCTGTAAGAGTAGGCTATACAATAAACTGGAAGTTTTGGAGATGGTAGCTTAAGCCTGTGAGACAAAGCATGTCTTTGTCTAAAGTGCTGATATATTTAAAGAGATCTGTTTGTTAGTGCTATAGCTGCATTCTGTTAATCCCCAAGATTTATGGAAAAAGTGGGGGCTCATGTCATTCCCCTGCCCGTTGATGAATAATTTGTGTGCGTTTGTGTCACTTTTATCTGAAGCACTGGAAACAGACTGCACCTTAAGCAAAGCAGTTGCGGGATGCATAGTGAAATTAAATTCTCCTGGGTTTGGTTTGTGTAACCATGACATGCTGAAGATTATAAATTGACAACCAGGCTTAAAGACCACATAGTCAAAAAAAACCCAACCCAAACAACAAAACAAAAAACCAAAACAAAGCATGAATAAGGGTCTCCATGGTATTAGTTCAAAAGCTGTGGGTTATTAAGGGTACTTCATACCTGCCTTGGAGATGACTGTTCCTGTGTTTGGATTTTTTGGGGGATGGGGAGGGGGAGATGGTCCTCCATTCATGAAGACTAGAAATTTCTAAGTGCTTTTTGTTTATTTTGATTGAAGTCCTGGAAGTACAAAAGATTAAGCTGCAAAGTCAGAAGAGCTGTTAATGCTGAAATTAACCTTACTAATTTTTTTCTTTGCTTCACCCTTCTGCGTTCAAAAGTCAGAGACTTCAGGTCTCTAGCCACTGAAACAAAATCTAGATCAGAATTTGGGAGCCTGTGTTGATGACAAATACCTGCATGTTTGGCAGGTTACACCTTAAGCATTTCTGCTCCGAAATAGAGTATTTCTCTATTTCTGCATGCAGTTTAAGTTAGTAGCAGTTTACAAAACTCTGCAATTTGCCAGACTGGTTTGGTTTTGGGAGTTTTGTTTGTTTGTTTAATCAACTGTCCTGTGCTGTGCTTCTGTCTTTCCCTTCTGTAAGGAACAGAAGACTGCCCTTTCCACATAATTTCAGAAGAAATAGTAATTGTGCATGAGACAACTTTTGGTATGTCTTCAAGTGGCTTAAAAGAGTGCAAGCTTCAGTTTTAATAACTGTTTCTGGCAATAAAATAAATGTGGATTCCTGATTCCTTAGAGAATGTGCTGTGGCTGTGGCATGGAGCTGAATAGGACTGACTTTGTCAAAGCCCACAATGCTGGAGATAGTGTTAACATTTCTTTCTTGTGCTAACAAAACAAGGGTTTGGAACAGGAAGGTAAAAAGGAAGTGCAAGGCTGGGATGATAATATCAGAAGTAAAAGTGGGCTAAAAAGGAAGGAGTAGTTATTTTATGGTTTCTACATAACCACAATTTGGTGGTTGTAACAGGATATCAGGAATATCTTGGGAAAGAATTCATTTAAAATGTAACTTGTATTGGGCTACCTGGAAGAAGTGTGTCTCACATTTGGAAAGTAAATTGGCTAAGGTCATCAGGTGATTTTGTTTTGAGCTAGTATATCTTGTTAGCAATATGAAGCACACTGCCCGTTGGTTTTCTTGGCAATAGATGTTGTTTAGCAGCTTATGGCTAGACCAGAGAAAAATTTATGGCACAATGGAATAATAAAGTCTGTTTGAATAGACTGCCTGTTTACCAGAATAAATTAATATAAAAATACTCTGGAAATTATTTGAGGCAGTCTTTCACACAGAACATGTTCCAGGACTACCCTCTTTGACAAGTGTAACAGAGTTTGTTAGGGAGCTTGTTTGCTAGGTAGTTCTGCCAGTAAGGTGGGAAATGAACCAAGCTTGACTTTTACAACTTGCGGTTGTAGGGGGGGAGGTAGTTTTTGGTTTTAATTCAGTTACGGTTGACTGATACACATTCTCCAAAAAACATGTAGGTTTTGTTTTGTTAATGCAAAACAAAATGCAGCATTAAAGAATAACAGAACCATCTGAACCAGTCCTGTTCCATGTAAAAACATATCCAGCTTCTCAGTTCATCTGTTTGTCAAAGTTGCATGTACAACTGTTTTAAACAGACTGGTAGGAGTTGCTGCTCTCAAGTTCCCACATTCCATTTAGTTAAAAAAAAATAGAAGGAATGAGACACAAAAAACTGTGTTTGCATCATTTTACTTAATTTTTCAGTGAAGCATTTGAATTTGTAAAGTTCTGCATGTAATACCTATAAAGAAACTGGAAAGGCTAACAGATGACCAAGGGAAAGGATTCAATTAATTGATATGGCTGATGACTAATACAGATGGGTGTCAAGCCACCTTGCCTTTTGTCACAGTCCTGCTTGCACTTCAGTAGCCAGCTTTGATACCTGTCCTCCGTAAACAAATCCTCTTAGTAATGCTCTTTCAGTTCCAAGTGAAGAGCTGCACGTACATGCCTGCAAAGTTTGCAAGAATGACTAGTAGTGAATTAATGAGCTCAAGAAATATATAGCCATGAATCCAGATTTCATGATGACGGATCTCTCAAAAAGGAATTAGAGGAGAATGAGTATCTAACCTTGTGAGCACCTGCCAAAGGGTCCTGGATTTTCTGCTAATGCTCACTTGTGATGGAAATGGTACATCCAATCTAAGGCTACTACTTGTAAAGGAAAAGGATGGAGTAGTACTCATGCTGGAGTATATCTTGCATGGATTTGTGACCCTTTTAAAATTAAATAACAATTTTGCACCATGTATTCAAACATATCCACAAAAACAGCTCATTGTTCCTGCCACTTGATTCTTTCAAACCCGATTCCTTTGCTGTCTCAGTTTTACTACAACACACATTTGAAACGCGTATCTTCACTTTCTAGATTGCTCTTAGCAGTGGTTATTGACATCTCAGAATGCTACCTTTTGCTGAAAGAAATCTATTCTTTATATGCCTGTCTCTGTAATGGATCAAGTAATGTTAGATGATTGTTCTGTTTAATCTATCTGTTATTACCAGATGTTGTGGGCAGAAATATCCAAAAGTTCTGCTTTTTGTGAATATTCACTTCCAACACAAAGAAACTTCTGTGCTTAAAAAATAGTGTTAAAACTACTATAAAATCTCATTGGTTTTGCCTCTCCAATTTTTCCCCCAAAATCTATGCACTGTGTTTCAATTTGGGGTGCTTTGCAAGCTAGGAAGCAAAGTTTTTGTGCCTCATTTTTGAGGGTAAGATTTAGCCCTACTCTGTATGGAAAAGAACTTGCATCCTATGTATGTTCTTTGTTTTGATTTAATGTCAATGTAAATTTTCTTCTGATTCAAAAACTTTGAAATTACTGCTTATTATTTCTACTGTTATTCTACCATTTTACAGACTTATTTACTTATCTCTCCTTATTACATCAGTTTAGTGCCAATTACACAAAATATGATCCATATGTGGATTGTGGTTCACATTTGTAAACTATGTAAATACTGTCAAGCCTTATGAGTTTAAGCAGTGGAGTTTACCTCTACTAAGAAGTATTCTGAAGTCCATTATAAACAACACAGTTTTAGGATGATAGTGATTTGTGCAGACAAACCAAAGAATTTTTTTTAAAAAGAATTCTTAAAGAAATTATTTCAAAGTGCAGCTGATAGAGGAGATGCAGAAATAGCTACCCAGTTTTTTGGCTTTGGGATGCAAATTAAATTTTGAAAAAGAGCAACACCTAAGCCTGTAACGAGTCTTTTAAAACTGCAGAAGATGTTGAATAGTATTAGCCTGATCCAGGGGATGCAGTTTCACATAGAGCACAGCTATTTTCTTAGAAGTGTGCTGCACAGCACGTCAGGACCTGGAAATATGTTGCCTGTGTAATGTCAAGACCTGACTCAATCAGCAGTTTATCTTTTGGCCAAGAACAGTAGGATCAAAACATCAGGGTGGTGTGCCCTGGCAACTTTAGGTTGTTTCAGAGTAACCTCCTATTGAATACGCTAAATCTCCTGCATCCTTCTCTCTCCTGGCTACAATGCACAGCCTAACGTGGCAGGTCCACAGGATATGTATGCATCCACCTATGCCTACCTATTTAATAACGTAGAAGGATGCAACACGAGAATTGCCACAATTGGTCTGCATCTTGTATTAAGCTGTCAGCAAATATCTAAATCACTTCCTTTTCTGTCACTTCATCCCTCAACTACATCTTTCGAGACACAACACCATTCAGAAAGAACCACCAGAAATACCCTCTGAAATGATATGTAAATCCAGCAATTCATCATGCTCTGTGTAGTACAGGTTTAATTCTTCCTGCTAGGCCTCAATCTGCTGAAACATTACTCTGATATACAGTACAAAAGCAGTAACAAAGATGTTCATATCAGCCCATTGTGAGCTGGTGGCAGGGAGAGAAATCAATGAAGCCATGGGGACAATAGCTGGGGTTTAAACAGGCTGCAGAAATTTGCTAAGACGCAGACAAAAGGCCTGGGCTGAAAAGCGGGCTGCCGAGGAATTCCTCGGGCTCCATTATACAGCCGAAACAATCCTCACTTAGAGAGTGGATTTGCATCTCTAATAGGGTTCAGGCTCTGTTTGTGAAAGGCTTTCGCTAGGGCTGACCCCATCTCTCAAGATCACATTGATACCCGGCACCTCGCCTCTGCCCCATCCCGCACCGTGCAGGGCAGTATCATGGGAAAATGCACCCGCTTAAAAGGAAGCGGAGGAAGGCAAAAAAAATTAAAGGCTTGAGGCAGTTTTGGTGGTACTTAGCAGGGAAAATTACTTTGGCAAATAATAGAACCTACTGCTGGTAATTACTGCTAACAAGCTTCCCCCAACCCAAATGTGACACTTGGACTGATGTGAGAAAAGCTGATATAGGCCAAGCTTATTAAGCCTGAAAGAAAGGAGGCTCTTCCCTATGAAAATACAGCACTTGGAACCTGCAAATCCTGTAATCTAGTGTTACCAATTATCCATTAAAATGGAAAATAGAGCTGTAATATTTTAGGTCCTTTCGAGTGTGTGCAACGCCAGATGTTCTAGTCTGAAGTTATTTTAAATGGAAAAATATTTTGTTTCATTCACGTGCTCCTGTTGAAACCAAACTTGGCTTTACTTACTTCATCTTCTTCCGGAGATAGGCAACAATCTGTCTTTTAATAGGACAGCGTTAATGATATTGTTCTAAGTTTTCTGAAAACAAAACTGTCTTTACACTTGGAAAAAACACTTTGAGTCAATTGAAAACCTCTTCAAACCTTCCTGTGTGTAGGTTCCATACTTACACGGGCCACCCTGTTGTCTCTCACAGTGAATTGGTTTGTTTATGTAAAATAATCTCTCTAAAAAAATTCAGAACCACACTGATGTCTTCTATACTTTATCTAGAGTACTTTAATTTTTCAAATTTGAGGGAAGTGTTTCAGAGCTGTCCATGTTTTTAAAGAAGGCTATCTAGAATTCCCAGTTAACCTCAGCAGCCCATATCTCTCAGCAGCAGAGGGACATAAGTATTTTTCCCCATGCTCGTGCCAGCGAGTGTTGCATTGGATACAAGCATCTTTGTACTAGGATCAGCTCATCCGCATTACATCCCTTTCTACTGTGTTGCTTACTGAGTCAGGTTCAGTTAATTTCATCTACTACCTAAAAAGAGATTGTAGAAAAGGAGATGTATACATGTTGGAGGTGCGTGACAAGACTAGAAAAGGCAACAGTTACAGGCTGCCCCAAGGGAAAATCCAGTTGAAAAAAGGGGGAAATAGTTCTCTGCCGTGAGAAAGGGGGAGCCCTGAAACAAAGAGGCTGAGGAATCTCCATCCTTGGAGAAGTTGAGAGCTTGGCTACATTGGACACAGGGTTTCCTAATCTAGCTTTGAAGTTGGTTCTGCTTGGAGCAGGAGGCTGGACTACAAGTTCTCCAGAGGTCCTTTCTCAACCTTTGGTACTCCTATGAAATTTGTCTTTGTACAGTTTGCTCATCATTCCCATTCTCTCTCCTTCTGTGCTGCGACAATCTCTGAGTGGAGGGATGATATCTTTGCATACCTGTTACATCTTTGGATAGTACAAAACAGGAATTTGAATCGATAACTAAGAATTAACAGCGTGAATATTCACAACTGAAACTTACTGAAAACAATCTCTAGTGTGCAGTAACTCATTGCATAAAACATATATATTTTTGCTACAAAACCCACTGACACCTAGGTGATTTTTAATTATGGGTTTTTTTTAAGAAAATTGGTTGCAATCAAATATCTTTAATGGCTTGGATTTTGGAAAATGTCTAAGACTATGGTATCATAGAAGTTATAGTTGAATTTATAGGCCTCTTTTGGACCAAAGAGAGCAAGCTGAGCCTTTAGGAATCTATGAAGATTGTTTTTCTGCAAAACCATCTGGGAACTGTCACTCTATGTAGTCTTTATGAATTTGTGAAGCTGTATTCTCTTCTTCAGTGAGGACTTTGGGTAAATTTAGACACACTGATGCATCTTTGCAAATTTCAAATTATTTAAAAAAAAATGTAATTACAGGGCTTTTTTTTTAAAAAAAAAAAAGCAAATTATACGCTGTTAGAAGATTTCAACACAATGGATGTCTGAGCTATTAGCTTGCAGAATAAATAAAATATTTGTGTTTATGTAAACATTTTGTTATGTTGCTAAATTGCACAGTAAACATAGCAATGTAATAACTGTTATTTGTAGAATGTTTTTCTTTTAAGGCTTAGGTTTGCAGACCTGCTCTTTCCCTTTGTGTTTGGGGAAGCTGTTATATCTATAAGATGGAATCTCATTACTGTGTATAATTGTAATTATGTAAATAAAGTTACTTCTGCCTATCTTATGTTTAAAAAGCCAAAGGAAAATGTCGATGGTCTAGTTAGTGTGATGCATTCAAAGTGACTGCGAATGAACTTTTCCATAACATTTCTAAAACCCTTCCTTTTCTAAACATGTAACTGGAGTTCCTACTGACCAGCTGCTTTTTTGGGGTATTTTAACCTCATACTTCAGGAGAAGAAAGATCAGTTTAGTCATCTAATTAAAAAGCATGCTAGTCAGAAGCAGCAGAAATTAAAAACAAGCCTATATGTATATTCCGTATGATTTCAGTGTGGGTTTTGTTGTGGTTTTTTTTTTTCTTTTATCTTAATACAGAGCCAACACCAAAACTATGAGAGGAAGTTAGATGATAATAAGGGCTTCATCTGGGACTGGGTTGCTGCTCAGCACTATCATCTCGGCAAATTCGCCATTCCAGCTGTTTTATGTCTGACTGTCCCTCCCCCTTTTCAAGAAAAATGAATCATCTTCTTGGGTGTAAATCTAGTCTGTAGAGTTAGTTGCTTCTGTAAGGAAATTTCATCCCAACTGAGTTATGTCACCTGGGTACAGACATGAAATTGGTTTCCAGTAATACTTTGATCTTAAAGTACAGTGTAAGGGGGAGTTGGCATCCTTGTTTGCTTATGCAGGTGAGGATACAGAGGGACAGGGAGGGGAAATCAATCTTCAAGGTCATTTGAGTTAAGCTGTGGTTGAGTTTGGGTATAAACTCTTATCTTCTAATTCCTGGCCCAATATCTATCGTTCCGATCATATTGCCATTTTAGTCGTTTTTCTGCCTAAGAAGATTCATGAGGTTCCTGTGTTTTGGTTTTTTTGTTTTGGTTTGTTTTTTTTTTCCTGAAGTCCCAAGAAATCCACCAAATTATGTCTCCCTTGTATTCATAGTGACAGTTTACTTGAACTAGTGCAACATTTTCCCCAGTGTTAATTGAACAGAGCAGGAATATGAGTGCAGTTTATTTTGGTAAGGCAGTAGATTAAGTTATATTTGGTGATATCTTGAGTCCAGGGAATGCATGTGTATTCATTGCGGGCTGGTGCTGCATACTAATGGCGAGTTTCACACTCATATGAATGTTCTGAGTTAACTTTGCATGGAGCTATCCCTGGGACATTTTTTTTTTTTTTTTTTTTTTTTTTTAATTTCTTCTTGTTTGAGTATATATCATGGGTAATGCTGCCCTTCTGCATAAACTATGGAACAGTGAATTGAGAAGCTGATGAAAAGTGGATTCCCATGAAAGCAAATCCTTTTGTAAATTTTTGAAGAACTACAGATTATATAAACACTTTTCTTACATTTGTGCAATAATGCAATATAAAAGTAGTTACAGATTATTTTAATGCTTTTTCTATATGTAATCTGTAATCAATATTAATTGGTATTTTTGCACAATCAAATTATAGCCAAAATGTTCAGATAAACATTCACATTAGCTACGCATGAGAATTGCATGTCTATCATGCGTGTCATAAGACAATATTACTTTTGTTTTCTCCATGTAAAAAATAATCGCCTTTCCACCTGTATACTCTAATGTACAGGTTTACGGTAGTTGGCCACTAGCTGAATATGTGAATTTTCAGGTTTTGATGAAACATTTTGAGTTGTCCAGGACAACATAAACTTGAATGTCCTAGAATCAATGTAGAGCTGCCTGGCGATAACAGTCAGTATTTAATTCTGCAGTGGAGGTACTTACTTAACCTTCTTTGTAACATAGAGATATTTCTGTCATAGATAGATGTATTATTCAGATGCTTCTTAAATTAATTCAATCAAATCTCATGTATCCTTAGGAACAGGCTAAGGGGAAAAGATTTATCTTCTAAAATCTTCCCCACATGAGCACATCAAAGTCAAAAATGCTCTCAAATATTACATTCTAGCTAATGCTTCTGGGTTTTGTGGGTTTGAGGAGGGGGGGTGTTTATTGAACGTATGAGGCACTGGAAAGAACTGTAATTAGCCAATGTAGTAACCACGTCCTGTCCTAGGAGGGATGACCTGGGTAATTGACCAAAGAGAAAGTGAACCACAAACCTGGTGGGTAGCTGCTGGTCGGAACTAGTCTTCTGAGTGACAGCTTAGATTTAATTTGGCTGATGTACACTGAAGTCTGAGATGGGGGCTTTCCTGAGATGTCTGAAGTTTTGTTAAAGGGGAGGGTGTCTCCTGTTTTGGGTTGGAAGGTACCCCTAGAGGTTTTCATCCTCTCTTCTGTAGTTCTTTTACAGGTATACTGTTCAGTTTGTTACCTGTATTGGGATTTGCTTGTCTGTACTAAGGCTTTTTCATAATCATGGTATGCATACTAACTGGTCATGGTTCCTAGAGGTGTCGCTAAAAGTTTTGTTCTCATAAATGGAAACAAATATATGATGATTTATTTTAACCTTTCCCATTCATGAAGCATGCAAATGTTGTTCTTACTGAAATAGTAACAACACTAACGCACAAACAGCATGCACCATAGGGTTGTGTGAGATGTTCATAAACTTTGTAATAGAGCTGGTTTACACCAAAGGACCTAACAGGACATCAGTGAAGTTATCATTGTTTTTTAAGTTACTTGCAAAGTTAGTTTTCAGCAGCACTATAGTTTTCGTGACAGAAAATGAAAGTGAAAGTTTTATCAATCATATATTAGTGTCTTAATGTATACTGTGAAGTCCTTAACTGGTACACAGGCCTTACAGTTCCCTAAATGAGTTATATGGTTCAAGGATTTAAAGCAATAGAAAATAAACTGTCTTCCGAAGGGGAGATATCTAACATCTGTCTCTTTCTCTTGGTTTTATCCTGTTACTGTGAAAGATTGCAAATAGAGGAACTAGTGAAGGTATGCTTTGGCTTTGGATGATGTGATTGATGGCCCACCATTGAAAGTAGCCCCATGAAATCGCTGAATTAAGGGTAGCTCCCTGCTCTTTCTCCTCAAATTAAATACTGAAATGACCAAACTCTCAAACAACTCTTACATTTCTGAATTTAGCCCTGTTCTTAAAATTCCAGTCTCTTTACAGATTTTGATTTTGTAGCATATTTGGTGATAACTCTATTAGCTTGGGTGTACACAGGAGAACTGCCTGCATTCACCAGAACACTTTCAAGGGAAGAGCTCCAGCAGCAAAGGCCTGTTTGCTTCTAGGTTTGTTGTATGTAGAAGTTATTTCAACAGGTGGATGGATACAGCAGGTAAACCTATTTTTTGAGACATTTTTGCTTAACTGGCAGTCCTGTGATGTCCATCGAGTGTTACTTGTTTCAAAGGGCATTCTCCCTCCTTTCACATCAGTGGCACAATGCGTTCCCAGCTAAAAGGCACCCTGAGCCCACCCTTCTACTACGTTGTTCTCCAACTAGGTTCTTAGTGACAGCTATGCAACCCTTAATCATCAGGTGATGAGAGCTGTGCAGACACAAGCAATTCCCACCTATTAGAAAGTATCTTTGGTGACAAGCTGGAACCTAATGTGCAACCCTGATTTAGCAGCCTTGGGCCTTCATGAATTCATAGGAGTAAACAATAAAACCTTTAGATAAGCAGATTTGTAGCGCTGTTTTGCTGTTCAGGTAAAGCCTCACTTTAGTTGTTACTGACCTTAGGGTCAGTAACATACCTGTTGTTAGAAATTACAAAGCCTGGCCCTGCTCAAATTTTAAAGTACTTTTCAGGCTAAGAGTTGTTTAGGAAATGGAAGCTTTTGTTCTTCAGGGTCTATTACCTAACCTATGACTCAACCTAGCAGGACATAAACACTTTTGATAGCCAGGACAAGCCCATTTTGGTAATGTTATGGGTAGGAGAACAAAATTAACATTCCCTTTTGTGCTCTTCATCTCTGGTGATACTTAGAGATATCATTTTGAGTAAGCGCCACCACATGTTTGACCAGTTCAAGGAATATATTAATGGGATGAGTAATGCTGAGTAGGTGGCAAGTTACTACTCCATTAAATGCTTTAAACCCATCTCCTGGGTTGTTCTTCCCCCAGCACTTGTCCCATTGCCTTTTTTATTTCCTCCCTTCAGAAATGAGAAATGGCTGCACTTGGTTTAGTTTGTAGCAAACAAGAAAGCCCAAGTCTACATTTGAACTTGAATTTTAGATCATAATAACATTTCTTCACTTTGAGGATTTTCTTTCTTATAAACTGGACACCTTTGTTGAAGGGAATAAAGGGAGAGAGCTTCATACCAAGAAGGGACTGATATCATTGGAGAGCAATGCTCTCTACAAACGACATATTGTACAGGCAGGCACAAAATGAGCTTTCATGCAGGGTTCTGTCAGTGTCATTCAGCCCTGCCTGAATGGACAGCCCTCTTGTGATTTATCTTCCATTCATCAGTCAATACCCAGTACTTTTTCAGCAGTGATGGATAAGATCTCTTGCTAAATTGACTGCTGCCTGCTGAGCATTGTTGAGCCTGAGAACTGAATGGGAAGGCGAAACTTAACATATCTCATGCATGGAGCTGCAGGTTATGGAAGTTACAGGATGATTCTGGGGAGCTCAGAAAAGTACCTGCTTAATTTTGGATCCTACAATCGGAGAGAGCAGGACTACCCTATTCTTCTGAAGTTATATAAACTGATTAGTGTTTTAGCTGGTGTCTGTGTGAGAAGGATGTACCTAGGCTTCAAAACTGGCTTTGTTTTCTATCCCCTTTCAAAGCTGCTGTATTTGCAAGATATTCAACATACACAGTGTAGGCCCATATAACTGCACATTTCAAGATATTAAGATATTTCAAAACTTTAATGTACTTTGTGTGTAAAGACAGCAGACCTATTTTATATAGTAGTGCTGACAGGAGATAAAAATCTTTTTCCAAAACCAACCAAACAAATTACAAAATATCTCTTCATAACGTAATAGATTTTTGTCTAAGAGATAGTCCTCAGCAGACTATTTTGTAATGTATTCAGCTGTGAAGTTTAGCACTGGAACGCTTCATCCTTCATTGACCTCATTCAGCCTTCTTGCCCTTTCCCACAGCAGAGGGGTGCTCAGCAAACCACTCAGGCTGCATTTCTTCGCATTACCTAGCTGCTGAAGTATAGCATCCTGTGTTTTCCAAACCCAATCCACAAAACAAAGGCTTCCACCCTTTCAGAGCAACCACTTTATCTTACATACTTGCAGCCTCTAGAGTGCGGTATAGGGAAACTGGAGGAATCTTGTGGGCAGGAACTTTTCTCGCTCCCTTTTGAAGTAGACTCTACCCATATATTTTTGGGGTAGGGTCACACGACAGTGCAATATGTTTGAACCAAGCATGTTTTGAGCAACACATACAACTTGTTAGACATATGGCAGAACATAAGTGTCAGGGAGTTGAGGTAAATGAGCAGAAAATACTTTTTATCTCAACCCCAGCGCCTCTTATTTGCATCTTGAAAAACAGCAACCCTTTTCATTATCTAGAGGGAATAAGCTTTCTATGGAGGAAAATGGCAGTTCAGTTGGAAAAACTATGGAACTTACAGATACATCCTCCGCTGAGGGACTTGATAGCCTCAGGACACTGAAAATGGTGGAAAGGGAAAATAGCATCCCCACAGAAACTCCAGTTTGACCTGATAGGCAGTGCACCTGAAACGCCATCTTTCCCAGATGACCTATGATTTTACTCCTTAATAGTGTGCCTAACCCAACTTTTTTCTCTTCATAAACAATGTCAACATTCAAGCACCCCACCACCAAAAAACATGAATAAAAGTTGGTGAATTTAGAGCTGACTTCTTGTTCCACATTAGTTACATATTGTGAACAAAAGCTCATGCAGAAGAATCCCCCTATAATAGCGAACAAGCTGTGTTTTGGGTGAATCTCTTACTCATCTTTTTTTTCCAGGAAAATGTTGAATAACAAGGTCAGCAGAGTCTGCTAAAAATTCCAAGGTAGCTGGTAGAACTTGCTTTGAACACAATTTTTAAAGGACATAAATGATCTGAGAAACTTAAATTCATGGGCTATAGGTATTTGTTGCCAATTTTAATAGTTCATTTCTAGTATTTTATCACAGGACATAGGACACTGAAGTAACTAATAACCTCTTGTAAGGAAAGAAGTGAGAAAGGTTTAAAAAAATTCTGCTGACAGTAATGTCTATTTCAGATACTTAAATATAATGATGCCAGTAGGTGCTGCTTTAATATTGCTAGCTAGAGTAATTTTGGAAGATGTTCTTTTGTTTTAGGAAGACCATAAGTATGGTGACGTGATATATTTAGTGCAAATGAGTACTTAAAGAAGCAGCTGTTAAAAGATTAAATAGTCATATAAAAACTTCTTATGGTTTTATACAAATTAAAGCTGTCTCCAGGTAATCTAATTTTATATGCACTTCTTGTTCAATTTTTTTCTAGATTTTCCCTTGGAAAATTGGCAAAAAATGTTTAAAGGTAAAAAAGATATTTCTCCTTGCCAGAATAGTAACATTTTCTGTTTCAAGTCTTTTCTTGTCGCTGACTAGGTGGAAGACAGCCAAAATCCACATTCTGCTTGGTCTTTTTCTTGGGTTTAGACTAGACTTTGATCACTTCATCAGCTGTTTATATGTATAAAAGGGAGGCCTCAACTAGAAGAGGGCCACTGGTGGGACTGTAAGGAATTTTTTTAAGGCATGTTTTTGTCTAAATTGTGTTGTAGAGAAACACCACTTGTAATAATCTTATGCTCAAGTCAACATAATTTTGAGACCCTGCTTGATGAGTAGCCTGATGAGTAGCGGTTAAGTAGCCTGACCTTTCAGAGTATGAGCATCTCGGGGTGAACTTCCAATACCCGCTTTCCAGCCAAAAATTCCCTAAGTCTTTCTCGCTTTCTACCGTTTGGCCATCTTCAGAGCTGGGCCTCCACAACATGTGGTTTTCTAGGTGGGCTGTACAGACTTTGCAGTCCTAGGGAACTCCAGAGCAAGATGAATCTCCCAGTTCTGAGCCTTCAAACCATTTGGAAGGAGAAATTAAGCTTGGCAAACCAAGTTCAGTTGTTTCTACCTCAGCCACTGCTTTCAAGGTTTACTGGTCATCTGTTCACATTTTCATAGTGTAAATTTCATTTTCAAAATTTAGAGTTTTGATTCGGTGGGGAACTTGAACAAGGTTTGTTCAAGCTGGTATAGTTATGTTTCCCAAATGGAATTTTAAGTTCTTGGATGTGTTCGAATGTTGTGTTTTGAACTGTTGAGCTACATATTTCTAAAAAGCAATGTAGAAAAAAGTAGAGGAGGAATATTTTTAACTGCTTTTTCATGGGATAACACCTTTATAAAGCTGCATGTGATGTTTTGTCGAAAGCGAGAGTATTGCCTGTTTCCCTATGTATGCTAGGCACTTTAGTGGCTATAGTCCACTTTCACAGGCTTTGTGTTTGAATTTTAAAGGTGCTTTTTATGTTATATTCTTATGCTTTTCTTTCATAGATGCAGCAGAGGGGTTCTAGCTGTTTTTTGTTTTTTTCACTCTGGATTATCCATCTGCTTAATTGGATGAGGGGTGTGCATGTTGTTTCATTTAGTTAATTTCTGGAGCATTAATTATTTGATAAGCTCTAATGAGGATTTAGGCTTGAAGACTCCCATAAATTTGAATATTAAAAGTTTAATAAAATAAATCCAAAAAGTTAGCTTTTTTTTTGACAGCTTTGGCGAGAAGGTGGGTAATTAGGAGGAAAGCACTCCATGTCATTTGCATGACAATAGAACAGACAGAAAGAAGGATGACATGTTTGTCCTCTGCCTTCAGAAATTAAAATTTGGGGGAAGGGAGGCTGTGTGGCTATTGAACCGACCTCTTGGATCTGATTTTCTACATTATCCCAGCATAAATGAGAGGACAAATCTATTCTAATTTCTCAGGCCTCTTGGGGATTGCTTACTGTCTCTTTAGACTTGCTCCATTTCAGCCATATTCCCAGTACACTTGTGCTAAGGTTGGCAAGAAATATGCACAGGGCTAAATAAATAATCACATCCCAACTCATTGTAGAGTGTTTCAAGATGAATATCTGCACCTTCATTTTATGTGGCCTTGGTCCTGCTTGAATCATGGTCAGGATTTCCATGAATGTATTTTAAACTGGGATAACAAAGACTTGGGCAGGAGATTTATTCCCTTTAGGTCTCTTGTAGGCAAAGGTTTGCAGACCATTTGCAATCATTTCCCTTTGAAGTTCTGGGCTCTCTTTGCTGAAATGGTGAGAAACAACAATTGCAGAACTGCACGTTACTGTAATAAGCTCTGCCAAATATTCAAGAGAAATAGTGCCAAGACCCAAAAGTTTAAGGAGGGTTCAGTTTTGCTGCAGTGTGAGTTTGTAAATAAAGTTTTATTTCATGGTGTTTTCCTGTTTAGATAAGTGTTAACAGTTTCAAGACTCCTTGGAATGAACAGCTGTGTTGGAATGATTCCAGCAATTAAGTTCTTCAGAGTAGCTCCTATGCCTCAATATTGACATTACTATTTTGAATATGGAACAAGACTATTCTTATTTAGTGTCACTGAAGTTCCACGCTTTAATTTGAAGTAAATATCTGCCATTCAGATGGCATATTTTCAGCTGTGAGTAATTGTTAATGAATTAACAGGATGTTCCATGTTTCTTCATGTTGCTTTTAGCGTGTTGTATTTTCATATGGGTCACCACTCCAATTAACTGTATAGTTACTCAGAAGATATAGATGATAACACTGAACCTTCACAGATGGACATATCTGGAGAGTCGCTTAATTTACTTCTGTCTCCTGGCAATTGATGATAGCTTTACAAAACCAGACCACCAGGGTTGGGATGCAGTATTAATTACAAAGGTACTGTGATGTTTTTTCAAAAAGAAGTTTATAGAGCTACATGTTTCAGTGTCAATGTTAATTCTTCATTTATTTTAGTTGGTCTTATGCATTTGATGTTCTGTGCACAAGATGATTTACAAGTTGTACAAGTTGATCCTTAAACATCCAGCCTTTCATAAATGAGTCAAATAGAGGAAAATTGAGCATTTTTTTGCTTTTATGAGTCCTTGAATTACTTTTTTTTTTTTGTGTGTGATGGACACTGGAATTTGGTCTTAGCAAAAATAGTTGTCCTATAACTACTGCTAGTTTCATATATAACCTTAAAGACTAAAATTTGCTTTCTTTCTCAGTGTAATTAGGTTTCAGCTTGCTTGAGCATAGAATTCTTTTGGTTTTAATTCTTCTGGCTTTTGAGTTTCTATTTAATCCAAAGAAGCCATTAAAATTAGATTATGAAGCAAACAGTGTTTACAGACCTCTTAATCTGATTATAGAAGTACTTACCATGGGTGCTCATTCAAAGTATAAATATGAATAAGAAGACAGTTACTGTCTGTCTTTTCCAATGTACATACTGAAACTTCAAGCGGAGTGTTCTAACCTACCAACTAAACTTTCATGAGCATTATTCATAGTACAGGAACAATGCCAATTTACTGATTTCTTAAGATGATGGTGAAAAGTTTCATTACACAAAAGCCCAAAATATCCTTGCAGGGTACACGCGCTGGTTGTTGACCTGATTTCTCTTGCTGTTCTGGCCATGTAGTCTGGAACAGAGGATTACAGACACATGGAAAATTAACTTGATGTACAAGTATCTCTAATGTTTATCAAGCATATCTATTTATAATCTTTTCACTTTAAGGTTTGTGTTGCTCAAGAAAAAATCAGTCAGGTGAATAGCAATTTTACATTTGGAGTGCTGCACAACTCTGCTTTAAATCATGTAAGAATTGCAAAAAATAAACATTTTTAGTAAGCTTGAAGTGATTTCTTTATCATTGATATGCTTTTTGATGTATCTGATCTCTCTTACAAAGAAAGTCCTTTAGCCTCCCTTGTAATGTTGCATCCATTATGACTGATTTCTGCTGTTTGAGTTCATGTTAACATGTGAACATGTTGACACAAGAAGACATGCATGCTAATGCTTGCATCCAGATTGCTTATTCAAAAGCTTTGGTGTTTTGGCTGCAGAATATGAACCATCTTTGCAAGTTCAAATCTTGCCCACTAACCCAATAGCTTAAACTAAATGGGACTCCATGTAATGTTACATTTCCAGCAGGTACAAGACTGCACAAGGTCTCCATTTCTCTTTCATTCCCGCTTTTTGAGTGTCTGATAGCCACTTCTCAGTTTTCAGAGTGCAAGTTACATGAATACTATGGGGTTTTACTTAGAACATAATCATCCAATAATCAAGTGCTTGTATGTACCATATCAATCTCTAGTCATCCAGGTTCTTACAAATACTAATCCTGTTTTTAATCAGTTTGTAATCCCGGTTCATTAACACCTATTCTTCTTCCTTCATTTAAACATCATCTCCCTTTGTGACCACATCTGTTTTCCCATTCTGTTAGAGATTATGATCTATGGAAGACCAAATCCCTTTAAAATGCTAGAAATATAAGGTGGGCGAGTGTCTAACCCACTGCTTATGTGCAGTGATCCTGAAGGGAGGAAAGGTTGTTCCTGAGGGTTCAACGTACTCTGTGGGCAAGATTTGGCTGTATCTGCTTGTGTAGCTTCTCTATAAAAATCAACAAACTTGTACACTTGTATTCTAATTTTGGTTTCAAGTAGCAATGTGATGTTTGCTAAAATGTTCTGTTATGATGGTTGCTAAAACTTAATTAAAAGGGGTGATAGGAATCTTTCATGAGTATCACTTTTACCAATATCAAACTGTTCATTATGCTTTCTTCTGACATAAAATAGTAGAGCAGTGGTTTTTACATGTTCGAAGTGACAAACCTTTTACTTCTCACTCTGTCATGACACATACTCTCAAGTTAGTTGCGTTCAAGTTGAAGTGGAACATAGTTCTGCCAAGCTTAGAGTCTGAAATCTTGGGGGTAACATCTCAAAGAAAGGAGAGGTGGTAGGATAATTCCGCATCTAAAGGGCACCTGCTCGACTTGGTAATACGCTTCCCTTGATCTTAAAAGAAATTGCGTTATCTCTACCATTGAACTGTCTTGAATACCCATTTGAATTATAGGAAAATTCTTTGAATGTATCATTGACTCCTCTTGATACATGAGGTGGGAAAAAAATATCTCTGACTAAGAAGAATGAGTGTGAACTGGAAAGTGGAAATTTGTTTGGGTGGAAGGAAAGCATTGTTGCAGGAAAAAAATCATTCACAGCTCTGAAAAAGAGAAAGAAAGAGAACAGAAGAAATGGAGGAGTAAATATGAAGACAAGAGGCTTCCTCAGACTGCAAGAATGGATGATCTGTTTCCACCACTACGCTCATGCTGAGAGACTGGGATCTCGCACTGAATCTCTCTTACCACAATTTAAGTTGGAAGGGGCAGATTCAAATGGTAAATATGATGAGCCTTGTAAGTTGTTTAGATGCAGACAGAACCTTGGAGGCTTTAAATACAGATCAGACAAACATCTGTAAAAAACCCAAAACTGAACCAAACCAATTGCTTAGTTAACCTGCTTAACAAGCAAAGGATGGGATAGATGTTACCAATCAAAGAAACAAAATTGAGAGTTGAAAGAAACACTCTGAATCTTTAGAATCATTTATTTCATTTATTGCTGATTTATTGGCTTGATTTAGGAAAATGGAATAAATATAGAATTAATTCATAACAAGGCTTATTTTTTCCCCACTTTGAAGCTCTCCATCAAATGTAAAACTGCTATCACAGAAACCTTTTTCAATATTAATTTTCAATTTGCTCCACTCAGATTTAGCTTTACTAATTACATTTGGACAAATACACGGTGCTAGAATTCTGTAGAGGCAGCTACTGGTTCCCTAATCACTACTTACTCTGATTTTCAGTAAGAATTGGATCCAATTCATCCAAGGGTGGATTGTTTTCTCTGCTGTGCTCAGTTCTGAAAATACAGTTTCCCTCACTCCATTGATAACAATGAAGCATGTTTAAAGGGAAGGCCTGTGGAGGAGAAAAGATTTCATTAATCATGAATCATTACATTTGTCAGTTGGCAAAGGGAGACTTCCTCATTTATCCCTTCAATGAAATTAGCTCTGGCCTAGCTGCAGTTAGAAATTCTAAATTACCTTGGCATCTATCTGTGACTGTTTATATATGCACCATAAAATGGCAGATGGCATTTTATTAATAGAAGAAGAGCTGAGTCTTTAAAGATACTTTTCTCTGGTATTTGGTTTCTTTGAATTCGAAACGGCACCTACCCACATAATTTCATGGTGCTTGTGTATAGTTTTCTTAATTAAAAAAAAATAATAAATTCTTAGTGTTGTCTTAAGCTGCACCTGCCACTCTCCTCCCACATCTGAGATGATTAATAGAGATTGCATCATGATGACCTGCATAAAGATTAAGCTTGAGGAATTTTTAGCTGAAAAGTCTATACGTACAATTCCTTTGGATTGTGTAAAATGCACTGATGCTTCAAAACCTGCTGTAAGAACTTATTTGGGTTGTGGCGTTGGTTTTGGGTTTCTTTTCCCATTCTTAGTTTCTTGAATAGAAAAGTATGGCATCTTCAATGATACTGGAACAAATATCAATCATCTGTTAACTGCATAAATTCCACTGAAGGCATTGATATTAATGCTTCCTGTTTAAATCGGAGAGTTTGCCCGAGTTCATTTCAAAGATTTAAAAAAAAATTGTTGGAAGTACAAATAAAATATGGTTTTCTGCTTTAACTGTCTATGCTACCTCTGTCACACTGACTAGTGTGCCAAAATTGGGTTACTCACTGTGCTTGTAACGAGCCGAGATTCCAGCTCCTGCCGTGCCGGAATTTGTTCTGAAACTCTTCCCAGTGAAAGCTTTGTTGCAGTTACTCTGTAGTTGTGAAGAACTTTGAGTTCTGAGGAGCAGATCTTTCTGATTTCATTAGGAAATTCACAGTCACCTCTGATTTTAACTATGACTGTCAGTCTTCTTGTCCACCAGTATGTTGCATAGAGTCCCTATCCAAATCAGGGTCTGGATCATTAAAAGAGATGTGAGGAGGACTGAGGAAGGGTGACTTTCTTGTGAAAAAATGATTTGAAGTTACTACCATAGCCTAAAGTCAGGTAGCTCACCTTGTGGCTATGTATTTTTCATTGTTTTGTATAAACCTATCTATGTACTAACAAGGATTTGGACATTTGACTGAAATTTCCTCTGAGCTACCACCAGAGTTCTCAGTGCGGTGGGGCTGTGCCAGTTTTATCCAATATGGTAGACTTTTAGGAGTCCAGAGGAAAGGTAATGACGCAGAAGAGCTAAAACCCAATAATGAGCCAGGGTATGTTCTTTTTGCTGTAATGTTGCATTTTTCCCAGGAAACTCACAAAGTACTCTTTAGAACTCACTCTGCATTTGACAATATTTTGTACTTCCTAAACCAGCTTCTTGTTCTGTGCTTCTTTACTGCTTTGTCTAGTATTCTAATAATGCTTTCCATGGTGTGTGAAAAGCGCAACGTAAAGAAGGTGTGCAAAGATCCAAATGCTGAAGTTAGAGAAACTTTCATAAAACAAAACAAACCCCCAGGGTTAATATTTTTATGTGGCCTAATTTGTATAAGAGTGCTGTCTAATGATAAGATTAATTCTATTTTCATGGAAGAAAAATATACCCAAAATATAAAGGCATTTGCTTTGGCTGAAAAGATCCAAGACACAACTTTTAGAAGTTTGAAAAGTGTTTTGTATGCTTTCCTTGTTCCTCATACTGTATGTTTGCCTTGCTCTTTAACTCTTCCCTGGAGATTTCCTGTGGGTCATTGCTGGAGATGGGATGCTGGACAAGATAGGTATTTGATGTGAGCTGGTATGGTCACTCTTGCATTCTTAAGTACATTAAACCTTCCATTAGCACAGGCTAAAAGGCTCATTCTTCAAGTGTATAATCCACTAGCACAGCAAAATACTTCAGCAGAAAGCTTTAAAAGTTGAGCAAAAGACTGAAAACTTGGATAAGGCATTCAAGACCCAAATACTGTTATTTCCATTGTTGATCAGGAAGACAATACAGTGGGAGGAAAATGGAATTTGAGGAAGAGAATAAACCTCATATATGTGCAAAAAGAAGAAAAATATATCCTTATTTATATCCCTCAACACAGAACTGATAACTTGTGCAAAATTTGCCAATGTTTTATGGCCTGGGTACTTGCTCCAGCGTCTGAGCTCCCTCACAGTAAGATGCTTTTTCTTCCTGTCCAACGAGAACTTCCCCAGCTGCAACTCATGACTTGCCTTTTGTACTCTGCTTTGTGCACTGTTTTTTAGGCCCTGTTTTTGTCTCCCCTTAATCTGTCTTCAGACAATGGAACATTATTCCTTAGCTGTTGCTTCCCCAAGAAAAAATTCTTCATGTCCTCATGATATTATTAAACTTTGCTAAAAGTTACTCCCTTTTTACATTCCCATAAAGCACAAGAAATCAAAAACCTGTAGGATTTGCCTTTTGTTATAGAGAGGACCAGTTCATTGCAGTAAGTGGGAACACACTGGCAAACAGAGGGTCCTTGTTTTGGAGTGTGAATTCTCAGTTACTATAAATTGATATTTACCAATAAAGGCCACTAAGAAGTTACCAATTCTAGGTTTGTCCCTGGACCAAGCAACTTGATTACTGTCATTCATATGGTGTTGGATACACACTTCATTTACTTGTTCTTCTCTAGACACATGTACACATATATGGAAGAAGAAACTGGGTTCCAATTATATAGGGCATCCACATTATAGTGAAATAAATGGCAATTTTTCTGCAAATTAGTGCCACAGTGAATCTACCAATGTTAACTTCAAGAGCCTTCACGGCAGCTTGTATGAAAAAAGTAGTTCTTGTCCATAGATCAGCCTCAAGATTAAGTTAGGCAGCACAGTGTCCAAATGATGATGGGGTAAGATACATAACTTTAACCATTATAGATCAGCCTCAAACTCCTTATTTCAGGTTGAGATTTTGAAGACTATATGACAAAAAATTGAGTAGCTGGTAACCTAGTCTGTAAAGGGCAATAAAATTGAATAGCTGGCAGTCTATCCTGTGAAGGGGATTCCAGCAGTTAAGCACTTCTAGGTATTCATAGATTTTAATTTTACCCACATTTCACGTCGTACTGTAAAGGAAACCCTTCTGCTTACTTTCTCTTCTTTATGGAGGTAGCTTAAAACAGGAAGAATCTGATTTGCTACTTGAGTTCTGACTTTTGTTGCAGATCTAAGGGTTAACAATACCTTGGGGAAACCCCGTGCAAAGCATTTATTGCAAAATATTATTGACATTTCCAGGTTGTTCTCTTTGGAAATCCTTAATGTCAGCCAGAATAAACACGTGTAGGGAATCTATTTCCAGAGTATTTGCTTTCTTCTTTTTATCATCTTTCTAGCTGTATATGCACACAGCAGACACACTTTCAAAGTAACAGGCCATGCATACAAAAAAATATACATAGTTTTGAATGTCAACCACTTATTTGCCCACTGGAGAGACTACTGCTAATCACAGAGTTACATCATTTGGATGAAGTAAAATCTGTCCCTGTGATAGCCACATCAAGGTGTATAGAAGATAAATTCTGCAAGGTTTTTCCCTCCCACAGACAGATTAACACTAGAAGTTATAGCATCTTTTTTCCTCAATGTACAGTTTGAATGATGCTAATGGAAAATCTTACCATTCCCTAGATCTACTCTAGATGTATTCCTAGTTCTAAATTCTACCCATATCTGTAGGGAAGGTCTCCGTATTGCATGGGCTAGTAAATGGGGGTTTTGTTGACTTTTTCAGATTTCATTCACCTCCAATACCAGTTTCATACTGCTTTGAAAAATGAAGTTCTGCAAATACCCTTTTTTTCCCCCTGCTGTTCCAGTGGCAGCTGAGATATAACTTGTCTGCTCTAAGATTCTAAAAATCTCTAATCACCTTTCTTTGAGCAGAAGTACTATGTGCTTTTCAAAGTCCTGAAGGAAGAAGATTACTGAAGAGGCATTTATGAAGAATTTCTTGAAAGTGGGCGAACTTTTTGAAAGAAAGATGTTATAGTTTTTGGTTCAGCATATTTGTGCCTGAGACAGTATTTAGTGTGTGTTTGTTAAGGCAGATGGAGTCAGGGCAAAATACTTGTGGAAAACTTACTATTGCATGTGTGGGCATCAGTCACACATGCAAAGTAACCAGGTAAAGGATACATTGGAAATGCTGCTTTCAGATCGGGTAGTATTTCCTAAGAATAGAAGAGGTTTAAAATCAATGGATTCAGACACTATTAGATTTTTGTTTCACTGGAGGAGGCCAAACCATTTTTATTTATCGTTAAATGGGAAAAAGAACCCAAACAACCTTCATCTTTCAGAATGTTATCGTGAGATTGTTTAATTAAACTCTTTTCTTCATTATCAGTGCTGGTTTTTTGATTTGTCTGCCATACAAAGAGGGAGACCTGCCACCTCAGACAAGAAAAACTATGGATGATAAAATACACTATCTGTTCAGGGTTCTGTAAAACATTTTCTTGTCTATTGGAAGTTTTGTATTAGTAAAGGAATGGAACTGACTGTGCTGATCTTCCCTTCTAATATTCTTTGATTAACTAGTGTTACACCACTATCTTTAGTTTTATCATCATCATCTCATCTTCCTATTGTGGGTACAATCCATTCCTAATAACTGATCTGTAATTTTGAATTAATACTTTACTGTATACACACCGCTTTCTGAGGCCAATCTTGCCTACCCACCAAAGCTATAAGGTAATGTTCTATATCGTAAAGTATTTTAAATCATTGATTTTTTTGGGTCATTAACAAACTAATAAGCAGACCATTTAACATTGATGCTAAATGTAAATTGTCACTGACAGTAGCCAGTGGTATCCTGCTGACAAGTGATAATGTCATTTCAACATGTCCTCAGAGCATGGTAATTACTGCTGTATTCATGAATGTATATAGCTTGATGTTTACCTGATTTGAATATGAAAGGCTTTCTGAAAAGTTCATATGTGCTCTCTGCATGGTGAATGCACTGCATAAAATATATTAGGACTAACTATCTGCAGAAACAATTAATCCAGATTCCACTGACCTGAGGCCTTCTATTACGGTCTTCCTACAACATCAACAAAAAACCCTTCATGTGATGCAGAATTGGTCTGCATTATTAAAATGTTGCTCTCGATTCTCTATCTCAGAGATTAAATTGGCATTGAGTAAGAATGACAAAAGAGGTTATGCAGTATATAGCTTGCAAAGTAACCAATAACCCTTTATGTCATTTCCTTCACACTGTATAGAAGCATGTTCTACGTGGTTGATGGTTAAAAGTTTGTTTTTTTAAAAAAAAATAATTGTGGAATACATGCATAGAAGACAACATTTCTCATTTTCTCCCCTAAAGAATTATTAGTTCTGGGGCATGAGTGTTGGTGTTCTGTTGAACCAGGAAAAAAAAAAGTTTCAAATGTTGTGTAAACATGGCGAGAAAAAACAGAGCGCTAGAGATCTGACTTTCAGAGATTAGCAGAGAAGGGGGATCAGGTGTACTCCAAGGCCTTGGTATCTGAAAGAACGGAACATGGATGTGGTAAGGCTGTCAGATTTCACTTTTCCCTTAAGTTGAGGAAAGAATAAAAGCTCAATACTCGTATACTTCACATAATTCTGGAGAGCTAGAAATCCTTATAACCTCTCCGTGGTAGTTGTTACAGATACTTCAAGCTGCACAATTGCTTCATGCAACTTGTGCTGTATATGATAGATTTCCGTGTGTGTACTTTGGAACTGATGGAGATAAAATCAAGACATTTAATGCAAAATGCATGTAGCTGAGGTTAAAACAAAACCCCCAAAATGCTCAAAGCCTTTCCAACACTGAAATAATCAGACCTTTCCAAAACAAAAAGTAAAAAAACCAAAATTAAATCAATTATAGTCCGTACCATTTTAGGAAGCAGATTAAAGTCCAGTAAACATCAATTTATTTTTTAATTGCATTTAAAAAGGATGCCTTAGTAACAGATCTGATTTGCCTCCTTGGAAAGCTGTTCAAACCTCATTACCTAGTGGTTATATACCTTCTTTTAATTTCTGTTTTGAATTTACTCATTACATCCTTTGTTCTTATGTTAACATTGTCCTTTTACACCCTGGCTTTATGCTCCTTACTTTACTCTTAGTCTGTTTGAAGAAAGCAGTTACATCCCCCGTCAGCTTTTCACAAAGCTGAACAAACCAGCTCATTTCACCTCTTCACATAAAATTGCCGTAACCTTTTCCTTCAGCTTTTCCCCTTCTTGTGCATGGCTGGCCATGATTTATCTCTCGGTGGATCCTAGGATTGCATTCAATTCCTTCTCAGGCACATCACGCTCGTGGTTCATCACGTCCTGTGATTGAGTAGTATGTACAGGCTTGTCTTCATTGTTTTGTACTGATGACCAAATTTGTTGGTCCCCAAAGGCATAACCTTTCACTTTGTTTCATGCTGTTTCTTATATTCTCTTCCTTAAGATCATCTAGTGCTTCCTGTAGGCTCTTTGCAGACGGCATTTCCAAATGTGGAGATGTCGGCCTGCTCTTGGTTAACATATTATTAATGATCTCGGCAAAATTTGTCCCCAGATTGCTCTGTGAGGAACTCTGGCACTAGGCTCTCTCCAGCTAGTAGTTCCTCCCTTTAACATTATGGGGAGCACAATCCTCCTCTTGTTCTTCTCTTAAACTTGATCTTAACCAGTAACTTTCATGCAGCAATAAGTCAAGATGCTTTCCCAAACCCCAGTAGAGGATCCCTTTGTTCTCTGTTCCCTCTAGGAAGCCAGGTATATTATGAGAGAAAGTATACTGGATCAGTTTGGATCAATCTGTTTCTTGTAAATTTGCCTGTATTTTATCCTTTTCCCTTTAGAGCTCAACCCAGAGTTTTATCTATTATTAAAACTGCAGCCACACAAAGCATTTCCTTTCTTGCCAAAGTTACTGCATTTGCAGATTTCTAATTACAGGGCACTCTATGCATTGTAACAGATCACTTAAACATCCTTGCTACTGTACATACAATTTTGTATGCAGCTTTCCCCAGTCTTCTGGACCAGATATTTTCCAGTCTCTCTTGCTCACATGGAGCAATACTGCTACTAGGCTGTGTATCTGTTGCTCTGTTTCTTGTTGATACTTATATTTTGCAAAGTCTGGCACTAATTCTGGCTGTTCTTGCTTTGTTGTTACACGTTTTGATCTCGGAGACAGCTTTCTCTGTCAGTGAGCCTCCTCTGTTCTGTGTAAGTTCTCAGTTTGTTCCTGGTAGTCTTCTAGAGATGGTTGACTTGCTGCATCCCTTCTACAAAGTTCCTCTCCCTTGCAATTTTTTCCAACCCTTTTCCTTCCTCAGACCCTGTCCACTTTTACAGATTCCTAGCAATTGTAGCAGTTTTCCCTAAACAGAATCCAATCTTCCTGGAAATTCATGTACCTCAACTACTTGATCCAGCTAAAGTAATAGCCTGGGTAACTTCCTGGTCTTCCCTTTTCATGTGAAGGTCAGTGAAGCCTACTTTCTGATTCCTCTTCTATTTAGGATGAACTAATTTGCAATAGCTTGATTCAGGGTTATTCCAGAAACACTTACAGGAAGCGCTCATGTCCTGCTTGCCAAGGCAAGATGTCATCTCTTCACAGTTCTTGGCAGAATGTTCCCCAGCTGAGCTCTGCCTCTGTGGGCACGCATCTGGGGGAGCTGCAGAATTTCCTCTTGTGATGCAGGACTCAGCAGTATTCATCTATACCAAAGCCTGTCCTTATTCAAACTTGGCTCTCACACAATATATTCCAGATCTAACATGATAGTAAAATTTATCAAAGTAGCCTTAATCCAAATGGATTATTTTATCCATGCAGACTTTTTTGTTTTCTTACAGGGTGCCATGGATTTAACTAACGGTGCTTTTTCCTTCCTCTTTATCAACTTTTCCTGCATTTCTATCCATAATGAGTGGGAAATATGCTTTGATATGTATGGAATTACCGCCTTCACTAGACCCAAATTCTCATTTTTTTATTACTTTATTTGTTTTTTCTTGTTCATTTGATGAATAAAATCTATTGCTTTAGTCAGTGAGGGATTTCTGTCTGAAAAACCCATTAAATTTTTGGTGCATCTCAAAAACATTTGGTCCTTGATGGGTTTTGTTTGTTTGTTTCTGTGGATGTAGAGCTGGCAGTATCTTTGGCAACTCTGTGTTATAATATAAAATAAGTTATTTCATGTGAATATATTGATTTGGTTTTGTATCTGTATGAACTCTAATTTTAGATTTTTTTTTTCCTTCTCCTCCACCTTATTACAAATGAATAAACAAGAAGGAAGCTCAGACTTAAACAAGACTGAGCTTTCTTTTTGCCTTCATTTTAGTTTTTACAAATGTATTTGAGATAGCTATATGTGCTATTCAGAAGTATTCCAAATTGCAGGTGAAATTTGTGTCTTTTAGATCCTTACTCTTTCTCAGAAAGAATAAACTTTTTGGTTTGAATTTTCTTTTTTTTTTCTTTCATAGTATTTTTGTTATTGCCAAAACAAGGTCTTGTGAAAACCGAACAATTACAGTTTCTTTCTCTAAGGGAGGTCCCCCTCCTGCTTTCTTTCCTCTGCCCTCAAGTCTGGACTCTCTCTCTAAGGCAAAGAAAGTGCTTCTTTGTGCTCTGATTTTAGGTGGATGTCTAGTCCACTGTAATTTGATCCTATATGATCAGCTTTCCAAGATATTGTATTTTCCATTGTCAGCTAATATTCTTAAGTCTCTTCAGTCTTCCTATTTATCAAAATCCAATTTAAATACTTAATCTTCTGAGGGGAACATCTCCTGCAGTGTGATGTGCTGTCACACTCCAATTACTTAAACAGAGCTGTAGAGGCTTCTTTCCTTTCAAAAACTGTTTACTTGTAATGGATCCAAATAATTAGGGGTTGCTTTACTTTTAAGTAAATAATGGTGAAAAGGGCACTGGAAAAACTTGCAAGCAAAAGATGTGGTTTCCATATGCGAGTGAGGGGAGAGAAAGGAGGAATGGACAAAAAACCCCAAAATTTGAAGAACAGTGCACAAAGTTTATTCATGCACATTTGTTTAAATACTGAGAAATGCCTAAATCCAGGTGCCATTATTATAGGCCTGTTTTCCAGATACTGCTCCTAAGAATTAGCTTACTTTTGGGGGTAGGGGGAAAAAAAAAAATCACACAAGGTTCTATCTGGCAAATAGTTTTATAATCCTCTTCACGGTGAAACACAGATGGCCATTCAGCAACGCTCCAGATGCTCCTGCAGGAAGCTTAGTCTCTCTGTGGAGCTGTTTGGAGGGTATCCGTGGGTGCTGCTAGCTTCTAACAATGCAGCGTTTATTCTCCTCTTCTGAGAGGTGATCTGAAAAAGCAGAAGTACGTTCTTATGTCAACAGGGAATTAGCTTTTGTTAATGTTAGAAGTAAGCTCTTTTTTTCCACTTAGAGCAATGGTTACGTCCACCTATCCATAACTAGGATGATATAGATAGCTTTCATGATATAATGTTCAGTATTGCATGCGTTCTGCGGCCCAAATGCATGCATTAAAATGCGGATGTTAGTCTGATATTGTATCAGTTGGCAATGTGGTATCAGGCAGAATGCAGCAAGAAAAGCATCAGTAAATACTAAATACAGTAAGTTACAGTCTAGTGAAGAAAGCAATGCTTAAATTTATAGCATAGCCAGCATGGCGTAGTGAAGGGCATCTCTTTGAAAGCATATTTCAGAAATCTGCTTATTTTGCTCTGGATAGTAAAATACAGAAGAAACTAAAAGGAGAGTGAGAAAACAAAGTAGACAGATAATAAAATTCAGTATCATTGCTTCAACGAGACTACTAATAAGCGTGAAATTGAACATCTGCTTAAGTGGATATCTGGGTTATAGCATAAAGATAACTATCATAATTGTACCTTGATATTTCCATAGCAGAGATTTTAGTGGATGATAACTAGCATAATGCAAATACAAATGTTATTCTGTGGTAGAAGCTGTACAATTATTTTACCTGTGATTGATAGGAAGAAGAAAAAAATCAAGTGTTCTGCAGTTTACTTTTTTGAAGGAAATCCTTTGAATCATTTCAATAATTGAGGGAATGTTATTGTGAATTTAACGCTAAAACTTTGATGTCAAAAAATATTTTCAAATAAGAGAAACTGCTTGGAGCTATTCTTTAGCCCATAGCAGCTTGCGATGGTGGTTGGGATTGGGGGTATTTTTTCCATGAAAAAAACATTTCCTGGGCTGCCAGTGAAGTCTCCATGCTGTACAAAATATCTTCTAGAACCACATTTAAAAAAAAAAAAAAAATAATAATATAATCCAATATTGGCCTGGGTGTTTGTTTTTAGAAACTTAACTAAAAAAAACCCCAACTTCCACAAGAAGTCTTTTCAGATTAGATGTCACATTAGCTTCTGTTGTTCATGTGAGGAAGACCTGAATTGGAGACCAAAATTTTCTGGCAGAAATAGTGTTTGGGCATGGGAGGATGAGAATTCAGTGATGTAAAGCAACTGTGTAGTTAGTTTTAAACACTTGGTTCAACTCAATATGTTGCTTTCATATTAATCCATAGGAATTATGATGTAGTAGAGGCTAGCTTATAACAGTTTGAATTTCAGGTATTGAGCTTCACATAAGGTAAGAGAGATGGTCCTTACTCTTTTGCAGCAACTTTGCACTATGTTTGAATTTCTTGAGACTTTATGACTACACCCAGTAGACAATAAAAGACTTGGGGATCTTATTTGTTGCTGCTAAAAAGGACTGGATCTTTGTTACTCTTCCACATACAGCTTTGGGGCAGCTGGTCCCTTGTAAGCCCCTGTAATTATGAGTGAGAGACTGCAGATTTGTAATTTTAAGAAAGAGGCACTGTTTCTGACACATACAATTAATAACTGTGGCTTTCTGGACTTTTTTTTTTTTTTTGTTAGTATCAGTTGAGAGGGTGGTTAAGGTATATTGGAACATCATGTATTTTTAAATAGGAGTTCTGTTATGCAGTAGCCCTCAAACTTCTCAGAATGGTATGGATAAGTGTAGGAATATGGCACTTTATAACATTTAGTGACTCAAGAAAAACCCCAAAACAGAAAAAAAAAAATCTAAAAGAAAACAAAACCAAACTACTTAGCTGAAGCACCTGCAGATCATAATAGAAAGCCTAAATCTATCTAAAAGGTAGCTCAAAATTGGGCAGAGTGTCCTCCATGGTAACTAGCTGAATGTTTAAACCCAGCTTTGATTTTTCACATCCTTTTCTTTGAGCTGACTACTTCAGCAGTAGGGTAGTAAAGAAACATTGTTTGCCTGCTCTATTGTTTTACAGTTTCAGGTATTTAATGCTGAAATATTAAGGGAGGAATTAATTTCCCCCTGCTGCAGGCTTGGCAGCTTAGGAGCCATCAGCTTTCCAAGACTTCGTGTAACAACCCCCATGACTCAGACATACGCTGCTTTGTAAGGCTCAAGCCATCCCATGCACATTTGAAGCAGTGGAGGTGATCACGACATGAGAGTGGGCTGGTCAGAGCGTGTACTGCAGTGTGGGAATTCAAGTGGTGACATTTCTGTGGCTGCTTAAAATGAGAGAATACAGTGTTAGTGTAAATGGTCTTCAGCCTTTGGCAGCAGCTTTCAAGAACATGCCCATGAAGTTCCAAGATTTAAGCCTGTAGGCTCTGATTAACATCCATGCAATCGGGAGGAACAGTAAGAGCTGGGGTTTTTAGGGGGAAGGCTAGTCATAGGAAAAAATTTTTCCTTGGTGAACACTGTGGTTTTTCTTCTTACCAGTATTGTGTTTAAATCAATTAAATCTATCATTGAGAAGTAAAATGACAAAAATGACACACACCGTCAGCCTCTCCTCTTGTGGACACTTGATTTAGCTATTTGAGTTTGGGAACATTAAGTCAAAATTGAGCTAATGTTGAAATTTATTTAACTAGTGCAAGGTTTACTTTTTCTTTCAAGTCATGAAAATAGTTTGCATACTAAAATGCAGATTTTTCTGATTCCTAATACAGTAATAGGAAATAATTTTATAAATAGCTGCTTCTCTTTCAGGGCAGATATAATTGAAATTGGAGAGGAAAAAAGCTAAATAATGACTCTTCAGCAATGACAGTTCAGTAAGAAAGTTTCCATTATGTTAAATTCAAAATACTCCCAGTTAATAAAAATGAATGGTCTGGCATCATCATTAACAATAGCCCATCTTCAACAAACTTTTTAAATCTAATTTTGATTTTTTAATAAATTTATTTTAATAGAGTACTTGATTGGGAATTAATCATTGGACTCAAAAGGAAAAGCTTCTACGCTGAACAGTGTAACAGGCTCTGCTTGGGAAAGTAACAGCTAAATAACTGTCCACAGTGCACAATAGAAGTGAACAAGATACTTCGTTCACAAAACGTAAACACAGTTCCAGTTTGTAAAGAAAATAGCTTCAGCTCAGTTTACCTCAAATCTTGGTTATTAATTCATTGAAATGAATATTCAAAGTGTGTGTAGGTAAAAAAGAAATGTCAAAATCACATGCCTGGATTTTCCCACAGAAAAAATGCATGGAAGGGAAGGCTGAGCTGTTTAATGTCGAGAGCAAAAAACTCAGGAAATACACATTTAGGTCACCTGAGCTGAATTTATTGTAGTGTGGAAAGGAACTGTTATACTTAAATGCTGTTGACATCAGATTAGTTTGTTTGGCTCTTGTCTAGATGTTCCTCAGCCTCCTCCAAAAGCAATCGCTGCTTTACCTCCTGATGGTGGAACTATCCTCCAGACATGGGACGAAATGTGTTAAATTGTATCTGTGACTGTGTGACTTCATTACCACATGGTGATGGAAATCGCTGTAACCTCTGCCCCCATACCTGCACTTCACTTCAGGATTCAGGAATTGTATCTTCACAGTTAAAGTAACGCTGAGCTTATAGCTCTGAGTGTACCAAATGGCATATGGTATTTAATATTTTACCTGTTTAGATTTAGGGGCTGAAGTGAACTCCAAGAACATCTTTCCTATCATAACAAAGGTGTGTGTTTTGTTTTACTTCCCCTCACCCCAACTGTCCTTTGGTCCACATCCAAGTGTTTCAGCAGATTACTGGGAATGGATCAGCTTCCTTGGAAACTCTTGCTGATCTTTATGGCAAACTTACCCAAACCCCATTCGGGACACTGCTGCACTAGGTAGTTTGGGAATCGATTGGTCAGAGACAGAATATCAAGCACAAGTTTATAAACTTCCTTCAAACAACATTCTCTGTGACTGCATGTTGCCTTATAACGCCTTCCTCGGCTCATCACCTGTGTGCTGGAATGAGTGACTTGTTGTTCCTGGTGCCCGCTAGTCCTCACGAGTAGCCTTGGAGACCCGTGACTTTGCAATCTGTTACGCAAACTGTCCATGGTTTTCCACTGAACTCAGAGGCAAAACAAACCCTGGGCAAAACGCAGCTAATTGCGTGACTTTAAAAATAATTTGCAGTTGTGACTGGTTTACTTCTAAAACACCAGAGAGACTGTTTTCCTGGTGGCCATCCTTCATAGATTCAGCTGCTTATTTTATGATAGCAGTTAAAGGAGAACCCCAGATGCTCTCTGACCCTTTTAGGTGGCTTATGGGGTTTTAATAGGGCAGCTGAGAATTAAGTCCCCAGTAATCATGATAGGGACACTATGGCATCAGCTACACATATGCTTGCAGGATTAGACCTTTTTTTGTCAGAGATACAATAGGGGTAACACTTGGCGTGCTGCATCAGAGAGATGACTGCATCTGTTCTCAGAAAGCTCTTTGTGGTCACTGTAATTAGCTTCAAGGGCTGAATGCTTTCCCTAGATGAATCCAGTTGTTTCCAGGACTGTGGTTTATTTGAGTTTTGTATAGGTTAAATCTAATAATCAGGTATCTTAAAAATGCACATAGAGGTAGAGAATGAAGGATCTGCTTACTTTATCGCTCCTTCAGCCACTGTAGGCACAGGTACGAACAAGGAGTGGCTTTCATACTTCTCTCTCGGTAAAGGTAAAAAGTAAAGGCTGCTGTTCTTCATGATGAAATCTTTATCTTCCCTTTATTGTGTTTATCGAATTAATCTTCATAGTTTTAAACATGGAAGAACATTCGAGTTTGCTCACAGCTGATTGAAATACATGTGCAAAAAAGATTTCCCTGTGGTGCAGCTGAGCCGATTAGCTTGATCTCTACTACTTTTTCTGTCCTGAAGTTACTGAGATTAGCAATGCTTAGAAGAGATGTATGTTATATATTTATCTCACTCCTATGACAACAGATTTTGGGTTGGCTTTACAAAGCCCATCAGGATTTGCATGTCCTTTTTGCATTAAAACTAGTCTTTGCCTTTGCCTTTGGCTAGAAAAACAGAGGTAAACCATGGGGGTTTTTCCCATAGTTCAGTTACTTCTAGATCAGACAGCTATGTAACTCAGCCTTCATGGTTCACCTTGCACAGCTCTGATGTCAGAGATAGTCCCTAAAAGTAGCAGTTTTGCAAGGGTATCAAATCCACGTCATCCTTGTGCTCCAAAAGCTTCCTTACATTTCTGGGGGGAGGTGGGGGGGAAGAAGCTTCTGGACCATTCTGAGCCTTCCTTAAGTAAAGCTCTTACTCTATTTGCAGCCTGTCTACCTCAAAGGATTTATGTTCTGTAGAATTAACATCTCGCAGGTTGTTCCTGAATAGAAGTCCTTAACCCTGAAGATTGTGTGGTTTCTGTTTTGGCTTAAACAGTGGTGTGATTGCCACCAGTTCTAATGCTCAGAAATATTTACAAAGATCTCATTATCCTATTTGTAATAAAACGTATTTTTCCTTCTCCCCATCCTCCCCCCTACCTCTGCCCCCAAATTTATAATGCAGGCTGAAGAAAGATGTAATATCCTCGCCCTCTACTCTGCCCTGGTGAGACCCCACCTGGAGAACTGTGTCCAGTTCTGGGCTCCCCAGTTCAAGAAAGATGAGGAACTCCTCAAGAGAGTCCAGAGGAGGGCCACAAAGATGTTGAGGGGACTGGAGCATCTCCCCTATGAGGAAAGGCTGAGAGAGTTGGGCTTGTTAGAGAAGATTGAGAGGAGATCACAGCAACACGTACCAATATCTCAAGGCTGGATGTCATGAGGACGGAGCCAGACTCTTCTCAGTGGTGCCCAGCAACAGGACAAGGGGCAATGGGCACGAACTGAAGCATAAGAGGTTTCAGTTGAACGTGAGGAAGAACTTCTTCACTTTGAGGGTGACAGAGCACTGGAACAGGCTGCCCAGGGGGTGTGTGGAGTCGTCTCCTCTGGAGATATGCAAAGCCCACCTGGACGATGTCCTGTGCAACCTGCTCTAGGTGAACCTGCTTTAACAGGAGGGTTGGACTAGATGATCTCCCAAGGTCCCTCCCAACCCTTGCAATTCTGTGATTCTGTGTGATTCATATTTTTTTAAAAAAAGACAAGAACTGGGAGTACAGACAGTGCCCTCCTGATGCTGCTCATGTAAATCCCAATGGTCTGTAGGTAGACCGAGGACTGTCAGACATGACTTGTAGGATGCAAGAAGAATTCGCCAACTTGCATTAGAAAGACCTTGCTTCCATTTTTGCCCTTTAGAAAGGGTTATCAGTCTTATGAATGACCTAGAACTCATTAAAACTATACTATTGAGCAAAACTCCCGTTAAATGCACCCTAACTCACATTTTCTCAAGCGTATGGAATGTGAAATAACACACGTAAAGCATGGCCAGCCTCGACAACATTTGGACAAAGTGAATATTTGTCTCTCACTTACAGCTTATCAACCTTCAGCAACATAACAAAGTGTGTAGTGGCTATTGATTTAGCCTTTTAATATGTTTTGGGTTTCTAAAATGCTTTAAAAAATCTCCTTTAGCCACTGCATTACAACTCCTGCTCCCCTTATTTTTTTTCCAACTAAATTTTTGCATGTCTCACCTCAGGTGGTGTGCTTATTTAAATTCACAAGAAAAATCTGTAATTTTGTGTTCATAGATGTGTGGAAAGTGTACGCTTATCACAATAAAAAGGGAGAGAGGAGGAAGGGAGAATTTTGTTACTTTTTTTTTTCTTCACCATTAACATCTTAAGTCCCTAGTAAATTGGCTGTCCTTTAATCACATCCTTAACAACCCATGATGAGCTATTAATTGTATGTGCACTACATCACTTGCAAAATCCCTCTGTACTGTTTTAGCTTTCCCTTCTCTCAGATTATAGTGGCAAGAATTTACCTGGAATGCTTTCTTCAGCTTTTTCCTAATTCTGATTATGACTCCAAAAGTCATATCCCTAGACCAATATGGAGTTGATTTTTCCCTTTAGTCATGGTAACTTCACTTTATTTAGCATGTGGGCTCACAAAGACGACAATTTGTTCCATTTCCTCTCTCTTCTTGTTCTTTTTGTCCCCAGAAGTTTTTCTTTTCCTTCTGAAAACAGAAAGAAATTAAGACAATAGCTGGCAAGGACTTATGTTTCTGTGCCTTTTCGTGGGATGTTCATGTTCTATTTATGGAAATTGGGGTTTTTTTATAAAGATTGAGAGGATAACACATTATTAGATGTACTTGGTTTGCCTGCCCTAATGGACATGATGGCGATTTCATGTCAATAGAAACTACTGTTTAAAATAGAAGCTTTCTGTTGCAGCTTGGGTTTTTTTCCAAAGCAGGTTACCAGTTGCAGGCTCTGCTTCTTTTTATTGCCAGTTTAGTAATATCCAGAGAAAGATTTCACACAATGTGTATGGGCTACTGTTACTTTCATATTTGATTGATGTCTAATATTTAATTGTCTTCTGATTTTTCCCCTTTTACTTCCTCAGACTGAGCCAAAGTGGAACAATTCCAGTTTATTCCCTCTTTGGGCAGCTTCTGTACAGCATTTTTGATGCCATAGAGCAATGCAATTTTTTTTTATCTTCTGCCTTGCTAAATGTGCTACTTGACTTTTATCATAAAATTAATTCATCAAGAGCTTTTTCAGTACTGAAATCTGTACTATGTGTAAAAGAAGGCTTGCCTGTGGTGGTGGTAGTTGTGGTGTTATATTTTCTAGATTCTCATGGAAAAACTACAAAAGAAGCAATAAGAAGCATAACATTGCTACAACATGCTGATTTACTGAAAGACAACCAGCAAAGGTTTTATATGAAAATTCATTTGAGCTACATCAACAACATGTATGGATGAAAAGGATGTACTTTGTATGCTACTGAAAGTAAGTTCCTTGTAGTATACATTGCCTGCTGTGCCCATCAAATTGAATTAGCACTTAGTGATCTGGTGAAAAATGGTGCCTGGATCAATTGTTTTGGGAATGGCTATAGGAAAACTGATGTGTATTCCATCCAACATCCCAAAATCAATGAGACATAGCTGACTGTGCATATGTGTTGTCATCAAAGCCGCTCAAATTGAGATCCATGTTTAGCGTGCAATGAGAAGTCAGCACTTACAGGACAGTAACAGCTATTTTTAGCCGAGACTAGTTGTCTGCATACCTGCTTCAGCCATGTAAACAGATCAGCTGCTGTCCTCTCAAAAATAAATACAGAAATAATTTTGAAAAATTTAGTAATTACTAATTTGCATGAGTGATATTGCATGAGTTTTGGCAGAAAGCTCATTCTCACAAGCACCATTTGGCTTACCCTAAACTCTAAAACGGTCTTGAAACCTCTCAAGAAAAAAAGAGAGAACTCAAGTGACAACACGAGACACAATTTACAAAGAAATAGCAGAAGTAATGTTTTAAAATTGAGTCAAATATATTCTTGGCTTCAGTAAAACTCTGTGCATCCATCTTATTTAACGTTTCAGCTTCAAATGCTAAAATGATGATGTATAAAACCTGGCAAAAAAGAAAAATCCCTGCTTTTTCCTATGTATAACAAATGTTCATGCACAGATTTTGAAGAAAGAGCAAGATCTCTGTCATTATTTAGAGGAACAGAGAACCATTCCAGAAATAAGAATTCATCTTAATAGAAATTAGTCTAGGAATTTCTCCTTCTTTTTTTTTTTTATCTTCCTACAAATTACATCTTTTAAGCTACAGAAACTGTAAGCTTCTCTCCCTGCATCAACAAGTTCATCTTGTGTGTTTATTTTCCACAGCAAGCTCTCATACAGAGAGCTTGTCTTAATATACAGTTGTACAATTAACTTTGAGGCATAAGCATCCAAAACCTTTTACATTACAGAAAGTTGGGAACTGAAATCGCTGGAGCAGATATGTGCACCTGTATTTGCCTTTTAACAGGTAAGGGAGTTTTTGCAGCTAGGTTTGCTAAATATATGACTGTGACTGATATTGGGTACACAAGGCATACCTTAGCTCTCCTTTTTCACTGATGAGGGAAATACTTTATCATCCAATTGATTATGACTGAATGAGGAGATTGTGCATTGAGCAACTGCAAAAAGTAGCAAAGATTATTAGACCCCTTTAACCAAACTCCATTTGCAAAAATCAATTCCACCATCAGAAAAATATTTGTCACTTTTTATCTTTGTGAAGGATTGATGCTTAATATCGTAGAAAGCATCTAGCCCCTGGCTGGCACTCAGAAAATATCCTACATTTGTTTAAGCTGTTGTGCCATTATAATATTGCATGTAAACAGAAACAAATTATGCGCATTAATTTCTTAGAGGTGAGAAATTATAACATGGGGTGATGATGACTTTGCTAATGTGTATTTATCTATTAGACATGTCAGAACATACCCACAAGTGATATCAGCGGGTAAAAAGACTTTGTGTACCTAAAATCCCAGACTGCTACAGCAGCCAGTACATCTCCTTTTGTAAGCTTGTTTCAGGGTCTACTATAAGAAAACTCCTCAATTATACAACCTGTAGATAAGAATCATGGCCTTGTTCAGTAAGATTTCAGTGGTTTCTCTAAAGTTATGACTGTTACTCAGTATATAGTAAAGGCCAGATAACTTAACTATGTTTTTGTTTTAGTTAAGGGTTGAGGTGTTAAAACAGGTTCCTTGCATGATGACTGAAAAAGCTGTTAATTATGGAAGTCTGAATCTCCAGTGCTTTAAACCCACTTATTCCTGACTAAATGAGCACTAAACTGTTACAAATCAGAATTTTCAACCCCCTCCATGCTATTAAGTGACCAAACAGTGCAGGTAATGCAGAACCTTGCCCTGTGCTTTTGTCCATTCGCCTGTAAAATAACCAGCAGAGTAATTGTATCTTTTCAATCTGAATGGCTCTCTTTGAAACGTGTTAACAAAAAGCCTCTTAGGCACCAAACAGTGCATTTGCCATCTCTTTTGGCACTTGCGCTGAACAGCTCAGTATTACTTTCCTCACAGACATCCGGAAATGGGAAGGGAGTTTCTGGTATGTTAAAAGGCAGTAGCAGAAACAGACCCACTTTTGGACCACCCCACCTTTTCCCTTCGAAATATTTTTGATCTACCTCTAACCTCACCACCTGCACGCACTAAGCACTCTGGATTACCCCACACCTCTCTTCCCCCCCCTGGAGCACCCAACCTGGTTTTTCCTCCACTACCTACCTTTTCTGCCCAACGCTCCCACCCCTTCCAAAATAAAACCCATCCTTGTTTCCCAAGTACTGTCAGAGATAACTCCGACTTCGTCCACCGCAGGAGCTTAGGGCACTTTTGCATCCCCCTTCTCCAGTCGGCAACTTATCACTGAGTCCCTGAAAGTCCCCAGACATGGGGAAAAGGGAGACCTGCCCCATCTGCCATGCTGGTACAGCCACTGTGGTATGTCCTTCCAGCTTTCCCAACTCACCTGTGGGTGGGGAAAACAGCAAAGGATGGAGGGGAGAGAGGGAACAGTCCTTATTCTGCCAGCTCACTGTCACCGTATATAGAATGCCTCCATCTCTTGCCTTGTTTTTCTCTCCCCGCCTGCCATCTCCTGTTCCCCCCCAAACCCCTGGGTCGCAGGAAATCCAATTTTATTGCTGGGGGGGCAGGAGCAGGGGGAGAACTTTGGGGGTATATATAAAGGGAGCATCAAACAGAAGAGAGAGAAAACCAAGTGGAGTAGTGAGCAAGGCAAGGCATACCTGGGGTGAGAAGTTTGTTGTGGCTCTCCTGGGGGAGGAAAACTGCCCACATAGTCAACAACTATAACAGTGTTTTTCTACCATGGGTAAGTTAAATGTATTTAATTGTAAAGCACTTTATAGCCATGTGCATATAGTATATTTGAACTGCAAAGTGCTGTTACACTTGGCCATATTATAAAAGTAAATTCTAACTTTTTCTAATCCAGTAAAACAGCTTGAGCTATTATATTAGTCATTACAGACCCCAGCAGAGGTGTAGGAATCTCATTAGGAATGCAAATGTCAGGTAGGACACTTAAAAACCCCATTATGGGGAAGAACCCAAGTATCAAAAGTGACATAAATTGCTGGCCAACCTGAATATTGCAGAAGAGAAATCCTGCAGAGCTCTGTAATGTGGTTTAATTGGAACGGCAATTACTACCAGCTTTATCTTGATATAATGATGATTAAATGTACAGATAACTAGGCTTATGCTAAAACTGACTGACTAAAAAGATATGTAGAGAAAGGTAATAAGTCTCTTTAAATATTGAATAAAGCTCTTCGGGCAATAAAAACATTTTCTAGGAGTTTTGTGTATTTTAATACTATATCTGTTAACAGTAATACTTCAATATTACATCTGTTAATAGTAATGCTACAGACTGACATACGGTGTAAAATTACATAGGTTATGTCTATTTCAAATCTGAAATTTAGGCTTACTCAGCAAAAACTACTTTCCTAATAAAAACCTAGCTGTTAATTTTCTTCGCCTCCATATTTGGTTGTCTAACACTTCCATGCCTTGCTCTGTGCTGGAGAAGCCAGGCTCTGCCTGGCAAGAGCATGAAGAAATGCCTGGTAAGAGGGTAAGCCCTTGTAACTGTGCAGAGCGTTGGGATAGGACCACTATACATCTTTAAGTGATTTCAAAGCCAAATTGGAAGACATGAGATGGTGATGTTTGAAGATGCACACTTGTGACCTGCTGTTGCAGTGCTGAAACTTAGGTGGTTTGGCAGGGAGGCAGGATAAAGTTAGGAATTAATAAAGAAGAGGGGATGAGGAGAACACAGCCAAACTGCTTTTGACTGCTCTTCGCCTTTCAGCTGCGTCCTTGTTCTGTCTTTCTCTCCTTTCGCACCTTTCCCCACTATCAAAGAAACTTTGGAGTACAGTAGGATTGGCTGTTTGCTTGGATGTAAATAAAATTAAACTGGACTTCTTGCAGGCAATCAGGTTTGATTATTTTCATTTCTCTTTATTTAAAGAAATTGATAGGGGTGTTATAGTGCACCCAGAATTCCGGTCACATTATAGAGGCTGATCAGGGTACGGAGCTTTATGTACTCTGTCATTTTGAGATTAGCCCTGTGGTGATTAGGAAGAGCCTAACCAGGTTCAGGAGCCTGTCTAACAGCGGCATAAACATTGAGGAAGCATCAGTGCATGTTCAGCAGCTGAGCTGTTCTATAGAATAGATGGCATGTATTTTTTTTGTTTTTAAATCGGTGACAGAAACACAGTCCAAACAAAGCATAGTGCAGCATGTGTTTTTTCTTTTTGAGGAAAGACTGCAGAACCAACAGGAGATGCAAGCGATGAAGGTACTGGGATGAGTTTGTTACACCCACAAAGCATAAATTAGTCAGGCTTTAGCTTTAAATCTCCATTGGCTTTGCTCACTCACTGCTGTCCATATAAAACCATCACACTCTTTAGCACAATTAGGCTTGATTGTTTAACCAGTCTGGATTGAAATAGCATTAATTAGCTATGTCGTGCTATTACTCATTGTCCATAAACTTGCTGTTACCATTCAGATCATGCTTGAGTTTACTGGCAGAGCAAAACCTGAAAAACATATCCATCATATATGGAGCGGTTTCGTTTTTGTTTGTTCAGTTTTCTGAGGGAAGGCATACTGCAACACTATGAAAAGCTTTTTAAATCTAAAATGCGGTAGGGAAAGAGAGAGAAGGGGGAAATAGCACCAAATTTTATTTGCTTTGGTTAATATGTAGCTTTGCAACCAGGAAACCTTCCTATTTTTCCCTGTTTAATAGCTCATATTAAAATTTCTAAATTGACTTCCTGGGTGTACAGAGTTGGTTTTTGCATTTTACAGAGATCCCAGTCCACAATTTACAGGCACAAGATTTACTTTCCTTCTCACAGATGTTTTACTCTGCCTTGCTTTTATATTTGCTTTTTTCTGTTTAGCTCTTTTATAATGAGCACATGAACTCAAGAAACACAGAATAGCTTAAATTAAGATTTAACTAGTTCATTTAAAGCCATACAAAGTCAAGCACAGAGGAGCAAGCACACCATGTTTATTGTCATTCAAGTTACTTTAAAAAACAAAGCTGAACAAAAATGCCAACATTTGTGTTCATTTGCACAAACAAGTGCCTGTTTGTGTATAGTACAATTTTTTTTTTTTAGTTTAAATTAAAACTAATTTTCTAGTTGTAAACCCCAGACTTCATCAGATCCCCAACCATCTAACAGCAATAACTCCATGCTTTCCCCATATTCTGCTTTGTGCTTGGCTGGTGCACCAGCTTGCTCCTTTGGTGTGAGCAATTACTGTCATAAGGCATAAATCTGCTTCATAAAGCGACAGTTTAAGCTCGCGATTCTTAATGCTGGGCCTCTTAGCATAATGATTTCTTAACATAACACTCTGAGAATTACCCATGTGGATCAAAAAGAAGTCTTGAGTGAAAAAATCGTTCTGTCTTCCAGAGGGATCTCCCATTGGCTTTGTACAGCTTAAGCATATAAACTGCTGTTATTTCATTCAGTACTAAAACTCGTACTGAGCTTGCATAAGAACTTCATTTAAAGACACCAAGAAGACAGGAAAGAATGAATGTCTGTCATTTAACAGACTGTCTTCTCCTGTCACACAATGTTTTTATAAAAAAAAATAAAAAATAAATCAATGGAGAGACATAATGGCAAATAGTAACTCCTCCTTTAAGTCATGGACCTTCTGCATTTATTGGGAAAGCTTTCTTATTGAAGACATGTTGATAAGTTTAAAGAATCCATTAAGTTAGAATCCTCTGGTCCTTCAGCATGGACAAAAAAGAAATGCAAAGCACCGCACTCACAAAAAGTAGGCGTCATTGAGAAACTTCATCAGTCCCTATGTAGATGATGCAGTGAAGGCAGATGGGGTGTTTACTGCTTTCTTTTCTTGTTAGGACTGTATGACATGTAGATTTTTTTATATAATTTTTGTTATTGAATCCTGTGGAAATTTCCACGTAATTGGATGTCATGGTCCTCAAATTCTAGTTGTAGTTTGGTTTTTGACTTGCTGATAAGCTTGGCAACCTCCACTGTCCTTCCCTAGTGACAAAGGAGAAATATTGGCCTCTTGAGTAGCTGGTACAATTAATGCCTGATGATTCTACGATTCATGTAATGTTTATGCAGCAATTTCCACTGTTGTCCAATATCGGGGATGAATCTCTTCATAGCGACTATCAAATATTTTAAAAAATTGTAACTTAGTCAAGAGCACGAGATCTACATCTAATAAGAACTTTCCGAATGTAAATCATATTCATGCAATGCAGAAAGATTTCCTTAGTAAAATAAGTCAATAATACTAACTAAGAAGGATGCATTCTGTCTAATATTTCTAACATGCTCAAATTTTGTTGGGTGCTCTTAGACTGCCTTTTTAATTTAGATTTCCAGACACAGCTAAAGCACATCCTAGATGCAAACCATACCACAACTATATGTAATTTTGAACAGAAAAATTACTTACAACTGTCAAGTGCTACATGGATATCTTTTTTTAATTTCCTTTCAATACTATTGACATCCAAGTCAGTTTCAGCAAATGTGATTTAGTCAATAATTTCTACTGGTATTACTAGTATGGCTTAGAAGAGAGTCAGTCACCTACCAGACATAATAGCTGTATTAGGAAGGATGCTATTTGTCACACTGATCTTTGCCTGCCTGCACAGCAGGAGATGAGAAGGCAGTTTGCCTGACTTTGTGATTTTTTTTTTTTTTTTTTTTTTTTTTTTTCCCCCCCTTTCTCTGATTTGGCTAAACCTAGTTCTACTGAAGCCAGTGGAAATACTTTGCTCATCTCACATAGCCTTGGGTCATGTAACCTTTCACAAATTTCTGTATCTGAGACTTGCTTTCATTCAGGAATCCCAGCAAATATTGCAAAATCTTTTTTACGCTACCATTTACACTAATGTATAAAGGAAACCCTCTATCATTTAAAAAAAACCTACAAAGCCTGTAATTAGTATCTGAATAACATGAAGTTTTTTGAAAATAAGGATCAGGATAGGACTCAAAAATTGTAAGATTGTGGTAAGGTTGAAAGCAAGAATGTGTTATTTCCTCCCTCGCCTTCAGCAGTTGCCCCTGCTGGCTTGGTACGGATAAGTTACTGCAGGCTGGCATATAAATCCAAACTTTGTCTCGCTGGGAGTTAATTTTTTGTATTTCTAGTGTATTTTTAAATTAGAATTCTGAACTCTGTGTTCAAAGTTTTTTTCTTCTGGTTGTGTTTTTATAGTCCAAATCAACTACAAGGAAAAACCCAAACATTTGCTTTGGTGAATCATATCATCTAGGCCTTGGTGGTGGAATATAGGATGGGATGAGCTGTCACTTCTTCTATAGCTGCATGTTAGTAAGATGGAGACCTTCCTGCTTCAAGGTCTCAGCATTAGCTAAAGAAAATTTCCTTTAAAGTAACACATGAGTTAGAGCAGTATAAACAGTAAGGCTGCCAATTTATTGCTATAGACTTCTGTCAGGAATCTGAGTGAACTTGGTACTTGATTTTGACATGCAAGTTTATTTTACACCACAAGGTTTGCTTTTTCCAATCATACTTCTCCTCAGGGTTTATTTAGTTTTGCCAATACTAACAAAACTATTTGTGTGGTACCTGCTGGATTATTATCAAAGACATCTAGCAAGTCATTCTACACCCTCTTCTTAACGTCTTTTTAACTCAAGTACATAAACAGTTAACTTATTCCTTAAGTAACTGCCTTCCAAATCCCAAGTCACTTAAGCATTCCCTGATTATGTATTTACTGGATGTCACTTGTTAAATTTTGTTTTCTCAACATTATTAGAGTGAAATGCTCTGGCTATCAGAACATACCAGTGGTGTTTCATACACTGCAGTCATCCCATGCTTGTCTGGGCCTCTCATCCTTCTTGTACTGCTTTTCCTTGTCAAAATGTTGGCTGAAGACAGAGGCATTTTCTAAACACTTCATTTGGTGTTTGCTTTTTTGCTGCCTCTTTTTTTTTTTTTTTTTTTTTGTGATGGGCCACTAACTTCAATATCTCTTAGGACTCCTGCGATGGACAAACAGAATGTTTTTTCAGCTTAATAAACTGGAAAGACTAGTTCAGTGCTTAACAAGCAAGAAAATCAATGTCTATTTGCATGTTCTTTCTGCTTTAGGCTACTCTAAATTTACCAGATCTCCCAAGTAATCTCATTTTGAGCTTAATATGCTTAACAGTTTATACCATCTCTGCTTTATTTTCTGCTATCATTGATCAGAGCTGAGAATTCCTATAGACCCTTGTGTATTCTAGCATTTTTCTGTCATGACTATTATTATGTATTGTGTTTTCCAGGGACAAATTTCACATGGGATTGGTGAATCAATATTTTCTGCCAAATTTCGTGAGTGTTTGGCAAAGTGGCAGTATTAATTGAAAAAACCTGCTGGGTGTTCAAGCATGCTAATGTAAACAGGGGCACTTTTTGTTTCCAGCAGTGTACTCTAGCCATTTAGTGGCAGGATTTTAGTTCCTAGTCACATGAAAGCTCTCATGCTGAATGGCAGGTAAGTCTTCCTTCAGGAAGAATATTATTCCCATTCCAAATGAAAACAGATAACGTCAGCTGAAGTTGTACCCCTTCACGAGAAGACTGGTGTTGATTTTGTGATTTGGGAGGGATCTGAGAGAAAGTAGAGTAGGTAAGTTTTCCCTTGAGGTGGTCTTCTACTAGGAAAATGAAGTAGGTGAGGGGACACCTAATTTTCCATCACCAGACGTAAACAGGCGTTTCCAAATCTTCAGTGGTGATGTTTCTGCATTATCTGCCTAGAGGACAAGCACAGGCCTGTTTTTTAGCCTTAAGTGATTTATGAACTATATAATACCAAATTGTTGGTGAAATTCACTTGAGTGGGTACAACTGCAGTCTCCTTTTAGGTTGATAAGCAGCCTTCTGTTCTGCTATAAAGGTGCATTGTTATTTTCTAGTGGATAATACTCAAATTCAGATTTGAAAACACTGGGACAACATTTATGATCACCAGTTATATAATAAGAGGATTTAATTAAGAGCCTGTGTAGAGACCGTTGCATCTCACTTGTTACAAGGGCAAATCCTTATCTGCTAGGATCTGCTGTGTTTGCTGGGGCAGATGTTGACATGCAGCTGCAACTTTCCTCCTGCAGTTCTAGGGAGAAAGAATCGCAACCAGGACGAGCCCAGGGCTCTGCCCATTTACCTACTTTGGCATCACTAGCCTCCGGGCCCTGATGCTTGTACTCTGCTCTCCAGCTGAGTAGACTTTTTTTGCAGGCGAGGAGGCAACATTTAGAGCCCAGCAACCTGGCCAGAATATTTTAATATTTAGCACTGAAAAGCTATTTCTAGTTCAGAAAGGCATTCTAATTTAAAGTAGCCCTGCTGGTTTTGATGGGACAGGGGAAACACTTAAGCTCTGCTTTAATCCAGTTAGTCAGTCCAGATATCAATAAAAAAGTTCCAGCCAGGGCTCAGGATAATTAGGCCACGTATTTATATGGTGCTTTTTTCTCGTGCTAATACCTGCGCTATATGTCTTCAATATATCCTGGGTAAGGATGCATTTGCTGTAGTAGTGCTTCTGACTGTGGCGTAGACATAGTCTATGACTCTCATTTCTCAAGGGAAATAGGCAAGTTTCCCTGGCATAAATAGAAAAAAACTAATGACTGCATCTACGTTTCTTCATTATCTTCATCATTTTACCGCTGCTGTTAGGCAACATGTCAGCATCTAGCCATAAACATCTCTGCCATGTAAAAGATGTATGCTGACTTATAAACATCACGCTATATTGCAGGCACACATACGATTTCTGAGTGGCTGGGTTTTTTTTCCTTCATGACTGCAGGGCTATTTCTGTGGGTGAGATTACTCACTGGTCTGTATCCCTACTTTCTTCTGGCTTTACTAATTGGCCTTTGCTTTAGAAGTAAATCAAACTGCACAGATTTGTGTTCAGATACAAACTGTGAGTATTTCTGGTAAAAAAAGTTACTATTTGTAAACTTACATGCTCAAAGAGAGAGAAGCATAGAGTTGTTATTGTGGCAATTTTATTTGATGGGAATTGATGTGAATATGACTTTTACTAAGGAGGAAGACAGCAACAAGACTTGACTTGTTTGTACAAAATCTCTGTTTGCGGATAAGTTTTCGAAAACTAATGAAAACTTAATCCTTTTTAATTAAGCTGCAACTTAGCAACTGAAAGAAAAAATGGCTTGGAATAAATTGATTAAAAATGTAGGAAGGGCTATTATGGAATTTTCCCTGAATTTAAATCTCGTGATGTATTTGAGTCAAATCATTATATGCCATGTTCACAATTTATGCCGTGTTCACAATTTATACCAGCTGACTTTAAGTGTGCTTCATTAGTGTAATGCCAGTGAGAATTTTCCACTAACTGAAAACCTAACGAATGCAGAAGATTTAACAAGCTCTTAATCCATGTTAATCTAAAACATGAAGAATCAAAAATAACAATGAATTTTTCACTTATAAGTCACGTTAGTGATCCACATAGCCTAGAATCCCTATATCATTTTTGAGATCTTAAGGACTGCTAAGCATAGGAAATTTATGTACAATGTATTCTTTGCAGTGTTTCTCATAGGAAACTCAAGCCTGGCTCTGTTCGTAGGCTTTCTAGTTAATGCAGCGCTACTAAAATCCATCTTAAAAACAAGAACAAATCTATATAAAATAAATTCTAGTGCTTCAATACATCAGTCCTTAAGATGAGTTTTGCGTGATCTTGAATAAACTTGTGCTTTATAGAGGCAGCATGCTTATTTTATGCAATGCTAACAGTAATATTTTTTTCTGTGAAATGTAAATGGATTCAGAGTTTTTGTTTTATTGCTGTTCGTGGCGATGACTTATTGCTCGTTCACGGGAGGAGTGAACGACTTCTTAAACTGAAACTCAACTGAAAGTTTCTTTTTAACATTTCTAGATAAAGGGGCTGAGTCTGATCTCATAATTTTTATACTTGAGCAACTTCAGTGCTGCTGCTATTGTTTTTATGCCATCCAAAGGCATGATCTGGCTCAGCGGGAAACTGGAGAATCTAAAGTTCAAATAATTAGCATTAGCTGAACATTATTTGGGGATTGGTAATATTTCAGACTAAGATTTTTAATCTTTTTATTCAATTAATTAAATTTTATTAAGAGCCACGGTGAATACAGGTGTTGATAGTCCTGTTATGTGGCTGCATCCAGCTTTAAAGCCAAGTTTGGAATAACTTCCTGTCTGCAACTTTTTTTAGCAGTCAGGCTGAGTTACGCTGGTTGAATAAACCCACAAATGTCACTAAGTAATGATAGCTTACCATAATTGCTAAAAAATCCTAATATTGCCCAAAAGGAAAGTCATGTGCAATGGACACAGAAATCACAGAAATTAGTGTACTCTTCAAAAAGCTTGTGAAGTTTCTTTGCAGCTCTGATGTTACAAAGCCATTAATATGTAATAAGGTTTTTTCATTAACATAAATCTTTATGTAGTATAATGTCAAATGAGTGAAAAGTGAGGATTCAACATAAGAGTTTTAAGCATTTTGTAAGGAGAGTGATTTAAAAAGGGATGATTTGGTGACAGAGACAGGAATCTCAGTCTACAGTCTATGCTCCATTAATGACTCTATCTTAGGTGGTATAATAATATAAATATAGTGACAGGGAGAGCCAAATGTGGGATTTTTGTTCCATGATGGAATATTGAGAGGTTTCAGTTGTTTTCTGTCATAAGCTAGGCTAAAATGTGGAAATTTTGAAATTTTAATTATTTTTGTAGAATATTCTATTTATTTCTGAATTGTGACGTTATTGATTTTTACATATATACACACACGTACACACACACTTTTAAAAGCAATTAGATTTTTAGGTAGTGATTCAGCTGGCAAATCACATTGGTCTTGCATTGCCTTAGAAGCGCTACACAATTACACCTGGACATCAGGTGCTGCTCAGAAGGGTGGAAGACCCTCAGTCATATACGCTGTCCTAGTATGCATGTCTTACACACCTTAGAGTATCTAAAATAGGGTTAGATGCATATGTTTAAGCGGCTGAATACCATCATTACAATCATATGTGTAACATAATTATAATTTCTATTGCTTTGGTTTTGTGTGTTGTAGAAAGAATAAATCTTTAAGTTAACATTCATTCTATGGAGAACATAATGAAATAGAGAATTTGATTATTTAACTTACAGTTGTTTTCACTGGGAACGGTTTGCTATAGAAATTTTTTTAATCTTTACTAGCTCTTTGTAGTGCCTTAGTTCAAATGACAGACAGTAGCAGTAGATATCAACCAGTTAGGTAGATTAAATTGCTGGGAATGTTAATACAAGCAGTAGTTCAAGAAACTAAATTCAGCCACAACAAATCAAGTGAAATTTGTACTCAACTGTTTTCAGACAGGATTTTTAGCACTGTACAATAAGCATATTTTTAGCACTTTGCAATAAGCATATAAGATACATAGATGCTTTGTTTCACATAGGTAGGAAAATGAAGCTGCTTATGAAGAAAGCAAACACTGAAACAAAAATTAGGAAAAAATTGAAAATGTGATATGTGGAAAAGACTTAATAGCGCGCTCTGGTCCTATGAAGAAGCAAGTACAATAAACATATATTTGAAAATTTGCAGGACTTCCATCAACATGTTGTGGGGCTGACAGAGAAAGGGTTACAAAAGCTTGCCGTAGAAGGTCAATTTTATGCCCTTTGCTTTGGCAATGGTTAAGGAGAAGATATGGAGTCAGACCTGACGGCTGTGAACATATGTTACTGGCAGTATGAAAACAGAGGCAAGTTATACGAGTCAAAAACTTTTGGAGCGAGAGAGCAAGTCAAGCCGACACCATAGTCGCAGAGCCCCACAGTCATGTGGGCAACAGCCACCTCAAAGGAGCTGTAAAGGTAAGCTGAGACCTCAGAAAAATGTTTTCTGCCGCCTGGTGTAAGAAAAATCTGGAAAGCTGGCAGAGAATCCTCCATTACTCTGTCAGCCTGCCACTGTGCCTGGGAGTGGTGGCTTCAGACACGCTTGTGCGTGTGGAATTACCCTTCCACCATTCCATGGTCTTCAAAGGCTTTCTGTCAGTGTTGGCCTGTTTCAAAGCACAGCTAATGAACCCACTCCCTGAGGTCCTGTACCGGAGCCGTTCATATTGCCTTCGCCATGTTGACAACTCCAATGATTTGGGTCCCCCTCTGTGCTCTGTGGTGACTTGTGCATGATATGGAGACAACCCAAGACAGTACCAGTAGTTTACCTCAGAGAGACGTTGTAACATTCAGCATCTACAGTAGGTGTAAACTTCTTTGATTAGAGAAGTTTGCTCTGCAGCTTTTAGGTTCTGAAGCATTTTACAAGCCTTCCATGAGGTTATCCTCCATCTTTTATACTGGAAGGGACAGCCTGGCTGGTACTATACCATAAGTGATATAATGTGTCCTACTGGACAAGAACAAAAAGACAAAGGGAAGAAAGGAAGAGCCTGTTTAGAGATTAATTCCCATGAGGAAAACCAAAGTTTTATCACAGAAAGGAGAAAATCAAGAACTGGTTCTCCAGTACAAGGAAGAGGAATGTTGACAGGAGGTGCATCAGCACAGACCGAGACACATTATTTTTCTTAAAATTGCGGATGCTAGTTTCCCCAATTTTTATAGCTAAAGCATTAAAACTAGAATGTGGTAAAGGCAGAGAAAGTAAATGTATGGGTATATACAATTGCCATATTTAATTTTTCACACGGAGAACACAACAGGGAGAATACTTTGTGAAAAGATCTTTGTTGAGCATTAATGACAGAAACTGTAGCAGAGAAAGCCAATAAACTTAACATGCAAATAGCGACTATCATGAATCAGCTCAGTCTCCTGTTTGTCAGCGTAGGAGAAATACAGTATGGTAGACATAGGAAATCAATGCAACCACCACACTTTAAATACTCTGAGCTTCTAAAGGTCAGACCAGCCTGGCTATTCTGCATTCACTCACTTACCCCTGTTACGGTCCCATTCTCCCTCTGCTGAGTTTGTCTTTAAAAAGGAGAAAATTCCTTAAGCTTATGTGTTTTTTGTCCCTCCCTCAACTTTTGTAATGGTAGTCATGGCACCTCAGTAAATAACTTTTGTCAGAAATACTTGATGCAATCTTTTTTTCTTTTTTTTCCTTAAAAAAATCTTGTACTCGAGGAATTTCTGGTGAAGTATGCCAAAGGACCATCTTTTTGTTGGGTGTTTGTACAGCACCTGCTCCTGCATCTATGCATCCCATGTATAGGGGACACACAGATACCTATGTTTGATGCTATGGCTAAACTAACAATAGTGAAGCAAAACTGAGTTGGCAGTTGGATTTAAGAAGTGATCATCATTAGGCGTCCGACCTAGCAACTCTGCTTAATTTCTGTGGGAAGCTCTTGTGTTTGAGTCAGGCCATGATCAGGCAGTTGGTGAAAGAAGGATTGGGAGTATCTTAATGTTTGTACGAGGGTGACCGTGACAAGCATGAAAAAAGAAATCTTCGTATGGACAAGAGAGCATAAGAAATGTGGTGTTAACTTCCAGTTTACATATGAGACTGTGATTTCATAATGTAGAACTGCAGAAGTGTTGGCTGGAAGGGACCTGTGAAGGTCCAACCATATGCTCAATGCAGGACTGTCATCAATGGTAGATTAGCTCAGCTGTGGCTTTGTCTAGCTGAGCCTCAAAAACATCTAAGAATGGAGATTCCAGCATCTCTATGGGCAGAAAAATAAACAAAAATAGTGCCCCATAAATCAAACTGAAGCCAAGTGATGAGTTGCTTCTAGTGAGTCATTTCTTTGTACAGACCTGAAAGAACATGTACAATTAAAAGTGAGGATTTGGTTATTCCGCTTGTTTTAATTTTCACAGGGCATCCATAATACAATGAAGAGATGCATTATTTTTGACACAACCATGTTTCTTCACTAGCATCTGGGTAATTTATACCTAGCAGTAGCAGGCATAGCCAATAAGCCATAAGTACAAATTGGATGAGCAGGTGAAAGATTGGTAGAGAGCAATCCATTATGCATTAAACCACCATTTGTCAAACGGGGCTCTATTCATACATCGCTATGGGTTGCACAGAGCAGACGTCAATATATAGAAGAGAAATATGACCGTTTGCTCAACAACTGTGACTTTACTTGCACCTTTCAGCTGGACAATAGACTGCTCTGAAGGAGCCATGTACAGCAGGGTGTGTGGTGATCCATGTTGCAGGCATCGTTGGATCACTTTCCTCTTTTGCAGTAGGGACAGTCATCTGGGTGGGTGAGTGTGTGCTGTTAGTGTAGCACAAAGATTTTAATGATTTGTGCTCCTGGGAAAAAGCAAAATGTGTTGTCTTTTCCCCCACCTGGTGCAAAATGTATGCAATATATGAGCACCTCTACAGATATTCTGGAGTCTCCTGAAAACTTAGGCATAAAAACAAACTTTAAAAACGTGGTTGTGGGGGACAGTATTGGAACATGTATGCTGCAATGTCCTGTAGCAAATATTTTTCAATTGTATGATTACTTTTCTCTTTTTGGCCTGAGATCTTGTTCCTACTTGTTGTTTCTGAATGCTGTGAAATTTTGGTTGCACAACAAGACAGTTAATTTACATGACTGTTAATAGTATTTCTACATAGCTCGCTATGGGTTTTAAGAGCTACATGGATTATAATTACTAATTTCACATCACTCTTATGAGACATGTGCAATAAAGAGATGAATCCATAGTGCTTTGGTTATGAGAGTAAAGCAGAGTATGTTGTCAAAGCAAATTGGTAAAGTTGAGGTTTCCTGATGTAGTAGTGGTGTGATACTTTGTCTTGTTTTACATTTGTAAACTAGGAAAAATACCTATTCAGGTACAGATTCTGATGCTGACTGGAAGGAAACCACCTAGTTTCCATAAGATTAGAAAGATACATAGAGCAGAACGAGACCAAATTGGCACCAGGGAATTCAAATTCAGAACTTGGGGCTTCTGTACCATCACATCTTGCAAACACTACTTAGCAAACCGCAGTACAATTTAGTAGTATGCACCCTAACCAATCTTGCTAGGTTTTGGATAAAATAATTACCACAGTGCTGTTTGTAAGTTTTCTCACCTTTCTAAGGTTGTCAGTACTCTCAAGCTGATTGCAAGAGGCCAGGAGAATTACTGAGTTTTCGATGTTATAACAGTAACTAATGCCACTTTAAAGAAACAAAACAAAGCAAAAGCAACAACAAAACGTCCCTTTGGTCCATGGAAGACAAACCCCACTAATTCTGGTTTCTTTAGCATTTCCATGATGTTTGTGAATATCACAGGACATGTAAAAAAGTGAATACTCTGCATCCTATTGCCTTGCAAGAGTCAAGTGATAATATAAAGATGGAAGCTGAGATAAAGTACAGGACATGTAAAAAAGTGAATACTCTGCATCCTATTGCCTTGCAAGAGTCAAGTGATAATATAAAGATGGAAGCCGAGAGAAAGTACAGAACCTGCTACTTTGAACTATATTTGCTTTTTTAAAGTAGTGTTTTCAAACATCCAAGTCATGCACATGCTTTGGAATTCCATTTTCAGGATTTTTGAAGTTCCCTATTTACAGTCCAAGTTATCCTCTGGTGCCTCCAAAAAGAAGAGAAGTTTTATACATTTGAAGGTATTCCCACATCCTTGACTGCTTTAGTCTTTAGCTTCCTGACTGACATTTTCAATTCAGAAATACTCTAAAAAATCTATTTTTACGCAGTTAAAGCTGGTGTCAATTTTACAGAATTGCTATCTAGACTAGTTTGAAAATTGTAATCTACAGGTGAAGTGATATTCCCAAGTTGCTTCATATTTGTCTTTGGTAATGGGATTTTACAAAAGTGAATACTCAGAGCTCTGCTCTGTATTTGCTCCAGGTTGGGCTAAAAATCTCACACGAAAGGAACTGGATCTGCTTGTGCTTTGTTGGAAGAAAGAGTGCATGATTTTGCTTGATCTGGTTGTACTTAAGTTCACTAAGTCTGAAAAAAAAAAAAAAACCCTGGCAAACACAGTGTCATGTGTAGTTTTGTTTGTTTGTCTTTTGCCCAAAATTGCCTGTAGCAGGAGTTTATGTCCATCTGCAACTGTCTCAAAACTGGGCTTTCTCTTGTAAAATGGGCAGAAGTTATGGTTTTTTGGCCTTGATTTTTGTTCTTAAGATTTAACAACATTCTTTCTGGTTGAATAGCTGAATAGCAAAGCAGAAAGTCAGCCATTTATAGCATGTAATTAAGCTCTTTATATGCTGAACATTTGTTATTAGGATAGGAAAAAATGTTTGCTTCTCTTGTGTAGTGTTCTGACAGTAAATATTGTGAATACATTTCTTTCGTTGTTAGAGGTGGATTTTTGAGAAACCAACAATTTAACATTGCTTTTCTTTGCAAAGAAAACGGCTGATGTGTAGTAGAAGAGGCTGCAAATTAGAAGTGATCTCTAACGCAAGGAACATAGCAAAACTCACACTTTTGTTGCACATCTTCACAGAACGCTGTGTGTTACATTTTATGACAATCAGTGCAAATCAAGTACCACGCACCATGCTGAGCTTGGAATTGGCCTTCAACATGCAACCCTCAGGACAGAAATAGGTGGTACCGGTGGGGATGAAAACTGGTTTGGATGAAAAATATGAAAAGTAGAAAAATAGATCTTCTAACAAAAAAATCACACCTGGTGTTAAAGCCTAGTCTCTCATTAAGCAATGATTATTGCCTGCTGTGTATAAAAATAGCCAACACAAATAGCACAGCTTAGCAGTGCTAATTTAATAGTTGAATGTGCTTATGAGTGTTCAGTGGAGCAAGGCGAATAATCTGGCAGGAATACTATATTGAATGGTTTTAGTCACTTTTTTCTACTTATGGAATAACCACAAACAGATCGCAATTTCCTTGAGTTCATCTCTTCAAATATTTTTTATTAATAGCTTTTGCCAGATACAATTTACTGAGTTGATTGATCATGAATATTCTGAATTTAAATGATAGTGCATATTTGTGGTTAATCAGATAAGTCACATTTTATCATTCTTGTTGACTGACTGGGTTGAGTACGCAGTGGCTTTCAGGGAGCTCAACCTAGGCGTAAGTAAAAGGAAGCAAATGTACGGAAGCACACGTATTATTAAAGTATGATATTTCCCAAACCAAGTTTGTATTATTTACCTTCAGTATAGGTAGAATCTTCACTGCATGCATTAACTACACAGTAGAATGGGACTTGTAACTTTGCACTTAATTAAAAATTATATTCTAGTACTGCAGATGTGTATTTTAGTGGGTAATGTGCATGCTAGGTTTCATTCACAGAGTAAGGTGAAGTAAGTCTTATCCGTTGGCTTTCCAATATAGGAAGGAAAAGTCACACTGCAAAGGCATGGAAGACAAAATTTAAATACTGTATCTTCAAATTGAATGTGAAATTCACACACCTGCTGATAGCCTGCGCGCCCAATGATGAATCGCAAGTGAGAGAGTAAGATGATGCAGTGCCATCAGGCAAGGCTGCAGTGTGCTGGGATTCACCTGAGAGAGCAGTAAGTCACAGGGGAATGTTGTGACATTAACGGGGGTGAACACAACGGTGAGGACGCTGTGCAGAAAAAGTGGCCCACTGGTATACCAGGAGAGTCCCATGCCATCTGTAGGGTCCCTTTCTCTTAATTTCTTCTGCTTTAACTTTGGGTGTGCTGTCCTGCCTCCAGGTACTCACTTTATGGAGTTTTATAAAAGCTAACTCATTTGGACCTGGTGAGCAGTTCAGCTTGTGCTTTTTAATATGTGCTTCATGTTATGAATTTGCATTTTGCATAGACCTACAGGGACCTGGTGTCATTTGGGGTTTTGGATGCAATGGTAATCAACTGATGCTATAGCCACCAAAATACAAAAGGCTGGGGTTTAGATCACTCTTATGCGCTGATTTGATGTATGTATGGTATGTATGATGTGCATCACAGAAGAGCAAGGCTATTATAATTTTTTTTTTCTCAGTGCTTCAGCCAGTGGGGAAATCTAGAAGGTGTTTTCCTATTTAAAATCCACTGTATCTCAAATACACTTAACTTGCACATAATTTCTGCTAAATTTTATCACTTGTAGCTGCTACTTCTATGCCCAGCAGATGCTCAAGAATCTTTTCCATAATAAGAATAAAACAAAATCATGGATACATCAATGTATCCTTTGTTTAAAAGACAAAATCTCCAAGATCTTGATCCCAATTTTACCTGGATTATTTGAAATCAAAAACCAACCATTACTTCATTGAATATTTCTGTTCTACGCTCTGACTTCAGCTGGAGCCATAGTACAAAGAGCTAACAAATGCACTGTTATGTATAAGTTATCCTATGGTCATGTTTTCATCTGAGACTATTGGAAGCAAGTCAAGATGAAATAAGAGGTTAAAATAATCTTGAAACATAGCTGGTATTGATTGTCTTATTTAATGTTTTCCCAACTCTTTCTACCTCTGGAAGTTGCTGAGAATTTATCCTTATAAAAGGCAGGAGGCAAATTAACGATAATTGGGAAATAATATCTTAAAAGGATGCTTGAAAGAAGAAACTATCAGAGTTGTTACAAAACTTGCAAAACCAGATCTGGAGCATCACTATAGACCTCTGTTTTGGCATGTAAGGATTGTTTTAATTCAGCTTTCCAGTCTCTTCCTGAGATCCTTAGGTAGCTATTCAGCTATAGGAATTCAAGATTTTTTTCAAAAGGCCAGGAAGGGGGAGCAGAAGCTGGGAAGCTCTTCATACATTGCTAATTGATGGTGCTGATTTTATAGGTACTGAAGGTGGAAGGTATCGGCTGCTTGTAGGGCATAACTCTGCTCCATTTAAACTCTTTGACTTGCTAGGCTGATTAGATGTTGGGTGTGGTTCTGCAGTGACTAGAATGAGACACCCATAACTGTGTAATATTTAAATTCTCATTTGTAAAACTGAGAATGCTCATTCTGAAATCAAGCTAAACACCTTTTTCTGAGCATTTCTTTACTGATAGTGTTCACTTATACTTTCCTCCACTTGCCTCCCCTTCCTCCTTTTAAAAAAATAAATAAATAAAATCTTGCAAAAGAATTTTTCCCAGACAGATTCATTTGCTGGTCCAATTTGCTGCAGAGGGAACTGTATTAGCCCAGCAGGAAGAAAAGCATGAGAGGATTCTTCAGCTGGTTTAAAGTTACTTGCACAGCCTTTCTTCTATGAAACCACAACTCTAGCACCTTTTAACACAAGGTAACATAAGAAATAGTACCATCAAATGAATGGCTCCTTTTGTCAGGAGAAGTAGGACAAAAATTGAATTTTTATTCCAAGAGGTGTTAAGCAGTTTCAGCATTTAGTGATTCACTGACAAATACCTGCACTCCATGCTGCCTAATCCCAGGTTGCTTTTATTTGCAGATTTAAGTTTGAGTGCAACATTAATTTCATCACAGACTGAAAACAAACATTGAAATTTGCCACAAAATGGAACTTCGCAAGTGAGTTTTTAAAACACATCTAAATAGGACCTCTATTGCGTGGAAGATGTAGTACCTCAACTTTTTCTTGCTTATTTGGACAATTGATAAGGTTTTCAAAATGTGGATAACAAGGCATGAACACAACTGATTTTGCTGTAGCAGAAATGAAAGGAAGGAATCTCGAAAGTGATCTGTATCAAACAAAGGTACTATTTCATTTAAATAATAAAGCCCTGAATTAAATAATAATAGTTAGAATTACTGTACGGTTTAGAACACATCCATAAGTGTAGGAATGCCTCTGTCTCAGTGAGCTCAGAGTGATATGTATGCAGCATCTTTTCTCAGATGTCTTCCAGTCATTAACTCCCAGCTGGTCTCCTTCAGCCAAAGCTGGTGTAAACTTTGGGAGTGAACTGAAAAATCCTCTCTCCGCTCCTATCCGCCTTAACTGGAAATGATTAAAACCTGTTCATACAGTGGATGCTACAAAGCTCGCGCTCTCATTTATCCCTAGGAAGAAAATGCTTTCTAAGGATGGGTGATGGATGATGTTCTTTATTTCCTGGTTTTGGAGAGATTTTTAGTTCATTTACCTAGCTTTTCTTTGAAATGTAAACACACCTAGGGTTAGGTAGGTGCCTTTTTAAGTGAGCATGTTACAGAAGTAGATATTTGATACAACTGATCCAGCCTGGGTTTACAGTCCATTGTAATCTCCCATTCCCTTCCTCCCATTAGTATCCCTGCATTGCGCATACTACCTTTTCTGCCCTGGTTTCCCCTCACTCTTCTCCTGTCCTTCTCCACTATCCTCTCCTAAAATCTCCTCTACTTCACAGGTACCAAATAACTTTGATTGTACTCAGAAAAGTCCCAGCTTGTGTTTGTCTCTGCATTGTCTTGGCTTTTACCTCACATTTGCCTTTGAATCTGCTGCGTCTATTAAAGACCAGAAGAAACCTGCCTAATTTTCCTAACTGCATCTGTTGGCCTTATAAAGATTTTTCTTCTATCTTCAAATCTATTGAAGTACTGAATTTATCCATGGGAATTTGTATCTTATGCATATAACCCTCCTTTCTCAGGAAGACAACATCAAGGTTAGAGACACAGCTTTAAAACTTAATTACGAGCATCAGGGGGAAGACGGAGTGATCAAGGCTTTCAGCTTGCTGGGCCATAGGTAAGATGTGATATATGAGAAACATCAAAACTGGAGATGATGCACAGTTCATTCAGGAAAATTTAAACACTGTAGGATGATGTGTACGCAAATTGACTGTTTTCTAGTACCACTGTGGTGATTTATGAACTCAGTGATTTCTAAAATAAGAAATGAGAATCTTTCATGGAAATCTGTCTTTACTCCTCTAAATGAGTGCCTAGATGACACATGGAATAAGCCAGCGAGAGGTCTGCTGTCACAACAGGTATGGGTTTACCTGAACTTTTGTTGGAGTGGACATTTAAAAAAACAAAACAAGAAAACCCTCAATATTTTCTTAGAGTGCTTTATGCCACACTAGTTACATCACTCCTGTTTAATTTTCCTGAACTAACTGAGAGCTCTTTGATGAAGTTCTAAAACAGTGCTCTGTTATATTTTCTAATTATCTATGTAGACAGCTGTTGTTAATTTGGCTAACACTGAATTTCATTATGTGTGGAAAAATAACATTAATAGAAAAAAATGAATTTTGTTTTTAATTTATATCATTTCTAGATTGGCTCAAATGAGACTTTTCCTAGAATTAGGAAAAAAAATCTGAAACAATAGAGCTTTGACTAGTTCTACTTGATCTGAAATTGGTTCATCCTGCTTCGTAGGCTTTGTATAATTTGACCTTGAGTGAAAGAGCTTTCATTCTTGATAGAAACTAATTGTATGTGTGGTGTTCAAATCATAGTGTTAAAATTAAATTAGTACTGCACAGGAGGGGATAATACAAGGAAAAACATACTGTCTTAATGGGCTATAAACCTTCTGAGTGAAGCACTATTTTCAAATCAATGAGATAGCTGTAAAGTCATCTTTACTATCTATGATTCAAGTACACCCCTGAAAGTTATAATTTATACCCTAAATAAAAAGACTGTAGAGACTGAAAAACTGCACTCTGATGCTGCGAGATGTCTTCCCCTGGGTCAGCACGGTCAGGCAGTGTTCTTAGGCTGCTCTGTAAAAGCTTCCTAGAAGAATTAGATAGGGGCACGTGTACCTTGTGTCATGGCACTTGCTAATAACCTCCTCATAGTCAATTGTCTGGTGCAGAAGGGTGCTGTAAGGTTCTGGGTAACGTGCATGTTTCAGTAACATGACGACAAGCCTTCGAGAGTCCATGACGGTACGGATTAGAGCTGAGATAAATTAAGTATTGTACCAAATTTTAGTGCCACGGATTGACGTGCAAAACTTTTAATATGTTCATTGAAGGAAAGTCAGATTTAATTACATGAACATGAATCTTTGAGTTGTGCTGTCTTCTCTTAAGAGCACATGTTGTAAATTAATGCAGTTTCCATCTTTGTTTTTTTACAGCACGCTTCACTTTCACAGTGTACACAGTGATCTGATCTCAGCTTGTTTGCTCTGAAGATAATGTAAGTTTTGCCAATGACTTTGACAAAGAAAAGCACTTTGCCCAGTAATTGCTTGTAATATGCAGATATAACTATCTATAATAATATGTGCTGTATTTAAAAAATAGAAGGAACAAGAAATGTAAAGACATAATACTGAAGAACTCTGGGGCTTTGGTTTTCATTTGCACTACACCCCCCTTTTATATTGGTTAGCTCTGGGAATGTAAAGCACTCTTTAAATGGTATTGTTATAAACTTGGGTCACTTCAAAGCTGTGTTACTGTGGCACAAGGTAAAGCCGCCTTTGCATACCAATGGGACTAGCGCCTAGGAATGACTACCGCCCCATCCCTTCCTTAGTGTACCTATCTATAGGGGTTTAGAATGTATTCTTTAGACAGCTGCACTTCCAGTTGTGGTGAGCTCTTAGGTAATGTGATAGAATAGGGAAGTACAAGACAAATGTGGTTTAAATTTGGAAATAATTTAGGTGTTGTCTTCGAACCCTCTTCTTCTGTAAATAGCAATATGGTATTGAAGACTGTGTGTTGCAGGAAAAGTGCTGGCTCTACAGCACAGAAGCCCTTGTGATAGTGAGTCTGTTCTGTGCTCTTGCATCAGGGTAAGATAGTCTTTGCACATCCTCATCCAGAAGGGTCTGCTGCTATTTCAGTATTCACTGCCCTTTGCATGGGCTTGACTCAAATAGAAGACAGTAACTAATAAAATGCTGGCTTAAAAGGAAAGAAGACTGAGTGGTCTACAGACCACTGCTGCTTCTAGACTGTGATGAAAGGAGACTTCCAAGGATACATGGAAATGTCACCTCCTCTGTCGGGCAGTAGCATGCCCAGCACTCCTGCTCTCCAGTCACTCTTACACTGGAGCGTGGTTTGGGTGGAGGATAGCTGCTCCTGTGACTGAATTGCTGACTGCGGTAGGGTGTAGTGAGCACTGTCACCACACCCCACCGTATCTTAGCTGGAGTGGATACCATCCTGGCCAGGGCTCATGGTCAACTGGAAAAAAGCGCTAGCTGAGATGTTCAAAAACAGGCAGCAGGTGTGCATAAATTGAAATTGTTTTTTGGTAAATGCCATAAACGAGTATGAAGATCTTCACTAGTTTAGGTAGGGAAGTAAGAACCTAAATTGACGTGTCCTTTCTGTTTTCCACCTTCTGTTTTGGAAATATTTCTCAGCAGACTGGAACAGGATGAAGCTTGTACTGCTTCTAAAAACAAATTGAAATGTGCAGTGCGAAGGTAGCTTTCTAGAAATGTTGAAATATGATATCCTGCCCTCTGGAATGTTCAAAGACATTTAGAAAGACTATTGCACTGGAATTACACCTGCTGCCACTCCTGTGATATGCATTTAGCAGGGACTTTTCCCCCTTTAAAGCCATATTTCTGAGTCTACTTGTTAAGTGGAAGAAGTCTCAGCTTTTATTTAAACAAACAAATTTCTGTCTTTAGAGAAAGACTTGCATGTGTAAAATCAAACTGAAGGCAAGAGAAAACAAAAATCTTGTCTTGGACTTTTGTGTAGTGTGTTTCAGTTTAAGCCAGTCTCAATACTTATGTGCCTAAGGGTGACAATACTGATTAGGCATAGTCCTGAGACTGTAGAAAACGGAGATGGCTGTTTGTATTTGCGGCTTTCCCTTATCTTACCTTATTGCAGAGAAAGAGAGAGGGATTATAAAAAAATTAGTTCCTGAAAAGTGTCTATGTCAGATGCATCGCCTCTTCAGAGTTTCTGATCCAAAGCCTCTAATCTGATTGCTGGAAAGGATGGGATCCTAAGGCCACCTCACTGGCATGTCACTACGCTTGTCCCCATTTCGATTCCAGCCCTACTTGGCTTCTTCCCTTCCTTTGCACCCCAGGTGGAGAAATTTGGCAAGACGGCTAACCCAGGGAAATAGGTATTTTCCCATGTAAGCTTAGCGACGGAAGAAGTCTGTTCACCACTGAATCATTTGGATGCCCTTTTTTACTCAGGTAACACGTATTTGTTGTGTGAGAGTAAGAAGGCATGTAAAGTAAGTGAAAGAAATAATGGCATGAAATTGAAATATCCATATCTACTTATGCCCTTTTCTTTAATATATAAATAAAGCAAATCAGGATTCTCTTCATACATCTCTGTAGTGAAATTCTGATGTTATAAATGTTTTTGACAAAGAGCTTTGAGTAAGCATTGCTTATCAAGAAAACCCCGATTCTGCAAACTTCTCATGAATGAGTAATCACTTGATCCTCTTGCGTTCTTTGGAGTTCCTTCAGACTGAGTAAAAAGGGCTGGACTGGTCTTAAAAAATGTAGTACCTCTTCCATATACATTCCCATTTTAACTTTTCTAGCCAAGGGGAGTTGTTCAGAGATTTTGATTAAAACTGTAAAATATATACTATTAATATACAATTTATAACAGGAAAAATGTTGCTAAATTACAAACTGTACCAGTTCACACCACTGGACTCTCATTTCTAATTTATTTCTTGTCAACAGCACAAAATGTATTTGGCATCTTTGTTTAATGTTCACACATCTGAAACTGCTGCCGTGGCTCTTTCCAACAGGCACTGGAGTTACGCTCCACTGAAATTAAAGGAATTTCATTTGCTTATATCTTTGGCAACTGGACAAGAGAGTCGATAAGAGAAAGTCTTTGCCAACTGTGTAATAGCTTAGTAGTGATACAGGATAGTGTATGTGAGGTACATCTGCGAATCAGCAAATGATTGAATGAAGTATATTTGGCTGCATTAAAAAAAAAAAAAACAGTGTATTTTTTTTAAATTCACAGACTTATACAGGATCCTTTGGAAGAAAGAAGACTATTTCATTTCCATGTCGTAATTGTCAGTTTATAGTTGAAGGAATGCTAGTTAGCAGTGACTAAGAGCTATGCAAAAGAAATACAATGTTAAACAATACTTTGCTGCTTCAATATTTTAATCGTTATTCTTCTAAAAGCAAGGACTGTTTTATAAGCAAAGCAGCATTGTTAGTAACCAAATCAACATCAACTGTCATGTTTTGAAAAGCCAGAAAAAGAACGCAGTCATAGCTTCGAACTGAACTTTTACAGTGCTGTAAACTCTCACTAACTCCAATGGCATCTGAACGTATTTTTTGTTGTTACTTCCCCTTTCAGAGCATCTAAAGTGAATTGCGATCAGAGAGGAAAGTTGGCTAGAAGGCATGGTGTAACTGAAGCGCAGTATTTTCAAACAGAGGTGGGTTTTTTCCATGGAAAATGCTGGAAGTATGTAATATTTAATTACCTGTAAGAACTACTTACCTGTAAGAAATGCTTTTAAAATTTTTCATTAAATCAGGACTACTGTAAAATCATTTGGGGGCTTGAAAAATACCTAGGCACTTTATAAAAAAATATCTTTCAAGAAATAACTGAAAAAAAAACCCCTACCAAACCAGTTCTATTCCTTTAAAAACAAATGATCTACAAATAATGGCTTTGATGTAAATTGACAAATTACTTCAGCTGATCTGAGCAGAAATGTTGGTGTGGGCAAACAGCTCGGCTGTATGAAAATGAAAATGTGCGTATTTTCAATTTAAAATGAGATCTAGAGAATATAGATACCCTCCAGACTGAAGTGCACAAGATGAAATTTGAAACGTATTTATGGAAAAATGCAAATATTTTGCGCATGAATTATAATGTGGCTGTAACTCTATTGTTTATAGCTGAAATTTGAGATACGCGATATACCCAAAGTGAAAACAGTTGTGAGTAAATGGGAAATTTTTCTTCATTCTGCAGAAGTATTAGACAGATACTGACAGTCAGCAAAGCAAGCCCTTGAGTTTCCAATCCATGTCTAGAGCCATTAGTTCAAGTCAGGTTCCACCAATCTGTTTTACCATGAACAAAGGCCACGCAAAATGTCACTTCCAACAGCGGAGTTTAAAGATTTCCATTACACAGCATCACCCCAAGGGTAATATATTGAAACACAGAAAGGATGCCCATTTCTATGTTGATTACTTGACAAAATTGTACGAGGATTAAAACAATTGTACTTGGTGAAATTACTTAAAGATGGAATTGACATAACAGAGAATTCAGGCCCTGTTAACTTGTTCAGTTAATTCTGAATGAATTGAAACCTAAGGATAGCACTTTCTGGGACACCTGCAAATAGCAACACAAAAACTAAAAGAGGTTTGCTCTTTTTAGTTTAAGCAGTGGTCTTAGCTAGATACCTTAAAAGGAACAGCTCTACACTTTTAACAGTCTCTTGATTTTTGTGACGATTTGAGGGTAATCTAACCTCTAAATTGGCGTCACGCTTTCCTATGGGCAATTTGTGACAAAAAAGGAAACTGAGGAGATAGGAGCATTATCTAAATGATATGAGGAAAAGCAGTGGGACATCCAGATGAATCAAATTTACCCATGTCAATAATCGGAGCAGTAGTATTTATAATTGCCATAATATTAACCCAGTTTCAGAGTGTAATTTGGCACATATTTTGTTTCCTTTCTAAAGGGAACAGAAAATCCTTACCAGTAATAACTTAGTTATAGTACATTATGAACTTTTAGACAGGGAAACATGTCCAAAAGTTTGTGAGAGTCCGAAGTATTTGTGACAGTTCCAAAAATTTATTTTTTTTTATAACCCAATTATGTAAAAGTGAGAGATTGCTGGAAATAAAATTTTCCCTTAAAAAGGAAAAAATGTAGTTACTTTCCCTTGCAGATGGGAGGTATCATGGAAGCAGCCTTAACCATGGAAAGGGGATGGTTTTGCTGCAAGGGGTAACATAAATCAGATACATCTTCGGAATTAATTCCACTACAATTTTTTGCCACTAGTTCCAGAATCTAGGAAAAATAACCCATATATAAACGAAAATGTAGTTGTTTTCTACCTTAGGGATATAGAACAGATTAATTTAATTAGATTAATCTGCTGCTTGAGTGGAAAATATCTCTTTGGTGGAGCAAAGAGACAGGAAAGCTAAACTTCTGAAACTTTCTTGAAGTCCAAGTTAAGCTACCTCAAATAAGTTTCCCTTTGATTTCTTGAGAAAGAAGATGAAAAAAAGTAGCATAGGATATTAGCCATTCTCCGTGACCGCAGAGATGAAGGGATTTTTCTTAATTGTACAGAGCTGCTTCCCTTTCGCGTCTTCTTGTCTTCAGATTCAGTATGTATTCAGTTTTACAGTTTGCTGTTTTCAGTATCATAGTCATGTCAACTATTGACTGTCTTTCTCTCTAGTAGAGACATACAAGATGGTGATGGCTGTCAATATTCACTGACAAGTTTTTTCAGACAGGAGAAAATGCTATTTGAATGCCTGTTATGCCTATATCATAGTACTTTTTCATGAAAGCAGAAGGGGAAAAATGTGAACATAACAAGGAGGACACCACATTTAGTATGTACAGAATCTTCCTTTCTGCAAAACCTACTTATTTCTTATTTCTGAAGTTAAGACATCATCCAGAAAAAAAGGAGTTCACATTGGTTTCAATTTTTGTGTGTAATTGCGATTTAAAGTTTCATGTTCTTTTAGTAGTAATGAGAAACAAATAGGAAACAAGTTTTGTGCTTGCACACACAAAAAAGTTTTATCTCTGAAAGCAGAATCAGGGTGATTTTCATTCTCTTACCTACTTTAGATGTTTGGTTTGTTTATATATTTGATTTTGCTTGCTTGAAATCGGCTCTAAAAGAAACTTACTCTTTTGTGTCTTCACTGTTAAATCTGGCACAGGGTATGGAATCAGTGCTGGGAAGGATTATTTCTTGCAGAAATAATGAAGCAATAGGAACATTGCTTGTTTTGGGGGGTTTTGTTTGGGTTTTTTTTTTTCCTTTTTCCTCTTTTTAAAGCTGATTTGAATTTATCCAGTGGTTTGAAAAAATCGTGTGCTGGAGTTTCTGTGAAAAGTCCCATGAGGAATTAGATGCTTATTCTTGGATTTATTTGAAAATGCCAGATTAAGTTCATAAATTTGATCTATGGATAAGAAATCATATCGAATGCAGAGTAATTTCACTCAGGACAGCAGGAACTGTCCAGACCTAACTCACTGCAGGCAACAGGAGATGCAAAAGAGGACAGACAGTGATTCAAACTCATCCTTTAGGAGTATTGGTGGTACTGCCTGCTTAAGAAACAGTTCTGAAACATTTCTGTGAGATTCCTTTCACATGTAATATTTCTTGATAAATTAATCCCAGTCCTGTTATTTAGGCTATTATTTCATCTCTTCCCTCCTTTTTGCATCTCCTTTTCTCTGAAGAAGTTTCTCTTGGGCTTCCCTTTTTAGCAATGGTTTATTCATGCTCTTTTTCAGGACAATTCTACTTCTTTACAAAATTTGTTTAATCATGCCTGCCAAGTCCCTACCAGCTACGTGTTAGGGCTTATGGTTACCCAGATCCACCTGAGCATGTAGAAGTTGTTTTGCCTTCAAGGAGTCCTGAAGTCCCAAAAAGCCTTTGTAGATCTTCGTCAAAGATACTACTATGTAACTAGAAGTTAGCTTTAAATTTAGTATCACAGAATAATAAGCATTGCCACTGTGGGAACGTGCATCTCAGTAAGAGCTCATCTGTTCTTCTGCCCAAAGTGTTTTGACGTTGGCACAAGTTTTTGTTCTGCGAAATCACAGTTATTGACCAGCTCTGGGTGACTTAAACTTGCTGCCTTTTGAAACCCTCCATCAGCAGTGTTAGACCATCACTCTTCTAAACTACATGACTTGTATGTGATAGCATTGGCCTGTGGTATCAGTAATGCCAATTAAATAACATTCTGATAACCTTTTCAAATGGATTCATTTTGATTCACAGAAAAAATAGCACTGCTGAAGAAACATCATTTGCATCTCACACAGCTGATGCTTTTCTGACTGAGCAAAATAGATGATCAAAATTCACAGCTTATCATACTTACCTCTTAAATTCCAAGTTTTTTTTGTATTTTTTTATTTAAATTCTTGAAGTAACATTTCTATTAAAAAGTTCTTTCTGGAAAAAAGCCTGAAAACTCATCTGCATATTTCCAGTGTAAAAAACCTGGAGACAGATGTTGCAAGCTCCCACTTTTCTTTATGAAAATTTAAAAAATAGCTAAGGAGCCTGTGGGAGTGTGACTAAAAACTTGTGATGTTGGCAATACTGCACACTGTCCTAGAAAAGCTCTGAAATGGTTACTCAGAATGTTACATAAGAAAAGATTAAGAACTCGAAGACTGAGGTGGAGTCATGAAGATGACATCTCGGCAGAAGCTGCCGGTGTTACCGTGGTTCTGTGAAGAAGCAAGCCTTGCAATTGTCCAAAGCACATGGGGAAATCTTGTAAACATGCTTTAAAGAAATGAGGAATCATAATATATAAAAAGGTGTTTGACTTCTCTGCCTCAGCACAAGCTGACATTTTCATCCTTCACAGTCGTCTTTGTTGGTATCATTTGGGTCAAGGACATTCTGGGGCAAGAAAGATGCTTAACACCTCTCTTGCCTCTCAGCATGGTACAAAGAAGTCAGCTAATAACAAATTTGGTGGCTTTGTGGCAGACTCTAGCTGTAACAAGTCAAATATGTGACATAATTATCTATGTATCTCCTAAGCATATGTGTTTTCTCATTCCTCTCTTGGCAATTGCTAATGTAATCGTGAGCCATGGTATAAGGAATATAATCTTCTTGGGGTCAGTGCAAACGTGCATTTGAGTGACTAAATGCCCTGACTGGGTATGGAGTACCCTGCCTTTATTTGGCTTCTGTGTCTGATCTAACCAAAGGTGTACAAAGGCAAATGAGGGTCATTCTGTTCCTCATTGCTGCACAATAGTGGTGGGATGTGTTTGGCAATAGTGCTCTAAGGGCTTCACTGTGACTTCACTGTGTTGACAACAAGGGTCATGGCTTTAGTGTGACTCAACCTAGTTATGCAGGTACCTTGCTCGTCTGGGTAAAGCAGGAAGAAAAGTACAATAGCTTTCTAGTGTTCTGTGGAGAACAAAACCCGCAGCTTTAAATAGGCAAGAGTGCAATTAATGTGTTTATGAAAATACTGAAACTGCTGTGATTAGTGTTTAGAAGCTTAAAAATTATTTAGGCTCTGCTTAATCAAAAATATATTTCTTTCATAGCAGCATGCATTATCTAAATATTGCAATATTACAATCAGAATATTCTGTCATTCTTGCCGATTTGCTGGGTTCTGTCGTGTTGCTGATGAACAGTGACAAAAACTGCAGCTCCCTTAGAGACTCCTGGTACATTTTGCCTGCTTGAAAGTGCTGGGAGAATAAATCATGTGAATCTTCTTCTAAATCTAGTCATTATGTCCCACAAACAATGTCTTTAATATACAAATGTGATTCTTTGAGTTGCTGCCGATTGCAATTGGCTCAGATGCACTGGCAAAGATAGTTGTAGGTGCAAGCCTTAGATTTTAACAGTGAATCCTGACTTCATTAGGCATGAAGTAAACCCCTGGATAAATGATGCCCTACTTTATGGCTACATTTCAGAATACCAGAATCCCTTATTTCCCTTAAGGGAGATGTAGATTGTAGAATTAGGAGACCTACTCATGTAGTTCTCAGAACACCCAAACCATGTGCTGCCTGGGGATAGCCCTGGGCTGCCCCCAGTTTATATTTAAGTATTTCAGCTCGGTTACCTGGTTGCTTACAGTCACATCCTTTAAAGTTGTGGCAGCATTCACAAAGCTTGTCAAGCAACTCCTGCTTTTTCTGGTGCTATGAAGAAACTGGGAGTCCTGATGGCCTAGTGCAGCTTGGTTTCCCAAGATAATTCTGTTATGGTCCTGGTACTTTCAGATAGTGCCAGCATGATCCTACACCTGGGACCTATTGAAGATGAGTTGTGCAGCTTTGCAAGTGAACTACATTGACCTCCGTGTTAGTCAAGGTATATCACTTCTTTCTCCATGGAGCCGCTTTTTCACTTCAGGCCCTATTAAGGGGATGGGCTCTGCAGTAATAGTGACTCGCTTTGAATTGGGACTGCCTGGCTATGTCATTTGCTCAAAGCAGCCAACCCCTACACCTGACCAAGTTTTTCTATTGCAATCAAATGAAACAGGGAAGTAAACAGCCAAACAGTACATCAGCAGTCGGAAGTAAACATGACAAGCTTTCCTTGAGCATATAGAGGTTAGTACACTTCAGTACTGCTATTCTACCGAGAAACAGATGAGAAGAGTAAGTGCAGAACAGTGCAGCTTGTAGTTTGTCATCTGCCTGTGTGGTTTGTGAAATGCCACAGGCACTAAGAAGCATGGGAGGGACATTGCAGGAGCATGAAGGAGAGGCAGAAGAAACGGAGGACCTGATAACTGGAAACTACAGAGCCTGGCAACAGCAGATAAGCAGATGCTTATTACTTAATCTATGAAGAAGTATCATGAGACAGGTAGTAGGGCTGGCACACTACAGAATTTATTTAATATGTCATTTTTTTGTTTTGCTTCTAATTCCTCCTTGGATTTTAGAGCTACATTTTCACAGAGGCAGAAACCTGCCCATTGATACGGGAACGCGCTGACTTCCGTGCACCTGTGCTACGAAGCTTGCAGACTTCATTCACAGTTCCTGGGTTCTGTTGTGTCTGCAAATAAAACTGAAGGCACGAATGTTCTTTTTTGGATGTGGAGATACCTGCTGAGCCACAGCTTTTCAGTTAAAACAGTGGTCCTTGTTGAACAGATCTAAAGGAAGGATTTCCACTCATTTCTATAAACCTGATTTTTTTTGCAGGACAGCTGCAGTGCTGGCAGAAATAGAATTGCCTATGCCATACAGCTAGAATATAATGTACCAACTCTGTTTAAAAAACCCTCTCTTATAAAGTCTGCTCTCCCTTAATAAATATAAATAGTGATAACAATAAAAAGCTTGATGTAATTACGCTTGATCCTGTTCAAAGCTTCCTCCTGTTGACAGAAACATGAAAGACTTGGTAGCTACAAGAATGCAGGGGCTTAGTAGGAATGAATCTTTCAAAAGCATTGCGAAGGGGGAGAAATAAGTGAATAAAAAGGGAGACACATTACGGATTTCAACCACAGAATTCAACACTGGAGTATTCAGGCCCGGGAAATTCAAAGAAGGGGGGAATCTACTGTGAATTTAAGAACGCTGTGGTTACGCTGTAGTTTATAACTTGTGGCATTCAAGTAATCTAGTTAGAAACTGTGTTTTCTGTGCTTAGCAAAAAACATAAGAAAAAAGTTTTGATTCGTGCTTTGTAATGTTGAAAGCATTAAGATCTGTAAACAATAGCATGGTTTAATCAAGTTTTACAATTAAATCCTAGAATTATTCCTAAAGTTCCCAATGTTCTGGCAATGTTTCCCCTTTCTCATCTGCACCCGCAATCCTCACGACGTTCTCTCCCGTCTCATCCGATGCACACAGGAGTCGCCACAGAGATCACCATTTCTCTGATCACGGTTCTTCACTGGCAAAACTGCTTTTTACTATGAAATTAAGTTTTTAGGCAAATGAATACCTACTCTCAGCTATAGTCTTTTGATATCAATGGGCATCATTCCACTAAAGTAACTCTGGGATGGTATCTTTTAAACTACTTATAGTCTTGAAAGCATCTGTATTTTTGTCTTTTGTGCTTTTATTGCAAAGCCAAACGTATGTTTGTTCCATGTAGAACACATTTGATTCACATACAACTGGATGTCAAAATATCCACATTGTAAGGTTAACAGCACTGTTGTTTGATTTAGGTAAGCTCTCATTTGTTCAGTTGTCTTTGTCTTGCAGCACCCCTAGTGAGCATCTCTTCCGGAACCTTCTCGGATGCTTCGTATGCTTTGGTCAGAGGCATTTGCAAACTTTGTCAGCACCATTGCCAAGACCACCGATCTTAAAGAAATATCATTTCATTGTTAAAGTCCTTTCAACAAATACACAGTCCAACATGCTTATAATAGCCCATGTTTTACTGAATTTTCTTTGAGTTTACGTTTGTAAGTAAGGAATTGGTATGTTGGGAATATATACCGCCAAACCTTGACTTGCAGCATTTTCTGGTGCACAACAGTATCAATGTTTGACAGAAGTCAGTTCTGATTTTTTTCTCAAAGTTCTGACAGTCCCTATAAAATGCTTTACAGACTTACTTTGTCTTAATGTTGCACATCTCTTTCTTGGTCACATGGTTTGCTATTTTACATTTACATGTAAAACACTTATATGTTAGCTAGCGTAAACTTCCCTAAAGATCTGTTTGAGTCTACCAAAGCAAACATATGGGGGAAGGGTGGCGGGGGGAAGTTGTGTATTTCCAGTAGAGAGGGGTTTTTTTTTGCCATTAGCATTTTTTCTATTATATCTCTGGTCTGAAGCAGGTGTTCTGAGAGGGTCTAATTCTTTGCTAAATGAAGATAATAGTTATTACCAGCCCAACCATGGCTTTATTTTTGCTGTGAACAATGTAGTTAAATGCTTCTTAAATGTTTTCATTAAGAGAAGCATTTAAATATTGTTGTTAACAATTGGTGATTGCTTTATATCCTAAAAACTATCACACTTTGCATTCCTTTTTTAAAGTAGTGAATATGAGAAGATGATTTTGAACACGACCAAGAACTTGTGTTTTATAGACAGGGTCAGAATAAGTTTGCTTTTGTGTTAATTGTGTGATAGTTGCTTGGCTCAAAACAATATGAAAAAAATGCAATATTGAGGTATAGGAACAATTCTCCCAGGTGAGAGAGCACGTTTCTAAATCAGATGAGCTTAGCCTATGTATTCCTTTAATATAAAACAGGAAATACTTGAAAACTTCATTATCCAAAATACACAGAGAAGGTTTGGATGCCTTCATTGCGTCAAGTCCTTATATCTATGTCAGTACATCCTAGAACTCCTTTCTTCCCCAATAAGCTTTCCAACATCTGAACAAAGAAGCAAATGCTTTCCTTCTCACCTTTCTTCTTGCCCCTACTGTTTTTAATAATGTATGTCTGACATGCTAACCATCAGGCACATGCTCACTCATTGTTGTCTCATCTCAGCTGCTTGATAATGGCTTAAGAGGGACGATGAGTGGAATCGCACATCAAGGATCTCTTTTGTTGATGGAATAACCAGGAGTGCATTTCCAGTTTGCAGTTTGGCTCTGGGGCTTCAAAAGCACCACACGTGTTTGATATCCACTTGGTTGCTTGCCACCAAACTTGGGGATCAATCACTATGTTGTGAGAGGATATATTAAAAAAAAAAAAAAAAAAAAAAGCAGGACAAAACCTGACTTTTATTTTGAAAATAGTAGGACATCTCACAGATTGAGAACTTGTCTTTTGCAAAACATGTGGAGGAGCAAGTGTGTGTGTGTATGTGAGAGAGAGAGAGAGAGAAGGAACATATGTATGTCTGTATTTCTCCTTCATAATATCTCAAAGACAAAATCATTCATAATTTGATTCCACTGTTTTTGAGTTAAACCAGGGATTACACTGAGCCATTCTTAGACAACCATTTCCACAAGAACTCCTTGTGGTAAGTCTGCATTCTTCTTAATCACTTGCAGTCAATCAGATTTTAATTTGTCTTTGTCTTCAGCTCTGCAAAGTTTGGGCCTGGAATCCTTTTGCTTCAAGAATTAAAGAGTGTTTACCCTGTGTATGTCAGGCACACTTATGGAATACTCTTGTGTGTTTATTTAGCTCGATAATTATTCTATATTAACAAAAGCAGATTGATTCAGGAATGTTTTTCAGAGTAGCCTTTTTGAAATCTTTCTTAATTGGAATTATGGCACCTCCAAATCTGTTATTTGCCTTTTCAAATACGTTGTAGGAATTCACTACAAAATCTATAAAAACCCCATTCAGGGATGAAGGGCTTATTCTGCTTCTTATCTTGTTAATCAATATTGTTAACTAGCTGTGATGGACATAATTAATGGCATGACCCTAGCCCCCCCTAATTAAAGGTAATTGCCTTGTTCAGTCACATTCACTCACCAACGTATAGGTGCGTGAGCATAGATGTCATAATTTGTTTTAGACTCTACCACAATCGTTCCATATTCTGTTTTCTTATTAACGACTAATTCTAATCCAGCAAAGTTGAAAGCCATAAAATGGCCCTCTTGCCTTTCTGAGCTGGATGGCTAAATAACACATTACTCTATTGCATGCTTACGGTCGGGAGGGGTCGAAGATGGTAAAACCAGAATTCCACTACTCACTGGGCTCTGATGCTGGCTTGAATACGTTGCCCAACAGCTTGGTAAGATGGTGCCTGATGCAATTCGTGTCTTGGCTTGAAGTTAAATGGTGCTGATATCAGAATAAACCTCCTGGATTTTGGTATGTGTTTCATGTATCCTTTTATCAGCTTTATTATTTGTTATGCTTTTGCTGAGCTTCCTTGAATAAGAACAAAAGGATACACTTATTATGCAGCAATTTCATGAAAGCTATTTAAAATAATATTTGAGGAGGAAAAAACAAATCAAAATGAATAAAAGCCTAGGAAACACATGGTGAAACAGAATGAATATCAGAGCTATTAAATTAATAAGCTTGCAAAGCATTATTTATGGTATCTCAATGGAAGCTTAGAAATTGATACTGACTTTCCAAAATTAATTGAGTACCTTTGTTGTATTTCAGGAATACATATTCAAACTCACTCTACCCGCTCCTTGTGGGGAAATTTGTTCCACCTGCCAAAAACCTCAGGAGTTTCATCTGATTTTCATCTTCCCAAGGTAAACAGCTGAGGTATTGTATTCATTCAGCAAATCTGTATAGTCTGAGATTGTCTGTAGATGTTGTCGTTGTTTTCTCAAGTTGCCCGCTAAAAGAGTGTTTGAAGCTGTGCAGAAGCAGTAGCCTGAAACAGGGATTTGGCAACTCCGCAGCCCCCCAATGTGTCCTGTCAGGGAGGTTTACTTTTAGGTACCATTCCCTAACAAATATATGTGCTGTTCATGAAAAGGCAGAAATGCCGATGAAGGATTTGGTATTAAGGACTGACATGCTCAGGAAGACTGTGGGCTCAGCTCAGATGTCCGGCCAGCTTGAAGCCCATCCGTGTGTTCTTGTGGAGCATTTCACATGCTTGGGGCTGGAGGACACCCCTCAGCCATGTTTTCAGTGCCCTATAGAGAAGCACAGGGTCAAGCTCAGCTGTGCCCTGCAGTTCTGCTACAGGCAGACCCATTGATAGGACTGGAGGGGCAAAGAGGCCCAAATGAATGGTCCTGGAGCCTCCCAGTACAGGTTTCTTTGGGTATTACCTTCGCAGTATGGACTAGTATTCACCAGTGCAAATTAGATGGAGATGCGGTTGTTCAGTTCTCTGAAAGCCAGGTGTCAACAGACCAGAGCTGTCTCCTTGGAGTTACCTGGCTGCTTTCAGCTGTCATGAGTGGCTGAAATTCTAGTCCTTTTTGCTATAGCCATGAAATCTCCCTAACTACCCACATTTCACCATTAAAAGTACATTTGTTAATTTTTCCAGGACAGATAATTTCTATATGACACTAGTTTGCCCCAGATTTACTAAATTGGCGATTTCTGTTATAGTTTCTCATGCAGGAACGACAGCTGAAGTGACCCTCCAAAAAGTAAACAGGGAAGATGCAGGAGTACTGAGAGAAAGAATCCCATACCTGTTGTTGTTTCAGTTTGTTATTCCATTTCTCTTCCCTCTTTTTTGCTTCTCCTTTTCTCCTGGACTTTCCTTTTTTCGGTAAGGGCTCTTTTCTGTTTTAGAACAATTCTACTGTCTTACAAAATTTGTCTAAATCATGCTTTCCAAGTTGCTAGCAGCTGCATCTCGAAGCTTACAGCAACATAAAAATCCCATGCATCGCACGCTGCAGCTCGGGTCCTTATTTTGCAGTGTTTTAACTATTAATGGGATGGCAGCTTAAGCTATGCATTGGTTTTCCTAAGGCACCTGGGTGCTGTTGCAGACGCGGGAGCTTGGCGTGTGTGTGGCACCCTTGAAGGATTGCCCATGTGGACCTGCTGAAGCTGGACACGTTCTGCATAAGCTGGTGCCAGCACCCATAGCAAGTGCCTTAGCATCTGTGTGCTCTTCTTGGCCTCCTCGTGGCTGTTGGAAGAATTAACAGGCTCCTGAGGCTGCTGAGGGGCTCAGCCCAGCACCCTACCCAGCTCTATCTATGTCGGCAGCCTTTCACGGGGGACATGCAAAACTGGTGTGTTTATGCAGAGAACCAGGCTCCCCAAACTCAATCTTTAAGCGAGAGCTTGTGATTTTCAGAAAACATTCAAGGATATGCAAAAGAAGAAATAGAGTGAATTGAATAATAGCACAGGAACAGCCAGTTCCACGCCTAATCTTTCTTGCAAACCTACTTCTGCAAGTATTTGCAATTCTGCCAATAACTGCAAATGTTGTTTGCTAGTGTAAGACATCAGTTCGTAGAAAGCAGTAAAAATCTCTTGTACATCAAGCTGGTTTTTCCCTCATCATCCCTCGTGGGTTACAAATAGCTTAGTTACAAATAGTATTGTTTCCAAAGAAAATTTGAAAGCTTTATTTCTTTGATTGGTAGTCATCACCTGAAAGGTTACATTTGCTACCCAGTGAGTAGTACCATCACCCCAACTCCTCCCCTGCTTAAAAGGAGAACCTTGCAGAACCCTGGTATAGACAGCTATCAAAGCTTTTGTCTTTATTTCTTTGTTCTGAGATGTTATCTTTCCATTTTAATATTGTCTACACAGGCATTTTTTTCCTTGAAATGTTCCTAGCTTGAGCTTCTGAGATTAACTAGTGTTTTAACTGCTTAGGGTTGTTCTCAAGAAGGGTGAAAAACCTAGTCGTGGTTTGGACCGAAAGAGGCAGAGAATGGGTTTTTACGAGCCCAGTTTCTGTCTGCACACAAGCAATGAACAAATGCTTGTGGTTTTGTTTCTCTTTAATTTCTTGTCTGCACCTTGCATACCTTATTGGACTTTACTGCTGAGAACTGTATTCTCATAGATCACGGCTCCAAAGGATGTTGTTCTTGGCTGGTATCTCCAGGCACTGCTATAATGCAAAAAAAAAAAAAAAAAGAATGGGGTAGTTGAATATGCTGTTTATATTCATGTTTGTACCTGTAGGGATGCGTTGATGGGGAGATGTGGTGAAATGATAAGAATGTTATGAAAGGCAGTTATTCCTTTCTGTGAAATAAGGAAAAATGACGGCACCAATTTAATTCCTGGGAGCACAGTGAAAAGGACTAGGACTATATAAAGGTAGCACAAGAAGGCATCGAAAAATAGTAATGGAAAATCTATATCTAAAGCACTAGCAGGAATATATTTATGCACAAAGGGTATTCTGTGACTGATCTACAATAAAACTGAGCGAGGCACAGAAAAAACACATAGATGTTTGTAACGCTCTACAACATCCGCTGGAGATAAATATGAAATATAGTCATATTTCATAGGAGACCTATTTTAAGCCTTCCTCATTCCAGAATGCCCTTAACTTTTGTAGTGGATTTGTAACCATTTCCTTGCTTCTGATGGAGTCATGTTCATCTTTTTGACCCATGAAATGCTTTCAGAGAGTAAGTTTTGTCCTCAATATTGAAATGGTTACCTTAAACTACAGAGGCTACAATTCTCAGAATACATGTTGAGAGAAAACAGCCCTGATTTCTCTCAGTCATATCTCTTTACTCCCCTGTTTTATGTTACACAAAGAAAACCTTCTGTCACGTTGTCACTATGCTCATTTTTCTATTAACCGCAAAGTAGAAAAATGTCCATTGAATTACAGTTGCCGCAGTCTTTCAGTGGGGTCATTTTTGTTCAAATATGGAAAAAAAATGCCTGGATAACTCGTTTTTTTCTCCTCTCCTGTTTGTAAAAAGAGGAAAGTGAACTAAATTTTAGTAGATTCTCCTTTCAAATTTCAGGATACTGGGGAGTGGTGAGGGTTTAAATCTTCTCATTATTAATCTACTTTTATTTGAATGCACACAAAATTTAATGCACTGGAAGACATATTAAGCAAACCCACAGGGCTTCTGAAATACAGAAACTGACAGTCAAAACCACCAACATGTCTCCTGAGTTTGAAACCCCAAGGTCATACTCCTGGCCTCAAATTTGATATCACATGCCTTGAATCTAACATCATATGCTTCTTTAGAAAAACCTTTTAATTTCTCGGTAAAGATCTGCATTAAGTATTCTTTAGTTAGAGGTTTTCCAGTCAGATACAAAAAGAAGATATTTCACTTTTTATCACAAATTTATTTGCGTGTATTCATTTCCTAAGACAGATGATCTGTCAGGCTGAGGAAGATCTGGTCCAGAAATGAGAGAGACAGGTCAAAGATTGCTTTGCATCTCTTAATGCTCAGGGCCTCACAGTATTTTTAGTGGAGTGGGAAGAAATTAGGCTACTTTTTCAGTGTGTGGAAGGCAGAGGAGTCTACAGGTCAGGAAAAAGAACTTTCCATCCCATCTTCCCTTGATATCTGAAATCAGATAAGTAGTACTACTATTTTCTTTTTTCTTTTCAAAGACTATAAAAAATTAATTTAAAAAGACAGAAATGGACAAGTGAGTTCAAGTAAGACTTGGTATTTACACTCAAGATGGAAAGTCCAAAATGAGGAGCTGTGTGATACAGTAAATGGCACCCATGAGTCATTGCCCAAAACAGCAGCTGGCAAAAGAGATGATGTTTGAGATGCCCATGAGATAAAAGGAAAATCCTCTGTGATATGATTGGTCTTTGCCTCTAGAAAACAGTGTGATTTATAAAGCATTTTGTATTAAGGCAAGCGATGGAAGAATCAGGTGAGACAGTGATGAGGTTTTATGGTAGAAATCTATTTTCCATCTTTTAAGATTAAGTTTCAAATTTTGTAACATTTAGTGTCACAGAACCACATAGCTACTTTCAGAGAAAAACTTAGTAGTTGGCAATTCATAAGGCAAACTGTATTCCCTCTGGAGAATATGCAGCCCTGCAGAAGTCATGGGGGTGTCTGCAGGCTGATTGACACAGCGAGGCAAGTCTCTAGAATGAAGTATTAGTTTAAAACCTTACATTTACTGCATCATATACCATAAGATTCATGGATTTGTTCAGCATTTGGGGAAAAAATCACAAATGAGATAATTGTTCTGCAATTATTGATGGAATGGAATGCTCAGCAGTAGAAAAACTAATCTAAAATTCAAGTCAGGATAAGGGAAAGTCATTAGCTATGCTGTGTAAAGCAGACATATACAATCAATGTGTGAATGTCACGTTTGTCAGGCCAAAGTGATGGGAAAAGACTTCTACTAACAGAGAGAAAATTGAACACATCTATAACGGTGGAGGATAGTTCATATCCTGTTGTAATTGCAGCGCACTTGAAGCAGAATGAGAATAGCAAGGGGAAAAGAAAACCCTCTCCGGAGCTTTACAGCAGCACTGCCCAGAATGCCTGACAAAGGTAAAGGCTGGAAAGGTGATGTTGTGAGGAAACCTGAAGCCAAGCAAAGAAGCTTGGGGAGATGCTGTGAAAAAAAAAAAAAAAGCAAAAAAAAAAAAAAAAGCCAAATTGAGCTTTAGGCAGCTAGGAAGAAAGTAACTGTAAAAGAACCCCAGATGGTGCCAGGGAGAACTGATAGTTTTGTTCCTTCTGTCTATTAAAACGTGTCAAGCGTGCAGGGTCAGAGTGCACATGATGATTTGATGGCAAACAGAGGCATGGTAAAAAATAAAAAGACTTTGGGAGTTTGGGTATGCATTATTGATAGGTCTGTATTGGAGAAGGTATTTACGTATTGTGTGAGGTGCCACCAAGGACAAAATTTTATGGAGAAAAAAGCTGAAGACAAAAGAGAAAATGGAAATAGTATTACCTCATTAGAAAGCCATGAATCCCAGATTTATTTCACTCTGTTTCAGTTTAAAAGTCCAAAAGCCTCTGAGTGTGCACAGAACAAGGAAACTTTGAAGGCACAAAATAGTTCTTTCTTCAATTACTGTGGTACGTTAGATGCTATAGTTATGGGCAAAGATCTCATTATGCAGTAATATTAATAACAACAATTAAAAAAGCCACAATTAAAACTCCAAAGGACTACACCACTACATATAAAGCAAGAGAAATAACAGGTACACCCTTGACAGCTGAGTATAAAAAAAAAGAAAAAAAAAATGAAGACAGTAGCGCTCAGCAAGACAGTAATTTAGTCTCCAGCTGCATCAGAATGACCAAACTTATTTTGTGGTTTGTGATTTTGCTTGCTTACTAGTCTGTGAGGATATAGAACTGGGGACAATTGGGTTCAGTGTTACTTTTAAAACTGTGCCATTCTCCGAAATCTCTGGTGCTGCTACGGGTAAATCTAATGCTAAAGGAGCTGAGGAGAGATGCGAGGCAGAAGAGCAAGATGCCTGCATTTCTGTGCATGCATTTCTGCGATTGGTTTGGAAAGACCACTCGCTTGCCTGAAATAGTCTTTTTTTTTCCGCAGGTTACTTCATCGTCCAGAAACATAAGCAGCAGCTTCTGTGTATTAAGGGATTGAAACAGTAAATTTTACAGCACAATTCATCAATGGCGTCAGTCAGATTTAAGAGAGAGCACATGTTTTTGCAAAGCTGCAAAGATTGCTGTAACTGAGGTCAACAGCAAACTCGAGTGCTTTTAAAAATTGATTTTACTGAAATCTTACTCCATTTTCCTAGTAATAAAGGCCTCCAAGGATTTAAACTGCTGTAACTGAGAGCCGTGTTTCGCCCTGTTCTCTAAGTAGGTGTGGCGTAGCTCCATTACAACTCCAGTGCAAATAATAACATCCTTTAAAAATTGAGTACCCTTCCTAATATTTTAGTAAGCAACCTTTTGTTTTCTCTTGGAAAAGCTTGGAGGTCATAAGTTTAAACTTCTAAAGCCTCCAAGAAACCTATTTATCTCCTTTGCAAAAGGTCTAAAATGAAATAAGAAAACATATGTGACAGGAATATAAACATATTTGCTTATCTGACAAATCGAGTGCAGATTGCTTCATCAAAAAAAAACCTTGGCAAAATCAACATGGCTTGGTTATCTAATTCTAGACAGAACACTTGATACTGTATAAAATAATAGAAGATGCTGCCTTGATTATTCCAGAGCTCGTGAGAATCTTTCACAGTTTTCTTAAGGAAAGATAAAGGGCAGGTGCCCCAGAATGTATCGATCTGAAATTTATGTAACAGCAAATTCTTTAGAAATGAGTCATGTTATAATTTGCAATTTTAATTAAAAACAAAACAAGAAAACCCAAACAAGCCCACAATCAGGACCTGTACTATAAACGACCTGACCCTGTCTTCTGTCTTTGAATGAATGTTGTCCCCGCTGGGTCACGGATCTCGGGCTTTTGCATTTCTCGAAAGGTGTTTGCATTGGTCTCCGTTCTTAAGCAGGGATGGAGGTTACAGTCCTCCTTCCACTTGCTGTGATTTATCTCGGCAGCTCTTACTTCTGCGTATGCTGCAGTTCCTTTCTCTTCTGGGCAATGGTAATAAGTCACCCGACTGCCACCTTAAAGCAAAGTATTATTTAAAACAAAGTCACATCAGAGAAAGCATATCCATAAACCCAGCAGAGCACACTGTTTGCATATATCGTGTTTCAGTAAAACTTTCCCCTCCACAGATCTAACAGGTCCCCTGAATTTTTTTTCACAGACCTTCTGCAGAGCGTCTCCTCCTTTCATTCTGTGTAAGGCTTTCATTTTATGTCATTTTTGATGAGCGTCCTCTTCTTTTCTCAAGAAATACTCTTTGGCTCTAGTGGTTTTGGGATTTTTAGTTGTGCAGCTTGGTATGATGTTAGTGTCAGTTCAGCTTAGAAACTGAATGTGGACTATTTTCTACTAATTGCCCCCAGCTTTTTCTTTTAATTATGGTCCCTTTTCTGTATGTTTTGTACAGCTTCCTTTTGAGGAATTGTATTAATTTAGGAAAATCTTGCCACTATTGGTAACAAATTTCTTTCCACGACCATGTTGTCCATATTATTTGTCACATCTTTCTATTTGCTACTTCCCTGTTCCAAAGCTTGTGTAGAAGGCATCTGAGTGAAATGAGGGCATACTGGGTAGTTTACTTCTCTCATTAAAGCCTCCAGAAAGACAACTAATTTCAATGTTGATATACCTTTTCCCAGCGACTTTTCTTTAGTTTGGTAATACAAATGACTAGGAAATAAACAGAGGCTTTCTCCATTTCTGCTACCATAAAAGTAACATACACATTCTTCCATGTTTTGGTGACAGCTCAAAAAAATGAGAGAAGCTATTTCTGCAAATTCTTAAGCTAACAATCCCATTAAGTATTGGACTATCTGTATAATGAAAAATAGCACTGATGAATAAAGGTGTTTAAAAGATTGAAAATTTAGTTCAAATGAGCCAGATCTGATGTTGCAGTCTGAAATACCAGTTTTGTCACATCCAAGAAAACAAGAAATCTTTGTAATATATTCTCCTGACATGGATAAAACAATTTCAGAGCAGAATATGAAACATTTGCATTTGCAGCCCTATTTGGTGGGCCTGCTGAGTTAGAAAGGTTGAGGAGATCCATCTTTCACTACAGAGCTGCAGCTGGCCGCAGGTTTGGGGAGGAAAATATATTGGCAAAATATCCTATTTAATGGACAAGGATTGCTTGACCCAAGGTTGACAGACTGTCCTGTTACAGGTCTTTTATTTCCTCTTCGTCTGGGAGAATATTAATGATGCATATTTATTTATTGCATGCATTGTATAATAATTATAACAATAATATCATGAAGAGTAATATTTAGATAATATTAGCTTAGTCTTTTGCAGAAACTGCAATTCTTCATTGCCGAAGGTGCCATAGAGGATTAAAATAAAAGCTACCTCATCCTTTCTGGCAAAGTGATTAACTCATTATAATCAAGAAAACACTGGAAGATTTAAGAGCTTCCCAGCATGCCCAGGGTCAGCTGGGATGATGGGTCAGGAGAGTGGAGATGTTTCATACCCTGTGGTAGAAGTTGAAGGCATTCAGTGACAGAGGTGAGACTGCTGACAATGTGTTCTGCACCCAAATGTTGCTGAATATGACTGAGGACAAGTCTGGTTGGGGGGCTAGGATTAGGGGGTTCCCTCAAATTTTATGGTGTTACTTTCACTGAATTTTGACTGGGGACTCAGTAATTTGGATAAAAGCTGGGAGTGCACGTTTGCTTCCATGAAGGAACTTCTGAAAGACCTGTATACCCTGACAAGGATTTGTAGCTCTTAATCATCATATATGATGCTGTTCTCTGTTTCCAGATTAAGTAATCTCTCCCCAAAGACCTGAACTAAGCAGTTTTTTAAGCAAATAGGAACTCTCCATCTCCATGCAGTCATTAGAGTTGGGAACAAGTCTTTTGAAAAAGGTTTCCACCTTTTGAGTTCTGATTTTCTTGTCGGGGGAGGCATTTAACTGGGAAGTGCTAATTACACATACACCACACAATCAAATATATATATCTCTTGCCATTCTGAGCAAAGTTGTAAAATGATTTCATAACTTTGTGCTAGATGTGAAGTTGAGGCTTCTAAGTTAGTGTTACTTTATGACCTTTTACCAATCTTATTCCATCCCTGGATGCTTCCTTGGACCGTGAATAGAACTGATGGTACCAGTTCCAAGAGGTTGAAGAGGAGAAAACCCCATCTTTGACTACAAGGTAGGAGGTAAGAGGATTTGAGAAAAAACAGCAAGCCCACACAAAATGTAAAAGGATCAAATTTATATATGGGATCTCAGGCATTCTTTACTATAGCTAAAAAGTATGCAATAAGATATTCAAGCGATTGTCAAATGCAAAAAGTTCACTGTGGAAATGAAACTGTTAAGGAGTTTGCTCATGCTCTGAACACGGACTCTTCTAATTATTTGCATTATGCTATTTAAACTTGCAGTTTACAATAACTATTTCTGCAGTTATTTTTTTAGTTAGCAAAACCAGACAACCTATTTTGCTGTCACTGTGCAAGCTTGTCTCTGCAAAGGCAAGGGAATACTTCAATTCTGGCTCAGCCAGAACACAGAAATATGTCTGTGCGCTCTCCAAGTGCATTCCCTAAATTAGATCCTGATCCCTGGTATTAGAAGTACTGGGGCATTTATTTTAAAATGCATCTGCCTATTTGTTGTCCAACGTTGCCTGACAGTATCGTCTGAAAGGAAAAAAAAAAATAAAATTCAGTTACTTGAAACACACGAGAATAAATAATTTCATTTCTTGGTATCTCTTTTTTTTAAACTTTTTTTTAACATCCTTTGTGATCTGCAAGAAAAAAATAAACTAATAAAACTTGCCATTATGCACCTCGCTGGAGGTCTGCCAGTATCTCCATAATACAGTCTGATTTTACAGGATTCATAGATTTCTACTGCAAATGCACAGTCCAAGCTGAAATCTGGCCAGCTTGTTCATGATCCAGTAAGAGACTCTCCTGCGTGTAAATGTTGCTTTTCTGGGAAAAACTGGCAGTAATGCTAGTGAAGCTTTTCTTTTATGGTTTCTATAGATCTTTGTTTACAAATAGGTAAATTCAGTCTAAGTGCTTGGAGTGTCACCTTTTTATTGCATACTTAACAAATGATTCAGCCTTTATGGGGAAAATTTGCAACAAAACTGCATTTGCATTTTGCATGCTTTTCTACTGTATTCCGTCTCCATAATAAGTCATGCTTTTTTTTATTATGGAATTGGTGTGCAGTCGCTTCATAATTACAATTGCAGCTACGTTGCTGCTCACAGCTGAATTTCTTATGTTGTCTAGTTAATCCGTTTTTCTGGATTTTCACGTAATTATTGTGTAAGTATTGATTAGAAAGAGCTATAGCTTAGCTTTAAATAACTGACTTATTTAAAGTAACTTTTCACACTTCATTTATTGTTTGGTTTTATTTCATCCTGTCTTTTACTCCTCCGCATCCTGTATTTTCTCATCTGCTTGCACTTTCAGGGCAACTTTGTAGCTTAGGAGACCTTTGGTTTATGTTATAAAATTTCTCCCAAAGAATATTTAAAACAAGTAAATCTTCTTACTCGGGGGCTCACAGGAGGGCTTTTCCTCCTTGGCCACCATTTCCAAGACTGGCCCATGGAGGACTGCTGCCTTATGTTGAATTCAAGCAGCAGCGCTTGCCGTTATGATATTTTGAGCTCAAGACTTAAACAGTTAACATGAAAAGATACGCAGGGTTAAAGATTTGGAGGCCTAAATGACTGTTGAACGACTTTGAAAAGCAGCTCCTAGTATGATTTATGTGGAAATGTCGTGTCGGTCCAGGTCTCCATGAAGCGGTGCGGGGAGGACATCAACATCACAAATAGGAACCTTCATAAATAAGTACCAGAAATTGAGGAGGAAATGTTCTCACGCCTCCGAACAATCCCATCAAGTGGCAGGCGAGGCATCTACCGATGGGGAGCATTGTTCTGCTGTGCACGTTGCCTCCTCCCCGAATAAATGGGGGCTTGTCCAGCCACCTTTCTTTATGAGTAGTGAACCTATCATTAATTCTTTTTATTTGTTTTTAAGGAAAATATTTTATCTTTAAATCTCTAAGATTAGGAGTTTCGTGTCATTCAATTAATTAAACAATGCAACTCAAGAGCCGTAAACATTAAAAAGCCTTCTTGGAAGCAGACTGTGGCCCAGTCCATTGGATAAATTGATTGATTACTTCTGTGGCTGTTCCTAATAATCTGTAACATTTTTTCATTAGGCAGAAACTTGTTTTCCTATTTAGTATGCAAACGTGAGGTCTGGAGCATTCTGCCCATGTGTTATGATTTCTTTTTTCCATTATGCAATCACCGAATGTGTCACTTCCCTGTTTACAAAAGAAAAATGTAAGAGATAAAATTTGTGTTTAGTAAGGATTTTGATCTTCAATATATTAAAGAAATTAAAGTCCAGGGTTGGCAGAAAATCATAAATCATGGTTATGTGTTTCTCTAGAATGATTTTATGGATGCTAGGGCAAAGATATTACCATGTGCACTCTGGTTATGTGGAAATGCCACTAGAGGCTATTTTCTTTCTTCAAAGGTGCCCTTTAAGCTCACACAAAATTACTCTTAATAGAGCAAACACACAGTTTCAACAAAACTAACACAATGCATTCCAGCTTGTGTGTCACAGAGAAAAATGTATAGTGAAAATTTTGTAATGAATTTTATCTTTCTTTCATGCTGAGAATTTTTCCCAGAACCTGCAGTGTTCTAAAATGCATTCTCTATTTCAAATTTTTCCCAAGATTTCTGCTGTTCATTTTTAGCTTGAGAGGTGTCCTTTGTAAAGGTTTGATACTTACAGATTTGAGTTATGTGGACTGTAGCGTTTGATATTCTTTTCTTCCTGGATGAGATCAGTTCTCTGGTGCTAAGACATTTATGAATTCAGAATGTCTTTGCTATGAGTAACTTCAAAATATTTACTTAAGTAATGTTTCTCCAATCTGGAGAAAAAAATTCTGCAGAGTTCAGCTTTAGGGTTTGGCCATATTGTCTGTGTTGCCCCTTGTTATGAAACTCCCTACCAGTCTCCACAATATGATATGAAAATCTGATCATTAATTTGTTTCTAATAGGTGCATTTATAACTCTCACAAAGAGAAAAGAAGGCTGAAAAATATGCCTTGAGGCATGGATGGTGAAACTAACCCAAAATACGTGTGCGTGCATGCGTGCACTGTCATGAGACAAACTTGGGAATTCACAGTCTGTTGTTTACTGTACAGGTCTTAATTTCTTCCTTCCCTTCTTTCTTCTGTCTCCTTTACTTTTTTTTTTTTTTTTTAACAAAATCTTTACCTCGTAACCACATTGTTATCTTGGAAAAAAGATGCATAGAAATTTCTAATATCCACTCTTGGTTCTCTTACCACAAACCAGCAAAGGAGTTAATGCTGACATTAATACTTTGAGCACAACTGCTTGTAACATGTTTTATCTTTCCTATAATGTTTTCCTACCCGCTCCTTTCTATCATCTTGCCTACCTCTTTTTTTCTCCTTTTCCTTTTCCTTTTCTCCTTTCCCCCTTTTCCTTTTCTCCTTTCCCCCTTTTCCTTTTCTCCTTTCCCCCTTTTCCTTTTCTCCTTTCCCCCTTTTCCTTTTCTCCTTTCCCCCTTTTCCTTTTCTCCTTTCCCCCTTTTCCTTTTCTCCTTTCCCCCTTTTCCCCTTTTCTCCTTTCCCCCTTTTCCCCTTTTCTCCTTTCCCCCTTTTCCCCTTTTCTCCTTTCCCCCTTTTCTCCTTTTCTCCTTTCCCCCTTTTCCTTCCTTTTCCCTCCTTTCCCCCTTTTCCCTTTTCTCCTTCCCTTTTCCCTTTTCTCCTTTCCCCCTCCTTTTCCTTCCCCTTTTCTCCCTTTTCCTCCCTCCTTTTCTCCTTTCCCCTCCCTTTCCCCCCCTTTTCTCCTTTCCCCCTTTCCCCCTTTTCTCCTTTCCCCCTTTTCTCCTTTCATTCATTCCAGCTTGGATGTGTACCTGTAGAAAATGACATCACAAATTTCTACCTGTTGAAAATGATATCACAACAGAAGATCAAAGAGGTTTCTCTCAGATGTGGGCTTTGCGGGTGAGTTGTGAGAACAGTCCTGGACCTACAGGCGTAGGCTGTTTTGAGCAGTGCAAAAGCTGCTACGGTGCTGAGGTGGTACCATGCACAACCTGGAGGGATGTTGGTCAGTCCAAGTTTTGGAGCCTGATATAGGGCAGGGACATGTGGGGGAATGCCAGGGCTGGGCTCAGGCACTGGCTGCCACCTCCCACCCCTTGGAAGGAGCTCTTTCCCTCCCTGGCCAGCGAAGCTGTGAGGTCTGCATCCCGTGACCACCAGCCATATGACAACGTTAATGCGTGGCTCAGAGAGCCAGGAGGATTGCATGCGCTGATGGAAGAAGGTGGCTGTGCCCCGGCCTTTGGCAAAGTGCTGTGCCCTACTTGCTGTCAGGCACCAGCTGGAGGGTATTTACTTCTCATGGACTCTAAGGAGTTGTCTCTCCCACCTCCACTCTTTAGGTGCTGTAAAAGCTCCTCCTTTACAAAGCAGTAGCGTGGGAAGGGAAATGCTGAATGCTGTAGCTCTTCCCAGTAGGAGAAAAACAAGGTCTGGCAGCTGAACCTGGTTGCCTCTCCTTTTTCTCTTTTCCTTCTTCAGCAAATCACTGTCGTGCGGTAAAACCATGATGGGTGCTCAGCCTCCCGCTCCCGGGGGGGAGCGAGAGCAGACTCAGGTGCTGCAGCTGGAAGGTGCACAACACACAACCTGAAGACTGGAAACCAAAAATCTCCTCCTTTGCTTCTTTGGAAATATTTTTTTCCCACTGACTGAAAACAGAAGTATTTTTTTTCCCCAGAGATCTGTTATCTTTCTTCACCCTTGTTCTTCCACCTTAAAAAAATATTTACCTGAAGTCAAGAAAGAAAGATGTGGTTCCAGAGAGACCAAAACTAGTAGTCCCGAGCCTTCAGTAGTGTTTTAAATAGCAGACTTACCTCATCTGTGCAAAGCAACTCAGGCAAGACAGCTGTGTATTCTAGAAAAGATTAGGAAAAGGTCTAAAAAAAACCCCGAAATGGAAACAAAACAGTTTTTACTACTAGGAGAGTAACGTTTTGAGGAAATCAGTGTTTACTTCTGGACTTTTTGCTGTGGAAAAGCATCTTTGTCAAATAAATGAAAAGGTATCATGCAATGAGCCTTGAGAAAGACATGGAGGACAGGAGATCCCCTTCTCTGAGCCATATACCGTTAACTCTACGGCGAGACCAATGTGCTCTTCTCTGTGCCCCTGGAGGTGCGTTGCTCAGGAGCCACGGGCATCTCTCTCCCTCCTTTGGGAAGGGTTGGAGACATGAAACAACAGCTGCTATTAGATTTGATGATTCCTTAATCTGATTGATAGAATAATCAAACCTGGAAACAGGAAAGGAGAAAGAAGGGAATGCTCGTGTCCTCAGCTGTACTCCCGTGAAACAAGTATCCGACCGAGGCTGACTTCTCACGGCCTTATCTCTCCTTTGGTTTGGCTTACGTACATTTCCAACCCCCTTTATAGCTCAGTGTAAACCTGGCAGAGCTAAACCAGGTGGTTTGGGGGATGCCGATGTGCAGGAGAGACACGGGCGCAGGCCCTGACTTGTGCCCAGCCCATCGCCGCCTCCTCTGCTGCTGGGGGGCAGGGAGGGCACGTCGGGGCTGGAGCAGGCTGGCGGTACCGTGCTGCAGCCTTGCCCCGCAGGCGGCGTTGCTGTTGATAAAACTCAGAGCTCGGATGCTGCTGGCAGCGCTCTCAGCCATCCTGCTGATACCGGTGACCCTGAGGATGCATAGGACAATTCTTTTGTATTCATGACGAAGAAGGTTGTTTGGGCGTTTCACATACTGGTTCGTGAGACATGGGGCTTCGGTTTCTGTGGTATCAAAGATTTTTGATGTTACTTCTGCACTGTAGTTCTACGTCTGTTGCCGAAGGCTCCTTTCCTCCCAGCCTGTTGCTTGCTGTGGGTGCAGACAGCATACGCATTCGGAGCAAGACCTCATACTACGTGCATGCATAACTTTGGTTTGGAGTAAAATATTTATTTGACCTCAGTATTATTCAAATATTTTCACATTTCCACAGAACCACACTGGGTGGCTCTGGAGACCCAGAGTCGAGTCACTTGGGAAGAAAGATGTCCATGAAGAAATGGTCCATGGAAGGGGGAAGCTTTGGGCAGTGCTGCTTTGCAGAGGTCCCCCCTGGGAGCAGGGGAATCGCAGTGCTGTGTGCCTGCTGCTCTGCCCTCTGCTCCGGGACTGGAGGGAAGGTGCATGCGTGTAGAGAATGCTTCTAAAACACATGTTTTGCATGGTAACTTCTAGAGTAAAGCTGCACATCCCTACAGAGAGCAGTGTCTGGGCAGAGGCCCCTACCACCTCCGAGGCTCCCGTTTGCTTTAGTGAGGCCAAAGTCAGTCTGTTTGTTGGGGTCGGAGTTACGGTCCCGCGTGGGGCAGACTGGGCTGGAGTCGCTGTGGGCGGCAAAGGGACGACAGATGTGATTGGCATTTTTCTAGCGAGCCCGTTACGGCTGCACCCTGAGGGCTTTACTGCTACTTTGTCGTTGTGTTCAGCCTAGGAAAGACCGGTGATCGGACATGACCGGATCGCAGCCGCCTAAAGCGCCCAACCGAGGCTGCCGGGTTACGTGCCTTAATGTCACCCCGTACTGCAGAGCCACACGCCGCGTGCAGCGGGGCACCTTTTCGGGCTCAGGGGCAGCTTCTGCCCTTTGCCCCTCGCTTTGCCCCGTCCGGAATTTGGCGCCGGCCCCTCCCCGCCCGGGGGGGGGGGTGAGGGGGGTGTCCCGGCGCAGGGAGGGCGACCCCCGAGCGCGCGAGCCCCGCGGCAAGGCCGCTCGGGAGCGCCCCCGCTCCCCGCGGGCGGGCAGGTGGGCGGGGCGGCGCTAGGGCCCGGGGCGGCGCGGCGGCGGCGGCGGCGGGGCCGGGCGGGGGCGGCCCCTCCCGGGCGCAGCGCGAAGGCGGGCGGGCGCGGGGCATGGTCCCGGTCCCGGCGGCGCGGCGCAGCGCGGAGCGGAGCGGGCGCGGAGCGGTGGCATGCGGCGCGGAGACATGCGGCTCTGCCTGCGCACTGCCCCGCCGACATGGACCGCCGCCGCCTGCCGCCGCCGCTGCTGCTCCTCTGCGCTGCCCTCGGCGCCGCCGGGCGTCTGAGCGCCCGCCCCGGCAACGAAGGTGAGCCGCGGCCCGGCCGGGTCCCGCCGGGGACGGGTGGGTGGGGGACCCCTCTCGGTCGCCCTTCCCCCCCCCCCCCCCGTTTTCCTTTTTATTTTTCCTTTTTTTTTCCCCCCCCCCACCTTTTATTCCCCCCTCCTTTCCCCCCCCCCCCCCCCCCCCCCCCCCCCCGTTAAGGTGGTCCTCGCCCCGGGACCGCAGGGCTCGCCGCCCCGGCCGGCCCCGGCCCCCCGCCCGCCGGGCTGTGCGGGGGGCGGCGGCGGGGCGATGCGCGGGGCAGAGCCGCAGCGCCCAGGGGCGAGGCGGGGAGGGGACGGGGCAGGGGACGCTGCGGGCCGGGAGCGGCCGCCGTGCCCCCCGCGCCGGGGGAAGCGGAGCGCCCCAGCCCCCCCCCCCCCCCCGGCAGGTGCCCCGCGTCCCCGCCACTGGCCGGTCGGGGCCGCCGGCGAGCCGCCGCCTGGTTTCACGCCTCAGGTAGCCGGCTGGCGGCCGCAGGGGTCAGGTTCGTGGTTAATTAGTAAAAACAAGCGGTGATGAGCGGCGGGTGCCCCCCGCCTCCCTCGCCCCAGCGATGGCTGAGCCGCGGGCCCTTTCCATGAGCAGGGGCGGTGGTTTCGTTTGCCACCCGCTCTTTCAAAACTTTTAATTAATACCAAAAAGAAGCCTGCTCCCCTTTAAAACCTCTTTTTGGTGCCATAGCGGTTTCATACCACGTCTTTTTTTTTTTTTTTTTTTTAACGTGTCAGAGCGGCATGTGTGTATGTGAATGCACGTAAAGTTTCGGAAACAAAGCGTGAGTGGTTTGTTCTCCTTTGCTGTGGTACTTTTTAAGATGCCATTTGAGGAAAATGCATGTTAGATTTCAGAGAAAAATCATGACCGCTAGACGCTGTTTGGAAAAGTAGTTGAAATACTTTTTTAAGAAGATAAGATTGATCCTTCTCTATTAAAAAAAACCCAAACAAAACCAAACCAAAAAAAGCCCTGCAGCTTTTGCTCACTTGCATAGTGGATGCAGCCGGCATGACCAGGATGCTCGGTGTAATTATCTTTAGGGATAAAATCTAGAGGCGAAAGGTTGTGAAGGACTTGGAGCATCAAGCGACCACGTAAAACTTGCACCTGCTTGAGTTGTAGCGTTTGTGTCGAGAAGCAGATATCAAAGCTATTAGAGCAGTCATTTCTCCTGTACAAGTAATGCTGATGTACTTACTGAGCTTCTGGGTGCTTGCGGGATAAGGCAGTGAGATAACGACTCTAAATGATTTCTGGAAGGGAAAAGAAATATAGAATAGGACAAGTAAGGAGAGACTCAAACTTTACAAATCCTGGCTAATCTCAAATCAGTTGGGTTTAGTGCTAGGAAGGAAGCTATGGTACCAGCATACAAGAAAAGCGATATATCATGTTTGTATGCTGTATGTAAATGTGTTTTGCATGTACAGTGCTTTATAGGTTATTTAAAAGAATGCATTTTTACTAGTTGGTCACTTTTAAGCCTCCAGATACGTGCCAGTTTGTAAAACTTGTCATCTTCCACAAATGATTTTCAGAAATGAAACCCAAGGCATTAGGAAGGGTTACTCTTGCCTTATTAAAAGCTTTTTGGGAACGTATGTAGTTCTGTCAGTCAGCGGAGCAGCTCTGCCTCCATGGCAGTGGTAGACAGACGCAGTCTGTAAACTGAGACTAATTATGCAAAAAAGATATTAGAGCATTCCAGTTTGCAAAACCACACTTTTTGTTTCTTTGTTTAAAATCACTGGCACTGAGAATTGAGAAAGGAGGGAAAAAATTGGTATCACACCGAATGCGCGTGAAGCATACTCGCCCAAGTCAGCTTTCAGCAGTTACTGCTTCTATTCTCTGCTTTCAGCTTCAAGAACTTGTACGATTTCGGCAATATTTTCAAAATGGCTAGCGAAAACAACAGTGTAAATGCAGTTCCTAGGCAGTAACCCACTTTTTCATGCTTACTTTTTTCAAGTATGTATTTTGCTATTCCTTTCAAAAAAAAAAAAAAAAAGGAGCACTGACTGTCTCTTTTAAAAATGAGATCAACTTTAATTGTAATTCTATTTATTTACAGCATATTTAGACTGATCATATGAGTTTAGAAATATGAATTATTATAATTTGCTGACATTAAATTGTTTGGTGATCAAGCGTTAATATGCAGCTCTAAATCATGTCAGAAGATCATGTTTTCCTCCTTCAAATAGTCTTTTTCTTACCACTTCACTTACCTACTGTTGCGACTACAAATTTCTCCCCAAAACTAGAGAGGTGTTTCTGCATTTCTGTGGGGTATTTAGAAAAGTTGTCTTTTTTCCACCACTGAGAAGGAAAAAACTATACTTGAACTGAGATTGTTAATACAGGCACATAACTAAAAATCTATGTATTTTTTCTTACAATTTATATTAAAGCTCCTGCTGAAATTCTCCTCGTGGATTGTTTTAACAAAGGGTGGAACTAATTTTGGTGCGTGTGTATAGCTTTGTCAAACTTCTGGGGGACACAAATGTTGCAGCAGATACATTACAAGACTGCGTTTAGAGCTCCCAGTGATGTTTCCTAAATTTATTTGGCTTGAGAGAATTCTATTGTTTTTTAAGTACAACTTCAGTTAGCACTTACAATTAATGCTAAAGCTGATGACTGAGTACTAATACTGCAATGGAAGCAGATGGGATGAGGGGAGAAAAGAATGAAGGGCTGAAAGCAAGTTGTTGGCTTACTGCACTTTGTGGTGTTAAACACAGTCTTTCCCCCCGCCCCCCCTTTAGAGCGCTTGAATTTTTGTTAAGTTGCTTCATCCCAGAGAATTTTTATTTAGAGGTTATTCTTGTTGAAACGTAAAATTTTCCACTCTTTATTTTTAAACTAGCTGCCTTGCTCATTGCAAAGCTGCCTGCGTTTTACCCACTTAATAGTCATGGAAGCTCAAGAAGGTTCTCTAAAGTTCAGAGTCTCTGTGTGCAGTGGTGAGGCGCACGCCACTCTCTGCGAGGCAGGAAAATCTCAGGCGTATTTAACATTGAACTTCTCCAGCCTGAAGTTGCAAACCGAACCCCGTAGGTGCATAGAAACCACATGTTCTGCTTTTCCATTCTGTTGGATATTTTCCGCTTGGGGAGGATTGTGGGGTTTTTTCTCTTAGAAGGATGCAGTTTCTTTCTGAATAATTCCTATGGTATCAAGAAATCGAAAGAGCTATATCGTTCTGTAATTTAAGAATTTTTCCTCAATCTCTTCTGTAACTATATTGCCTGCCTGAGGGTACCAGCAACCTTAATTTCACTGTTTTATAACCCACAACAGTTAACACTTGACCTAGGTCATTAACAGGATTATCAGCAAATTTGTTTAAGCTTTTACTGACAACCTGAATTGCTTCAATAATATTTTGACTGTGCAGACAGGAAACTTCTTGTAACCTCTCAATCTAGCATAAAATTAATTTCTTGCGAACGCAGCTACCAAAAGATCAATACGCTAAATCTGCTTACAGTACTTGGTTTCAAATAGTGTCTGTTTTGGTTTACAGCAAGAAGGTTCCAATCAGCCTCTATTTTCGGTCTGTATTGGATTTGGAGATGCGGTTTCATCTTTTATTCTTTGATTACCATCTCAGAACTTTGTGTAACTGTGCAATTAAATGCACCGTTTTATCTGGGCTGGTCTCAACACTTACAGTTGCTAGAGATGACTTATGCTGCCTTCGTAGTAGTGACAGCCCTCGGCACGGTTTTGAAAAAATGTGGTGTTTGCACGTGGAGCTAAGTGCCTGCCCAACTTGCGCGTGTGTAATTTTGGGAACTTTTCAGCAGAATCTAAAGGGTTTGCACGGGGAAATGCTTTTTACAGATCTCGCCTCGCTGTATGTCAGGTATCATTAGGTCCAGATAAGTCTTCATGTATCACGACACAATTCCGGCTGGTGCCTCTAGCTTGCTCATGAGCGTTTATCTGCAAAAGAAGTTAAAAGTAGGTTTGGAAATCATCATGTGGTACCTTTTGAAATTTAATTTCAGAAAGCTCAAAGTCACAGGGGTCTAGGGGGTTGTTTTTCATACAGCTGTATCTTAGTCAAAGCTTCTGTGCTTAATCTGAAGCTGTACGATTAGACAAATAATGAACGTGTTTTAAAATTCCCACCATGATGTTTTTAAAATCCTGTGCAACAGGAGAAGCAAGTTGGGTAAATTCCTCGTTTTCTGTCAACATTTTTGATAGCAGGCTGTAACACATGGAGTAATTTATTTTCTGTTCTGTTTGTCATAATTTATTTTCTTTTCAAGTTTGTCTTGACTTACTGCTGATTTCAGTACGGTATATTAAAAAGAAAAATCACTACATTGTCTGTAGCAAACTTAAAGCAGATGTTTGGAATACAAAGATGTCCGAATTTGACACAGCAATTAATTCTTATTGAAGTTAATTTGGATACAACATATTTGCTACCTGACGAAGCAGTCAGGGTATAGAAACGGGTTCAAACTCTTCTGTACTCTCAGCCTCAGGAAATGAGGCTTCAGAGACACTGCCAGAAGGGAAAGCATTAAACGGAGAATAGGCGCACTAAGTTTTAACAGTTTACGTGAAATCTTTGCGAATGAGGAGTGCGTTCTGATTGAACTTAAGTTTTTCATTCCCATCTGGGAAGATATGCAAATTAGTTTTAATTTTTTTTTTATTATTATCTGCCAGAGTTAAAAAAATTGCTATTGGTGTACTTACTTTTGATTCCGTTTGAGAACTTGTGAGTTTTCCTCTAGGAGCGTATGTAATGGCTCTTGTTCTTGTAATCCCCACTTGATGAAAGTTTAGAAATATGGATGCAGGTGTTCGTTTTCTTGTTTTCAGACCTCTGGATTTTGTCACCAGTGAGGGTCACTACAGAGCCGTTGCCGAATACAACAGTAACTGCTTGTACATTTTTATACAGAGCCTGAGTTAGTTCTGTAGGGTACCTGCAGTTCATGTAGGTATCGCCGCTTTGTAGCTGCTGTTTGATTTTTCTTTGAAAAATATTTAATGACTGGAGATATAATCGTGTCCTTACTTTTGTTAAAGTTCAAAGCTCTACTCAGTGGAGCTGGTATTGAAACACAGAAAGGTCATTTTGATACCCTAAGGTGCAAAATCGGCTGGACTTGTCCAGAGGTGTTGGATAAAAGTTCAGAGGTGGGGTAGAAGGATCTCAGTAACCCGTCTTCTTTCTAAAAGATGATTCCAGCATCCAAACAGCTGCTTTTCTGGAGTGAGATGCAGGGATTTTTAATTATTTTTTTTTTTTTTTAACATTTCCTTTATTATGAAAACATATTGTTCGATTTGTTGAAGCATTGTTGAAAATTGTTGAAAATATATTTATGAGGAGGAAAAGACTTACAGTAAGAAATGATACAGTGAAATGGAAGAAATTTTGTTTACAAACGCATGTGGCTACTGTTAAATGATCTGTTTTGCTAAAAATTCACTGCAGTGGTGTAGCCTTTCTTATTTCCATAATCACTTTAGAGCAGTAGCTTTTATTTTTTTAGATTTAAACTGTTTTAAACAAGAACTAAAAATAGTTTAATTTAGAAGATTAGATATGAACTCCCAATGGAAACAGAACATTTGCTGGGTTAGGACCGTGTTCCACACCAGTAGCCTTGTGCTTCTTAGTTTCTTAGGTGCCTGATAAATCCTAGCACAAGTACTTATTTTGCAGTGTAAGTACTCATTTTGCAGTGTGAAACTGATGCAAGATTAAAATTCCGTCCCTTGGACTGAAGATTCCTTTTAAATTTCTGCAGTGAATGGATGAAAGAAGTAAAGATAGAAAAATAAAGATAATCCTGTCTGAAAGAAATCTTGGGACGGTGACAAAAGAGTTCCAGTCTGCGAGAGTGACGGGTAGACTGAATGAAACACCAGCAGGCACAGCCTTAAATTTGCAGAGATGTTATTAAACCAGACACACTGTAAGCAAAAACTTTAGTGTCACGCTCCTTTTTTTTTTCCATTAAACTACCGTGTCCTGCTGTTTCAGGCAAAATATGGAGGAAAATCCCATTAATCGGCTGGAAAAATATTGATGAAAGGAGAATAGCAGACCAAACGAACAGTGGTTGAAACTTGCTAGCAATTAAGTGAACAATAGGATGAATGTTAAGGTTCAGTCAGGGCAGTTTAGTGTAATAAGGTGTGGGAATGGGGCTTGCTTTTTTTTTTTTTCCCCCCCCATCTGATTCCTCTTGCCATTTTATATCTCTATTTGGATGGAAAGGTTCACGTTGCATTGGTCTCTTATTTTAAAAATAATAATTAAAAAAACCCGTTAAAGCATAGCTGCCTTGCATAAGAGGACAATTATTAAAACCAAAACTTTTAAATTGGTGCCTAGGATAGGAGGGTTTTGTAGAAAATCTCGAGTGAAGAGTTACCATTTAAATAAATAAAAAAGCACCAAAATATGTTTTGGTCCATGGGAGGCTTCCCACAAACTTTGTGCAGTAACAAATAGCAGTGGGTGACACTGGATTCCTTAATTTAGTTGTTGAGAAGCTAGAAGGAGCTAGAGGGTTTTTGCTCCATCTGCTTTTTTTGAGAGGCAAGGCTTTTTGAGAGCTCTCTTTTGGAGGAGGCAGAGAAGGATTAAAAGAAGAGCAGGGTTAGGCGGAGGTGGAGTGGAAGATGGACCTGAATCTTAGAAAAATCAGACCAAAATCCAAACTTTCTCCGATTAATGACAGTGTTAGGAACCCAGAATTCAGTGCTGACAATGATCTGAACACTGAGCAAAGCACAAATTAAGACATTCCTTGCCTCCCTGAAAGTCTAAGCTTTGTTTACATTAGTAAGCTTCGTGACTATGATTTACCAGTGGTGAATTTCAACAGAGACTGCAGTTTAGGCAGGGCAGAGGCATTTTTACCATTCTATTTAATCTTTCTGTAGCAGTGCTTTCTTTTAAAAAAAAAAAAAAAAAAAAAAATTAAAACAAGTTATGTCTGTCTAGCCTTAATGTTCGTGGAGAGCACCCACTTAAGGCATTTATATCAAAATGGGTTCGGAGATGGTCGCGAGACTTATCCTGCAAAAACTTTTCTCCCACGGATCATTTACCTTGGAGAGCAAATGTCCTAGCGGTGGCTGAGAGTTCAGTTTTCCTGGAGAAGGTGGTTACAGCTATGGAAAACGTGCCGTGCTCACCCAAACTATCTCGAAGTGGTAACCCAACTGTAGGGAAATCTCATGGGTGTCTCTGGTTCCCAGCCCACCCATCCGCGCTGCCCCGCAGTCTTTCTCTCATGCCTGTGCTTTTTCTCCCATCTCTTCCTTCCCATAAGTCAGTGTTCAGCCCTAAAGAGCAGAAGGCAAAGATCATCTTTTCTTTTCCCGATTGGGAAGACCGCATGTCCATTCTTATTTACTAAATGCTGTTTACCAGAAGGGGGGATGCTTTGATCCCGTAGATGCCCGGAAAAAAAAGAGACAGGAAAAGAACTGTATATTTACTGGCATTGCTTTTTCCATAGTTAGTTGGTTGTGTTGATCCTGAAAGCTGGGTTAAAGCTGGGTGGTGGATGTTCAAGAAATCGAAGCAGAAGTTGCCCATGCTAACCAAGGGAAGCCGTTCTGGAGAAGAGGCATGAGGAACATGCTTAGTTTGTGGGACATAATGGAAACCGGAGCTGTTTGTGGGAAGGTAATGGAAGGAGAGGAGTAAGTAGAAGACAGGGGTCTGAAAAACTGGCTCGTGGGTAGATGGGAATAGAGCAGTCATTTAGGCATTTACCTTTGTTATAAATATTTGTATTTCTCACATATGGAAATAGTGAAAAAAGATGTTAGCGAGGTTTTGGTTGCAAAGGCAGCAAATGAAGTCGGGGCAATTCCATTTTTCATATGGATAGTTCAGCACACATGTTCTGCATTAATTACCTCCATAAATTCTGTTAACCTGGCAAACAATGAAAATATCATGTTGGTGACATCACTGTATTGGAAAATAAAACTGGTTTTAGCATCTTGATTTTCTCAACGTGACGTTTGAGGCAATTTCTTACCCTATTGGCATTTTACTCCCCCAATTTGCACCAAGATGTTTAGTCGTTTGCTCTGTGGGTTTATTTTATCTGTGGAGTAGCTGTGTAAGGACCCAAGCATTTCATAGCCCATGCTAGTTGGATCCCTTGATTCATGGAAGTGGAGAATAAAATCTTGAAAACTTGAAACTCTGTCAGGTCACACACCTGAGTAGGTGGCTTTCCAAATGTAGCACTTCAGGATCCTCAGGATTTTTTTTTACAAGCCTTGACTTCTGTGTTGCAAACTTAAAACAAACAAACAAACAACCCCCCCCACAACCAAACCCAAGACAACTATATTCACTTGCAAGGGTTTTTATTCTTCTGTGCCCTGTGCGAGGAATTTCTTAAACACAATTTTTTTCTGAGTTGTGGCATGCTGCCAGCTGATTCATTTGGGGGGCTATCATGGCCTTTTTAACAAATAAATGGTCATTTGCTGCACTCACGCTCTGGTCTCTGTCTCAAAAGCTTCTGTCATCAAAGGACTATCAGTTACCTGCTGTGACTTTTGGTGATTTCGGGGCCTTGAATGTGCTGCGTGTGCCCAGGTGTCTTTTTTGTGACACTTTTTGGTGTCTGGGTTTCTAGAAATTGAGCGTGCCATACTAGGTTTTGAATCTTCAATTTACCTTAAGTGGACATGATGTAGCAACATTTTTTCCCCTTTTATGTTGTTAGAAACCTTCCCAAGGGGGATCTTTGGACATGCTGGTAGACCCCAAATCTATTGGATCTTTGGAGAGCTCAATTCTGCAAAACTAGTGAATACGGAATATTATTTTTTTTTTCCCAGGGGAGGAGGAATGCAGAAGTAAAAAGACAGTTGTGCAGTGTGCTTAAGCCCTTTTGAGAAGTGCTTTAGAGCTTATTCAGATTATTTGAGTAATGCTTGCTGTTGAGTTTTGGCTAGACACAGGCATATGGTGCCATTTTGTGTGCTTCAGGATTTGGGCACCCAATGGGACTGGCAAATACAAAACACCCTGCGAGAGACTCGCTTCTGTTCTGGGCTGGTGAAAGGCATGGAGTAGCTGGGTTTAGGTAGCTGAATCTCATCCTTAGTTTCTGGTATAATTTTTTTTTTTTCCCCTCGAGAAAGGTGAACTTGGGTTTTGTAATTTAAACTCCCTTTTAACACAGTGGCCCCCATTTTGCATTTACATGTTTAACATCATGCTTCACTGATGTCAGATTTAATGCTATAGTGGTAGAGTAGAAAGAGATTGGCAGGATTTGGACTTGAATGTGAGTTTGGCTGAACAGTAATTCAGGTATCTGTGGGTTTATGCCTCTTGTAGGTGGTACTGGAAAAGGACCAGTTGGAAGTGTTTTTAAAAAAAAAATGAACGCGAAGAAGTGAAAGCGACGCAGTAATTTGGAACCCATTAGGTTAATCCATTTTTAATTTTTATATCCTTGTCTTAATGAAAAGAACTGGCACATATCAACTTACAGGAAATAGCCTAATAAAACTGAAACCTTATTAGGCCCCTTTGATAAACATTGCATTCCAGCCCACCAGTCATATGTTTTTGCATACTTGGAAATTGAGCTTTACGCCACTTAAACAATATCAAGAGAACTCTCATGTTTCAAGCTAATGAAAAAGAAATAAAATCTGGTTTGTCCGTGTTCATCCATGAGAATGGATGGGCGGTTGTCAAGTCAACGTAACGCAGACAGGTATTCCACGAAGAAGCAGCGTACAGATTTGTCACTCGCCCCTACCAAAAGAGCTGCTAGTTCATAGGTCACCATCGGTGCAGAAACAGCTTCTCTTTGTTTTCTCTTTACGGTAGCCAGAATAACTTCTGCAAGGTGCTAAGGGAGGAGGTTTGAGTGGGTCTGCGCACCTACGTAGGCTGGAGACAGACGGATGAGAGGGTAAGACGAAAGCTTTACATACGCTGCGTAGCCTTCGCTGTCGCTTGGGGTCCCTCTACAATAGGATGGGGGGGAGCAGCTTTTGGTGTGGACACTCCTAAGATTCCTAGCAACAGAATGTTTACTCGCTTTCTGTTCTGCTTTGAAATCCGTTCCAGTTTTGTCTGCTGAGGAACAGTACAGTTCTGCAGTTTTGCTCTCTGAAACCTCTCCTGTGAGGCTTTTATTTTTGGACCTGGGTGTCATCGTCCTGTCTGTTTGGGAGACATGGGGTAGCGTTGTCCCTTTTCCGCACGCCGGCTGCGTACTTAGCGGGAGGAGGAGGACTGCTGGAGAGCTTCTGCTTGGTGTCGAGCATGGGTGATGAAAGCTGGGCTGGCTGGGCCGAGGCACACGTAGCGCCATGGCTGCCAGTTAGCACGGTGCGAGCCGCCGTGAGGGGGGCACGGGGCTGCTGCTGACCCCCAGCAGTGCCCGCATTCATGCTGCGCGTAGCAGGCAGGGAGGGGGCTGCTACGCGGCCGTAGAGCCTCCCTGCTCGGCTCTGGTTCCACAGTTTACAATCCGGGCTTTTATTTATAGGCATTCCTGCATTGCTCATCGTCGTCCCGTGTTCCCTCTTCCGTGGTGGTCTTTTGAGAGAAACCTGCGGTAAGGGTCCTGCTTTGGCTGCTTCAGTATTCGGCTGTAGGAAAAACAGGTATCTAAATGTGGCCTCAGATGCTCTTGGGGAGCGTGTTTGAGGAGAAGAGTAAAATCTGGGAGGAAAATGAAACTCTTCCTCTTGGAAAGCTACGGGCAACTGCCATTAAAACAGAATTTGCCAAATAATCTGAACTGATGGAGGAACCTTATAGGTTCTACAGAAGCAATAATCTATAGGGTAACTTGACACGTATTGCTAGTCTTTTGTCTTTTTATCTGAGATTAGTAACATAATCTCTTAATTTTGGAAAAAATTATTTACTGAACATTTAAATGAAAATAATGGAGGCCTGGGCTATCCAGTCATCTTCTGTGAAGATTCCTGTGTTCGGTATTGGAGCAACTGTTTTTTGATTCACTTTGGTTTTCCCTTGTTTGTTCATCTCTTGCCCCCACCCTGGTGGAGTTCTTCAGTCAGCAGTTTAACCACAGATTGAACATGACAGTTGCCAAATTTGGAATGTTCTGCACAAAATCAGATTTGTATTGTACAGTATAACGGCACAGGCAAGAAGGGTTGAAAGTGCAGACCTCACAGCGTTGTGCCTCTCGAAGGACTGTAGTCTGGCTTTGAGCTGTAGCAGAAACCTCGCTGAGAAATCTCACATTTGGAAAAGAGTTGTGCAGTAAATGGGCCAAACTTTGTTGGCACTTGGGTTGGGTATGCGTTAGGAAGTATGCTCTGTTGGCTGTTTTTTTGAGGCTTTACTCTGTGTAGTTTAGTGTTACTTTGCTCCTAGGGTGCCCCAGGCTGGAGGGAGACACAGCTGGAAAAGCAGAGCTAGTAGAGGGGGATCTGGCAGATTCCCCTTACGCTCAGGTCATTTTCTTGCGAGCAATAGTTACATCTTCGTTACAACGTTCAAGGGGACATGCAGGACCACAAAATCATGGCAGATTTGACTTTCTTGTTAATGGACGAGCAGCAAATCAGGCCCCAAGTCTGCTGCCTAGAACTGGGCTTCGCTGTTGAACCACCCTTCCATGAAGTGAGGATCGCATTGGTTAGTGTTGCTTCATGGAGTGTTTCCTTATCTACTGATTTTACTTATTCGTTGTCCCTTCCCAAAGATCTGGTGGTCTACCTTAGCAAATTTCAGCATGATTTCAGAAGCATCACCGTGATAGCTGATCCCAGGTGGCGATAACGGTGAATGCGCCAAGGTGCAACTCTGGCCTTGCCTGGGCCCTGCCTGCCTGTAGATGTTGCTTCTAGCCTCAGAATAAACCAAAGACACAAAGCTGGTCTGCTGCAGCTCCCCTTATTTCGCTTGTGCCTTTGCTGGGGGAATGGAAAGTTGAGAAGACTGAGGTCTGTACCCGTAGGTAGATGAAAATCCAGGTGCAAGTCCCTCTAGCCCGGAAGAGGCCACCATTCTAAAAATGTACGTCAGGGTTTGCGCTGACTCCGCTCTGTCCCACCCCAAAACCAAGTTTTGGCTGACTTCCTGCCACAAAGTATTTTCTTTGCTGCTCAGGATTATATGACACGTTTCAATTATGGGCATTCACCATTTTTTTTTTTATGGGTTGCATAGCAAATCTAATTTTCCCATTTGTTAGCATTTTTTTAATAACTAACTAGAGTATTTCTAAACTGACAGTTTGATGCCAAACAGGAAAACACAAAACAGTGGTGGTTTCTTGTTCTTTGGGTTTTTTTTTAACTTTTAATTGGAAATGTTAATTAGTTGAAGAAGAAATATTTTGCATATTTGACCTCATTGACTATTATCCTGTATTTTTGATGTAAAGAACATGATTTGGAAATGCTTTCCAGTGGTGAAGTTGTTTGTAGGTGGTTCTTTAGATTTTTTTTTTTTTTTTTTTTTTTTTTTTTTTTGGGGAGGTATTTTCATTACTCCATGTGTTTCTGGAAATGCTGTTGCTTTCAGACTGTATTCGGGTATCTTGTTAGTTTTACATTTCTTCCTCTCACTGGCATTACTTACTCCTGATGTAACCTTCGTGTCAAATTCCACCCGAGCCCTCGTTTGGCTTCTGCCTGATGCCATGAAAAGGAGAGTAAGTGAGCTTTGCATTTTGTGTCCACGTGCCGGCTCCAGTTGCTGGAAGGAGATTTGTCTTTAGCCCCTGGGCAAAAATGCATCTTGAGGGAACTAATAATGTTTTCTCTTGCGGTTTTGAACAGGGAAGGCCAGAAGAGTCAGGCAGGAAAGAGCTTCTAAAAAGAGAACATGCTCTTAATCAGCATTTTGCCTGTACGCTGCCACTTGGCAGAAATAGCTACGGTGTACCGTACGGTGATTAAGGCTGTTGTACGGAAGGACCAAGTCACTGATTTCTAGAGCCAGAAGTGATGGTTGCTCAGTTTGTATAGCACTGCGGTATTTTGATACGAGTAAATTCTCCCTCATGCTTACCACTAGTTTTAAAGGGAGTTAACTACGTGATGGGAACCAGCGCAGGACACTGAGATTATTAGACAGCACTTCTTTTTTTTTTTTTTTTTTAAAGTTGTTTAATGAGAACTTCTCTGTGTCTCTCTAGCATAACCAGGGATCCTTTTCAAGGCATTCTGTAGGAAAGAGTCATTGATAGCATCAAGGCTGGTCAGCTAGTTTAAGAGTTACCCTTAGTAACTGGCTGGTCAACCTCAGAGATTTCTGTAAGGTTTAGCTGAGTGATACTCACATGGTTTTGCAGAGATACAAGGGAGTGCAAATGAGTTGGGTGAGAAACGCATAGAGCCTGGAAATCCAGATTCTTTTTCACGTGGCCTGACTTGTAAAACTACCTCTTTGCTCTCTTCTGGAAAGCAGTAATAGTTAGAAAGGTAGAAGAGTTATTTGCTTTATTTTTGGGACGTAATATGCCACCCTTCCTCTTCAGTTCTCCAAAACCCCATTTAAGAATGTGAGAGTTGTGGGAAATCAGACCCTGAAGTTAGGGCCATATCTGACCTGCAGTTAGGATTGCTTGCACAGCCATGCTCTTCACTGGGCCAGTTCTTCTGGGGTACCTGGTTGTTACACTTACAAGGAAAGAAAAGGTATTGCCACACAAAGTAGCTTGACCTCTTTTTTTGTTTGTCTGTTTTTGTCTTTTCTTAAAGACACAGACCTTGCACAGGACAGTGCCACAGGAGGAGTTAAACTCTCTTCTCTCCACTTCCCTCTTTCATCTGGTAAATACGTGTCTGTAGGCAATCATACTACATTTAAACATTGGTTTTCATTTAACAATTGTATGCAGGGAAAATGTTAGGGTCACACTGATACACGTCTGCTGATCATGATCTGACGGAATGTATTTGCATGTTACCCTTCACGAATTGGTCAGGTCAGTTTTGTGAACCAAGTATTGCCTTTTGTTATGCTAGAGGATATATCAGGGTTGAAAGAAGTTGAAATGAGTAATCAAATGCTTGTGTAGTTTTACTTTTTACCTAATCCTACAAATCCATGCCAAAAAAAAAAATCAGACAATTCATATCTAATCCATTCCTTATGTATTTCTTCAGTCCTAGTGTAGGGAAATGCTATTTTCTCCCATCAATTTCCAGATTAATATGTAATGTTAGGACATATAATGACAAAACGTAACACTACCCTTCCCTATCATTTTGTCTAGGGACCACGATTGTTGCAGCCTGTAAGTTCTGTATTAATTGTTTGCTCTCTATCGAGGTGTACAACTCTGTCTTGAAGTCACAGGAAAAACGAGGCTTTTTTCAGGGAGAGGGAGATGGTTTTCTCGGGTGACTAGCTGAAAGGACATACGTTTTGCATTTTGGACACTGCTAAAGAACAGTACACTTTTAGTGAAAAGTATTTTTTTTTCCAAATTTTTTAATAGGAGTAAAGTATTACATGTATGAATTTCAGTTGGATTCTAAACAACTTCAGCACTTGGGCAGTCTACTCTGTGTTTCTGCTTGCCTGTAAAATAATTCTTACGAGACAAATGATAAAGACATCCAGGCAAAGCAACAGTTATCTAGGGGGTCAGTTTAATTATGTTTTCTTTCTTCGGGTATTTTTTCCCTCCCCTGGTCTTTTATTTCTTGGCATTTCACCAAAAAAAAAAAAAAAAAAAAGAGGATTGTGTGGTCTTTATAATCACTGGAGACCATGTGGCTAGATAGGTGAAGGAAATTAAGGTTTTCTGAGATTATTCTGATAAATAGTTACTTGACATGACAAGCTTTGTTCCATCTTGCACAAATGAAAATGGAGGAAATTAAAGACTATGCAGAATGAAAGCGTATGAATATGCTTAGAACAAAACTACTTTATTAATGAAGTTACAGGTTTGGAACGTAGCTTTGCTTTGATTTTTTTGTCAGTAATGGGAGCATTCACACCACTTTTTAGGTACCTGCTTGCATTCTCTGACTTGCATCTGAACTAGAATCCTACTTTAGTCAGTGTGAAAACCTCCCTTCTACGGATTTCTAAAATGCCATGAAACACATATGAACATGGAAAAGTAGTTCGCTTAGCAGTGCCAGTTTGAAGGAGATGAGGAAGGTAAGGAAGGTGCAATGAAGGAGAGAGGCTGAAAAAACATTAATGTTGTAGAGTTGATCTCAAAGTATTGCAACACAAGCTGCCCTGTCGCTGGGGCATCTAGCTGTGGTGGACCACACATGGCTTGCAGTGAATATTTAATTGCCCCCCGTGGCCCTGTTGTAATGCCTGTGAGTACTTCTCATAGGAGTACCTGGTAAACTTGCTCTGAGAGATGGGCAGGCAGCAGGGAGTTGGTGTTGCAGAGGTGGCATCGGGAGATACACACCGTGATGCTGCGGTGCTGGTCTGCTCCGGGAGGGCACGCTCTAACGTCTGGGCTTCTTGGCAGGTCTGGAGAGGGAAGCAGCCACCAAGTTTTGATTCTGTTGCCTGTCTATTTTTCCAGATGAGGCTGATGAATTTGGACTGAATTCATAAATTTCAGAGTGGCTGCAATCATGTTCTCAAGAAGGTTATTCTTAAAGAATATTACTTAAGCTTACTTCTGAGTGATTTGCTTTGGCAACGTCTTGCCAAGTAATTTACCTCAGAAGTCATACTTCCTTCGCCACCATGTATTGCAGATGCACAACAAACATATCTGTCTTATCCCGGGAGATCCGTAATCTGTGGGAATTTGTCGTCACAAAAGAAAGAAGTGCATTTTTTCCTCTTGAATTTTTATTTTATAGATGCAAACCTTTCTTCAGAATAGTCTGCCTAGAGCCCTATACACTCAATAAAGAGCTGACTGATTTTTCTTTGTGTAGGTGATTGAGAATTTAATTATTGATAAATCCAGAGCTAAGAAATATATAATACTGGATTATGTTATTTCTGTAAGATTAGGAAAGATATTTTGTTTATTGATGTAGGTAAAAATTCAAAATACTGTTGTTTCTTTTAAAGGGGGAAACATTTTTCCTCACATAGATGGCAGAGCAGCTCATTCGTGGTAGTATAGCACTGCAGATATATACATACGCAACACAAATGCGTGTGCACACAAATGTAGACTAATGTGTATATTTATGGTTGTTTATAACGTGGTTTTATTTCTAATACTGTGCACCTGTTTTCCCCTACTATTCTCCCAATAACGGGGAAAAAAAAAAAGCCTTCGTAAGCTCTATTTTTTTACGTGATATCCAAAATTAAACAGCAGTTAAAAGGAGAATGATGAAATAATACAAATAGCTTAACTTAGCAGATTCATAGATAATTTCCCTCATTTTTTCCCTTCCCAGTCCTATTCTTTGGTTTCCTCTGAGCACCAATACCCAGACCATCTGGTTCTGGGAGCAGTGACAACCCTTCAGGCTTACAAATAGAAGCTGAAGCTGCTCAGACTGCTACAGTGGCCACCTCTAATAGATTCATCATTCTCAGGTGTTAAAATTTCCTTGCATATGATGGGAATTATTTCTTTTATCACTGTCAGTAATTTCCATGTTGAAGGAAAAAAAAGTGGGGGGGCGGGCAAAAAAAGTCCAAATTGCAAATAATAAATATTGAAGATGCATGGATTGGTGCAGTTGTGAACAGCGTTGTCATGTTGTCTGCTAATACTTCATTCGTTTGTATTTGTAGAGAGGCTGTTTTGGTTTATCTGATACTTTGTATCAATTCACCTGTTCTGCTTCATGTTAATAAATAAATGGTTAGTTAGGGAGCTGGGATTAAGCACTTGGGAGACTATAAAGCCAGAATAGGAACAGAATTTATTTTTGTGCTTGTAAAAACTAAGTAAGTAAATACCAAAGAAGAATATCCTTTAATTTTTATGTCTTTATTTGAAATACCTGTCATGTTTTAGAATGGGTATAAAACCACTGTGATTTGATTGGCTGGAAAATGTCTATATCGGACTGTTTACAAATAAAATCTTCCTTCTTACTCTGAAAATTGTTGCATGCCTCTCAAAAAAGATCACAGCAAGATTAGCAATGAATTGATGGCCCTCTTTAAAAGTAGGTTTGTCTGAACTTACAATGTTGTAAATAATTACTTTTGTATCTAATGTGTTACACATGACATTTAGAAAACACTTCACTACTGCAAGACAATTTGAGAACAAATTAGATCAGAAGGAAAAACGAACTGCAGGAAAGACTTTAATCAGTATTCATTATTTATTCCTGTATTCTGAGAAAATTATATATGCCAAATACAGGCCTTTAATCAAATAATGATTAAAATAGTCAGATCTCACCCATGTAGTTAGATGCATTGACCCAAATTTCAGGCGTCCAAGGGGAAAACGCTGTAGTTTGTACAGCTGATAGAAGCCCTCTGTTCCCACCCCCTGCTGTAATTAATTTGGCCAGCGATCCATTGTTTGTTTTTTGTCACTTTTCTTGTTTTGAAAAGTTCCCCCGTCTGCTGTTCATACCATGTTTTAAGATAAACAAGACGATCCTTTTCATTTGTCTGTCTTTTTCTTCTTTGTAGCTAACTGCCAGGCCACCTGAACAAATCAACTGCTTCACAAGGTCCCCAAATAAACACATCTTTTGGTATGGGTAGCTGAGGTTAGCTGGACAGAGGCAAACGAAACTCATTCCTCTTCATTTTGTCTTCTTTTGTAGTTAATCTGCTGGATTCAAAAACAATTCAAGGGGAGCTGGGCTGGATCTCCTACCCATCACACGGGGTGAGTTCACTAGACTGTGAAATGGAAAAGTGCTGCTACAGACCAATGTGCTATTTAACCATTGTTTCCTCTTCAGAGGACACCGTGCAGTAGCGCTGGTTCTTTGGAGCTTCAAAAATAGTCTGCTCTAAACATGCAGTATATGGCTTATATAGGTATGGTACCTTCTCTTTAGAACACGCATCGCACTGCACGTAATCCCCAGGAAGTGCTCACTCTTATTGGAGAAAATGAAAGCAAGAGGTGCATTGAGGGGAAAGAAAAAAAAAGTCTTTAGGTACTGTTCCTTCTCCTATCACAATGTGTATATCTAAAAGGTATCATGGAACTGTTTCATAGTATTACTTGCTAATTTATTCAGATGGCAGTCGTGGAAGGTGAAAAATGTGTGGACGTAAGCGGGTGATGTAAGTACTTAGTTGATAACTTTTGTCCTGAATTGTTTGAATACCATTACTTATGAGTTAAAATGTTATTACAGAAATGACTAAATAATGTTCTTGAGGGTTGTTTTTCTTACCTTGTATCCAGATGTAATGAAACTAGGCGTTCTATTTAGAGAAGTAAAAGTGCAGTCTTAGAGCAGTTGTGCTTTCGACCTTGCTAACTCCATCATTTTACACAGCATTTGCCACCGGACTCTTTTTAAAATTTTTGATGACTTGATACCAGTGCATAGCCGTCCAGTGGTGCTGGTATCTGGTTGCTCCCCAACTTCTTGTCTCTGTGGAATGTGTGTGTGTGTGTAGGAACAACCCATTACGCTCTTTCTACCTTGCACAACACTGATATGCAAGGAGAGTCTCGCGTTCCTGTATTCTGTCCCACAAACAAAAACCTCCACACTTGGTGGGCTGAAGCCCTGGTGTCTGGAGCCTCCCTTGCCCTCAGAGAAGGCTGCACCATCAAGCCCTTACTGAAAGAAGGCACTCGGAGACCTCGGAGACTGTGCCTCCTTCTCTTGCTGTCCCGTCACTTGTGCCCACCCTCATGGTGCTTTGTTTCCTTCCCCTATGGCAATCTTATTTTGGTTTCCTACCTTTAAGATGACAACTCCTAGAAGTTTTTATGAGTCTCTGCCTGCCTGTGTTTTCTACCCTACGAGTAAGCCTCTGCCAGAGAGTACTGCCGCTTCCGAGTCCTTGGGAGATGCTGTCTCTAGCCTTGCTAAGGGCGAGGAGTTGCTAGCTAAGAGTCCAGCGACTATCCTTTTTCCAAACCAACTGTGTTTTGAATTCTCGGTGTTGGCAGGTATTTGCTTGTTGGTGGTTTGTAGGGTTGTGAACATCCGCTTTGTGATTCTTCTGCAGCTTTGGGCAAGCTATTACTGCACCTTTATCGCTTCCGCCGAGATTAGTGGTAACAGTACTTTTGCATCTCTGCCTGATGGGATTCAGTTGTTAATATTGAAGTAGTGCCTTCTTGATATTAAGTGTTACGCAGGTGTTTAGTAGTATTTAAGGATTAAGGCTTGGTTTATTTTTTTTGAGCTTATACGTGGATCTCTCTCTGTGTCTCTGAACAAATTGTTCCATTCTCTTGGGGAAGAAGTGGGAAGAGGGTTCATGTTTCTTTCTAGTGGCTGTTCCTGCTGACTTTTCCCAATAAGAAACCTCCATAAACAGGATGTCCAAGAGGGAACTCTCCAGCAATTTCTAGCTCATCAGTTTTTTTTGTCTCCACTTGCATTTTTTTCTTTTTTTTTTTTTTTCCTCTTTTTTTGTTTTCTCTTCCAGCTGCCCTGCCCTCCTCGGCTTTACTTTTCTGCTCTGTTCCTCTCTTTGCAGCTGTGCAGATCTACTGCTCTGCTCCCTGCAGCTGTGCCTCTCTTGCCTTGGATGCCTTAAGCAGTTGGTAGGGAATGATACAGGGTATCTTGGGGGCTGTAAGAAAAACAGATGTACTACATTACCCCACCAAAAAGGGCCCCCAGATCTCAGAGCAATTTCATTAGCTTCTGCAAGTTTTTGTCAGGTAAATCCAGCACAACTTGCTTACGTGTGTCTGTGCATGCTGTTCCTATTTACTGTAATATCCACGGATATCGAAGCCAAAGTAAATAATGGAATTGTACTGATGTTCTTACAAGTTAATGAAATTCTTAGTTAAAAATCGCATGGTAGTAAATGAATGTAGATCATGTACTGTGACCGTTGTTGTAAGATAACTGAGACTCTAAACTGTAGCCTTCAAAATACCAAAATTTAAGCTTACATACTGAAATATGAACGTAAGGTATAGAAATAGTAACATCTATCCTATCTGAATTGGCATTTTGCTGTAAAACGATGACAACTTGAACATCCTGTGAACGGGACGCCTTCTTTTTACAGCCCTTTATTTATAGTCATTTAATTAAACCTGGTAAATATGGCTGCATCTGTCTCTGAGCTAACTAAAATATGAACTTAAACTTTAGTGGAAAAACATTATAATAAAGATGTCACATCATATTGAAAGATTGCTAATAGCGTGGTGGTGATTTACAAGGTAAAGCTAATAGAGCTGCACTTGAGGCTGTGATTCACAAATGAGAATATTGGTGTTGTGCCAGTTCTTCTCCTGCATGCAGCAGCATTCTCATCTGAAGCTGTAAATGTCAGTATACTGTAGCTGGTGACTTCCAGAATTTTCAAAAATAATTTAGCCAAAGTGTTTAATAAACCTCTTACTAGGTTAATAATTTTATCTTGTCGATACATGATACTGATTGATTTCTGCAAAACGACCCAAACTGGCTGTCATTTTCAGCGTTCGGTGGTTCTTTTTATATTCTTCTAAGTCTGCCTCAACTTGGGCATATATAATAACAGCTTTCCAGAAATTCCTGAATATTCATGTTAAGATTTGTAGCTCATTTGTATTCAAAGATTTCTGTGTCCCACATAAGAACACTAATGGCAGTGTTTTAGACCATGGTTAATAATATCACCCTGTAAGAATGTGATCTCTCCTTGAACCATCCCACACAGCCACAGTCTTGGCATCGGCAACACTGGTCTGGTCAAGCTCATTGAAATCCCTTAAGTACAAAACATCGGCCCCTCTAGATAGCAAGGCAACGGAATTAAAAAATGTAATAGCGGGCTTTGCTGATGCTTGAGCATGATTGGCAGCAGCCACAAGGCCTGTATCCTGTACGACCATCTCCAGCACCTGCCTAGGCAACCTTTTTGTAATGCCAATCAGTCAAATACCAGTTCCATTTCTATAGGTTTCATTAAAGGGGAAAGAAAGAAGAGCTACTTAGTCTGTGCAGAGTTTATTATTGATATGCTGATTAAGCATAACGCAAGGGATCATTAACTGCAATTCACGTAAATTACAGCAGCACAGATGTGGGGGTTGGGAGGATAAAAAAGCAAGTCACTTTAATAATATACAATAGAAATGTGATGGACAATTCATACAGGACAAAAAGAGTACAGCCTAAACCCCGCTCTGCATATTCATGCAAGGAGTTGTATTGGTTTCAGCATCATCTTTTTTTACTAAAAAGATGTTTCTAACTTGACTCTAGCTCCATGTTCTTTGGGAAGTTTGAAAAATATATATATTTGTGACATAATCACAGAACGTTGTGAGTGACTTGATTTTACTCATATTTATGGACTTGAAATTTTTGGGCACTTTTTTTATGCTTATCTTGTTTTGCTTGTAGCTAGAGAAAATAATGCTCTGGCATTTATTTTTGTCATGTAATAGATAATTTAAAAAACCAAACCAACCAACCAGTCCCCCCCCCAAAAAAACCAAAACCAACACCCCAAAACAACCTAAATAAAAACCCCAACCCCAACTCGTACTGTATGTGACCAAAGCTAGTAAATGGCAGGCAAAATTTTAAAAGACTGGTTGGGAAATAAACATACTGTCTTTGACTGTTGAGTTTTCTAGGTCCCTGAGCTTCTTCAGAACCGTGTGACTTCTTTGAGAGCTGTCTGTGCTCAGTACCTTAAACTTTTGGGCACGTACTTCAGCTGCTGACTGTACACTGAAGTGCTTTGAAAACCTGATGTGGATAACTTTGCTTTTTCTTAGTGGTCACTCTCATAGTCATTTGGACAAAGCAAGCCCATCACATCAGTAATGGGAACTGGTTGGTATGCATTAGAGAAGGGTAATGTTCCCTGCTTCTGTGATAGTTTGGGTTGTGCTAGGAAGGCTACCGCATGCGTGACTTGAGATCAGTAAGTTTTTCCATCGACCAAAATTGGGTTAGAGTCCAAAAATGCAAGTGAAAATGAGGAAAATGCCTCTTTGCTTATATTTCAAAAGCCTGAAAGTAGTTTGTCCCATTAGACGGTGTTACTGCCTACCCATGACAGCGGCAGTCTCCCTGGCTGCGTATGTCCTGGTTTCAGTAGTCGGCTCACGTATGGCACGGTAAAAACTTTTTGTCTTTTTTTTGTGGGATATCGTGGACACAGTGACTGAAGAAGACTCTGACTAAATAAGCATTTAGACGTCACTTGTGACTAGATGAAGGTAGAGGGGAACTTGTACAGAGTTACATTTTGCCCGTGATTAAAGTGCGCTCAAATAAGCTGCATTCAAGAATCAGCTGTTCAGGCCACTGGGATTAGAAAGTTTCTCTGTTTATATGGAAGATGTTTTCAAGATTAATAAGTATTTCCAAGAGCGGTGGAAATAATGAGGTTTGTTTTCCTGCAGCTTTTTGTCTTGCGGTTCATTGCATCCTGTGATTGAAGGTTTTTTTGCAGTAGGTCCTTAATGTGAGTGGGTTTCCTGGTGTCACCCTTCAGCCTTCCCCTCCGCTGGGCAAACACCAAGTTTCTCATCCCTACGTGTGCCTCTTATTTTCACACCACTGCAGAATCTTAGGATAGCTGAGCTGTCAAAAAAACCCTTGAAACTGGCCAACAGATGCAAAAATTTATGAAACAAACTAATTTTAGTTTTCTTTTCATACTGATTGACATCTTAGTCTCTATTCATTTTTTGTCTGAGACATCAAGCTTCTCTTGTCAACTTCTAAGAGATAACTGTATTTGAAGTGGGGAGTATTACCAAAATCACCAGGTGGTTGTGAAACTGAGTTTCAAAGTAAAACAAATGATATCAAACAATTGGTATGAGACACAAGATTGAAACTGAAATGTATCTTTGTAAAAGAAGAAATTACTTTTTTTTTTTCAGGAGAACAAGCATGTTCTACTATTACACGCCTTCTTTTTCCTATCCGTTAGTGGTAGAATTTCCTCAATACTTCTTAAAACAATGCATTCTGTTAAACCCAAGATTTATCTTACGTTTTGACTGCGCTCTGGTCTCCTTACAACTTTATATATTTCCTACTGTCATCCTGCCTTTCACGGCTTGTGTGTCAGATCTGAAATGCAAGCAGGCTATTTTGGTGACTGAAAGTCAAACTAACCACTTGGGATTCTGTTTCTGTGAATCATAGACTTTGTTTCATTTTACACTGAATGGCTGATTGAGAAAGTAATTTTTTTTGGTTAATATACTCTCTTCTTCCCCCCCCCCAAGATACTTGCTTATAGGGTGCAGTGAAAAGTATATTTGTTTCATTTTATTCTCCTTTTTTCCACATAATGAAAGAGACGGTGTTTAAAAATAGGAGCGCTTTTATTATAGCTTTTGTAAATTCTTCCCTTCACCTCCAACTTTCTGTAATCAAGCATGTGCTCTTGCTTGTTTTTGAGGCTTTTTGTTTTCTTCCTCCTAGAATAAAACTAGTTGAATTTATTTTTATTACTGCAAAGAGAATGATTTTGCTTTGGAGGGGGATGTTTAAAAATCTGCCTCTTTTGAACTGGAATCTCCTCACTTACATTCAGAGCCTTGAATCACAATGCAGTGGTGGTTCCTTCAGTCTGTGGATGCTTCTTTTATACGAAATCTGAACGTGACAAAAAATAAATTTCTTTGCACTGTACTTTTTTCCCCTTTCTGATAGGTATTACTTTTAGCAATGTAAAGCTATGAGATAATGCCAGATGATTATTTTAATTATATGGATACTGTTAACCTGATGACAGCAGTTTAGTACTGCTTTCTGAATATAGTATGAAAGTTTGGCTGATGGTTTCAGAAGCAGTGTGAGAGTAGTCAAGGGTAGAACGTACTTCTGGCGTATTTTAGCTGGCTTTGACTTGTGTTTCATCTGCACACAATCTTCAGCTGCTTGCATTAAGCATGCATTTAAAATGGAAGTTTAAATCCAAAAAATGAGGTGGAGCTGACTAAAACGGGGAAAGAATTTGAAAAAAAAAATTGAGATCACGCATATTACTTGAGAATTATATTTATGACAGTCTCTTGTTAAGAATTGTTACTAGAAAGAAATGCCTTTTTAAAATGTGGAGCACTGTGATATTCTTTAGCTGTGGTGTTTTGATAATTGTAGCTTGTATTGCGTTCATTTGAAAAATTCAGTATGATTATAATGGTACTGTGTTTTGGTACATTTTAAAACCAGCTTTTAACGTGACATGAAGTAAAAAGTGTGCTAATTTCTATTCAGTGATCATCATTAAGGGAAGGACAAAGCCTTTTTTCCCCTTTCTTTTGAAACTAGCATTTTTACCATGTTACCTCAAGTGATGAGATTTCTATTTTGAAAAAAAATTTCAACAACAACAAAAAGCTAAATGTACACTAAGTGCAATGTCCCTGTACCATTTTTTATAATGAAAAATACGGAAACGTCCCCCGTATTTCATTAGCCTCATCAGTCATTTTACTTACTGGTAATAGGTTGCTGAAGGTTGGGTATCAGTTTTCCGTGGTTTCAAATTAAAAAAAAAAAACAAAAGAAAAAGCAAGTTTTGGCTTCTATTCCAAGAGTTAAATAAAGATCTTATTTAGAGTTGGAATTGCAGATAGTTCAGCTTCCAATTTTTCTTTTTAACTTTCGAAGCTTAGAAAGGACTTCATTCTCCTCATGGGCAGAATTTTATTTGTCAGCCCTGTCAGCATAAATGCAGGCCGTTTGTGAGAAGTTCTCTAAAATGGCCTGATCACCATGAGAGATCTTACCCATTGTAAGGAAGCGCTTACTTAATCATTTTATGCATTTTCTTTTGTGCTGAATTTATTTGCATAAACCAGAATAGAACAAAGTAAATACAGTAACTGTCATGAAATGCAACGTTATTTATCACAGAAGCACGCTACGGTCAATTTTAAGACTGGTTTTATAACATCAAGACCACAAGGAGAGTAACTGCTGTCTCCAGTTAAAAATGCCCATAAACGTTTTTGCCTGATAGCTTTGCTGTGGCTGTGCATTATTTTTTTATGCTCTAAATAGTTTCGTTAGGTAATTTATTCTGGTTCTATTTTTTTCTTCCTTTTTTCCCCCCAGATTTCTGAAAATATTGAGTCTGAAATGATTGTCGGGTAGTATTTTCTACAATTCAAAGCTGTTCTTTTAAAAAGTAGGGGAAAACAGGCGTCTAAGCGCACTGATGGCTTGCTGGCTCTTCTGCTGAAATGGTGAGACTGAGAACGCAGTAGTTTCTAGGCGGGAGACCCACATGTTGCTTAATTTCCACACCCCCCCCCCCCCCCCCCCCCCCCCCCCTTTCGAAGTTGTTCGAAGTTGTTTGTGAAAACAGCCTGAGGCTTCTGTTAGTTAAATGTCCCAATTTCGCACACTTAGCGTCTCCGGCGTGACTTTCCAAGCCTTCCTGTTAGCCTTTCGAAAGCGTGAGGAAAAAGCAGCGGGGAGCAGCAGCCCGCTCTCCCCGAGGCCTGCGCTCTCAGGGAGGTGCGCGGGTTCCCGCCCCGCCGGGCGGCTGGAGGCGGCCGGGCGAGCGCTGTCCCTTCCCTTCCCTGCGCCGGCGGGCAGCTGGGCCCGGGCGGGGGCGAGGGGGCTGCGGCCAAGGCCAGGCCGGGTGCCGCGGCGGGGGGGGGGCCGGGGGGGGGGGGGGCCTCCCCCGCCCCAAGGGCGGCGCGCGCTGCGGCCATTGGAGCGGCGGTGCCGCCCGGGGCTGACCCTGACGCGGCTCCCCCACCCTCGGCGGGAGCCCGCCGGGGCCCAGAGCCTTTCGCCGGCCCTGGGGCTACCATGCAATGGGCGGCGGGCTTGCCCGGGGGCGAGGGCTCCCAGGAGGGGCAGTCGGGCGTGGCGGTGTCAGCCCAAGAGGTGCGGCTGACCCGCCTCACCGCTCCCGTCGCAGCCCCGCCGGGAGGCCGCTGTCCAGCCCCTGGGGCGGCGGTGGGGTTCCGCTGGGTTTCCTGCCTCGGCAGCAGGCCCCGGGGCTGCCTCGGCGGGAGGGGTAAGGGCCGTGGGAGGGGGGGGTAGGACCATGTTTCAGAGAGCGCTTTGCTCCCTCGCTGTTAGCAGCGGTGCTGGTACTACTCAAAAGCGGAGAAGAGGCGCGGGATTCGGCGGGCGCCCACGGCTGCGGCGGCGGGCCCGCCCCCCGGCCCCCCTCCTTCCCCCGGGGGCCTGCCGGCGGCGCTCGGCCCCGGGCCGTGGAGGGGCACCGGCCTGGGCGCACCTTTTGGCTGCCGCGTTGGTTAGGCTTGCCGCGTCCCTTTCGGCGGCTGCTGTGGTGCCCTGTAGGGTACGCCGTCCAGCTCCGGAATGTAGCAAGCGGCCCGATACAAAGTTCTTCGTGTGCTTGGTTTGGTTTGGAGCGGAAGGTGTTACGATGGAATTTCAACCAGTGGTTGAGCTCTGGGAAGGATACGCTGGGGTTACGGGCTCTTTGTGCTGTGTGTAGGTACTATCTTATGTATAAGGTGGCGAAGAAATCTGTGAGTTTTACGCTGTGACATTTGGTCCTTGCATCTGCGTGTTACAGTTTTTCCCTGCCTAACCGCCGTTCCTCTCTATCTCTCAGTCTGGAACTTTATTGGCAGCTGTTGGATTTTCGGAGGCCCCAAAGGGTGATTAAGACACGCAGAACGATTGCTCGTTGTCTTGTTAGCGCACGTACGTATGGATGAGTGCTGTGCTGCTATGTGGTTTGTGTGCTGTTACATTAGACAAGTAGGGGCAGTCAACACCATCCTTCCTCAAGGGGCTGACAATTGATTTTAGTTAAACTCCAGGGAAAAAACTGGAATCACTCTGTCTATGTTCTTGTTTTTAAACAAAATAAAAACCTAAACCCAAAGTGAATCTTTTAAATCTACAGGACAGTTACTGTTTACAGTAGCTGAAGCTTAGCTTCTAAACTGGATGTCAGCATTCACATACAGAGCTTTCTGTATAGGAAAGCTAGAGCATGGTAGGAATTATGGGATTTGTATCCTTTATCAATTGTTTATCTTAGAACATTACAGGTGGATTTTGACCACCAATCCTTTAATTAATGCCTGTTTAGACTTCATTGATATTGATAAAAATAAAAACTGTGGTGACTTAACTTGCTTCAGTTTCAGATGTTGACCAAAAGTTATGACTGATGGGAGAGGTTGGTAATGTTGGTGTTGATTATGGATCAGGGTGCAGAATGGTATAAATCAGAATCTACTTTTCATTTGGAATCTTTTTTTAAAGTTTGATGCTGAAATGTATCTCAGTTTCAGAGATACAGATTATCAGAGACCTGCTCAATGCAGGACTATTGCTTATGTTGTATCAGTTCAACAGCTATGGCTGTGGATAATGGAGTCTAGGAAGCCCCTGAGGATGGAGATACCACGGCCCCTCCAGGCAGCCTGTTTCAGTGCTGTGCAGGCTTCTAGTGGACAGAATTCCGCCCGATACCTAACCTGAATCTCTCAAGACACAGTTTGTGGCTGTTTTCTCTTCTTACACCATCTGCCGCTACTGAGGAGAGTTTGGCTGTGCTAAGTCCCTTTCAAGTTGTTGCAGTCTGTAATTAGGTCGCTCCTTAGCTTTTTTTTTTTACAAGACTGAGCAATTTCTGCTTCCTCACATCATGTGCTTTTGTCCTCTAACTGTCTTGGTATTGAGCAACCTTATTAGTTACGATGTCATGCTCATTGCCATAGTAGCTTCCTTAACTGGTGGGGAATGAACATGTGGGAAACATCTACTAGGATGGCAGAAAAAAAATCCAAGAACGGGAATGAAGTAGGAATGTAGGTGCCTTATCTATGTAACCGATCAAGTGTTTCAGTCTAGAAACAGTTCACAAGCAACATTATATTTTATTTTACATTCCTTTTACCACCCAGGGATTTGACAAGTAGAAGCTGGGTTCTGGAGGAGTTGAGATTTCATGGAAAGAGAAGATAACGGTGTAGTATGGCTTACTTCTCATACAGCTCCTAAAAATGAGAAGTCTGGTCCTATACTAGCTTGTTATCTTATAATGGGAGACGTGACTGTCTAGAAGTTAAACATTGTCAGAAAAAAAAAAAAAAAAGGCAAATGTTTCCTGAGGGAGAATAGGGCACAAAAAAAGAGGGTTAAAGAAGTAATGGCAGCTGAACTGAAGATGAGAACTCTGGGTAGAATGACATTAAACAGTCAAAGCCTGTGTGGAGAGAGGTGTCAGGTGCGAGGGCAAGTGAAGAATCGAGATTGAAATCTGCAGAAAGCAACCTGGATTTAAACTGCTTGTGGAGCTATTCCTGCTGCCTTCCATCTGGAAGACTTGGAGCTCCCGTGTGGCAGTAGGGAATAAAGATACCACAACAACCTTCATGTTGCAGAGGAAAGACAGGACCCTTTGGCTTCTGCAGGAGGGCAAGAACTTGAGTTAACTCCCAGCTTCCCCGTAACTCCTTTCTTCATACTGCAGAGAACGATTCAATGATGTTCGTGCCTGTCATCTGTTCAAAACTCTACCTTCAGGAGCCTCCGTGTAAATATTTACCAGAAGTTCAAACAATCAGGATTGTTGCTTTTCCACTTTTCACTTAATGCAAAATTAAAATCCCAACCAGGACTTCGGAAGTTAATTTTCTTCCTGACCGTGTAGTTTGATACATAACGTGCAATGCATTCCATCAAACTTACGGGATGCGTAACCTGGCAAAGCAAATGTTGCTACTGGAACATGAACATTTACGTTCCCTGATGTCCTTGTGTTACCTGTTTAGCTTTCTCTAATATTTTTGTGACACTTTATTAAAATACATAATGTATCCATGACGGTAATTTAATTTTACTCTGAAACCTGTTAATAAATGTTTGAACTGCAGAGCATTTATGTAGAAGTGTTTTAGCCTGAAGAAATGTTTAGAGGAGAAGCTGAGCTGTGCTTTCCTGATGACACTGTAATTCAGCAGCATATATTCAGGAGTAAATGGTTTTTGGATTAGAACATCCTCTTACAATGAAAACATCCTGACGGGTGAAAGTTAGTAAGATTGGTAGGAAAGTATTATGTGGATGAAGGACAGGCAGGGGTGGTGAAGTAGCGCACAAAATACATGTGCAGCCCAGGTGGAGGCTTTCCCTCTACTACGTGAGTGATTTGCCAGGACCATAGGACTCCTGAATTATGATTCTCTTGTAGCCTGGGAACTAACTGGAGGTATCTCCAAAGTACACATGTGACTAAACAGAGGTATTGGCTTTTAGGCACAGAGGATGGGATTGGATGAGCAGACAACCGTTCCCACGTCTTGGAACAAACCACTTACTGACTGTCAGTACTGTCACACCTTTAATTGACATAGTGTTTTAAGAGAAGGCTATGCATGGTCTGTCTCATGCTGTAGCAGAGGGTGGATTGTGGACTACCCCACTTCTGAGTTCCTGAAGAGTTTGTGATTTTATTTTAAAGTGTTGTTGAATAAAATGTAAGCAGAAACTGAGAGAATGGAAAACATTTTGGAAATAGAAAGTAAATGCTGGGCGTAGGCGTTTTTAAGATTTTTAGGAAAACTAATAAATATGTGGCATACTACATGTTGAAAATTCAGTTGTTGCATATGACTGCAGTAGTGCAATGTCTTGATTTAGAAGGTGGAGGGCAGCATTGAACTCATAGAGCTAACTTACTTGATTAAAGCACTATTAATAGAGACACAAAGTGAAAGGTCCGCAATTTGTGTTACGTAGGTTGAAATGTGACTTTGAGGACTGAGCAAAGAAAATACAGTTTTACTTGACTGGGAGTTGTGTCTTAATCTGATGAATGGCAGGTCTCATATAGAAGGTGTAAAAGAGTAATATGATCTGTTATTAAGTATATAACCTGTATTAAGTGTAAAATCTGTTTGTGTTTATGTCCTTTTAAAAATGAAAGGAATTCAGCAGTGGGGCAAAGAAGTATCTGAACTGAAGGTATGCCCTCGGGCTCTTGGCAATGACTGATGTACGAGAGTTTGTGGGATTATGTCTGCCATCCTATTTTATGTTAAATATAAAACGTATGCTTAATTGCTTCTGACATGTTTGGAAGTGAACTTTTTTAAAACATATGCATTTTAACCAGTGCATGTTAGAGGTATTTACAAACACTGGTCAAATGTGATGTAAGTTTGTTTAACCTAGTTTACTAGTTGAGTTAAAGGCAGTGCTGTAACCAAATGTAAACAAGTTTTGGCATGGCTACTTGCAATGTGCTTTATTTAGAGATTAAGTTCATTTAGTAACTAGGGCACTGGTTTTTTTTCTCTTTGGTTATGCCTTGTTTAGAAAAAACTGATTTAAGTGTACGGATTCAAATCTTCCTTTTGCATTCTTCCGTAAAACAGAGATTGTGAATTGAAAACTCGTAAGTTCTTTTCCTTTTATTTGCCTGTTCAAATTCAGCAAAAGGTACTCATCCAGGAAAGACCTAGGACACGGGCAGGAAACAGTCTGCTTATAATTTCTGTTCTTTTTTTTAATAAATATTTTTTATAAAACAAAAAAATGGGGGGGCGGGGGGAGGAGGGGAAGAGAAGAACAAAACCGGGAGTGAGCATTCCATTCAGCTTATCTTTTTACTGCTAAATTTCCCTCCTTCACTATTACAGGAAGAACAGACCAGACTTCCTGTCCGTGTTTCTTGCCAGTGAATGCTTTGGTCCAGTTGTTTCCTCTTGTTACATACAGCAAGATTCTACCAACTGTGTAGGAGGAGTTTGCTGAATATAGTTGAGTGCCAGGTCTGGAGTCTCCTGAAGCCTCAGTAGGATGAGAATAGCATGGAGGTTTTCTCCAGTGCTCTGATACGGATTGTGCAGAATTAACTGTGTGTGTTCTCGGAGTCGGGTATTCTGGAAGAACATAATTTATATTGCTTTATACCTCAGCTGTTCTTTTAAGATACAAGCGTTCTTGAGTTGATTTGGTGACCTTATTGTCAAAGTTTGAAAGATCCTGTAAGGCGCGTTGTCAGTGCAAGGACATTCTTCAACTGTGGTGTTGGTGTGCATCTCTGGAACATATGTGTGTACAGATAAATGCTCCTGTATTGCTAAAAGTTATGATAATATATAATTGAAAAAAAAAATCACTATTTACATAGTTACAATATTAGAATTGAATCCTGTCATGTATAGCTTGATCTATTAAGGAAATAGATTTTAGTAATCCTGATACAAATTCTGTTATTTTTTTACCCATCCATAACAACTTTTGAAGGCTGTGTCTCTGATTTCAGCCACATTTGACTGGAGGGGGCTGGGCAGCATAGGACTCAAACATACTTAATCCCAGCATTTCATGTAAGAAGGGCTTAGTCTTCGATTGAGTAGCCCCACTCAAACTGTAGTTGTTTACCATTGCAGTATCTACATGGAAGACAGCCATTACCAAAGTTCAGCTCAGGAAAATCATTTAGACGAAGCGCTGCATCCCTAAATCTAAAGTCAGTTGAGCACCAGATCAAAATCGGTATGAAGCCACGCTTCCTTAGTTCTCACATGCATAGGAATTACTTGTTCTAGTAAGCTTCCTTTGACTATGGAAGGCTTCTGAGGCATGATACACGAGGTGCGATTGCAAGTGATAGTTATGACCCCACACAGAATGTACATCTCTGTTTCACTGCATAAAAACATAATACACAGATAGAATTTAAAATGCCTAAGAAATATGTGTATGTTTGAACGCCAATGTTTATATTCCTAGCAATTAAAGTCCTTTAGAAAAACTCAAGCATGTGATTCTGCATTTGAGAGAAGCACTTTAGGGATGTATGTACATGCTCACTGTGTTTTCCACCGAAATGTGATTCTGCATCCTAGTAAAAAATTTCTTTGAGTATTAATAGTATTTGAAATGTGAGAACAACAACTTCTGCAATATCTGCTGCTAATAATATAGAAGAAAGTGATATAGGAGTAAAATATTGGAGGTGGAAGTGCTTCTTAATGTATATGAGACAGAAAACTTTTTATCTTGGATATGTTGGATGATAAGAGGATGATAGGAGGTCTCTGTTTCCTAGCAGAGGAGCATCAGAACCTTTACCATAGCTGACAGTTACTTCCATCTGAATGCTTTTAACAATGTGGGGTAGTTGGAAAGGTTTATGTAGAAAAACAGAAGAGGAATAATGAAAAGGGTGTCTAGAAGAGTTTCCCTGATACATTTCTTAAACTTAATTCTTAGCAGGAGACAGAATCACTTTTATCCTAGCAAGTGTATCACTCTGGACAAAGTGAAGGATGGACAGAGCTCTAAGGTCTACAGTGTATTAAAGTTGTTAATCTACCTCTGAACCCATTTTAGACAGGAATTGTGTTGGATTTACATTGTAACTAAGAGTAAAATATGGCTTCATGCAAGTAATGTTCCTGCACTGAATATAGCAAAGAGACTAGTTAATGTAGTCTTACCTCTCCCCTCCCCCCTCCCCCCCCCCGTCATTCTAAATGTGAGTACTGTTTTGTAAATGGGATGAAGTGAAATGACTATAAACTGTTATCGTTTGACACTACGTTTTGTGCTGGGCATTCAGTGGGAGAAAGTCATGGCTGGAAAGGACAGAGATGAAATAAGTGTCTGAAGATAAATCATTGGTTTAAAACTTCGACAAATGCCTTTGCTGTGAAGAGAGAAGTGCAATAAGCAATCACTGATGGGTGGTGTGACAATATATATAGTACACTGGGCCACTGGAAAGGTTATGGAATGGTTAATGGCAATATTAAAATGATAATAAAGTAAAAAAACCCAAAAGGTCAAAATAAATACTAAAGACATTGTATTATCTGAGAGAGAATGGGCCAATAAAACAAAAGTGAGGGATCTTAGAAATAACTCAGGATAATTTAATTAACATGGGATTTGCATAAACCCAAAATTAGATTAAAGAAATGTTTCAATGTCCACAAATCTTTAAAAATGTGTAAACAAAGAGTAATGCAAGAAAGACCATACTGGGCTAACTGACCAGGGGAATGATTTAGCATTAGCTTTTTTTGGTGACACTTGGCATTTTGTGCACTGAAAGGAGCAGGGATATGAGGGGAAACAGTAGATAATGTAGATGTCTACAGCAAATGTGTGGAAGGAGATGGAACTAAGGAGAAGAGCTAAGGAGAGGAAGTTCAGGAAGAGGGAGAAAAAAGAAAAATGAAGGATGGAATCTTACCTTAAGATATGTGGCTGTCTATGAGCAAGCTGTGAACTGAGAAAGAGCCATTTGATTTTTTTCCTGCTGTTTGTTAAACTAGTAGAAGAGAATCCGTGTTTGCTTCATGCCCTGTGGTCTGTGTGGTCCTTTCTCTCCAAAGGGCTGTCTGTGCTGGCAGGGGTCCCGGGAGGGGAAGGTGAGCCATGGGTCGCTCTCAGAGCAGTGACTCCTTCCATAGCAGCCCTCTGTAATTCTGTCAGAAGCTGTCAGCAGTTTCACATTGTATCCTTGGGGTGTTACTCTCTGGCTAGTTGCTGAATCCCTTTACTGGTCCTGTAAAGCAGCCGTAGGATGGGAATGGTGTGGTGGAGGGTAGGGGTGGGAGACCAGAAGGTAGGAAGGCAGCAGTTGCTGGATCCTGTTGTAATGCCTGCCCCAGATCGTAACTGCCCTTGTGTCATGCAGATAAGATTTGATTTAGTTGATAAAGTAAACATTTACCGTCAGCTCTAATTTTTAACAGAGACACAATCCTTAAACCAGTTGGCACTGCTGTGCATCCTCAAGTCTGTTGTTTCAGTGTTGTTCAATGAAGAGAGTAATTAAAAAACCAACAACTATGAGGCCTCCTGTGCCATTCAAAAACACTGTTTTTGCTGCTGGGAATTATTTATTTATTTATTTATTTATTTTAAAAAAAATAGCTTTTGCAAGGTTCGGCAGATACCTTCATGGGTACAAGGAATACAGAATCCTGGTCAAAAGTATTACAATATAAAGCAAAATTGTAATAGTTCTTTGCCTTCACTTCTATGAACATAGTAGAAGCTCTTTTTTTTTTTTCCTATGGAGGTCACACAAATGCAGAGAGCTTCATAGCCATGCACACACTGACTCTTTTGCCTGATAAAGTAGTTGAAAAGCGTGATTGTGCAAAGTTGCATACATTTATGCAGCCTTTTTTGTCTGTAAACACCCACCCACCTATTTCATAGCCTTACAGTACATACTTGTTATCTGTGGGCTGTATAAGTTGTGACAGTTTTGGTCTATACTGAATTTGTTCAATGAATTAATTTTCAGGTGCTTTCAGCCATAGTTTCACAGATAGATTGTTTCTGGAACACTGAAGAGAAAACCCTAAAAGAAAGTAGTTACTTGTCATGCATCCATTGTGAAAATTAAATTTTTGCTCAAATTGACTCTGACAGAGACAAAAAGATGATAATACGTTCACAGTTGTAAAAGGACTAGATGTCAGAACATGACACCAAACTTGTCTGTGCAATACAACATGTGTTACATCTATCTGTCCATCCAGGAACTGACTGAATCTAGTTGGCTATGGGAAACTGCTCTTCTGGCTTTCTTTAAGCAGTTTTAAAATTTCTGTCTTGTTTTGTGTATGTGAAGGCTTTTCTGTGGATGCAAGGAAGAAATAGAAAACATTTTGTTAACATAAAAGATACCACATCTCCCTTTTCCACATGGGTAGCATCTTTTATCTGTCAAAAGTAACAACTTCTTAGGAGTGTTCTAAACTCTAGTGGTATGAAGATGAATTCAGATCTCAGCAGCAGGTCACAGAACTTAGTAAATGTGAATCTAGTTCTCACGCTTAAGTCTTTAAATGCCAGCTTGAGTTCTTCTGGAGACGTGTGGTTTTTTGTCTGTCCATTTATCTTTCTACATGTTTTGTTTCACTTATTAAGGTTTCAAACTTCTATGGACATGACGTCTTTGAGTCAGCTTGCATCTTTTGTCATGCCAAGATTTCCAGCAGCAAATTTTGAGAAATATTCTTGCTCCATCAGTGTGGCTTATGCTGCAGGTAGGAGGGGGTGCTGGGAGCAAAGGCCAAGGACTCTGTGTTTGTGGGATGCAATAAATAAGAAGGGGGAGAGTGAGAACTGAGGATGCAGAGGAAGTGTGTGTGCAGTTTGACACACCAGCTGCCTTTTCCAGGGAACTTGCATAAGTGGTGCTAATGTTCAGATGCTGTGGGAGTTCCTTCTGTGCAGATTTTTACTTTAATGGGTATCTGTGGTACATACACACACAAGAATCATTTACCTCTTCATTAAAAGTATTATTTTACGATTTTAACCTGAATAAAATTGATTGCATCATGGAGACATAAATTCTCTTTCTGTCCTCTCTTCCTGACTCTTGTACCTAGTCCCTGAGAACAGAAATGGAGGTGAAGTTTCTGCTCTTGAATTTCTGAAGCAATCAGTACCTTGATCTGCAAGGGGCTGTTCTGACAATTTTTTTTTTTTTTTTTGTGAATACAGTTTACCTGTTTAGGACTTCAGATTCAAGTATTTGAGACCAATTTTGTGGAAGAGGAGTTTGTTCATACATACTAATATTTAGTTCCTTCTGTGTTTGGTTCTTATGTGCTAAGCTGGTGAAAGATCCCTCTCAGCTGTGAAATAAGGTTCTGTATTGGGAGGGTGGGAGCACCAGCAGGTTTCACAGTTAACCATTCAATAGGAGTCTCAGGTGCCAGCACTTTCAGAATTTGTGAGTTTCTTTTGAGAACAGGGTTGGGGGTTTTTTGCCTCTCATTTGTGTTTTGACAGTGGTCTGTGCTAGAAGATACAGTCCTTTTGCCGTTTGTAAATACCTCTGTTGTAGCTGTGTAAGTGTGAAATGAAAAGCTATTCTCCAAGTCGCTGATTCTGATGACTGACAGCCATTACAAAAAGTCCTGACATCTGCTAGCCGTTGGCAAAGGGCAGGTCTACAATGCAGCATTTTGAATTTTCGGTTCTGGAAATACAGGTGAGCTTTAGGGAGACTGTATGACTTGTTTCAGTAGTTTGATGAAATCAATAACAGGGAAATAGAGTACTTGAATAATTTTCTTGACAGAAAGTCGGTGTTATGAAGTATTTGCTGCTGATGAACTGACCTTTTGGTGCTTGGTGCCATATGCCAGCATGTTAGCTCTACTTTCCTGTTAGGAATTTCCCATTGGAAAATGAGCTGTTACCAGTAATTTAAAAACAACAATAACATCCCACCCCCTAACTCTGGGAGCATACTTACAGCTTATGGCATTCAATTAAAAGTTATTAACAGAATTATCTGAATTATACGGCACTAAATGCAAAAATATTTCACAGATCAAGGGGTTTTTTCATTATAGTCTGCTATACAAATCTTGGCTTTTCATCATGGAAACGTGTCCATTTTTTTTAAGCATATACAACTAATTTTAAGAAGAATCTCCTAAAGGAGCATGAAGCATGCCTACTTTTTCATAAACTAATGTTTATTACATTAGAACCTACAGTGCTGTGTGTGGTGGTATATCAGAGTAGCCAAATGCAGTGAATGTGAACTGAGGGAAACACTGTCAAGTCTTGGTAATAATATTTTTATTTTACTGGAAACTTAAAAAAACCCAAACACCAAACAGCCCCCTCCCCCCCCAAAAATCTTACCATCCCCAAAGGAGGCCTTAAGTGATAAAAAAAATTCAGTTTAATTCAAATGAAGGCTATAGACTGGATGATTGTATTGATATCAAGTTCTTTATGATTTATGATACAAGAGCGAATGCGGAATTAACTTGATAGTCATTGATCTTGTACTACAATGTATTGACAATGTGCAGTGTGATATCTGTCTTCCAGAGTTTGACTGCTTTCTTATCTCTCTTAAAATAACGTTTATTTCTTATTACTCTACTTCCTACTTTTTGATTTCTTAATATGAAGAGAGAAGTGAGCATTCTGATCTTGCTCTCCTAGTGTTTTGAACAACTCATTTGGTTTCACTGGCCTGGATGATTTGGCTTGGACCAATTTCCTCCAAATTTACATCTGAGAAATTAAGTCGTCTTTAAATGCCTTACTTCTGAAATCTGAATAATAAAATAAGACTTACTGGCTAATTATATGTATAAAAGTTGCACCATACATGCAGAGTTAAAGTCTAGGCAATAAATTCCTCTACCTTGTACCAGTTTACTTGCTCTATATTCTCTGATCTATTGCCTTCATCCCACAGCTCTGAATAGTTTCAAACAGCTTATTTGAAAAGTAGTCAAACTACATAAATGTGATTTATTTTATAAACTTTGGAATTTAAGTTGCCATATAGGCAACATTTAAACATGCATACAGTGTTCAGTTTAATTTCAGTTTTTCATGATATTGCTTCTGGCTATTTGGGGCTTATAGGCATAGGAGAACTGTTGTAGATGCTATTCAGAGCTTTTGGGTATTCCTCTGATCCACTCAGATGTGCTTTAACGGGCTGGCTGCTGAGGTAGCCAAATATAAATATCTCTCAATATCACTTTCATAGAGAAATAGAAAAAACACAGTAGTATCTGTCAGAAGCGTAAAGGAGAGTAGTCACATACTGTACAAAATTCTTTAATGGTTGGACTTTTTTACTAAAAATACATTTCAGACTACATAACAGTTTCAGGTGAGATGTAGCAATATGGTGTGCAATGGGAAAAAAAAATCAATTTTGTCAAGCTTAGATTCATAGTATTTCTGATCGTGGCAACTTAGTTTTAATAGTGAGTGATGTTCTATGTCACAAACCTGGTCAAATCCTAATTTCTAGTAGTAAGATGCAGTAATACTCTCCATATTTCTTGAGGGAAAAGAAGAAACGATTACTGTTGTACACTAGAAACTTGTAGTAACATGTGACATCAGCTTAACAGCTCTAATCTGAATTGATTCAATATGCTACAGAATGGTTCTTATTTAGGTTCTGGTCTTATAAAGACTGGTATATGGAACTAGTTTCGCTGGTCATTCTGTGAACTCACAGCATTGAGTCTTCTAGTGGTGTTAAAGTAAATACATTTATGATATGAAAGTCATGAGAACAGAACGTGCCTGTGACTGACAGGTAATTTGCAATGAGCTTTTCCAGGGCTGCAGCATAATGTCAATAGCAGCTATAATCATAGTGTCTGAAGAGTTTTGAATATGTGTGTGTGTGCTTCAGTGATTTTCTTTTTTTTCCCTTCTTCTTTGTTGATTTCAATATTAATAGGAAATTCTTTGGGTGCAAATCTGATCTCAATTTTACTACCTTTTACTGTAGCATTAGTGTGCTGATTTCAGAGGAACAGCTCTTGCATGCTGTGGTTACTTCGCTATATAATCAGAATAAATGCTTATTTTAGAGTCTTGTTAATGAAACTACATTTTCTTCTCAGGTAATCATTAAATCTAAGTGGGTGAAAGTATAATAACATCTAGAATTCTAACGTAATGAAGCTTTTTTGCTGTTATGATACTTACTTGTGTCAGGCTAATTTTACACGTTTGATTATTCTTCAACCTAAGAACCATTTTCCCCCCTCCATTCCCCCCCCCCCTTTTTTTTAACAGCATAGGCACAGAGTCAGTTAACATGAAGTATTGCTGTTTCCTGAAATGAAATTAGTAGTCCATGTTATTTAGTGATAAATAACAAGATAAAATGTGTTCATTGCATAGCTGCTATGTATCTCCCTAGCACCTTTTCTTGGGGAGCAGGGGGAGAAGGAAAATGCCAGTCAGGGGCACATTCTAAATGACAAGATAATGTTTTCTTGTGGTGGTGTTTATAAATCCTAAATTGGGTACCAGTAAAGAGCTTCAGGTAGGCATTTTTGTTGTTTAAAATTAATGAGTAAACCACTGTTCAAGGATGCTTCACTAGGATTGTTAACTCAGTTTAGTAGGGTATTGGACCTACAGCTGCAGAAACTTGTTGTGTGAACTCTATCATTAGGCCTCTCCAAAGATCTGTCAAAAGTGTAACTTGCAGAAAAATCCACGTATTTGAGCTTCTGTGACAAATTGTGATTGTTTGTCTACATTATATAGAGTGTACCATGGGGGTTTGCCCAGAGTGGAATCTTACGGTACCTGGAAGCTGGGGACGTGAAAAATAAGCTGCAAAATTCAAAAGCCATGACAGTGTTTTAGTAGGTATAAACTTAGCTGGAATTGACCTGAGTCAGAGTTTCAGTTCAGCAGTTGCAAGTGTTTGAGATTGGTGGAATTATCCCAGCAAATGCTGAAAGAAGCAGCAAAAATTAAACATTTCAGTGGGTGAGTGGGATTATTTTAGAAAATGGAGGATTGCTGTCTATTCTTTTTAACAGTATTGCGTAACACTTTGGGTTCCTCAATAAAACCGTATTTAATTTTAGTTTTCATTTGTGGTGTGTGATCTGTATGCCGTGCGCTCTTGATATCTTTATGGCTGATACATGTATCAGCTGTCACAATGACACATCACGTTTTTGAGTTTTAGCATTTCAATTATAAGTATTTGACTTAAAATGTTTATGCATCTCCTTTCATGGTCAAGTAACTGTATATCATAAATCAGAGGAAACTAGAAAACAGAGCATCTTTGGGGTTTTATCTTTTATGACTTGGAGTTTGGGACTAAAATAATTTTCTTGCCTTTTTTGTATTTGCAGGACCCAAATGTTACTTAGGTGTAAAGAACGAACATGAACCTCCGTTTTTGGAGGAGTACTTTTGCAGGAGCAAAATAGTTAACATTGTATTTCAATCACATCCATAGCTGTTAAAGTTTATATCATTTGAAAAATTTATGGACAGTATATTACAGGGGAGGACTGCAGTGTGATAAGAGAGCACAGGATATTAAAAGACATTACATACCGAAAAAAGAGAGATTTACTGTACTCAGGAACTGCAGCGTGGATGTGGAAAAATGAAAATGGAAAATTAGCTTGCAGATAAAAAAGAAAAAACTCAAAACAATTGAAGGTCAAACACTGACAAATGTTGCCTTTGAGTGACAGCCGGGGCTTTGTCACTTCCTCCAGTATTCTCCTGCTCTCGGAGTTTACCGCCACAGTGGCCGGGAATGCAGAGATAAACTTCCGTACTCATCTCCCAAGGCAGCCGGTAGGTACCTTTGTGCCTGTGGCCATGGCAAATAGAGGTGGCAGTGCAATGCAGAATTGGAGTGCAGAGTTTTCCAGGCTTTCTCAGAAAAGTGAATTGCAGGCTGTTGTACGACTATGAAATAAAACAGCTGTCCAGTTTTCTTTTTTTTTTTGTTTGTTTTGGTTTGGTTTTGGTGGGTGTGGGTAGTCTTGTCTTTTTGTTTAATGTCAGCCAGCCTTCTTCACCCCAAATTATATGTATTTCACTCTGTGTAACTGACACTGTAGTTCACAGCATCTCTGAATTTGTTCCAGAGTTTGTCATAAATACCTGATACTTCATTGTCCCGTTGTTTTTAGCCTGCTTGTGTAAACACAGTAACCAGGATTTTATCTTTTTTCCTGTTAATATTGGTTTACTCAAAGCAGACGGTTTGTACAAATAATTTGAAGGTGTAGCATTGAAGAGACATGAAATAAAGCCGTGTGAGAGCAGCATTGTCTGGAGAGAAAATTGAGGCATATGGGGACAAAAATAATCCAACAGGATCGGTGCCACTGTAGTTGAAAACCGAATGTGTTTATTTTGGTAAAATTTACTAAAAGTAATTTATTTAAGGCATCTGTGATGTTATAGTGGATTTCATAGTACAATTTATTGTATTAATCTGTTTTATGGTAAGATTTCTTTAGTTCCTAAGCAGTATCTGGATGTAATAAAACAAGGATAAAATATTTGTAGGTAACTCTAGTACTAAAAATGAGCACTGAGAGGACTGTAAGAAGCAGATATAAATTGAAAGGGAACAGGTGGATCAGAAACAGAAGAACTTTTTAGAGCCCAGTACAAAGGCTTGTTCCTTTTTTTTTTTCCTCTCCCCACCTTCCTTTGAACTTGGAGTTTTCAGAGGTTTATAACTAGGAGAAATGTGCATTGTAAGTACAGAACAGCAGGAAACACCGTACCATACCATGGAGGTTTTGCCCAACGTGCTACCGCAGCAGTGGTGTGAGACCTTGTGGCTGAGAACAGCGTGAGTGTTTGTGCTTGCATCAATAGCAAAGTATTTCACCTGCCTGGTCCTGAAAAATGTGATAGAGTAGCTACTACTTCAAGCAGCAGAGTTGTGTGTCAACACTGCTATAGAAAGTAACAGTATGTTGAAGACTGTCTTCAACTTATGTTTGCATCTCTCTTGTGTTACTCGATACATAAAATACATAAAAGAACACTACAGATAGAAAAGCGTTGAAATAATTGAGGCCATAACTGAACAGTCCAGCCTTGCAGGCCCCCACCCTGGGAAGGGAGAATGCAAACAAGCATCAAAGTCATTCCTCTAAGGGCCTGGTCGCTAATACGATCATTAATAATTCCAGTTTATTAGTCATAGAGCTACTGCAGCAGTATGTATAAGATTAGTGGAAATTTTATTAGTATCTACATTTTCAATAGTCTACCTTAACTATTTAAGTCTTGCTATGTTGGGCTTCTTGGAGAGGAGCTCGTAGGCCTCTCAGAATTGTGGTCAGGAGGTGCTTTTTATGGTATTAGACTGTTTTCTAGCTTTTTTTAATAGGCACAGGAATTCATAGCATGTAACTGCAATAAAAAAAGATTGTGCTTTCCTTACTTGTTCTGTTTAGCAATCAACATGTAAACATGCTAGAATAAGCTATTTATTAAAACCTGACTTGGGCTATTCTGTGTTCTTTGAAGTGATATAGGTGGTCTTACTGCTTGACTTTCTTAGTTCTTTTCTCATTTCAGACCTTCTAACCAGGTATCACACAAAGAAGCAAAATAAATCCAACTAGGCTGAGAAAGAAAGACACTTGAAAGGGCATCTTTCTGTCCCCTAGGTGAGCAGGTTGGATCCCTGAAGTATGTGTTCTTATATGTTGTTCAGCCTAATTTTAAAATTCCAGCTAATGGGGTTCCTCTGGGAGATCTTTTTGGAGCCTGCTTTATATCTCTCATGGTTATGAATTATTTGCTGATAATCAGTCTCCTATTTCCTAATGGAATTTTTTTTTAATGAGTGCTTTTTGAATTTTACCCTGTTGAATCATGTGAAATAAGTCCTTTTGTATTTGTTTGCTCTTTAAATAGACACTATGTGATCGTTTTGGTTTTGCACTGTTTAGCAAAAATACATAGCTCTCCTAACTCCTATTTCCATTTCTGTTTTTCCTTTGCGTTCTCTGCCATTGTTGATCCCTTTCCGTTGCTAACAGTAAAAAGCAAACTTGCTGGTCAGTCTCCTAGTTTTGAACTGATGGAAGCATAGGTATAGTTTGAAGGAATCTAGAAAGTTTTTCACCCATAATAACTGATGATCAACAATGAAGAGAAGGTCAAATGACTATTTATGAGAATGGGAATGTGTGAATTAAAGGGACTCCTCAAATGAATGCAGGGAATCATGTCAAGTGTTTGAAAAGTAAGTTATATTTGAAAGTAATAGTTTATGAATGATTTATTTATTGCTTGCATCCAATTTGTACACAAAGCTGAAGTTACACTGAACTGTGGTAAATCATAAATATGGAGATAGTAAAAGGGGAAAACCACTTTGATTTACACAGTAAGTAGGAGTGCCAGGCACTATTTATCACTCGAAGGGAAAATAACTGTTTCATATTTTCATATCATTGAAGGAAGTCCTCCTTGTACAGGGGACATAAGAACCCTTCTAAGTTTGGGCTTTGACAACTTTGTTATCTCTGACTCTGGTATACTTGAATTAGAGAACAACAGGAAATTTCATTAATGTTTTTCATAAATGCTTTCAAGTAATATGCACTGTAATCTTAACCCTGCAATTTAAATAATGTGATTCCCTATAAAAAAAGCAGATTAGCCCAGGTTAAGCCTTAAATAACTCATTTCAACATAAATGCTACTCATTGTCCAATTGAACCTGTAATTCTTTTATGAAAATTGTATTTTTTCATTTCTTTTTGCCACTTTAAAATCACAGTGTGACAAAGAGAAAACAAAATTAATTCCTTCTAAGCACCTTTCACTTTTTGTTTTGGTTGAGTTACTATCATGCAGATATTTCTAAACTGCATTCCATGATTTTAAAAATGAATATTAATTTTTCTGTTGTATATATAACTTAGACACCAGTTTCTCTGTGTATATATCAATTACAAATTTCATGTATTGTGGCAGGAAAGAAAAATTGTGATTACTGGTATTTATACTACCTACTGGTTTTAGTTGTGAAAACCTCACTCAAAACAAAGCTTTCAAGTTGTTCATAATAAAAATAAATCTGCTTTGAGGAGCATTTAGCAGTCGATGCCTCACATTGAAGGTGTGCGTGTGATGTATATAAAACAGCTGAAAGATGAGTTTATGAAAAACAAAGGTGGAAAAGGTCACTTGAATCCCAAAACTTAGTCCGCCATGGTTGCATTCAGTCTTGAAGGACCTGGAGACATCTCTTCTACAAAGTGTAAAGCACTTCCTAACTATAACAAACACAAGTATATTGGTAAATAACAAACTTCAGTAATGTAAGATCCATAATAGTAAACCAGCCGCAACTATATTTGACACAGAATTGAGTTCAGACATTAGCATAATCTCTTTCAGCAATAGGAAATCTGTTATGTAAAACTGAAAATGTTCTCAAGAATTGGGCTATGGCATGGGCAAGATGGCAAGGTATGTAAAAGAAAGTTGCTGAACGTTATTTTCTGATATACCTGCAATGTCAAACAAGTTATATCAACTGCATACACAAGAGACTTTAATGACATGGCAGCCACAAGGATACCCTATAGAGGAAGTGAATTTACTTTCTTCCCTTCTCTGTATCTATTCGTCAGCATTCCCACCCTTTTTTAGTTTACATTAGAAATACAGGTTAGAAATATGCAGTTTGCTCCATACAATTCAGCAGGAGATGCCCTAATACAAAATAACGTCGTGCAAAGACATCCAACGCTGCTGTCTTTCTAACTCAAGTGGAGATGTCAAAGCATCTGATACTCCAGAGAACTGCACTGCAAACTTTGTTTTTTCTTCTCCTGTTTGGGAAACTTTGTAAGCTACAACTTAAAACATGTTCGTTTGCTTTGTCTGCTGTCAGAAGTCTGTTGATGATGCAGGATTGGTTTTACAACTGATCGGACCATGTCAACTTCATCCATTAATATCTTAGGAATATCTGATTTTCATAGAAGAGCTACTTGTAACTAATGTTTTAAGTAGCTATTCAGAAGACAGCTTGAATTCATGTTTTCCTGTGTGTGTTTCCTCTCTAATAATATCTTACGTTTTGTTACTGAATGTAACCTTTTGTAAAAATTTGTCTCTGCTTTGGTGTTTTTTTGTTGTCTTGAATCAGGAAAGTACATAAGCATATCCTTAGCTTAAATGACTTCAGAGCTTAGCTGGACTTGTTCCTGCATGTCTTACGCTGTTTACTGAACAGTGGAGTATTTATCAGCTTCCCCAGAGGTCTGATGTTTGTGTGTTCATACCTGAATGGAGGAATTCATAGAAGGTTTTCCCTGAGTAAGCAATACTTGTCATTTGGACGTTGATAGCTCTGGCTACTGTTACACATTTTCTGTTGTCTCTGAAAGTGAAGCATCTGTACTGTGTTCCCAAACTGGAATCCTGTTTAGGAATTATCAGTGGTATATACACTTTGGGTTTGGTGTGATATGTTTCCTCTCCTGGAAATCTTTGGGGTGGGTTTTCTTTCTTCAGCTGTTCTTATTTTAAACTTGTAATTTTAATAGTTAAAGCAGCACAACAACGTAGAAGGTACATCCATTACAACGAATGAAATAAAGCTCTAGCTCTGCAAAACCTACACCTGCATCGCTCACCTCTTTGGATCCCATTGGAATTAACAAGTTCACTATCTGTAAAATTAAACAGATATTCTGAATTTGCAGGAGCAAGTGTTTTATCAATTATTTTGCTGCTGCTGTTTGAAATGTCAGTGTTGCGAAAGTTCTTTTCTCCACAAGCGGTTATAGCAGCAGTAGGGAAAATTCTAGGGACTGAAACAGCTTTAGTTTTGAAGCATCAGAATTTACTTTGAGGTTGAGGAAGAGGAATTGTGCTTTTGTAAGAACCTTGTTCCACAGTCTTACAGTTAGGTTGTATGTGCTGACCTTGTCTCTGAAGTTTTTCCTGTTAGCAAACTTGTCAGGAAATACAGAGGCATTGTTAAAAAAAGAAGGAAAAGGAGGAACCTTATTGGCATTTTATTGGAAATGTTTATAGCATCAGAAAACTACTAGTAGGTTAAATGTTGGCATTGTATTAAAAAAAAAAAAAGGTAATCTTGAACTAATTTAAAGTCCGCAATTAGCCTGGATCACAGGTGGCAAGAAGTTTTAATGATAGACTGGCCCGGGCCTTGAGGTAAATTATGCATAATTATTCATAACTGCTATTTTTGGCTTACTTGCATCTGTCCTAGACCTCTGCCTGAGGAAACAATTTGAAATAATTAGTGTGCGAGTGCACTGACAATGATGGATGAATCAAATGCATCTGGTGCCAAACATGGATCTTGATAAGAAGCAGATAACTTTGGCAACTGTGGATTTTTTGTTTTTAAATCTCTGAGACTGGGAGCAGTTTGTTCGTTTTATTAGGCTGACATGCTCAAGGTAGAAAATTACCACTCCCTGGGCCATGATCAAAGCGCAGCTAGGAACTCTAGCATTGTGAACACGAAACAGGTCTGCAGACTGTGCGCAAATATTCAGGGCAAAGAAAATGAAGGGGGTATTAAGTCGGAACATTTTGAACACACGGGTCAGAAAACCCAAAATTTGATGTTCCAATGGCAAAATGCATTGCTTATCTTGCACAAGTTGCAGGCACGTTTTGCATAAATGTTCAGCAGCATAAATACAGCCGTTTGTATTACTCGGGGAAAAGCAAAAGCAGAAACAAAAAGATTCTGTTTGGATGCATGCGTTATAACTTAGTTAAGAATGTTTCTGGAGTCTTCAGGGGTGTTTGTTTCATCCTCTGGCTTGAGTGCTCAGTTTCTTGTCTGTGTAATTGAATATACATGGGCTTAGATGCAGATGAATATGAGGCTTTTTTTAAATAAAAGTGTTTAATGAAGAGGGGCAACAGTGCATTTCAGTTAGTATGCCCAAGATAGCTCATCTTTATCTTGTTGGACTGGTGCAAGAACCGTCGATAGTTTTGAGTTTGCTCATAATAAATTGAATAAAACAGGGAGAGGGCACAAGATAATGTTCAGGTCAGTGACTCAATAACTTGCTAAGACCGGCGATCTCTCAATGCAGAGATTACGTGGCTTGTAGTTACTGTCTTTAAATTCTAACTTTGGGAGTAAAGTTCCCTGAAACAAATGTGGCTGTAAAAGATTTTTCAGGCTGAAAGGCTGAGGTATAAATTTGACAGAAGAGCTGACAAGTTGAGGGCTGAGCTGTTCATTCACTTTTGTCTCAAGGTGTTTCAGGTAAAGTTGTTACAACGAGGATTTAAATTTTCCTGCTTGTCAACTGCTGCTGCATGCGCAGTGTCTTAAGGGACTTTCTTGGTGACACACATTTTATGCATTTGATTGGATCTTAAACTCTGCGTAAACTGGAATAGGAGGAGTTTAGTAAGTCTTGTAGCTAGTCTTCCAGCTTCTGCTTCTATATGTAATTAATGTTTTTCTAGTGGTTTTTATAATGAGAATCCCAACATCGCCCCAAAAACTTAGACCTGTGTGGGTAGCACCCACTACAGAGCTCTAATGTGTTGTGGATGCCTTTGACAGAATATGGGTATAAAGAAATTTTTGGCCTATCTAAGAGAAATCCCTGTTCCTAAGAGAAATTCTGCTGTGATGGTATGTTTGTATGACCAAATGCCCTAAAATCACTGAAGTTTTTTCTCTGTATGCTTATTCTTTAATCTAAGCGGTCTCTGGATCTGCTACTTGGTATTAAAGTGGGAGGAGACTAAAGAAAGCAAACATTTGCAAATGACTGGATGTTCAGAGTCTTTAACTGATCAGTTCAGAAATTTAAAAAAAGGGAACCCAAGTATTAAATACTGACTCACTGCATAAGCACCATTCAGCTTGTACACTGTGCGGCAAAATGTCCAACTATCATGAATCACCTTATGTCATTTTAACTGCCAAAGATCCCAGAAGCAAAACTCCTCACAGTCCTGAGGCTACCACATGACATGCCAGGTGAAGGCTCTTCCACAGCTAGGCTGCCGAGAGCCTTTTTCATTGCCTTCCCTCTGGATTCTGCCTCTCCCTATGACTGGTGATCTGCTGTGTCCCAGTCATGAAGCTGACCCTCCTCAGAGAAGCTGACCCTCCTGAAACGTTGTCTCTCTGCAGCCTGGGCCCTCTGCTGAACAAGCGCCCTAAGATACACCTAAGTAGATATTCCATATCCCCTGTACCAAATCCAGGGGCATCTTGACCCGTGGCCAGAAGTTGGAATACAATTTTTGGTTGCCCTGTAAACTGGCGCTCTCCAGAAGTATCTGAATCCAGACCAGATCTTAGTCTTCGGCACAATTTCCCACTCTCCTGAGGCGCAAAGGTCCTGTGGGACAAAAGATGAATAGTCACCTAATTAAGCATTATCGTAATGCATATGCACAGTGGAGCAGAGGATTTCCATGTATCAAAGAGTGTACAATTGATTGACGTTTCAGTGGCTCTGTGAAGGATGAGAGGAAATGATGTTAGTTTGTGCATTCCCATCCTTTTGAAGATCTGGTGGGGATGCTTGCTTTCAGGTGTTACCGGCTTTTTAGTAAGGAGTTTGCAGCTCTGCCGTCAGCCTACCATTTGTCTTTTATGCTGTCAGGATATTTTGACCTGCAGGGCAAACCCAGCATCTTGATTCATTCCTGCTTCCCATTACCACTTGGTGTTCCATGGGAGATGGGACAAGGATAGTGTTTCTTGGTAGGCGAAAGTGTTGGCTGACAGTGCAGTAATTTTTAAAAGGCGATGACTGGAGCACTGGATGAATGTCTTTTTTCAAACTAGCAGGACTAAGATAATTAAAAAAGAGATTGTGAGCTCTTGTAAGTTGTTAAAGCTGCTTATAATCGCAAAGTTTTGGAAGGTTTTTACTTTCTTGAAAACCTTGCCACATGTTGCAAAATGCTAATGCCTACTGCTGCCCGCTCAGCTGTACTTCCTTACGTGCAGTGGCTTAAAATGTGATGAAGCTCAGACTATTTTGTGTTACTTCAGTGTTACTGAATTATGTCTGGACAAATAAATTCAGTAGCTTGTTCCACAAGTGGCAGAAGAAAGCCATTTTTATTTTCTCCGGATTGATGTCCTAACCCTAGCTTGCCCACAAATATCGTGCGACTTCTCTCCTTCATAGCAGTGCTGTTACTCTAGCGTTCATCGTCATTCCTTTTGCAGAGTTTCTGACTGACTCCTGTATCCCCTAGCTTTCTCACCTTACACTTGCCATCTTCATTCACTGCCCCCTGAACTTTGATGGACAACCGGCAGTCCTCTTATGTTGGACTTGGCTCCAAAAAGTGTGTGCGTGCGTATGTGTGTGCACACTGATGGGCTGGCAGGCCAAGCAGCTGTTAAGTCATATCGTAGCCTTGCCCTTCAAAAGGGGCACTGCGTTTCTCTCCTTTACCTGTCCGCTGGCTTATACAAGGCCCAGAGAAATCCATTGAGACCCCAGCCTTCTAAAATTTAGTGGAAATTGGCCGATAGATTCCAAAGTTACTGGGGGCAGTGTGGATGGGAGAGAGGAGAAGAAAATTGGTTGGTATGGTTATGAAGCTTTGTGTCTTCGAGAAACCAGACTAAACCACCTTTATTTCTGCCTTTTGCAGAGGAAGTAACATGCAATTAGCTGCATCTTATCTGTTGGTTTGGGATCTTGAAGTTCTTCAAAGTGTGTTACGTATCTGTCTGATTCCATAAAGTGTCAAATTTGCATGGTCATCTGACTAGAACTGAAAGATGTGTGGAATCACTTTCAGTGGTCGGCTGCTTATTCCCTAAACACCTGATGAGGTTCATGTAGGATGTGTATCAGGAGTTACTTGGAGTATATTGTACTAGGACAATGTCATCTCTCGCTACGCACCCTAATTTTTCTGCCAGGTTTGGTTAGCATGCAAATAGCTTGTGAAAAAGGCTAAAAGTTTTTTTTTTTTTTTTTTTTGCTCTGAAAATGTTCTTTGGAGACGTTCTTGAGAAAATTTGTGTCCTTCTGGAACAAGTATCACTGCCAGTACGATGTGAATAGGAATCTCTTTGTCAAGCATGTTGTTTGCCCAACAAAAGAGTGGTATGGGGTGGTTTGAGAAATTAAAATTTGTGTTGTTCCTATTACCTTTGTTTTGTAACAGTCTGTTGTTCTTTGTCCCAGCTTGTAAAAAGAACCATTTAAGAGACTTCTGATTGTAGGTAGGGGTGTCTCTCAGTCAAGCGGCTCTGTGCACGTGTTTCATAGCAGGCTCACCTGCTGCCTGAAGAAGTGAGTCGCGGTGAGTATTTCTCTTTAATTTGCCTGTGGGTCAGAATCATGCAAACGTGGATTTCTCAGTTGAGGGTTAATAAGACCAATTGATACTACTTGTAATTAAAGCATGAAAATGATATTGGGAATGCCCACTGTCCTGAGTAGTGTATTTGCAGGTGGAAGCCTGGCAGATTCATTTTCATGATGTTGCAATGTAAGTGCAGACGTCCGTGGAAAAAGAATCAACTGCTGAAAATGATCAAATGTGAACTAATTGGGATGAATGATGTTTTCTGAGGGAAAGGAGTGCTTTCATGCTGGCTGAGCAGGAAGAGGCAGAATGTTTGGTTAGGGGGTTTTGTGTGTTTTTTGAACTTACCATAACTGCTGTTTAATTCTGGAGGGTTTTTTTTCTCGTGGAAGGGGTGATACTGCAAAGATTGATAGCATAGAGCTTCTTTATAGGCCAAGTTTTCTTTCCAGAGAAAAGGACTGAAAACTGGGTTCGGGGAAAATTATGATTTATCTTTCGCATCCATTTAAAAAAAAAAATGCAAAATTTTCAACGTAATGAAAATGGGAAGATTAACAGACAGAAATAAGTCAATAATTTGGACTTCAAAGGCTATTTAGTGGTCCTAGAACTAAATGGATTTTATGGTCATGGAAACATGAGTAATTTGCTCTTTACCTATAAAATTACTCTTCCCAAATCACATCTATATACAGTATTTCACATGGTTTTTGTTTTGCTCTGGGCAAATATTTTGGTGTAGATTTTCATGTAGTTTGAATTTACTAGATACTTATTTTACAGTGTACTCACTTCCCAAAAAGCAAAACGAGAAGGATAATTCTTCAGAGGCAACAGGATGGGACTGTGTACTGGTTCTTTCCAGATGGAAGCGTAGTGTAAATAAGAAACTTATTTAAGGAGGAGAATATGAAAAGGTTTTCTTTAGTGGATAAACCTGTTTTATTGTTAGCATCTGAAGCTGTCACTGTCAGTCTGTGGACTGAATATGATAATAGCTGGCTTGAAGGTTATTAGCATCTTCTTACAGATGCTAACAGCCTCACAGACATTGAGGGTGGTGGGTGTGTGGGGAGTTCTTTTGGCAGTGAGGTTTTTTGGGGCTTGGTTTTTTTTTTTTTTTTGTTTTGGAGTTTGGGGGTTTTTGTGTGTGTGTGATGGTTGTTAATACGAACCTAGAAAGAAAAACCTTGCCATTCATCCTGCATCCCTGCTCTTCATCGCCATGTCAGGAGCCCAGCGTGGGGCTAACCATCCTCAGCCAGTACTGGCTGCCTGATCGGGTCGGCTTGCAGCGCAGGGCTCGGGCAGGGCGCTGGGGAGCGGAGGACGCTGGCACGGGCAGCCCGCTGCTGCTGGCAGCCTGGTAGGTAACACGCAATTTAACCAACCTCAGCTGCACCAGGCTGCCCGGCCAGGCCTGGACAACAAAAGGCACTCGTGTCCTTCGAAAGCTTCATTAGCTCTTTTAGAAGGGAGTGGGCTACTTTGACATATTAATTAGTTGCCATGCTTTCTTTTACTCCCAAGTTAACCTTTGCTTTGGTCACTTGATTCAAATTACTGATAATTGCAAGGCTGTTAGAGGTCTGTTTATGCAAAGTGTACTTAAAGGGGCTTTGCTGTCTGAGTGCACCGGCAAATGTTTCATATCACTTGAGGGCTGCTGGTTTGTGCTTGCCCCACGCTCCTCTCCTTAAAAAGAGAAAGAGCAACCAAGGAGAAACAAAGCCAAGATAAAACAACAGCATACCAAAAGAAGTTACCGCTAAGGAAAGCGGTGGTTCTTCACTGGAAAATAAATGGATTAGTGAAAGCGTGGTCTGATATGAAGTTGTTAGGCAAAGAAAGTATTTCCTATGTTATTTCCTGCATTATGTTACAATAATATACTGTGCTCAGAAGTTACTGACTTTCAGAAAGCTCAATACTTTTTTTTTTTCAGTTTTTACATGAGTAAAACTTTTAAATGAGTAATAGCTTATTTTACTCCCACAGAAAAACAGTAAGATCTTGGATTGCTTGTTTGAAACTTTCTGGCTAAAATAAGACCAAAAAAAATGTACTTAAACTGGTATAGTTTCATGGATTCTCTCTTTTTTTTTTTTTTTTTTTTTTTTTTTTTTTGTATAAATGTTTAACATTGTGCCATGTTTAATATTTTCCTTAACAGGTGTAAGACAAAAAACACTGAACATTTTTTGTAACTTTTTTTTTAAACAATGAAAGCAAACAATGCTTTTCACAAAATGTTCTTTTGACACTTTGTTTCAACTTTTCTTCACCATTTCAGTCAAAGCTAGTGCCTGGAATCTTTATGTAGCTTTGATTGCCCCCAAAGAGGATCAGTTTTTTGGTTTTATTGATATGTTATTTGAGTGAACCATTTAACTCTGACCTAATTTCTAGGATGATAAAATTTTCTGTTATCTAAGTATTGGTTGATAAGTGCTAGTAGCACAAATAGAAGGATGGTTTTAGCCAAACTTTTCCAGTTATGTTGTCTTAGCTAACATCTCAGTTTTCAGAAGACAGTGGCATAAAAGCTGACTCTGTCTGTTTGTGTGTACAAACATTTGCATTCAAATTTTACAGAAATGTCCACTTGAGTTTTCTGATTTGTAATAACTTTAAACCAGGACATTAACAGTTACTGTAAACCAGGACACTTTGATAAAACATGAACTTCTGTTTTGAGATGTGTTGTATTCTTCTTGCTGTGATAACTCACTGTAAAAAGGCATGGGACCCTCTTTCTCAAATCCGTGCTATAAAATAGCATCTACTAGCATCTACATTCAGACAGAAAGCTTTTTCTGGGCAGAGATGAGTCATTCTTACATATTCCTATTATGCCTTGCACAATGGGATTGCTCCTTCTTAGTACTGCCACTTTTCAAGTAATAAATGTAGCAGTAAAAATACTTTTTCCTGAACTTATTTCCTACAAAAACCTGCCATTATCTCGCTGCCAGGAACAATAAAGTTTCTTTTTTTTCTGTTAGGTGACCTACTTCCCTAGGGTAGATACTTCTCGGAGTTCTTCCTTTTTCCACAACCAAGCTGTCTGTATTCTTTATTGTGTAAATCTCAGTTTCTTTGTTACTTAGTGCATTGTCAATACTTTTAATTCTAGCTAAATCTTCAATTTTAAGTTAGTGCTATACTTTATGGTTGTAAACCAGGAGTACTAGCATGGATTTTAGGTCGTTTTTGCAAGACAGGTTGTTTTTATACAAATACATATTCAGGTTCACCAATGTAGAGAATAAGATTGTTTTGAAAATTTAGAAATTATTTTTTAACTAGCATAGTTTCATGCTAGGATATTTACACTGTTCATTGTAGGACATTTGGTTGATTGTTATTCTGACTATTAAAAGAGGTAAAGCACAGGAGCAGGTGTTATGTGCCAGAAGAAATGTTGTTTGAATACTTAAAACTAAATACTGTAGCTTTCTACAGTAGAAAAACTCTTCCAGTCTCTTCATGATCTGCTACTTTTCCAGAGGACTTGCGATAAAGGGAAAGCGACCTCTAAATGGTTCAGCAGTGATACGGGGAAAGAGGGGCTTTTTGTAGTGACAAGACAGCCTGAACAAAAATGGCACAGGCTGCTTTCCTGCTAGCGGTTCTAGCTGCTAGTTTTGTACTGTGCTTTCTTCCAAGCTTGGCATGAGGTAGGTAATTAAAACTACTTTCTTGCCATTACTCATTTTCAATATTGCAATAACTCAGCAAGACCTTTTTTCATATAGCTGCATAGTGTTCAGTGTTGTGTTCCAAGATTTGATGCGAAGGATCATTTCAGTACAGGTATACCATAGCGCTCCACAGATACAGGTGCCACAGTTGATGGGGGTTAGTTTTCATTGTAAGGAGTATCATCTGTCTCTTTATGATTTTTGGAATGATTTGCTTGCTGGATGGTTATTCTGCAGGGCTGAGGTCTGTTGAGTATTGCTTTTTGTTTCACGTGCTGTGAGACAACTAGCCAGACTTCTTAGAATGAAGCATGTGATGATGGGGTGTATGTTAGCATGCAGTTGTCTTACATGACCCTCCTTCCTATGTTCTGACTCCTTTTCAACTTGTCGCACTTGTCACACCTCTGTTTTACTGAGGGGAATTCTATCACACTGATAGAATTTTTTTTGGTTATCATTTTTTTTCTCTTCCCCCAGTTTAAAGCAAAACAAAAAAGAAAAAGAAAAAACACAAAAAGAAAGTATTTAAATATTTCCAAAAAGTCTGACCTCAACTACATTATGCCAGAATGAGTAGAAGTCTGCCCATCGTTACAGGGCGCTCTCAGTCTTTGTCTCTTACACCTTTTTCCATCAAAGCAGGTGGCTGTGTGTACTGTTGATGACGAGAGTTTGGCCAGCCCCAAAAATGGTTTGGTTTTTTCTCTGGTGTTATACAGAGAATATCTCTTTCTATTTGTAAAAGATATTTGATCTTGTCTTTTTTTAAAAACCCTTTCTTGCATCTCTCAGTTACCCTGTATAGGCTGATGACCACAAAAATCTGTTAAAGACCAACTTGTCTTAATTAGGAGAACAGCTGGATGTGCTTGCTTGTACTGTTCTTCGGAGTCATGAATGAGAAGTTGTTACATACAATCTCATTTCATTCTTCTCTACTTGGATTACACGTGTGCAGTCAACCCAAAACTGCTGCCATGACTGAATTAGCACTGTTTAAATAAATGACTGCCAAGTATAGCCTGGAAAGAGTTAACAGAAATTGTGTTCCTACTATGAAGTGAGAATACCTTCCCTGCTGATGAAGGGGAAGGGGCCCTGAGGGTACAGACTTCTGGAATAGAAAATGTTTTGATTGGGTCTGAGGGATCACAGAAGAAGCTAAGGTGTCTGTGAAAGTGCTTTTATGTAAGAATAAAAGACCTTGCACAGGTATTCTGTACAGACTCTTGTTTCTCGTCCTTGGTTTAGACCACAGTTCTTTCATCATAATTTAAAGAAGCAACTTTGTGCCCTGTATGCATACAGATGCTATAAAGTGCAGTTACCAAGTTACCAATTTAACCTTGAATCACCTGCAAGCTGGTACTGTTCTACTGAGGTTTGTGCTGTGCTTGCTGGTACTATTGCTGAGACCAACAACTTCACTTGCGCTGTCAAATGGTTTGTGCCAGACATAGGATGCTCTTCTGAGAATCAGAATGAGGTCGCCCTGTAAATTATGCAGAGAACCAGCAGCGCTGGACCTGTTATAAACTCTTTGCTGCAGTGTAGAGAGTGATATCAGTGTGGAAGGGGAAGTAATCTAGAAAGCAAGTGTGTGGATCTAGGTGTCTTTTTACAAAAGCTAGCTGCTTATGTGTGGGTCGTGGTGAACTAATGATGTGCATATGGGCAGAGGAATCCAGTTTTGCTAAGTAAAATTTGAAAGTAGGTTGCTCCTCCCCAGGTGCAGGACTTTGCACTTCCCTTTGTTGAACTTCATGAGGTTCCTGTCAGCCCATTTCTCCAGCCTGTCAAGGTCCCCGTGAATGGCAGTGCAACCATCTGGCATGTTAGCTATTCCTCCCAGTTTTGTGTCGTCAGCAAACTTGCTGAGGGTACACTCCACCCCATCATCCATATCATTAATGAAGATGTTGAACAGGATTGGGTCCATTATTGACACTTGGGGTACACTGCTAGTTACTGGCCTCCAGCTAGGCTTTGTGCCACTGATCACAACCTTCTGAACTTGGCTGTTCAGGCAGTTTCAGTCCACCTTACTGTCTATTCATCTAACCTATACTTCATCAGCTTCTCTGTGAGTGTGTTATAGGAGAAAGTGTCGAAAGCCTTTCTGAAGTCCAGGTAGGCAATCTCCACTGCTCTCCCCTCATCTACTAGGCCATTCATGTCATCATAGAAGTTTATCAAGTTGGTTAAACATGACTTCCGCTTGGTGAAGCCATGCTGACTCTTCCTGATGATTTTCTCATCCTTTTTGTGTGCTTGGAAATGGTTCCTAGGATTAAGTTGTTTGACCACCTTCCCAGGGATGGTTCCCTACTCTCCATCCCTCTCCATCCTGCCCCAGCCTTGGAACTGGCATTAACAATTTGTGATCACTGATCATAGTAGCCACTCTTGTGGCTTTATTGAGGGGTTGAGTGGGGTTTTCTTGCATTTGGCCTGATTTTGGTATGTTTTTGCTAGGTTGACATTCAGATGGATTTTTTCCTGTATCAGCTCCCTGAGTTGCCACTTCAACATTAATGCAGGGAGCAGAAGAGAAGGTAGGAGTAGGGCAGAGCAGAATCAGCACTTAAGCTGTTGTAGAGCCATGGCTTCACTTACTGTGCAAGTTCAATCAGTTTTCCATGTGGTGGTTAGAGGTCACATGCACATTTCTACACTCTTCAAGAGAAAAAGACATCAGATAGAGTATTTTGGCAAAGTATTTTGTGTGTGGTGTTCTGATTTCAGCTTGGTGTTGTAGTAGCCAGACGGTGATTATTTCTGAAGGACGGTGTCTTGACTGTTCAATTCAAAGTGAATTTTAAATTATGCCTTAGAACACTGCATTAGACAGTCTTGAAAAAAAACCAACAACTTATGTCCAAAATGTTCCATCTTGAATATTGCAAAATTGTCACTCTTCTCTAAATTGCCAGGCTCTCCATGTGGGAGGTATCCAGTTTGCTGTAGTCAGACTACAGCTTGGCTCCAAAGAACATGGCTGTATTGCCTCCATATTGTGTCACCTTCACAGCCTTCTGATTTAATTAGGAGTTGCCTTCCTAGCTTTCGGAAGGCTGCATGACTTTGCTCCACCATCTATCTCTCTCTGTGTCTCTCTCTGGCCTTCATTATATCTACTTGATGATCCAGACCTTGGTCTCTGCTTCTTCCTCGCACTTCCAAGTGGCTGGGAGTAGTTCTTGTACAAACTACCACCTTTATGTTTACGATGCCTGCTTTTTCCCAACTTTGATTCTTTGTGTCTGTCTCTCACTTGATTCAATTACAGCTTTCTTTCCTCGACTTCTTTGTCCATAATAGTTTCTGAATCATACCCACTTTTGCATTGGATTTTACATCACTGTTTATTCTTTTCCCTTCTCTGACTGCAGCAGCATTCTTCTTTCCTCATGTTGCCTAGTCTTGTAAGCCTCACATCCTTTTGTCCCCACTTTTTCTCTCCCACCTAGGATTCTGCTACTTTTACCTTTTTTTTTTTATTTCCCTGAAATCTGTGGTTTTCTTTTCTTTCTGTTTTGAAAAAATTATCTTTCCCTTTTGAGATAGATCAGTACAAACAATTTATAATTCGTTCTGTGCATTTAGGTTTCTTCTGTAAAAAAAGTTTGTTCAAACTGGGGTCACTCATAAATATTATTTGAATGTTTTGCGTGAACAAATTTCAGCTATGGGAGGCTCACAATGAGACTTTCTGTGTGATTAACCACGTACATTGCACATTGATGTTTCTGTTTCTTTGCTAAGATTACAAAAACTTTGTCAAACATCTACCTGGAAAACTCTTTTGCTTGCTTTTCTTGTCTATCCCCCCTATACCTCTAGGAAATAAAGCAAAACCATCGCTAAAACCAATATGTAACCCCTGAACAACAGCAGCAAGAGTAAAAAAAGACTAAGTTTGGGCTTTTTTCTAAGTACTTTTAAGAACAAAATTACAGTTTCATACTCAAATTCAAGAACCTGCATGCGTGAGATGTATAAATCATAACTCTTTTACTCTCTCTTTACTCTCTTTTTCAAAGCAGAAGGCTTGTGTCTTTTCATGTCAGTCCAGCATTTTTTGTGGTAAACTGAGTTTTCATAGAGTTGAAAAATGTTTTAATTAAAGGAGAAATTACAGTACAAAATAGGTATGTGGCATATATAGTATGTCCTTTATAATGAAAAAGGATGTCTCATTATTTAAAAAAGTTCTCGTATTATTTTTAGTTACTTGGGCTCTCTGTCACCACAATTATATTTAGCATATACTTAGAAGCATATACTTCTAAGCATAAGCAATGTCTTCCAAGACTGCTATGAAAGTAGACATGTAAATAATATTTTATTTTTTTCTTTCCAAAATCTCTCCGTGTAGTGAACGAAGTGTTAAATCTGGATAAATTATATTCAGGCATGTGAAGCGTGATTTTGCAGTATTTTCATTGACTTTTTGTATTCAATTTAAGTAAGTAATTGCTGATTTATCAATAAAGGCAACAGAATGATTTTCTGTTGGAAGGATTCTTGTTTATGGAACAGAATAGGTGCAGTGTAATTACAGTAAACACAGTTTTTCATTTAGTATGAGATAATATTGCATTTAAAATTAGCAGACCAGAATATTCCAGAATGTTTCATGCATAAATTATAAAACTGCTGGACATAAAGTGTGTATTTAGCATGACCTGTATAAAATACTTCCATGAATTTAAAGATGTGTTGTGGGTTTTTTAGTTATAAGTCCTACCTTTTTTTAATATGAATTTTTTTTTTTTATTCCTGTCAAAATGAAATGAAGACAAATTTGTATTCTTGGGCTGTTTGGGGGGGGAGCAAATTACTATTTTCATGACAGAACTGTTAGTATTACTACTTGAAATTTTGGTATATGAAATATGGGGTTTGCTGCCATCAAAGATAATGTTTACATTTAACACACTATTTTTTTGCCGAACTCTTTCACTCCTTCAGTTTTTGGCTGTTGCACCACAGAGGTTCATCAGTAACAATTTTGTTCATTATAGTTTCAAAAATGGAATTCTGCGTGTTACGGTTACTAGCTTCGTACGTTCTCCATCTCATTTTCTGCTATTGTAAGCTGTAAGTGGCATATGGGGTTCAAGCTGTAGTTCTCATTTCCCAAAACATTGCCAATTAGGATGTTGGCTCTGGGACATGTGAATATGAAACAACTATGAAATGCACTTTTGAACTTTATTGCGTATCAGTAAATCTGTACTACTAGCTGTATTTCATGGGTTATAAATCAGTACCGATAAGAATTTTTCCTGTTTCCTGTGGCTTGCAGCACATTCCAAGTGTTTTCATGTGATGGGTTTCTCACTAGGTCCCATCCATCTTGTAAGAGAGAGTTCTGATTCCAGCAATGGCGAGGATTCTTGACAGCTCAGGTTCTCTGTTGGAAACGTGCAGGCTTTGAATTTCCTTCTCACAACATGTTCAGATGGACACTGGGAAGCAAGTGACTAAAGCTGAAGATCTGAAGGATGGTTACCTACATATGGTAGATTTCCTAACTGAGTATATTAAAATGTAATTTTTATCTTCTGTTTTATGGGACTTCAAAGACTTAACTCACATAGAAAGTATGTGATGGGCTTATCTCAGAGTCCTGAGATTGAGTCTTCTCTGTCAGGAGCATAAATAGTTTGACACAATCCCTGACCTTTGGGCAGGAAAAGCCTGGGGGAACGAGATAGCGTGAAGGTTAGTTTGTCTCTTATCCTTTGAGTGGTGATTCACCCATTACTGTTGAGGTCATTGTCAGGACAATATGGAAGACCATATGGTTACTACTGCGGGGCTACCTTGTGGGCAAATAGAGGGTCTCATTGTACTCTCGTTCTGCGTAAACTGTAAGCTCTGGAGCCACAGTTCATCAAAATAAATAAAACAGTGAAATCCTTTCTTTTTTCTTTTTTTTTTTTTTTTCCCTGCACAGTCACAAATGCAGAGTACGGAGTCAAACACGCATTTATCAGTACGCATTCCAGCAGGTTTTCATTTATGTTTAGTGCCGTGGTTTGTGGAAAAAAACCCTGTCTCTTGTGTGGTTGTTTGCATTTTGAGCTTTTCACAGTATGCAATCAGTGTTTTACTAAGAGCAATGCAAGGTTAACTTTTTTTTTTTCAACCACAGGACCTAGAAGTGAGGCAATTTGAATGTTTGAATACAAAAACTGCAGGGCTGTACTGTTGAGTATGTTTATAGCCAAGCTAGTTATGGCAAAGAAATAAAGCTTGAGTAAATAAAAGTAAGCTATATTTTTAGTATTGCAGCTAATGACCCCTGTTTAGCTTTAGAGTAATTCTGTGAACCATTTTGAATCTCTTCAGTAAGGTATTGATAGTACAGATAATAATTAGTGTAGCATATCTCTCGAAGCACATTGTGCTTCACTGTACCGCAGTAAGCAAGAAAATGAAATACAAGCCTCATATTTACGTTCAAGGTCTTACGGAGGGATTTTATTAGTAGGATTATAGGTCAGGAGTTTGTGTTCCTGCTAATGTCTGTCAACCTCCCACATTTAAGTGTACAAATATACCTATATAATGAAATTTGAATTTGAGGTTCTTTGTAAGATTTCTCTAAAATATGACAGTGCTTTTACTATTGCATGTACCCTGTTCTCAGGAGACCTTTGACAGCTCCTGGGGCTTGCAGTGACCTGTGCCTTAGGTCTACAGCAAAGATGCTGTGCAGGATACAGGTAACACGGTGTGAACAACAGTTTCTTTCAAGGGAGCGAGGTTGTGTGGTTTTGAGCTATTTTATCTAATGAGCTTCTGTTTACCCAAGACTGAAACCAACTAAACCTGAAAGCTGCCCAATGGCTACAGCCCTGTGGTTAACTGGGTTTTTTTCCTACATGTAAAATACATATTTCCGCGACATGCTTGCTTTTTTTTTTCAGTTCCCAGTGCATACAGTTTCTCAAAAAATGAACAGAGTTTTTAGAAAATGATGTATCTCCAACTTACTGCTATAGGATAAAACTGTGATTAGCTAATGCCGTTGCTCCTCAAGACTCTTTGCTTGAAGTTCTAGTTGAGTTACTTCTGTTTATTTATCTCATATTAGGCATGAGTTCCTCTTTCATCCCTAGCTTGACATATGAAAAGTAATTGTTTAATAATGTTTCAGAGCCTTGAGAAATTAAGAGCAACTTAGCCAGAGGTTGAGAAGATATCTGGACTATTTCCAGAATTCCCAGTCTAATTACTTTCTTCTTGTTGAACTGAAGTGAATTTATCTTCAGAAAATATGAAATGTCAAGCTATGGGTTCCTGTATTAAACATATTTTTCAATTAAAATAACTATGGAAATATGTGGATAGAACTAACTTTTCCTAATTGCATGGTGAGAAAATTAATTTCCATAAAGTTACAGTAAAAATATAATAATTATAATTACTCTTTTGACCAAGACAAAAGAATAATAAACTTTTAGAGGTATTTTTAACTCAGCCTTTTAAGCATAATGACTCTTCTCTGATTTCAACATGCGCTTAATTTTCAAGACCCTATTGATAATACAGGTATTACTTTTTAAATCTAGTTTTATTTGTTGCCACTCTTGCAGTATTTCCCAAGCAAGGGATTGGAGGAAACAATGTTATGCTTTTCAGATATGTCTCAGAACTATTTCTGGCTTTTCCCCATTAAAGGGAAGGTATGATGGCAGAGGCAGGATTTCAGATGTTGTTTCCTTTAAGAAGAGCGTGTGTGTTGCCTTCTACAGGAATAAAAAGACAGTCGTAGGAGGAAAAAATGTTGCGTTTTATTGACTTACTGTAGAAGGATGGTAGTATTAAGTACTTCATGTACTTTGTTAACAGCAGAGCTGCTGATGGACTTCGGTTAACCTGTTGTCACAGGTTCGATTAGTTGATTCTGAGCTGATGTAGGGAGGTGGGGGCCGTTCTTGTCGTTACGATGAGACCTTTTGTGTACGTGACCGAAAACCGTTCTGTGGGGGTAAGGATGCTGGTTCTGAATACCAGCCTTTCTCAGTGCCCAGATGAAGAGGCTGGAAGACACAGCTCTTCATGTACAGATGAGGTAGGGGAGGCAGTATAGGTTGTGGTCATTGCTACAGCTGAAATCTGCGGCAGGGATGTAGGAGAGGTAAGTCTGGACATTGGATGAAGATTGGCACGAAAGGGAGCATTTGGGCTAATGGGATGCCATAGCTGTTCACATCAGCTGAGTTGAAATGGAGGCTGAAGAAGTGGTTAAATGTTTAACATTTTCCTATTTGTAGTTGTGATGGTGAACTTTGTAGTTTAAGTAGCTATATGTAATAATGCAGCTTGAAATGGAAGTGCGAAGATGACGAAAAGAACAACTCTTCAAGTTGTTCTTAAGAAATGATGCTGAAGATGGGTACATGGAGATATGTGAGTGTGGAACTCTGCTTAGCTGAGGAATATCAAAAAAGAACATTGTCATGTAAAAGCAAAGCAAACAACCCAAATGCCTCTAAACAATGATAATTATACCAAGCAGCCTATTACAAATTGACTGTGGGCTCCATCTGTCATGGAAGTTGTTTGAGTTTTCAGATTAAATTGTTCTCTCATACAAAGTTATGAAGCATTAACTATGCCTCACTCATGCAAATTAAACTTCCCATTTCTAGATGAGGAAAAACTTTTTCACTTTGAGGGTGACGGAGCACTGGAACAGACTGCCCGGGGGTGTGTGGAGTCTCCTTCTCTGGAGATATTCAAAGCCCGCCTGGATGAAGCCCTGTGTTAACATGCTCTAGGAGAACCTGCTTTAGCAGGAGGGTTGGACTAGATGATCTCCTGAGGTCCCTTCCAACCCTTGCCATTCTGTGATTCTGTGATCTAGGTTGTGCCAGGGAGCTGAAGAAGGTTTCAAGGGAATCAAGGCCTTACAGAAGGGAAAGAGTCACAGTACTTGCCTTTCGCTGTCCACTGTGCAGGATTCCATCCAGCGGTGTGATCCTAAAGGCGGTTATCATGTCGGAGGCCACAGATCCTGAAGCTTTTCTCAGAATCTGTGAAGCTGCTTGTAATGGGACCCAATTCTTTGCATCTGCTGACCCTCTTGAGTTGGAGGGAAGGCTGCTACGCTCAGCAGTAATCTGTGGCGCTATTACTTGGCAGTGATGCAGTGGCCTTGCCAACATCAGGTCTGCCAGAAAGCTGGAAACAGGGACACAAATCTTAGAGCATCTCCGTAGGGCAACTCTGATGTTTGCATTCTCAGGTGTGTCGTACTCACCTCCCATTCAACATGGGATTAATCAGCTTGTGAGAGGTAAAGTTGTCCTGCACGTGCATAGAAGAATTGCTTGTGGGAATAAGGATCAGTTCTGGACTGGCTGGTACTGTCTGACTGTTTTCTGGAGTGATCCAGCACTTTCCATGGAATGAATAATGAACTGCCCCCCACCCCAGAAACCTGTGCTGTGTCGTGTGTCTCTGCCTCAGCACACTGTCCTTGCCAATTTCTCTTTATTCATGGTCTGTGGAAAACATGGGTTGAAGGCTGTCTTGGTCTCAGGGCAGCTGGCATACCGATGCCTGGTATTTTTTTCTGTTCAGCTTTGCACTTAGAAAACAAGCAAATATTGTTTGGATTAAAGAAAAAAGACAGCTATGTAAAATTTGCGCAGAACTCTACATCCATCTTTGGTTTAATCACCTAAGAACAAATCAGATTTTCTGTTGGGAAGTAGTTTTATGTGTATTTGTGTTACTTGTCCTTGTGCAGTAGGACTGCCAATTATATTTATTAGCTCTAAATATTAAACAGCTGGCAGGATTCCATTGTATATAAATAAGAAATTTGAGACCTGGAAGAATGCCATCTCTAATACAGCCAGCTGGTGCTTTTTACAGTTACATTCAGCGCAACACTACTGAATTTCACTGTACATTCAGTGTTGTGTTAATGACAATAGGAGAACATGGGGTAGTTTGGGATTTCTGTAGGAAATGCCAGTGTGTAAAAATACATTGTTTTGAAAGATTGGCTGTACCAAGGAAATGCTATATTATGCACCTGTTTTATGCATTTTGATGTAAATACTTTTGTGTTTTATGTGTTTTGCTGGCAAATACAAAGCAACAAACTGTGGAGGCTTTTCAAATGTGAATTTTTAAGTGTTCCTGTGCCACAAATGCTTTTCACTTTCTCTGTTGCAGTGCTGTTTTCCTATTTAAGTAATGGATTCATGCTTAAAAATTCCTGCTTGCTGCTGCTTCTGAAATCATTTGCTAATGCTTTGGGGTTTTTTTTATGATGGCATGCTCGATTTGTTAGAGTCCAAGTAATAATGAAAATAGTAACAAATATATATATCCCTGCTATTGATTTGTTCCTATTCTGTGTATTAGAAGTCTGAGGCATAAATGCGGACAAGGGGTATCTTCAGATTTACCCAACCAGCAAATAGTTTGGAGAAGAACTGGCTTCTTTCCATTCTCGAATGGCTATGCCACGTTCATTTCTTTCTAAATGTTTGCCGTTAGTGCTTGCCTGGCTACATCCAGAGGTAGTGCTTTAGATGAAGCAGAGGATAATGCTGGAGGACCTGATGCTTTTTATTCATATTATTATTAAATATTAACAGGAGCTTATAGCTGAAAGTGTTATGTCTAACATGAAGTGTGAAATCATCTCTAATTGTAATTACTGAAGACACAGTTTTCCACCAGATTGCTATGTCCACAGCCTTGGGTGAGTTCCATCTTGGATAAAATTCTGCTTGCTGAAGTACCCATTGTACTAAACAGCTGCTTATTTCCATCTCTGAAACAGCTACACTTAAGGGCTGGATCTTACCTAGTTTGTGCAGTGCTCATGGATGCCTTCAGCCATGGGGACTGTTGAGAACTTCCCAGAAAGTCTGCTTAACCTGTGAGAGAAATAAGACTGAAACCTGTTTCTCAAGGAGACACACAGCCTACAGAAAAACAAAGCTGTAAATGTTTTGCGTGTCCACGCTCTGAATGGGCATTTGAATGCCGGATTCAGATGTCTGTTAGCAAGTTAGACAGTCAGATGTTTTCTTCGTTGTAGTGACCTTTTTACCTCACTGTGATTTACAGGATTTTTCTTGGAAAGGTTGAGAGTCAGCTGTCCTTACAAGTTTGATGATGAGGTACTCAGCTGTCTAGCAATTAGAGATGGGGAAAAAAGGTGGCTTTACTCATCTTCCTGCAGTTTAGTTTAATTGTTAGTCTAGTACCTATAATACGGTTGCACTTTTTTTTTAAACCCTATTTATTATGTTATTTTACTTCCCAGATGAAGGTTCTTTAAAAACTAAGAGACGTTAGTGCATCCAACACTTTTGGTGTTTCTCTTTACCAGTTGAGAGAGGGTCAAGATTTTTGTTGAATTATGTACATATTTGTTATGCCTTGGTGAAATGAGGTTTACTTACTTTGAAAGATACTCAGATCACTGTGGTAATAATATTGTGTATATATAGGTAGCAGAGGATGATGCAGCTGTAATAGGTAGGGGGAGGGGGTTCTTGCCCTTTCCATTACCCTCCATGTCTGGTCCTATTTTTAAGAGTCTTTTTTTCAGATCTTATATTTCTGACCAGACTATGATTCTATGGTCATGTCATAGGACACAGTTTCTTTCCAGTCCCCTGTCAGGTCATGTGTCGGGAACAGCATGTTCTTGGGATGAGAAGGGTGTGCTTGCTTTTTTTTTTTTTTTAAAAAAAAAAAAAAACCAAAACATGGACATTCTTTAAAACAAAACAGGCAACAGGTTAGATAAGAGTTTTCCATTGGACCTGTTTGTTTTGGATAATTTGGGGTAAATGTGGAGCTATGTGTAATATGGCAAAATGCTGTATCTCAGTTTTTGTTGGCTAAATTATAATATTGGGATGCTCTTAATGAGCTTCTCATTGCACCCGAGTTCTCATCAGACAAGAAATTAAGATTTTTGTCTTGGTTGTAATTCTGAACTGGTTTGCTTAGTTAAGAAGAACACCCAACTTTTAGGTTGAGGCTATGAACAAAGTCTCCTGAATACAGTGATATGCGCTCAGGTGTGTTTTGTCTGCTCCCACAAATGTGAAACCTTTGGTGGATAGCTGAATAGAGAGGTAGAGGAACACAGTGGTAATACTAGGTGGATCTCAGACTGAATATCTGAGATGCTTTCAGCAATATATCCTCCTTTCAGCCTTAAATTCTCTCTAGCATGCTTGTTTTCCATCACAGTAGAGCTTTTTCATTTCACAGTTATGACTGGTTGATGTAAAATCCTAGACTAGTAAAACAGCGTTAGGAGAAAGTGTACCAAAGTTTGTGTCTTAGAAGGGTTTATGCAGTGGTTATGATAATTTTGCTGTGGGTATAACTTTGTTGGAAAACTTGCAATGCAACTTCCTCTACTTTCATACGCAACTTCGAAAAAACTAAAAAAACACCGTGGGAGACCCAGTACCAGCAGGTAATTTCATTGACTTTTGAAAGCCAAATATAGAAGAAAATTACTGTGGTGTTTCTAAATGTATTAAGCTCCCAAATCGGATTGTTTTTTTGTCCTCTGATCTCAGCTGATTGGCATTTATGGGCCTTGCATCAGTGCCTTTGGCGATGTTTGAGGAAAGTGTTTTCACTGATGAGCTGGTCCGGAATGCATTCTTCTTTGATGCGGTCATTACAGGGTTTTTGTTAATAGCAAGCTTTTAGAGTTCTTGCATCCTGTTACTATTTTGTTAAACTTTTATGTAGTACATGGGAAAGTTCCACTTCTCATTTAGATTTGAATTATTTTATTCCTAGTCTCAAGCTGTCCTAAAATGTGTGCTAATTTTCCTTGGCTGTTTATTTCCTCACTCCTACTCAGAATTTTGGCTGTTGTTTATAGAAATCTCTCCTTGAATACATTTTTACTTTCAAGTAACTGAAAAAGTCTTTTTTCTCTGTGTATTGGCTATGAAGTTGAGTAGGATACATTAGAATCATGTTCAACATATGTGAAAGTTTGATTCCCTCACTGATCTGAATTTGGACATATTTAATGTTGCAGTAAAAAAAGTCAACAGAAGATTGAAGTACTAAAACAAAAGAGGCATCAGTTATTCATCTTGTCTTAAATCCTGCAACCTGTTTCCCAAATGTGTGCTTCAGCATGATACAAATGTTTGAAGTATTGGACAGTGTGCAACAGAGAAAGAAAGTGTTAGACTGGAATATATACATACGTTTAATTATAATTGCCTATTATCGTACTGAAAGATTTTTAGGTTAAAGTCTCATGCAAAGTTCTTTTTTTCAAAAAAAACCCCAGTGCAAATGTTTTTTAGGTAAGAGATGAATATTCCCATGCCTGCATCTTTCAATCTTGGCCTGTTATGTTGCCATGGTATAAACTATGCCAGATGTTTCATACTTAACATGAAGTAAATTTTGAGTTAATTAAGGTGACAAGGACTAAGTTGTCAGAAAATGACTTGTAGATCTTTTGGGTTCTTTTATGAAGATACAAATGTCTGTGATGGTGATTGTTGTGGTGGTGGTTTCCCCCCACCCAGTATCGTTTCTTCAGTTTCTAGTCCTTTCTCAAAGTCTTGCTTATCCCAAGGCATCTTTCGTAGGAGATGGGGTTTTATTTCAACATTTCAACTCAGGCTACGCTCATGCTCTTGTTAAAGTTGATGGCAAATGTCCCATGAGAGCAAGATCAAGGATTCTTAGGCAAGTGTCAGATATACACCGAAAAGAAAATGAAAGATTTAGATCAGTGAGGATTAATTTCCTACGCTTCAGATAAATAGCAGAGAGCATTGTGTAATGCTGAAGGATGCTTAACTGTTAGAACAACAAATATACAATACGGTTTGATGTGACGTCAACTTGACAAGGATGTCATTGGAACTGAATTTCTTTGGTTAAGAATGTTTGTTGGTAGCACTTCCATTTTTCCAAAATAAGAAAATAAACTTAATGTCTATACATTTCTGGCACAAAGAAATATAATTCTGGAAAAATGAAAAAAAAAAAGTCAAATACTTCTTTATGTCGATCTCTTATTTCCAGCAGAATGAACTTTTCCCCAGGAATGTCTACTTTAAGCTCGTACTCAGGACTTTTACTGAACTGTCAGCTCTAACTTTAATTTTTTTGTTAAAAAAATTATTAATTTTCTATAAATGACTTGCTGAGGAGATTACTAATTCTAAATGGTATTAGTATAATACAGAGTAATATCTCAAATGTCTGCTGATCAGTGATCTCAGTGTTTACAGGAATTGAACGTGTTTTATGCAGCTTTGGAATATTTCAGCATTTTCCAAGCGCTGCATGAAACCCTCATATGCCTAACTTTAAGCTTATAATAGAACATTTTGATTTCTGCTTGCAAATACAGCTGTTTTGGTTTTTTTTTCTACTAAAACTTTAATAGAAATGCACAGTGTCTACACTAATCTTAACTGTTTTAAATACTATGCTTGGCCTATACGTGAAGACATTCCCTTCTTTTTAGCATAATCTCTGGAGAAAACAGAAATGACGCAGGCGTGTATGCAGTTAAGTGTGTGTATATACAAGGGAAAGGAAGATCCCACTTCATAGTTTTTGAATTCGGAGGTGAATTTTAACAGTTTCACCGAGGAGCAGAGGTCTCAGAAGGCTCAAGTCCCCACAAGACTTCTGAAAATAAGCAGTAGGAGGAGAGAAAGAAAGAGGGAGAGAGGCAGAGATGGCAATAATGCTTCCAGTGAGGAGGAGATTTTTTTTGCACTCACCTTTTATTAGGCATCAGAGTCCATGGTTGGAGACCAACCACAAGACATGGATTTGTAGAAAACTGGGCTTCATTAATTTTGTTGCTCATGGCACGGTTTGTTTATTTACCTCTTTTTATTGTGATTGCCTGGCAGCCAAGGGAGGGGAAAAAAAGGAAGAAAAGATTATTAGACAGTTGGTATTCTGTCAGTGAAATGTTGAAAAGTTGCATGCACTGACTATCTGAAATGTGAGATTCCTATCATAATGATCTTTTTGTTTGGGAAGGGAATTGCTTGAATAAATAGCAGAAGGCAGAAAGTGTGCATACACGGGAATACATACTTTTCTGTCATTGCTCAGCAAGGCGTAATAAAGGCAATTTTTTTTTTTTGCTGGCTGACAAACTGTACTGAATACTAAGAGCCATTAGAGGAGAGCAGGGTCAGTTTTCAGTATTAGAACAAAAAGTCTTTTTCAGGTAGAATCTGAACGGTGTTTCTGTAGAGGCTTATGTGAACACCTCACAGATGGTAAAAAGCAATTATACTGACAAAAAAAAATCATTTTTTAAAATCAGTTTAGAAATAAGCAATGATTTGACTGCTCTACTCAGCAGGGGTGGGACATCCTAGCACATGAAGATGTTTTCATGAGATTTCAAAGCCATTTCACTCAGTTACTATATTTCTTCTGATTTCTCAGCACTGTATTCCCAGTCTGCATTCTAGCATGCACAGTGGTTCTGTAGTTTAAGTTCTGTCCCATCTGGCCACTATCGGAATTATTAATTTATGTTAAAGGACAGTTGGACATTATCTGAGATGGTGCTCGTACCAAATCACAGGAAATAAGTCATCACACCGAATTTCTTAATGGAAAATAAAATTGTAAATAAATAGGCTATTGCCTGAGATTGCCAATGAAGTCTCGGGGAGTTAGCTGCCTGGGTTCCATAGGGGCCTTGAAAAAATATCAAACTCCATTCTTAGTGGGAATTTTATAGCTTGTAGTTTAGGAGTTTTATAGTAGTGTGAAACTGAAAGATGAAATTTACTTTATTGGAATCATGCAGTTGCATGTGTGCTGTGAATCACAAAATAGCCTTAAATTTCTTAATGTAAACTTAAGATTTTTTTGATATGAAAGATGAAAAGCCACAAGTAAGCCACAGGAAGGTTGAGGGAATTGAGGAGATCACTCATGTCCTGGATTCCCACATTGAGAGGGAACTCTTTAGTGAGACTGCTCATGGCATCCTAGGAAATGGCCTCCATTCACTTCTTACTTTTGTAAAGAAAACGGAAGAAAAAAAACCCAAAGCCAGAAATCCAGCACACTCTGCTAGATCAATTCTGAAAAAGAACCACCTTTCTGTCCCAACTTTGTCAAGCAGTACGACTAGAACATGGGAGTTGGACCCTCTCACTGGGGATCTCGGAGATTTTTCTGTACCCCTGAAAGCACTCTCTTGTTTCCTGCCATTAACAGTACCCAACTAAGGTTTAAAAAATGAAAAGCAAACAAAAGAACACTTTACAAAAGCCAAACTACATTCTGGGGAGAGAGTAGTGCTATGGCACTTCTCCTGGATATGTTTCAAAAGTGTTGAAGGTGCCTGGAGGCATTAAAGTGATATGATGTAAGCACTGTGTAATAATGTAAGTTCAGAAATGTTGGTCATGCCTCTCCTCCTTCCCACTTTGACAATAGGAACAAACCCAGCACCCAAAGCCTCGTATCACAGCCTCAGATTTCCAGCTCCCTGGTCAAGCTGTCATAAAATCCCTGACACAATTTTATAAATATCTTTCATAAAAAAAATTGTATTTGTCATCCCTATTGGACTGCTTTGAAAATGGTCCTGTCACTTCGTTCTTCCAGTATTTAGAAACTGGCTACTAGTTTCCAGTCTAAACATAGCCAGGACTGATAAATATCCATTTGTTCTGTAACTGCACAGTACTGAAAGAAAGAAATGCCAGTTGGGACACCTTTGACGTGTAGTACCCCATGGACCAGAGTTACTCAACCAATTGCATGTAATTGGGGTGAGAATTAAGTTTGGGTCCCACCGGTGGTGATTTGCATGGTATAGGTACAGATCTTTCATATAGTTGTTCTGCCAGCATCTCAGCAGATTTGCTTTAAGTTCTCAGCCTAACTCCCAGCAATGCCCTTCCTCCTCAATATTACATAGTGCCAGTACCTTCCTTCCTGGCTCAGGTAACCTTGTCTAGGCCTTTCCTAACTCCTGGGAAAGTGCCTGTGCCCAAATTCTCTGCAGTATTCTCTGCTGTCGCTGCTGTGTAATCTGTCTTGTCTCCTTGTGACAGCTTCTCCTTCCTCCTGCTTATTCCTCTGATACCTTCTGGTTTATCTTTCCCATCTATCTGGAGGACAAAAACGTCAACTGTTCTTATTTTCTCTTAACAAAGCCTCAATGAGATGAAATTTTGTATGGGAAAATGCAGTATCCTCAGAAATAGATTTTTTTTTTTTTTTTTTTTTTTTTTTTCTAGGTGGGTTTCCATGGTAACTAAATTTGGGTGGCTGTACTTTCTTGCCGGATGCTTTCTTGCATTACATTCCTGCAGAAATGCTAGTGGTTGCATGCTTGCACAATGTACTGTTTAGGAGAGTTGATTCAATAGAAATTATTCCCTCACCTTGTGCTAGTTTTCCATGGGATGGGAATAGTTCTGGGAAGCTGAAGGTGGGGGGAGGGGAAGCTGAGGCTGCAGCAGACTGGACTCAATGCAGAAGGTGAAAAGAAGCCAGCCCCTTGCTGGCTGCCCAATAGAGAGTAAATACCTGTCTTGCATCTGAAGCTTTCTTTCAGTGCATCTCTCATCTCTGTTGCATTATTCTCTTTTGTGTTATTCTCTTTGCATTTCATTGTCTTGCCTCCATTTCGGCTGAATTCCACTTTGTGACTTTTCAGTCTCCTGCTATTTATTACAGCTCTCTGCCCAGGCTGCCCAGGTTCCTGTATACTCAGAATGCTCCTCTTTTCTTCCCGTGCCCTAAGATACAAGGACTCACTTCAATTACTAAATAGTAACTCTGGACTTTTCTTTTAGCTGATTTTTTTTCCCCCTCTCCACCCCATTCCCAGCAAATCAGGATTTTCCTTATGTGTTTAAAATACCTTAGAAACTTCTTGTTCCTAATTCTTCCTTTACTTTTTAACTTCTACCTAGTAGTTCTGTTATTTCAGCTAGCAGTTTGGGAATATAGGTCAGAACGATGCCTGTAAAAAGTAAAATTGCACCAAATACTGTAATACTGGATAGGCTTATGTGGCAGTGCCGCACAGGAGCTTTGCTTCCTATTGCCACTTAGCCTCTTAACAGCCAGCACGTTTCAGTGACAATACCTCTCTATAAAGCTAAAGTATACGCTCTCAACTACTAAAGGTTTGCTTATTGATTTTTTTATCCTCTATGTAATGATAATAGATTTTTAGAGCTGAAAATAAATGCTGTGAGAGGCATAGTCTTGTTTGGGTATTATCTGATATTTTATTCTAAAAGCAGCAGAGCTCAGGTGCAGTGTGAAAGGGAGGTGGCTCTACAAGAGCAATATTGGGGTAAGAATAAGAGATGCTAAACCAGCACAACCTTGCATTAAAGAGGACATGTGTAGTCTGCTCTTGATCTGAAGTGGGCATGAGTTTAGGATTTGGCAGTAGTAAAACAATGTGGAACTTTTTGATTTATGTGTGTTCAGAACAGGTTTGGGCTGAGAAGACCTTTATAAATGATGCCTCAAAAGACCTATGTTGTAGGGTGCCCCATGAATGTGATATATAAGGATTTACAGTGAAAGGCTGCTCACCTTCATATGAGCCCCTGAAATCAACACAGGAGCAATTGACAGCAGTGATTAAATAAGAGAACATTCAATATTTTATTAAGCAACAAGTATTTTGTTTTGTTTTTCTTACCTTGATTCTGTCCCTGGAATATCTCTTTGTTTTTTAGAAAGTAACCATGTTAACTATTGTAACTTTACAGAGCCGGGTTGAACACATGAATTAAAAGTACAGAAATAAAATTTAAAATTACTACAAATACAGACCTCCCTTAATAGAAAAAAACTTATGCATCATGGAAGGAAAATTTTCTCGATGTTCTTGATAATCTGTTTAGAATAAAGATCACTTGGGGATGGCAGTATGATAGCTTACTGGGAAAAGTTGCAATGTATGAACAATGCAAAGGTGCTGCTTGTTTTTTAGTTATGATCATAATAATTATTGAAGTCACAAATCTACTTGAATCTAGTACATGTTCTGATTTGGACACTCTTCCTGTAGTTTCAGTGACTTACTTCACCACAACTCTTTCAAAAGCGATAGCTGCAATCTCCATAGGTTTGTAACAGCATTTTGGTCAAGTCAGCGCCCAGCAGGAGATTGGCGCTTCCGTTCAGCAGTGCTTCAGCTTTAAATGGAAGATTTGAAATTCTGCTGTTTATGTAGGGTGGACTGAAGTCAGCAACCTACCATTGTTTCCAAGCAATTTGGTCTTCATTACAAATTAATGAAGTGATAATTGGACGTTGCAACTTCCAGGTTAAGAACACAGTAGTGGGTGCTACCTTGGTTGTGCAATTCAAACCTCTACAGTCAACTGTCTGTGTAAGCCCTTTGAATAAGAAACTTCTGAAAAAAAATTTGCAGTGGGATTTGTCCAGAAAAATAACATCTGCTGTGGAGATGTTTTAAATTCTGCAAGTTCCGTGTTTTGTTTCTGTCTCCCACTGGACATGTAAAATATGTTGAACTGATTAGAAATTATATGGAAGAGATAAGTAGATCATTTGTTGAATCGGTGTGAGCTGCTTTAAATGTCATAAAATTATGCTTCATTATGTAATCTTATCTAGTTTCATCCAGTTGTTGTAAGTGAATTTGTATTTGTCCAGGTGAGACCTGTAGTTAAATAGGTACATCCAGCTTCATGGGAGGCACTTAAGGCATCTGGATGGCTTTTTGCAGCAGGGTCTGGAGCTGTACTTGTACAAGGACATCTGTCAGAGGACGGTCCGCCACTCAGTTTTGGGAACTTGGCAGAGGCTGGGAGCCAGGGTTCAGCTGCTTCTTATGCAGGCAAGAGCTCGTCCTTATATGATGGGCTGCCACGTGGCACCCAGCTCTCAAGTGGCCATGAGCTCTGGTGTAGTAACTTAGGCTCAGAAAGCCCCTGTGCTGCTGGCTCTCTTTGGCAATGTAGCATATTATGGCTCGCTACAGCATTTCAAATGCTGCATACGCATCCAAGACTGTCTTTTTGTCTCTGTTGAATTAGTTGGGAAGAGATAAAACTTGTGTATAGACAGACCCGTAAAGTGAACTAAAATAAACTTTGTTTCAATTAAAGGAAGAGTATTTATACTGGTTTTATCTACTGGTTTAATAACATCACATCTTGAGCGGTGCGTGGACAATTTCATTGTGCAGACCAGCTCTTAGTCATAGCAAAACTTCTTTAAGTCAGTGGATTGGGACTGAGAACTCTCAGATGGTACTCTGATGTGGCTGCTATTTTTTTTTTTTCTTTTCTTTATTTCTTTGTGTGTGTGATGCATGTCTTGTAAAATGAGGAGACTGTAAAGACAGTTAATGCTTCTGTGCCCCAGTTCCTTTGTTGGTATAGTGGGAATAGTACTTTCCTGTCCTAATGTTTGCTCTGCAGTATACTTAGATCCTTTAGCAAAAGGCGCTTATGTAAAAGGAATAATTGTTAGACTGAGATCCTAAATGTGGCATTGATGTGACTTGATTTTTGAGGGAAGATGTTTTCCTGGTAGTTCTCTTTTGTCGTCTTCCTTCAAGAGCTCTGTTTTAAGCTCTGCTGCTCCCCAGCTGCACTTCATCTGCTTGCGTGGGGCAGTGTTTGTGCCTGTGGGAGAGGCTATGTATGCGGGGGACAGTGAGGCAAGGATTTCTGCAGCTGCTGTGCTACTGTGTGCTCTGTTAGTTTGATCTTCATTATCACAGTAGGATTTACCTCTTCCATTTACGTAATTAAGTTTGAAGCATAGAACAGAAGGTGATAAGGCTCAGGGGGATCTTATCAATGTGTATAAATGCCTGATGGCAGGATTTAGGGAATATGGAGCCAGGCTCTTCTCTCTGGTGCCCAGTGAAAGGCCAAGAGGCAACGGATACAAATGGAAATACAGGAAATTCCATGTAAACATACTCTGAGTACAGTCAAACACCGTCACAGGCTGCCCAGAGGGGCTGTGGAGTCTCCATCCTTGGAGGTATTCAAAAGCCTTGACTGGTCAGGATCCTGAGCAACCTGCTCTGGCTGACTCTGCATGAGCAGGGGGTTGGGCTAGAAGATCTGGAAGGGTTTTTTCTTTCAACTTCAGCAGTGTTGTGATTCTGTAACAGGTATTGTTCCTTGTAATAAGAGTTTTAATTCCTGAACTTTAGTGGTAAGGCTCTTCAAGACTCAGAATATAGAACAACTGCAGTTTTTGTGTGGATAAAAGCTGAAAAATGATGACCTTAAAGAAGAAGAAAGCAAAACAAAACAAAACAAAAATATTGGTTGTAGTCATCCGTTCAGGGAGAAAGTGAAGATAGATGCATCTTAAGTCACTTAGTTGTGTATGATAGATGGCTAACAGTAAATATTTACTTTAAGCACCCCTGTAGGTTTTCTTTTTTCCTGTGATTGGTGAATATTCCTCTCCAGTGAGTGTGACTTCAGAAATCAGGTAGGACTGGTACGTGAGTAATTCACAAATAAGAAACCCATTCCTTCCCTGTCTGGGTCAAGTAAGTTTGTCAGCTGCTGACTGATGTAAAAGCAAATGATGACTATGTAGTCATCAAAAGTCATTTTAGAGTCACAATCTATGTAGTCCACAGAAGAATTAAGTAACCAAGGTACTTACGGTAAGTTGGTGGTAATTTTTAATAACTCTGGAAACTGGGCTAAGCTAGTTTGTTTGTCCAGAGGACATGTACCTCAAGCAAAATCAGTTGTCATGCTTTGAGTAAATTTAAAACTGTAATATTTTATTGTGACTATATGGAATTTCAGTGGGAGCCTCTGGCTTTTATTTGGTAAGATTTTAAATCTTGTTTAATCTTTGAGATACAACTTGATTCTAACAGAATGTGGTGTTGTCTTAGTGAACTCTTCTGTTTGAGGTGAGTGTGGCTGTAGTAAAGACATGTTGGGATCACAATCGAAAGGACAGCACTGCATATGGTTTAAGAAATCACAGGTTTTTAGTAATGCAAACCAGCTGTAGCATCTCTTTCATGCCACCTTGAAATAACTTGGTAAAAACTGACTTCTTAATGGTGAATTCTGTGTTCATTTAAGATGTTGATATGTTTTAATAGGAAAAAAAAGTAAGTGGAAGTCCAACCAGGCTTTATTGTCTATTTTATAGTGATGTCCAAGCAAAGTGATTTTTGCTTTTTCACATCTTTTGTCTCTAAATGTGATTTTTATTGGTATAATCATTAATCTTAAAATATTTTCTTTTTTCTTTTTTCTTTTTCTTTTTTTTCCCAGTGGGAAGAGATTAGCGGTGTTGATGAGCATTATACTCCAATCAGAACTTACCAAGTGTGCAATGTTATGGATCATAGTCAAAACAATTGGCTGCGAACAAACTGGATTCCGCGTAATTCAGCTCAGAAGATATATGTGGAGCTCAAGTTTACCTTGAGGGACTGTAATAGCATCCCTCTAGTTCTGGGCACTTGCAAAGAGACCTTCAACCTGTATTACATGGAGTCCGATGATGACCATTTGGTAAAGTTCAGAGAGCATCAGTTTACAAAGATAGACACCATTGCGGCTGATGAGAGCTTCACCCAAATGGATCTTGGGGACCGAATTCTCAAGCTCAACACAGAGGTCCGTGAGGTGGGGCCTGTCAGCAGGAAAGGCTTTTACTTGGCTTTTCAAGATGTAGGTGCATGTGTTGCCTTAGTCTCGGTGCGAGTGTACTTCAAAAAGTGCCCTTTCACTGTCAAGAACCTCGCCATGTTTCCAGATACAATACCCATGGACTCCCAGTCACTGGTGGAGGTGCGGGGTTCTTGTGTCAACCATTCCAAGGAGGAAGAGCCACCCAAGATGTACTGCAGTACAGAAGGAGAATGGCTAGTGCCCATAGGGAAGTGCTTGTGTAATGCTGGCTATGAAGAAAGAGGCTTTGCGTGCCAAGGTAACAATGCGCTCCATGTTCATAGTTCAGTTATTAACAGGGGCTTCACTTTATGTCCCTACTCTGTGTATTGGGTCATGTTAATTTTCTCCAAATTCTTGAGAGAAATAAATTAGTTCATAAAATTACCATGAAAATGAGGTTTATTTAATCTGTGTAAATAATGTAATTTACTAAAACTAGTAAGGGTTGACAACTCATTTTTAGTTAATGCAGTATGTAGCCAATCTAGTCTCTCTTACCACTCTTGGACTTCCTTTCAGCAGATTATAGTTTTCTCAAATGTATTGTTTGTGTCAAAATACTTGATTTTTTGGTGTAGTTTTTTTTAAACTTTGTCCTTGGTGTATATTTGCTACTGAGCTATGTTGATTAATTGGGATTAGTCAGAAAGAAATAGGTAACATTGTTTCAGGTAGCATAGTTCTGAAATGTAGGTACGTTTGAAAAACTAGTATTTGAACTTCAAAATTGCATTTTCATGAGTAGTCATGTATTTAACTCGAAATAATTTTCTCCAAAATTTTGGATTCTGCAAACTGTGGTTATGTGAATGCTCCCAAGAACAAGGCTACACCAGGGACTTTGAGGTTTTCCAGAAACGGTCCTATAAATGTTAGAGAAATGCATATTATATTTACCTGATTTTAATATCAGTGAAAATGATGGTGGTCTACATTTTGCTTTTTACAAAAGTACATTATGAATTTTTTGGCTAATTGAATCTTTAAACCTCTTTTCCCAGAGTGCCTTACAGGGTGCTGGCTGTGGCAAAAGGGTCTTATGCTAAATATTTAAATAAAAGGTAAACAGGAATATCTAGAAATACCCTGGATGGAAGGAGTAGTAGCTGAGATATTTACTGTGGGGTGTTTGATGCATATGTGTGTTTGTGTACATGTGCATATGTATATAACCATAAGAACAGAAATTTAAAGTATTCTGGACCTGGTTGAGAGAACATCTATTCCTTTCTCATTGCTCCTACAGCAATCTTTACGTCAAAGAGGCAAGTCCTGGGGAGCTACTAGGAGTAAGAGTACATTTTGTTTGGTTTTACTTTTAAGTAGATTTTAAATTGATTTTGCCCTCAAAATAAATCGAGGGAGCGGAGTCTTTTGAGTATGCTTTTCTGCAGGTAGATACTGATATTAAGAAAAACAAGTAAAACTCTTCTGTTAAGAGCTGAATCCAGGAGAGGATATTTTATTATTCAGAAATGCTTTCTCTGGGGCCTCCTGTAGCTACACTTAAAAATGCTAAAATGTTAGTGATACTCTTTAAACCACTGTATACAGTCTTCCTTACTGTAGAACCTGCGTACTTGTAAATGGTGGAAAGGTGTTGGTTTAGAATTTCAGTTACACACAAGCACAAAAAGACAATCACTCCAGAAAGTGTCAAGCTACAATTAAGCAAAAGTTGAGCTAAATTAAGTAAATTGTTTTATTAAAAAAAGGTTCTTGGATGTTTGGGGTAGGCAAGGCAGCTCCTACTGAGTTCTGCAGGTATTAGGAATGAGTTCACATCCATGCGTGAGTATATCATAAATGAATTGGAAGGCATAAAATCAGACCCTAGGACTACTATATTTTTCTTCCCCCCCCCCCAACCCTGCTTTTTTTTTTCCTGACTTCCTCACCAACTGTTGATCAGGGAGTGATGTGGTATATGATGAAACCATTAACAATGACAACAGATCCTTCTGGTTTATTCTGATTTAATGTATAATGTTCTACTAACTTCTGTTGGAAGTCCTATTCATCAAATATTTTAAGTGTGGTGTGATTGAAGTGGCACTCTAGAAGCAGTCAGTGATTCAGAACCTCCCATTTGTCTGCATCAGTAACTCAGCAGGAGTTGGAAAGCTCAGAAAAAAGTTCAGTTTTGACCTCAGGCTCAAGGTTGCTCCTGCATCTTTCCTTTTCTTTTTCTTTTCTCCTTCTCTTGCTCCTTCTTTTATTTTTTGTTTTGTTTTGGGTTTTTTTGTTTGTTTGTTGGTTTGGTTTTTTTGTCAACAAAAGGGCAGTAGAGACAGAATTGTAGAGTCTAAAGAAGATCCAAAATGGTGTTACAAGTATGAGCTGCAATAAAGTCATAATTTAAGGAAAAAAGGTTTCAGCAGAAGTTTGAAAGAGTACTAAATAATAGAAATTCTTATCTTCACTGTAGTCGGAAACATTCAGCAACTTAGTGTCTGTCACTTCTTGATCCTACATTCAGACAGTTTCTGTTTGTTTCTGTAATGCTGTTCTCAAAAACAATATCATTGTGCATTATCAGGAGATTGTCACTAATTATTAAAATGAAGGACCCTAATGGTATATGATCAGCGTATTTAAATTTCATCCAGAACAACTTTTCTTGGTACTTAGAAAAATATTAAGGTATAGTCATGTCCTCAAATAACAAAAATTGTAACATTTTCCATGATTGCTTCCCTTTCTCTGCATAACCAGGAAAAGATGACATAAGGCTCAAGACTTTTTTTGTTATTGGTGTACATTTACATGTAAAAACATACATGTTTTTATAACGTATTTGTATCTAAGCTCTGAAAAGCCAAGATTGGACTATTGGCTTTACTCAGTGTACTGGTTCCTATTGGAAAGATTATTGTTCTGTCCTGAGTTTTACCAGCTTAAAAGCATTTTACATGTATGATACATACCTGTTGGTCAGTTAAAGAGTCAGGACCAATTTTCCTGTGACCATCCTTGTCCTCATTATTGTGTGTGTGTGTAGAAATGATTTCTCAAAAGTGAGATGTATGCCTTGCCTTGAGGAATTCTGGTCTTTGTGGTATACTGCAGGTTAGCAGCTTAAGATTTAACGCCTCCTCTAGCAAAGACTTTTCCACCTGTTCAGTATTTTGGAGTGAGTAAGCTTGTGTAAGGTAAGGGAAGACGTGTTGGGGAGTGTGTTGGAAAAGCCACTCTTTCACACTTTTTTTTCTCCTTAGCTAATACATATGTTAACTAATATGGTATGTGTCATCTGCTGTAGACTGTTTGTTATTACATCTTTGTTAGCATTTGCATCATAGTGGTCCTGTCTGTTTAATCTTATTGTAATATTTCATGCCATTATCTTCATGCCATTTTGGCGAAACTACATCTTTATAGCATCTCCGCTCTTAGAATTGCTGTGTTTTAACTTGTTTTAAGTAGAAAAAACCCAACTGGCTGGAACTGCATACTGGACCTACTGCTTTCTGATAGTCTCCATGCTATTCCTCAGTCAACGAGAATAACTCATCTTTTTCATTTGTTCCCCATCAAACAGCCACAGTAGATCAGATCAGAGGTTTATCTGCCTTAGTACTCTTTCTCTGACAGTGGCTAACAGCAGATTCTTAAGGAAAAGTATAAGAAACTGTATAAAGTGCTGCTTTACTGGGTATTCCTTTCAGCTTCAGCCAGTCAATTACTTCTTAAGACATAAGATACATCCTGTAAGAAAAACTATGTATAATAGCAATCAGTGACCTGTCACCTGTTAATCTGTCTAGTTTTTGACTCATTTATTTAGCCTCTGTAAGTTTTTATGGTACTGAATGCTATAACTCACCTTATGTGAAAAACCTATCTTCTTGCTGTGTTTAAGCCCTCAGTTTTATCAGTTGGATAAGGTTTTCCTTGTATAGTGGGAAAAATAACAGCTCCCTTTTCAGCTTCTCTATTAACAGTTTTCAAGATCTCTTTCATATCTAATATCTCACTTCTAATACCTATTTTCCCAACTCCCTCTCTCTAGTGGTGCCTTCTTATTTGGAGGACAGGCTCATTGCTCCATACCTCTACTCATCCTTTTTGACTGTCTCTGTACATATTCAAAGTAAACAATCTGATTTTTATGGAAAGGTCAATGAGGCTTGCGTGCGCTATTTAAGTTGCAAGCACACCAGGAGATCACACAGTGGCGTAGTGTTTGGAACAACCCAAAGATCAATAAAAGAAAAGGAGCATTCACATCACCTGCCCAGTGAGTGATTTGTATGTGGAGAAGCTAGGCTCAGTTTTGTTTTGACCGCTACAGAGACGGAAGAGATCTCACGATGTGAAGGTTGGTTAGTTAGGGTAATAGTATCAAAATAAATGGCAAAATGTAGGCTAAATGTTAGAGAAAATGTCTTTAGTTCTGTAATAATCTGGAAGTCTCCTCGGAGAAATAATGGAAGCCTCATTTCAGGAGATGTTTTTTTAAAAATGCAGTAACCAGATGATAAAGGGAATCCTGCACTGGCAGGTTTGGGACTAATAAATCTCTTCCATCCTGAATGTGTCTAGTCTGTCGTTGGTTTATTTTATGCACGTCAGAAAGACTAGCTGTTCACAGAGGACAGTGTTTTTCATCATGATATTCTTGGCTAGCACACATGCAGTGGGCAATTGTTTATCCACGTGGGAGCAGGAGTGAGCTTGAACGTTCTTTTGAATGCTTCCAACAGGTGACCCTTTAGACCAAAACCAAGCTTTGTGGCTCCAGTTATCAAATGGGAAATTAAATTGGTGGGCCTGAACAGAATGACTCGAAAAGCACAATTATATTTTCTGCATGCTGTCATTGCAAGGTATAGTTTCTAAATTTTAGTTGCTGGAATTGAGTAAGTCTGAACTGTAAATTTCCTATGTAATACTATCTAATAAAATTGTAAGTTTTAACCACAAGTGACTGACACATTTTCTGTAACACAGCCAGAAGAAAAAAAGAGAATGTAATCCAACAGTCCTTCCTTATGTCTATAATTTAATCCAACAGTCCTTCCTTATGTCTATAATTTTTAGCAATTAATCAGGTGGATTGAATGGGAGAAAAGGGAGTAAGGGGTATGGGAGGGAGAGGTGAAGTTCACTCACTGTGCCTGGTTATTGCAAAAATGACTTCACAAAATTTCCCCTAACACTAAATTATTCAGTGCTTCAGGTTGTATAGTGAGCATATCCTAAATCATATTTCTCTCTCTGAGTTTATGGAGATACGAAAGGAATGCCATCTGTGGCTGCTAAATCTGAACCATCACACACATTGCTTAATTCTTTCAGTGGAATGAATGCTGTACTTGAGATAAAAATATGTAAAACGTAATTAATACTAAGGATGAAAACCATTTCTCTAGATTTCTAATTTTTTCCTATGCTTTAAATAACCATTTTGTCTCTGCACAAGTAAATATACTTTTTATTTGCTTATATCAGTAGATAAAAGATAACTTTACACGTAAAGAGAAAAAGATACTGTGAGGAACTACTCGACTTTGTGCAAGTGAAAACAGATGGAGGGCACAAGTGCTTGCTGCAACTGCAAAGACACTAACATTTTCCATTGGAAATAGCCGAGTGGTTTGGATGTGTTGCTTACACTACAAAAGTGTGTGGGTTTAACTCTTAGGCTCTGCATAGGGACAATTGCGTTTAATAAAATGTAGGAACTGGTCGTATGATATATCATATCATATAATAATGGAACTATTGAGAGAGTTTCTTTTACCTGAAATCTGAAAAAGGTAGGGATTCACATTTTTTAAAGTAGAGGTTTGATGTGTATTTTTTTTTCCTTCGGTTTGGAGCATTGTTTTGATTTTGAAAAGCAAGAGAGATGCTTTTTGAAAAGGACTCTTAATCTTTCAAGCTAGTAAACTAAAATGACAGCAGCTATAAATTATGAATCACTTTATTTGTAAAATATTCATTGTTTTTATCCACTTTATATTCTATAAGTACATAAACAGAGCACACAATGAAGGATTTACTTTCCTGCTTAGAATTTATTTAACTCTAACAAAAGTTATGTCAGAGATATGCAGATGATTTTTCATAGGGGAAGAATTATGCTGCACTGAATGCTTCAGAAAGATCACAGCCAATTTTTTATGTAACATTTTCTGACTGTTACAAATTTTGAAAATATTCTATGATTTGTCAGTCATAAGCCATAGATTTAAAATGCATGTTTTGAAGGTAAAATTTCTTGGGCAGAATCTTACGGCTTGTGAGCACATTTGTCACATCTTAAGCAAAAATTCAAAAGAAACATTCTGAAATCACTAGAAAAGAGATTTTTTTTTTATATATTTATACAGATTCTCAAGGTAGAAAAGTGTGCTTTCAGTGCTCTGTAGTTATTTGAGAAGAATCTTTACCAAATTTCTTTCAGATTGGGATAGAAGTATTTAAACAAAACCATGATGATAAATATTTACATAAATATGATAAAGGTTTCTATTAATTGAATTAATGAATTTTCTATTCATTTTTTAAATTTCAGTGATAGGAACCTAGTGTTAGTGTTCTTTAAAAAAGCTTACTAATACTTCTCTCCAAGTTGTTCAGTGCTACAGTGTCATCATATGACATAATTAGGTAATTCGGAATTGAATTTTTGCATTTGAAACTAGTTGGGAAATGGAAATGTTCACTCAGACAACTTAATACAGTTGCACTGTATGTTTGTTCAATCCAGATCTCTTACCAGTTTAAAGGTGGTGCTTGCTATGCCACACTGTGTCTCTTTCAGCAATTTCTTCCTTGTCCCCTCACCTGTTTTTCAAGCAATAAAAATCCCTCCCTCCCCAAACCTGGACAAAAAAACCCCAACAAACCCTCCCCGAAGTAGTGGAATATACTGGATATTGACCCAGATTCTCTACAATTTAACAAATATGTGTGAGACATTTGCCTTCCTCTTTTTAACATAGACATTTTCGCCTTAGTTCTCTGACATGTGTATGTTCGAGACCACTGCCATTGAATTTTTGTGCAGGGTTTTACTGCAAATATCTTGTGGATGTCTGCTGCAGAGAATCCTAAGGGGTCTTGCTGGCATTTCCTTAACCTTTTCATTTTAATGGCTTCGCTTCTTTGGAGGCTTTCAAAAGATTAAAAACTAAATTAACAGTATCATCCTGACCGTGTTTTGCTTGTACTGTCTTTGGTGACTTTCAATATCAGCTTAGCTGCGAGCTGCCCAAAGATCGCATTGCCGGCGTGAATTCATTGAACGCACGCTTTTTCCATCGGTTTCTCTGCCGCTCGCGCCTGTGCACGGGGCTATTTGACAATCCCTTATTAGTTCCAGAGTGGAACTTATAAAGGCTAACAGGGGCTTGCATTACAACTGGCAGCTGGTACTAGACTTTAATAGAGAGCAATTGTAGTGAGAGCTGTAAGTTTTGATCAGGTTCGACGAAAATGCTCTTCAAGTGAGAACCATCTTGAAAGATGAGCACAAGACGACAAGAATCTTCTGTGTGTCTGCTGTTCCTCAGCGTGAAGCGCAAGATGTTGTCAAAACACGCTGTTGGCAGACATCTAAATAACCAGTAATTGATATCAGACTTTATTGAAAGAGTTAGACTGCAGAAGTATCAAGATTGGCTGTTTCTTTGGGTTACAAACTGAGTAACAAGGGTCGCATTTGTAACATCTCCTTTCCTTTGCATTTGAGACTGCAGTTTTATTCTCGATAGCACAACAGTAACATAATAACTTGGACTTTCCGCAGTCTTTTTAGGGAGAGAAGATGAGAAGTTTGTTGCCTAGAATTTGTTTGTAGCTTCAGCTTTAAGTACCTGCCTGCGTCCGATACCCTGACAAGCGGCGTAGCCCTTGCGCTAAGGCAGAAGTAGACCTAAACAACGACAAATCCTTCGTAGGTCAAGGAGGCGAACTATTTCACTGTCATGAATCTGTGGGTTCAGCGGTTGTCTACTGTAAGGTTAAAATTTGATGTGATAATTTAGAACAGCTGCTCTTTGACAGAAAGATTCACTTTCATCAAGGGAAGGAAAAGCCATATGGTAAAAGTTGACGCTGCGCCAAGCCTGGATAACTGCAGAAGTGATACAGGACAGTTCTCCTCAGCAACATGGTTGAAATAATGCATTTTTACTTGCCATTGGTATTTCCAGTCTGTATGCTTTTTTGAATCGTGCCTTATCCCATGATACTTCCTTTGTAGTTATTTTTAAATATTTTTTATTAGTAGTAGTAGTAGCAGTGATTAAGTGACAGAAAAGGGTTATGGGCTTTAAAAACATACGGTTTGTTCCTAACTCTGTCCAGGCCGCTTTTTGTGCTGTAAAAACGAAGTTTCATAGAATGATTGCTTTGAAATTTTCAACCAAAATGACATGCATTGTTAGAGAGGATGGCCAATACCTGAGTTCATATGCTTTTAGCAGAGTATTTAAGAATCCAATTAAGTCACACTGCCCTTTTACGCGTACTCAAATTATAGTTAATTGAGCATGTGAATAGCATGAAACCTAACGAAAGTAGTCATTTACCGTGCTCAGCCTAAGCCATAGTGGTCAGTTTATATGTAGGAGTAAGGTGGTCATCAGGAGTTCAAAATCCTAGGAAAAATTCATTTGTCCTCCAATTTGGAGGGACCATTTTTTTCACAAAAATTACTTCTAGGTAAAAAAGACATAGACTCTCTTCTCTTTGATTTGGCAGGGATTTTTAATGGAAGACACAAGTAACAGAAGAAACTACTCAGAAGTACCCAGCTCTTAACTCTAAGAAATACCAATAAACAAGTGACCAAAAATCTTCCACCAACAGTGTACTTAAATCTAAGAATGCATCTTTTTTTCTTGTTCCCCCTCTATATAATGAGAATGTGGCACAAAATTGTTGTTTAAGGAAGAAAAAAAATTGTCTTTCATTCTCTTAGGAAAAGAGAAAATTTCCAAGGTGATTATTATAAAGCAGTAAAATATGTTGAAATGGTCATCTGTTACCCAGCTGAAGTAAGAAAAGACATAAAGTTTGGCAAACGTATTAAAGTCAGACATTAAAGATGGTCTTTGATGTTTTGCAACCTTATACAGAGTTCACTCACACAGGGTTTGACCTAACGTGAACAGTCCCTTAATCTCCGTGGAGATAATTCTAAGATTTAGGTATGCACGTGTAGAATTGTTCTATTCATAAACGTATTCTGTAGCATTTTTTTTTAATGTCACGTTAATAGTAGGAGGCTGTAGGATACAGTAAATAAGAATTACTTGTTAACTTTCATATTGAATGGAATAATGTCATTGTTATTATACAAATAAATGCAGGCAAATTATTCGATAGCGTGTAGTTCCAGTTTAACAGGGGCATCTCCAGCTGCTGTAATGTGCTGCTTTAGATTACAAAACAACTTGAATTCTCTGAAGGTCTAACAGGATTTTTTTTTTTCTTCTTTTGGTAATGCGATCCTAATACTGAGATGACAGGTATGGGCAGTTATTTTAACAGGCTGCTCTTCAAATCTGTTCTAGGAATTTCCAGGTTTTGCTCCCAAAAGAATAATACAGAAAACTAAAGCAGGGCTGAGGGATTGTGACTTGAAGTGAAGTCAAGGTGTATTAACCATGAACGTGAGATCACCATTCCAGCTGTAAAACTGTGCTCATCCTGAAAAAAGCATAGGAGTTGGGTAGGAAGCAGGACAGATTAGCAGAAGAAGAAAAAGTTCAGAAATCTCCGTTGGCCACGGCTAATGAACCTTCTGTTTCATACATTAATAGACGATTTGTTAAGCTGCCATTTTGATAGAGCGTGTAGCCTCTCTGACTTCTTTGACTGTGAAGCCGGGGTGTCCAGAGCTTTCACCTCAAGGCCGTATGAATATGTATTTGCTAACACAGGGGACGGAATTAGAAAGCCATGTAATTGCTACTTGTGCATGACCTTTAATAAGCAACGATGGTCTTGTTTCTCACACTGTGTGAGGGGATGAACTGGTAGTAAAATTAAAAGTAAAAGGGGAACCAGCTTCTACATCTTTTCTCTGCCTACACTAATCACAGCAGGTGGTGGAAGAAAGAAAGCTAAAGACGTTTTTTTAAAAGGGTAAAAACAGGAAAGAGAACAATGAGAGAGGAGAATGGAGGGAAAAATTTACCGTGGTAAGTAAAATACACCTATGTTATTGTTTCATTAAACCTAAATGCTGCAGATAGTGGTTTTTTTAAAAAAAGTTAAAAAATAAGAGGCTCTTTTGAGAAAGGGAAGGTTACTGATTTGAGTTCAGATAGGAGTATGATTTAATGGTGTCTTTAAAGGACCATGAGTATCTTTGTGCAAGTTTGCTCTGTGCCTAACTGCTAAAAAGATACTCAAGTTTCAGGGGGGAAAAGTTGTGACCGTTTGAAGTCTTGCGTTTGGGTATATGGTAAGCCTTGCATGGAATTGGTCTGCAAATAATAATAATAAAATTGTAACGATGAGTGTGTTACACTGAAAGATTTAAAGCCGCTCTGAACTACAGTAAATGGGGACACATCTCCTGTGTTTCAGTGAGCACTGTGCAAGTGAAGTTGCAGTCTCCAAAAGATTTGTTGTTTTCTCAAGAGCCTTCCCTTCAAAGGAAGGCAGTGTGCAAATGGTCTGATTCTCCTCTGGCCAGTATTTAAAGAATATTTCCTTGACATTTCTTTACACCGCCGGATTTTCAGGAGCTCTGAGTGTATATACCTAGCAGTCTCAGAAATTACGGAAACAACTTCAAAGCCAGAGGGCTGCGTCTTGTCCTGAACTACTCAATAGAGGGACGCGAGATCAAGCTCTCGCCATTGCTCGTGCCTGCCTATAGTTTCCCTTTGCAGGCGTGATTCAGAGGTGCAGTTTGTCATCCGCATCCTCTGGGAGCAGCTGCCTCATCCCATGTTGGTAGGCAGACCGCTGCGGTGGCCTGGGAGGAGGTGTGTGCTGGAGTGGGGCTGTGGCAGGGGACGTCCAGAGTCCTCCCTGTCCCTGCCTCTTTTAGCCACTTGCTTACAGCAGCGGCGAGGAAGGTGTCGGGTGATAAACCCCTGAGAGGGCTGGAGGAAGAGGGTAGCAGAGGTTTTCGGGCTGAGTAGTTCATCCTTGTTCGCCCCCACCCACTGCAGCCGTGCTGCTGATCCATTCTAATCTACAGCAAATCTGAAATGTGATTGTAATAGGGATCGCATTAGTTTTCACTCAGTCGGAATTCAAGTTTTACTTCTGATTCACGTTTGCAGTGCGGTAACACCCTAACCTTTTAATTCTTAATCTTTTCCCTGAACAAGTAGACCCTGCTGTTCCCCCAAAAAGTTAAATATTGGTCTTTTAGTTGAAAAACACACACAAACCTCCAAATCCTGTGGTAAAAGCAGGTGTTCAGGCACAAGTCTGTTTAGTATAGAGCTTGTTTAAACATGGATTAAGGGCTACTTTGGAACTGAGTACATTGTTTTTCTGTGCAATAATTACTTTGCAGGGCCAGTATGTTTAAATTACTGCCTTAAAACCCAGGCATAGAATCATAGAATCGTTTATGTTGGAAAAGACCTTTAAGCTCATCAAGTCCAACCGTTGCCATCTAGCCCAAATTCTTTTATAATTAGGGATTACTTTACAGCCTGTCAGTTATGCATCTAGTGGGAAGCTTCCTTGTCTATCTTGCGATCATAGCAGTTAAGATGTTACCTCACAGTCGCATGTTAGCATCAGATCCCCAGATGTGCATCCCCAGATTGCACATCCACCGGGTTGAAACAATCATCCAATCTACAGGTGTTTTCTCCTTTTTGTATGGCAGGAAATATTCTAATATATTACTCATGAAAGCAATGTAATGTATTCAATATAGGAGTGCATATGTGGTGTAAGTAATTTCTCTCTATTAGAGAAAGCAGTCCCAGGTTATAATTCTCTCAAAAAGATAGCAGAATAAAAAGCATACTGATTTGGTGATTGTTCATAAATTACTGTCTATTTGTAGTCTATATTATTTTCATACCATGCTTTAAAATTTCCACTATTTGGAAGGATTTTTTCCCACCGTAACGTAGTAATTTGGCTTTTGAATTGTTGCGTCTTTCATTTTCCTCTGAAGCATTGCGTTGGCCGTAGCTAGCAATCAGATGTAGCTCGAGGATACTGATGCTTCTCCAAGTTGACTTTTCTTAGGGACCTTTGATGCCAGGTTCTGCTCCTGCCTTCTACATTAAATTGTTTTGCTAGGTTTGAGGGCAGGAAGGGGATTTTTACCTGGATCAGTTTGGTCAAGTCGATCAGATTTTAACCCCCCCAGCCCAAACACGTGTGAACATGAGTTTATGTATTCAGTGTACTGTGGGATATGTCTGATTTTGTAGGATTATTTGGGAGACTCTAAAAAATTCTTTGCTATTGCTGTGAGCTAGGACTTTGGAAATGCTCTTGACATCTTAGAGATTATGTGTTTTGATGTGGTTGTGGCTTTTGGTCTTTTATTACGGATTGTAAATCTGATCTGGGGCATTGTAACTTGTTTTGTGGTGCCTGATGATGTGTTTTGTTGACTTTCTGTGGACTGTTTCTATGAGTTGAAAAGCCGACTGTACCCAAAGGTTGTTTTAACAGCAAACCAAAGAGCAAATGCAACATTGCATACTGTCTCTGCAACCAATTTAGAAACACTTACTCTTTTTGGATAACGGTCATGTCCTGCAGTAATCTGAGGAGGTTTCTAGTTGAAGAAAAAGAGAATGTATTATTCTTTCCTTCCTGTACTAATTTTGAAGAAGTTTGGAGTCAGACAACCTTGACTGTTGCATACTTGAGACTCTGGGCTGTAAGCAGAATCATTCACGCCAGGTCCCATTAGGAGTTTCATTTATGTCAAGTTGAAAACATGAAAAGGTGTGACGATTGCGATTTTGTATAGAGATTGAAAAAAAAAAAGTTTGTAAAGACAACTAGTGATGGAGGAGGTATAAAACATTTTTGAGAGTCCCACTGGAGAGTCATCAAGAGCACGCTTGCAAGGCTTTCATAACTTCTAATAAAGTGTTTCCTAAAAAATAAAGGCTTGTTTGTTCTGGAGGAGTTCAACTGAAAAGAAACTAGTATAAATGACCGCTGGCTCTGTGGCTACTTTTCCCCGAGGAGCGAGGACGTGTGTGGGGAAGGCAGGGGGAAGGGGCTACGGTGCACGCAGCATGCCTCACCTTCTGCGTCAGCAGCTATTCATAACATCAAAGCATTCATTTTTTCTTTGTTGTTGTTGACCTAACTTTTTACTTCACTGTCTCGTGCTGTGATGGACCTGCAGACCTTTGCATGGGCTACTTTTTTATCCTTGTCTACTCTGTTCCTGTTTTGGTAAGAGAGAGTGGGTGGGTAGTGAAAGCCAGCTTTCCTACCTCAAATAGCTGGCAGGCTGTTTGGCTGAGGATTGATGCTCCTTGCTGGCGCTCAGTAGGAGTCGGTGGAACCCGTGACAGAGACAGATGATGGCACGCTGGAGCCTGTCAGCTGAAAACGGCAGTGGCCTGAACGAGGAGGAATGCTTTCCTCATCAGCAAAGCTTGCTTTCACCTTCTCTAGAGGTGGGGCATGGGGGAATGGTTGCCTGGTGGAGTATATTTTTTTTTCTTCCATCTTTACATTTTACATTCAAAGTCTCTGACTGCATATAGGGGTTGCTCGTGCCGTCTCTGAAATCAGTTGCAAAGTTCCCATTGATTTGATGGGAACAAGCCGAGCGTTTCAAACAGTAGGAAATTCTTGGATAGATCAGCACATGTGGCTTTCTGATCAAATGCTACGCCTCTTAAATAGCAACATATCACTACAGTTAGGGGAAGCAGTACAATAAATCAGCGAATAAATTTGGTTTTGTATCTGTGAAATACCTTACAACTCAGATTATGAAATTTGCAAAGTTAGAAATGAATCAGTTGTTTAGCCAGTTTACCTAGTGAAGATCTTCAGCTCTGTCAGTCGTTCGAACCCCCTTTTTATTATATTGTAATTTAAAATAAAAGACAGTTTGTGTGCTAATAATATTAGTCAAGTGGTATTCTTTTAGATTCTAGTTGGCTAGCCTCTATAACTAACGTGAACTTTTAAACATTTTGGTGAAGTATGTAACATTTGTGTGATACTAATTTAAGTGCATATTACCCAGTTAGAAAACAAAGCAATTGGCCATGTGATTTTACTAATAGCTGAAGTCCAACTTTCAAATGATCAATTCAATAAACAAATCTGTAGTTAAAGATGTTCTTTAGTAAGAATTTAATCTAAAAATAATGTCTTACAAAAAAAAAAAAAAAGCAGCAGCTGAGCTTCACCAGCACAAATATTTGCAGTAACAGTGTGTAGATCTAACTTGGTCCAGCTGAAACTTAGGTTTATGTAGATAGCTATGTACACACTGGTGTTTTTACAAATCTCATTATTCAGGGTCCATTTCTGCCAGCTTTATGTATACTGGGTAATTGTAAAAAACTTAATGGAATGTTTGTATATCAAGGCTTTTTAAAAAATAAATATTTGTTACCAGTTACAAAAAATATCACCAGTTGCCCACACGTCTCTTGTTACAGAAGAATTACAATAACCTGAAGGCTTTGTTTTTACTGCTTTTGGGTTTGTATTTTACAGGGGCCTCGTGATCACAGTTTCATTATAGCTATGTGCATGAAAGATGCTTCAATTAGCAATATACTGAAATGGTTTGCACTGTCATGCTCCTTCCCTGTAATGTGGGAATCTGCATACATTCACAGGACCAAACTTCCAGCATGCCTGAGGGCTTTGGGTCTGGTGTTCTGGGTCAAATAAATCCTTTCAATGCTTTAAAAGAAAAACTGACTTTTTCCCCCTCCTTCTGTCTTGATATGTATTTTCTCTCTGTCAGACCTAACCGTGTATCTCTGTTCAGATATGTATAAATACATAAGTACATCCCACAAAGAGAAGAACTGAAAGTCTGGCCTTTATTCGCTTTGCATGTCTTAAGAGAGTAATTTATAAATTACGGGACGGAGAGATTTATTTGAAAACATATGGAAACCATGGGGGTGAAGCCTGAAGAGGCTACTTGTCCCAGCATGGGATGCTCCATCTTAACCTGAACAGAAGCTGCTGGATCCGGCTAGATGACCCCATGCTGGGGCTGGCAGCCTGCATGAGCTAAGCCTGGTGACCAGGGGACCTATTTGGCTCGCAGGCCACTGCTGCCACATAATCCTTTGCCCTGTCGGTAATGCCAAGTTAACAAAACTTGCAAAAAAAAAAAACCTTTCACCTAAAGAAAAAAGTATCTTAAAAAGCAACTAAAACCATCTAAAAGCACACAGTGCTAATGCAAAAAGAAATTGAATTTACTTGAGTTTAACTGAACTGATTAATTTTGGCCTAAATAATAATTTAACACTTTTAAATGGTGGAGGTCTGTTTTAAAACTGTTTTAAAGACTTAGCTACCAAGGCATATGCAGTGAAAAGGATCGAAACTCAGTGAGAAAATTAGGTATTAGTGTTATTTAAACCCCCTTGCAGCTCCAGTGTCTGTAGCCAAAAAAATGTTTGTTTGCCTGGGCTTAATCAGAACTGTGATTCGGTTACTTTTTTAACAGCTGTTTTAGTCTGTTTTTTCCTGAGAAAAGCTCATAATTCATTATAGAGCACTGCTTTAAAAATATTCAACTAACACAGTAAATTACCACGATCCGAATGGGTGGCTTTTGTTCATGCTTTATAGTTTGTGTCTCCTCAGCTTCGTTCGCAAATGTTACGTGGGGTTTTTTTTATGAGAGCTGAAATGTTCTCTTTCTAAGTCACAGACTCTTGCTTGCTCTCTTTCCTTCGCTCTGCAATAGGAGTGCTTTCCCTCGCATGCCGGTTCCTGGTAGGTTTGCTGCGCTGAGGTGCTCGCCCCATGGTTCTGTCCCCTTCAAGGGGGGGCAGCACAAAGCTGCCCCCGTCCCTCTGGGGAGGTGGGTTGATGGTACCCACGGTGGGGGGAGCCTGGGCGATCACATCCCCGGTTCTGCTGATTGCGCAGGGGAAAGGGGCTACCTCCCCTGCCACTGCGTTGTCGAGCAAGCAAGTTTCGTACAGGATCTCATCCCTTTTTGGAAGGGGTGGAAAAAGGAAGGCTGCTCTTAGTACTTGGTCTGTGCAGCTGAAGGTGTTGGTGCCAGCTGGTCGAGGGTGCTGTGCTCTGGTCCTGTGCCAGGTGCTGCTCCTACTCTGCTCCACACCTGAATTCCCACCTTCACTTCAGGGTGGATCTTCTGGGCTCTCCTGCAAGCTCCTCTGTGACTTGCTCTCATAACCTACTTTTTATTTGCTTCCTGCCTTCTTTCTCGTCTTTATACCCATTTCATTTCCTCCCCGCCCTCTTCTTTCTTCAGTGTCCAGTGGTCATACACCTCACCCATACTGCATAGGTTTTCTTGACTGTTGATATGACCTTTTCTTATCACCTGGATTCAAACGATGCTCAGGAACTGGCTGGGTGCAGCTCTTCCTCTTCACTCAGGAAAATCCTTGCTTCTAGCATTGCTGGTAAATATACCCCCGGGGGCTTTGCTGGGGGAAGATGACTCTCCATGAGTAGTGTTGATTATTACTTTCTGGCCTCCTCCACCATGTGCTGTTCTTGTTTAAAGCGTGTTAAAAAGATTACTGTAGTGCAACGTCTGTCAGTGTTTGGAGAGCAGGTCCTTCCTGGTACAGGAACCACCAATCTGCTGTTTCTCAGACCTGATTGCAGGTTGCCTGCTTTGGGGTTCAAAGGTGCATGCTAGAGAAGTCCCAGTCTCAGGAGCTCTTTTTCTGATGGGCTGCCCTCCTGTGCTGTCCTGCTGGGCTCCATGCTGGGGAGAGGGTCGAGGACTGTGATGGTACCGGTGTGACCCACAGGGAAGGGCAGGCAGCAGTGGTGCTGTACAGATGCTGCTAAAGCAAAAACATCTGTGAGCTCCAAGGACTTGAGGGACATGGCCACTCAAAGAGGAGTGGGCATACTGCGCCCTAAAAGGGTCTTGAGAGGCTTCATCCCTGTAAGGGCCTAAGATACCTATGTACTTCTTTTCTTTCTCTATTTGCTAAAATTGGCCTTCCATGTAAGTGGCCACAAAATTTGATGGTTGTAGAAAATGTTTTTTAGTGAAGGTGCATTAAAACACAACTTGATGTTCTGGAAATACTTTAGCTCTGTTAAATGAGAGATTTCCTGCTTCCCCTGCATCTCATTGAATAGCATCTCATTCATATTTCATTGTGCTGATGATTGTATTTACGAAGAAGTCTCTTTGTTTAATGATCAATCAGGGAAATTTAATTCATTAGTCTAAAAGCACTCTGCAGCATAATAAAATATCATCTACAGTTTACAAATAGAGTATTAAAATAGGAAAAGACGCAGTTGCCTGGTCACATAAATCTCTCGCCCAGTGAGAAACAGAACCCAGATTTCTTGAGTCTCATCTCTCTGCCTGCTTCGTGAACCGTGACCACCTCATCACTGCTTGAGAATGATAAATAACTCCCATTTATAAGCGCATATGCATGTTCTGATAATACAGTAAACAATGAAGCCTTTCAGTATTAAGTGAAAGTATTCGCAAGAGGCCAAGCCTGTGGTCCTTTATGCAGACAAAGCTCTCACGGGCTTGAGTCAGAATTTTGCTTTGAATGATTACTAGACCACGCTTATAATGTGTGTTTAAACCTTCTCAGGGGAAGAAAACATCTAGCTTGAAACAAATCAGAAGTGAGCTTTCCCCCCCGCCCCTCCATGGAATAAAAGAGAATAAATGCAGTATCACTACGGATGAGATCATATGAGAAAGCCCCTTGCGACAGAAGCAACCTGGCTTCTGTTGTTCCTAAAATGCCTTTCCTTGAGGTCAGTTAGTACGTTTAACTTGCATAGTTCGTCTGCCCAGTGACTTACAGAAGAGGCCTTGCTGTTATTTGCTCAGTAAATGATGTATGAAAGTAATGGGTGCTATTCCTAATTGCTGTTCTACAAAATAAAGCAAAAGTTTAGAGAAGGATCTCACATTTTGTTTTTGCAGGCACATTAAGTGGCGTTTCAAATCAAAGGTATTCTTTCTTAAAGGTCTTTTCCAAACTAAATGATTCTATGATTAATTTAGCTACTGTGTTTTCCAGGCTGCTACACTTTAAACATACAGAGATGAAAAGATTTATTGTAGACGGTCGTTTTAAAAAGCAGCACTCACCACCTAAACCACCCAGGCTTTATAAGGAAAGCATGCTGGAGGTGAAGGTACCTTAGAGTACTTTGATAATACAAAATAGAAGAATAATTATTTTCTTCTCCCCTCCTCCCTCACGTAAGTGGCCATCTATATTCTGAGATGAAACAATCTCTTCCTCTCGTCCTAATGGCAGGTTCATAGCTGCTTGTAAGAAACCGTAGCGTTTACACTTCCCTGTTTTCCTTTGACAATATAGTCTGTCTTTCATTCCTGTTGGGTTTGTCTTTAACCTTGCTATGTTTAGGTATTTTGTACAAAGAAAAATCAGTCATTCAAGAAGTTGAATGCGAAAGTTAGGACATGTAACACAAAGTACTTACAAAGACGATATTGAAAAAGGTTAATTCTTGGGGTTTTGGGTTGGGTTTTTTTTTATTACTTCTTATCATAGTGAATTTACTGAGGAATTGCCAAGTAGCTAAATGTTCGGTGGTGGGCTGCAGTGCTTATATGGGTCCCAGTTCACGGGTCTCTTGTAATCTTGCTCATGCCAGGAGCTTGTTAGCAGCCATGAGGGTTCTTTGAATGTCTGAATTTGCTTGTGTGTATGCATTTTAGAGCAGAGCTTTTTAGCACTTTGTACCTATCTTGAGTGTTTGTGCCCATATTTACATGCATGTAGCGTACACGTACATAATTGGTACGGCTATGAAATGCCCTGGCACACGTTTGCACTGGGCTGTTTATAAGCGTGGCAGAGCACAATGATTTTATTGAAATACTGTATGCAGCCATGAGCAGTCTTTCAAACTCTCTCCTTTCCTATCCATACAGAAGGATCGTGCCTTCATGCATATACTGTCATAACAGCTCAATGTTTTTTTTTCCAGCTGACAGTGTAGAGCTGGTGTATGTGTGGAATATGAAACAGGTTATAATATCAGAATCTGTGATTTAAACATACTCAAAAAAAATGAGTATTTTTCAAATACCAGATGGTAAGCTTCCAGTAACCCTATTTTTTTAGGATGACTTTCTTGGATTTGTATGCTTAAGCATAGATTGTTCATTTACTTTCTCACAGTCACCCAAATATGTATGCACATGCACACATCTTGTCAGTTTTGAGAAGGGATTTCAATCTTAATGTAACAGTATTTTTGAGCAGAAAATCGTTTGGTGAAGGATTTTCCAATCAGCTATAATCTTACATGTCTGAGTAGCTTTGAAGTCATTCTGGTTTTGGAAAAGAAATACATTTCCTGCTTCAAATATTGAATCCTCTTACTGAAACCGTCTCTGTCCAAATATGAAGGGGAGCAAAATTCAGTCAGGGGTAACTTCCCTATTCTTACAGGTGTCATAGTTTTAAGTTGGTATAATTGGTACCATTAGTAAAGTTATCATCGGTTTTTAAAGTTAAAATTAAATACTAATGCCAGCAAAGCTTGATGTAAGAGTTATTTCCTGGGAAAGAGAAAATTCCCAGCTTTCCATTGAATCCTCTGTTTCTATCCTAGGAGGACCAGGGTTAAGGCTGTAAAACTGCCACATATCTTTTATGTATATATATAAAAAAATAAGTCAGATCCTTTCCATATATAGGTGCTAAAGTGCTGGACAGCTGTATAGTGACTTTGATTTCTAGAAGTTTTCTCGTTATGATGTTTTCAAGCTCAGGCAATTTAGATTCTCAGTAATGAATAATTTTAGTTTTGCGGGTGACATGATATGGAAAATAACCACAATAAACGTTTTACAATCCTCCAACTTCCTGCAGTACCAACTAGTGTAAATGATGCATAATATGTTAGGGTGTGGGGCAGTGCTTTTATCGTCCCATTTCTAGAGGATGTGTAGTTATTTCCTTACTTTAACCTGTTTTATCATTGTCTTATTGCACTTTATGTTATGGGCCTGCTTGTTGTGAGACACTGTGGATGCTAGAAATGTAGATGGATTCAAAAAGTGACTGTATAAAAAATGACAGAAGAAAAATCTACCAAAGGTTATCAAATACAAAGGCACCTTCTCTGGCTCAGGAAGTCCCTTTCCCACAAATAGCTGGAATCTAGAAAAATAGTCTGAGGAAGCATCAAAATATTTGCCTGGTTGCTATACTCTTGTCAGGCATAGCCAGTTAGAGATGGTCTCCAGTAAGGCCAGAAGTCTTGGTGGTGGTCTGGTCTTACTTGGTACAGTAGTTCTTGTAGTAGTTCTTACATTTATAAGGCTATTGGCTATGAAATTTTATCCTTAAGAAGCAAAGTAACCTTATTTGCAGCAAACTGGCATTCAGAATAAGCAGACACGAATGCAAAATGCATGTTGAGTAGAGAAAGAAAGGAGTAGTATAGGAGGTCTCTGGGCTTGGTCCCATTTTGTCTGTCTGTCTAAAATTAACTGATATTTTACATGCATACTGAATGCATCATATTCAGTGCCATGTTTCTTATACTATCACCTGATGGTACCCAATATATGAATATTAAAAAGGTAATGTTTGGATCAACTCAGGTTTATGCTCTGAGTTTATGCAAGTAGCTACTCTTCCATTTACTCCAGTGCTGTCAGACCAAGTCTAACCAAGGTTTGAATTCATACTTCCAACACAATAGATCTGAATTTCAAAAATTAGAAAGCGAGCCAACCCCCGGATTTTGTTGGTGAGAGGAGGTGGTGTATCTTGCATCAGATTTAATTCTGATGGACCTGAAACGTGCTCCTGTTGTAGAGATGTATTTGATAAATAACTGCTTCATGTTGACAAAGCACCAGAAGGCAGGAAGGGTATCAAGTGAATCTTTATCAAACCTGTCAATATCTCAAAGTAAGATCATTTCCTTTTCCCTGGAGCTATGGCAGAGAGGTCTGAGTACAGTGAGAAAAATGTCTGTGAAGATCCTAGATACTACTTGCATAGATACAGGGTTGTTAATATTTTATGCTATTTTTCATTATTTTTATTGTGTAAGGAGCTTTTCTCCTTCATTGGGAAAAAAAAAAAAGGGGAAAAGAAATTTAAAAAATAGATTTTCCAGGTGATTAAACTATTCAGCAGGCTGGAATACCAGATCCTGATGTACAGAGCTCAGTACTGATATAATATTTTTTCCTTTTGTGCCCTTTCTGAAGCAGCATAATTAATCAAAGCAATATTTTCTACTAATTTCTGTGAAAAGTAATTTGCTTCCTCCTTGTCTCTCAAGTGACAGATTGCTGAAGTTGAACCTATGATTGGGCACCTCTTCGACAGACAGTTTCATATTTCAGTGAATGTTTCCCTGCCCTGGCTGGCTTGATTTATAATAGTTGAGGTTAGTATGAAATTAAAAATTAATTCATTTCAGTGAATTTGTAATCAAGCCGACTGGCCTGAGCTGTGGAGGTGCTAAGAGGTCTCCTGTCTGTCCTCGCCCACCTCCCAAGCCAGCTCAGAGCTGGACAGGCAAACCTGGCATCTGAACATAACCCCCCCTTTGGTCATGGGACGGGGACCTCTTAGCACCTCCACAGCTCAGGCTGGGCTTCCTCCTGAAGCTGCAGGGTGGGGAGGAAAGTGCAACAGCTTGCCGAAATAACACGATAGCAGGGCGGTCACGAGGGAAGCCTCGGTGAGTAGTCATCGGTGTGAATCTTGGTGTCTGCTGTTGCCCTGTGGGGTGCAGGTGTCTGGATGCACTTAAATACTTGAGGAACAGCGTCACCGTTTTGAATACTTAGGAGTAATATGCTAGGCTATGTGCTGACCTGGAGAGTGGAAACATTTGAAAAAATCATTGACTTTTTGAAATTAGTAATTTGGTCCTTTCTGTGGCTCGTGGTTGGTGCTTAGCACTTCAGAAGCCTCTTCAGGAAAGGTATGTTTATGTAGGTCAGGTAAGTCATTTACACAAGCTACAGCAGAGCTTTGCATGCTGTGGAGTGCTCACTTCTGTCCTGTGCAAGCTACGGCCTCTTTCATGGCGAAGAAGTTAAAAACACTCCAGTCAACAGTACAAAGACCCCTAAGTGCTCAGTGATGGGAAGTATTCTGTAGAGGAGTATGTCATAAATCTGACATGACACGACTGAATCCATCCTGGGGGGGGCGCAAAATAATCTCCTTCACAGCAATTCTTGTATTGTAGGGAGGTCATTTTCTGGAAACCATTCCTGTCAAGTGGTAATGTGCGAGACATAATGCACTAGTTCTTCATCAGCTCCTCTCTATTTTTGCTGTAATAGAGGAAGAAAACGGTAGGAACAGATACCACAGCACATTGCTTATCTCAATTGCTTTCTGAAACACAGTTGGGATGTATTTCAATGCAAGACGAGCAATTAGACCCCAAAACGGTAAGATATGACGTGTGTCCAACCTCCACTGAAACAGTAGGTTAAAAAGGCAAAAAGATGTGATACTAGCCTGATAAACATCCATTTCTTCCCTGCTTTCACTTTCTGATGGCTTGTATTCCGATGATTTACAACTTCCCGCTCTGTTCAAGAAAAAATCTTCCAGGAGAGAGGATTGTATTTTTTTGGATACAAAAACTTCAATGAATTAGTAGTTGAGTTAGGCCATGTGATTCCATGGAGTATCTTTAACAATTTTAATTTTAAAAGAAAAAAGCTTTTTTTTTTTTTTTTTTTTAAATATTTTAATTTAGGTACTTAATGAAGTTTTCGAGTTTGTCCCTGTCTGAGGGTAAAACAGAAGGGACGAATGAATGTGAGACTAATTTGACCAACTGAAAAGGTACAACTGGATTTGAAACAAACCTCTCATTGTAGTAACATTTGACAAAATATTAACTGATTGCTTGATTAAATGTTCCCCTGAGAAAAAAAAAAATTACCTATTGGCATTAGTCTGTATCAGGCTACAGATATTAGGCAGTTATGAGTTATGTGTAAATGTTTCCCTTACAAATTTATCTCATCATGGATGGATTTCTATTGAATTTTGCTTCTCCCAGAGGACCGTGATTTGGCTCTCTGTTTTGAATAAAATTTAAATCGATCTGTTTGGGACTCAGTTCATACCTAATAGCGCAGAGTCATCTAGTGTATTTCTGATCTAAATTGAAATGGAAAGAGTAGATCTGACTCACAGGGATGCTAAACTTTCATTATTGGTTCTGTGGCTAGTAGGAATACAACTGTGGCTCTATCTGATCGGCTTTGAAGGTCACTTTAATTCTTTGAAGACTCAGGGCAAATGTATGCATTAATAAGTATCTCTCCCATCTTCACACTGTACTACATTCATTTCTTTACTTAAGGATCTGGACAGACCAAGAAAAGCAGAGGAATAGTCTCATGTAAGATGCCTTTAGAAATAACTTAATAGCCAAAATATTATCCTGTGTGTACGTGTGTGTGCACGAGTGTACATATCTAAATGTTTATATGTATGCACATATGACAATTTCTCTAAAACAGTTGTGAGATTTCCTTTCTGTTGAAGGAAGGTAGGTTAGCTGGAGCAAAGCTGGTAACGAAGATGTTTTGCCTTCTCTAGAGTTGTTGCGTGAAAGAGACACATTTTAAAATGTCAATATGAAGTATTTTCTAACGTGTTATACCATAAATACTGACTCAACTGTAATGAAGCATGGCAAATATAAATCCGTACATTTGAATTTTTACCTTGAGCTGAATAGTCAATCAGTGGCAAATACTCAAATGAGGTATCAATATGTGGGATGGGAGGTAGGTAAAAAATAAAGATCAATGGATTCACTTTTTCCCCTCTGAGCATACTTGTGACAGACCCAAAACTGTTTGCTGCTTACTTTGTTTAAATGTTGTATCTGAATTTGTCCAAGCAGAACTGATGGGTCCTCAGCCACCAGCTTAGCGAGCTATAGAAATGCAACCAGCTGGGCTAGGAGCGTCATTTGGGAAGGACAGGTGCTGTACGGGAATTGATCGGCGCTGCTTCTAGAGGGACATGTGGTAGACAGAACCACGAAGGATAGCCTTCCCAGCTTCCACCTGCTTATCACAGTTAAAAGATACTTACTGAACCTACATAAAAATGAAAAATAAGACCAGCAATGCACACACATGGCATTCTTAAAGGCCCCATAAGGATTTATCCCAGTATCTTTCACAGGTGTAATGGCGTGGCTTGCAAGTATGTGGAGATGAGGGTTTGTACTTGAAATGTTGCCATTTATTATTATTTAAATGTAAATACACATATCTTTGACGTACTTTGAGATATATAGATTATGTTTTTGTTTAGTAGAGTAATATTTTTGCTATTAATGACAATGTCAGTTATAATTTTATTAACATTTATTTTGACAGTGTGCTTTGAACAGATATGTTATAAACACAGGGAGACAGGCTGCTTGCTTCCCTGAATGCTTTGCATCCTAGAATTTATTTTTACTAGCCCAGCATAACACAGAAATCCTGCAACAACATGAATTAGTGTTTTTCAGCATTTTGGGGGGATTTTCAGATACTGATTTCTTTTTTTTTTTTTTTTTTTTCCCCCCCCCACATTAGAAAATCAGATATCTATGTAGTGAATTTAAGCTTGGCTGTGGGCTTCCTTTTCTTAATTAACTTTTGCAGAGTATCTTAGAAGCAGTCCAGGAACTATACGTTGAAAACAAAATGCATAAAATACAGAAGTGGTTTTATTTTAGACCTTTTTTTCCAGCAGTTTGATAGTTGACTCTGAGATCATGATACCTTTAGATTTTGACCGTATGTTTACCATATATTCCTGAGAACAGAAATGTATTGTTTTAAATATATTGTGCTAGGTAGTGACAAGAATTTAAATAACCAGGGTTTTTTGCAAGAGTGAGGAAAGCTGCCTGATCTGATTGTATACGAGTGATATTTGGATGAGATTTCAAATGTAATCTCAGTAGTTTGGGTTTATGCTTCTCACAAAGGACGCTTCACATGTCACATTGGAAAGAAGATTGAATCATGCCATGAGACTGCTGTTCCTAAACTGTTTAATATCCTAAACATTAATCCAGTAAAAACCACAGTAGTCCAAGCCTATCTTTAGCAGTTACTGCCTCTAGTAAATCACCAGAGTGAACCTGAAGTCTAGTTTTTGAAACTTAATGAGTTTTATCTCTTCTTATTTGTAAATAGAGTCAAAAAATACTTTGATGTGAGAACAATGGTTTCTTTATACGTGGGCTCTCAGTGTTGCTAATGAAATATTCTGTCCATATTAATTACAATGCTGTATTCGTTAACCGTAGGGCATGGACTACTTTATCTCTTATCCCATTTCAAGAATGCTTTGAACATAAAATGAGTATGTTTAAGATGAGCCTGACCATAATATTTTGAATAAATCTCCTCTCAAATTCATCTGGTTTAAGGAAACATGGGAGTCTCTAGGGTGTTTTTTTCATCCTCCTCCAATACTGTTCCCTGGTGTCATTCAGTTATCCCCAGCGATAATGAAAGATTTATGTATTGACAAGTGTGGAGGTGAAACAGTGGTTAAAGCAGTGCTGCAAGTGATACTCCTGATCCCAGCAGGAGTTGCTGGCATGCTTGCATTTTTGGAAGATTTTGCAAAGTTTCCCCATGTGAATAACCATAAATTATTTTCTAGAGACTTTTCTTGTGGAAGTTAGTGTCACCTCCTCTGGCCTAGAGATTCCTGAGGTGCATAATAGAAGTTAATCCAGTACATTTGTGCTCAGAGGATCTGAAAGGTTTTTAGTAAATGAAAAAAGAGGATTTTCAGGCTTATGAAATAAGAACAATTACCATCATATAATAGTTTGAATACTTCTTACTCCTTTCACTCACCACTTCCCTTAAGACAGAAAGGAATTAAAAAACCCTATCCAAACAAAGGGGGAGGGGGGGAACCCCAAACTTTTAAGGACTCGGAGTAAGCCTTACTTGCTGTGATTGTGCTCTAACTGCAGTTAGTCTCTCGAGAGCTGTAACGTGGATTGAATTCATCAAAAAGAGAATGTGTGTCAGAAATGACCCTATGTATAATGGGGAGAGATCAGGTCCCGGTTTCATGGTGTATTAAAAATAAAGGCCAGTTTCAGGTGTCACATATAAAGAAAAGAGGGCAGGCTTTTGGGGAGATTACAGAGTCAAGCAGTGATGTTATAAATAAGCACTTGCTTTGATTAGTAGAGCACAGGCTGCATGTCCAAATATTTGTGGGTTTGCATGAGCTTCAAAAGCCCTTGCTGGTAGCAGGGAGATTTTCGGAAGAAAAAAAACCCGTAAAGTGCAAATCATAAAAGTTTGGTCTGATTGCTTAAGAAATGAGGGTATGGTGGGTATCTTTAACATGTAGTTGAATTTCAGCTGTTCTCTCCAGTGGCATTTAAAAACCAACAGCTATCATCCTACACTGCATCTCAGTAGCTTCAAAGGCAAGACTGTCCTCAAAGAGAGCCTGCACGTAGTGTATGTGTCTTGTTTGTTTTTAACAGTCAGGGAAGCTGAATTTACAATAATCTGAACTGCATGGGGCCTTTCATCCACAGATTACATAAAAAAGGAGGTAGTCTAGCTCACTGTATGCAACGATAGCATCCCAAACCATGGACTTGTGGCTTAAAGATTTTCAAATTCTGAAGTGAAAAAGCTTGTAAGCTTGAAGAGCTGGGCATTGGTATTTGAAACATATCATTAGAAAATACTGGTGAAGATCCCAGGGGCTCATGGATTCCCCCTCCCATCCTCAAACAGGCTGGTAGTGGCTGTGTTATCATTGCTATGCCCCCAAACCCTCCAGATGTGCTTTCCTACTAATTATATTTACAGTCAAAGGCACACTAATGTATAGCAGTTTGCAGGTTTAGGACTAGGCAGCTGCAGAGTTGGATTTGAAAGTTCTTTAAGAGATTTGAGTGAAACAAGCCCATGAAGGAAGGTTCAGATGCATTGAGGATATCTTTGAGGTATCAAAGTATTTTGGCACCTGACTGCCAGTCAGATTTTTATTTTTTTTAACCTGTCACTGGCCTGTATGCAAAGCTATATACATAATTCTTTTCTTGATACAAAATGAAAATAAGAGCAAGAGATAGGTCGGTCAATGTGTATGTGTTCTGTCAGTCTTTCTGGGGAAATTATTGGTCCAAACCTAATTAGCTGTTAGCTCTTTCTCCTTTGGAGGTTTGAAGGGCGCAGCAGAAGATGTGGCTTATTTTAATAAGAAGTAGACCAGTCCCCAATTCACAGGTGGAGGTGATAATTTTGGGTGACAGGAAGTCCTAAGAGGAGTGTTGAGAACAGACCTTTTCCTAACACTACAGGAACTGGTCCGTCAACCTACTGTCAGTCAGCTGACTGTTGTCATCTTTTCCCCATGTGTTCCGATTTGTTTCATACAAATTTTATCCTGTTGCATGGCTTCAAGGAAGAGTTCACAGATGCAGCAAATTTTTGTTTAGTTAGGGAATGAAGCGTACCTTCTTGAGAGCGCTCGGGTTGTTCTTCAGGTTACTCATACAGTCCCTCAGGTTGCTGGACTGTGAGGAGGTTCCCCGACATCTACACAAGTTTGTCCTCTTGTTCAGAGGGTTATCCATGTCTCGTTTCCTCAGAAAACAAACCGCCAGCTGAAACGCGAGAGAGAATGAGATGGATGTTCTTTTTTTTTTTTTTTGACTCTCTCATGTACTTCAGTTTACCTGCTTGTTTTCATGCTGTCTTAGAGTTAGATTCAGGAGACTGGTGGGGGAAAAAGCAGGAAAGGAGGCAAAGACTGACAGAGGAAATCACGGAAGAGAGTCAAGAAGTGGAATGAGACTTGTGGGCACCTATTAACTGGGAAGTTAACTCTAGGCAGAATTAACAGCTCCAGGTTAGCACTGATTAGCACTGATGGATTTGTTTTCCCAAGGTAGGAGTGAAAATTGTCCCAACCGTTACAAGCACTTACCTAGGGCCGAAAGCAGGACCTGGGCACATGTTGCTGGACTTGGAAGAATGCTTTGGTGCAATCTTCTGTGTCTTCTGGTGTGATGGGATAATACCTACGCTGAACAGAGCTTGCCAAAAACATAGGATGTAGGTAGGTGTTTGCTGTTTTGCCTCATTTTACAGTTGTCCTGTTGTACCTTTGGGGGAGGGAAAGGTGCCTCTCTCAAGAAAGCCAGGGGGTACCTTTGGGAGCAAACACAGGTCAGTCAAAAGTACTGTGGTGTTGGTATTCTTGACTGATATACTTATTTGGGGGGTGGGGGTGTGTGGGGGGTGGTAGTAAAGAAGACTATGCGCAAAGCAGCAAAAGAAACAAAAGAAAACTTGTATGTTTTTTGCAATATGGAGCACAAATAGTGAGTGCAAAAATGAAGCAGGTGAAGTATGATGATCACTGACCTTGTAATTTGACAAACTCCCCATGCATAACGTTGTTGCACTGCTTCACTACCTTATGATATATTCTATTTTGCTCAGATACTCAGATCCTACTACTCAACCTTTAAAGTCCTTCAGGAGTAGTTGACCTTTAAAAAATATTTAAAACTAAATGCCGAACAAGAGTTTTCTTAAGTGAAACACTTTTCCCTACATTCTTTTCCTCAGATATTATTCATTTCTTGGCCACATTTTATGCTCTCTTGCTGTTACAACGCAGCCAGGCTTGCCAGTAGAAGCTGAGGAGAAGGGAAAAAAACCCAACAAACCACCAAACCCCAGCCCCCAAGACTGTTCTTTTTCTTTGGTAACTAAATTGTAAATGAAACTCAGTAAAACATGTAGCAGAAAATTAGCAGAAATCAAACTGGATCAGTGGGAAAAAGTAACCTTATCCTCAGAAAGCCAAATTCTGAAAGTTACAGAAAATGTTTCAAGGCCTCCAGAAGTAATTTAAGGAGCTGCTGAGCAGCATTATTGTTTGCTTTGCAAATGAATTCAGTCGGCTGTCTGCTGGTGTGGGAGCTTGAGTTCTGGGTAGGCAGTTTGCTGTATATTCCCTGAAAGCATGTAATTAATTATCTGTGGTTATTTTATGCAGTGAATAAATCAGACATTACTGGACCAGCAAACAGGAAAGAAATACACTGTAGGAAACACTCACATGCTGGCCAAACAGGGAAGGAGGGAGGGGAAGCCAAGGTATGGGCTGGGTGACCCAGGTCTTTTCCATCTCCAGCTTCTGTGAATCTATGAAATAGGCTTACTGGGGCCTTGGGATGTTCTCATTAAAAAAAAAAGAGGAGTCAGCAAATACTCCTGAGAAGCAGAACATGAGCAACCATGCTGCAATTCCTGCTGGAAATTGGGGAGGGGCATGGTAGAATAGGAAATACGTGTCAGGAACTGCTGGGCTCAGGCCTTGGTGCACCAGTCACGGGGAGGGAGGGTATCAGCTGGGCGGTGTTACTTAACCTGTACTGGTTAAATTCAAAATGCTTTCAGAAGTTTCCATGACAAATAAAAGGAAAATACACTGTGCTTGTGATGTGGTATCACGACCTGAGGATCTGCTTTGTGACTGACATTTGTGTTTAGCAAGCATACCCCATCCTGTTTGGCTCTGCCGGTTTTTATGGGGTTTGATTCATCTTTTTTGCAGCTTTGCTGAAACTTTCCTTCCTCTTACCTTGGACCTTACATGAGGCCCACGTACTTTTGGAAGGTTCTTAGATCTGACCTGTGATGTGGAGTCTGTACCCATTTCTGGTTAGAGAATGGGCTAAATAGGTCACCCTGGGAAAGCAAAGCAGGTGCTGCACCGTGCTGGGATACTGCCCTGGGCTCCCTGTTGGACAGTGGCGCCTGCGGGAAAGGGAGGAGGGCCGGCTCCTGGGACTGTCCTGTTCACCAGCCCCCCGTGATTGCCTGAAGGGCAAGACCCAGAGGCCTTCTGGACTCTAGCTGGTTTCTTTTTACAGATAAACTGAGTCGCCCAAAGCCTCACGAGTCAGGAATGTGAAAAATCAAAGTGTTCAGGTTTCACTGCTTGCGAGCATTGATTCTGCACCTCTGTCACGCTTCTCCGTCTTCAGTGGTTATGCAGAAGCATCGGTATGAAAGTAGGGCATAATTTTGATATGAAGTCATTTATTATACTACTTTCAAGATCTTTCATAAAACTGGTCCAAATCCTTGAATAAAACCATAAACCAGGTTGGAGAAAATCTCTAATGGTGTAAGGGTTATGTGGTCTGCATTTTGACAGAAGCATTTCACACAGCGTTTTTTTTAACAGCTACTTACATGGCTGAACACAGATCCTCTAAATATCAGCTTTCCTCTTTGTTAAAACAGGTGAGGAATGTTCTTCAGAGGGATTTATTTATTTTGCCATGCTAAGAATTTTCTGAAGAAGCATTATCAAGATTTTATTTTGGTTATATACATTTGTAGAGACTACGTTTAGACATTTTTTTTATTTTCCTAAGTGAAATGAAGCTATGAAGACTGTTCAAAAACAGGCCAGCATGCTTATAGCATTAAGGATATAACTTCCAATTGCTTCATAGCCATCCTAATGAGTAAAAAAAAAAGAAGGAAATCCATAGCAAAAATTTTTAATGACGAATTTAGAAATGTCTAAGCTAAAGAGAAAGAAGACCTACCGGTTCTGTCTTTCTCTTTCAGTGTTGTTTGCTCCCTGCAGTACAGGGTTTTTTTGTGCTTTGCTTGATCCTACCTTAAATAGATCTGAAGTGCTGGATTCCATTGTTTCTTTTGAGAAGTTATTCTGGGGTCTAAGAGATGGCAGTCTCATGTACGTATTTCTTTCTCCTGGAACTCATTAAATCTTTTCCCTGTAGTTTCAACCCCTTTTGCTTCCAGTTGATACAAGCTTTTTGGTTTCCCTTCATTTTCTTGGTGTCTTATATTCTTTAGATATATTAGATACATATTGAGCCGCTCCTACTGTAATAGAGCAGAGTGGGAGGAAAATGTGACATTGCGAAACTTTTACGTGACATCGATGTTCAGGTCATGGCATGATCAATGCTTTTGTTTCACACTAGTGTTTCTGTGTGTGGCGAGTAGTGCGTTTGCTAGCTATATCATTCCTCCTCTTCCTTTGTACTTACCTTCTTACGACTGCTCCTTGCGTTTAGCTTTCAGGGCCTGGGGAGTCAGCGTGATAATAGGGGAGACTAGAGAAAGGCCGTAGAAATGAGTTGCTTGTTACTGTAAGAAGGCGTTTGAGTCTCATGTGTAATATAGCTGGGCAGTAGTTTGGAGTATGGGACACCGAATCAAACGCATTTACATCATACTGTAGACAGCCCCCATTTTCTAGTTAGAGATGCCGTTATTTGGCTGTTTTTCCAGTGTATGGTTATATATGGCTACTCTCCTGTGGCTAAGGAGAGTTCTGCTGTTGTCTGTCCTAACAAGGCTGTTCAGAGGATTCAGGGAAGAAATGGTTTTAATAAACTGTTGCTAAGGGTGGTTCTTCTGTAAGGTTGATCCATCTATGTTGTTCGTCTTGTTTCCTTCCCTGTTTCTTCTCCAGTCAATGGCAGTCTCTGTTCTGTGGCCTTTCCCACCATTCACCGCCTTTTTGATGTTTTGTGGAAGCATCCTTTAGCATTGTATCTTAATGACTATTGCTCCTCGGACTCTGAGTATCTTCACCCATTGACTGCATTCCTAGCTTTTCCAGTGAGTGCACTGTGTTCATGCATAATTCGTGTATCTGAGGTTGGAACGGGACGGAAGGTTGTCCTCCTGCCTTTCACTAGAGCTTTGCAAAAATGCCATCTTTTCTGCCAGCAGAATCACTGTAGTTCTGGAAGGAAAACACTTGAATTCCTTCCCACTGCTGGTATTTGCTAGGCTGGGTCAGAAAAAACGCTGACAAAACCTGCTGCCTCTCACTCCAGGAATGGCATGGAATTATGAGTTTTTGCTTGTGCTGAAGTGCTAGTAGCCAAGCCACTGTTGTTTCAGAAGAAAAGTGCCTTATTATCAAGGATTTGAGCAACTCTGCCAAATCCCCTTCCCATATTCTTCAGGTGGTTTTGGTGACTTTTTTGGCCTCAGTATTCCCTGTCTAAAAAGGAACTCATGGTCCTTTTTCTGGTGAGTGCATTGTGATAACAATTTAGTTTCTCTTTGTGATACCCAGATAACATGATGGGCTCACATAAATGTGGGAGACAGAAGGATCTCCATCAGACCTCCTAGGTAAGAATGCTGTGTCTTGCATCATAGCTTTTGCTGGTCACATTTGCATCATGGTCTGAACTATTTTTTTCCTTTAGAAGAGTTAGGTTAGTAGAATGTCTGTCTGCTGCTTCTTTTTTCTTTTTTTTTTTTCCCCTGTACAAGTATTTAGAGGTTAAGCGTATCCCTCAGTTAATAATGACTGAGATAATGGAGGAAATAGAATCATTATGGTTGGAAAAAGCCTCCAAGATCATCAATTCCAACCGTCAATGCAACACCGCCATGCCTACTAAACCATGTCCCAAAGTGCCACATATGCATGGTTTTTGAATGCCTCCAGGGATGGTGACTCCACCACCTCTCCGGGCAGCCTGTTCTAATGCTTGACCACTCTTTCAGTAAAGAAAATTTCCTAATATCCAATCGAAACCTCCCCTGATGCAACGTGAGGCCATTTCCTCTTGTCCTATTGCTAGTTACTTGGGAGAAGAGACCAACCCCCACCTCGCTACAACCTCCTTTCAGGGAGTTGTAGAGAGCAATAAGGTCTCTGGGGAACACCGCTTGTGACCGGCCGCCAACTGGATTTAACTCTGTTGACCACAACTCTCTGGTCTTAGCCATCCAGCCAGTTTTTTACCCAGCAAAGAGTACGCCTGTCTGAGCCATGAGCTGCCAGCTTCTCTAGGAGAATGCTGTGGGGGACAGTGTCAAAGACTTGCTGAAGTCCAGGTAGAGAACATCCACAGCCTTTCCCTCATCCACTAGGTGGGTCACCTGGTCATAGGAGGAGATCAGGTTGGTTGGGCAGGACCTGCCTTTCATGAACCCATGCTGACTGGGCCTTATCCCCTGGTTGTCCTGCACCCTGAGAGCACTCAGGGTGAACCACTCCATAACCTTCCCTGGTACTGAGGTCAGGCTGACAGGCCTGTAGTTACCCCAGATCCTCCTTCTGGCCCTTCTTGTAGATGGGCGTCACACTGGCAAGCCTCCAGTCGTCTGGGACCTCCCCTGTTAACCTGGACTGCTGATAAATGATGGAGAGTGGCAATGAGCAATGTTCCTGAGCCTTAAAGTCAAGAGAGGAAACCTGTTTTAATGTTTTGTTCAGGTAACCCCTTTAATTTTAACAAGTAATGTTCCCCTGGAAGAAAATATATCTTCTAACCTGATGTTTTCCAAAAGGATCGACAAAGCTTATGAATAGGCTGCTACTGTGGCTATCTGTTTGTAGGAACTCACTGATGTTTTCTTTCTTTGTATAGCCATGTCTTCTGTGCCTGAAAATACTGACTGTGATCTGTCTTGGGGGCAGGAGTGTGGTATAAATTAGAGGGGTCCTTCTTTGTGAACGTAATGTTCTAAAGAAAAAATTGTGCCATCATTCGTACTAAATAATAAGTTTTGGCTCCCTCCAAGGTTTTAGGAAAACCTTTTTTGGAGGGAGAAGAAAAAATGTTTCCTATCTTAAACAAATAAAATGCAGTTTCTTTACCAGTTTTCCAACAAGGTTCATAGAACATTACTTGAGATTCCGATATTAAAATGTTGTTTGGTTTGTTTTTTTTTTTTAACCTGATGGACCAAGACAAATGCTAAGTGAAATAGGAATATGACAACTGTTCTAGATAGATTTAGCCTTTGCACAGTGGTACTTGCATGTAACCAGAAAACCCACTGTTTGAAGTCCCAACAGGGCTTCCAAAGACCTAATAGGATACTTTTAGTGTTAAAACTAGGGCTATTGTAAATGGGTTATCATCTTACATGTAGTCACATGAAAATTCCCTTGAGAACCACTGGCCATGAGGATGAAATGCCTCTCTTTTGTTGTTTTTTCTCTCTTTATTTCTTTTTTTTTGGTATTGTTTATAATGAATTATAGTTTACCTTAAGAAGCATAGCAAAACTACAAACTCTGTTTCATGCCCTATTTAGATGGGATTAAATGTAGCATTAGAAATTTGTTCTTGTACATCGCTTAGAGCACTGAACCATATTTAGGCAACCACCGTTGGCTAATAGACTCTGTCATTGTTTTGAGCAAAATCAATTTGAATCACTTGGAAGGAAAAAGTTTTCTAATAGTCTCACATGATTTCTATACATGCTTGTCAGTATACATTTGAATTGTGTAAAGCTATTTTTATATATGTATGTTTGTTTAACGAGTGTTTACAGTTTTCCTATACAATGTTGATTTCAGTGCAGGTCCAATTTGTACCTCACAAAACAGGGCAGAATAATCTTCATCCTTTACGAATTTTAACTGTGGGCTGAATGGACTCTGAGAGCAACCCTCTCATTTCTTAATGGTAGGTGTCTTATTCCAGGTTACAGTGCTTTGCTGAAACAGCGCTGAAAAAATTCTATCTGGGATAGAGCTTTGTCGCTTTGTCAACCGTGCTGTGAGTTGACTGCTGTAAATTTCTTCTGTAATCCAGCTTCACTTCTGCAAATCCAAAGTCGCCTCTGCGATTTGGCCACCTTTGTCTAAGTTACAAATTACCGAGAGTTGGGTTTTATGATGGTCATGCTGACACAACCCGACCTATAGCAATGAAAATACTGGGCTGTTTGAAAGGCTCTTTAATAAGTTTCAACTGAGTTCTCTGTGTGAGGAAGGAGCCACGTGCCATGCTGAGACTTCGCATCCAGCCTTCATGGATTATTGATCGTTCTGCCTGCCACAAGCTGATACTTACGGGCAGGGCAAAAGGTGACTGAATGGAAGAGAATTTTTAAATGGTTGCCTCCCTGTGAGGAGAATAGTATTGTGTATCCTTTATGCCTAATTAAAGCTGGAATAATAACACATGCAAAGGTAACTTGCTGTCTTCTGATTTTGATACAGCAGTTTCACGTGGGCATATAAATTGAAAAACACAGGAGCCGAAAGCAGCACTGAACGGTAGAGAGCTAAATTAACTACTTAGACATTGTCTGAAAAAAAGCCTTGTAAAGTAAGTTTGATTAAGTAAGAGAGTGAGTTTTACTGAGCGTTCTGCGTTTGGTAGGAAGATGTATGAGAATAAGCTGACTGATGCTCTCAGGAAGCCAAAGTTCCCCCAGAACGCAGGAAATTGCCTATTTTTTCTGTAACACTAAAGAAGGAGTTCTGCATTAAGAGGCGTATCTGTGAGTCACTGATGTTCTGAGGGGGTGCAGCTGTGATACTAATCCAGACCCCTGTAATCTTACTCCCATTTAAAAAAAATAAAATAACCAAAGATGGATTTGCATATGTCTGGCAAATATCTTAAACTGAAGATTCAAACAAGGCAATTAGTTTTAATCTGTAAACTTTAACTATTCCCCCCCCCCCCCCACCGCTTCCCTGTATCACATTGTTTCCAAGGAAGTGTTAGAGCTCACTTCCAGCATGAATATTTCAAAAGCCGTGTTCTTCTTTTCTGACAGCTCTTTTTTTCTTTGTTTTTTACTAAAGTACAGTATCTGGTCTGAGAAATTTCTTTCTTTTCCCAAACAATTGCTTTTGAGTTTTTTTCTGGGTGCGCTTGTGGTGGTGTTGCAGTCGATAGCCAGGTTCTGGCCCTGACATCTGACAAAGTGTGTGTACTCCAAGTGAAATGGAAACTCTGATTTAAGATACGTTATTTCAAGCTCGCTTTCATATTTACTGTTTAATTTACAGAATGTGGACATAGATTGTTGCAGAAATTCCAGAAGATCATGTTTTGACTAAAACCGTAACAATAGCTTTTTTCTGTGTGGTTTCTCTCTGCTTACGTTTAAACTCATAGCTTTTAAAGCAGTAATGTTTTTTAACTAATTTTCCTATGAAATGACCTTTTTTGCCTTAAAATTTTATAGATTGGAACTTGTTGTACAGCATGAAATCAACAGGCTTGGCAGCTGAGAGTCATCTCTTCCTGCGAAGCCCAGGCCCTCATGTTGATAGGGAAGTCCCACTGTGGATTTTCTATCTGAGGTGTTTTTGTCATTGAATGGAAAGCTCAAAATTGAAATAACCTCCTAAGAAAGTGAACAGAAAAAAGCAGGGATGAGCTACAATCCTTGACTATGTTTAACTGCAGAGCATTCTGAAAACAATTTTTTACACAAAAAAATCAAGCTTTCGAGTATCCAAGCAACTTTTTTTTTTAACAGATAACCAACACTTGCTTAATTTACAAAGATATGGAATCTTAAAAATGAGCAGACATGCCATATGTAGATTAGATGTAGATGAGTATCCATTGCTTTAGCAGAAAGGACAGGATGAGCTGTTTAGGGTGGCATTCGACGCATATTAGAGAAGCCAAGCATTTGTCTGGGTTGTTGTATGATCCTTTGTGGTAAGGTTCTGATTAGGTGATGAAATAAGAATATGAGAATAAGAATTTGTTAAAATAAGTGTTTGCATTAACATGCTTGTCAGGGTAATGGTACCAAGACTGTGATTGCATCTCAGAAAGTGTTAATATTGCTGGCAAATAGTTGCATTTAAAATTATCACCTTCTCCTAACTCTGCTTAAATTATACGAGCGTTTCCACATAGCTTTTAGATTTTTCAAACAGAACTTTGTACTGTCTTGCAGTAATGAGTTGTCACCTTTTTACAATTTGTTACCACTTCACATTTCAATATGGCGCTTTATTTTGCCGGATTCTAGGGACCTAAGATCAAAAAGGCCTTCCTTTTCAATTTTCTTCCTTTAACAACAGAAGTTCAGTGCTGTTTACCTTCATTTCCAACTGTGTAAGATGAGAAGTCGAATACATGTTTAGTTCACCTATATTTAATATTAATTTACAGTAAGAACATGATTGAAGACAAGAGTTTTTAAGCAGTAAGGGGTTTAAAATTGTCTTGATCCGTTCTGAATAAGCCCTAAATTAGTGGGATTAACTCAACTGGATCTGTGTTTTACCTGGTAAAGACCCTCTAGGGGATAAAAACAGCAGAGAGGAGCGAAAAAGGCATTCATCTAGAATAGCACTTTAAGTATATGCCTCACTCCATAGGATGTAGGTATATGCTTAAATTAAGGCATTACTTGAAACACATTTCCTGAATCAGAGCTGTAGAGAGCAGGAGCTCCTGGAGTACATACAACAAAGATTGAAAAATAAGGAGACAATGAAGTCAGGCAAGGAAAAGGAACAGAATTCAGAATTTTTTTTAAAGTATGAACAGGATCTGTTATTGAAAGAACAGCCGGTCATGCCAGTTCATATTTTCAAAGCTTTGATCTAACTTCAGGACATGACATTTCTATCTGTCTTTTTCTAATGAGGAAGAAAGTGACTTGTCATTGAAAAATAGTTTGGAGTTGAGGAGAAGGGTACAAACAGGAACTTTTGATAAATCTAAACACCAGTTGGAGAAATTCACAGCATCTTGATTTTTCACTAGCTAAATACAATTGGTATTCAAACAATGCTGTTTCTGGAAATTTTGTGTGAGGTGTCAGCTCAGCTCACAAAGTTTTTAATCTTTACGAGAACAGTGGCAACATCTTATTTTACTAGGTAGCTGGTCGTACTTCACTGTACAGAAAAAAAAAGATTCACAGATGATATTTGTATTTGCTTTTAGGAGGTTCACAATGGGTTTTGTACTTTTTACAATATGTCTTTGAAATAGTACCTTTTTAATTCCCCTGAAACCTTTTAAAATGGACTTCTGTAGCTTTGCTGCTGAGTGAAGATTACCCCGGAGACAGATTTGTGATAACTTTTCGTGGTCACCTTTCCCTTTTTGAAGATGTATTTTCTAATCCGAAGCACACTGGAGCATGATTCAAGGCATATTGCTTGTTTTTTATTCCAGGGCTCTGCTGGTTCCCTCTTGGTATCCAAGCATGTCATCTCTCTGGAATAAAGGCAGCAGTGAGCATGTGGTTAGCTCAGTAGGTGGTTTCAGGTTGAAGAAGCTGCCTTCTTTCAGGTGGGAAATCAACCTGTCAGACTGAGTTATGGAAAAATGATTAGTTTACTGAGTTCATTAAATGAAAACTTTTGCAGCTCTGGGTTCCCATTGCTCGCTGTGTTTGTTACAGTGAAACAATCCAGTTTTTCATTCACTGAGTAGAATACCATGTGTAGACCCAGCAGGAGGACATTCCAGATTCCCCGTTGATTTCCTCTAGCAGAAAGTTGTTTTGTGATCTAGTTGCTGTCACGTATAGGATCTGTATTGTCGGTTCTCTTTTGTCTCGCTCGCTTGCCATTGTGTATATGCACAGGCTAGTGTTTAGATAAAATGTGGAAGACCAGCACGTAACACAATATCTCAGTCAGACTATTACAGTTGCTCTTAAACGTATTTTGCTCAGCACAGAAAACGTGTATTGATACCAGCTTAGATATTGGGACGTTTGCAATCCAAAAGGCTTGTGTCCCCACAAGAAATCTTTTAACACAGAATATGGTGCAAGATTTGATAAAGAAGGGTCTCTCTAGCTCCAGGTGTTACCGTCCTTCGCTGTTTTGAGCAGCGAAGGGGCTCCCCAGGTTAGACAGAGTGATAAATTTCACTTGCTGTCAGCAAGGAACTGAAATGTGGGACCTGTTTGCTTTTACCATCGGTTCACTGCTGTTTGGTGCCCTCATTCGTGAGCGAGGCCTTCCTCAGGGAATGGGGCGGCTTGGGGATAGAAAGGGCTGCAGGATCTGGCATCAGCCTGCCGTGGTGTAGCCCATGTGGGGCTCCGTAATGGCGAGAGGGCGGGCTGGGAAGTCACTCCTCTCAGAAGAGCCGTCACATACAGTTTTCGTATTTTCCAGTTCGTTATCAGCGGTATTACTGAAAATAAAACCAAACAGACTGAAGCTATTTATGCAGGCTTTCAAGGGCACTTTCAAGATGTTTATCTGACATCGGCATTCATTAGGAGTGAGATGTCTTCGTTCCATTTTGCACCGTTTAAAAATCATCACTTAAAAGGTTTTTGAAGAGGGGCAGGGTGCTTTCCGTTGTTATTAATTTATATGTTTGTAACCAGAAAGAGTGACCTTCTCCCTAATGAAACGTATCATGTTCTGTTAGGCTAAAAGTGGCCATTTCTGACTTAAAAGCAAACTGTTATCGGTCAGGTATAGATTCTTCTCTGAGCAGTGAGCAATATGCTTAAAAGGTTGTGCCGTCCTGGCTCGTACAATGGCTGCACTCTGCTTGTCTTGCAGGGAGGAGATGGAAAAGGTCAATGAGGTACAATTGCTGTACTGTAATATTTACAGATGAAGTACCAGATAAGACCTAATTTATAGAAGAAACATCATGAGCTCTCCGTCATTAATTAATTTTATACTTTCCTTTTAAGCTGCTGTCTATAGATAATTGGTGAAGGGCTTAAAGATTTGTTTAATAAATGCCTGGGGTAAATGGAGCTGAAAATTCAAGAAATAGCTCAATTTGCTCAGTATTCAATGAAATGAGCTGGTGCATCAGCCAGTTGTATGCATAGGATTTTGACTAATTGATCACAAGTGACATCCCACTATTTCTTAAATGAGGGCATTCATCTTCAGTAGTGTCCTGTAAAAGTGCATAGTTGGTACAACATCTACAGTTATACCTAAGGTAAACATGCATTATTCCTTTTAGGTGCTGTACCCTGTCCTCATTAATTTTTAGCTTAAGCTAGGGTTAAAGCCTTTTAAAACTCGGTAAGATGCTGACACGTGAGTACTGAGTATAGAGACCATCAGGAGTACCCTTTAGCATCTCCAGCATAATTACATGCAAGACTGAATGTTTTAAAAGGAGAAGAATATATTGCTCAAATACAATAAACATGCCTAATCCCTGTTAAATCAACAGAAGTGCTGTTTCTTGACGATAACACTGTTTTGCAGATGTCAATTACCTCTAGCTTACTTTATTTTTTCTATCCTATTCTTATATTTGAGAATTAAAAATCAATAACCACTGTTTTTCTCTAATTCCCTAAAGAAAACTTTTTTCCCTCTTCAGTATGTATCATGTGATGTTAATAAAGCCCCCAAAAGCTAGTAAGATGAGAACTGCAAACCTGGATGTCTGGACCTATTGTGATCTGTTCTTTGGGAAGTACAGGGCAAATGAAAAAAGTCTAAAGGGTATCCATGATCTGTAAGTGCATAGAGTGCCATTAAATGCATCACTTTTACTCACATTATTAGTTATCAGTCTCTGGAATTCTTTCAGTACCACATTATATTTCACAAAAGCCTCAGTGAGTTGTTCCTCAGAAACTGAGAAAAATAAGTCTGGAAAGCTGAGACCTTTTTATGTAGGCTAAGGGTAAGCATTGCGTTAGACAGCCCGTCTGCATCCGCACGACAGCGGTGTAGGAAGAGCTTCTCAGATTTAACGCTAGATCAATATGAAGGCTGCCAGGGTCTGGTGAAGCAAACCAGGGGACACATTGTCGTCTTGTCTCTGCTGCCTGTTGTACAGCTCATACAAATCAAAGTGCTTCAGCAGTGACAAGTGATGTTTCTATTCCTATTGATCTGAGCCGAGTGAACTATCCTGGCGGGAATGACTGTTTTTCAGAGTGTCAGATGTGCTATGATTGGGTTTCAGACATATTACGAGCCCCATCAGTACAGCTGTTAGAAATGGTTGGAGTTCGTCTTGATGCCTACCTACCTCTGTGTAGTTGCACGTGTGTAATGCACACGTGCTGTGAAAAGGGTAGAGTGCTCTCTGTATGTTTTTTATGCAGTTGATCAACAACCTGAAAGAGGAACCAAGTAAAATTATGTAGGAGTTGGGTAGAAGCCACAGGTGTATTTGCAGGGTTGGTGAGCCTGGCCCCTTGGTTATTCCAGGTGGCCTGAAGGCAGACATGCCACACGCAGCCAACAGAGCCACGTTTTGAGAAGTTTAAAGACCCCAAAAGAATTTGAAGATGAAAATTAAAGATGGAAAATAGTGAAGCTGTGTTGATTTTGGAAGTAGTATGCCAGCTTGTATCAGCTGGTCATTTCATCGGACACTACTTTTTCAGCAGAGGTCTTCTGGCCTATCATGGTCTTCTAGACCATTTAGTAAACTCCTTCATATTTTAAGTAGAAAAGTGAGTATACCTCTTCCAGAACTTCTCCCAGCAGAAGGACACACAGCAGGAAATCAACCTCCAAAGATCACCTGGCCTCACCATTACAGGAATTCAGGCATAACTTTTTTTTTCCAGGATGGGTCCAAACCAGACATTGCTTCATCTTATTTTTGTCTTTCCCAAACAAAAACTGAATTAAAACAGCCTGAGTCAAAGTTGAGGCTAAAGAGCGACTGAATCGAAAACTTATTGGAAGTTAACCTATTTTCAGCACTCTAACACAGCTGGTCGTGTGGGATTCAGATTTTGCTGTTGGAATCCTCTGCAGCTACAGCAGAAGATGAAGGCAGCTAGGCACTCGTGCTCACTGCATCGGCTTTGAAGAAGTTTTGCCAGTGGGGAATGAGTTTCTAACTCACAGAACAAAAGAAGTCTGCAACTGAATATTTGCCTGTTATCTTGCTATATTTTCTGTTTGAATTACTACCTGCAATTTTGATGTTCAGTTTCTGGTGTTTTGACAAGGAAAAGTATTGAGTGTTGTAATGTGCTGGTGAGGAAGACAGAAAGATTTACTATTCTATTTTCCTGCTTGGTGACAGCCATGAAGAATGGAGTCCTATATTTATTTAAGGTTTTAGCTAATACTCTATAGACAGTATCAGTGAAATTCTTCTATACTGGTGGGCTTCAAATGGAGATCAGATGGGAAACAAAGATGATTACACAATTTTATGTTTATTTGATTTTTACCATCATCCTTGAGCATTGTTGTCTAAAGCATTGGTATGTTCTGCAGCATGGAAATTCATTCTCTCAAGACTAAGAAATTTGCCAAACATTTCTGTGATGGTCTTGGCCCACTGGGGCAACAGTAAGTAATCTGGAAATATCAGATCTGTTGTTCACGATTGGTCTGTTCAGTCATCTGGTGCCTAAGTCATCAGAATTTTCACTCACTGTAAATAGTGCTTTAGGGAAAATGAAAGGGGAAAAAAAAAAAGCATTATTAACCTATAGAGATCTAGGTGGGACTGCGATACTCTCATGCTGTGCATTTTATGTCGTTACAAACTTCAGGAAGAAAAGAGTGAATAGTATGACCCTGGTAGTATTTTATACTGCTTTGCATTCATTTTGCACTGGTTTCAATTGCTATGTCTCATAGAGCACAAGAAATCCAGCTGAGATACTAGCAGGACTAGGCAGGACTAGGCAGAAATGATCCCGCGGCATACAGTTTTGGAAACTGATACATAGTAAACCGGTAGTCATATGTTGTGCAAGTTTTACAATAGCTGAAATGGAGTGTTTGATTGACACCATTTCTTCTTCACTCCTTATCGTTGGAATTGCATGTAGGAACTGTTAAATTTTGAAGCATATGAGGACATCTGTCACGGTAAATCTATTTTGGAGCAAAGCTTCTGTGCCAAAACTATACAAAATTCTGTCAAAGTATATTTCTTATAAGTTACATGCTCAGTAGCATTAATAATGACTGTTTTGATGGGTGGTAAATGTTGCCTTCAGGACACAGACATTAAAGCCTCCTGTTTTGTTTTGGTTTTTTTTCTTTCCATCTTCCAAGGTCAGTATGTTAAAATTCTAGTCAGAATGAAGAGACATTCCTTTATATATTTATTTATTTGTTTGCTGATTTTATGCAAGCATGTGCATTCTGCTGGGGACTTGTATGAAATGGATATACTATTTGGCTATTTCCTATTTGCAGCAAGCTAATTTTCGTAAGATATCCGAGCATCTGAAGTTAGGCTGTTGGCCGTGATTAGTGGAGCCAGCTTTGAATGCCTCCAGAAACGCAGCTTTAGCTGCAGCACACAGAATTGATAAAGAGGAGAAGGCAGTGAAAAGATAAGTGGCAGGTGGGAATAGAGGCTTCTTGGCTCCCTTGCTCCATCTTTGACTTATTGGATAACCTTAGATGCATTATTCATCCACGTGGTGTCTCAGCTGCCACAGACACGCAATAAGACCAATACCCCCTTGTATAAACGTCTCCAAGACGCGTAGATGAAAAGTGTCAGAAAATGCAAAATAATACTATTTACGCTCTCCCCATTTCCATATCTGTGGTCTTGTTGCAGGTTTTAAAGCCTCTACCCCAGCCCTGGGGTGCTTACCATCCAAGCAATCCTGTGCTACTTTGATGAGCAGATTGTCTTCAGTGCAAAAGTGTTTATGATGGGCTCTTGTTCCCTACCGACAAATAACCAAAAATATTGCTTCTTCACTGATGTTCTGTAATGGCAACTCAAATCATTCTGCCTCTGACCTTCCTTTAAATTTATTTGCCTTGAAATATCTATTTGAGGCAGTTGAAGGTTTTGTTTTCATTTTTTTCCAGTAAAAAGCTGAAGATAAGAAATCACCCCGTCAACACAGATTTGAGAGAAACACGCAGGTGGCCCTTTGCAAAATGTTCTGTAGGGCACAAACTCGCTGGTGGTTTAGAGGGAGCGCTGGAGATACCGTGCGGATGGGGGTGCCCAGGACTGCAGCTGTGAATGTTAAAACTTTGCCTTCTGGGTGTTGCCTCAGTACAGTGTGTCTGACTATCACTCTATTACAAAGCATTCATAAATGTTTGTTACATATGCTACTAAGATGATATTTAGACGTGAAGTTTGTACACAGATGCTGTTTTATCTTTCCTAAATAACTAGCAGAGCAGGATTCACTTACGAATAAATGGAGCTCCCGAGGATTATGACGCTTACTTTTTCTGATTTTTATTTTAACATAAAAGGTCTATTCCAAAATAATATATGGAATTAGTTACTCCTAGAAATTATTTATTTGAAGTATGTTTAGTTCTTCTTTCCAAATTTATTTCTGAATTATATTATATAATAGAATACCTAAGAGTTTAAATATGTTAATAAATTTTCCATTAATGCCTTGTGAAGAATGACTAAGAATGACTAATAATTGATGCCTAATTTTAAAATTAGAAAGTTAAAAAGCTTAATTGGAGGACAGTCTCCATTTTTTTTTATCCAATATACCCTTTCGGGAGAGATGTTTCTTGATAGAGTTTCAGTCTGACTTCAGTATTGGGTTTTTTTCCTTGTTAAAAAGAGGGTGGATACACTGGCTTGTGTTGCCTTGCATGGGAGTTGTTCTGCCTTAGAGGACGTTTGGTGACTGAACTCACCGTGAAAACTTAGGATAAAGCAGCCAGATAGAGGAAACGGAATTGTTGCTTTTTCTTGTTGGCTTGTTTCTTGGTGTGCCAAGTTTAGTATTATTTTTGTGTTCTATTTTCTAGCCTACCAACCAAAAAGAAAGTTTCTTGTTCCCAAGTCTACCAGTAGGCTTGCTTTTACAGATGATGTTCTCAAGATAAAAGCTATAAGATGACCAACGTGTCCATGAGAGGACTATGTTACTGATGTGAGATGAACCGTAGTCTAGCCTTCATGAATTTCTGAGTACCCAGTGTAGCTCCTGTTTACATATGTATTCCAGTACCTTCTCCAGTCATGTTAAACAGTCTTTAATGGTTTGAAACCGAAAAAAAAATGTATATAAATGCAATTAAAATAGTTTTTAACTTATAACTGTGTCTGTAAACAAGGACATCTAAAACTAGTTGGAAAGTCATTATCAGTTATTCTTGGGCAACACCTCTTCTCTGTTTTCAGTAAGTCATCACATTGATAAAATACTCCAGAAGAGTGAGGAGGATACCTTTTAAGTCAGTGTGGGGTTGGGTTTTTGGTCTTTGTGTGGTGGGGTTTTTTTCTTTGTTTGTTTTGTGGAGTCCTGGTTTTAGTTTTGTAATGTCTAGACCACTGGAATTGTAAATAATAGATGAGTTGAACAATAACAATTTTTAACTAATTGGAAACTCTCAATATAGTTGATTCCCAGTGTGCATTCCAGAATCTTCCCAACTTAGTTTCCAGGTTATCCTGCAGGAATTGAAAAGAAAAAGCTTAGCAGGAAGTAGTTTTTACTGTTGTCTATTTGTAAACTTTTTAAAGCTTTTCTTGGAATGTGGGAAGGTTGTGTTAACACCTCTCTAGGAATTTTTTTATTATAAATTTAAATATTTGGCTCTTGCATCTTTCTTGATGTAACAGCATCCTTTGTAATTTAAATACGGTTGGGATTAGTTTTTCTTCCATTCATGGAAGAGTAAAATCTTTTGTGTTCTGCTTCTCTGAAATGGTTTGTGCAAGATTCTAATGTGAAGCGTGTCATACGGGATGTTTTGAGGGACAAATACTTATTTTTATTATGGGTGTCTAGATGATTGTTGTAATAATGACTTTATCATCTCTTCACATTTTTCTTTAATTTTTCCTTTGAAAGGTGAGAAGTAGGAGTCTCATGGATAAATCCCTGAGGTTTGTGTGGCTGAGTTTCTGGCTCTTTTGGATCCTTCTGAGAACTGAATCCCCCTGTCTCTACTTCCTTCCCCTGCCTGTGGTACCAAGCTCTCCCCATCCCTGGAGGTATTTTCCCCGTCCCTGGAGGGAGGTATTTTCCCCATCCCTGGAGGTATTTAAAAGATGGGTAGATGAGGTGCTTAGGGAGATGGTTTAGTAGTGGGATGGCAGTGCTAGGTTAACGGTTGGATGTGGTGATCTTAAAGGTCTTTTCCAACCTAAACGATTCTATTCTATGATTCTTATATCTGATGGATGGCAATGGCTTCGACATGAACTGTGGTGTGGCTGCATTGCATTCAGTGTAATGGATCATGATGAGTTGTTTCTTTTCTCTGTTTCTGCTTTTTCTGTAGATTTCTCAGCACATTCTTAGCACAAGTGGTTTGTACGAAATGCAAATGTGCCAGTTGCCCTGGCACTAGCTGCCTCACATAACGTCTCGAAGTGGCTGTGAGGTTCTAGAAAGAGCTACGGCTGTTCAGGTGTTATGTGCATTTTCAGAAGCCAAGATGTTGAAGTATTTGTTGCACTGCTGAGAAATCATTCTTCTAACTTGGAACTGAGACAAATTACAGGTTTTTGAAACTACGCTTGTACAATTTGCCATAAACCATCTCTATTCTTTACAGCAAGTTTGGCGTGACTCTGGTATTAGTCAATAGGGGTTAAAAGACTCTACCTGTGGTAGCTGGGCTTCAGACGGTAATGGTTTTTGTACACCCTGAAAGATCTCTATATCGAAACTGTCAATCCCGGATGCTTTAGCTCTGACGGGAGTAGCCAAGCAGTTTGTTTTTCCTAGACCTGATCAATACGAGCAGATGGTCTTAGATTACAGGTTGGGGATTGACCTCTCAGATGAAGTAATTGGGCATGGGCTCAGTTTTAACAAGCTGATAATTATGTGGAACAGGCTGGTTGCTTCACTGGCTGGGTAGAGGGCTGGAAGAGTGTGCTGAAGAGAGATCTAACTGGGACGGTGCAGGGTACGTGCCCAAACCCCATCTCTGTGACACCAGAAAAGCACATCCTTCGCAAGGCTGTGGCTTAGGAACCAGAGCAGGGTATGCCAGGATCCTTTCCTTTGCTCCCTGAGCTAAGAAATAGCAGAGAATCTCTGTGCTTGAAAGGGGCAAAGGATCCAATATTTGTGTGTTTTTGCAGAATCCCATCCTTCGAAGGAGACAATCCTTAAGAGCTGGTCAAAAATCCCAGAGTTAGCCTATATCATTTACAGTGATAAAACATGTTTCTAAGCTACCTCTAACTATATAAATATGATTGTAACTACTACAGCGTGCTTGTGTTTTATATGCTTGCATGAATGCGAAGGGGCTTACAAAAAGCAGTATTTAGGAGCAAACCGTAGGACAGTATTTCAGCCTGGTGATATTAGAGCGTTCTTCAATTACAGATGTAGGTCTTTGCCACTCGAATTGCATTAAGTGCAAGTTTTTGTCTCGGTTCCTTGTAGAATAAACGTTACTAGTGCAAACATTCATTAATAGAACGGTGCTCATCATTGAAAGGCCACTGTGTTTGCCTGCATACAGGCGCTTCAGTACTGTAGACTTCCTCTTCTCCAGAGCTATTTAAGACAGTCTGTGAAAAGGGCTGTAAATATCAGTGTGGTACAGCACCATAGCACTTCACTTGTGTCAGAGAAAGCATGTTACCAGTTAAATATCTAACCTACCCAGAAATTGTATTTGGCATCCATTTAGGCAGCTGTTTAGAATGAAAAGCGTATTATGAATGAGATGCTTCTCACTGTGTGACTGGCTATGAGAAATGTGTCAGTCATTAATGGAAGAAAAATGCTATTGTTTTATAAATCTGACAAAGTTAGGATGATATTTTGATGTCGAGTATGTACACGTCTGTGTGTGCACAGTGTATTTTAAGACCCATGGCAGTGCAGTGGTAATAGAGACCTGAGGGGACCAAAAAAAAAAAGAAAAAAAATAAGACTTTTTGTGGGTGTCCTTTTCTTAACACCTATTGTTTTGTTCCTTTCAGCATCAAAGCCTTTTTCCTTCCTCTCAGCATCAAAGGCTGCAATCTTACTACCCGGTGTGACTTGTTGAATTGGCAGCCTCACTGATGTAATGAGTGCAGGAGCAGCACTGCAGCGCATTTTATCTGCTCATGGGACTACACCGAGGTAGAATGGATGTCTTTAGGTTACGCTTTAGTGGGATTGCCTTTGAGTGGCCTAATTGGGTGAAAACTCCATTTTAATAGCTGATAATTAGTTGGAACATTCATGTGTTTTTCCATGAGGTTGTCATCACATACCTTTTCCCGAGAAGACGGCATTGGTTAAAAAATGAGTTTCCAAAAAGTAGCTCACACCGCAATAGGTTATTTTTTTACATGATCTCTCTGCTGTCTGCTGTGGGGGTGCAGAGCACCCCACAACCACGCACGGTTGGGGGGTGGTATCGCACAGGTATATGTGCAGCAGCAGAACCCAGGACGAAACTTTTAAAATGAACTTGTGGTGTTTCAGAAGCCTTTGAATAGATGTTTTACATAGCCTTGCCCCAGCTGACTCTTGAGAGAGCCACAGGGGCTTTCTGATGTAAATACTTGATGGGAAATTAAGGCGTTCGCTGACACATCAGAAGACTTGTCATTATGTCAGATGTAAAATATATGGTATCAAGAGTCTGTGGTGGTTTCTGCCATTGACTGCTGGTATGAAGCAGGGAAAAGCTTTTAACCTCTACTTTTATTTTAAGGCATTTATAAAGATACGGTGATGGTGCCTAGCTACCATCTTAGAAAGGTAACTCTTAGAAAGAATTTAAAGGATTTTGATCAGTTTGGACCCTGCATATGAATACATAAAAAAGAAAAGGATGTGCCTGTGGTGAACTGTGAGTCTCCTTTGGTTTTCTGATAAGGATTTTCAGTTGCCTGCTGAAAGGCAACCTTGCTTTTACAAGGCCAAGTACATAATAAATTTCTCCTTATTAGAGAGGATATGGGCATAGGGTAGGAACTCGGTGAGAAATCAGGCACGGACCATTAACATCTGTGCAATACGTAGACTGCATTTTCTTCACAGGGGACTTGCAAAGCTGTAGAAACACATAAACGGCAACATAGGTATAACTCTATGCATAGAGAGATGGCTGCTGCTGGTTAGAAATAGTATTCCAGAGCTTGGTTACACTAGAAAAATATTTTTCTTGGTAGAAACTTTAATTATAATTAGTGTCTGCTCTGAATGGAAGTCCTTAACTTTTTAATACAAAACTGAACACTTTACATTGGAAAAAATTGTTTTTCAATTCATACAGAAAGTCTCGATTAGAAAATGCCATTTTTTGACTGTAATATGAATTCCTTTAATTTGCTGTGTTCGGCTGCCCGTGTAGATAGACTGCATCTCATTAAAGCGCTGTGTTGTTGAAGGTATTTTCTGACCCTGCAAGTTCCTCATTAAAGTAGTTTTCTGAACAGCTCTGAATAAAGGAACGTGTTTAACCTCGCTTTTCTCTTACCTACACCTTTAGTTTGGTCTTGGGGGGAGAGGTTAGTTTGTTAAGCTTTACTTTAAGCTTTGTCTGGCACAAATTAGGAGCTTCCCGCTGCACACACAGTCACCTTCTCAGAAATACCTTGTCTTGTCTGTTTTGGCTGCCAAATATGTCAGGGAAATAACACATTGATACACAAAAAGCATTTTGTATGGAAGAGCTCTGCCGTATCCCCAAGCAAAGCTGAATTCAAGATTTGAATGACTTGGTCCTGTAATATTTGAAGTAATGTTTCTTGGTGGTGGGGATAGTTTTCTTTTCTGCACCCGAGTACAATTTATAACATTTTATCTGTAAATTTTTTAAAGTATATTTCAGCATTTCTGGGCATATGTGCATGATCGAATGGGTTTTGATAGTTATTTCATATAAAAGGATAATGTCTTCTCTCAGAGTTCAACTTCTGGCCACATGAAGTTTGTAATGCTTTTGCTTTTTAAGAATATAACGTGAGATAGAATGTAGTCTACCAGCAGAAGTTTTTGCTTTGGAAGCTAAATTTTTGGAAGCCTGGCTGATTTTCTGTGACCCGGGATGCTACACATTTCTGTAACTTTGCAAAATGATCAAAAGCGAAAAGGATATATCCTTTTTGCATCACCCGTGAGAATATCCAATTTGTGGCATTTGACCATGTAAGTGAATGTAATTCCCTGTATAAAGGTTAGTAGAGTTAAAATAAATCAAGCTATTCCTTGTAAAAGTTAATAGCTTAATAAGCACCTTAGGCACAAGAAGGGATTTTCACTCTTTCAATATTAGGAAATAGTAAAGCCTCCTGCAAACGGGACGTGACATCTCAGAGGCATCTGAAGGCTTTATTTCAAGGCTGGTAAAGTGGATGAAACCGGGTGGCATGCTCGGAGACTCCGACTCGAGTCAGTGACAACGATGGGCTCGCTTTTGGTGGTGGTGGTTTTGTAGTTATTTACTTGGGAGGCAAAATGTGTGGCCCAGCGAGCAAATGAAACCCCCTAGCTCCCCCGATGTGAGTAGATACCTTAAGCAGTTTCTCTCTAATGTTCAACTATTAGCGCCTCTCGCTGGGCACGTAGTTCTGAGAAAACTCACCCTCACCTTTCCCAAAGGAGATGGCATTTGCAAACATCCTAGTTATATAAGAGGCTGCTTTCTTTAGCATTCCTGAGGCATGCGAGGGATGCCTGGCTTGGAGAAAAATCGTGATGTTCTAAACCCGCAGAACCTAATTATGTAGAATAGCTTGATGTATATGCAGAGACGCTTAAGGAAAGTTAATAAATGCACTTTTAGTCCTGAACAAAAGCCCAAGCCTGGAAGAAAGGGGAGGAAACAAGAGAATTTTTTATGGAATATTTGAATAATGAGATCAGTACAAGATTGCACGTTGAAGATACCTTTTAGGCAATTTAGGTGCTTAGGCTGAAGAGTTATTATTAAACCACTAACTGAGGACCTTGAAGTGCAATGTTGCATGAGATTATGTGCAAGGATCATTTCCTGCACTTTATAACTCTGTCGCTTACTGACAGCAAAAAGAAAGAAACTTTATCTCACATGGCTAAAAGTTTGGGCTGATTTATGTGACGTGGGTGCCCGACTAGCATGATATATGAAAACAGCTCTTCTGCTGATGAACTTCTTGTTGTTTCGCAAGAGGTTTGATGTATTTTGAGCAGGTTTACAATCTGCCCTGTGACAGCTTCAGTGCCCAGTCAGTGGAGATAAATTGGAGATGGCTGGCAGTGAAATCTTAACAAATGTGCTGACATCCCAGCTGAACCACAGGCATATGATTTGATTGATTGTTTTATTTATTTATTTATTTCTTGGACCTGGGTGGAGGCAGAGACTTGCTGTCACTTGAGGTCCCTCTGCTCCTGCAAGCCTCAGGAGATGAGCGCTTTTAATTGATGTACACTGAAATACATTGGAGAGTGCTCTTTTCACTCAGCACTGATGGTTCTGTTACAAACTTTGCTAGTTTTCTCTCACTATTGTACATACCAGGCTGGGCAGCTTTTTGATGTAGTGTGATCCCAGATGTTGTAATATGTAGTCAGCGCTTTCTCATCTGTTTCCCTCTAGTGTAATTATAAAGCCTTTGCAGCCTCCACCATTGCTTCTTTTCAACTTTGTTTAGCCAGGCTTATTTCTGAAACTAATAAAGGAGAAGGAACTGAAGAATTAATATTGGCACCTGCCAGTGCTCAAGTTAATGGGCTATATGAAAGAAAGCCTTGTGAAATTTCCAATTTATTTTTTTTTTCTGTTTTAATTACTCTGGTTATCCTATAGCACCAGTCAGCACTTGAAGCAGTGTTAATTTATTTGCCACAAGAAATCGCATAAAAAGAACTACTTCCACATGTAATTTCAACCCTTACATTATTCTGAAACATCTGATACAATTAAGGAGAAACCCTAAGCCTGGCATTTCTGTCTCTTACAAAAGCAGAGCTTCAGCGTGGGATGTTGCTCTGCTGGACGCTGAGCTGGGAACTGTGAAGGCAGTAGCTGGCCCTGCAGTTTTTAACCAACCCTCTTCGTTGTGGCTGTCTGGCTCTGCTCCTACATGTTTCTGAGCACCTGAGTATGGCACTTTTTTTGTGCTAGTTGCTGCTTTTGGCTGTGGCATAGAAAGGGATATTTGAACCCCAAGTCCTACACAGGATCCAGCCAAGCTGATTTGGAAGGGACAAGTCCTGCAGTGCTCCTGTGCTGAGTATTCAGCAGCAACTTTGTGAGTTGCAGAGTTTTGCTTTTTCTTTTTTTTTTTTTTTTTTCAGACGACTGATATTTGAAATAAAATAACAGTTAAATGATACGCGGTAAGGTGAACTGCGCGTCTGTCTCGCTGATCACCTACACTGTGTTTTTGTGTAGGCTGGACAGTAATAGGCAGTGACTCATTACCGGTCCGTGCAAGTTGGTGACTCCCATCAAAATGTCTCTTGCTTATTAAGTTTAGGCATTCGGTTACCTCAGGTTTTTAAAAGTCAAAGCAGCAGCGCCGTATCTGCAAAGCCTTTGATCTTAGAATAAAAAAATGCTCAGCATGTGAGGGTGAAAATCAGAATGATGTGCTGCGTTTTGGGAAGATGAAATGGGAAACGAGAAATATCTAAACAGTATTTTTGTCCAGATATTCATCAAATAGTGGCTTCATTGGTTCAAAGGCCACATAGAGAGTGAAACAGCGGTCTCGAGAGGATGCTACTTACTAGCAAGAGGAAACTACCTAATTAAAGGAAGACATCAGTATAGCATGTTAAAATGTCAAAATGGCTGTTTATCTGAATTGCCAGCAGGTCCCTGCTAACTCTTCATAAATGTCAAAAAATCTTCCCATGGTAGAGTGTTTGCCCAACTTTCTCTTTATAGAGGCAGAAAGTATAGCTGCCAGATTCTGGGTTTCTAAATGTTCAGTATAACTACAGGGTAGGTACAATAAGAGGTTCCTTTTCCCATGTCTAAAAGGTCCGAAGCCTCCTTTTTTTCAAAAATTGGTTCATTTTTTAGTACCACAAAACAGACGCTGTGTAATTTCTGCGAAAACAAGCTGTATACTTGTCACGGGGCAGTGAATAATGGCTTTCTTTAACACTTTGATTTTAAAATGGGAATTGCGTCTTCAGCTTTCTAAAAACATTTCTTTTTTTGCTGAAGATTTCTAGTCTCTCCTTTGGGGGTGGTTGAGTTTTTATCTTAGTTTTTTGCTTTCTGATGCTGTTTTTCTTCTCCTTCTCCCATTTGCAAGAACGACATCCCACCTGCTTATACGTTACTGGTTCAAAAGTAGTCCTGTTTTAGTAGTTGCAATGTAGCAGCCTCTTCCTAAAGTACCGTAGCAATGTAGTAAGGAATTACCACATCAAAAAGGAAATTAATTTCCACTGTCTTTACTGAGAATAGTTACTTAAAAGGAATGAATTTCATTTGAAAAGATTGGATTGTTTGTGATATAGCCCTAAAAAAAGGATCTGGGGTTGCTTGTGCTGCTACCTTGACGCCTTTCTTTAGGATTACCAAGCACACACACAGGAAATAAATAAATAATCAGAGAAAGGGAATTAATTTCTCCAAACTTTCCACAGCTAGATAAACAAAATATTTCTGGTGTAATTCACTTGGCTCTATCACAGTATTTGTTTTTTGTTCTTGTAACATTTTTTTCTCTTGTTTTTGTCTAATATTGGTAGTTAAGACTTTGAAGGATCTCGCTGTCCTCTCTGAAAATATGAATTTGCTCAGTCTGAAATCTACCTTTAAAATCTTTCATCTTTTTACTATGCATTTAAATGATTTTTTTTTTTTTGCAAGAGTCCATAGCATCTTATTTACGAAAATATTATGATTAAAGGGCATGATTGAAGGGTATTAACTTCCCATGCAGTTGCATCACTTGGGCAAAAGGAGGGCCCCTCATCTCTCTGTGGATGCATGAATAGCACCAGTCCAGCATCTGCCATGACTATTTAAAATAATAATGAATTTAGTTCTTAGGAAAACAAAGGATTAACAACAGTAGCTCATGCCAGAATTAGAGTGGGGAAGTGCTGCAACAGCGTTTCTCAACCACTCTGCCAAGACACTTGAGTTTTAGCTGGTAAGAACAAAGCTGTTCAAGTCATTTAAATTACGCTTTGCAAGAGGAGCCTCCAAGGTCCCTGAACACGTGTTCTCAAGATGTGGGTCGTAACCACGTTTCGGTGTTCGGTGCTCACACTTGCTTGTCTAATGGCTGACAGGCAGCAAGGTCATTATGCTGCTTTGTTTATAACAGAATCATGTCATGGCAAAGGTTGGAAGTAAGAGTCAGAGATATTAGGGCTGAAAAAGAGCTTCTGGAGTCATTTTGTACTTAGCTTTGGGTTATTACATGATAGTACTGCTAGTTTTCTACAGTAGTTCTTTGTCACATCCAACCTTGAAACCTCTGTTTGAAATGGTGATCTCAGAATCTCCTTTGCCAAATCATTACGCTATTTGTTTTTAGTAGTTTCCTTTTCATCTTTTAAGATGTTAGCTTTAGTTTCTTGACTACAGGCGTTTTTTCTCTTGCACTTGCCTCACTTTTTATGAATACCTCCTAGGCTTTTATGAAAAATGTTAGATTTTAGCCATTTTTTCTTTTCCTCTGGTTAGCTGTTGGAACGACTTTTAAAAAATGGGTCTTTCTAATCAAATACAGCATTTTGTTTCCTGACACTTTCTGGATGCTTTTCTGGGCATGGTTGGTGGGTATTTCTAGTGTAAATGCTGTAAACGTGCACTTCACCACCAGGTATAATGGGCAGATGGACCAAATTCTGCCAGTATACTGGGTGAAACTTTGGACATGCCTGGGAATGGTACTCTTCCCTCAACTCCAAACCAGAAACTTCACTGTCTTCTTCCTAATACAATAGTATTTTTGAAAGTTTCAGTAAGAATGTAAGGTGCTCGGTTGTAGCTTCATGCTTGCTATTGCACGAAGTTCAAAAGTACAATCTTGAAGCAACGCATCATTCTACATACCAACCCTGTTTTGGCTTGTTTCTGTAGAAGTATCCCAGAACACAGCTATTTATGGCCTTAGTTTAGTACTGTCTGCTTTCAGTCAGCTTGCCTTCTCTGTGGAGCCTTGATTCCTCTGAAATGCCCCATATGGACTGGCCGAAGTTTTAAATCCATTTATCTAGTCTTGTCAACTGCATTTGCCACATCTGCAATAGCATTAGCCCAGGACGTTTTATGGGGATGGGTAATATCCTTGGAGTTGCCTGGGGATCCTTGGAGAATTCAGATACTGCCTTGATGATGTTCCAGTGTGTCTCTGAATGTGGTTGTATTTATTTTCACATTAGTCAATGCATGTGCTTGTTCTGCCAGCTTACCCCTTTATCTCAGGATATATTTTCAGTGCAGGTTCTTATACTGTATTTTGGCAGTGCTGTTCCGAAGACTGGGGTGTTTTGTTCAATGGCTCATATAAGTCAAATCCTTTCTATTTGAAGAAAACTTCAGCAGCTCATTATAAATGATCATTTTATCTTTCTTGCTCTTTTTTTTTCTTCTCTAATCCATTATGAATACCAAAGTTCACCAGTAAAATAAACCAGAGAATATTGTTATTACCTTTCTTCTGGGCTAGGTCAATCTCGGTGGCAAAAAGTGAGTGGGAGAACAACGGGGCTTTGCATTGCTTGTGCCCAGCTCCAATCATGTGGAGCAGCAACCTGGAGCCCCAGAGCTGTTTAGGGAGGAGTTGTAGATCTGGGAGTTGTATAATGAATGAGTATTTCTAAAGAGATGGAACAGGTTGGAACTCAGTAGGCCCTTTCTCTGAGTGTAGGATACCAGAAATCTTGAACTCCAGCAAAGGATTATTCTGAAATAGGACTATGTTTGATAGTCTGCTGCTTGAATCAGCTTTATGTGGAAGAGAACCGCATTTTCTGCACAGGTTGACCTTAGTAGTGTCTGGCAACTTTGTATCTCAGATATTCAAACAATTATGTTTAGTTTAACTAAACAGCAGATAGCTAAAGGAAATCAACATACTAACACTGAAAATGATTGTGTTAAGTTTCTAACCACTTTCTGTTTAGCAATGTAAAAAAGTAAATAATGGAATATGTATGTTGTTGTTCTTCCTAATAAGAAATTCCCACAACTAATGTTACTCCATTTATTTATTAGTGCTTATACATTCCTCCTTTTATATATATATATAAAAACGCATACTATTTATGCATAGAATTAATTTTTTTTTCATATTTACCTGGGCAAATATCAGTTAACAAGAACCATTTGAATCATTGTAGATCAAGCTAACAGAAATCAATCATTGTCCAAATTGGAAGTTATCCTAGAAACAGCTGCACTCACCAAACTTAATGCAAAAGGAAATAAAGCACTAAGTAAACCAGCTTCAAAGTAAAAAAGCTGGATGGGTGACTTGCACTTTAGAGGCAACTGTGAAGGTGAAAGTCTCATTTGTAGGACAACTGGGAAACCCTTCCTAGCCACCACCTCTAAGGAAAATTAAAAATTGTTCTTTGGAAAATTAGGGAAATATTCTGCTGTATCTATGTGATAACAAACCTTCAGGAAATCACAGAAAATCGTTTGGGTGGTATAATGGCAGGAAAAGGAGAACATAATGAGAACACAACTGTGATGTTTTGGTGTGGTTTATTTTCCACACTGGGGTGACCAGCTAGGACAGACCAAATGTGTGAGAGCTATCACAGGAGCTACAATGGTGGCGTGGCTCTGACCTGAGGAAGAAGAGACAAGAAATGCTCAACTAAGTAAAGAAAGCAAAGTGAAAAAGTAGAGAAGTTCTGGGATACTATTGTGGAAAGACAGTGAGAATGGAAAAATAAGACAAGATGGGACTCAGCAGTCCTGTCCTAAAATTTGGGAATTAAACTACTGCTGTAGAATTTATATGGTTTTGGCCTCTTTCCAGTGTGTTTTTGGATTTTCCCACAGAAATTTTAGAAATGCCAGAATTGGTCATTTTGTAATATGTATTTTAGCATAGATTTTTGATCTATGTTTATCAGGAAATCCTGTTGGTTTACATTCAGATTTTCCATTAGATATGCTGATGTCTTGATTAGTGTGAACAGCTTAATTAGATAACAGCAAACACATATGTGGACATTATTCTGATTTAAGAAACTCTTACTTGGATTTAGTGCTTATACTCTTGTTTAGCTCATCAGCAAGCTGTATAGCTTTAGGTGAGGTGGTTGTTCGAAGTTGATTTATTTAAGCTAGTGCCACTCTTGTATAGATCCTGGCTTAATTTCAGGCTAATTTTGTTTTAACTGGAATTGATTAGGAAGCTATTTAAGATAAGCTGGTATAAATGACTCTTAAACAAAAGATGTGCAGACAGATTCACAGTCGTGGAACTACAATAGGTTAATACACACATTTAGGTGTTCCATCTTCCTCTAGTAGTTACCTGAAATGTGATTAGCATCAGCAAAACAAAATAAAATGGTATTAAATGTTTCCACAGACACATGGTTGAATTACTTTGGATCTGCTGAAACCTCTTGCAGTGGTTTAGTAGAGGTTGCAGTTCTCTTAGAGCACAGGCACAGGAGTTACTGCAGCTGAGTAGGTCGGATGTGTGGAGGAAGGGCGAGGACCTGCCATGCCTATAGCCCATGGTAAACAACGAAGGAAGCTTACACAAGGGCATTTTACAGTCTCATATTTACCCCAGGTGAAGAACATACACAAATGCAGTTGCTATTGCTCATGATAACCTCTTGTGATGTGTTTAGTCAGTTGTTGAACTCTGTTGTATACTTGGAAATGTAGGCCAAGCCAAAAAAACCCCACCCCCCTCCAAAAAAGTGAGGATTTTGAGATGAGTTTTTGAAAGGTTTAAAAAAAAATATTTTTTTTTTACAAGTAGTTCTTAGTATGTATCCATTAGGACTATGCTTCAGCTGCCACAAAGGAGAAGTGGTCGTCTTCTATTGCTGGCTATAAAAATGCAAAAATTGAAGTGTGAAGATATAGCTAAGAAAAATATCAATGCACAAGAGTTTCTGTAGCAATTTCTGAAAAACATACCTTAGACAGTTATACTGGTGTAGTTCTACAAAATCTAGGGACTACCATGTAGAAAGTACTGGGATGCATGGTTTTCCAGTCCGGTGTCCTCTTCTGACAGTGATCAATCCTAGGTGCTGGTTGTTTGTGGTCTGTTTTTCTATTTGTGAATATGTGATGATGCAAAAGTATTTCTTTCTCATGGGTTTTAAAGGCCCATCCAAGAAGTTCCTGGCCTTGTCTTGAAGTGGGAGAGAGTAAGGAAGGATCTTACCACAGGGCCATCAAATTGGGCAGACAGGGATCTTGAAAGTACTTGCAGCCTCTCCCCAGAGGCAAGATTAACCTTACCGCTTTTACCTATGCTGCCTGGTTATTTATCATTTATAATCTGATCATGTTCCCCTTCACTGGTGTCACCCCTGGAAACAGCCTTTTAAATTTTCTGGAGGAGAGGGTGGGTTTTTTCCCCCACACTTCTTTTTATATTTTCTGTTCTCTATCTACCCCTGAATTAAGTCACTGCTTCGGTAACTGATCAGTCATTTGGAATCTCTTGGACTCAAGAGTTGGACCCCATTTTCCATATGCGGGCAAAAGACTGGCCTGTATAATAACTTTTTACTAACTTCTCCATTATTTCGTATGTTCATTTTCCCAGTCTCAATTATATAATTAGAGAGATAAAGTCTATAGATAAAGCCAAGCCCCCACTAATCTATTTTCGCTACTCAATGTTCCTGCCATCAAAATCAGGCTAGGTGGAAGCAAATGCAATTCCAGTTTATTTTAATGGGAATTCAGGATTTTCAGATCATGGCTTATGAAACTGCTGCTGATACCAATTTGTTGTAAATTATTCTTGTTTTGCATAACCCCCGAACATATTAACTTGCTACTTAAACCGCTGCTGCCTGCTGCTAACAATTAGATAACCAGGTTGTCCCTCCAAGCTTTTCACTACTGAACTTGGCAGCGTCTGACTGGCCCTCCTCTGTCTCATCTCTGGGAGTCCAGCTCCAAAGAGCCAATGTTAAATTTAGCGAACGCGAAGACTGAATAATCACATGGATTCCTAACTGCTCATCCAGGCCAAGTCTTCTCTTGCTTAAGTTGGAACCATTTCAAGAGCTCTTATAAAACTGAGTTATTTTAGTAATCTGGAATTCATAGAAGATTTGGCTGTGAAAATATAATAATTTTTTTCCTGTATATTAGGAAGGACAGTTCTTAGATTTTGCAAACAGCTTCTACTTTTTACTTGGACTGTGGTATCTTAGTGCAAATGAGTGTCGAGGTAGTAGGCTTATTTGAAAATAATAGAAATTAGATGGGTAAAATGGTAATTAAAGTATTTAGTCTCTCCTGCTGTTGTTGTTTTACAATTATTTTCTGCTGTTTTCTTTATGTTCTTAAATATTTCCTTCCCTCTGTTTATGGTCTGGTAGAAAATTCAACTTGACGTTTGCCTACAGGCTTAATTTTGAAATTGTTTTAACTGTGTGATGCTTTTCTGGGATGGAAATGAAAAGCGGCCCTAGAAAAGGGCACAAGTTTCTTTTTTAAACCTTTTCTCGAAGGAAGTTCTCTTTGTAAGAAAACCTGAAGTAGTCAAGGGGTAGAGAAAAAAGTAGAGGGAGCTCCACTGTATCCTTTCCCACACGTTTCAGATGCAAGGGACAAATGGGTTGGGTTTTTTTGGTAATAGCTGCTGTTGCAGCTTTCTTAAAACATTAGCCATGCACAACGAAACCGCCATGAATAAACATTCCTCATGTCTGAGAGTTTTATTTTCCTTCCCCCACCACTTTGGAAATCTTCTTACACTGGGGCAGAGGCTGGAATCGTGTTGCATCGCGTGCAACCTTGCAAAGTGAGCACGTTGTAACCCAGGATTTTGAGGAGAAAGATGCTTTTTATAGAACACTGTCCTTTGCTACTCGGTGAGCCCTAACTCCGATTCTGACTTTGTTGTGCCACAGTTGTCAAAGATGGAGAAAAGACTCTGTAAGAAGAATGAGATAAAACTAAAGTCCAAACCTTACTGGAGGCTTTGGAGAGTGCATGGAGAGGCAGGTGGGGGGCAATCTTCAGTATTAAATGCAAATCCAGGATTTGGGAACGTGATATTAACAACTGATATTTTTAACAGTGTAGAAAGAATTGGTAACAGCAGTTCCAATTCTCTAAGAAGTTCAGGTGTCTGTGAAACTAGCTTTTGTCAGTAGTGCGGATATACAAAGACTGATAGGTAGAAATCATCCTTGAAGCCAGAAGTCTAGAATTTCAGCCCCGCCCCTGGCCACTAGGCAGCTGGGTTTTTCTTCTGGTGAGTTTTAGATAATTATTTTTTCCCCCTGCAGATTCATAATGAAAGAATTGCAGGATGTGCAGAAAGTGCTCCACGTGTCACTCTGTTCATTAGAAGATCCAGCTCTGGGAAGTGCTGTTGCTTCTTCCCCATGATGATCCACTGAGTTTAATCTTTGCTTCTCAACTTCGGAAGTGGCCACCTATTAAATTGGCTGAGAGCCTCATACTGAATCAATCATGGTGGCATCAGTCTCCGAGTAACTTCTGAAAAGTTGAGGAGTTAAGGAAAGGAGTCAGAGAACCATTGGTACAGATGAAGCGTGGCAAAAGGAGGGTGCCCCTGGGCAGGCAGGGCAGTAACATTTCCAACTGCTTGCAGGGTAGCAGGGGGGATTGATATGATTCAAGACAAATTTACGAGCATTGCATCACTCTTTTCTAAACTGGGACTGTTGGCAGCTATTAAATCAGTTGTAAGCATTACAGCTCTTAAGTTACATTATTCATCAAGAGTAACAAGGCTAGTTGCTGCTAGCCTATTTCAAGTATTTGCTGTACACTCATTTAACCCAGCGTTTACTCTAACCAAGAGAAGAGGGAAAAGAGCAAAACATGCCTTAATGGTGAGTCCTAATGTAGAAGGAAAGCTTTCCTCATTAGGGAAGAGTTAGAAAGTGAACTACAGTTGCATTTTGAAGGTGACGGGCTTCCCGGTCGGTGCAAATCAGTGTCCCTGCTTGTAGCTGGACCGGAACACAGCAGCTCGTAATCCCTGTCCCAAGTGGCTCAGAGCAGCGGAGGAAAATTGTGACAGCACTGGAGTAAGCTACCTGCCCTTACATTGCTGGCCACGCGGTGTTCAGACAAGGGCATTTTGTCAGTACCGAAGGCAGGTCCAAAGGAGTTTCACTACACAGTTAATTTATAAGGTGGGAACAAGCCAAAACAAAGGGTTGTGTGTGCCAGTTTCTTGGCGCCAGGTGGGAATGTGAGTGCTTAATCAGCTGCTATGGCGTGGTGTTGGAGCTGCGGTGCCAGGTTCATAACTGTGGAAAGCTGTCTTAGTCTTACTTCACGATGTTGGTACAGCAGACCACAGTGTTAGCAACATTCATCTCAGGAAGATCGTTTCAGATTAGTTATGCTATAGTATGGCATTTCACTAATGCATTTGGACAGTACCTTTAAAATACAGTTACACTTGCCTATCGCAGTTGCCTGTTGTATGCTTCTAATCCGACATAAAGCGCAGGCAGCAAGGAGAGGAGCAAGAAAAAAAATGTGTAAGAGCTTTCCTGACTTACATGGGCACTGAGGTTTATATTGGCCACAGAGCACATTTCTGAATGTTTCTGCATTTATTGTTACGAGGTTTCTATTATATGTCAGCTAACTGGATTCATCTGTCTGAAGAACAGAGCCACTTACATAGGAGAAAAGCTGCCTATGGGACGCTTACCACTGCCGCACGCACTTATTCTGTGGTGTTGGTGGTGAAATGAGAGATCATCATCTGCTGAAACATGGGCTTGAAGAAAAATGCGGTTCAAGTAGCCTTTTTGAGTAGCTCAGTGTTGTCCCAAGCTACACCAAAGCGGCAGGTTGCCTCGGGAGCTGGCTTCCACTTGCGGTGCACACAGCATCCCAGCATGGGGCTGGGAGCTCCAGCTGTGGCCAGAAAGCTTGGTCAAACCAACTTGCAAAGCCTTTACCTCAGGTGTAGATTTCGATCTACCAGTCCTCGGTTCTCAGAAACGCACAGGGTTAGTAATGCCTATAGGATGTGTGACCACTTACTGAGTCAGGGAGGAACTTTTTCCTCTTCACCTCTCTGTATCAGCTTGGGAGGACAGCAGAGATTCTTAGGATCTCAGTTGTCTTTGGGTTTTATATCTTGTTTGTTGAAAAAGAAATCATTTTAAGTGCGTTGTGTACCTCAGGACCTTTTCTGCAAAGCAAGGCAATGCTATTACCTTCACTTTATCAATCTCAGTGTGGTTCTGACTTAAGAACCGGGGTCTGGAAGGGGAGTTTCTGTCTACTGCTGGATGTTCAATTGGCATTTTTTTCGAATGTGGTATCTAGTGACAAAAAGCTTGCAATGCTGTATTTGCTGGAAACTAGTTGTCTCAGTTGAAGTCGTATTAATAGTCAGAAAATTATTTCTGTTATAACTTTATTTTTCAAGAACAGACTTTCTTCACTTGGCTGTTTTCATTGGAGCAATTAGCTACTGTGTTTACATTCAACAGCATAATCCTTGGTGATGTTAGAAATAGGTTATGTACCCCATGTTAAATAACATCGAGGTCATCCATCCTTTCCTACCTGTTGCCACGGGTAGGGCTGCTGAGGGTGTGTTCAGAGATGTGCTCCGTGGTGGGAGATGCTCCACGTGGTGAGGCGCTGTGCCTTGGCAACCCCCACCTGCTTTGCCTCAAACCTCTGGGCACCCCAGGCTTTGCAAGGAAATTCCTGAGAATCAGAGAGTGTCTTGCTGTATGGCAATACAGGGTGGTGGAAGAAAAAAGAATAGAGGACCTAGGTATGTTTTTCTTATAGCTTTGCCAACAGCAATCTGGAAAGAATGTTTTTCAGTTATCTGAACGGCTTTCTTTAACTTGATTTTTTGGTTAGCAGTAAAACAAGCAAATATTTTGTGTCCAGTCTCTTGGACAACAAACATGGTATTGTTTGGGTTTATGTACTATTTTGTACTGTGTGGCTGTAAGTTTAGAGTGTGAAGAGCACTTCCTTCCAGATGCTTTTTTGTTCCTTAAAATAATATAAACAAACACAAATACTAAATGTGTGACTTAGCCAAGAAAGAAAACCTTTTTCTTTGTCTTGAGATTTACTCTACTCTCTATGGCTGTAACTAGTTTTAATTTTTCCACATAATAGAAGATTTTAAAGGCTTTATTAAATGATAAAATCTAGGCCTTTCACTACAGATACAACCAGATCAAAATATGTCTATGCTTGAATATATTGGATATTCTTCAGAGGGCTGATTAAAGTACTATTCTGTTAATATGCAACAATTTCCTGTGTTTTATATACATCACTGAGATGGTATATCACTTATAATCTAGACAGCAAGGGACTGGCCTGACCCAGTAAGATTCAATTTTGGTTCAATATCCTACCATATAATTTACTTCACTATCAAACATGCCATCAGGTTTTCTGACCTGATTCGGTCAGAAAAAGTAAAATAGGTCTTTTAGAAACAGAACTCTGATCAGGGTTTTGCTAAGCAAAGTAGCCAGCCGTAACTTGACTTTCCTATTTCCAAGGTGAAGCAGAAAAATTATTTCAGCTTGGCTGCGGAGTGTGTGGCTCAAAACTCTTAGTCAGCTCCAAAGGATTCTAGTGGGAGTAGGTGGGAATATTCCTGGTAGGGAAAAAACTCACCACAACCCTTCTCCATCAGTTGGTACTGATACAGAATTTCATCTCTCGTGGTGGATTTGCCTAAATGCTTTTAACTTTTGAGGGGTTTGTATGTCCTTACAGCTTCCTTGGTTTCTGCTTTTGAATTGTTAAAGTAAGAAGTGGAAAAATGAAAATAAAAACAATGGTGTAGTTAAATCCTTTGTGTTTACAATATTCTTCTTTCAGTCAGAAAACGGTATGATGTGTATGCAGCAAAAGCTTTTGTATAAAGCAGCGCAGTCTCATGAAATAAATTTTAATGCTGTTTTTGAGTTCTTTTCCCCATAAAATGCAGTGGTGTTAACGTGCTGCTAGTGTTGAGCTTCAGTAGAGTTGAAAACTGTTAATTGAACATGTGGCATTTTATACTGGCACGCAGTGTCATTTGTTAAAGAAAATGTATACAGAATGCAGTACTCGAGACTTAGTTTCCTCTCCTTCCTGATGGATTTTCTGCATTGCAGAGTGAGTGCTGTTGAAGAACACCGAGTTCTTGTTGCTGTTACTGTTTGTAAATCTTCCTCACTACAAGGAGAGATTTAATTCTGTAGCGAATACCCTGTGAAATGCAATACATCAGATTCTTTGTTTTCTAAACAGCTGAGATTCTACTCCCCTTGAATTCACACAGGTATCAGGCTAGTGAATAAAAATGCTGTACTGTGGTTTGTTTGGTTTTTTTTTTAATTTACATTTAATTGGGTTTTTGTTCAGCAGATAATTGCTTACCCTGGAAAGCTAGACATTTTTAATACAGGCATAGAAAATGCATGTTAAATAATTAAGAGTTCTCTTTTAAACAGGCAAAATACCAAGGAAGTCTAGATAAAAGCTAAAACATACAATGTATAAATACTGCACTTGAGTGGTTAGATAGTTTTGCAAAAGCCTTGGGCTTTTCCTTTCAGCTGCAAGGAGAAGATTGTCAGTGTGCAGATGTCCCCAGAGGCCGTAACTGTTTAATTTTCAGGCTTTCCGCTGGAAGGATGAAAATACAGTCAGTGAAAAAGTCACACGAAGAAGGAAGGCTGTTACGACGATGATGAAACCATAATGGTTTGGTCTTTTGGTTAAAGCCTTTCTTTAGTAACCACTGAAACCTCTCTTTGTGCCTATTCCACATCCTATTAAACGTGGTAAAATACAGACGTTAGATAATACCTGTTTATTTGTGGATATACGTTTAATGGCTTTCCCAGAATAAAATCATCTTTTTTTTTTCCATTACCAGGGCTTTTTGAATCTTTGTTCTTATAGAAATATCTCACAATTTTAGCAATGCTGAGATGCACTGAGATCTTGGAAGGCTGGTAACCGTGAGTTACGTCTACATTATCAAGTAGCGGGCCAAGTAGGAGCAGATCAGTAGTGGTAAGCAGTTGGTATGAAGGACCCTGTTGCCAATACCATAACCATTTCAGCATGGTTTACTCCAGAATATCTCTAGTCAGGTCCAGTAAACTCCCTGTAGCAGGGAGTGCATCATCCAGTGTAGCTGCTCCTGTGCCCTGGAGACACTTTATATTGTGAACCAGATCACGGCAAGAGGGGAGAACTGCGATTTTGCTTTAAAAGTGCTCTACAGATCTGAACTAAAACACTTGTGTAGATGCAGCCATTAAGTGACATTAACAGCATTACTAGCAAAGCAATGGCTGTCTCTTATACGCTGTTAGAAATTATGACTGTGTTCTGATGCACTAAATTACATCCCAGACTTATGTCAGCAAGTAATGACAGCGGCTTAGGCCATAGGAATTTTTCCATAGAGGTTTAAGCGCCTGCCATTGCAGGGCCATTTCTCTTCTTAAGAGCTCCCCTTTCCCAGCACCGGCTCTCAGTGAATTCAAGCAGCAATATGTCAGTGGCTGGCAGTGAAACTAACAGTAAGGGGTTCAGTAGCCCTCAGCAAGTGAGGCAGAGCCACACAATTTCAGCTTTTTGTCTCCTGTTAATCTGAGTGCTTAAAAATGCAGAGGTTTTTTTGGTTCGTTGGTTTGGGTTTTTTTTTTTTGTAAGGAGGACAGTGTAGCATCTCCAGTGCTTGCTTCCTAAACCTTAACGCTTATATTTGTCTAGCCATGTCTTGCCTCCAGTGGTTGAATTCACAAATATCTTAAAATTGGGGGAACAGTGCACTGTCTTTTGGAGACCTCTTCAAATTAGAGATAAACTGAAAGAACTAACTTTGACATGTGAGAAAGCGAGAGCTCATGAAAAACAAATAGATAGATATTCTAGCCACTGGCCATTAATTGAGCCTTTTTACTCTTTTCTTTTTTTTTTTCTTTTTTTTTTTTTTTTTTTCCAGCAGCTGGAATATTTCAGTGTTATAAAATTGATTTTCTTTTTTATGTCAGTGGGCTGCTTGTGACAGGTACTGGATTAAGAGCTCCCGAAACCAAAGTCCTCTCCCTTTAACAACAAAACAGGTTCAGTGGGGGCATAAGGAACATGAGCTTCCCCCATACTGCTCAATCAATATGCCTCAACCCTGACCCGAAAGAATATCTCTAAGGGGCAAGGCATTTGTTAAATTTCTATTCCAATTAATTTGACAGCTCTGCTGAGACTACGAACAAAAGTACTGATTCATGCTAATTGCAGTAGTGGACCTATGTCACTGGGGAGCTGGGCTGAGCTCTTCATACCATCACACAACCCACCAGGCAGCATTTTCATTAGGAGGTGTCACTGGAAGAAAGAACATTGGGTTTGGAGCCTGTTCTGCATTAATTTTTTCACCTGCAAAATGGGGACAGCAACACTCTCCTGTAATGCGTTAACAAGGGTGGAAAGTTGCAAAAGAGCATTCAGCCTCAGTAAATGCAAAATCATCTTCCCTCCCTCCCTCACTCCCAGAGAGAAAATGTAGACTTTTTGTATGTCCAAATTAACTGGCTTGGGATATGTGCATTCACACAGACAACTGGGAGAGGTAAGCCTGGTCAATAGATTGCTGGAAATAAAAAACAAAGCAAAGTCCCAGATGTGTTAGAAACAGAGAGTAAGAGATAAAAAGTAGTCCAATATATAAATCAGTCTGTTTCATCAGAAGGGTTAGAAAACAGTAAGAGCATTTTCCACCTGATAAATGGCAGTGTAGAACTAGAGATGAGTATAATCAAAGGTCTAGAAGATATTCCTATAAAAGCTGATTGAAAAGTTTGTGATTGTTCGTCACAGACAAGATAAGTTCGTGATGGATCTTTGTAAGACAAGGAATGGCTTAGAGAAGATACATCAGGAGCAGCGGTTCTCCCTGTCTCCTAATAAAAACGACAGTTACATTGATTTGGCTAAAAGGCTACCAAATCTGAAGGTAAGCTGAAGGAAGGATGTGTTTTTTCACTTCATGTTGACTACCTAGACTAGAGAGGAATGTCGGAGGAATTCACTGAAACCAGTCATTAGCAAAAAAACCATTGGATGTTCCACATGAAGGACATGAAGGCTTATCATTATTTTTGTTAAAAATAAATTATCAGATATATCTTGGGTTTCCAGGTTTTTGAAATAATATCTAAGTTATAGGGATGAGGGTGAAACAATGAGGGATGGCAGATGATCATCCCCCATTGGCCTTCCTCTCGCACTTCCATATGGTGCTACGATTAGATGCAAGATAGGCACCAGGGTAAGTGCCAGGGCTAGATGTAATCTGTATGACAATTCATTGGTTCTTCTTTATTTATATTACCTTTCATATTGTTAACCTGTTAATCTGGCCTGGTTCAAGCACAGGGAAATGATATAAAAGTCCCCAAGTTATAAAAATTGTTTTTCATTTATTCACTAAATCTAGCCCGGGAGGATTACCAGGCCCTTTCTTGATTTTTCCACTGAGCTGGAAAGAAAACATCTTCCCAAGAGCTCGTGCCCAGTGGGACAGGGGCTGCCATGTCCACCAGGTCAAACCTTGGTTTGCTTTCGGGGCAGGGGGTTGGTTGGTTGGTCTTGTTTGTGTTTTTGGTTTCTTAAAAGTTCTGACACAGAGAGGGGGAGCTTGAGGAAAGACTAAAGCAGAGCGATACTGTGGTTATCCCTCTGTGGCACTTTCAGCCTGATGTTAGAAAACATTTCTTGTTTGGAGCTGTTGGGATCCTATGTCTAGTTGGCCTTTGAGGAGACCGTAGTGTAATTCTAGTTCAAGGAAAAAGTATCTCTCTACTTTTTGTCCTTGCCAAATGGTCATTTAAAGCTTCCAGATTTCTTGTGTGTTTGTACAACCTTTTTTCTCCTGTTCAAGTTGATGCTGGTGGGTTTTTTCTGGTATTTCTTTAATTTAGATTTTTTTTTTTTTTTACAATACTACTTGAATTAGGAAGTTATTTTTCATCACTGTGTGTATTAAATTAAGTTTTTAAAAAACAGAACACGGAATTCCTTTGTTTGACAAAATGATAGCTTAATATATCTCAGTGTGTCCAGGCTTTGCTTCAGGAAAACATCTTGTTTCAGGAAAGTGAAAAACAGTGCTTATAAAGATGGATTTGTTAAACTCCCTGTTTAAATACGTGTTTAAGTGATTCACTAAGTATGGGTGGAATGAAGGTAGAACTTTATTTATTTTGCTTTCATTTTGAATCAAGGCTGTGGTTCTCAATATTTTCGTATTGATGAAAGAGTTCTTTTCCCCAAAACTGCCTGCAAAGAAGCTGAAATGCCTTATGCAATTTGAAACAAGGTATTTGTGTACCCACAAGCGAGAACATCTTTGTTGTAATGATGTGGTTCAGACCTACTATCTTTGACATTGCACTTTCAACAATATTGCTGGTAGCAATCATGGCTGTAGTGCACTTCATAAAACGAGATACAGAAGCCTGCAAGGCATAACGTGGAGCTATTACAGACTGCGGTTGAAAGGTGCAGTGTTATTCCCTCAGGATAAAGCTATCTCTTATGTACATATAATTAATATGTCTGCCAGTAACAGTTATTAAACAAAGAACAGGAATTGTTTCTGCTGAATGACTTGACCTGGGAGTAAAGCCAATTTAAAAAGCATCTGATTAAAATACGTTAAGGTCACAGATCACTATAAAATATGAAGTGGGGAGGAAAAAGCAGAAATTTACTCGTGAGTAAGATTAAATACTACTGAATACAGGTTTTGAGCTAGCAGCAGCTTTCAGGTGTAAAAAATGAAAAGTTCTCATTCCGAAGAGTATTTTTCTAGAGGCGTTTCAGTGTCACATTGCACTGAATCCTCGCCCCAGGCATACCGCACGGTCCATCCCGCTGGCACAGAGGCTGGAGGGGTGGCGGAGAGGTTGGAGAGGAGAGAGATCGTCTCCTGAGCCCCCAGATTATTGGCCTCGTACTGTTGGAGGAGGCCTCATGATAGGAAAGAAATGGCACTGGTTTTGCTAATTGCTGATTTCTTCTGGCGGTGGACAGCTGCAGTAGTTCTTCACATCTGTCAGCGACTTTGGCTGTGGTTAATGTATTTTCCAGTCTAGAGATGCAAAAGTGCCCATGATGCGCGTTTCCTTCTGCAGTGGTTTTCCCCCCAAAGATAAGTTATAGTAATGAACAGTTGCATTTTTCCAGAGCTATTGCGCAGCTAATAATGAAAGGAGTGGTGGGGATTCACTTTAGTGTTTAAAACGTGACTTTTAATTTTATGCCTGCATTTTCAGAGTGGAAAGTGTGCCTTGTGCACAGAAAATACAAGATCTTACTGGTTTGTTTATAATGCTTAGCAAAAACGGCTGGGTTGCTTCTGCTGCTGGCCCCAGCGCTACCTGCTTTGTGATTATTTTGGGTATTATGTATAGTGTGCCGAAGACCACAGGGAAGACAATGTAAAAATACAAAGAATACTAGGAATAACTGTTTCTGTTTCCCCAACAAACAGCATGGACTCCTATGGGCAATGAGAGAAAGCCAACGTCCTTACCTCTTCCTGGGGATACTCTTACCTTGGCAGTAATGCCAGAGCCTTCAGCCCCTTGCTGAAGTCTTTCTTGATCTTATTTCCCTTCTCCCCTGCGCACAGACAGCGTGCCCGTGCCACCGCCCAGCAAAGAGAAAGCGTGCCATAGCCTTTAGTGGGGATCCCCACCTGCTGACAAGCCTTGGGGCTGCCCCTGCCTCCTCCTCCTCTTCCTCCTCCTCAGCAGGTACAGGGAGTTGTCAAAGTGTTTCCGTGCTGCTCAGCCCTGGACCTCTGGTTCTACTGTAAGGAGCAGCGCTTGGCTTTGAGACCTGCTCCCTTAACTGGTATCTTACTGTTTATTCAGGTTGGGTGACAAAAAGCGTACCTTCAGTTCAATGGAAATAAGAATCCGAAAATACAGGGTAATTTTCAGAAGCCTGTTGGGGCTAGGTGCGTATGCAAGGAAGTACTTTGAGGCCGAGGAGAGAGAGGGGACGTATACGTACGTAATGCCATAGATTATGTGTCTTTTCATATACTAATGGACAATGAGAGCTGCTGAAGATGGTTTCCTGTCTCCAAGGGATTTTGCAGGAAACCAGCGTTATAAAGCCTTGTTCTCTGCTGAGCAGGTGCCGTAATGAACAAGGGAGGAAAAAATGAGACTTTTTCAGTGTTGTGAATGCCGCGTGATGCAAACTGAAGATGGCATGACTCAAGGCAGAATTCTACCTTCATTTCCTACGCTTCATGTATCTGAGCCAGAACTATACCCTATCTATGTTGTGTTATTTTTAATATAGGAAGTAATACACACGGCTGGATAGAATTTGTGACGGAAGTGTGAAATTAACAGTTTTGAAATCTTCATTTAAAGTTAATCACAGTTTTTACCTTTTTGCTGTTTCTCAAAGATATAAACCAACGCACGAAGGGAAAGAACTGACTTAGTGCCTGAAGGAAATAGAATGGTTTTGAGAGTTTTATAGGGTTAATCTATGCTGCTTTTTATGCCACCCGTTTTCACAAGCTGACAGCTGCATTACATCTCATTTTGCGTGTGCGCGTGTAGGGATGGGTGGGTGAACGTGCAATTCTGCTGCTGGTGATAACCATCATGCTGTTGGCATCTGCAGAGTATGACCGTAATAGGCATAGTGAGGAGAAAAAAAGCTGTGTAAATGCTTTTAGAAGGAACTTGAGAACACTGCAAAGATGCAGTGCTCTGCCTGGGCATCGAGGTGAGCCAGTCGGTAGCATTCACTTCCTTCCACACCTGCACAGCCAAAGGTCCTCCCATGGCTTCAGGTCCAGCATAAGTACCTCTCGGCTGCTGCTCGCTGGCATGCCATTTCCACGGGTGACAGCGGGAGGGGCTTGCAAAGCCCCACTAACATGGACCACGTGCGTGGGGGATGCTTCCCTGCCCTCTCTGCAGGGGGCAGGGACGGGAAGCTTGTCCCAGGGTTGCTGTCATCCGTCTTGCTAATGCACGTGATGGGTAAATGTTAAGGTATCCGTGAGCTGCGCAGGTTTATGATTGAATGCCCTTCTTTTCTAAATGCCGCTGTTTAATGCCACAGTGGTGTTTTGCCCCCGGGCTGTTTTATTTGAACAGCAGAGGCACAAAGGACGGAAACACTCGATCGCTTGGTGGATGCTGCCCGTTGCACGCCCGGTTTCATGGCTGCATATATCTGCTTCCAGCACGTCGTGGTGCTCGAGCCTTGTCTCCAAGCATTGCACCTCCACTTGGAGCACAAAATCAGAGTTCCTGTAAGACCAGGGAGCACAGCTCACCTTGCAAATGAAGAATTGCTTTGACCTTGTGCAGGGGCACGGGCTCTGTCAGGCCCAGAGTACCAGGGCTGGGAAGTCATCTGCTCCGGCGGCTCGGGCTCGGGTCGATAGTTGGTGTTTACGGCTGGGAATTGGTGATATTGCTCTGTGCATAGACAGCTGCAGGCTTTGAATACTGAAATACTGCTATTTGCTAACAGCTTTATATTTTAATTTAAAATTAATTCAAATTGAAATGAATCATTTAACCCTTAATTAGGACCATATTTTCATCTCAAATGGATTAGCTGAACAGAGGCAAAATTTTCCTGTTGAAAAGATTTCTTTAAGCAGTAACTGCCATAGATTGCTATATGCATTTGTTTTTCTTTCACTGACATAATTTTCCCTGCTCTCTGTCTCTAAGACAGACTCCTCAGTTATAGCTTAAGAAAATTCATTTTCATACAGTAACAAGGACAACTGCAGTCCTCAAACTCTTACCAGTAGGTGCCTTCAATAAAGTCACTGTGGCTTGCGCTCAAATAAAAGAGATTGAAATCAGACTGCAAACAGTTTTAAAATAATATTTCACGTTGGAGTTATCACAGGAGTTACCAGGGTCACCAGATATTGAACATCTGACTTGAGGAGACCTTCTTAAAAAGCAAACCCAGACAGCCTTGCTGTACAGTTTGTGTCACGTATGTCAAAACTCCCAAGGTTTCCCTTACTCACTTTTAGTTTGTCGAGAGGCTTTTCTTCCCAGCCCGTTGCATCTACTTCCTCTCTCATCGTTCCCCCTTGTGAGGGAAAGGAAAATTCCTTATCTTTTGGAAGAAAATGTTGAGAAGCACGTGCTGTTCACAGCTGATTCCCATGCTGAAATTACATCATCTTCTGTGAAGACTAGTCCTTTTATTTTCAACCTGAATGAAACCAAAGCTATGGTATTCACCTCAAAAAGCCAAACTTTCTTCCATCAGTTCATGTAATCCAATTTTTCTGACATTAAAAAAAATGAATGCCTTTTGAAGTAAAGGCTTCATTTCTTTCTCTTATATATCAGAATTAAAAAATGACTAGGAAAAGAATAATAATAGTAAGTGCATTGGCAGCATTTGATATTGGCACCCCCCTTTCCAAGCTTCAATTTCAAGTATCATTGGTTTGTGTTTTTTTTTCTCCTTTGGACTCCAGTCGTGAATAATCTTAAATTGGTCTGACAGACAAAGACAGAAAGCGTGAGGCAGCCTGAGGAGGAGGCACAAGATTGGGATGCCCTCGCTAGGGCATACCGGGGCAGCAGGGATCCAGCCGGCTCATCCCCCCGCCCCATCTGCTCACTTGGTACCGCGACTGTGCAAAATGATGAAATCCCTCTCTCTCTGGAAAAGAAAAAGGCTGATCTCTTTTTACCAGGGTGCTTCCTGCATGCTTCTCTTTCTCCTTCCCTTTTTTCTCTGGCCCCACACCACCACCACCTTTTCTTAAATGAGGTCTGTGAGCTCCCACCTGAGGGATGAAGGAGGCATTTATTAACAGAGCATTTGATTCCTTCCTTTCTCTTCCACACCCCACAAAAGCGTCCCCTTCTTATGCAAGATTGTTTAATATGGCAGTGAATTTAACATAAGTAAATTGTTGGTGGTAGGTGCTTTGAAAGCATCCCAAATAAACAGTCTTACTGTAGTTCTGTGCTGTAAACGAATGCTCATGCATTACGATGCTATGAATAAATTATGCTTAATCAGCAGTGTCTTGTAGGAAGGCCAACAATATGACAAAGGTTCAGTCTTAGGTTATTAATCTCTTTCGAATCTTTACATTAAACTAGTATATAAAATTATTTAAAAAATAAAAATTTGTACTGTATCTATTCATAAATACATCTTGGTCTTGTGTATGCCTGCCCGTAAATATAAAAATTTCCCTTCAAGCTGAGTAGATAGGGTTCAGCAAAACCACTTGAGTTTAGTACCTGGCAGTGAGCTTCCACGGGAAGTTTTGGTGAAAGTGCTGCCTGAATATCTGGACGGATGCAGTGTGATGTTTTGTTTCTTTATGTATTTGTTTAGTTACTAGCGCTGCTAAGAGAGGGGTTGGCATCAGGTTTTTTCTGCCTGGCTGGTTGTCTTAGGGCCAGGAAGGCTGTGCTGTGCCCAGGGATGGTGGTAAGGTCGCGTGAGGCTCCTCTGTCAGCTGGAGGGAGACCAAAGAGGCTCACGCTAGGTATGGTACTCGTATCGTGGGGCAGGACTGGGGCGGGAGTATGATTTGAGTCTTAAAAGACTGCAACAGTAACAACAACAAACCCCCTGTTCCCTGCTGCATTTTCTCCTAGGGGAGGTGTTTCAGAGGGCTTGAGGTTTGCTTTATTTCCTCGTGTTAGACAGAAATCCCCAGGCACCCTTGCAGCCTTCGGAGGGGCGGCTGAGACGAGCACTTCCTTGTGAAACGTTCCGTGCTCCTCACCCTGCCTTCCCTGCAGCGTGGGGAGGGTTTCCTTTCCTGAGGTGTTTCTGAATAGGACCTGCTCCTACTGTACAGGGGTTTGTTTTCTCTCTACTTGCCAGTGCATTTCACCCAGGTGTTTGGCACCAGGAACTAATCAACAGATTTGCCTAACCCAGAATATCAGTTAGGATTTGGTTACGGATGATAATGTGGAAGCTGAACGTCCAGTTTAATGCTTCCCTCTCTCTTCCGTCGCTTACAAAGGTGCTGGGATTTTTATCCTGACTTTTCTTCTCGTGCTGCCCATCCAAACACTTTTCTGTTTGGGCAGTGCATGAATGAACACAAAAGACTACATAGTCTTGGATCTTGGATTTTATACTCTGTTTATGAATCTGTTCATCTCCATAAGCAGAACCAAAAAGTGTGTCCCTGTTTAGGCTTACACTAAGACTGGTGAACCCATTCTTTTGGCTTCAAATTAGCATTTAATTCAGCGATAGGTCCTGGGCAGTTTTATCTAAGCTTAACTGTCTGTGTCTTAACTGACACAAAAAGAAGTCATATTTTTCTTTGTATTACTCTGGGTTTTTTACATTATATTTGCAACAAGAGTGTATTGGGGTTTTCCTAGTGTGCTTGCGCATTAGCCAGTGTTTGCTGTGGAACCAAAGCATAGCAAAAGGTGAGCGCCTTTTAAGATGCACTCCCTTTTGTTACATTGTCTGTTTGCGTGTGGTTGTTGTAGGTATGAGTACAGACCTGCAGGTGACCAGTGTCAGCCAGAACGTTTTGACTTGGTAAATTCCATTTGGAGAAGGATGCGTGTCTTGGGGGGAAGCAGCAGCTGAACATTAGAGTCTGCTGATTCTTATCTGGGTTTGGTGAGGTTTTGTTTGTGTGTTTGTGGGTTGGGTTTTTTTTTTCAGATGGCAATGCCATCTTGGTGGAAGGAAATCGAGTGTTATTTCACTGCATGGGTTTTTCATAAAAAGTCATTTGCTAAATTGTTCCTGTCTGTAACTTACTTCAAAGGCTCTTTTCTTCTGATGCAAACGTATCCCTGAATCAGTCCAAAATGCAACAGGAGTCAAAATGGAGGGAGTGTTCCAGCGTTAATGAAACACCACCACCCAGAGTTTTTCAGAAGCAGCTTTTGTGGGTTCGAGCACCATCCTTAGAGGACTGGGTTAATGTAAAAACCATCCTCCTCGTACAGACCATGAGAGTTCCTGATAGTATCAGAAGCAGCTCATTGAGCCGGATGTGTGGTCCTTCAGAAATGGAATAGATCTTTCACTGTTCAGGTTATCTTCTTGGTTTTGGCTTGCTTAGTCTTCCTGAAGAGACGTACTTTACAGTTAGTATGACCTTATAAGCAAGCCCTGACAGCAGAGAGAGGATAAAGTTAGCTTCTTCTGCAGGATAGGGCCAATGTTTTGGTAAATTAACCAGAAGAGAAGAATAAGTGAAGTTCTCAAAATGCAACAAAGAAAATGTTTCTTCTTAGTGGTGCGCTACATTGGGTTTTTTTCCAGGCAAAATTAAAAGCAAATCCAAGTTGATGCATGAAGAGCTGCATTCTACCAAGAGGCTTTATTTCCATCAGCTTTCTCATTATGAAAAAAATCTGTAATTTTAGACCATAAGAGCCTGCAAAATGTGATCTACATAGGGATAGGTCCTAGGTCAGTAGCAAAGTTGCATGTTAAAATCGAGGAGTTGTCCATGGAATTTAAAACTATACTCCTGTTACTTTGCAGCTTGTCGACCTGGGTTCTACAAAGCCTCCGCCGGCAACGTGAAGTGTGCCAAATGCCCACCTCACAGCTCTACCTATGAAGATGCGTCTCTGAACTGCAGGTGTGAAAAGAATTACTTTCGCTCTGAGAAAGACCCTCCATCCATGGCTTGCACCAGTGAGTAGCATCGTTATGCTCCGGGCTGTCATTCTTGCTCCTCCATCTGGATCTCAGCAGCTTGCTTGCTTCCTCTCACATCCCATTGCAGTCAGCCATCCACTGCCTCCCATGTCTTTTTACACATTGGACAGGCTACCAAAATTGGTGGGCTGGGTTTATGTCTTTCTGTTTTCATTTTCTCCTTCTTGATCTCTGTCCGACTCGAGAAGGAGAGCTAGGATTTTTAAACTGCCACCAATATTTTCAGCATTTTAATCCTGAACTGCACCCTGAGGGTACTGCCTGCCTGTAAGAAGACATGGTCCTTGATAGTCTAGGTCTGTAGTCCAGTGAAATATTTCAGAAGTCTCCACAGAAAATAACTAGATGAGTTTGGTTATTTATGGTTTTCACTCTTGTATTGTTGCGCCCTTGTTACTCCCATCTTAGAGCACAAATCTCATCCCTCTGATTTCCTGTTTCTTTTTATAGGACCTCCATCTGCTCCAAGAAACGTTATCTCTAACATCAACGAGACGTCTGTTATCCTGGACTGGAGCTGGCCTCTTGACACTGGAGGTCGGAAAGACGTCACTTTCAACATCATTTGCAAAAAATGTGGAGGAAACGTCAAGATGTGTGAGCCGTGTAGCGACAACGTGCGATTCTTACCCCGTCAGACTGGACTCACCAACACCACGGTGACAGTAGTGGACCTTTTGGCACATACCAATTACACTTTTGAGATTGATGCAGTCAACGGGGTATCTGACTTGAGTACACTCTCCAGACAATTTGCCGCTGTCAGCATCACAACTAATCAGGCTGGTGAGTCTCTTTCTGATTACCTTTTCTTTGTTCAAAACTACTGAGATGTATGTACCTTTTGTTTCCCTTCCCTATTTTACAGGAGTTACTCTGACCGCTCGTGTGCTAGGGTAACTAATTGACTTGAATATGCCAGTAAAAGTAAAAGCAGAAACAAACCCAGTGTGTGTTGCTGTCAAAGGACCTGGCAGCATGACTGTTATGATTAACTCCCAGTTCCCAGTTAATAGCCTCTAATAGCAGGCTCACATGATTCCTTAGCCAGAATGTGTTTTATTAATAAAAGCAGATTTTAATAAAACACTCATTTCAATAATCTCCAACATAAATTACTGTAGTAATCTTAGTGATTAATTTTGATTAAATAGAAGTGAAAAAATGCTTTGATGTTAGACACATAAAAAGCTAACATTAAATTAGAGAGGTTTAAAACACTGCGCTTTTTTTCCCCCTCCTTTACAAGTTGTCTCACCAAGTCTGAATTATTGCCAACATGATGGGGGTGTGGAGTTGAATACTGAATTAGGTCCTGGTGTCGTAGTTGATAGCGTACAAAGGGACTGCTCTCCTTCTGCAGAGACTTACTAAAGTCATCGTGGCCCTGCATGGGCACAGCAGCATGCCCTGACTGTCGGATCAGAGCTTTTGTCACTGCTGCGCTATTCTACCATTTGCTTCTCATTTGACAAGGTTCCATTTGTCTGAAAGATGTGAAGGATCTAGACTCTTCTCTAGCATTTATTTAGGTACCATTTTTCTTAGGACCAATGTATGCCAGTAAAGAAGACGACTAGATCCTGAAATTTCTGCAGTTCTGCTCCATGCGGCTCACCACCAGGAAGCTCTATACTGAAAACATGTGCACGCGTGTGGTGTGTGTGTGCAGTAACTCTTCTCCCACCTCCTCCCATCCCACATCCCGTCCCCAAAATACCTACATTTCTGTCTTCCTCAAAGCACAAACCAAGCTAGCGTCGTTCTAAATAGATGTTCTCCTAGCGAGCTGCGTTATTGCAATGTTTTTCGCTGTAGAAGATATATCTCTTTATCTCCTCTTCTCAGATCACAGATCAGCTTTAGTGGGAGGCATAAAAATGTGAGAACAGACTGTTTCCTGACAGCAGTCGCTACATTTCCAAATGCTCTGGAGGACTCTCTAACTATGCAGTAGGCAGACAGAGGTGAACCCACCCAAGTGAAACATCTTCTCATGATCTCTTTCTCAGCTAGGTATTGACTTTGGCTCTGAAACTTGCATTTTATGTCCATTCCAAACAATTTGCTGCTGTTATAGTTACAGTTTTTGGATATTTGTGCCTGTGACTTGAGCAGCCTTTGTTTAGTTGCTCTCTTTTCTTTTATTTTTTTATATTGGAGATATTGCCTTTCAGCCTGTTCGTCACTGCAGGAGTTAGAAATCACCTGGGAACACTCCACAGAATGAACTGTCTAGGACCAGTGAAAGGTATTTCTCTGCAGAGGCCTCCTCCTTTGCAGTGTCCTTCCCCAGGGCCCAGAGCTGGCTGCCTTTGCACTGTGATGCAAGGTGGATTTTGATTTTGTTTTGGAAAGCAGAGTTCCTGTGACCTGGTGGCAGAGTCAAAGCATTTCTGGCAATAGCATCTTTGTTTCATGCAACCCACAGGCTGCTTAAGCAATTTGTTGGTATTCTACATTTATGCATAGCCCATTTTTGCTTTAAGTATGTTTAGGTGATGCAGGTTACTACAGGCACAATTGTGCTGTCTATTGATCATGCCGATTGGTTTACTGTAGTTGAATTCCCCTAGGAGTTCTGCAAGTTGCTAAAATTAGACCTTAAATATGTATATAAGTAATCTTTTAAAGCATAATTACAGAAATGCAACTTCTCTTGCATTCCCTTCCTGGTTAAATCACAAAAGGGACACACCAGAAGCACATTTTTAGTTAATGTCATACTTAAACACCTGGGTGGGGGGGAGAAAGTCTGAAGATCTTAGATTACATTATAATTAAGGGTTTAGCTGGGGGATGTTTCAAAAAAGAATTGAAGCACCATTGAGCTGTATCTACAGGAGACCAAAAGACTCCAAAAGCCAGTCATGACTCTAGGGCTATTATTTGTGCTGTCTGACTTTAGGTACGTTCCTTCAAGGGCAGAGGTATCCACCGGTGGGATAAAGCTTTGGTTAAATGCCTGAGCTCTGCTGGACTCGAGGGAGCAGGGGAGGCGTGTTGCTCTGGGAGGTTTTTCTGTGGATGGGCCATCACGTGGGGTGATACAGTTCGGTAGGGCCCGCCGGATCCTGGGGCCAGAGCCCCTGGCCAACCTGCAGGAGGAAGGGTGTCAAGTCAGTGGGCTGTGAGTTCTGGAAAGGGGATTGAAGTGTAAAAGGGTCCCTACAACCTGGATCCTCATCGGTCTCTCCTGAATCCAGGCTATTTCACTTCTACCAACCTTGGTTTGAGAGGCCCGTACCCTTGCAATGGGTATGATGAAGTTGCAGTTTTAATCTTCAATTTTCAGCATAACCATGTGCTTTTTTGAAGCACTGTCAGGGTTCCTCACCCACCCAAACCACTGGTTTTCAAGTATGTGAGTTGCCAGGAGCCTCAGGCAGAACTGCAGAAGGTTTTATGTTTTCTAATGACAAAAATGTGATTTTTGTGGCAGTTCTTTTCATGGTGAAAATCAGACATTATACATCTTCACTTCAGATGAACTCAGTTCAAGACAGGCATCGGTTGGCGTTATGTTTGCTGGGTCTCTGAGCTCCAAAGGCCTGCTGAAAATCAAACAAACATTTCTTTCCATGTTTCTCACCGTACACATGGGCATTTCTGCCTATGAATCCATTGCCAGCCTAATAGATCAGAACATGCATAGTACTAATTTTCTGTAATGCAGCAATTGGGACATCTGCCAGAATGTGTTAAAGTAAATTCAGCTGATACATTAGGAGTCCATCAGTTTGCACAGCAGCTCCATTTTTGTATGTAAACAGATCATATACACGCACGTGTACACATATTGGTAATTTACTTACACATGTAGATATATACACACACAAAAAGGGTCACCATAAATGCTGCTGAAAAATTTGCTGGTACCTTTACTGCAACTGTGAGTTCTAGAGTCTCTAACTAACAGTCTCCATAAGATTTTCCTGGAGAGTTTTCAAACCTGGTCTAGAAGTAAAGGAAAGGTGTGCTTCATTGTCACTTGTAAGCCTTGAAACATCCAGACTCTGCTTCTGCTGGTGCTGTGAACACAAGAAGGATAATACATTTTACAGTAAAAAACTGTTGTAAAGCCAAGATCCAGTCCCCTGAATTAAGGGAAAGTCAGAATCGTTTCAAAAAATGGATTGGGTTTTTTCTTCCAACTGTCTGGCTTGAGTTTTGCTGCACTTTTATTGCACTTTGTTTTCCTTCCCTTCCAGCGAAGGTTGATGAGCAGGCATCTCTACAAAATAAAAAAGTCTCTTGCAAAATACGGCTAGACAGGTATGACGCTGCAATATTTCTAATTCCTGTAAGTCTTTCTGTCTTTGGTGTGGAAGCAAGAGAAAGGGCACATGTTTCTGTTGAATTTAGTTTGTGGATCATCCTCTGTGATCGCACTGTAATACCTGCCTGCAAGTTGCTGCCTGATACAGCTTCCTCCAAATGATATTGAAGCATTCTGCTGCTGCCCGAAGAAAGGTCTCACCTCACGTCAATGTGTTGCACCACACAGATGTTATCTCCTAATAACACCAATTAACCCCATTTAGAAAGGGTCACTGGCTTCTATGGGAGAGGATACGGAATTGGGAGAGGATATGGAATTGGGTACCCCTGGAGGTGGCGTGCTAATTGCGAGTGTGCCACGCAGAGAGGCTGACAGCCGTGCCACGCTGCCTGGCTTGTTGCTAGCGTGATCATGTCTCTGGGCACAGATATTCTAGGTTCACTGGGTTTTCTGAACACAGTTTATGGGCTTTTTTAAAATGCATTTATCTGTAAAGACCAGAGTTGTCCGTTCCTTGGAGCTTTATAAGTAACCCAAAGGGAAAAGACATCCAGTCCGGGTCAGGGCGGTTCTGCATTTACTGCCTTTGGGCTGTAGCAGGCAGAAAACTCACACTGGAGCTCAGGGAGGTTTTAAGTGGAAATAGGGTGTGGAATTCACTGAAGAAAGACTTAAGATTTGCTAGGGATAACACAATCATGCTACTGGGTAATCAGTTTACAAAAATGAGGGAGGAGGTTTTCCAATGTGAAACACAGCCATTGGGTCAGGGACATAAATGAGTTGAATATGTTTTGCAGACGCTGCTAGAGAAAGCTTTTCCATCCTATCACTGCTTTTATGGTATCACACACTGTCATACAGGTTGTAGGTACAACTTGGGAATGCTGAGCAAAAAGATCAGTGTTTTAACCTAGGAGCTAATTGACTTAACAGCGCTTTAAATAGACATATTCTCTGCAGTGGTCTTTGCAATCTAGAGGAGAGAAGGAGAACTTTCAGAACTTGCAGAAATCTGTACCATTAGCAGACAGTGATCTATCAGGTAGGTCTTGAGAAGCCTTGGCCAACCCACTGGTATCCCAGCACACACAGTGCCCATCCTTTCCTCCCAGCAGATCTGGTGAGAAGGTACACCCTATGTGAAGTCTTTGTTTCATTTTAACCCTGTTTGCTTAGTTTTATTTAGCTTTGTATTCATTTGTTCTAGCAAATATAAACTCATGCAAACAATATGATAGTGGCATGTCTAATAAATAATAAATACAGTTCTCGCTGTATTTATTGTGTAAAACAAATACTGAAAGCATCCTCAGCTTGATTGAAACTTGGGTAAGTCCCAAAGTGAGCAGTAACAAATAAAACTCGCTGTATTCTTGAAGGGAGCTGCACTTCCTATCTAACAAATAAACGTGGTATCTGTGTAAGTACAATCTGTAGAAGTCTATTGGATGTAAGCATATACCTAATGATAAAAAATTTATTTAACTGCTTAAGAGCTAAGTCAGAAACAGCTAGCATTCACTGGTAATTACCTTTAAAGGCTCTAGCTTTACCTGGGTAAGGTGTTAGAATTGGTTTGTGAAGAATTTTTATTCTAGGTCTGTGTCCCAAAGTTGAATAAGACGATGTATAAAATTGGTACAGAACATCTCCTCAACGGTCATGTTTTTGGCACTGTGAAGAAGCTTAGAGTCTTTGTATTTTCCTAACTTTCCCGAAAGTAATTCTGGTGAGCTTCCTCCAGCATGCTATTTTCAATGTCAGTCTTTAGCATTCCTGTTGCTGAGTAGACCCTACACCTGGGGAGGACTAACCTCGCGCACCAGTACATGCTGCAGGCCAACTGGCTGGAAAGCAGCCTTGCAGAAAAGGACCTGGAGGTCCTGATGGAGCATCTGGGACTGCAGTAGGAAGAGCACTACCAGCGGGTTGAGGGAGGTGATCCTTCCCCTCTACTCAGCACTGGTGAGGCCACATGTGGTGTGTCCAGCTTTGCCCCTGCCCGGTACAAGAAAGATATGGGTATACTGAGGCAAGACCAGTGAAGGGTCACTAACATGATTAAGGGAGAGGAACATCTGCCGTATGAGGAGAGGCTGAGAGAATTAGGACTGCCCAGCCTGGAGGAAGAGGAGAAGGCAGCTCAGGTGAATCTTATGTATGTAAAGGCGTGATGGGAGGGCATAAGAAGACGGAGTGAGGCTTTCCTCAATGGTGCTTACTGGTAGGACAAGAGGCATTGCTCACAAACTGAAATACAAGAAATTCTGTTTAAATGTAGGAAAAAACTTTCAAACTCTAAGTGTGATTGAGCACTGGAATAGGTAGCCCAGAGAGACTGTGGTATCACCGTCTGTGGAGGTATTCAAAACCCGACTAATCAAGGTCCTGAGCAACCTGTTCTGGCTGACCCTACTGAAAGCTGGGAGTTGGGCTAGGTGATCTGCAGAGGCCCCTTTCTGCCTCAGTCCGTGTGTGATGATTGTGTGCAAAGGGGATAGCGGCAACTGGAAGGAGACCAGGTAAGGGACTGATCAGTAATTACTGTCCTCTTTTAGCTCTGACCTTTTCATCCATGTAGCAAGGCCTTCTCGATGAAATTTGGGAAACTCCCCATATGCTTACTCAGGCGGGAGAGAGGATAAAGCTATGGGTGCAGAGGGGCTGTAAACCTCAATATCACTGCTTCTAAGAAATTCAGGAGGGTATTGTTGAATCTTTTTTTTATTATTATTTAGCAACGATAACCTCAAAACTCTGACCATTTGTCACAGCACATAACGTTTATGCATATATGAATGTGGAGAACTGCAGCAGGGTTGGCTTATTTTACAGAATACCTCCATAAGACTAGACGGCTTTAAAGGGAGAGATTTGATTTAGATTTGATTTACTTAAATTGCCTGTGGGTTATGGCCTCCTTCCTAAGCTTTTTCATCAGAGAGCCTCAGGATCCAGTCTTATTCCTCTGTGTATTCTATGGCATTATTGTATGCTATGGTGCTATAGCAAACAACGATGATACTCCCCCTTGGAGTCAGCAATGAGTAAACTGAGACCTACTTTCCCCTAACTAGCTTTCTTCATGTGAATGTTAGGATGCCTAATTATGGGGGGAAGTGGTTTTAGATTTCATGTAAGCATTTCAGTTAAGCTACTGCAAACCTCTGCATAGTCACACTTGTGTCACTCTAAGAATTAGTTTTTTCCTACTTTTTCATGTTAAATTAATTGGGACATTCTAAAGGAAGAGTGCCCGTTTTGGGATTTGAACTGATCTGAACAAATTAGTTTATAAACAAGTTTACGTTACACTAGTATGATTTTACTGTGGAGACAGATAATTTATGTTTGAATATGTCTTTGGGCTTACTAGCTGTAAGAACTCTGCAAGCTCTAGAATATTAACTGCTGTCCCAAGAGAGCTTGTCTACAGTTTTACCTTTAATTTCCATGTACCATATTCAAATGGGTCTGGGTCGCCATGTAGGGTAGCAAATCCAGTTGTCCAGGTTAGACCAGAGGGGCCACAGGGGCAGAACAAAGAGAATGAGCAATAGCTAAACCCTGTACAGGGTAGGTGGCAACAAGGGGGTTAAGCCTGTGACCCTCTTTTTGAGACAGCATTTTCCTGGATAGAGCAGCTACTCCATGTCGGGCTGAATATTCCGTCTCCAAACCCCAACTTTGCATGTACATCTTCCTGAGCTCTTACCCCTTCAATTATTTCCAATACGATTCAGTGTCCAGGGTTCCAGCAAAATAATTATTAGCAACAAAATTAGACAAAAATAATGAAATTATCTGTGTTTCCCTAATATACCCATGCTGATGTCCAAATCTTTTTTTATCTTTGTTTTTTTTAGTACCTCAGGTCTTTACTGCATGCCTGCTTGATAATAAAATAGACCGTTTTCTTTTAATCACTAAAAGCACAGTGTAACAGCTTTGAATGTTTATGTTTGATTGGTTCTTAAGGACTTAAGGCCTTGTAAACCAAAGTCTCAACAGTGCAGCTGCAAGTGGTGGTAGCAACTGAGTGCATCTACAATAAGCCAGTGTCAGTACTAAATCAATTCCAAAGAGTTTTGTGCTGTCACGTATCCTGACATCAGGAGAGGAACGAAGGGGACGTGTTGTAACAGGAGACTCCCTCAAACTCTGCCCTCAGTTCAACCCAGCTCTTCCACACAATCCATATAGGATTCAGATGGTTGCAAAAAAACAAACCCCATCAGCATATAAATAGGAATCTCCGTTTACCTGCTGTAGAAAGAAATGCAAAGGAAACACAGGAGGCTTTTTGTGGGCTAAATTCTACCTAGCGATGTCAGTCTTTTCCTAGTAGCTATAGAAAGTGATGCTCCTTAATTCAGTGCCTAAACCTGAGTTTTAGTGCCCCCACAATTCAGTTGTGCACTTGTAAAATGTCAATTCCTTTCTCTGTATGGCTCTTTTCATATAGGAAGCTTAAAGAGAATAACCACAAACCGAGGCATCTACGCACAGTTATAGTAAAAAGAATAACAAAGAAAGGAGATAGAGCCTATATCATCTCAGGCTTCCCTAGAAGAGCAGTAGTCTGATTATCAGGAGTCTCCTCCTTTTATCTTTTTTCTTTCTAAAACCAACAAACCAGAACCATTCATGTAGCCCTTGGAATCGTCTTGCTTAATCCCATGCATGAAACACTGGAGGCAAACAGATGACTGTGGTAGTAGCTGTGCGTGTGCCCTTCCGCGTGGCAGTGTTAGATTTGGAAGTTGACTCCGTAATCCATTTTTCTTTCTTTTTTTTTTTTCTGGATTAGTGAATAGCAGTGTGGTAAAAACACATCAACCAGATATTTTCTTCAGGTGAAAACGCACAGCCCAGTCTGTTACATACATTGAAGCAAATGTATTTTTACTCCTCTTTCTGCCTCTTTCTTAAATGTATTAGCTGTCAAGTTTAGCAGTTTTGAAACACAGAAGGGGTAAGTTTATTTAAGAAGAAGGTAACCAATAGGCACTATGGAGTTTTTGCAAGGGGCCAGGATGAAAGCTGTTGCAAAAAACTTGGGAACAAAACTGACCACTAGGCACAGAAATTAGGATTATTTGGAGAAGAGTCTTAAAGTGTAGAGGTGGTGGGGTTGTAATATCTTGATCTACTTGTGTCATTTACAGATTGAAAGTTTCAAGCCATCCTTTAGTTTCAGTTTGGGGGTATAGACATTTCAAACGGAGAAAAAGTAAATTTTTCAGTGCTGTGGTAAGCAGGACTCACTTGGCTCCCAGGAAAAGTTGTTAAAACCTCCTCAGAACTAGAATTTTATTTGCCTGAAATCTGTGGCTTCAAGGGAAAAAACTCAGCACCAAGTTGAGCACCACGCTTTATTTCAATATATGTCTTTGATTACTTCCAGGAACTGTGATGCTATTTATATGTTCAGCCTTTATTCTGTTTAAGCTAGACTGCACCGTCTTCAGCAACTCGCAAACGATGTGTGATGCTCCCGGTTTAAATAAATTCCATATTTAGAAAGGGTTGTGAGCACTTTACAATCTATATCCCAAGACAGGTCCCTTAAGTAGATCTGTCTTCTAAGAGAGACAATTTGAGAAAGCCACAGATGTTTGGTGCATGATATATTTCTTTCTTTCCCTATGGTCCTTATAAAAAGGACAAGAAGATAGACTTATTAAAAGTGAGCTAATGACATGATGTAGGGAGTCTCTGGTTCACTGACTGTTATTACAGCTGTGCCCCATTATGTACTGAATACCTAGGACATGCTTGGTTTTTTGAATGACATTTATCTTTTGAGTTTCAAACATTCCTGACATAAATAAAGATTTTACGCTTTTCAAATGTGTTTTACAGTTCAGCCCAGAGGCTATTCAAGGATCATTTTAACTCAATAAAACTCCTCCTTTGGGATATAAACGGGAAGTGTTTTAACAGTGTCACTCCATGCATAGCCTGCTATTAGCTAGAGACGTTCTGCCTGCAAAGCCTTTGATCCCTTCTCCCCCGAACGTCAAGGAAGCTCTGCCAAGGCTTCAAAGTCTGTGACACGCGTTGGTCTCTTCTGTGCGCAGGCGGTCCTCATGTGCGCGCTTGTGACCTTAGGGAAAGTTCGCAGGTGAAGTTTGCGGCTCAGGGTGTGTTTTTCACTTCCAATGCTTTTAGCTCCCTTTTCCCAAGGCCAAGGTGAAATTGGACGCAGCAATCAGTGGACAATGGTTTTCTCTACTTGCTTCTGTTACGGTCTTTAACGTGAGGCTACGTAGGGGTTCTCATTTAATATCTTGGTTTGGTAAAACAGTAAAACACCAAAATAGGTAAACAACATGCTTAGCACTTTAAATAATATTCCTTAAACTTCTGTCTCTCCCTTGTCTGGGCTAGCATTCGCAGTAATCACTGAGGGAAATAGCCTGTGTTCCTCTTGGTTGTAAATAAAACTATCAACTTCCCTTGCTTCTTGAAGCTGTTCCATCTAGGCAATTTGCAGTTGGGGACAGCTGGGAAAAAAAATACGTTACCTGTTTCTTTGAGTGTGGGGACTGTTCCTGTCAATGGGAATTATTAATGAAATAATTATATATTTTTTAGAGCATTTTAATATAAAACCAAATCGTAGTTTCCCTGCATGTTACAGTCTTCACATCTACGAAGCTTTGGTTTTACTCAGACCAGCTACATAAGCTGGTTTGAGCCTGCGGCTGTGTCCTTCTGCTTGTGAAGATAGGAACACTCTGAAGCCAGTAGACCTTGTTCTGAAAATGGAAGAACTTGCGGCTTCTCACTAGTGCCAACTTCCCAGTGTTGAGAAGTGGGCGTCCTCAGAATTTGTAACCTTGACATCAGAAATTCCTCAAGGAAGTTGTATTTCTTTGATTCTTTTTACTTTTCTTGCGGTGTCTAACTCTACAGCAGAATGAGTTTTCTTTCTAGCATTCCTTCTAGTAAACTGTGCTTCTATACACAAAGAGAATGTTTAAAACCAAACAAAAATGAAGGTTAAATCATCCCAAAATCCAAAAGAAAGTGAAAGGAGATGTGATCACCTTTCAAGTCTGTTCCATCAGAGATTCTCCTGTCCTGGTTAACCTTTGCAAAAGCAATTGGTCCAAAGCCATCTGTGAAACTACCAACGAAAGACAAGGCAAGCAGTTGGAGAAATATTGTTTCCATTCATTGTGTTTTCTGACTGGGTTGAAAAGACTTCGATGGAACTTACTGACAGACCAGTTCAGGAGCTCTTGGTGATTACTTAAAAGGAGAGAAATACTTTATATCATAAATTACTTATCCAAAGGCAATTGTTTTCTCCAGTTTTGGCATTTCTAGAGATGGTTCTTAAGTATACTTCTTAAATTGTGAATGGGATTTCTCTGGTCGAGCAAATAACTAAACTTTCACAGAAAGGGAAAGGCTACTCAACACCTGACTGTTGGTGTTATAGGCATGGTGAATAAATTCTTCTTTCTGAAAACTTCACACCAGGAAGCCTGAGGCTCTGACATCCTATAAAGTAACATAACAATGGGGTAGGGAAGGCAGAGCAAAACTGGTTATTTTAATCTGATACAGTCTGAAACACATTCAGTGGGGAGAAAAAAAAAAAATAGTAGTATTGCAAAGCTCCCACCATCACCATCTCAAACAGAGAACAGAAAGAATAACATTTGTGTTATGAGTACCTTTGGGCTGAATCCTTATGAAAGCATATATGGCATTTGTCTCCTCTCTGAAATAACAGCTGTGAACGCCATGGCACCATAATTTTCAGTTTCTGAAGCGAGTGCCTTGTGCAGCCCGATACTTCCCAAATGGACGTGGCATTTCCATGATTTATTGCACACGTGTTAAACATATGAGCAAGTCTAACGTTTTGTTTGCTCTGTGGAAGGAATTTGCTATCTCTTTTAATAAAGAGAGGGAGAAATGAGAACATGAATGTGCCACACTTAATGAAGTTTGCTTTTAATTTCAAATTTATTGTTAAGAGTGAGAAATGATCTCTGATAATCACTTGTCCAGTGACAGCTGCTGCCCAGAAGGTTGCCTTTCTCCACACTCGAGAGCAAAATCAAGCAGCTGCCTTTCAGTGTCATTCCTGCCGAAGCTGCTTGTTTTCCCCTTTCCAGTTCCCCGCCGCCTTTCCTTCGTGGCACCTGTGCAATGCCTGCAGCCGCTCCGTGGCGTCTGTAACCACAGGCTGGAGTCCACCAGCTTCCAGATGCGTTTGGCTACTTCTGCCCCAATGCAGGCAGCCATCCATTAAAATAGCCATGAACAAATTAGTCTTTACAATTGTCCTGTTTCTGGGAGAAACATACACAGCTGTGTTGCGCCCAGAGTTAGTCTGCTTCTGTTTGTCCTTAAAGTTTTGTCCTATTTCTTTCCTTCCATGTTTCGATATCTGTAAATGCCTGGCTCTTGATAGCCCTCTCCCAGAAACTGGGAACCTACTTACCTGCTTCCTTATGGTTGCATCCTGCTAGGATCCAGCCTGGATTTGGTCCTGCACGCTGACGTGGGCCTCTTGCTGCTGGGATGGCTGGGCTCCCGAATGCCCGGTCCCTGGTGACGGGGAAGGTACGTTGCGTTCTGGCTGACAGTCGCCTAACGATGTTACAGAATCAGGTGACATTTTACAGCCCAAGTCGTAAAAATATATTGAGCCTGCTTCAGCCCAAGGAAAAGGTGCAGGAACACAAACACAAGTGCTGCGCTAGCTTAACTACGTGTCCTGGAGATTAAAGGGCGAAGGACTGTGTCTGCACAGGCGCTGAAGACAGGGGGAATTGTATCTGCAAGGGGAGCATGTAGGGTTTAGCAGGTTTCCAGAGTGTTGTTAAAGTGCAACTGTTTCTTCCTCCTCCTCCTCCTCCTCCTCCTGCCTCCTGGGAGGCACCTGGGGACCCAGCTCTGACTGAGCCTTCTTGGAATGTGCCTGTGGGATCAGCCTTGCTTCAGCACAACCCCGCAGAGGGAGGCAGCGCCTTTAACTGCGCTTAACAGAGAAGGTAAATCGCAGTGCCATTGCAGAAGGTTTAGAATGGTGCGACTCCTGCTTTCTGTGAGCAGGCTTCTATAGTGCTCCCCTGAGATGTCAGTCCACAGACTAGATGCTGGAGGTGTAAAGGACCCAAGGACAAGTGTAGCAATTTGTACAGACATCATGTTAAAGTGATCATGTCACGGAGATGTGACGTCATTATACTGATTTGCGAGTCATTACTTAGGACTCTATCAAGAATTGAATGCTGGTTGGTAGTGAAAGGGTTGGATAAGCCTAGAGATAGAAGAACTGGTTCACAAAACCCCAGGTGTCGGGTCATTGCAGTGCCAGACGAGCCGTGCGTGGGCCCCCCCGTGCTTGCACCGGGCTAAGTCCTATCATGTGTCCTGACTCCGCGGGCGTGACTCCAGTTTTCTGGAGAAACTGCCTCTAAGCGAGAGATGAGTTTGTTCAGACATCGATATTTCCACTTGGACTAGTATGATAGTTTTGTGGTTTGGACACCGGTCCTCTAAGACTTACAGATTTGACTTTTGGTCCCAATGGATCCTACTGTCAGAGGCTGCAGACTGAATTTTCAGCTTGTGATCTTTATTTACTGCTCTTGTTCCACATTACCTCCTAGGGGCATCATAGACATTGAAGCAAATTTATACGTTGTATCAGATGACAGTATTGTGATTAGATAATAAAATCATCAGTTTTCTAAAGAAAGAAAAAGGAACAAGCCTTCCATCTATTCAGCAGTGCAGGAGAAGTTGCAGTTTGGGTAATACAGTTGGTTCTGCTGGGTCAGATAGGTTCTTGATCACCTCAGCATAGCTTGGAATATTTTCCTCTCTGATGCTGGTAGCTGATTGCAAGCAAAAGCTGGGAGTGAGGAGGCCACGGTCATTTTAGAATGAAATCCTTCCCTAAAATTTAATTTGTGATCTAGAGACCTAAGCAAGAAACAACAGGGCTCTAAATGTTTCAGCAGTTGTACACACATGGCTTTCCAAAGTTAATACTGAGTTCTCTCTGTCACAGGACAGGGAATTTTCTTCCAGTATATCTATACATCTGTAAGCCAGTCACATATGAAAACAATAACCGAGGAATAAGGAAAAAGTCAATAAGGAGATTTATATACAGCTGCTATTAAACTGGAGGAAAACAAATGATCTGTTGGGGTCAATTTCGCTGGGAAATCAATTTGAGCAGAGTTTTATTGTCATCTCTGCTAGATCCTTCATGTTATTTGCTTGCACCTTTAATAGTCATGAGTGAGGAGGTTTTTACACTTGTGAGTCTAAGCTCCCTGGATCATTTTGTTCGTTACCTTTTCAACATCCACATTCCCAGTTGTCACAAATGCTACCTAACAACATTGAGCGCTCAAAGTACATTTCCCCTTGTAACTCTAGGGAGTTTTGAATGCTCATTTTAACTGCTTAAACTAGTCATAAACCAGTTAGACTGTAGTACCAGACAAATACTAACCATCTGATGCATAAAAATGCCTCTATATGCATTGCATGTGACTATTGGGACTAAGCCTCTTAATGCATGGCCACACAAGTCGAAAGTTAATTATAAAGAAACCCAACTCTTATTCAGTGCAGAAGTTAAGAGTACTAATACATTAATTAAAACATCAATAAAAATGTAAATACATAGAGGTATACGCGCCACAGGATTTAACCAAAAGTCACTCAAATGGCGTTCATTCAACTTCTTAATGTGAAAAAGTACTCTCTTTAAGTTTTACCTTGAAAAGTATGTTTTCTAAATGATAAATTAATTTATCCTAGCTTTGTGTTGCTATTGATGCTTTATTATTATTTTTAAAACTTCAGTTTATCCTAAAAAGCTTCATAATGGGTCATTATTTGCTAACCCATGGTACAAAATTGGTTTTGCCAGTGGGAGCTGCAGACGTTTCAAGTATTTGTTCTAGCACTCTGTTGTCACACAATCTAATTGTCTCTTAACTTAAGAAAGGAAGATCCTGGGACTGCAATGAAAAGTGGCTGTTCTAAATGCGAAGTACTTCTGTTCCTTTTTGTAGCCTGATTTTGAATTCAGTCTCATCCTATCGTAGTTATTCAATGGTCTGCAGGAAACAGGAAGCTCTTGGTTCTCTCTTCCTCATGCAGAAGACTAAAGACTATATGCGTTGCTGCTCTGCCAGTGCTTTCCTTGTTCAGTGGTTTATAACGTTAACTTCTTTAACTGTGCTTCCTCTCTTTGTTGGATTTTCAGACTCTTCCAAGTAAAGAGCGAAACACAGTTAACTGAGCTGCTCTGGTGAGAAGGAAGAATTGGTTCTGTTACAAAATGGAATTTAAGGCTGACTTCTGCTGAGATGCTATTTAGAACACAATTTATAAGCTTTGATTTATTACAGTGCATTCTAGGGATGCATACAGAAGGAAATTAATTCCATAGTTCAAATGTCAAGTTATTCCTCCCAACCGCACCCCAGCCCCCCGCTAGGGCCGTCAGTCAGGAAGGCACCTCTGTTGTCGTATGACTGCCCCCATGCAGGACAGTACCTACAGGCCACAGGTTACCTTAACTCTTACCATAGCTTAAATCAATTGATTGCAGTAGATGTAAGCATAAGCTTAGAAGTCATCTGAACAAGATGTTTTCTTAAATTAGGGTTCAAGGACTTCTAGTACTTTTCAAACCTACTTATTGGACAGGTATGGCCAAAACCCAAAAAAAGATTGTGTTAGGCTTTAAAAGCTTAGCAGTCCAACTTCTTGCAGACCTGCAAAGAAAGGTTGTGCCATGTGCTGCGCTGGTAATTTTTTCATTTTATCTCATTTTGGTTGAACCAAAGTGTGACATGCGTTCACCAGTCGATCCCATGTGTTAGCAGAGGGAGGAGTCAGTTCTGGATGCAGGCAAAGAATCAATTGGGGGGGAAGAGAGAGAGAGAGAGAGAGAGATCAGTTGTGCATGGCAGCAGGCACAGCCGAAGAGCCAGGGCACCTCTGCCTCTCAGCGTTCAGCAGAGTCTGGTTTGGGGAAAGCTGCGAGGGGCCAAGCAGGATGGCAGCCCCTCCGGGCACAGGCTCCTGACTCCCTTCTCTGCCCCCATCCACGGGGAGTCTGCGAGGCTGGCTATCGGGGATGCTCACTTCAAGATCTATCTTTGCTCCCCTCTACTCCCTGCTTCTCGCAGAAGGAGGGTCCCGGTGCAGAAATCATCCCAGGATCAGCGCGGTTCGGTTTCACCGGCGCTTCCCAGAGCTGTAAGCCTGACACACGGTGCCAGGAGAGGAATGGCTGGAAGAGATTCCTGTGAGGGCTGTCCTCGACGGGGCTCTCTTTTGTCAACAGAAACATAGTGGGGGTTCAAAGTCAACTATTGACTGTAAAGTCCAATGAGGACTCACAGAGATGATGAGAACAGCAGGAAAATTATGAAATCTATACCCAGATATTGAGTCTTTACTTTTAACATCCTGTGTACTTCAAAATTAGAATGCTCAGATGATATACAAGATAGTTTATATAGAATTTTAGAATCATAGAATCTTTTCCAACCTAAAAGACCTTTAAGATCGTCCAGTCCAACCAACCTAGCACTGCCATCCCACCAATAAACCATGTCCCTAAGCACCTTGCCTACCTGTCTTTTAAATACCTCCAGGGATGGGGACTCAACCACTTCCCTGGGAAGCCCATTCCAACCCTTAACAACCCTTTTGGTGAAAAAAAATTTTCCTAATGTCGAACCTAAACTGCGCTGGATCCACTTGAGGCCATTTCCCCTCATCCTATTGCTTGTTACTTGGGAGAAGAGACCAACAAATATATATATACAGGATAAAAAAAATACAGGATTAAAATGAAGTTACAAATACATATCTCCCCCTCTGAACACAGATAGAGTGGTTTTTCCTCTAGAAATAAATAGATGACCACCAAGATATCTGAAGACACTGTTTCTTTAGGTGCTGAAGATTAATGCCTTAAAACTTGTAACTTTTGTAACCCGCATAATTAAAATAAGATGGTGACTTAAACAGATTTGGAATACATAATTTCCATAGCTCAGACATTCAGTGGCTGTCAGAGTCACCTGGCGTGCAGCGCTGCGTTGCAGAGCTCAGATCTGTTCAGTGTGTGGGATTGAAGGGGCCTGAAACTTTGTGTTCCCTGTGATTATCCATCTCCCCTCCGTTTGCCCATGCAGTGGGATGCTGTCTTTTCCAGCCACTCTGTATGTATAATTCCTAGGCAGCTTTGGGAACCCTAGGGATTAGAAAAGGTATATGAAAGTTTTATAATGTTATTGATAACTGCAGAGCAGACGCTTTTCTAATAAACTGCTGTGAGATAAGTTACTGGTAGCATCTGCAGAGACGTGTGTAAATGAGCTCAAAATAATTAATACTGTGTTAGAAGAAAGCTTTTTTTAAAGCACATCTGTATTGGAGCGTATAAGATTATTTCAGCCTGCCCTGAGAATGTGTTGTAGCACAAATTACCATAATTTATTAGGGGAAAAACCATTTCTGTTAATCATATATTAATTATTCATAAAATCTGTATTAATGTTACCTTAATGGGAAGCACTACCAGCTGGGGTACTGGGCTTGGCAATCTATTCACATAAAAAAAAAATAAAAATGAATAGCTTGACTTAAAAAGAAGACATAAAAATGACTTACAAGAGCATAAAAGCAGCAAGCATGGGTATATGAGTTAGCATAGAGCTGGCTACAGTAGAGCAGTGCAGCCAGCTAACCACTTTGTATTTTGGCTCTGGCACTGGTTTGTGCCTGAGTGGAATTCAAGTGGAATTACTGAAGGATGTTTCTTACAAAACAGTCCTGTATACCTTGCCCTAATGCTTTTCAGCTTTTCAGCAAGCATAGATCTGGTGAGTGAGTCAAATAGAAAGAAACTCTTTCTCGTTCTACTTTAAAAAACAAATCACCCCCCCCCAAAAAAAAAAAAACACTCCAAAATCTGATTTATAATTTAAATTCAGGATAAATTCTCCCTGCTAGGGGAAGAAAAAAAAAAAAAAGAAAAAGAAAAAAAAAGGTATCTTTGCAACTTTTTAATCTTCTCAGAAAGCTATTGTGAACCACGTGACTTGTGAAAATGCTGCTGGGAGGATGTGCTTCAACCCAGAACAAATGTGGAGGTGTGTACATACGTATGTGCTTGTGGGGGTGTCTGTAGCTTTCTAGATGCTCTTCTGGACTAAAGGAGCATGTCAGCATTTAGATTATGACTCAAGACTAGGAGGTACGTTTTAATGGAAGTTTAGCAAAATCAAACACAGAATGAGTTTTGCAAAAGGTAATTTAATTAAAACTATTTTTTTTTCCCTGGCTTTTGAAAGATCTCTTGCAGGAATGAAAACCCAGACAGAAAGAGCACTGGCTAATGCATGCAAATGTCTAATGCCTGTAAAGTGCAACTAGTTTTATATGAACAGTAAAAGCTTCATGGGATCCAGCTGAAATTAAATTGTTTAGATCAGCTAGAGCCTTTTTATTAGGATAGCACAACATTGAACTTATAAGCGCATTTGTTTTACATGTTAAGATAAAAGACTGTTTATTAGTAAAAGATTTTTTTTTTTAATGACAGTTACGACCTTTAATGTGTGATCTGTAAGCTATCATCTGATGAATTTTGGCCAAAGCCATGGAAGAGAAGCATTTGGAGTGGGAAACCAACCCAAAAGAAACAGGAAAAAAAAATTAAAAAATGGCGTAGCTTTCAGTGAGACCAGGAGACCTAGGCCTGGTCTTGGAACAATGCATAGAGCTGGGTGGTCTAAAGCTGAACTGATGTTCAAGAATCCTAGGTAATTATGATCTTTTTTCTGTAACATTGATAGTACTTCCAAGTTTTGGGTGATGGGTGAGTCTGTGGCATGCAATCAGTTGTCATGCCTAGCTCTGATTAATACAGATCAGAAATGTAACCTCATTTTTTTTGCAGTTTAGTTTTTTTTCTTCAGATTTCATTTTCAAAGAAATGTGGTAAAGGAGAAGTGTGTATGGGAGCAATTTGTATCTGGAGAGCTTACCAAATAATGTTATAAAAGAGCCTGTATTCTGCAGTATGCTGGTGGTTATTACTAGCCATGGATACCAGGAGCTCCTCATACGTAATGCATTCCAGCACTATTTTACACTTGCATATGAAAATGCTATGAGAATTCTGCAGAGTCTGGTAATGATAATACTTCAGCGTTATAACAAATAGGTAGTCCTGTTATTTTGTTCTCTGTTTTAGTATACCAAATGTATTTCATTGCTTACACTGTAGTAGCAGATCGAAACCATCTGCTGTCTTGCCACTGGTCCGCCGGTCTAACAGAAAATCTCAGTTCATTTTCCTTGAGGCCAGTATGCTTTAAGGCATGTGTACTAGGACTATAATCCAGCTGCTGAATGTTGATACAAGTCCAGACCTATGCTCACGAGTCCTTTAACTGGAAACAATACTCTTTGCCAAGGATTGGAACAGAGATAAACTCGGTTTGTTTTTTCTCTCTTCCCTCCTCCCCCTGTTCCCTTTGCAGCTCCATCCCCCATCACAGTCATAAGGAAAGACAGGACATCCAGGAACAGCGTGTCTCTGTCTTGGCAAGAACCCGAACATCCAAATGGGATCATCTTGGACTACGAGGTCAAATACTATGAAAAGGTGGGATGAAAGATTGAAGGAGAGGTTTTTGTGCTGGTAATATACTGTAATGAGCGTATTGCATCTCGCCTGTGTTAAGTATTCAGAGACACCCCTGTTCACTCACGGTCTGCTTCAGTGACACCAAGTGTTGAAATTGTTCAAGCTTTGGTAAGGAGAACATCATGAAAACATGAAGTGAAATTGTTAAGTCTACCAAGTTTGTCCCCAAACACATCAGGACAAATATAGAAAGTAATGCAGACAAGCTTTTTTCTTGAGTACAGTTTACTTACTCAGTTCTGTTATGCTGTCAGTGTTCATGTTTATTTGTCAGCATCCATTCCCCGTGGCACAAGCATCTTTTACACAAAAATTATTTTGGAAAAGAGGTGGTCAGTACTTGTAGTAACTGGTTTGCACTATGAAAGTTCCCCCTTTTCATGAAAAGAATGTCAGAAATAATGATTTAATTTAGCATTTACTAATGCTGTTCATATCTAGAAATCAAGCTTATGTTTCATATGTACCAGGGAAGATGTGCTACCAATATCCACTTAGAAACTGCTGTTAAAAAGATTCCACAGGTAGCCAGTTAATCTTTAGAAAGTTTTCTCATGGAGATTACCAGTAGGACAGTGTGGTATTGACAGTCCACGCCTAATCTCCAGCCGAAGAATGGGGATCAGAAGGCCATATTCTGAAAAGATTTCTCCCAAATTAATATGTCATCTGATTTTTGGGTGGGATTTTTTTGGTGAGCACTTGAACCTTCAAAGACCTTGGTAAAAATCTAAACATACGTAGTACTACTGATAAAAGGGGGAAAAGAAAGCTTCCTAAACATATCCGTTCAGTCTCACCTTATAGAGCAATAGCCTATAGACTTTCATTTTGGGTTTTTTCTGTTATTTCAATGGGGACAGGATCAAGTCTGGATCCTGGGCTTGAGAAGTAAAAGAGAACCGGCTCATACATCAGGTTATCTTTATTTGTACATCCTCAGCACTGAAGGGACACGGGAATCACTTAGGCTCTCTTCTTTCCAATTTTTTAAAGAAAATAGAAGATACTGCCTTTTAGTAAAGCTTGGAAGAGCTATTGACCTTACAAAGAGCCTACGCCTGAAAGATCCCAGAACTTCAGCCTGTTTTCACAGGCTGGGTTATTTATCTGCATGATTAACTCATGCTTCATTTGAGACCTACCTGGCTACTATTGCTGCCGTTGGCCCTGCCTTTGTTTTCCAAGGGTTGCAGCAGCCCCGTCTCAGCTCCACCTCCGGTCTCTCCAAGTGGAAGTCCTTGCCTGGGCAGCTCTGCGCGAGTACCGCGGGGTGCAGGATGTAACACGTCGGTGTGTTGTACCTCGTGGCATCAGGGTGATCTCTCTGGTTTTAGTTGCTCCAAAGGGAGAGGGTTTTTCCCCTTGTGTACATTTAGTTCATTTAAATTGATCGACCGAGAAGTTTTATTTGTGTATTTGTGGGGGTTTTTTTGCGGTGTTTTGATCATCGTTCTACGCTGAAATTGGCTTGCTTTATTCAAGAAAATTGTCACCTTCCAGTACTGTTGTATGCAGACAAAGCATGCAGCTGCTATTCCTGAGTATTTCCAGTCTTATGGAAAAACTGGTTGTCATAAGACAGCTTCATAAGACAACCAGTCTTAGGAGGCTGATCTTGCACATGTGTTTCTTCCCTTTGAAGTCTGTGATCAAGAGTTCATACGCACCAGGCAGCTTTCTTAAACCAAAGAGCCAACTGCTTGACGATAGGAGCCAGACCATTTAGAGCGAAGGGTTTTTTAAAAACAGCCTTCTGAAAACCATGGGTTTAATGTGTGGTCTGCAGCCCCTTGGGGACTCAGAAGCCTATTCCTCTGGGTTTATGAAAGGTAACAAAGAAAAGCAAATCTATTGTCAGGAGGCTTTAATCCATTGCCCTTTTTAGGACTGCAAATTGAAAAAGGTTGAAAACTACTGCTCTGCACATGTTAAACTTACCTGAGGTCAGAGCAGCCCATGCTGGACTGTTACTCTTCATTTCTTCTCCAAACACCTTTGGAAGATGCTGCTTTTCAGTCTGAGATCTCCAAGCAGCCCCCCTCACCTCCTCTTCTGAGGAGAGAGATTTCTTTTTACACTGGTCCAGTCCGTTTGATTTTCTGCTTCAGAAATCATCTTGGTTGGGCTCATCAAAAACCCACTGCTGTTAAGTGGCAGCTGCTAGGAAATAAACCCTTCACAGTTAGCAATCTGGGTATTTCTCCTGGCAAGTCGTACCTGATTGCTGGTAGATGATTTATGTTGAGCCATTCTTTTCCCTCCTGCTTGCTTTTACTTGCCATACCTTTTGTAATCTCTGAAAAATTAATAAATACGGCATTAACAGAGTAATACAGGTCAGCCCAATTCTCTCGTACACCTTGCCCATGCAAATATTTTCATTTGTTTGGTTGGTTGTTTTTTTTTACTTTAAGTTGTTCTTAAATTTCAAAGATTATGTGGTATTGATTGGCAACTGCATGTTACTCATATTGAGGATGTTAGAATAGATTTGGAATAAAAATACCATAGAATCATAGGTTGAAAGGGACCTCAAGGATCATCTAGTCCAACCTTTCTAGATAAGAGCACAGTCCAGAGAAGATGGCCCAGTACCCTGTCCAGCTGCATCTTAAATAGAATGTCCTGCTTCTAAACTGTGATATCCTATAGTTTTTCTAATACATTATTGGTATATAGCACATGGAAAATATTTATTTTCTGCAAGGGTAATTAATTAACCTATTCAGGTTTTTTTCACCAGGGATTGCACTTCTGTAACCAAGAGAGAATAAAGGTTTATATGATGGTTCTAGAGAAATTGGGAGCTACAGTTTTGGGAAACCATTTTAATTTTTTGGAATGAACCTATGGGATTTTAATGCATAACATTATGAACTGAGTGACGATTTTTCAGACCTAGTGTTTGGAAAAGAATTGTATTTTCTGTAAAAATCTATAGGGCCTGTTTATGAGGCCCCAGTTACTATTTATTCAAAACGTTTAAAAGAAATAAAATCCTCTTTCAGAGGAGTATTGAATGAAACTTCTAGGCATTTATTTTATGGTAACACATAGCATTTTAAGTTAGTGGTACCAAATGACACCCCAGTTTAGTCCAGCCATATAATGCTGTGCTGGATGTTAAGAATCTCAGCTGTCGAAGTGAACATATAACAAAAGTCAGGTTTTTGTCTCACACAAGCAGATACTTTGTTTCCTCCTTGTCCTTGCTCACGTAATTATGTTCTCTGGAAGGAGCATCTTGTCATGCAAAGATATGAAAAAAGCCGTATCCTAAATACCACACATAAACTATTAATTGCTTCATTTAAATACGTGGCTTACAATTATGATAACTAAATCCCACACACTTTATTAAGGTGAAGTCTGCTGAAAATGACGAGTGAAATTTAATTGCAATCTCACAGTACTGAAATAGATTTGCATTTGCCATCATTGAAATTGTGCGCTCAGTAGACTGGTTAAAGCCAACAACTAAATAATGATATCTAGTTTGTGCTCTTTCTGAGGCTGAAAAAGCAAATTGTATGCAAATGCGTTTAGTTGCTTTTAAACTCTTGTTATTCTGGCTTTGAGGGTAGGTAGGCCATGTATGCTCCACCAGGTTTGTAACTCTCATATCGACGAACAGTTCATGCCTGGCAATAAGGGGAAGCAGAATCGGGACTGTGGGTTCCTCCCAAAGATGTGTAGTCTGGTTTTGGCCTCTCGAGTGTACGTGCAGCTGATGTAGAAAATGTTCTTCCTCACATAATGTAAACACTCACCATGCTTATCTGAAAAAGGACATACTATGCCTTGGACATACTATTCACTCTCACTAGTACTGCCACTATAAATGTTAAATGTATCCAAAATACGTCTTTTGTAAAACACGGTGTAAAATCATAAAATGTCATTTGCAAATGAGATACTGACAGTAGTGGGATTTGCTTCCCAGTAAAGATTGTGTCTGGTAAAGTATGCAGAAATATTCAGGAAGAATATGCCTTGTGCATCCAAGTTCAAATTTATCGTCAAACAGAGTGTTTGATTAAAGTTCTGCTTGGCAAAGGCTGACTCTCCTCTTTGTATATTCCTTCTGCTCATGGCAGCTATAGTGCTGTATCTCTGAAGTTTTACTTCATCCCCAAGAAAGATAAACTTGGGCTTTTATGTGGTGTTTCACTGATTTGATTACTAGTAACATAAAAAATGACTTACAAAATATGTGTGTAAAAAGCTTACCATAAACTGAGATACCATGACATCCTCCATACCATTGTTTTAAACGTTTATTTTGCAAGTTCCATTGTGGATTATTAACAGACAGGGCCCTGACTATATTTTTCCTTGCATGTGTGTATCTGCACAAGAAGGAAATGTTTGCATTTCATAAAAGCAGCCTGAAGTGAGATCAAAATGAATGTCCAGTCATAGCATACACAAAAGATTTTATGTTTTAAAGACCAGATTATTATGTCTTTGAAATGAAAATAGTTGCCTACATTCAACTGAATGGTGAGATAAGGCAAGCCTGCAAATTATAATACTAGGCCTTTGTTAGTTCAAAAGTAAATAATTTTACACAAACCTGTTAGCTCCTTAGAATGTCTTCCTGTAAGTTTTCTCCCCTGAATTTATAACAGAAAACTTTTTCAGAGAAGTATTGGGAAACCATGAAGAAGCCCAATGCTGATTTCTATTTTATTCTTGGTGTGCAATGAAAATGGACCATGGTAAACATTTTCGTAGTCATTCTTTGAAGACAAGGTCCAGCTCACCCCCTCTGCGGTTTTGATTCTAGATGGTAACTTTTAGGCACAGGCTTAGCTGCCTTTTTTTTTCTTTCCTCCTCCTTCCTTAGCTGTGATTACTCATGTGCATAATATTGAATATTATGTGGAGGTTCTGGCAATTTCTCTAACTATGGTGTAAATGTTTCTCTCTATATCAAAGACTGGCAAGAACAGGGTAGTCAGGCTTCAGTGGCACCAAAGTGAACAGTTTCTGACGTCGCCCTACTAACTTAGAATAAACCTAATTTTCTCACTGTAGACAGCACTGTAGAGCAAACACACTAGAACAGCTCTAGTCACCTGAATTTGTCACGTGAAGGCAACATGGCTTTGACAATGAGTGTGTTGAGTGTTTTCCAATCTCTGTACTTGCACGTCGGCACTCTAGTGTTGTCAGAGATAAGATGTCAGTACCTCGCAAGCTAATGCGATGCCATAAACCACAGTGGGAATTAGGTGAGATTGTTTGCATCCAACATACGTTAACTCAGATTCTGCTTTCAACCAGGCAAAATTCAATTATTTTAGCCTATTTCAGAACGTTCAAAGTAAAAGGGCAGCATATGAAATCCCCACCACCTCTAGAATAAAAAAGTTCATCGTTGTGAACCTAAACAACTGAGATTCTCACAGTTCCCCACCTCTGTGGCTGCCATCCAAGATTTTTTCTGAGGCAATTCCAGCTGCCATTTTTAAGTAGCCAAAAATGTTCTTTTGGTATAGGATAGCTCCAGTAAAATAAGCAATTCCTCAGGCCCCAAACGCATGGTTGAATTTTTAGACTGTGTGCTTACAGTGGGACTGAGCCATGCTTTTATCAGAATCAACTTTTTACAGTATGAAGCGTATCCAAACTTACTAAATTACAAAATGGTCCATTTCTTATTTTATATAAAAAGCCCTTATGTCAGAAATACGTGACTGTTAAGCAGAGCGTGTTTGTGAGCATATCGTTTGTACTGGACACACACCTTGTTCTTCAGCAAGAGGCAGCAAGGAGCAAACACATGTTTCTTTTCTGGCTACCAAAGCCGTTCCAGAGCAAGTTCAGTGGAGTTTTGCCGAAATGAGGATGGACCCGTCAGTCTCATAGTTTTTATAGCATAATAGAAAACCAGTTATATTGGCCTGTTTGCAGAGCTGAGGTGAGAAACATGAGTCAAATTTCTCTTCTGATTGTTATAAAGGTAAGCGTTGTCTTGTAAAACGCAAGGTAGTAAAACCCACATCCTGAAATAGCTCTGCAGAGCCCTAAAATGTCTAAGTTGGCCTGTTACAAGTTCCAGGTCAGTCCAGTAGGAAAATCTGGTTTATGGTTTTTAAATAACATTTTAATCTTCATTTTCTTGTTGTATTACAGATTATGGACAAAGTGATGCAAAGCCATTTAATGAAATGTCATATAGTTGGCACGTCTAGTATTTGATTTACAGCACAAGGCTCTTGAAGCTCTAATGATTTGGATTTCTTGCTAATCAAAAGATTTTTAGCTGGTTGAAAATGAATGGCTATATAAGCACTTGTCAGGCTATAAATATTCAAAAAATACGTCAGCGCTGTCCAGGTGATTTGTAGTAATTTTGTACCAACCACCTCTTGTTTCTGGTTTTTAGGGTGTGGTTTTAATCTGATAATTTCTCTTCCCAAAAGCAGGAACAAGAGACCAGCTATACTATACTGAGAGCCAAAGGCACCAATGTTACCATCAGTGGCCTCAAACCTGATACCACCTACGTCTTCCAAATTCGAGCCCGAACTGCAGCTGGATACGGGACAAACAGCCGCAAGTTTGAATTTGAAACCAGTCCAGATTGTATGTATTTGTTCAAATGGTTTAAACTGACATCCTGCCCAGTTTCTGACTGATTGGAATGGCTGCTTTCACTCCCTCTCTAGTTTAGTAAATGTAACTCATAACCATTTATGATGTGTCTTTCTGGGTAGCGTTACTATATAACTTTATGTTTTATCGTTAAACTTGAAACATGCTGTAAAGAGTATACCGTGAATGTCACAGCTGGTGTTTTCTTCCATTCCCTACCTGACCTCTGCCTTGTGCCAGAATCAATACCAGCCGAGGGAGGAAGTTTGATAGAAAACCGGATTCCCAGTCTCGTGCGGTTCCAGATTTTTGGCCTGAACCCTATGGACTATAAACCCTTGCTCCAAGAGAATTAATATTATATTGGGCCATTGCTCCTGTGGGGCAGTGTGTCATTCTCTAGGTTGCTGTGAAGTGTAGCTGATGTCTGCTGCATAGCCTTGAGATGAAACTACCGTGCACAGGCCAGGAAGGATGGTCGGTCAGTCGAGTGGCCGGTCAGGGAGTTGGGCAGCTTGCCTCCCTTCTCCTCTCTGTCACTCCGGTTCTGGGTGGCCTCGGGGAAGTTATTTACTGGTCCGGCACTCCTTTTTCTTCTCTCTGTTGCCTAGATAATAACATTATTTAACTGATGACCTTATCGGTATTCTTTACAACTTCTGTTGTTATATCAGAAAGACTCTTAATAGAGCTCATCCTTTTAAATGTTACTTTATCATCGCTTGTTACTATATATTAAATCAGACCTTTTATTTGCTAGAAGCTGGAAGTGGCTTAATGCATCAAAAAGTCAGCCTTAGTTTAGTGACCCAGCAACCGATGTAGGCTGATGCTGCATTATCAAAGACTGTTTGCTTTTTAGAAGGTAGGACTTTCACCAGAGACTCATATCTGCTGTTCAGAGTTATAACACAACTAAGGACTATAATTTTGATACACTCTCAGAAGGCTTATTCATATGCTCCCTGATAAGGCTTGAGAACCCATTCTATAAAAAGTGCTCTGCTAAAAGCGACAAAAATTTTAACCAAGAAGAGTAGCATAAGCCAAATGGTCTTGCACTTGGCATCCATATATTTTTGAGATATGTTATGTATTTCATCCCCACTTCTCCCTCCCCCACCTCAGCTCTTATTCTGAAAAGCAAACAAGATTCTTTTCAAAAAAAATAGTTACAAATTGCCATTACGCTGACGTGTAGCTTTGTCATGCCGGATGAAACTGGAATTCAAGATAGGGCACACAAGTACAGCAAGGCGAAAAAAATCTGTTGCAGTGATAACAATTTTCTTAATTTAGAAGTTAATGAGTTTCCTCTGCAAAGCATTATTAAAAATAATAACAATGATAATGCAGCTGACCAAAAATGTGGAAGGTGACAGGAGGCAGTAGTGCACATCTCAATAGCAAGCGTAGGGGTTACACAGGCACCAGATGGCATAACTCGATTCCTATTGCCAAATTATTGTAACTACATGAGTACCGTTGTAGGTCTGTAATAGGCAAAGGCTTCTTCCAAAGGGGAATGGTGTAACTCCGAGCAGTCACGCAGACAGGCTGTCCAATTTGTGGGGAGCAGGAGGCCTAACTCCCAGCTCCGTTGGGACAACTAACGCAAAGCATAGTGCTGAGGAGCCGAATTCTGCTGTGCTCGGTGAAGTTGGATAGGTGTGTGCTGAAGGTGGTTCATCACACCTAGGATCTAAAGGTGTCCTGTCGTTGTGTATCAGTCTAGCTCCATGCTTAGGGGCTGCAGGGAAGCATCCAATGTCAGGCAGAAAATAGCCCTTCTTTTCCCTATAGGCACTGATTAGCCATGGATAGTCCTTCCGTCTGCATCTGTGTGCCCTGGCTTTTCACAGCCTTCACGGGGATACCGTCAAGCTTAACTGGGAAGCTTAATCCATTAAAGAGCTGGGATTTCTTGCCCATGAAAAACTCCTTACTGACCATGACAAAATATATGTGTGTCATGGTATGTATGTTTGTATTTACATATATGTTTATATATAAGTATCGGTTTAACAGCAGTTACTGTAATCAGCAAGAGTAAAAAACAGCAGCAGCAGAAACAACTTTGGTAAATTGTCAAAGATGGCTGGAGTCTTTTGTTTTCTTCCCTTGCATTTATTTGTCTGATGAAAAATGACTTAGTAGATTAAATATTTGGCAGGAGACCAAATGCTGTGTAGTGATGACTTAATCTGTCTGTTCCCTATACGTGTGTCAATTGTGATATAATCAGTCTTCTGTGTGTGGGGGGGGTTATTTATATATTTTTGTGTTAACTTTCCAGCATTCTCCATTTCCAGTGAGAATAGCCAGGTCGTAATGATTGCCATTTCAGCGGCAGTCGCCATTATTCTCCTCACAGTTGTGGTGTACGTCCTGATTGGGAGGTTAGTTTATCGTTATGATTTGCACATTTACTCCCAGTTCCCTTTCCCCACGGGGCCTTGATGAGCATGGCAAATTGGTGTCGTCGGGCAGTAGCGTGGCTGGTTTGCACCTTCTCCTTTTTCTGCTGCCCAGGAGCTCCGAATACTGCCTCGTGCTCGGTAATGAGCCTGCTAACGTTAGCAGCCCCAATCATGCAGCAGTTGTTAAAAAATGCTATAAACACATTCTTAGGCAATTGTAAAATTAAACTGTAGGGGTCAAAAATCAACAAATCCTCTCATTAGCCAATTTCCTCAAATTCCCTGAGAACATAACATGCCTCTATAGGGCACAGAGAATGTAAATATCATTAAACTTTCAAACAGGCATTTAATTGTGGAGGGAAAACATTTTATTATGTTTCCACCTGCAGTTAGCATATAAAATTCTCTATATTAATGTTTTTTCTCTGTTGCTTGTAGATTCTGTGGATACAAGAAGTCTAAGCATGGCACCGATGAGAAAAGACTACATTTTGGGAATGGCCACTGTAAGTTACTGAAGCCTTTTAATGCTTCTAGATCTGTTGAATTCAACCCCTAGATAACTGGTATTTTTCAATTCAAAAAAAAAGAAAACGTAATACCTCACTTAAATCAAGGTGAAATTGGGAAGAGAATTATCTCTTCTCTTGTGGGTAAGGAGATTTTCCCCAAACAATTATTCTTTGTTTCAAATTCTTTCATCTGTGTTCAGGTTAGTAATGAGCAAAACATCGCTGTCTGTGTTCAAACAACGCGTGTGGTTAGCAATATGCTATTGATTCTGCTGTGCATTACTGAAATGCAGTGTGTAGCTTCACCTTCCTCATTATCAGCTGTATAACGTCTATAGAAATGACATTTTTTTTCCCAAAGCAAAATACAAAACCAATGAAACCTGTCTTGATGACTACCGAAGGGACTGTGACAATTGCTTGCTTGACAAAGTTGACCCACTAATAATTTAGTTTGGAATTATTCTAAGCATAGGCTGAAGAGTGATTTGGAGTAGTTTCTTAAATGAAGAATGACTACTAAACAAGTGTCTCACAAATTAATGGGATTTTGTTTAATCCAGCTCCGTTTACAAACATTTTTTGTTCAAGTCCCAATGCCCCACTTGCGAGAATGAGTATGTCTGTGTTCAAAAGCCAAACCCAAAGCCTATCTATTTCTGATGTTTGTGTACCTATTTTTAATAAGGCTAAATGGGACTTTATTCATGGTTACTCTGGGTCGTTCGGCTGTGCCCTGTGATAGGAACAGCATGGAGCAAGATCCCATCCAGGAGATTCTCAGGGGAAGAAGTGTTGATTTTCTGAGTCCGGGCATGTGTCCTGGCTACCAGGCAGAAGTACGTTGCTATGGCCCGTGGCTGGAGCGGGATGTCGTCCTGCAGTATTTCAGCTCCTTTCTCATCCTGGATCCTATCTACAATGTGCGTAATCCTGAAGCACTTTTCCACAGGAGAGGGGCTCTGGACCATGAAGACTGGATCACAGTCAAAGCTCCATCCATACCTTCTTTAAAATAGAAATAAATTAGTTTTGGAGCAGGGGAAGCTGAGGGAAGTGGAAGGTGAAAGTTTAACATTCCTGATCAGGAGTAGGGGGGGGATTCTTGGGTTTTTTAACACAGCATTTTGGACTTTTCTCATCCTTAAAAGGTGAAGATAACACCTTTCATAAACACCAAGACTGGGAATTCCTTTTTTTCACCCACAGAATTTGTGGTGTCTAATGAGCATGTTCTTACTAAGAAGCAGTAGTTTGTCTTTGAAACTGTTTCAGCTCCAGATAAATAATCCTGCTACATCATGTAAACCATGTTGAACCATGTATTTCTATTGCTCAGCATGTTGTAAGGTTAACGTACGTGGCGTTTTTGCACACAAGAGTGGCGCTGTACCATCTGCAAGAAAAGAGCTGTTGGTACCATAATCAGATGCCTCCCCACCAAATATAATGGAATTAACATTTTAATGAGGGATTTACCTGCAGTAGTTGGAAATTAGAACGGCTTCCTAATCCCCATGACAATGGAGTAACTGTTCTCTGACTGTTCATATTATTACTATTTTAAGTTTGGAGCCCCTCCTTATCTCCAGAGGACCATGAGCATGCATATCCACAACACATGTGCTCCTTCCCCTGCACTGTCAGGGGATGGATAAGCAAGCGCTAACAGTGGGTGTGCTTCGTGTAGCCCAACAACCCCTAACCAACAAGTCTCAAAAAAATCGGTACAGTTACACGTGGCCCATAGAATTAATGCTTCATCATCCAAATTTAATGAGGTTATAAAATAAAAGCAGCTAGTAAAGAAAGTGTCACAGACAAATAACAGGTCAGAATTTGCTCTCCTTACTCCCACACAATGGAAAGTTGCAATCACTATTCTTAAACATGTCAGTGCTGTTAAATTCCTGTGGATTAAATTGCTTTTAATTTGGCTTTAGATATTTATGTACTGTTTTCTGAGTAGTGCCATGCTGATTCACTGCATAGTAAGAACAGACCCAATCATGGACCTGGTATTTCTGTTAGAAATTCTTGAAAATTATTTATTGATTTTGCAGATGTTTGTCTGTTAGGATTCGTATGTATGTACGTGTGTGGCTGTTGAAACTTTATTCTACTAAATTACAGTCTTTCTCAAAAAATAAGCAATTTGCCCCTATGAACTAAAAAGGGGTGAAGTGACTTCCATGACTGTCGTAAACTTTCAGCATCTTAAATACAGCAGCTGGTTTATTTCAGTTAGTTTATTCCGAATTACTTTAAAAAAGGCTCCAGCCATGAACTATTCCCTACAGCCTTATTACAAATCCTATAATATTACTTCAAAGGAGCAAAAATGTTTCACCTCCTCAGATCCTCTCCCTTTGCCTTCTTTGGCTAGGCCCTTTTATTTTTTTGCTACCTTTAGGGCAATTCATGCTGTTAAAATGAAAATGTAAATTATTATGTTTGCACAGAATGAGCTGTAAAGTAGTACAGCTTAACACATGTGCACGTGTTTATTATCTGTTTTTCATGACAGAACCCAGTTACTATACAGGCTGCCCTTAATTATTGGTGTGAAGGGATTATTCTCCTTGCAGCCACCATCACCTGATCTTGGGAACCTCTGGGGTCAGCATTAAAAATCTGCAGCCAAAAACCCCACAGTGCAGAAGCTTTTAATTGTTGTTATTTTTATTGGGGGCATGGGGGAGCCTGTAATGTACATTTAGCATGGACGGGAAGGAGCATTTACAAGATTTTTAACCAACAGCAATATACAGCCAATTACTTTTTGTTTTACTTGCAAGTAATTCTGTAATCATCAGGCCTTGAAGGAAACACAGTCAGCATTTAGCACCACGCACACGCAGCCCTTGTGTTAAGGGCATGGCTCTTAGTTTGCATTGTTTTCAAGGCAATTAGGTTGGGAACTCAGTTTTATCATTTCTTTGTCAATTCTGAGGCCAATAAATCCCCATAAAATTTATTATTTTTTTTTACATACACTTGGGATTGTTTGACAAAACAATGGCGTGCTCTAACTAACGGTCCAAAGGTATTTTTTTTCCCATCTGTGTAACCTCAGCAAAAAAGGTTTAACTGTTCTAGCAGTCGACAAATTGATGCAGTATAATAATGCCAAGCTGGAAAGGATATTCCTGAGCGGGTTAAGGCAGTGTTTGTAGGAGGAGTTAATATCTTTTACAAGACCAGCTGGTATAGTTAGCAAAAGTTTGAATACATGTTCAGGAATGCAGGTTTTGTGTCAGAAGTGGAAAACTTCAAGCTGGAGGTAACGGTTATTTCACTTTTTGTTAACAAATGGTCTTTGTGCTCTAAAATGAACACAGAGGCAGGCACACAAGGTACCAGGTACAAGCACAAGCAGGGCCTTGAGCCGGGGAGGAGGAGTGAGGCTGTGCTTTGCCTTCAGCATCTTTGCTGGAGAGAAAGGTTGGGAATGATCATATGTTCCTCTGACCCCCAGTCCTGCTGGAGGAAGAGATGTGGAGAGCTTGAAACTGCCCTTAAAATCCTTCAGTCATTTGAACTAGTGCTTGCCCCGGGCAAACAGAACAATCCCTGGCCAGGAAACCATAGAGGGGGACAAAATAATAACAGGGATGTTAGGGTAACGGAGCACTAGAACCAGACTGCCATCCTTGTATGTACTAGCAGAGGGATTGAGGCAGAGGTGCATTTGTTCACATATAATTTTCCTTGCTTTTACATCTCCTTGGAGGATTCAGAAAGAAAAAGTTTGAGTTAATATGCTCTCCTTAAAATATTCCTAAGAACTTTTCAGGTTGACTGTAGCATCACCCATTTTGTTCCTTGCCTCTTTGTTGTTACCTTGAAAGGGACAATATAAGGCAGCATCTAAATGCAGCAAGTGGGGAGGGGTGGGTAGTATTTTAATATTTGAAAAGCAGTTAAATATGGCAAGTGAAGATATATTTAAAATCAATTTTCAGACTTCTGTGCAACAACTACATTAGTGTCTCTGGTTTCACTCTATATTAAGATTCCTGAAGACCCATCAAAAGCAGCTTGATTTGAAGAAGCAGTATACCTTTTTCCTCTATTGATTTGTTTTCTACTGTCTCATGAGCTTTCTTTAGAAAGATTAATTAAGTCTAAGTAACATTTTCTCTCTGAATTTGTTTTTACACAGTAAAACTCCCAGGCCTGAGAACATATGTAGATCCGCATACATATGAGGATCCCAATCAAGCCGTGCATGAATTTGCCAAGGAACTAGATGCTTCTAATATATCCATTGATAAAGTAGTTGGAGCAGGTAATGACCATCAGATATGTTGAATTAAAGATAGCTTTTTGCTGTATATACTGTTTTACGTCTTTGGGTTCATACTTACGACTGGAAAGAAAACATTCTAAAGTCTTCAAATTAGTAGGTCGTATTCACAACTGACTTTGGTGCATATGAAAAGTTAAGGGCACACGTTTCTAATTTTTTCCCCAAAGAAAGCAGATAGCAAGACAGTTTTTCAAAGGACACCCGTCAGCCCACACTTGGACGCAGCACTGTTGGGAGTGAAAAGAGAGTTCATCCTCACTTCCATATTTCTCTTTAAAATCTGTCAGCACAGAAAATGGTATCAGCTGCGAAGGCATTTTTTTTTTTCCCTTGTACTGTTGACTGTTATGCCTTGGGTAAAACCACAAACTCATTTCATACCAGTCACCATGCATCTATCAGACTGCAATGACCTTTGGTCATCGGATTGATTTTGGTCACTGCTTTGGATTTGAATTATCGATTTAGGAGGAAAGGGTTGTCTGTCTGATAACTGATTGTCTGAGCCATACAGATGGCATAGATTGTTGGGTTTACAGAAAACAAACTGTCGAAATGAGCAGATTTTGTAGCAGAGGAGCCAGATTACAGAAAGTCTTGTCACACTGAGTTGTCCATGTTGCAGTGCAGCGTGCAGTTCCTGACAAGATGCACGCTCGTTCCTTGAAGTGAAGTGGGAAATTGTCTTGTTGAGTCAGGAGATCGTGAAATGTTAGCTTTCCTGCTAAATTAAAACATTTGTGCGAAGTACTATTGATTTTTAATCCATTGAAAATTACTAGTTCTTTTATTATTGATTTTTTGCTTCTTTCTAAATTTACTATTTGAAATAAAATCATGAGATGTGAGAGAGACAGACTCCTAGTGTATAGCAAAAGATTTTTATTTGGAAGAAAACTGTAGAACCAAGCTACTGTACTCAGTGCATCTCCTGACGCACCCAGTGAAAAGGAACAGTATTCATCCTCTCTTACTGCGGATACTCAACTGCTCGTACGAATTTAGCTTATTTGCTGCAAAGGTAGAATTTTTGTTCCTTGCTGGTTTTGATTTTGGCCCACAAGAGTGCACTGTTCTCCATCATCTTCAGTCAAGGCAGCAAAGCTCTGCTCACTGCACATAATAGAGAATTAATAGGGGGATAGAGAAGGGGGTTACTGAAAAGTTAAGTCCAAGAACAGTATGTTTCCTTATAGGACTTTCCGGAGCCTTTGTTCACAAATGTAAGCTTTCTAAACCTGGGCTGTATGCAGTACATGAATCTAGAAAACAGATTGATAAGAATCAATGATATGTCATATTTTATAGTTCTAACCTATTTTTAATCATGAGAATGAGAGGTAAATCAAAATTTGCCAAGAGTGGCCTCTGAAAATGGAGGAAGAGTTTTCTGAGAGGCTTCAAAAAAGGGGTATGTCCTAAAAGGGTCAAGTAGTTTAAAAATAAGTCCCTTTGCTCCACTCCAGTGAAAGTGACAGTGGGTTCCTGCAGGTCCTCTACCCTGAAGCTTGGACTCAAGATATAATAAAGCTATTTGTTGGAGACCATGACTCAGCTTCATGTAGCCTTAACATTTCCCATTAGCAGTTGCCAGAGGTGCCAACAGGAATAGCCAGGCAGGGAAAAACAGCTGAAAAATCAGGCTACACAGTGCTGGGAGCTTCCAAAATGCATTTGTAGCATCACTTTACGCTGCTGTCACGTTCAGCATGTGGTAGCTTTTGCATTTGGAGTGAGTGCCTTCGAGGCTGCTTCTGCAAGAACACGTCTTTCCTCCCCAAAAGCAGAGAGGCATTTCCTGTCTCTTTCTTGAGTCAATGACTTATTTGACTGAATGACTTGGTGTTTTCATGCCCTTCTCCTGTACAAATTCAAGTGTGAATGAAGTTATTAAAAGACAGTGATCTGAGAAGAAGGGATTTATTTAACTGCATTGAAATGTGACGTAAGTAATGAGACCTTCAAGTCAGGCAAGTAATCTTGATATTCGAAGGTACTTTTCCAAGTAATTTTTCACAGCTTTAGCCAGAAGTCTCTGAGAATAGAGGGCAGCTTACATAGCTTTGAAAACATACCCAAATGCAATAAGGAAATACTTTTGTCCAAAAGAACCTCAAGAAAAACACAAGGGATTTTAGTGGGAGGCTAAGCATAAGAAAACTGAGGTCAGGAGCCGCTTTTTCAGATTTTTCTTTACAGTAATTCTTTCTTTTAAAACAACTCACTTGTTTTTATGGATCCAGTTCAGCAAAGCACTTAAGAAGTTTAAATCCAATTGGATGGCAGGAGAATACTACAGAAAGTGCTTTCTTGATTTGGGATAGATTTAAGTATGCGCTTTGCTGAACGCGAAAGCAAGCGTTTGCTTTTCTTTCAAAGTTTAAACGTACTTGCAGCATAACATCTTGTTGATCGAAATATTTCTAAAATTTAGAGGCTACCTGTCCATGAGGTTATTGTGAAGGTTTGCGGTGCCTCAGTGGGGGCTTGTAGAACATTGCCGAAGTTCATGAGGTTTATGAGACGTTCAGCTTGGGTGCCTCTCCAACTTCGAGGGAGTTCTGCGCTTAGCAGTACAATCATGATTTAGAACACAGCAAAGTAAAGGGAGTAGCTAATTTCACAGAGTCATCTTTTACTTGTCCCCTGGGCCTAAATGCACAGCAAATGCCATTCACTGATGCACTAAGTAGCCTATTTAAAAAGAAATTAAGATCTCCTGAAGAGAGATCTTTATATCATGAACAGCCCTCCTAATAATATCTATTTGCTTTCCACATATAAATAGACATATCAGTCTGCAGGGCAGGTTATACAATGTTTATGTGTGTAGCATAATTAAAAATAAACACTTCAGAAGGGCTTTACATGAAAAGCCATCAACCTCATCTCTTAAAATCAGTACCAAGTTTTCCACCTTCCAACTCGAACACGAGTCCTTATTCGTCCTAAACAATATCTGATGAGATCTGGTCCATTTCTTACTGGGACCATATAATGATGATTTGCGGGAAAAAGATGTAGTATAACTGCATGTCGCCATGGATGTTGACCAGCTAGACTTATGTAGCGTCCATACTGCCCGGTATGTGAAAGAACCAGAGGTTAACGTAGTTGGGCTGCCCAGCAAGCTTTTTCCAGTGCAACTGTTGTCCAAGAAAGTAAACCCATTTTATATTGATGGACAACAGTAAGCTCCATTGCAATGAAGGGTCCAACTTTTAGTCTGTTGCAGCATCCACTGGCCTCGAGGCACTTGTGGAATCCGATTAATCACCCAAGTTCTAAATTGTGCAGCCATGGCTAAATGGGACTGTGTTGATGGACATTAGCCGTAACCTTTTCCTTCCCAAAAGTCAAACAAATATCAGATATACGATTCAGGTCAGAAATGAAGGATGGATTGCTGGACTGCTTGCTGAAATCATAGCTACATTCTCCATTGACAGTAACTGAACAATAGTTTTAAGAGATTAGCTTGTTATAGTCTTTTGGACGATTAAAACATGGAGAAAAGGGAATATGAAGCTGTACATTACAGGGTTTATTTCAAGCACTTTTTTCCCTCCTTTCTGTTTTCAAGATGTGGTTTGGTCTTCCTCTGTGGTACTCCAAAAGTATTGAGCTGGGGTTAGTATTTGAACTGAAGCGGTGTTTGCTCTTGGTAAAGTATACTGGTAATTTTGGCTTGCAGAGGTTTAATATTTTTAATTAAGAAGTCTGAACAGCACTCAACACCCAGTAGTTGCTAGTAATAGCTGCTGCCTGAAATACAAATAATGTTAGAAACAACGGATGTAATGCAAGTGCTATTTTAGTTGCATATGCGTATATAAAGATAGAGCCTATGTCTATAAAAATATACCCTGTTTTTAATTTGTTTGTTTATTACATTAAAAGCACAGTACCATGCCTAGAGGATGAAGCAGCTCAGCAGCAGCTGGTGATAAGATTCACTTCTCACTCACATCTAGCCTGGGTTAGCAACAGAGAAAAGGTCGAAAGGTCATTGCCCTATGACACATTTGTTCAGCTCTTTTGGTTAAATTGGCTGTCTAACAGAGAAACCCTAGAAAATAAAGCCGAAAAGTGACCTCAAGAGGTCATTAAGTCCACACCTTTGCCCAAACCAGAACTCATTAGGTGCCGTTCTTGACAGATGCTTATTCTTTACAATCTCTAAGATAAAAGAGTTTATAGCCTCCCTAAAAAAATCTTTTGTACTGTCCAAGTGTCCTTACCTTAGAATTATTTTCCTGATCTAACTGACCTTTATTGTAATTTGCAACTATTCTTTGGTTTGCCTCTTGTGTATAGAAAAAGGAATTGGAGTCCATCTTATTTATAACCATAACTTTGATAAGTCCAAACTGTTGTCATGTGTCTCTTTTCGCATTCCTTGTTGTTTGTAAATACCACCAATTCCTTGAGCTTTGAACATGAACACACAGCCCTTAACTTTTAAGATCCCAGTCATTGTTATTACGCCCTTTATCATTCCCGAATTGCAGTGCCACAGACGCGACGTGGACTCTAATGCCAGCCATAGTGGTAGCAGGTCAATGAAAGAATAATTTCAGTTTGCAGATAAACGGGCTGAATGTAATATGTAAAATGAATCCCACATGGCATCACATCTGAAGTCAATGGTGAAGGGTTGTCGATCCATTGCACATTTCTGATCACTGAATCTATGAAAAGCAACATGATTTAAATTTGCCTATTAAAAATATCTTTCTTACGCGGGTTTTGATCATTTTTAGTTTTCACAGATGTTGCTTAATGTAAACAATCAGCTGCAGAGATAAATAAAGAGTCATTGTGGATAAATGAGCTCCAAGAGCCTTTGCTCTTTAGAGGCACAGTATTGCTATTGTGTTTAGCATTGTTACACATTAAGTTGGGAAAAGCTCACATATGTAAGTAGTATAATTACCCTTTCCATGATGTTTCAGAGACAAATAAAAACAAAATTCCCAGTCTGCATAAGAATGATGCCAGCTAGATTTAGTTTTATAGGGTTTGTTTGTTTCCAAGTCAAACTTTCTATACAAAGCAACTTGACAAAATATGGCATATGAGGGGCTATTTATATTTAAATCTCGTGTATTTTGACAAAAGAACCTGATTAGGCATGTACTGTTAGAAAATGAGTGTTAAGGCCCTCCAGCAACACCCTCTAGTTTCTTGAAAGAAAAAAAACCCACAAAGCAAAACACCTTTCTTTTCTTCTCTGTTCAGTAAAGCGTCTTCCTTGTCTTTAAATACAAATAATCATGTGGGGTAATTCTTGCCATCATATTTCTTGTATATTTTATCCATTCTCTGGTTTTATTATATTTTTCATTATTTCAATTATTTTGTCATTAAAACAAGGAGACAAAAATTTGCTACGGTAATTTTAGCTGGAATGTTGTATGTGCAGTTTATTATATTCTATGAAATCTGAGATGGGGGTTGGATAATTGGGAATAAAAAGTCAGTTGCTGCTCAAATGTTTTTTAAGATACTGAAACTTCCTTATATGCTTTATGTAATCATTAGGTAAATACAGAAATTTTCAAGTGAGATGTTTTCTTCCAGCAATTTGTCAACATATTCAATACTTGCTCACTTGAATGCAAAGATAACTTTCCCTGTGAAGTTGTCTTGGATATTACATAGCAAAGGATAAACCACATTGTATAAAAGTAAACATGCAGTGATATCTGCCATTTTCTATTCAGGGATCTCACACAATATACAGTGGGCACAATACTCATGGTGGACTATCAAGTTCTGTAGTCCCGTAGTGACAGTATATATTTGCATGATCAGATCCATCTGAATAATGATAGAATAAAAATAATCTGTATGGATTTCTTTTTTGCTTTGCAGCTGTTTAGATAAATTCTTTTGTTATGGATTATCTTCTACTTTAATTGAAATAAATACAATAATTAGGAACTGTACTGTCTTTGTATGGCAGAAATGAAGACTATAATGTTCACAAGGATGCATGACTATTCTGATACTTCTGCATTAATCAGTTAGCCCTCCTATTATTGTCTCAAAGTGCATCATCAACTGAAACAAAAAGGGACTTTTCTGGTGAGATTTATGCATTCCTCTGCAGTCAGCTGGTTATGCAGTGTAAATAAGTGACATTGTCCAGTTTGACAGCTGGAGAGCCCAAGAAATGGTAAGTAGTTGTCCGAAGGCCTCCTTTGGAGCTCCGGTCTGTGGCCCACCAGTAAACATCACGCTTCAGGGACTTTTTGCTGAACGCTAGGCCTTCTTTCTTAAATCCCTATGAAATAACTACGTTTCATCTTTTGTCATTTTTCCCCTTTTTTAGGGGAATTTGGAGAAGTGTGCAGTGGGCGCCTAAAGCTGCCTTCTAAAAAGGAAATTTCAGTGGCTATCAAAACCCTGAAGGTTGGCTACACAGAAAAACAGAGGCGGGACTTCCTGGGAGAAGCAAGCATCATGGGACAGTTTGACCACCCTAATATCATTCGATTAGAGGGAGTCGTCACTAAAAGTAAGATGTGACGGGGGCATCTGTTTTGCATGGGGAGTGTCACGGGAGGTCCCTTCCACCCTAAATTGTTCTGTGATTCTCCGATCTTTCAAGGAAGAGCAAAAGCAAGTAAAAAAATGAATCATCTACATTTATGCTCTGCAAACCCTTCCAGAAACATTTGTGTTATAACCCTGTTAATACGTACCAAATATCCTTCAAAAGGGAGAACAGCAGAAACACGTAGCTTGGCTTTTGCAGTGTATATTGTATTTCCTCAAAAGCAGGAAAAAAATTACCCATGTGCAAGCACCAGCTAAACCCTCAGTGATGGATACAGTGAAGAACGGTGTCGGAGGCAATTGCCCGCAGTGCAGCTGCAGGACCTTCACTGCCTTCCTGCTCTCAGGCTGCCGAGAACTGAAAAACCATACCACAGATTAATGAGATGGGAAAAATTGGGAAATAAAAATGATCTGCTTGAAAAAAAATCTGAAGAACACAGAGGAAAAGGAGCATTTCTGAAGAGCGGTGCAGCTCAGTAATAAACTGGCAGTTTTGATAAACTCCAGAGCTACAAATTGCTACAAAGTGGCCGAGAGGTGCTTGCTGATAATCTGTTAGGAGTCATGGACTCTGATGTCCTAAGGTTTCCTAATTGCACTGAAGCAGTATGTTCTGCTTTCAAGCAAATCGTTAGATTTTATCATTAGTGCAAATTAATGAACACGAGAACAGCCTACCTGGCTACAGCAACTGATACTAGCACATTAATAAATAAGTCCAAACTTTTCCTATATGGTTTTCATGCAGGGAAAATACTCCATGTGATATTCAGTACGTACTGTTGTGAGGCATTTAAAGATCCTGATCCTCTGGAATTTATACCTCTTAGTAAAAAACTCAAAAAAATTCTTGGGGCTTTAAGCTCTTAGTTGTAAAATTGATTTTATTTCTTTGATAATATTTATGGTTTTACTAATAGACATTTTCTAAATCTGCCTTTGGGTGTTTTTGTTGTGGGTGTTGTTTTTCTGGGTTTTTTTAAAGCATGTTTTAGTCTATGTTTATGATAATGAATCACCTTCTTGTTTTGAGACAAAGATATAACTGTGAAAACTCTACCCGTGCTCGGTACCTTCCTGGAAAAGTTACATATTTTGAAGAACCCTCTCTAGCTCCACTTTTGTTCAGATAACAGCAAGTTGTAACAGGCATTCCTGAACGGTGGTGTCGGTCGCTGAGGTCCTACCTGGCTTTCCCGTGGCAGCCACAGTAGCCTCCTCAAAGCCACTCAGGTCCTGCATGCTCTTCTCCTTCTGAGCAGCTGGTGGGATTTGGTGCTGGTGATGCTGCCTCATTTAGGCAATTCTGTCTCTCATTGCTTGTGCTGCTGGTTGTCCTCTACCTTGAGGTGGAAAGACAGAAATAGTTAGTAGTAGAAAGGAGAAGTTGTGTGAACTACCAAAACTGGCTTGTTCTGAGAGATGTAAATTCACAGACTTTCTAAATTTCCATTGCAACATAAGGTGATATATTTAACAAAGCCCTGCAGTAGTTATTAGGTGGGAGGTCAGTAGGATTTTACATAAGGTATTCTTAAAAAAAGTAATTCAGGAATTCTCTGAGATTTTCCAGGGGAGTGGAAAAAATCAGTAGGTTGTTTTCCTAGCTCATCCTAGAGGACTCTGCCGACAAAGCAGCTCCTTGCCATTTCAGTGAACTGCTTGGAATGTGCTGAGGCCATTTCCAGTTTAACTGGGTAGAAATATACCAAATACTTTCTTGTTAAGTAGATGGTTTTATTGGTTTGAAGGAATCTTGTTTTTAAAGTTGTGTGATTCAAGGTTTCACAAACATGGACAAGCGTGAAAGAATTTCATAGCTTACTGCAACAAATGATATGAAATAAAAAACCCACAAGAATGTGTCTAAAAATAACTAGTGAAAGGTATGTAAAACCCTGTATGTTATGAAGAGACATAATTACAATAATAATGCTTTCTCTTGGTGTGATTCATGAAAGTCTGTTTTGCTGATTTAAATAAAAAAGAAGTTACGATTCAGCTTAGGTCTCTCAGTCCCATTAGGAGAGGACTGCCCGATCTGCCTGTGGAAATCCAAGTTAACCCCCGCTTTTTAGTGGCACACACTTTGTACAGTCAGAATAACATTTGCAGTCCCAAAATTACTTGAAACGCCAGCATCAGCCTGTACACAGCTGAGCTAAAATCTGTTTTGTTACATTTTGTATTTCTGTGGCACTTGAGAAAATAATTTAATAGCTGTGTATGCAGGAATTTGTGCATTGCTTTTGAACGCGCATTACTAATTCTGTCTCTATTCTGTATAAGTGACTATTACTAAGTTTGCTACTCAGTTGTATTCACAGCAGACTGCTCGCTGTTTCGGGGGGGCTGGGAGCACCAGCTGCCTATCACACTTAACGATGAGAGAGCAAGCTCTGAATATTCCCAGCTGAAGTCAATAAAAGCCTCAGGGATACAACACCCTCTCCAGATAGCTTAAATACAGGAGTTGAGAAAACTGTTCTGGAACTATTTGTATCTGGTTTACTGGGTAAAATTATACGGCATAAGTGCAAGCAAAGCGAATCATTTATTTTCTTTAACATTCTGTAGGGTGATAAGAAGGATGAGAAGGTTGTGGCGTTTGTTTTCTTTAAAACAAACCCATATAGTGTAATAACAAACTACCAAGTGTTCATATTCTTCAGTGATAGCTATTAAATCACACTCAAAAGCGTTAGTTTATGTACAGTCAGTAGAGAGTCTGTGGAGCGCTTGTGGGATCACTCTCAATACAAGTAGTGGAGGATAAACAGGCGATACGACCTTTTCTTCATTAACCAAATTCTTTTTGACCGGTGGCCCTTAGCGATGATCTAGCTTTTCATACTAAGGAGATCTTCTGAAGCAACTCCTCACAACCGCAACTGTCGTGATCCCTGTCACGGCACCGTTTGGTATGAGACGCTGTCAAGCTGGGGCGGCTGTGGTTTGCCAGTGGGACAACCCACCGGCAGTGCAAAGGAGGTGCACCCACCAGATAACGACTTCAGTCCTTTGCTTTATTGCAGGCTTCACGCTGATTTCTGTTCTGCGTTTTCCTGCTATGCCGGTCTCCCGGCCACGCCGGAGGCTGTAGTCTTGATAACCAGCGCACATGTTCTGCTCAGTTTACTAATAATTTACAGCAATTTGTAGCCTGTTAGTATAATAAATTTCGGCAACACTGTTGACACAAGTTGTTATCGTGTATAAACGGCTGTGCTTTGATAAATGAATGCAGAATGTTCTTTTAGAAGTGCACCGTGTTGCTTCAGAGCATATGCTTCTGATTACGGACACGTTTCCGACGGAACGAGAGTGAAACCCTGCACTTGGGGCGCTCTGAGTATGGCTGAGCAAGGCGGGAAGATGCTCTCTTAATAATTTGAAAGGTGTAGATTCTTACTCTATTTTCAATCTTCTGATGCGTTCTGGTTTCAAAGTATGAGGATTTATCATGGAAAGTTTGGGACGGCCCCATCGGTGCGCTGGCCTTTTTACTTGAAACATCCAGCAGCGTTTTCTGGGTGTTGCCAGAAATGCCTTTGGGTTAATGTTACGCGGGCGGTGTAAGTTAGATACTTTTCCTTGCGCTGCGTATTTCTTGCTAACAAGAGTAAGCAAGCAATAGTTTGGGGTTTTTTTTCATATTTTATATTCTTGGGTCTTTTATCTGTACCATATCCTATATAATTCAAGATTAATGTTTTGGATAAAGAGTCCATTACCCATTAGTGTGGCTCCCACAGTATAACGCATCATTTGCACAGCAGAAAAAAGTTACTTTTACCCATTAATCCATGCAGAGGACAAAGGATTTTCTTCTTGTTATATTAAACTTATTCTTTGACATTAATATTTCTCTTCTACAAATTTGTATTTGTTAAATTATATTTTCTGAAAACAAACAAAAAAGGAGTTGTTACCATTTACTTCGCTTTTTTAATGGCTTTCTTGCTTTTAATTTTACTGGGTACCTTTTCCAAGCCTCATGCTGTTCAATTTTAAAAGCTGAAATATCACCATGCCTGCTATACAATATGCAGGCCTTTGTCATGCTTTTATGGTCAGATGCCTTCCTGTATTATATGTGAATTAATAATTCATCTCCTTAAATAACTCCATGCTCTTACCCACCTTTCTCTCTACCAGGAAGAGAAAATAAACAAAGCTTTAGAAAATATTATGAAATAATAAAATCCACATGATGGCAAAATATTAGCAGGGCAATGACCTTTGTCTGGAAACTCTACCATAATCACATTAATTTTTGCGTTCATTTCTCTCCAACATGTCAGAGTTGCATATAAAATCTTGGTTATGTTACAAAATACCTTAGGGTGGAAAGAACGGTCTCACAAACTGATCTGAATCTGCACGGACAAGTTTTGAAAGATATTGGAGGCTTTTCAAGGATGCAGTGCTGTTTCTTTAGAGCATGTCGCTGCCCCATGGATGCAGCATGTTCGGCCCCCGGCCAAGTTGGGCTTGGAGGCAGAGCTGCCTGGGAAGAGGGCTAAACCCCAGCAGGGGAAGGTGGCTGTGTGTTTCTTTCCACTGCCTTGTAGTGCTTTTATCCTGTACTTTCCCTTCCTTCTCTATCCCTACCCTAAACATTTTCCTCAGCTTATGCTAGGAAACTACTGAAGCTCTGCAATTGAAACACATTGTAAATACCCGCCTGAGGGAGAGATTTTTTGCCATTGCCTCCATGTACACTATTTAATCTCTCCCTTACCGTGGTATCTGAGGAACACATTGACTGTGCCCATGCGGTACAGCACTGCTCCACAGTCCTCGCACCCCTGTTGTGCAGACCAGGACCTCTGTCTGTGCACCTCTGGAGAGAAACTACGACTCCCTCCACAGCAAGGTTCCCTTCCAGAGGGAACCTGGGGGGAAATGCATGGCAGAATTCACCTCTTCCACTGCATAAATTCAGCAATTATACGAAGGATTATATTCAACGGTGATGGATAAGACACTGTACACTGAAAGTGCGGGATGCTTCACTTTGTGTCTTGGGACTTGAGCTGCTAAAAATTGTATCCATTTATGCTGAAATTAGTGTAATTCTGTTGATGTCAGTGAAATCACAGTTGTGTTGTGGACAGAGCTGGTTTTGCCCATGCATCTTTTGCTTTCTTTCTAAACGTAAAATTATCCTTGGGATTTGGAAGATTTGGGCACATTTCTGAAATGCCTGCTTTTACTGATCATTATGTATTCATTTTAAATGCCTGACCCCTGTAATATATTTGCAGGTAAACCAGTTATGATTGTTACTGAGTACATGGAAAATGGCTCCTTGGACAGCTTCCTACGCGTAAGTGCAATAGAGAACTACATGGTGCAGGACTGGCTCTTGTTCTGAATTTGTTATGAATTTGCTGCCACTGTTCTCTGATTCATCGTCAGCTCTTGTTGCGTGATATCTCATTATTTCCATTGGGTTTTGTGTGCATTGTGGTGTGCTCAGGAAGCCAGGTAGGCATCTGCTAGCCCATTTTGATTGCTTGCAGTAAGGATTATTCCAAAATGAAGACCATTTTTGTTCTATTAGTATGTCACATCAATAAAAAACCAAAACAAAATAGCATTCTGGCACACAAAAATGGAAATCGTTTTTCTGAGGGCTGAATTACTACTGTAATGCAGTTATGTTTATGGGTTGGCAGCCTGTATGTCTTACCAAGCGATTTCCAAAGTGAATGGATTTGTGGAAATTTTATCAGTAAACAAATAGTACTGAGCCAAGAGCTGTTTCCCTGAATGTGAAAAGTTTAGGGAATAACCCCATACCTGAGGGCGTTTGAAATGTTTTGCTAGCAAACTTTATTGGCCTGTTTTCTTTCCCCAACCTTAGACATACGGTTGTTGATTTATCTTTGTTTTCTGTCAAAGTTGGTAGCGAGCCTAAAAAAATTTGAATGCTCCCTGTGTCACCACAATTTACTTGTGGCAAAACAAGAAGTGTAGCAGAACTGAAATCCCATCTGAGGGGAAACACTAGTTTAATTTTAATTTGTTAGAGCACACTCAGCTGTGGCTGGGAGAGTGCTTTGGTTCTGCCATGGTTGAATGACATTATCCCCCAAATTCATAACACTGAACTAGACGTTTAACCACAAAAGGGGATATATTGTCAACCTTAGTCTCAGTATGTACTATATATGTTATGATGTCCACTGGAGCGTGTAAAATACATATAAATAATATGTCAGTATATCTGAATGAAATATATATGTACTGACCTGTATGTGTTTTGTTTAGGCTAAAAATCCTTGAAGAAAGCTCTGAGGAAAGGAGAATAATTTCTGACTGTACAAAACAGTTGTTCATCTTGTTCGTTCATTTGAGTGTGGGGGGTTTGGGTGGTTGTTTTTGGTTTTTTTGTTTTGTGTGTTTTGGGTTTTTTTTTTACTACTGTTGTGTGGAATCATAGATAAGAACCTTGTGACTCATTAATATCACAGGCAACCCAGGCCACATAACCCTTTTTATAACTGCCTTTTAAAACTCTTTAGTTTGCTTTCCTTATGGCCATTGAAAGATATCTCAGCATCTCATTCCTTTTGTGGTTAGAAACTTTCTTCTGATTTCTAGCTAAATTTTTCCAGGGCCTATGTAGATCCTTGTGCGTTGACTTTAGTTAAGGAAGGTATCATAACAGGGAACTGCTACGAGTCTTTTGTAATAATTAATTTCTTCATGAAAGGGAATTCTTTAAGCATCTGTTGTGCCATATATTGGGCTAATGTTTACGGTGCTAGTATCACTCCTAAATATATTAATCAAGAATGAAATTAATGCAATCAGTCTTGCAGACTGATTCGTGTGAGCTCACCCCACATGGCAGAGCCAGCTCCCATGTATTTAATAAAATTCTGGAAGAAGCAGCAGGAAGAGCTGGAAAGCTGCCCATGACGATACATTTACAGCACTGGGGGATTCATGTGAGAGCTGCACTAGGGTATACTGTTGTCCTGTCGTCTACGTATCTATATATCAATATCAAAGCTAGATATTAACAGCATTAGTAAGAGCTGGGAGATTTAAAACATGTGTCTAGAAGCAGGTAATTAGAAATGTATGCAACTATTGGTTTCTAGGCTAAGTCACAGTGTGTTTAAGTGATTTTTCTGTTCCTGAAGTTGAGGAAAATTTTGAGGAATGAGTTTAAATGTAATGGAATTTGAAAGTCACTGAATTGGATCAGCAGTAGCTTTTGTTAGAAAAAAGCTTGTGTAATAAAAAAACTTTCATTAGTCCACTGGTAAGGCTGGGATTTTCACTAACAATTCCTATGGCCTTTCAGGGAAGTTGGACATCTGTTTCCCTAATGTCCTGACACTCCAGTCTCATGAGCACACGCAACTTAGATTTACGTGCCGCTTTCACACAGGTCCTATCTAAGAAATTAAAATTCTCATGACAGCAAGAACGGGAAAAGTGAATTTTTATCTGAATTGAAAATCTGTTCCCTTCCCTCAGCTGATTGGGAGATTATCCTCCGCAGATCAAAGCAGTTCCGTGTGTGGCATTTAAATCACGACCCCTGACTCACAAGCTCTTCACTTGAGGAGCTTCCAGGGTCTTTATCAAAAATGCTGTGCAAGGAGGAACATGAACAGTCTCTGAAATGACATTTCAAATGTTTTCCAGAAACATGATGCCCAGTTCACAGTCATCCAGCTAGTAGGCATGCTTCGGGGGATCGCATCTGGCATGAAATATTTGTCGGATATGGGTTATGTCCATCGAGATCTAGCTGCTCGTAATATCCTCATCAATAGTAACTTGGTATGCAAAGTCTCAGATTTTGGTCTCTCTCGTGTACTGGAAGATGACCCAGAAGCTGCTTACACCACAAGGGTGAGTTTCTGTGTTTGTTTATCCCTTTAAAATTCTTGTTGGTTGTGACAAAGTTAGGCTGAAATCTGAGGGAGTCCTTGAGGCTGACACTCTGTATTAGAGAGGCCATCCAGTCTTGCATGCCCAGAGATGTTCAATAAACTTATTACAGCTATTTTTTAATTCATGTCTCAGAGAAGATAGAAGGCAAAAAATATGGTTTCTGTTGGTAGATTATTTTTCTTAAAGTATGCAAAATTTATGGTTCAGTTTCTTTTTGCTGTGTGTATAAAGGAGTGAATGTCACAGTTAAGGCCTGAGTTGGTTTGGCACACAATACTGTAAGATTTCATATGTGCTTTGAGCAGGTTTTGTTACACTGCTGATTTAGCTCTCACCTGGTAAAAAAAAAAAAAGTTCTACCCAGCAATAATTTTTTTTTTTTTTAACTTTTTGTGTCTTTTAGTATGATGGGACATATGTCTGATTGGAGCATGCTGATATCACTGTTCTGCAATGATGTATCAGTTATACCTGCTGTTGCACCCCTAAATGAGTAAAAACTTGAGTAAAACAAAAAAAGAAATCTTGCTTAACAATGCAATAAACCTCCTGTCTTTCTCCTTTTTGCATCATATACACAGAGTGGTACCCGTCTTTCAGAGATGTAATGATATTAAGGAGGAGACTTAACCTCTGACTGTTTCATCCTGAGGTGGAGAAGCTTTTATCAGATAGGGGTCTGCCCATAGTGCAGGCTGCTGCTTGTTTCTTTTTGGATTTCACCCTGCCTGAAAAGCTACCTGGAAGCTGTGCTGTTGGCTAAGAGCCTTAGAAAAGCCGGAGTGTCTTCTAAGTGCGGCTGTGCTGCACCCCTTGTTCTCACTTGAATAACGCTTCTGTTTTATTGTGGAAACCTTGGAGGCATACATTTAGGTTTGCGTATGTAGATATTACACTGGGATGTCTTCTGGTTGCTCACTTTAATCCTATTGCAAGTGGATTTTATTAACTTTAGAAAAACTGCCATTAATCTATCTCCAGTATCTTAGTCAAGTGTAATTTGCAAGGATGCCTAGTAATCATCTCCTTTTCACTGTAAAAACTAGATTAAAGTAGAATGTATGAACAAAACCTTAATGGGGGTTTTCTAGGGCTTCCTTCATTCCTGATCACTGACAGGAGCAATCAATTATTGTGGTAGTTTGCATTCTACCTTCTTCATGATTGAAATAAAATAACATGTGACAAATGAGTAAAGAAATCCTAGCTGTTTTCTTACACATTATATACACATACATTTATAGATACATATTTGTCAATCATACCTTCATAACTTACCAGGCATAAAGACTCTATTCTTTACTTGACCTTTCAGTGCTTTCTTTGACCTCTGATAAGCTTTTGTGTGTTATTAGAAATATGCAATATACGCCACTTTAGCAAACTGTCTGCCGAGATCTCTCACAGTTAATATAAAGACATGTTAGTAGGAGAAGGCAGTTTTCATGCTCAGTTTAGGTGCAGCATTCGTAAGTAATTATTAATATAATACAAGAGTTCCTCAAGAGAAAATTGTCTGTAGTTCAGCCAGAGTCAGATTGCTTGGTCAGATGCTTGCCTGCCCTCTTCTTAAAAACTCCTGTGAAAGTAATGGGTCTTAGTGTCTCCGAGGTAAACAGTTTTAGGTATGGTATTTATCTAGTCTCATATTTAACCTCCCTCCCCCAGGATGAACGCTTGCAAGCTGAGGCAATTACTCCGTGTCCTACCACTACTGCTCATAGGCAGGTGATCGATCTCCCCTTTAAAGCAGCTGCTTACATGCATGGAGGTTGCTGTCCTCTTCACACACATGCCCTCCATTCTTTTATTTTCCAAGGAATTTTTCCAGACTTACTCTTCTTGCTGGTCTCCTTCAAATTTTAATCAACTTAACTACATTTTCCTTAAATGTCATGCCCCAAATGGGATACTAATCCCCATCACCAAGCAGAGCATATTTATCTCATGTTTCTTTACGCATGCCCTTTCTGTTAATATCTCCATGGGTGAGAAGTCTCTGTCTCTCCTTCCACCCCCAACACAGCTTTGCCACATGGTTGGCTCATGTTCTGCTCGGATACATAACGTCTGCTAGGCTTCAAAATTCCACTCTCTTATTCCAAAACTCATCTGGACCTGCGAACTAATCTATAGTTTAGTAATGGTGGGTTTTGTATTTACGTAAAGAGCTGAAGAAACCTTTGAGTCCTAGTTAACTTAGATGAAAAAGTTGTATAGGGAGGAAAAAGTAGCTCCCCATCAAACTGCATAGCATACAGCTTTATAAGGGAAGCATGCTTCCCTGAAAATGAAGCGAACGTCAGTGACTTTTATCCGTGGGTGAGCTAGGACAAACCAGGGTGCACAGGGGGTCAGTGTTTCTGGCCAGTGTTACGTGTGAAGTTGCTATGGCCAAATGCAGTGTTGATTTTTACTTTTTTTTTTCCTTCCTCTTCTTCTGCCACCTGTTTTCTAAGCCTACCCACCTATTTGCATTTAGATAGTGAAATCAGATGGAAAGAAACTATTTTGTAAAGTGTAATCATCTGTGTTCAGTAAACTCCATCTGGCATTTATGGCACATATGCAGACTGCTGCAGGAAGATGCTCAGAAAATTAAAACCTTCAAATATAACCTAGGACAAATCTAATTTTCTTCAAACGCAGTTGCTGACTATACCTCTGCCACATCTTGACTCTGAGAGAAGGACAAGGCTATTTGCTATTTGTCTTTTTGCTCAAGTTTCCTTTGAAGTGAATCTTGTATACATGTCCAGGTAGTGTGTCCCTGGAGTATGTTTCATCCCCTCCTTAAACAACTGGGGACCACGAGTGTGAAGCAGGGCTCCAGTCCACTGGAAGAAAGCTGGGCAGTTTGTGTTTCTGCTGCTTAGTCGTATCACAAAACACAGGACCGTTCCCTAGGCTGCTCCTAGTGCATTTTACAGGCACTAATTATATGGCAAAATCAAGACAAAAATAGTGCCACTTTTAAAATAATGGCATCATCCCAAAAAATTTTATGCCTTTACAGCTAAAGGATGACAACTACTCAGTAGGATCTTTGAAAAGACAAAAAAAAAAATAATATTAAAATCCAAGTTATAACCACAATTCCAAATGTTCAAACAGTAAAGAGTGCCTATTATATTAATGGGTAGAGACTTTTGCCTCCCCTCTGCCTCTTCCTACCCCCAGTTCTCCATTTAGTTTCAGTGGTACTAGGGAAATTCATAGAATTACCTGCAAAGATAGATGTTTTATCTATTTAGCCTCCTCTTCTACCCCTATTTTCCACCTGTAAATGTCAAAGCCTGAGAAGAATTCCATTGCTTTAATTCATAATTGCAATTTGGGATTGGTCTCCCCCCAAGAAGCCCCGTCAGCCCTTCAGGCTTTCAATAAACACCACTGACGGGGTGAAATTTTATGTTGTTCTGTTCTCAGAAGCTGCGTCTGAAGCTTTGCATAAAGGATATGAACATGTATCCTTTTATATATCAATAATGTATGTATCCCTTTATATATCAATACATAATCTGTGACATTCATGCTATTGTACAAGAGCTCTGAAGGACAATGCAAAGATCACAGGTGCGCATGTGAAATACAGGGAATCAAGAGTTGTAAGAAAACTTTGCTACCTGACAGGGTCTTTTTTTTTTTTACCTCCTGAATTTTTGTCACTGACTCGATACCACAAAAGGCCCTTGGCAGCCTGTGGTCTGCCTGCTTACAGAAGCAGAAGCCAGCATGTGAATTAGGCTGACTGAGTGTTTGGATTTTTTTTTTTTTTTTTTTTTTTTACTGAGCCTTTGTGCCGGAGCGGATGTACTGTAATTATCTACACGCTCCGTACCTATTCACTTTTAATTGAAAGGCCAAGATTGTGTTAAAATTGTCATTGTCAAATTGATCCTTTTTATTCTTCTTATTTTTAGATGTCTGTATGACAAGTAGGTGGACTAATGACACAGTATGAAGTGGAAGTAAATTTAAACCATCACACATGTAGAGGGACTGTAATTATGTCTCTCAAAAGCATAATATTTAGGTAATCAGCAGATGAACTTTGACTATTTAAACGCATAGTTGGATACATCACTGGTGTTCGTGGCATTTGAATGTAAAACACAGTCCAGTTATTATACTTGCACGGGTAACTTCTCATTAAATCTACATCACTTCAAAAAATACTGTGCCTTGATGGCAAGTGTGCTGGTAGCCTGTGCCCCCAGGTAACGGTGCCGGAGCAGGGCGGGCACGGCGAGGTGCTGCTCCACAGTGTGCCACGGGGAAGGGCACGCAGGTCCTTTCTGCTGTGCACACGCAGAAATTTGCCATGCTTCCTTCATTCCCTATGTATGCAAAAACATGGTAATACCGTCTGAATGTATTGAAAGGTGTGGTAAAAAAAAAAGAAGAAAAACCCGCAAATTCCCTCAGAGCATGAGGGAGAGAAGCGGTGCTCTGTTATCCTTTACCACTCGAGAAGGAGATAATGTCCAGATAAAATTAGTAAGGGATGAACAAGTAGCATCGGGTCATTTTCAGGTGCTTAAGAGGGTAAGCCAGGCTCATCTCACTCACATGAAACCATCTTGCTCTGTACCAGTAAGATATCTCCCGAACTAGCCTAAGTCCTGATGTAATGAATTAATGTCAGGCTTTTACCTTCAGGTTTTCCTGCAAAGTTCTTCTGATAATTCTGTTAGGATCCATTTTTCTTGATTCTCCTCTCCCTACGCCTGTGGCTTTAGGTGCCTGTGGCAGTCACCCTGTAACAGATTATAAATCAGAATATTGGAATGGGTTATGAAGGCCTGGAAACAGCTGCCTTGTGCCAGAGTGCCAGACGTGCTGGAAATAAATTGAGGACTTCATTGACTTTAGATGAATTATTCTGAACAGCCAGATACTGTAGGAATCACAGCTCCATCTAGAGCGGATAAAACCTTCGGTTACTGCTGGCTCACTAATTTCAAACCCCAGGAGTGGTTCTCTGACCTAGACTGCCTGGGATTTTGGGCTGCAATAACAAACTCCCACAGTTTCTAATACTAATACTTTCTTTCTACTCAAATAAGGCAGCTTCTTTGGCTTCATGATGAGCATGCCCTTAAAGGGAGACCATGACAAAAATATATAAACCCCTGTGTTTGTCTTCAGAAAGTAATCAGTAAATATATTACCAATAGGTAGTGATGCATGCACATGTAGATCTCTCTTTATAAGCATGTATCAAATAGATTTGGGCAAACCTTTTTCCTAGGCATATCTATAATAAAATTCCATTTAGCAAGTTTGGCTTACATGTTCAGTCCTGATAGTACTAATTTTGAAGGGTAGGAGCCCAGTAATGCCAGCCAATAAAATTAAGAGTTTCAGATTTTCCAGTGGAGGGTAGGCAACAGAGATAGCAGAGAAAGAAGATTAAATTGCGTGAAGGCCTAATGGACATACAATACATAATTTAAAAAAAAAGATAAAAAAAACCAAAACCAAACAAAGCAAACAAACAAAAACAAACCAGGCAGGATTTCTTAGTACTTTCATCATAGCAGTTTGTAGAGCAGGTATCATTATACTCACTTAAAATATCAGGAGACTGGGGAAGCGGGGGGTAAAAATCAAGGGACAAGTAAAGAAACAAGTATGGGAGCTTGGTTTTCCCAGCTCCAACTCTATGGTCTAGGAGGAAGTGTTTGGTTAAATTTACGCAAATATCTTTGATCCTGGCAAAGAATATTAGAAAGAATATCCTGATTTCTGGCACAGCAGAAAATTGAAAAGGTGACGTGTTCAAATGAGATGTGTATTTTTCAAAAACACTGGAAGTGAAAAGAGGTTTTTTAATGCTGAATGATCATGGGGTTTTAATTATAAAATAGGCTATTGAATTACAGCAAGATTTTTAATGTTCGAAGGTAATGGCAATAGAAAACTATGTGGTTAGTTTCATATGACTTCATATTTTCTGCATATATTGATATTTGGACATCTGCTAAAATATGAATGTTTCATGATCCTTTGGGGGGAATTGTTTTTGTGTTAAAATGCTTATTTGCCTAAAAGATATTTACCAGAGCTTCTTTTTTTGCTGTTCTTGCTCTTAAATTATTCAAAAAATGAGTGAACAAAGTCCCTTTTTAAATACAAAGATAAGATTGACATTTTTATGGCAAATTGGGGAGCAGAACAGCAAAATTAGAGTTTTACACTGTATTCAGTGGCAGCTGACTTCTTTTTTAGCTACATTTTAATACTCTCCTTATTTTTTTCTCATTTATGGTAATGGTACATGTATCTGTAGGCTGGCATAGTGTTACAGCTGAGACTTCGCAAAGAAAACTTACATCCTTGTAATGGAATCTAGGGTTGATGTACCTTCATTTTTCACTAAAACAAACAAAACCAGAAGAATGTTGTTTCATTGAGTTTATAATCTTCCTTACCCTGCAATAAAGCAGTCCCAAAATGTTAGGAGACTAATTAACGTCATTTTCTGAAAATGTGTTTCTCCAGTTGTACAAATGACTTTTTCGATAAGATTATAAAGGTAAAGGCCTTCCATCAAACATGATATTTCCTGCCCTTGCCTAAAGAGCTCATGTTCTAGCCACGAGCGCATTTTTCCATGTGACATCTGGCAATCATTTCTCTAGGGTTCGGCAAGAAGGGCTCCATTCTCGTCTCTTAACATGAAATTAAAAGAGCGAGCCTGAAGCCACCCGCAGAAACTCAGATTCTTTAGAGAATAAGATTCTGTGTTTCACAGAACCAGCTATTATGTGAAGGCAAGGAAAACAACGTAACTACTCCCTGCCTCAGGGGGCTTTCCTACGTGGCCCATCGGAGGTATACGTTCTGCTATGCCTCTGTTCGAAATGTAGCCAAAGCAATTGCTGGAGAATGGGGCCCAGCCTGGCTGCATTGCCATGAGCCCCCAGACATCACCTAGCTCTGTATTTCGAATTCTTTCTAATCCGATGGCGCAGTCCCTTTCCCAGCTGTGCTCATGCCTCCAGGCACGAGGGGAGGGACCAGCAGAAGCCAGAGGAGGCTTGGGGCTTGCCTGTGGTGGCAATGCTACCACTAGAAACAGCAGGGATCAACAGTTCCCTCTTTTACATCTCTATTTGGCCAGAAATTTTAAAGATTTCATCTTGAACCGAACACCAGTGTCGGTCTGGCTCAGTCCGTGCTGGACACACTCGCCTGTGGGAGCGCTGGTGGGGGGATGGAGCTCCGAAGCCCCTGCCAGCCATGGGGAGTGGTGGTGGCCCCTCATGCCTGGGCTCCAGCAGCCACACATTCCTTTCCAGATGCGGTCCACGGTCCACAGTGTTGGGTTTGATCTGCAAAAGTCCTTTGCAGTTTACATCTTGGGTAGCGTAGAGGCAGCTGCGATGGGCTGGGGTGGGCGAGCACCCTGCAGACAGGGTCGGTGTTTGTGCAAGTTTGGGATATGGCTTTCCCCCAGCATTGACGTTACTTTATTGGAAATCAAAGTTCACTCTACTAGTATGCATAGAAAAAAAAGGTTGAAAAGGAGGATCAATTTCTTTATCATCCCCACATCTAAAAGTGTAAGTGGATTTGTTGTGAAAAGACTAGAACACAGGAGAGCTTCCCATGTTTCTTGGCTGTGCCTTGGACTCACTGAGGGACCCTGGACATTTGTGAAGTGGGTCTGCTATTGCTTCTCTATAGACTATGAGAAAATCAAAATCGTTGTTATGGTCTCGGTACTGTTACGAAGCAGCACTGGGAATTGTGAATAAGCTTATGATGAATAGAAAATATGATGTACTTTCTGCGACTAAAGGACATCGTATAGATTTTTGCACATTTGCAAGAGACATCTGGCTTCTGTGATGAAACACTGGTTTCCAATACTGCTATTTATTTTCTGTGTCCTATTTGCTGGTTCACAAGTGATGTGGAAATTCAGCATTTACCTGATTTTAAGGGTTGTGTGCAAAATGAAGGTTTGTCTTTTGGTTAAGGTAGGGAGTCTGCTGACTAGGATGGGATCCATAAAGAACGTATGCCAAGGCAGATTCCCTCTCTGACCTTTGCCAAGCCTCTAACACATACCTAGTGACGTTTTGCAGGTCTAAACTGCAGCGTGAGGCTGCTTGTATGCATTTTACTAATTTGACCTCTGGCATCAAGGGGTGGCCATGATCAGAGGGAGGTGTTCACCTAACTACAATATTAATTGCAATGGTAGCTTTAATTCTTTTCAAGTTTACGTCATTTAATGATGGTTTGCTTGTCTTGTGACTGTAAAAAATGTTTAAGATGCCCCAGATGGCATTTTTGCACTCTCCCCTCTGGGCAGATGACCCCATCCGAATCTGTCTTTCTGTGACGGTCTCTGACGGCTCTGGGATGGGCAATTTGTGCATATGGTCACAGTCACTGCCTTGTGCAATTGGAGGCTCGGCGCTAGTGAAACAGGGCAATGACGTGGCCCTTGTTTTCCTTGAATGTCCTAGGAAACATGGGGTGAAAACATGGTGAAACCATGCAGGTTCCACATCAATAGGGAATTCAAATGAAAAGCCTTGCAAATAGCCAAATCCAGCCCTCTTGTGCTGTGCAAAAGGATCTAGGATGTAAGCAAGGACCTCCTTAATCCTGTTGGACTGTCTTGCCAGTTCCAAACATTTTATAACTGAAAATCAACCATACTTATCTGTGCATGTTATGCTACACGTACATATATGCACACATATATATTTATATATCTGTGCATGCATACAATATGTATACTGTACTATATGCCTATGGCTTCAGTAGATTTTGCACTGTAAAGTATTTCGCGCAGTATAGTGTACAAGATGCTTTCATGACAAATGGCAACAGCATTTTCCAGCTTATGCTGTCTTTTACACCAACATAATGATAATTGAGAATCTCAGAGATAAAAATAAACAACCGTGCAAAATTATATTCACTGTATTACACTCAAATGGACTGTTTTATTTTGGTTTGCTCCTAGGGGGGCAAGATTCCTATCCGATGGACATCACCAGAAGCCATTGCGTATCGGAAGTTCACATCAGCCAGTGATGCATGGAGCTATGGGATTGTTCTCTGGGAGGTGATGTCTTATGGAGAAAGACCATACTGGGAGATGTCCAACCAGGATGTGAGTATATTGTTAGCTGAGTTACCTTCTCAAATAAAGGATCAAGCTGTGAAAGGAAGTGAAGCATAATGAAGCCAGGTGGCTCTGAGTTTTGACGTTGACATTGAGTAAGATGTAGAAACTAAAATCTCAAAATCTTCCCGGTCAAGTAAAAGTTCTAATGAACTTCACAAAAAGCCAACATCTTTATAGCAGGGTATTCTGGACCTCTGAAGGAACATATTAGAGAATTTTACACATTGGTGGTTTTCTGTAGGATGATTCAAACAATTCCACTGCAATGAGGTTGTTGCCTTTTACATTCCTTAGCTTATTAGAAAACCCTCCTAAATTTCTGTTGATCCCTTTTAGTTCCACTTGTATAATATTCTATAGAAGTTTTCTGTAAATGTCAAATACACAGAATAAATAGCTCTTGGAGTTTGTGAAAAACAGAAACAAAGCATTTCTACTAAGAGTTTAATGAAACCAAAATGCTTCTGGAAGTAATCAATGGATAAAATAGAGAAGTAGAGTGATCCAATTAGAAGACTTCCAATACAGGCTTCTTTGCAACATTAGTAAACTATCCAAGCCTGCAATCCAAATCATTAATGGATCTCTCCTGGGTTTTTTGTAAGCAACATAACATTTCCCCAAATAAGATTTTTTTAATATCTATTTTGGGTTCTTTTTCTGTTGTCTTATTAATCCTAGATTTATTCCACAGAAGTTACTCACGAACAGAATTTTTTGAAGTACAGTCACTAACAGAAATAGATTTTTCAGGACATTGGTATATATTGTTACTAGCACTAAATTAAAAGAAGTCAGTAACATAGTTGTAGTCAGGCATTCTCTATACTACTTCATGTGAAACAAGGAAAAAGTGAAGAAAACTTCCTTTCAAATGAGTACCTCTGGAACCCAAGTCTCTGCAGAAGACTATGTATTTCTTTTAGTCATGAATGTTTTTTGTATTGTTTGTGGAGATTAATGAATCATGAGACCTCGCCTGGAGTACTGCATCCAGCTCTGGAGCCCTCAGCACAAGAAGGACATGGAACTGTTGGAGCAGGTCCAGAGGAGGGCTACAAAAATGGTCCCAGGGCGGGAGCACCTCTCCTATGAGGACAGGCTGAGAGAGTTGGGCTTGTTCAGCCTGGAGAAGAGAAGGCTGTGGGCAGACCTGATTACAGCCTTTCAGTACCTAAAGGGGGCCTATAGGAAAGATGGGGAAAATCTTTTTAGCAGGGCCAGCTGTGTCAGGACAAGGGGTAATGGTTTTAAACTGAAGCAGCGTAGGTTTAGACTGGATATAAGGAGGAAATTCTTTACAATGAGGGTGGTGAAACACTGGAACGGGTTGCCCAGAGAGGCAGTGGAGGCCCCGTCCCTGGAAACATTCAAGGCCAGGTTGGACGGGGCTCTGAGCAACCTGATCCAGTTAGCGGTGTCCCTGCTCACTGCAGGGGGGTTGGACTAGATGACCTCTAGGGGTCCCTTCCAACCCAAAGCATTCTATGATTCATACATAGGCTGATATACTAGTGGAATGCCCTTAATAATATCATGTTAAAATCAGAAACAAAAGGATTAACCTATTTATGTGCTTCTGCTTCATGGCTGCTTAAACCATGGACTGTTTTCCTATCCCTGTTCTGACTCAGAATAGTTTTTCCTGCTTTTGAATGAACTGATCCAGATAAAAAGGAAAGATTAACAAAATATGGCTTTATCATTTTATATCTATCATATATTAGAATACATTGGGGTTTTATTACTGGTGGATAGATACTGTAGGACTGATCAAGAGGTGTTTCTAGTGAAAAGGTTGTATTAAAAAGCTTCATAACAGTGTAAATTCTGGGCTTTTTTTTTGTCAATCTGGACAAATGATAAAAGAATTGGGCCTGCACTGCCTAGTAGGAAGTGTACAGTTATTCTTGTGTTAAGTTTTAAAAATATTTTCTGGCCCTGTGAGATCGCCCGCAAGACCTTCTATCTATCAATGTTCAGGACGTCCCATGAGAGGGTAGGTTGGTTTTCTGCCGAGTTCAGCGTCCACCGAAGAGCGTGGAAAGCGTCTGTTGCTAAGGGTGATCAGAGAGATAGTCAAGACCGTTTGAAGTATGGCATAGTTAAGCAAGCACCTTACTAACTGTAGCTTTTATTTATGGATTTAGTTCAATCAAGTGTGAATTTTGGAGATCCATTCTAGACTCTCACCTTCCTCAAAGTCACATACTGTATCTTAACTCCCCTTTCTCTATGCCTAATTTACTGCCTGGTTTACTTTGCAGATAAACTAGAGGCATTGCACGACAAGGCAATTAGTGAATAAACACATTTGTTTAAATACAGAATGTCCATGTTAATGTGGCTCGCAGAACCGATAAAACCAAGTTGATTCAAGTGTCTTTAAGTTTTCAAAAACTTTTACCCTTGTGCAGGTGATTAAGGCTGTTGATGAAGGGTACCGCTTGCCACCTCCTATGGACTGCCCAGCTGCCTTGTATCAGCTGATGCTGGACTGTTGGCAGAAAGACAGAAACAACAGACCCAAGTTTGAGCAGATTGTCAGCATCCTGGATAAGCTGATCCGTAATCCCAGCAGTCTGAAAATAATCACCAATGCGGCAGCAAGGTGACATATTAGATCTTACTTTGCACATAAATAAATGTCTTTGATTTCATCATCTTCCATAATTAGAATTTGTTTACTTTTTTAACCTGCTTCTTCAACTTTTAACCATAGCTGTTTGCAATCTTCAAGGCTAAAGAAAGCTTCCTGAGTATCCCTTAGGACAAGGATTTAATATTATTATTATTATTATTTATTATTATTATTACTGTTGTTTTTATTAATTAATTGCTATTATTTGTTCAAACTGTGAAAAGCTGCTATGCTAGGGTTATGAAACCCATTGTAAGATTGAGCAGAGGTTTGGGAGAAAAACACAGATGGCAGATTTGGCCATCGTCGTCTTTTCCTTCTGACCTTATGTGGTGTTTTAAGTGCTTCGTGCTTCAGAGGTTACAGCTAGCCATATTCCAAAGTATCTGTCTGAACTGGGTCCAAACACATATCCTGCACTCTTATGCTCTGCTCTGACAAGTCACCTTAACTTTAATTATATGAATAATCATTTTGCTTTCAGTAGGACTCACAAACTTAAAAGTGCACTTACATTCCCTGTTAGGTCAATGCCTTAACTAGGAATTCATTTCCAACCTGTGCAATATTCCTAATTGCATTAAAAACATTCATTTATAATCCTGGTTGTTCAACACACTCTGGAACATCACTATGATGAGATAAGAATTATCTCATTGAGAGGGAGTAACTGTAGAGTGTGTTGACACCTAAGGACATCATGAGGATGTGGTGAAATAAGAGCTTTAGTTACGTAGGGTTTATGTGAGTTGGTTTATATAATGCACAAAACATCACAGTCTTACTGAGGAAAAGAAGGCTGCCCTGGAGAAGAGAAGGCTGTGGGGAGACCTGATTGCAGCCTTTCAGTACCTAAAGGGGGCCTACAGGAAAGATGGGGAAAATCTTTTTAGTAGGGCCAGCTGTGTCAGGACAAGGGGTAATGGTTTTAAACTAAACCAGGGCAGGTTTAGACTGGATATAAGGAGGAAATTCTTTACAATGAGGGTGGTGAAACACTGGAACAGGTTGCCCAGAGAGGTAGTGGAGGCCCCATCCCTGGGAACATTCAAGGCCAGGTTGGACGGGGCTCTGAGCAACCTGATCCAGTTAGCGGTGTCCCTGCTCACTGCAGGGGGGTTGGACTAGATGACCTCTAGGGGTCCCTTCCAACCCAAAACATTCTGTGATTCTATGAAGTGATCTGAAAAGATGTAAAATTTCTTTTAGCGTGAATGCTAGTGCAAAATCCTCTGCAATGCAGTAAGGGAGAAATGCACTCTGCTGCTTCAGAGCCAGGTCTTGGAGAGGGTTTCAGTGAGCAAGAGACCAGAGTCTGACGTGAGGCAAGCTTCAAAAAGGAACACAGCAAAACATTCCTCTCGGACCTTTACTTCTAACGCAGCACACTTCTCGCCATAGCAATGGAACGGAAAGGCACGGAAGGGAAGTGGAGCTAAGGCGGTGGGAAGAGCCCCATGGATACTGCAGCCTGCTGTGCAGGTGACATGGACCTTGCCTCTTTTTTCCTGGCCCCTGGCACTGTGTTGCGCCCTGAGCTTGCGGCTGGCCATCCTAATTACCTCCCATTGCCACTCCAGAGATGTGAAAAAGAAAGCAGAAATGGGGGGAGGAAAGGAGCCACACTAATGGGATTTGCTTTTAAAATTATATAATGAGAGAATACTGCTTGCACAGTAATTATCTTTCAGTAATTTAATTGGTGAGCATGTAACACATAGCAAACCAACATGCTTACCAAAGCAATTATTTCTGTTACCTACCAGGTAACAGAAAAAAAAACAAAACAAACAAAAAAATTGTTGGAAAAAACCCCAACAATATCTTTAAACCTTCTTGGTCGAGCATATTTCTTCTAAAGATCTTGCACCCCCATTTGGCAAATGATTGGTGAAAGTAATTATTCTGTAGGGATATACTGAAGCAATCTGCTGAATAGGGGAGTTGGGAATCACGACTATCATGTTTTGGCTTGGGGATTTGACTGCAGAAACCAGTGCTGCAAGTTTTGCATTCCAAACAGAAGCAAAATGTTCCCTGTTCGCTGTTTTTCCAGTTAGGGGGTTGAACCACAGCAGAGCTGAAAACAGTGTTTACACTTTACCTGTTCATAGCCAGTAAAAGCTGATATTCTCTAATGGAGACCAAATTTGGTCTGAGTGCTGCTTGCACCTGCTGGGCTCTGCACAGGAGCACCACAGTGTGCAGCATTGCTCTCTCCTGTCTCTCTCTTGCTCTCTTTGCTCCTGTTTCATTATATGTTTTACTGGCACAGGCAGCAGTGGCTGCACATCGCCGTGCACAGCATGGGGAAGGAGGGAGGCTACTAACACATAGGTAGGAGACTTCTCACAGAGGCTTAGGAGAGCACTCAGTAAAATGCTCCTTGTGGCAGGCTGCTGCTTCTTTGGCTTTCATGTGGAGCACATTTCTGAGGAGGGAAATGTCAAAGGTGATTTTTATTCCCTCCTTTCCAATTACCTTTCCGCTGCTGCGTCCTTGCACCCCTTGCCATTCCCAAGCAGTGCAGTCTCTCTCCCTCTCTGCAGACAGGGGCTGTGGGGTCCGGGCGGTGGGCACACTGGCATGGGCGAGCCCAAGCCCTTCCACTCTGGGAAGGCTTTTGTTGCAGTTCAGGGAACGTGTGATCCGTGATCTCTCCATCTCACTCTCCCCCTGTCGGTGTCTGCAGACCAACCCAGGCTCTCCTTAAACTTGAGTACGACCGAGAATTAGGTATGACAACACGAGGGGTGCTGGGCAGCCCTATGCAGATTTGGAAATCCGTGATCACCCCCATGTAACCGTTGCCAAAACCGACTAATCTCCAACCTCAGACCCGGCTGAAAAGCTGGAGCCAGCTCCACACCCTCTTCGCGTCCTGCGGAGAGGCACGGCTGGCAGGCAACGTGCGCTCCTTCTGCAGCAGGAGCCGCTGGTGCTGCTGGCCCAGGGGCTGAGGGCTGGAGGTCCAGCATCGCTTTCTGACAGACTGACAGAGAAAAATGAGAAGCCAGACTTAAAATGGGTTTGGGTCTTGCTGTAACCTTACGTGCAGAAATACGTAACTTTATATGAAAGGGCGGTGAGTCAGGGCAGCTCCTTGAGAAGGAGACCTACAGTCAGATGGATCCCTGCCGGTGTCCTTGTACTGTCAGCAGCCGGGGAGGGACAGGCATCGCAGCAGAGGCAAAGCACTCTGCAACTCAGCCCCGAGGGCTCAGGGGATTGCATCGGCTCAAATGGCTGCTCTCAGATGTTATTTGAGCCTGTAGCGCTCCCGCAGCACCTCTCCTCATACCCGTAATAAGCAATTAATCTAAATTATAGAGGTCCCAGCTCTCTTTTACCCATGTCTGTGGTGCTACTGGAAGAATGCTAAAGCTTTATGCCCACCATATGCTCATAGGTGTTCAGAATACACTTGGTCAGGATAAACGTTTAACCTGCCGATGTCTCTTGCAGATGCAAAGCCTGTCTCTTCTTACAGATTTTAGAGCTGATGTTTGTTTAAAATAGTCACAGCGCTGTTGTATCCTGTTTGAAAGCACGTTGCTGGAGGTGCACAAGACATCCCTGTCCTCTGGTACATTACTGTTAACTGACTTCAACCAAAGAATGTGCCTGACTGTACATCTGATTCCAAGCCGTATCCCATACACATTTTATACCAATACTTCATAGGAATACAGGGGAGGAGTCAAAGCCTTCCCTTCTCTTATTTCATTTTCAGTTTTCTATCCCATCTGACCGCTCCGTGGCATCTAATATTTTCCTGATACCCAAGGGGATGTTTTTATCCTTACTAATGTCTCTTTGCAGACCGCTCTACGTGCTTGTGAGCCTTACGTTGACAAAAGCTTTTTGTAACCTCGGCACAGCAAAGGTTTCATTATACCTTTCCTGGTGTTTGTTGCGCTTCATCTCTAATTCCTGTGAAAATTCCTTTCCCATTCCTTGTAGAGAGTATGGCTAATTTCTTTCTTACCTGTCAAAATTCACTTTTTAATCGGGTGGCCACCTTGAGCTCTTGCTAACAAGACCAGCTGCAGGTTATGAGCACCTGGGTGTTTTGTGTCCTTACGGCTGCCTGGAGTTATCTAGCTCTGTAACGGGCTGTCGGAACAGAACTCTGTACAAAAAAAAAGTTGTACAAGTCATGCAGTTTTCTAAAGCACAACCTCATGATATTTTTATTTGATTTATGTCTTGCTGTTCTTTCCTGTTTTGTGAGCATTATGTTCATTTTTATAACAGAGTCCTTAGATTGTTTGGATATCTTTAGGGTGGAAGTGAGTTCATAGTTCTTCCAGTTTTGATCAGGTTCATTATTTTTCTTCTTGAGCTTATTATTTTTTAGTCCACTGTGTATTACTTCACATTTGTGAACACTTCACGCAGATACAAAGCAGATGGAAAGTTTTCTAAACTTGAGTAGGAGAGACAGAATCGCTTCACCCACCTGCTAACCAGTTGGTGAGGCTGTGGTCTGAAAGGGCTTATTAGTTGTTGTTTCACTCGTGTGGGGAAAAAAAAATGTAAGCCAAGAGTCACACAACTGGAAATACTTTGTATATGCTACAAATCTTAAATGGAAGCATAACACTTTGTTTTCTTTATCTGTTTCTTTTTTTTTCCACTTAGTTATATTTCTGATTTTTTTTCTTATTTGTGTTTCTGATTCTGATCTTTTTTATATATATGATAGCTCTCTAGAGTTACAATGTATATTATTTTATGTATGTGAATCTTACTCTTACACAGCCATTTGAAAAAATATATTTAAAATGGAGTGTATAATTAGAAATATATTTCAAACATTTCTGTGTCCCCAAGTGAATTAAGCTGTTGGAGGATAGTGTGACCTTGATATGGGATGCAGGCAACCCAAGTATTATGGCAGCTTTCCGACAGTTGCTGTGTATGTTCACGTCTGTGGTCTAGGTGCAACTGAAGTTGCTTGGTCTTCGTGAACCTGCTATAAAACAAGAATAGCTGAGTTAATCCACAGCCTCGGCCAAGAAAAAGCATTTGAAAAAATTTTGAAAAATGCTTCTAATTCCAACACATTTTATTAGAAATTCTGAGTTTCTGCCAGGTCTGTGATTGATTTCAAAATTGGAAAGGAGTCCACACAGAAAAATAAACTTCTTCTGTATTTGCTTTTGTTTCTATATAACTTTTTGATAAAGTGAAAGTCAGTGTCCAGCATTGCTGCTGTTGTTTCTTTATACCGCAAGCTTATATTTAGGAGAGGAGGAAAGAATTATATTGCAAACAAGGGAAGAAAACCACCTGAGAATTCAGGATATTTCTTTATTAAGTAGTCTGTAATGATTTTTTTTTGCATTTCTAGGCATATTAATAGCTATATCTAAGTGCAAGAATTGCAAGAATTTGCCTTGTATATCGAATGCAGAAAATATAAACAGCCAATAGTCTTCCTTGTAAAAAAGGTCATTATTTTATGAGTTGCTCAGAGCTAACAGCTGACAATTTTGTTAGTTTCTTTGGGTCTTCACAGAAAATGGTACTTAATTTGCATTGCAAACTGAGAGGAGGATCTCAGAGGAAGGAGATTTTAATGAGACATTTATCATTCAGTGTCTTTATTCTCAGTTCATATATAGCCCAAGCTTCTAATATGGAAGGTCATTATCATGTCTTACTGCTTACAGAGAGTTCTGTAAAATCATCTGGTGATTTTTTTTTCCACTTATTAATAATGCCAGTAGTGTGGTTTGAAACATATTTGTGAAACAGTTTTCAATTTGGAAATGCAGCTATCAAATATTTTTCAAAATCAGGTGGTTCTCATTTTATTTTGGAAATTGTCAAAACATCATCCTTCTCAAAGGCAGCTGTCTTTATTGGGACTTCCTACATTATTGTTTTGTGTAGCTAACTTTTCTGTCTCTCTGAAAATCTAAATCACCTTCCTCACAGGAGGGTTAATTAGCAAGTTTGCCCCAAGTCTTTGAAGATGAAGGTGTTACTTACAGGCTAACCAGCAGCTGTTAATAGGAGTCGGCATCTGTTTCTTCTGGCATGGAGCTACCTTTAGTACGAAATACATGGAAAAGAGTGAGCTTGTTCAGCAAAGGCAGTAAATGACATTAAAGCGGTTTCATTTTGTAAACAGAGGCAGGACGCGAGGCTGGCTCTCTTGCACTTTGTAGATTCCTCTCTCTGCTCTCCAAGCACTGCTTGGAGCATCAGCCAGCCAAACTGTTTTCCAATCAGTCCTTGGGTTTAAGCTACTTTCAAAGGAATAAAAATCGGAATCTGTGTTCTCACACATAGAGGCTTCTGAAGCAAAGTTTTATTTTGTAATTTCAAGTACTCATTTTAGTCCGCTAGTCTGCCCTGGATAATATAATAAATGTTACGTGTTGCAAAATGTGAGAAGTTATGTCTGCTTTTAATTTTCAGTTTATTATTTCTGAATAGGCATACAAAGCAAAAAGCTGATTCTAAAATAGGGAAACCAAATCAGATTTTTAAAGAAATAATGCTGCTTACCGAAATAGAAAGACATTTAAAATTGTATTTATGCTAATTTAAAAACAAAGACCATTATGCATGTTAACTATGCGCCTTTTAGGTGTGTAGAACTTAAATAATATGTAAGGCCAAATTCCTTTTTTTCAAGAATAAGGTACCTCGTCAAGCTCAGTCAAGTTATTTTTGATTTACAGTAATGAATATGCACTGTTCTTTGTGTTTATGAATGACAATTAAGGTACTTAGATAAAACCTCTTATTGAAGGCTCTGGAGCTGAAGTTTACAAAATGCATAGTTGCCTCCTTGGAACTCCACTTAGAGGCCTGAGACTGTATATCCCGTACTATTGTACAGATTTCACATCTTTCATTAATTTCCAAGTTCCAGTTCTGTGACGAGGAAGCAGCATGCCTGACTATGGGGGGAAAAAAAATTTAAAATTCATCTATGAACAGTTATGTGTATTTTTCTTTAATCCCCAAGATACATCTTTTTTTTTTTTTTTAATCCATGACACTGTGTAACTGTATTGAGAAAAAAAAAATAGCGTCTTTTCTGGATTGTACCGCAGCACTGGAGGTAGATTTCATTTCAGATCTCTTTTATGGTTTAGAAGTTCTCAATTTAAAATAAGAGTTCTACCACTATTGTTATAGCTAAGGCCAGAAAAAGAAGAAAGCCACTTATTTTCAGAAAAAGCAGAGCTGAAATTTTTTTAATAAAGTCCAGGAAATTTAGGGGGTCAGGGTCAGTTACTCTTCCTGATGAAAATATGGAGGTGTTCGAAAGTGTGTATGAATAACTCCTCGTACATTCTTTCATATGTTACATGCAAGTTGTTTACAACCCTATCCTGATTTTCTTGAATTTGATGTGTTGTTTGAATTATTCACTGGAGTAATTTCCTTGAGCGGTTTTTGGATGACCTGTTATTTGCGCGTAGTTGATTGCAAGGGTTTGCTGCTAAACGTGTGCTTTCTTGTCCATCATTGTGGCGCCCTCACTGGTGTCAAGCGTGATTTTTGCTCTGGAACGTCATTTGCAATTTAAAATTTGAAGTTTGCTTCTCACAAAGTTTGTTTTCACTTAAAATCTGATGATTCGGTGGAAACTCGCGAGTATGCTAACTTGGTAGGATATTTATGAAAACCAAACTCAATAGGAGCAATGAACAGATCAAATAAAAAATTCAGGCTGCTCCTTTATGCAGCATAATTCTGTTTTTACAGTAATATTTGCAACAAAATGACTCTTTGTGTTGGCTGAACATTTTGTTGAAAAGTTCCCCTTTTTTGCCATTCAGGTCAGAAGGTTTCAGATGCTTGACATATATTGCCGACCTCCTGTAATAATGCTTGTTTGCTTCTCACTGTTAGGAACTTTCAGGCTGGAGGGCCGAAGGAAGGAGATTGCAGTACCACTTGGAGCATTTCAGAGAGGGCTTAGGCTTTGTGGTTGTCCAGGCATTCACAGCAGGGTCTGGGTTTGGCTAAACGGTGCGTAATGCGAGCCTACGTGTGAATTTTTAGCCTCGTTCAAAATCCAGCGACAATATAATCCGTGTCCTAAAATGGACTGCTTGCTCCAAAAGAATTCAAGTAATGTAAGCCTACAATGCTAGCTTGCTTTCTGAAGTCTGTTAAACATAAAATAATGAAATTGGGAGGGGGTGGGGGGGAACAACTACAAATCACGAAGAAAAATGGAAGCTTACAGTAAATGCTACTCCTTGGTGTCTAATCATAGTTTGGGTTGTGCGGGGAATCCAGGAGTTAGACTGTGGAGATTTTTTAGGGACTTGAGTTAATTAGCATGCTGGGGACAGAAAAGCCCTGCTCTCACCTGACTTTTCCAGCAGTCATTAATGCCATGCCCGAGGCAGACACGAATCAACCATTGTTCCTTCAAAGTTAAAAGTTGCTGGCGTTCACCGTTAACAGAGACAATAAAAAAATCTATTTGCACTTTCACACCTCTAATTTGGCTCGGCTGGTGGAACTCAGACAAGAATTCACAGCAGACAGAGTTGGGTACTGTATAATTTAAATAGCAATGCAGCCAGGCCAGCGGGTGGCCTGAGCTCGAGCCTTTGCTGTTTACTGTCATTCCCAGGGATTTTGTTCTGCTGTTCTCAGCTCAAAGTGCCGGGTTTACAATGTGAAGCCCTCGTTAGCGTTAATGGCAATTCTGCGCTGGAAATGCTGGGAAAAGAAACCGCATGGAGCCGTTGCCCGATGCTGCGAATGCTGTAGTGAAAGTCTGTAGAAATTCATAGCGTGGCCAAATGTGAGATATAAGGGCAAGCCGTACACAGAAAATGGTAGATGCAGAGAGCCAAAAAAGCATTTTAAAAGCTCTCTCAGGCATTTCTTTTTCTCCCTCTTTTAAAGAGCCTACAGACTGACCTAACAGTAATGACTGGTTGTCATTAAGGTTCTGTCTCTGGGCCAGCTACGAATCCCAGGAAATGGCCATGCGACGTTAATTCTGCGGTTTAAAAGCACAGCTTAAGCTTAAGAAAAAGAAAGCCATTTCAGCAATGTGCTGGTACTTTTTGCCTTCAGTGGTTTTGGGGCAGGAGGGGAAAGTAAATTGAGGAGCATTGATACATCCAGGCATATGATTTATTCCCCCACCAGGGTACTGAAAAGATACAAGCCCCTTGAAAAGCATGTCCTGAGGGGCAGCTAAAGGAGTGGGGAAGGCTGGAGGACTGACCTATGGGGCAGTTGAAATTTTATTTGCTCGTTGTCCTAGAGGAAGCTGTGGGAAGTTTTTTTGCTAGCGGATGAGATGGAGCTAGAAAATAAGAAGCCCAGGGTGACATTTAGAGAGATGTGTCATATTGCAGCAGGCCATCGGCCTCACCTGCATTCTTTTCCCCCTTGGTTATTTGTATTACACCTCTTCATTTCTCCGGCTCTCTTTTGACTTCAAAGAGTAGTCACAACCTGCTTGTTCTGAGAGCATGCAGGCGTGATATGAAGCCCCTTGGGAAAAGCAAACGTGCCACCCTAACAGGTGGATTGTATTTTAGGGACTAAGTTACAGATTTTGCTAAGGGTGCCTTAAAAATGGGCATGAAGAGGAGGAATTCCAAAGATTCTTATCTTGAAGCTCCAGGGATAATCAAGTAAACACAATGACTCTACTTCTCCTTGGCATGTCATTTGTTTACTAGTCTCCTGTTGGAGACTTACGATTCTGCTTGCTGCAGAAGATAAAGCTAAAATCTGCTTCCTATGCCAGCTGTTAGGTTTTGGTTTATTTTTCTCTTGAAATAGGAGATATCCTTCTCGTTAGACCTGATTTCTGTGCTTCAGCTTGCCATAATCCTAAAGTACATAGGATTCGTGTTCAAACCAGGCCTGGCTCCCTCCTAGGGAGCAATTTCACTTTACAAAATCAGCTTATAATTACCTAAAATTTGCCGAAGGGAATTACTTTATGTTTTTTAAGTGCTTTCCCCTTTAAAAGAAACTGACTGTGGAAGGGGAAGTCCAGATTTAAAAACCAAAGGTTGGTTGTCTTCTTTGGAGGAAGGGATGGAAAGAGAGAGGCTGCTGCAGTACGAAGTGCGGGACCGCGTGTGCGCAGCTCCTCTGTATGTCTGCAGAACACCGCCCTTCATGCAGAAGAAGCGGCGGGACATCTTGCTTTCATTTGTCCCCGTTCCTGGATTTTGCAAGTCAGCGTATCCTTTTCTTGCCAGGCAGCAGCTGACCGGAGACAAGATTTCCATGCTGTGTTGGGAAGGGTTCTAATGATGTTTTCTGAGGTCTTTGTTGTTACTGTGTGGTGCAGCAAAACTTGCCCCGCGTTGTGACAAAAAGCCGTGCTAATCTATAGTTCTCCCTCCTACTGCAGACGACTCAAAGGTTAATTCCAACCATTAACGTAATGGGCACATCCAGAGAAAGCTTTTGGCAACAGGTTATTTTGTAACTGGCATCTCGCTGTTAAATTTGTCTCCCTAACCCGAGTCTTGGTGATTTTTTGAGGGGGTACCACATGTCAGTGAATACAACTCCATAGATAGACACATAGTCAGGATGAACAGCATAGAAAGTCACTTTCTGTGGCTGTTAAAAGATAACACGATGGGGTGTATCATAGTTGGTCAAAGCAACAAAATAGAGAGAGTTAAAAAAAAAAAGGGGGGGGGGGGGGAGAAAAGAAAAGACAGAGGGAAATGTTCTATTTCACTTCCCCTGAGCAAACATGTAATTTCCATGATTTCTTTTTAATGACTCTCTTCTGAAGCTGGTAGGTACTGATTTATGAAAAGCTGTAAAAGATCAGGTGGAACCCTGCAGGACGTCGTTTACAGCTGCATGGATTGCAACCCATCTAATTTGTCTAGTAAAGTGTGAGCTCATGGCGCACATCACCCAGACCATAAATTTCATGTTCGGACCTTCTGTCTAGGGGCTGGGTCAGGGGGAAAAAAACTGCCGATGTGTGCAGATGCTCTGAAAGCCCAGCTTTCCCTTGGTGCTTGCGAGGAGACATCACAGGCTCTTCACAGTGAGACAAATTCCTGTTCATTGATAAACTGTCCAGATGTCCTCTCTGAGGAGGAAAGTAACTAATTTTTGTTTGGAATCCTACAAGGAGAAAAATGATACTTTACAGTGCTGGTTATTCTGAGGTCACTTGCATTAAAATTAGGTCATTTTTTTTTTTTCCTGATGATACTTTGATCCAAGTAAGAAACATAAAAGCTCTTTTGGGCCACTCTAATTCCTAATCCTAGAGACCTGTTCTATTTCAACTTGTTTATTTTTTTTTTTTTTTTAATTTAATGATTCTTCAGTCAAGGCTTTGTTTTATTAGATTTAAGTTGAAAAGATATACTATGCTGGGAAAAAAAAAATCTCCATGCTTTATCACTAACAACACTTCATAAATACGCTTAATAAATGACTTGGGATTCCAGACGCCATACCCAGAAAACCATAAATAAAAAGCATTGGCTCTTCATGGGACAAACAGTAGTCAGGGAGACGCAGGCTGTACAGCTACTGAATAAAAATATTTTGGGCCTGATTATCTAACACGAGCCTTTAACTGGAGGGTGTTTAAAGCTGTGTATCACATAGGTGCCCAAGATCTGTTTTTAGCATGAGAACAGTAACCTGAAGCGTGCTGCATCTTCTGTCGTCAGCTCAGTCTTTGTGTCAGTGCAGCCATGCTGTGCTTTCCCTTCTTTACTGTTTTGGGGGCAGAGCAGGTTTCTGGTGTCTCCTGTCGCTTCCCTTTCCACCTACAGCTGTTCCCAGGATGTGAGGTCCAGAGTTGGTGCCGGTGGTCATGGTCATTTGCAGCAGCTCCTTGTCCTGGCCGGGCTCTGGGAGGAAGGTAGCTCAGGCAAAAGGTGCCTGATCAGGAACGTCACTGCTCTGAGACCTGGTGAAAATTGATGGTGAATTACAGCAGTGTTAATGTCCGTTTGTGGTTTTGAAGTTTAGATTTTTCAAGCATCTAATGAGCTCTTTAATTATGACCTGAAATCCCAGAAGGCAAGAAGATACTGAAATAATTTTCTGAGCCTGAAAGAAATCAGCTGATTGATAACAATTGGCAAAACATCAGAAGTAAAAGGCGCCATTTAATGTGTAGAAAATACCAAGGGTTACTGTTTAGCAAAGCTATATTGTTCTTCCCTCAAAGGTAAAAGGTAAAAGTCTCAGTATAACCGATATGGTATCTCCTGATCCCAGTGCAAGTCACATGTACTGCAAGGGTATGCTATGGCAGTGCTGCTGATCTCTGTGAAACTTAATAAAGACTTGTGTTGGGATTGGGAAGTTTTGTTTGGATTTTCTAAGCTGCTTATTCACTGGTATTTAGACACTTTGTTCTCTTTGGCGCCTTTATAATCTCCCACTTTATGTTTTTTTCCAGTGCTCAGAGACGGCTTGGGTTGGGGCGAGGAGGGCGTTTTATAGACCAGATCAGTTCTCCAGTACCAGTAACCATCACCTACCCATTACACTGCGCAATCGCTGCCGTTCAATTACGGCGTTAGTCTAACCACTTCTCATTTTCACTTCTTTCCAGTGACAAAAGTCACTTCAGATGGATGCAGCTGTAGTAGTCAGACTCCTGTGCAGGTGATGTTTTGCTAGAGCCACAGGGAAAAAGAATTATGGGGCAGAAAATAGACTCTAAAGTTGCAGTGCTAACTGCTTTGAGCATCCTCTAGCTCAGTCTCCTGAGCTCATGAGTAGCACCATCACAGCAGCACGGCTAAGCACATGCTTAGCTTTAAGCCTGAGACAGATATCCAACAAGGTACTTTACTTAAAATGGAGCACGTACATTTCGGAATGGGGGCTAAAAAGCTGCCCAGTATGGACATGAGTTTATCAGGGGAGGGAAGAATGCAGAAATAGAGTTGATGTCTCTAACGACATCTGACTAGCCAAGGAAGTCTTTATTGTACAATTAGCACTGAGAGAGAAAGGTAACTAGAATTAGTAAGATGTCTTGTCAAGTCAAAAGAAATTACTGGTCGTATTGGTATTTGGGGGCTTCTCACACCTCTTAGAAAAAACAGCAGATCAGTGAGGGCGTCTCCTCCAAGCTGGTTGCGTGGAAGACCCGTTTCAGGGAGGACAGACTCCCTGCCTGGAAATGTGTGTGTCTCTCCACGGGCTGCAGCAATATTTCAGAAAACTAGCTGGGCCTATTTGTGGTATTTTTAGATGGCTAAAATGAGGTGCGGTAGAGCCTGATTCTAGTGACTCCATGGGGAAGGGCTGGCATTTATTTTTAGTCTTGATGCTCTCAAATAAGAAGTTACAGTATGCTCACAAGACCATGAAAACAGGAACATTCATACCAAACAGAACTGAATTTCTGGATCGGTATGGGAGCAGCCATTTTTGCCATTTGCCATATGCAAAGGGCAGCATCAGCCACTATATATTCCTTCTTGATAAAAAATTTATACATTTAATAATGATTTTGAGAAGGAGATTTTTTTTCTCAATAGCTTATAGGTGGACTTGTGCAGGTGTGAAAAGGTTTAAATGGGCAAAGAAGCATGGATATATGTTTTGTTTGACTCATTGTGTCGGTTTTGTTTCTTACTGGTTTCTTCATTGTTTTCTAAGTAGAGAACTTGGATGCAAATCATGTCAGTTCAGCATCCTTCATGAGCACCAAGTTAATTTCAGAGGCAGAAGATGGTTCAGTTCTCACTTCTAAATTATTTGCATGATATCCATATGGAAGTTTCAGTCTTAGAGTGAGCATCAATTTTAAACTGGATATGGCAATTGCATTTACATTTGGCTAGGTGTCTTTAATAACAAATTTCCTCATTTCTGCCTCTGCACTGCAGAAGGCAACTCTCAACATTTGTCTCACAAATTCGCTTAACATTTGATATAATTTTTTTGAAGCCACTAGTGTCTTATTATTTGTGCTTCGAACTTAGTAGCAGCATTTAGGATTTGTCAGCGGGCTGTAATATTTTCAGCATTTGATGTGTATAAATTCTACCACCACGCTCAACTTGGAGTCTAGAGAGTGCATCAGTTGTGTGTTGTTTGGGACTAGGCGAATCACATAAATATAACCTAAATTAGGCTTGTCTTTGGTAATGCATTAAATTGTAAGGTAACAATACACTTCATGAATTGGTGATGCTTCAGTGATTTGAACGTGGGCATGAGAAGCTGTCGTTCTTAAGCAAGATGATTACACAGCGTTCATCAGAGCTGCCAGCATGAGCACATGCAGTGGCCTCAGCAGAAGAGAACTTCCACAGACGAACAGAAAAGCCATGTCTAGCCCGGAATCTCCTGCTGATGCCAGTGCTAAGTTTAGACACACAAAAAAAAACAAACAAAAAACATGCATATCCCTGCTCCCTAACTTTCATCACATTCTTTTTTATTTCAGGCCATCAAATCTTCTCCTGGACCAAAGTAACATTGACATTTCAGCCTTCCGCACAACAGGTGATTGGCTCAATGGTTTTCGGACAGGACAGTGCAAAGACATTTTCACGGGCGTGGAGTACAGTTCCTGTGATACCATAGCCAAGATTTCTACAGAGTAAGTTTGAACAGACTACAGCTCTTCATCATTGGTTGTGGCTGGAGGTACAAGGGGAAACGTAAGCATTAAGAGTAGCGTTTTTATAGGGAGCTTCCAGTTTTTAGCTAAAATGTTCTTACATTTAAAGAGACAAATACAAATTATTGTTTTAGTTGCAATATGCATGCAGGAAACCTAGATGCTGTGGTGATTGTGTGAAGACCATGGTCCCATAGCTTTTTCTCACTGATGCCAAGGAAATTCCCAATTTCTTCTGATACAGTAGCACCGTGTATCATCTAGTATACCAGCATCACTTTCTTTCGCTCACAGTTTAGGAGTTTCTGTGCTGATTCTTTATATTCTACCTTTTTTATGGGGGTTTCCCCACAGCTGGCACATGTGCCAATCTTTTCCTTTATTGCCCGTCCCATATTCCATCAAACCGTGTGAGACAGAGCAAGCAGTATGTAGCTGCTTTCCTCCTACATGGTAATAATTATTCAGGGGATGAACTGAATCCTGCCTCTAGTTTTGACATTTAAACATGCTAAACTTGTAAGTTTACAACTTGCAAGTTTATTACATTTAAATGCGATCCATCTTTGTCCTTGTGATGAGGAAGAGTAGGGTGATGTTCTCTCTGCACCGGAAAAGGCATCAAGTACAGTTATGAACTCACTGTCGAAGGAAATCTTGACTCCCTGTTGGGCTAGCTGGGTACACGACAAGTTATGAAGAAGTAAGCAGCAGCTGCGGTGCCGGCAATTAAACACATCAATGCCGTTAATTAGTGTATTATTGCAACTATAAAAAGGCTGCTAATGGCTTTTTGTAACAGTTGCCCTTTGGGGACAGTGCAGAAATCCCCTAGGAATGCCCAATTTCCTGTGAGCCTGTGTTAGCCCTTCGCAAGCGTTAAACCACTTCTGTGTCCCATGAGGAACGCAGGAGACTGGACAGCCTGGGTGAAGAACAGAGGGGTGAAGAACAGGGTCGATGTTGGAAGCTTGGCCATATAGCCACTAATCTCAGTGCTGATACCAGCGCTAAGAGGACCATTCAGAGGCTCAGCCATAACAGCGAGATGTCAGCACCCCTCAGGAAAGGCGGTCAGGCTGATAGGGGGTGGAGATGGTAGAGGGGCTCGAGATCACAGCGGGCCCAGAAGTGAGCCCCTTGCCCCTAAGTCCCAGCGGGTGTTTTGCTGGAGAACATGGTTTCATTGTCTTTTCTTCCAGGTAAGCAAACACAACAAGGCTAAATGAGTTTTAACTGGGTTTTTTTGTTTGTTTTGCGGTCTCCTGCTATTTTCATACCAAGGCTTGTGTTTCGGCAGTATTACCATACCTGAAGGTTCCTCCAATGCAGCAATGTAAGACGAGCGAGTTGATTTCTGTTAGCTCTCATCAGCCCTAGGAAACAGAGAGTTGGTATGCTCACTCACACGGCACATCTTCTCTTTTTTTCCAGTGATATGAAGAAAGTCGGCGTTACAGTTGTGGGGCCTCAAAAGAAGATTGTTAGCAGTATCAAAGCGCTAGAAACTCATACAAAGAGCAGCCCTGTTCCTGTGTAAAGTACCAAATGATGTTGCTCAGGAGAGAGGAAAAAAGTTGCGTCACAGGGCAAAAGCGATGGCTGGTAAACGGCAGCATTTAAAGGAGTTCTTTGCAACAGCTTTGGAAACATAATGGTTGAAATTTCAAACCCACTAAGACACTCAAATATTGAGTATAAATGCCTTAAAAATAGGAGTGAACTTGTTTTCTATCTGTTAATCCTAAAGGGTGGGTGCTCTTGACTGACTGTTAATGCAGATAGTAAATTTCAAAAGAAAAAAATATGTAAAAAATCCTTCCAAGTAAAAACCAGTGATACTAAAACCTAGAGCCATTTGAATATTAAGTGACTGAATAACATGAAAAACCCGTGGACGTAAAAGCGGTGTATTTGATCTATACAGCAAACAAGAAGAAAGAAAGACTTGCAGTATTTTTATACAGAAGAGATCTGTAACAGGTATTTTATTTCTTTAAAAGCAAGGAAAATAGAGGACTATACCTCACTACCTGTCTGGCCATATTTACTATAATGTCATTGTAACATGCTATTTCAACTTCAGAAAGGAATACAGAAATAAAGTTTGTAGTGACTTTGAGTTAGTTGACAAAAGATTTTCGCCATTATGTTAGCTTCCCTAATTGTGTTCATTTAACTAGAAACAAGTCTTAATTTTTAAAAGACTTATTTATTTCCTTTGGTTTTTTTCCATTATTGTTTATATTTATGCTTAAATACCTTAATCTGGCTGTATTATTGCCAAGTGCCAAATGTTATCAAAATTTCATTGGTTCAACCTGAGAAGCTGTCTGAGGGTTAATCGCTAGATTGTTTTATACCCGTAACATCGTATGCGAGATACAGAAGGAAAGAAAGATGGTCTTTTTTCCAGCACTGACGTTAGACAGAGCATCTGGATGACTTGAGATTCCTTCCATTTGCTGTGAGTGGTATTTTAACCCTGGCTTGAGTTCTGGCAGAGTTGTGTTCCTGTTGATCTCTAGATCAGTGTCTGGCCCCGTTGGGTACGTACATCTCGTTTACTTCCCAAAGGCCTGCTTCCCCGTCAAAGTAAGGACCCCTGTTCTCGGGTGGTGTTCAGGTGGGAGATCGGCCTAGCAAACATTAAAGAGAGTCAGGGTTGCATCTCGCGTTTACTGAGGATGCTTTTTCAGTTCCCTGGGAGTGGTCCATTTCTGGCTTTCATCTGGCAGGCTCTGCTCCTGATGCTGGGACCTGGGGGGTGTGGGCAGCCGCTGGTAGCTACACTGAGATGGTGACTTGCAGCCAAGGATAAGTGGACAGTTTAAAAGGATGACTTAAGCTTATGAAATGGGACTTTGGTATGTAATTTTACCTAAGTCTGAATTAGAAGACACACATGTCCAGACGCTGCCATCCTGCAGGAGCCTTGCTTTTGGGCACGGGTTCCTTATGCACCTGTTCCTTGAAAGAAAGCAGGAAGGAGCCTCTCTTTAGGAGAGCATTCACATTTCCTGGTGGTACAAGGAGCCCGGAAGGTGGCATTCGAGAGTCCTCCCCTGTCTTCAGCTTCTTCCCAATAGCGAGCTCTTAAGCTGCTGCTCCAGAACACGTCAGTCCTGGTTCTGAGCACACACAGCTCTTCACTCTGAAAATGGGCGGTCTGAATCGCAGCACGAGGCACTTCTTGTGCTGCTTGAGGCTCTAGATGTGATGCCAGGCACACAGACGTCAGGCGTTGGGCACTAGTGGGAACCATCCTGATTCCCAACTTGCCCTGCTGGAACCTATACCTGATTCTGATGAATAAGACTGAGTGCCTGAACGTCCAAGACTATGTGAGAGGCAGATGACCGTGCGGCACACTGTGTTTCGCTGGGCGTGCAAAAGCAGGTTACTCCTTGTGCTTGCTTTGTTGTATTGGTTTGGTGTTTGAAGCTCCTTGTCGCATAGGGCACGTAAGTAAGAGAAGAATCAGTTCCTAGGATTTGTGTGGCTCAGTCAGCTTTTAAATTGTTCTTCTTGGGTCCAGGACTATATAAAATGTAGAGACACAACGTTTATCACACATTGCTAAATAGAAGCAGAATTAGAGACTTATTCATGAGTGCTGGCAGTGAGCCTGCTGTAAAGGACTGGATTTGAAACACTTACAGGATAATAATTAGTAGTATTTTCTGAAAGAAAAATGAATGGGTCTTATAGTAAGCTGAAATAAAAAATGAAAAATCGAAGAAAATTAAAATAAAGCACTTAAGATGTAAAGAACACTTATCTATGGTGAAATGCAGCATGCTGAATAGAAAAGCTGTATTTTCCATTGCATAGTTCATTCAGAATCTTTCTTTTCTTCAATTTGAGATTGCTCTGAATCAGACATTGTTAGTGAATTTAAATCCATTTGCAGACATTGTCTGGGTGGGTACAGCTTTTTATAAAGTATTCCTCATGATGTTTCTCTTCAGCTTCATTCTGCCACTGGAGAGTGGGGGAGAGGGGGCTGGGGTGGGGGGGGGAAGAACATCTGTGAAATGCTTCTGAAAACACAGAACCAGTTCTTAGAGTTTCAGATGACGACTGAAAACTTTGCACCAACCACCCTTAGTTTTCTCTTAGTATCACGTCATGTTCCTTGCCCTCTGTTTGAGCATGCTCAGCATAAAAGATTAAATCTCACTGATGCTTGGGAAAAAAAGAAGCTCGATTTTGCTTTTCTTTGCTATTAGGAGTAGAGAGTTTTAAAATACATTTAGTTTTCTCTCCTGTCAAAAGTTGATTTGTACTGTAAGTGGCCTCTGTTGCAAGCATCCTATACTCCCTGTCCCCGTGTACATATGTATACATAGCAGTGTACAATTCTTCATTGTGGAGTAGCGATACTAGAATTTGTGTGGCCATCTTCCTGTACAGGACTCGCATCGGTTATCAACATCAAGCAAAATGCAACTACTCATAAAATGACATGTCGTATTATTGGTTTTGTATCTTTAAATATAGTTTCCATTTTATTTATTTCTGTTAACATATCTAGTTTTGTGCTGTTACTTAGCATTCAGTAAGCAATGTATAGATGTGATTTGATTGAATATGATTTTGTAATTGTATCCTCTTACTAAAAAATGATTTGTAGTGGAAACTTTTTTTTAAAAAAAAAATTTTTTGGAAGGTTAAGTAAATTTATTTGATTAGAAAAGTGTGATAAAATTGTAATTAAATATGGATAAATTCTGAGTGTTAAAGCATGGGTTCAGAGTGAAAGCTAGATATTACCTATATTATCTATTAAAAGAAACAAGTAGTGCAGGTTTTACCTAGATAGACCAGCATTTGTGCTAAACTGACTTATATCAGTCAAAGACTTTACTTTCTCCATGGATACGGGAAAACTTCGTCGACTACAGCCTGCCTATGGGATATTGAAAAAGCTGTCATTTATTTCAGTTGTGTCAAGTATTTCCAAACTTTTGCTTTTTTTCCTCCCTTGCCAGTGGACCTCTTTTCATCTTATTACTATGTTGAATCCAGTAACAGATGTACTTTTCAACAAAATAAAAAAGCCCACCGCTTACTGTAATTTAACCCCATGATCATTTCTTGCCTCTGAGTATCTGTATTAGATAATATTTTGCTCCTGTTTCATTATGTCCCTACCAAGCTGTTTCTGCATGCTTCACTGAAGCACAGTGTCTTTGAAAATGCCAACATACGACTCAATTTTGCGTCTCAGGAATTAGCTTCCTAGAAAAATAGGAGTGGTTTGGATGTGAGCCAGTGACTTGGGGAATGAAGTTACAGGATCTTTCCATACCATAAATGATTTTGCATGCTGTTGTATATTACTGTGCTTGCTGGTGCAAAACAATGAATGATACACCTGTCCTGGAGTCTGTAAGTTGATAAACTTTATGGATGTGGATGTAGCTTACTTTTTTTTTTTTTTTGGCATTTTGTCTTGGTATCTTCCATAGAAAGGGGAATCACTGAAAAGAGTTATCCAGAATTGGACTTAACTTTAAATGACAGCAGCTGGACTGAAATCCACTTTTTCTTCATAACACCAGTATGCCTCATGCTGTGCTGCAGCAGGGACATCTGGTGTCATTTTAACTTCTAATAAGTGGTTTTCGATGCTGTACTTGAACGACAGGGAAGCAGCTCTGTTGGTCTAATCTATGCAGCGTGCAAACTATTTACACCGCGAATAGGTTTCACTTCAGCAGCTGTGTTACACTGACTTGCATCTATCCCTTTAGCCTTACTGGTACATTGTATTTGCTTTATATCCCAGAGGGCACAGTGGATATTAATGCTTTTATAACTGTTGCTTTTATTGTAAAATGGTATTAATACTCCCAGGCAGTTCTGGAATGGCAGTAGGATGCATTCACATGAAGAGCAGCAGCACAAGTGAATGCCTTGCAGCCCACCGCCATGCCTCAGCTCAAATCTGGAGGGATAAATTGTTGATAATCACTTCCAGAAATTCAGATATGCCTTTGGTTTTTTTCAGTAATGTCCAAGTGACGTTTTTCCACTTCCATTCCTTCTTAAGGATGATGCCCAGACCTAGATATCTATGCTAGTAAAAACCTAAGCAGTGCCAAGTGGAATCAGGCAATTACACCTGCTGTCTCACATATGCTGCTCCTGTTAATTCAGACAAATATCCATCCTATCGACTTCCCTTCATTTTCTGAGCCACTATAATTCCACAGATCCTTTCCAAACTACCACTGTCTGGTCAGTAATTCCCCATTTATATGTGTGCACTCAGTTCCTTTTTCAGTCTTCAGTCCAATTCTCTGTGTATTTCTTCATGGCTTTTACTTTCTTATTTTAAAAATATTTCTCGTAGAAATATTTCTCTCAGCCTTGGTTCATTCACACGTGTAAACGTGCACATGCTCATCATCCAGGTTACTAATGCAAACAGTGAACAGCACGAAACACGAAGGAAAGCCTTCTCTTGGCTTCTTGTTGCTCTTTTCAGATGGGCATTCTGATGAATGAAGAGTACTCAGTGTGCGAGATTTTTCAGCTCACTTTTCACATTACAATGATTTCATAATAGCCCATATTTTCCCAGTTAGCTCATAAGAAAATCATGTGGGACAGCACCAGAAGTCTTACTAAAGGCAAGATAAATCGCATCTACTGCTTTTTAGATTATCCTGTCACAGAAATAAATTAGATGAGTTTGACATGATTTGTTTATTTTTGACAAATCTTAGTTGGTTTCTTAAGACTTTGTAATCCTCCAGCTGCTTAGAAATTTATTCTGTGATATATATATATACACCTTTCTGGGTATTTGAGGTTATTTTACCTAGTCCGTAATTGCCTGGCTCTGCTTCTCTCCTCTTTTTAAAGGTCAGGATAATCTTTGCTCTTCTCCAGTTGCCTGGACTCCATGACTTCTCCAAGAGAACAGCCAGTGGCTACTCTTGGAGTAGTCCCTTAAGTTGCTATAGTAAATCTCACAGACTCTGCAAACCTGAATGCATCAATCACTTGTTCTGACTCCTAAGATTCCTAATTGTAAAATAAAAATAAAATACATATGGGCAAGGGTTTTTACTGCGTGCCCAGGTTCACAGCTTATGTCTTGAATAGTAGCAAGCAACTACTAAGAGTCACCATTAAAAAAAGCATGTAGTAACATGTTTGGTTAGCAAATTTCATTATTTGCTTTTAATTAGGTTGAACAACTGAGATTCACCACTACTGTATGACTGACTTTGATGTTGGATGATAAGGTCAAGCATCCTATGAAGGCAGTTGAGACCCACTGTCTGGGATCATTAGAAATCTTTTAATTCACTTTGCTGCTATCTACGTAAGGGGGAAAATACCCTTTATCTCTACTCCTCTTCCATCCAGTTTATCCTAATATTATTAGTAAGCTCAATTTTTAAATCTCTTCAGGGAAGTGAGCCACTTGAGTTTACTCACCATGGATTTGTAATTAATACTGAGTTCAGTTTCCAACCCTTTCAAAAGTGTATGTTTGCAAGAGAGTGTGGCATAACCAGAGCTTTATATTCTTAATATTTTGGGATTTAGGGAAGCAGATGTTAAGTTTGTATCTGAACTGATTCATCACTAAGCCATGATACGTAGCAGAAATTTCAGTTTCGGCAACAGTAAAGCATGTCTGGGCGTAAAGCATCAGACGTGAGGTCTCAGGCACCCCTAGATATCATCATCCTGTGTATATAAGGTGCCTGTGAGTCGCTACTCTAATAAATATTACATATCCTTCCCAGAAGAGACCGCGCTGTAGCTATACATTGAGGCTGCTTCTCAGTTGGCAAAGTACGTGTGCCTCCACACTGCTGAGCAGGCGTGTGTGCTCTGAAGGTTCTGCATCTTCAATGCCTCGGCCAAAGCAACATCTGATTTAGGAGGGCTGCAGCCCTCACCCCAAAATGCTGCGCAGGCCCCAGCCCAGCCCTCCCCACGGGGCTGGATTTCTCTTCTTGGCACAAGGCCTGCAAGGGTGAAAACTGAGCATTTAGTCTCGCTGCGTTTGCATGAGCACAGAGTATAACATTTAATTTTAATGCAATGAGCTGAAATGAAGCCAGAAAAAAATATATATGCTAAGAACAATTTGTTTGAAGGAAAAAGAAAACGGAGGTTTAGTAGCTTCACGCCATAGTCTGACCAGGGATTCAAAGCATCTCTGAGGCTAATTTTCCCATCATCCTGCCTCCCCACCCAGAAGAAATGAGTCCGTGGGTATCGTTTACAGCTTGAAGTGATTTATTTCCACAGGGTGGTTCACTCTTTTCACTGTCATTATTCTCAGAGCTCCCATCTTCCTTCATGCAGTTCAACAGGCCCCAGAATTAGGCTCAAACCACAAAAGTTTTGTGTGTCAAAGCACCCTTTCCTCCTGCAGACTTTCTGTGGTACCTGCTGTCCCCTGCCATGCCCACCAAGCATCGTCCGGACCCCCTCCTCCCCATGCTGGCAAGAGGGGGTCCCCATCCACTGTGGCTTATAGCCCAACCTACAGGAGAACCCAAAAGTTGACACGGGAGATGACTGAAACCTTGTTTTAGAGTCGAAGCAATATTTCAAAAGTTGCACTGTTAGTTGCTTGCCTTGCTGCACTTTCCATTTCTGATCTCTTGCCATACAAGTGTAACTGTGGAGTCCCACCAGACATTTAGGTTTGCCTGTGACTTTTTTTCCCCATAAATCACGTTCGATGTAGACATTTCCTCCCACTTAGGATATAGTGTGATAGAATAATAATTTTAGCTACAGACCAGTATTATTTTAATAAAAACAGATTATGCTTAAACCAAAACCAAAATCAAATAATAAAAAAAAAAAACAACACAAGACCCAAAATCCACCAAAAATCCAGGTTACTGAGTGGGATACTGCCTCTCAAGCTTATCTTTTGGACAGTGAATAATGGGTATCCCCACCACCCCAACTGGTAAGGTCAGGATTCAGGGCGTTCTCCCCATCTTTTGTTTGATATCTGGGTGGCTTTTTGCACAGCTAGCTGAATGCTTGCTAGTGGTTTTGGTCACTGCTAAAACGCGCAGCTTCCCCTCAGGCTGGTTGTCAGCTAATCAACGGTAATGTTTCCCTGCTTTCACTATGCCCCTTTAAAGTTGCATCACCTTTTATTATTTTACTATTTTTAATTTCTTTCCTTCGCTCTCATAAAGTTTTTGTTTGGGGCTTTAGTAGGGGACTAATCCACAATCCCCAGTTGTATATACTTTTTTTTTAAAAAAAAAAAGTTATGCCTCATTAACTGAGTTAATACTTCCCTAATTGTAATAGCAAAGCAATAAAATTCAATCCCTACAACAATGTGATACTGTAACTTCCTTTCCTCTAACTGATGGAGCGCTGGGCTACCTGCCAAGGAAGTCAAATGGAAATAAGAAACAATATGAACAAATAAAATCTCTTTCTGAGATTTAGATCTAGATGTTTTCTTAGGGGTTTGGGTTTTGTTTTTCATCTTTTGTCATTACTTGATTCATTTTTCTTTCTGTTTCCAACTTTCATTCTGTCATTGTACATGTGGGGGTTTGGGGAGAGGAGGAGCTGACGCACATAGGAATTCTTTTTCTATCCCTTTTTACCTCTTCCTCATATACAAACTATCCCCTTCGTATAAGGTTACATATTTTTTTTGAAAAGCCAAGCATATCAAAGGCACCAAAAATGTGTATGTGAATACCTCCCCACCATGGACAATATAAAGAACTGTAACTAAGCCAAAGAAATAATTAGATTCCTTCAAACAAATATAAAATAAAATTTAAAAAATAATATTAAATAAAAAAGAGAGATCAAATCAAAGTAAACCTCTCTCCCTGGCACCAGCCAAACATTGTACCTTGTAACACAGCTTTAAAAATTTCGTGGTGCTTATGCTGCAAGCAGGCCAGGTAAGCAGTCCCATCCCCGGGCAGGAGGAAGATCCCTGAAGCACAGCACTGAGGAAGTCAGAGACCTTTGCCAGCCTTCACATCCAAAACTAGAATGTATTCTTTCTCCCTTTTCTTCTGGTTTATATTCAATATATCCTCTGCTGAACAAGTACTATAGCTGGCTAAGCTATGCGTTTGTACTGAGAAAAGGTATTTAATAGCACCCACAAGGGAAAGTTGCCTGGTGCTAGATGGTGACCGAGGTCTACATTATATAGACCAGGCTCCACTATCTCAGCTCTGTATTTTGGGTATAAACTATATGAGCATTATGGATACAAATAGCTCTTTAGCTTATTCTCTTTGGCCACCACAATACCTAGTGCTGTTTGGTTTTTAAGCACTCTCAGTCTGAAGTGCGTTTTGGCCAAAGCTGCCAAAAAAAAGGTCCGATTGTGTGTATCTAGTCTGCTTTTAACTATGGCAAGTGCAACACCAAAAGCACAACACCCTCTGCCCTCCCTGCAATCGACCTGCTTCGATGACATGCCAGTTCTCACCAGCATCTGTTAGGTGGCTTTTTACAGGAACCTCTCTCCCAGAATTCGTTCCTTGGCCCAAATCTTTAAGTTTAGTATAGGCACTCGCTAGCTGTTACATGGCCTCCTAATGAGACTATGTAATGATTTTGGCTATAGTCTTTTGTTGCTAAGTGCCTGCTAGGGGAGCACTAAAATTGCAGTTGAAATACTTCCCCGCTCTCAAAAGAAAGATCTCGTGGGTTGTAGTAGATATTGCGCCACGAGAGGGGATGCTGTTCAAAACAAAAGAGACCAAAAGTTTTCTGTCTTGTGAGAAATGAGTGAAACGGTCAACTTGGAGAATTTTCTCCTGATCTCTCTGAGCTTACTGAGGCAATCTGAAATCCAGATCAGATGTTTTCTTAGTCCATGTCCTTGGTGTCCGTATGGTATCCTGACTCAACAGGCACAGAGCCAAATGAATCAATGGTCAGAAATGCCTTAGCAGCTTGCCCAAAAGGAACCTTTCAAACCCGATTACTTGCATGCTATGGCTTTATCAACAGATATGACTTCTTTCTCCAAGTAACTCTTCTTGCCACACTGTAAACCACATTGAGGTTGCTATGATAGGGCTGTCCACATGTAAATGGTCTGAGTTAGTGTAAATGGTCTGAGTTAGTGTCATACTGAAACTGTAATTTCTTAAATATTTATCCAATAAAAATGGCATGGGCCTGGATCACCAGACATATAAAATGCACTTAATGTTTTAGGCTAAAAGCCCTGTACCTTGAGGGAGAGATTGCCACTACTATGCAGAGGAAAACTATATCTTCCAGTACAAAAGAATCTGAAAAAGCTCAGAGGAGTTGTCAGAAATTTCACCTACAGTTTGTGAAGAACTGATTAATTTTCCAAAGGGAGGGTGAGGAAAAAAAATGGTCTGGTTGAGTACCTGAAATACCAAGCTCAGTAAAATCAGAGGCAGAAGTAGAGGACTCGGGGGAAGCATTCCTGTTTCCTTCATTTAGCCTTAGCCGAGTGTGGACACAGGGCTAAAGTTACCGCTCTCCCCAGAGATGCTATGCAGGGTCTTGCATGTGGAATGGGAATGGTGCATTATAAATCTCTTTGCTGAGCATAAGAGTGTAAGATTCTTGGAAGAAAAATCTATCGACTCCTGTGTCATTTAAGGGTTGTGGCATTTCCAACCTTGCAATAATTGCCTAGCACTTTCCATTTGTGAGAAAGTAGAATGAGATGTCTTAAAAGAGGGTTCTGCATATTGTAAAAGTCCAACTGCGACTTAGAGAAACACCCCTGAGACTTATTGCTACCATTATAAGCTTAGAGTAATGTGCACATATTTTTCTTTTTAGACCATGCACACTTTATCCAACTTTCAGAGGTAAAAAAAAAAATGAAAAAGAAAGAAAAAAAGTACTGTTAAATTCAGGGGTGGTGGGGGGGGGGGGGTGTATGTGTTCCTTGATTTGATCTTCCTGGGTCAGACACACCAATTAGTCATGGGTTCAGCTCAGCCAAGGTGAGGGCTCCTGCTACTTGGTTATGAGTCCTAGCCACCGTGTTCATGGCATCACTCACTGCAGTGCCACAGCCTCCAGGCTCTGTCTGAAGGCCACGATTTCACCATTGGGGCTGGGCTTTCCAGGCCTGCTTCCCAGCTGCAGAAGGGCCCAAAGCAGCAGCTGCAGGGGGCGGCGGCAAGGGAGGGGGCTTCATTCAGGCTGCAGGCTTGGGAGCTTGGGGTCACCAGCACCTGGCACCACAACTCCCCAGTCCTTGCTGGGGTACGGTCAGTTTATTAAGGAAAACACTCATCATTTGAATCTCATTAAATGTCATTCTCCATGTATACCGGCTGTTGTGCCTCGGCACCAGAGTCGAGCCAAGGTAGCAGCACAGATTTTCTTAAGCAGCTCAGTAACTTTGGCTCTGGTTGGCTTTGTCATTGCATTTTGGAAGATCTCAGGCCTACTTTGTAACTTAACAACTGGGAGTTTTCTTCCTTGTGTTCAAACTTCTAAACATGCCTTAAATCAGCTTTATACAGAGGGTGGGAATGATTAAATTACAGCAAAGAGAAAAAGATACAATGATGGGTGTAGTTGTTGACTAATTCAGAACTTTTCTCCTGGATACTAGCTATGTTTCAAAAGCAGCAGCAAAAGCAGGCATGAAACATTTGTCACTGAAGTCTTTTAAGAAAGCAATAGACTGGTATCTCACAGAAATCATTTAGTGTAGCTGAGGCATGGCCCGAGGCAGAAAACCTCTTGGTCTTTTTGGCTTCAGACTGCATGAGTCACCCGTAGTCACACAGCTCTGCCCACCCCTACTCTTGAAAAGTCTTTGGACTAAAAGACAAATATTGTCGTTCCCGTTTCCCTGGTATGCTGGGCACAGACAGATGACACGACTTGCTGGAAATGTCTCAGGTGGACATTAATTTTGCTGATGAATCGGGGCTGATTCCCACACAGTATGGTCCCTCTCCCTCAGGGCTACTCTGCCTTGTGTTCTTGTTGTTACAAAATACTGACATACTACAGGAGTTGCAGGGTGGGGGAAAACCCAAAATTGCACATTGCTCTCCTGCTGCCCATCCATCCGTAGCTTTTCTCTCACTTTCCATCAGCCCTCCACCCTCACCATTTCAGTGACGAGAGAACAACCTGTGCAATCTGTTTAGCAGGAGAACAACTCATCTGAGCACAATTTCCTCTTCTCTGTTGTTGAATATAACTTCCCTTGGGTAGGTGAAAATTTTGGCAGTCTGTACAAAGACTAGCAGAGACTGAAGCAGAAGCTGTAATAGAGCTGTTATGACTTGACAGCCTTGTTTTGTAATGCACTGGGGGATTTTATTACAAGTCAATTGTAGCTTCAAGAAATTTAAGAGTATGACATCTGCTTGTATGATTTTTTTTAATGTTTAATAAATGAAATTGCAGTAGATTTTAACATGGAGACTATGGCTGTAGCAGGCCTGGGTGACTTAATAAAAACTAAAATCAATCAAACAACTTGATTTTGTTGGCAAGTTTTTGCTCTGCAAGTGGAAATGAATGGTTTTTGCAGCTCTAATAATTTCTCATGCATTTCTTCAGGTACCGGAAAACACTGTATTTTTATACTGTTTGCTGAGTGCATTGTTTTTTGCTGAATTTGTCTTTAAAGAACATCTTGTTAAAGGTCATTTAATGTAGCCTCACGAGGACCTGTGTCACTACAGTGTGTGTCAATGATGACCAAAAGCTTGAAGAATCCTGTGGCTTGAGAAAAGACTTTTCACACACCCACACACCCTCCAATCACTGTAACCTCTCTTTTTCTTGAATTAATTAAGGGAGAGGATGATAGCAATTAAAACTTCAAATCACCGGCTCCGTGGACTCATAATATACCTTCTTTTTATTATAAGACAACAATTCACAGTGGTGACAGGAAAAGGGACAACACTTTAGAAAAGAGGTAATGACGGGTTCTTTGCTGCCAGCCTTTTTCAAAGCCTAAGTCTCATGGTAGGTGAAATATAGACTCTAGCGCACCTGGCTCTGAAACCTGCTTTTTGACAGGACTAGTTTTACTAGTTGTTAGTATTATTGTGATCGTGCATGCAGTATGAGCCAGCTGAAGAAATAGGGCAGAAAATAATGCAAACCATCAAGGCCCCCGGTGCTGCCGCAGGACAAGCCAGGCTCACACTGAGCCCCAACTTGGCAGCCTGGATGTGGGAGCCACGTGTGGGTGAGGACCCACGGGCCAGAGCAGGGACTGACCTGAATATTGGAATTTCTATAAATCAGCATTTTCTAATGAGAAGGTGTTTTCTCAAGGGCATTGCAAGCAATCCTGCTGAAAACCATGCACCTGCAAGGTGATGGGACAGGAAAATACAGAGCAGACAAGCTATCTTAGGTCTATCCAGTACCATATGCTATGTTTAATCTTCATTTTTACCCACATGAACATCTATGCCCTGCACTGTGGGTGCTGGGAAATCTAAGAAAATTAGTAGCTGTGTACTAGGTTTATACTGAGTTCCACCATTTTCTTCTTCACTCATGGACTCATTTTTGGAGCAAATCAGCTCATTTATCTAACACAAATTTTGGCTGTGTTTCTGAAGATAGCTAATCTTAGGGTCTTTGGCAGGATGAGGCCTCACCGAATCTGTCTGCCTGTGCCCCACACTGTTCTGCAGGTATCAAAGCCAGCTGCACACCACCTGTACCCTCCATTTCATGGTATGAAATCACCTTCCTGATGGACTTCAGCTCAGCCCTCCCCTTCCCTCCCTCACCCTGAATGAAAAAAAAAAGTAAACACATACATAAAATAATGATTTTGCCAGTGGACCACCAAAGGGTCCCCAAAGCAAGGCAGCATGCAGCTGAGAAGTCCCAGGGCTTGAGGCACCAAGCAGTGCAGGTGCAGCCAGTGGAGGACTGATATTTTTAAAGAAGTTGTTAACAGGTCGGCTAACAAACACAACAAAAACAATCAGTGTTTTTAGCTGGGCATCATAGGGAGGCACAACCACAAAGCTGAGAATTTTGTTTTCTCCTTGCTACAGCATACAGTGAAAGATTGGGCTTGTTGAACCCTCTTGCTGGAGGGAAGAGCACAAAGAGGTTTGTGTCACCTGTGCAAACTTCAGTGTCATGCCCCAACCCTTTTCTTTTTCTCCATACAAGCAATTTCATGAGCTACAAGCAGTATAAAACCTATACAGAGGCAAAACATTTCCCATATAACCTTGAGCTCCTTTCTTTTGGAGGCTACTTTCCACCCCAGAGCCACTGCCCCATAAAGGAGTCATGTCCTCTTTGTCAGCAAAATCCTGAAGAGCAGAGAGACAGGTGGAAGCCCACCAGAAACACTGCTGCATCATCTGCAGCATCCTCAGATTTGCAAACGTGCCTCCAAAGATATTGTGAAACCCCTATGTTGGATCTCTGCTGTCTTGATCTCCAATTCTACATTAGCTGCAGTTTCTCAGTGAAAACCAGCATCCTGTTTCTTGTCTGCAAGGAGCTAGTGCACTACACCGCCTTTCAGGGCACTGCACAGCAACAGGGGTGTTGAAAGCATGAGCTTCTATTTATTAACTGAGTGATACCACATGTAGATTCACTGTTTACAAAACTGCATGGGTGGGTTGATCAAACGCATGGGGCCTTCCCTTTGGTTTAATTCCTGTTAACTGATGAGGGTGAAAAAACCCCAACAAATCAAATCAAAACTAACTGGGCTGCAGCCAAACAAAAACAAAAATTAAAGAGGATCGAATTGTATTGTGTTTGCATCTTGTTTTTTTGAGGCTTAAGTAGACAGATGCCTGTCCCCTTTCTTGCTATTCCAAGCCTGGAAAGAGCACTGCCTTCCAGCCTGGCACAGCTGGAGCTTCGTGTCCCCTCGAGATGCCTAATGACTTGCAGATTTATTCCAAGGCGGTTAAGGGATTTACTTCCTTCCAGAAAATGCTTAGGAAATGATCATCTGATACAGAAGGAGTGGTTTCATGTACTGACATGCGAGAGAGAAATATGTCATATGCCCAGAGGCACAAAATGCATCTCCCAGTCATGTAGATGGATATTCCCTGGTGCATGAAGTGCTCGAGAGTCCCTTATCATGGACCCCATGGTCACCAGGGAGCAACGCTGGAGACCCAAGCAACAAGAAATTCACCCTACTGCCACAGGAACCTCTGTTTCTGTTGTTATGAGCTTAACATTTGGCCTGTGCAGCTTCAGCCTTTTCCTTTTAGCCTCCATATATCTTTAAGGGAAGCTGTGTAGCTGAGCTTTTAAACTATATCAGTAGCCACTGCCTACACCTGCATCCATCTGCAGTGAATAATAAAGAGAGTTTGCATTTAGGTATACAAGTATATGTTTTCCCATGCTGTAACTTGATTGTCTTCCACAGAATTACACAGGGGACAGATCTGGATAAAAGTAAATCCAGTCCAAACTTTTACTCAGGGAAAAACTTATATTGGGATTAATAGGTTACTCTGGCTTTCTGTCCTGCAGAATCAATTAAAAACAGTTATAAAGAAAAAAAAAAATCACCCCTGGGGTTAATGGGCCTATTTTTTATGGCCTTTTATCATATATAGTCCTCAGCACCTGTTTAACATACTATGTAATCCAAAGGCAGCTTCTTTGCATGGGTGTAAATGGAGGTTCCCCTGTCACAGCTGTGAAAACTTAAAGCAACGTGGAGCAAGTGTGTCTGGTTTTCACTGATGCCCAAGCACACCACAACTTCCTGAGAGCTGTTCTCTGCTGGCTGATAAAAGGTAAAATAACCCCTGATATTGTTCTAGTTGGTGTTCTTGAATGTGAGGTGAACCTAGAGTTGTCTTGTAGCAGATGGTATGTAGGCTATCACAGGTTAAAACCTGGCTTGAGATGCTGAGATGTGGCAGCTGAGAGAAGGGTTTCCTGATACGGTGCCTGTGCTGCAGGTGAGCTGGAAGCTCCTGAGATATGGGGATGGGGGGGACCCGTCTCCATGGGGACCCCTTAGTATGGGTGCCCAGCCCTGTGACTTTGGGACACTGAATGGGCTGGGAGGTCTGCTGTGCTTGCCCTTACCTTGGGGTGATGCAGAGATTTCTTTACAATTTGAGCAGCAAAAGCTGCTGGGCTGAAAGCAGGGGTGGTGGCAGCCCTCCTTTGTGCCCCTGCTCTCATGTGTCCCTGCCTGCCTGGACAGACAGCATGCTTGTTCATGCATCCCTGGGATTCCAATCCACCCTGCTCTCTGCCTGCTGCATGTGTGTTTATTGTTTAAGAAAGTTATCACAGCTGATCTTTTAGTAGCATCTGGTGTTGGGGAGTGAAGGGCTTGTCTCTTTGTTTGGCATGCCTGCTTGAAGGAAACTGTGGACACATGCTTGTTACAGCTTGTGATGACTGATCCTCAGTGTGTGGTTTAGTGCCCAGTAAGTGCCATGGCGTTAGGAATTGGGGCTTTGATGGTGACTTAAAAATCCCCATGTAGCCTTTCCTAGGCTCTGGTCAAGGCACTTGGAGACCCCTCCTGCTTCTAGCATAAGTCTTGTGCCGTGATATGGGCATGTGCCGTGATATGGGCATGTTGATAAAATCATCTTCTGCGTTTGTGAAGGTGATCCTGTGCCAGACTAAGATACGGAGCAGTGCAGAGAGCAGCCTTTCATGCTTTTTTCCCCCTGCTCTCTTCTTTTGCTGAACAGGGGCTTCCTCTGCCCTTGTTACCCCTCTGTCCCCTGCTGCTTTAGGGTCTCTGCCTTGCTGCCCTGCTCCCCTGGCACTAATCCTGCCGCTGTGTCCTGCTGCCGCCTTGGGAGGCGGTGGGCAGCCACATGTGGGTGCAGAGCCCCTTGTTGTGCCGTGCGGGGGAGCGGTGGCTCTGGGAAATGGTCTCCCCAGTCATCCAGAGCCATCCTTGCAGCCCCAGGAGGGTGGCCAAGAAATCGGTGCTTTCCTGTGCCTCTCTTTCCGTTCTGTGTCTCACTGACCCTCTCTTTCTGATTCCATCCTTGTAGTATTTTGCTTCCTGAACTGTTGAGGGTAGGGAGGTTTAAATTTTTTTCATTAGACTTGCTGTGCCCCTGTAAGTCCTGAACTAGGTATGCCTTAGGATGGATCCTTTGCTCTTCATAGTGTTACCTAGACCCAATGGTTTCTGCTTTTATGAAATACATTATAATCCAAAAAGTTTACAGGTATCATGGCTGTATCACTTTATGGTATGAATCCTTTAAAAAAAAAAAAGTGATAAAATTCCCTGTTATGTATGTTATTTGTGTGGTAGAAATAGATCTGCCTTCTCTCCTTTCCTTCTAAGTCTCCTCTCACTACACTTTCCTGGGCAGGTAATTGCTGGGATAACATACCATAAAGATGTTTCCTATATCAAAGATGTATATGATAGGAGGGGGGAGGGAGGGAAATAATTTTATGCTTAGGGACAGGTGAGAGATTAGAGGCATCTTAGATACGATCCTCAGCATTGAGAGTGGTCTCAGCCTACTTTGCATCTGCCTGGTAGCTGCAAGCCTTTTGGTTGAATTAGAAGTTGTCTTTTGTGAGTTAATATAGGTTGATTACTCTTTTTTTTTTTTTTTTTTTTTTAAAGCTTGGGGTTGGGGGGAAAGAGGTGCGTGTAGCGGCAAAGCAGTGACCACGTTGTTCCTTTAAAGCAACACTTTGCCCAAATCCATCCTGTAAGCAGGGAGTGTTTTCTGTTTTATGCTGAATGCCATGTATGTGTCAGAACTATAGATGCCAGACAGAGCGATAAGTAAAAAGATCACACAGTTAATTATCTTGGCAATAAGAAAGAGCAGTTTTGTGGCACTGAAACACAGAAGGCATTCTTTGTGGAGGATGTGTGGGGTAATTGCATTGCTGGTCTGTTGCAGGCTTTTGGAGTATCGCTTACCCTCTGCGCAGAAGGCACTAATGCTGCCTCTTGTCAGGACACTGAATTGAATTACATTCCAGGCTTGAAACTCAACCTCCCACCTTGACAAATTGTCTGCGAGCTGAACGTGATTTGAACCACTTCAGTGCCGTTTCGCTCAGCGTCACCCCTTGGTACCATATTAATAGAACGTGTTAGCATCAGACAGCTTGGCGAAATGGTAAATATTACAGAGCACATGGCCAGATTGTCTCCTTGACGGTAAATAGATTGTGAATAATTGAATAACGCTATAATAGTGAAGAGGATCTGCCTAACATAAGGCACGAATTACACTTCTCTCTCTGCTCCAGCTCAAATGTTTCAGACTCCTTTTTCTTTGCCATAATTGGACATAATCAGTAACACAGTCAGGGACTGAAGACTGTCTGGTATCAATTCCCAAATCCGGGAACCACAACATCTACATTTTGAAAGAGTTAATGCTCTCTATTAGCTGATTAGTTCAGTTAATTTGTTGTGTCCCATGGTGATTGTAAAGTAAATAAGAAAGGGTACTCTGTTTCAAATATCTTCCTGCAGCTCTGTGTGTGTTATGTATTTATGATCCACGCATATGTGCATATCTGCAAGCTTGCCTGCTTGTTGAAGGTGTTGAGAAACTGCAGTTTTCCCTGGCTTCAGAGCAAGCTGTTGGCTCAGAACCTCCTAGGGAGAAGTTCTCCAAAAAGTTCTCTGGCCCAAAGGGAACAACTTGTTCCATGGAGTAATTCAGAAAGAGAAATGTGCGCGACTTGAAGAATTTATCTTCATTTTACTTCTACATATAGCTTTTATGTTTGCCTTGCTATCTAATGGAAATGTTTTGGGCTGGACTCCTCTTCTATGCAAATGTGACCTTGCTTGCAATTAAGTAATGAGGATAATACAAATCTTTCTTTCCCTCCTCCCCAACTAAAGCTTACCCATGAATGTGTTGCAGCTTGCTATCCTTAGATTTCAAAACACACAGCTGCTATTGTGGAAGCAAAGGTAGCTTCTTTAAAGTGCAAACCACTGACAGATAATTGGGTACATATTTTCTTGTGACTTAGTTCATTAGTTACGGGTTTCTGAAGTAGCTCTTTTGTCTATCTCCATCCATGAGAGACAGTGTATGTTACTCGGCAAATGCTTTTTCTACACTTGACTAATTGGAGATGCTGAAAACACCAGAGAGAGTTTATGCAGTTGCTTAACCTTATGGGTGTGGGAGGTAGAAAGGTATCCTGTTGGCAAACAGCTTCCTAGGGTCAAATTTTAATTATAATTTGGAGTCAGACTGAGCTTTGTCAGAACTAGAGAGAGAACACCTATTGGGTAGGTAGTTGGGGTGTATGGAGAAGACCGCCTTTGGTTCCCAAATGCCATTGTGGCGATCCCCATGCCTGCACTTCTGCATCTTCAGTGCAAGCTGAAACTCTCTGGTGGGGAATGGTTGGATTACCCAAGCTCCAGGACCATTTGTTTCCTCTTCCATCCCGGTAGGCACCAGCAACTTCCATTGACTTCTATATTAATCTTTATGCTTGCAAACTGGCAAAGATGGCATTTTTCACTCCATGACAGCTGTGGGGTAGCTTGCGACGACGGGCCCAAGTGTGGGAGGCGCTCGCAGCTTGTTGGGGAACAGCAGTTTGTAACAGTACCATGATTAAAGTGTCAAGTTACTGCTCTTTTTGTATTAGACGTAGACTGTAAAAGATTAATGCAGGGTGATTTATCTTCTGTTGGATTCACTTGACAGTGAACGAGACTGTAACCAATTTGCCTGGAGCAGGGGAGCTCAGAATAAACTCTGGAGGTTTATGGAGATCGCTCGCTGGGGGAATGGCCAGAGTACCTCATCTGGACAGCCCCCTGTGTCCTTCCATATCCTGGGGAAGTCTCTTCTGAAAACAGTAATGGAGCATTTTGTGGTCACTTTGAACTGTTGAACCTTAGTGTTGTGAAGCTTCAAATAACCTTTTCCATACAGTTGTCTCAGACCAGCAAGTCCCGTTGCCAGACCAGACTGTAACGCTTCAGCTTGCCCATGCTTTCTGCAATCCCCAAGTTATTTGCATTTTCTTCATTGAAAGTTTTCTGAATGAATGCTGCCTGCCATGTTTATTTTGTTTTGTGAGCTGTTTTTTTTATTTGTTTTTGTCTAAAACTTGACTTTAATCCTATGAGGTGTGGAGTATCATGAAATACTGTGCCTTCTGGGCACTTGCAGGCTTTAGCAGTATTGGGGAAACATCTGAAACCCTGATGATGACCAGACTGCGAGCGCTGCCGTTTGCCTGCTGTGAGCACTGTGTGCGTATTTTGTACTCCTGGTTGTTAAATGGGGATATATAAACGCAACAGCTGAGTAGGGAAGCACCACTGATTGGCAACCAGCATTAGCCAAAGGTCAGTGCTAATTACTCTGCCTCGTTTGCATTGAGAGGCTTTGAAAGATAGAGAAGAAAGTGTCTGTGGCATTTTCTGCCAACTAATTAATTGGCTGACAGGAGGATGTCACCGCTCATCAGTACCGATAGACTGCAAGTTGGTACTTGTGTAATTAAGCAGGATAGAAATATTGCCTCGGAGAGTTAACTTTCTGGAAGTAATTACTGTAGGTGTCAACACATGCTGATGGAAAGGAAGAGGATGTATTTACTACATATGTGAAACAAGTTTATGAATGATTAGACAGTTGTTTAAGATGATCACCTCTGTCTCCAGCCCATCCTTTCTTCCTCTTGTTTTTGCGTGTGTTACTGCTGATTATGCCAGGGTGGGATAGAGGGCTGCTGCTATGCTAATTAGGCTCTTCTGATCAGAGTTTTGACTGTTTCTCATCTAACTGAACCTTGTGAGCTTTAGGGAAAGATTTAGGCTTTCTTTTTTTAGCCTTGCCACATAGACGTGCCCCCTGCAGTTCTGGTAAAGGCGTTGCAAAGCTGAAGTTGAAGCAACTGAAACAGTAACATGAGGGGAGTCTGGAGGAGCTAAAGGAAAAAATGACTTTTGGAAGAAATCTGAAGGCAGCAGAGACCAGTGGGTTTGGAAGTTTCAGGTTCTGCATGTCAAACTTCCATTACCAGAACTTCAGTTGGGGCAAGGAAACTGGGCTCTGGAAACTAAACCCCTTAAGTGTCTGTTGATTACCTAAGGATGGAGTCCATCAAGGCCAATTTTTTGGGGGGAGGATGTAAAACATGACTTCCAACGAATGCTTTTGTTCAATAGCTCCAGCAATTAAAATATTGCCAGAGATATGTCCTGGAGTATGCCAGGTCTGGTCTATGTTCACGTCACCTCTGTGTACCTTTGACTTACGATGAACACTGCTGAGCCTTTGCCATTGAAGAGCTGGAGTTTCCTTTAGTGTGAACTGTGTAAATTCAGTTATTTAAATCTACAGTTTTTTTTTCCCCTTCCCTGAATAAATCAAAGTACAAAGTAGCAGTAGTTTCTTGAATTTGTCAGTTGAGCTGACAAATACATTTTTTCCATCAATGTCGCTAGCTTTTCTCTGTTATCGTTACATATTTAAAGTAGGTGCATGGGGTTCCAAATGGCTTACCTACTTCTTAAGTTACAGCTACTTAGGCAGAGCTGTGCGGAAGCCAAGTGTCCAAGCTCTGCTGTCACTGAATGACAGATGAGCGTGAGTCCTTTATGCTCCTTTGGATGTCACCACCTTTGTGCTTGTCCTGTGCATGGGACATGCACATGAAGCCCAAAACACACACCACCACCATCCCACACACACACTAAGCAAAGCAGTGTCCATAGCCTCACATAAATCAGAGCTTTGACTTACCCTTTGCATAACAGAAGTGCACAAAATACTTGGGAATTGTACACTGAGACAGAGCTGCATGTCGTCCTCTGAGACAGTGCAATTTATCATACATTAGGATCACGTGTGTGGCCAAAGGCAATGCTTAGTGGAGCAGGGCAATGAGTACTTCTCCTTCTGTCCTACCATGGCCCCTGTACCCCTGTGTATTTGGAATTGCCCTGCATTGTTTTCTTCCTCCTTCATGGGGCGTATGTGGCATCTCCATGAGCTGGGGGTGCTTTGGGGTCCTGCTCTGGAAGCATGTGAGAAGGCCTTGCTGCACCTGACCCCTGCACGTTTCTTGGTGTGGCAGCTACACTGTCCCCTCTCACCAACTCGAAGAGCCCAGCCCTCCCATGGAGAAGCAAAGGGGCACCACATGCTTTTCTGCAGGAACAGCTTTATTTGAATCCATCAATAAAATACCACATTGACTGCATCAGCATAATCTAACATAGAATTGAGTTTTGGGGGTTTTGATGCTGATTTAAATGATCTTTCAGTGTCTGAAGAAGCCTCCTACTGAGAAGAGTGAGACAAAAGTTGCTGTTCCCTGCAAACCATGCTTTGCTTGCTTGCACAAACTTTTTTTTAATATCTTGTTTCGTGGTTATGCTTATCAGATACTACTCATGTTTAGAAATTGAACTTGCACAACGTTTGAGTTGTAGGACAATGTGATGAGCTGAATGGTTAATTCAAAGTTGAAAATGGGAGCCTTATGCATAAGCTTAGAGCTGGGTCAGAAGTAGGAGGGCACAGATAGCAGCAGCAGACTGATGGTAAACCATGGGAGTAAAAGAAATCTAGTAAAATGGCAGAAAGAGAATAGGAGGCCGAGGACAAATCTTATGGGATTCAGTGGGCAGTAAGAGAAGCGCCGAGGGAAAACAAATCTTGCAAAAAGTGCTAGGGCTAGAGATTGGTACCTTGATAGAGTGGAGGAACTTCTTTAAACCCATAGTTTACATAGCATTTTCAGCTCTGACTGTGCTATAGCTTGTTAAAGACTTCCAAAATCCCTTGTTTACACTTTGATGTTTGGCCTTCTGATAAAAAAGAAAGGCGAAAGAAAGGAGTTTACAGCAAATGATAATTTCCAGATGGAAAACCTTTCATTAATTTCTAATGCAACTGCATGAGAAGTATGTGAGGCTTTATTTCAAGTCCCTTCATAAACTAAAAGGTGCTGCTGATGGTATGCTTATTTTCATATTTGATTAGTAAGCACAATAGAAACTTACTAAAGAGCAAGACTCTGCAGGGGAGGCTGTTCTTCTCCACCTTGTGCTATCATTTGTCACTCAGTGCTGTTAGATTAAAAGCAGCATGGCTGTAACTCAGCTATTATCTACAGTCACTTAAAGGCCAACAGTTTCAATTTTAAAACCTTTTACATTTCTGTGGGTTTCAGTAACACATCTTCATGGCTGCTCAGCTTTATATTAAATCTGAAAGAAGGAAAAATGGAAAAACATCTTTACTGTGTGCCTCAAAGAGCTCCCAGCAAAAGGGAATGCTTCAGTGTGTTGGGTTTGGGTATGTTGTTTGGGGCTTGTGGGTTGTTTGTGGATTTTATTTTACTTTTTTCTTTTTTCTTTGGAGTAGAAGTGGGTAGTAGCAGTACTTTGCCTATGCAAATTTAATGATACCTTTGATTAGCTAAATGAATAGAGTTGGGGTAGTGAGTGGGACAAAAAGACTTTGTTAAAAGGAGATCTTTACAAAGTTGATACCACTGTTTATCTCAGCTTTTCTTTTTTTTCATATTATGTAATAAATCTTGGTTAATTCCATATAGTAATAGCTGACAGGGCCTATGGATGGGGGTTGTCTGCCCAAAACCTTGGGTGTCTGTATTTAAGAGGGGCTGGAGACAGGGCTGGAGGATGGTAATCCAGCTGGGTTACCTTTTCCTATATTTCTGTATGTCCTTAGACTATCATGGCTTCCACTGAACAACCACACCAACCAACAGAATAATTCTTTATTGAGCAGAAACAATGGCTAAGAATGTGTTGATTCATCTTTGAACTGTCTCATGGAATGGACTATTTTAATATGCCACAACAAAACTTATGAATTGTTCATTACACTGGCAGTTGAGTGGATGTGATGAGGAAATATTGTATAGTTATATATTTGAGGATAGAAAACAATTTACAGACACGTGCCTTAAAAGATCTTGGATCCCTAGATGAGGAGAACTCCTAGAGTTTTACACTTAGAGACTGGGAGGCTTGGCAAGCCAAACTTGTTGGGATCAAAACTACTTTCATAAACGATCAAGTCCTGAAATAGCTGATTTTTATCTTTGTCAGTATTAAGATAAGGGAAGAACAATTGATCAGGCCTTCAGGTGACTGCCCAGTGGTGCATAGCTCTTCTAGTAGAAGCAAATGAGCCTTCAAGGCAAGGAATACTGGCAACTTTTTTGCTGTGAGCAAAGTCCTTAATGTGTAGGGCAGGAATCGGGTAAAGTAGAAAGAGGGTAAAATCTCAAAAATGGTTTTACAGAAACAGTTGTGCAACCCAATGTCCTGATATGAGATGACTTTTTTTTTTTTCCTGAGGTTTATTCTATGAGAACAAGAAAGATGGTCTGGATCAAAAGAAAACTTAAAAAACTTGTAATAAACAAGTCATCTGGTGATGTGTGTGAATTACTTTGTCTAAATAGCACTAAAGGAGTGCCTGAGAGCTGCTACTACATTCAGCCTACAAGTTTGCTCTGCAAAGAAAAATCCTTTGCTTTTTTTAGTGCACCTTGGTCTTTTGGAAGGAGATCCAACTGATCTAACAGGAGTTTTAAATCTGGCTGTTAGTTGATTGCTACAAGAAGCAGCAGGGAAATACCTGAGAATAGCAAAGGTTTAGTCTTCTGTTTAAACCCTAAGGTTTAGATCTTCCCCCTGCCACGATTATGTGGTTGAAGGAGCAGAGGAGGTACCTGTGTGTTGCCTTGTCTGGAAACCCTCATCCTCCACCCTCAGTTTTTGTTCTTAGTGAAACATTAGGAGAAGAGCATGCATCCTGAGAGGGAAAAGGGAGCTTAAGGGTAACTTTCTTTACATTTCAGCAAATGTGAAATGATCAGAGACTAAAATGAATGTTATGTATTAAATTATTAATTAACTATGTATTGGAGAAAAGGCCTACTTGGATGGCAGAGCTGTATTCACTGAGAGGAAGCACAGAGTAGCTGAACTTACTAGAGATTCCAACCCCCTTTGGTTCATTTGAACTGCATTGATACCTGCTCGCTAGCCGCAGAGCTCCCCAGCCCGCTGGGAAGATTTCTGCAGTGTAGTGACATCTTCTGGAGTAACCGCAGCTCCCCGGCGGTGCTGACTCCCCAGCCCCGAGTCACTCCTTTAGATGGCAAGCTAGCAGTATGAATTGGGGAAATATTAATTTGTATATGGAAGAAAGCTCGATATGGTTTAGATACTGGTTCAGCGTAACCAGAGAAACACATAACCGTGTTATTGTTGGGTAAGAAGTACTTGTGCATTGCAACATAGTAAAAATCAAAAGCTTTCAGTCAGACACTGCTTTTCTGGACAAAGAGCAATGTCAGTGAAATCAAAACATGCTAGTAAAACAAAACTTGGGATACTGATTTTCAGCCCTCCCCCCCCCCCCTTTTGATCACTGGGGAGAAGAAAGAAAATGACTGTCTGCCATTATGGCCCTGCTATTATTACACTGAGTAGGTGTACTCAGCTCTGCTGCTTCTGCCGGTAAGGGTGGCTAGAGTGGCTCACAGGAGGTGGTGAGGATGTTGCTATGAAACCCTGGAGAAAATGGCTTGCTGCTTGGGCCCCCCCTTGCTGGGAAAGGGATCTCCCCACTGTAGGCATAGGGGTTCCTCTAACCTGAGAGCAGAACTTCTCAAAGGTGACACAAGGCACTGAATTTCCCTTAAAAAGTCATTCTAGGGTTGCACAATCTAAAGCATATATGTTTGGGGGGGAGTATCTCTGCTTTGAGAGGGAGTTCATCTTGTTTTCATAAGCCACTGGGCTGACTACTTTGAAATGGTTGCAGTGACTCCTGAATTGCCTTTAAATTGGAATTTAATGTCATCTGCATTCAAAACAAACAACACTACATGTGTATATATATTTTTTTTTTTTCAACCTCTGAATTTGATTTCCTCTATGGTTTTTTTGTATCAGCTTGAGCTGTTGTGCTTTTGGCTTCACTGCCTCTGAGGCTGCAGTAATCTCCTTCACTGTCGGGAACACGAAGCCCTTAGTACTGTGGTGGGTTAGAGTTCCCTGCTTTTACCCACTCTTCTGCCTCAGACTTGATGATCAAACAGGAAAAGCCATGAAAAAAACCCAACCTTAACCCCCTCAAAAAACCCTCCCACAACAATAAAAAGCAACCCCAGTCTAAAACACTTCTGTGAGTAGTGCTATACATAGGCTTTCTGTGAATGAGTATGTAAGTTGTTCAGAAGCCAAAGTTAGTTGGGGTTTGATGACTGCGGAAGGAGCCCGCCTGAGTCCACCAGCTGCGCGCTTCTTGCTCACACCACCCTTGCCCCAAGGAGACCACCCCAAAGCCCCGTTCTCAGTGCTCCCTCCTTCTGCAGGATTTATTTTTACTGGCATATGCTCTACTGTATTGTTCAGGCTAAGCTACACCAATCACTAATGTTTTAAAGTGCATTCAAGCCTCTAATTATCTGAAGTGAAGGAGATATTTAGCTCATTATCCTGTTTTAAAATTCTAATGGAATGGCACTGAAGCTGTTGTGATATTTTCCTTTTTGTTAATATGGAATGTAAATTTCCAAGACATTAAAAAATGTAACATCACATCTGCCTTTGCAGGGCAACAATCTGATGTTAACATGTCTTAAATGTAGCAACCAAAAGAAAAAAACCCCACATTCTGCTCCTCTGCAGTGATGCAAGTGCTTTTATGTACTTCCTTTCAGCCTGTTACTATATAAACCCTACAATATTTGGCCAAAACAAAAAAAAACACCAACCCTAAACCACATCAGTAAATATAATTACTAGTGGTGTTACAAGAAATCCAGGTTTAGATATAGGGCTTTTCAGCCTTTTTCTGTTTTGTCCAAGCTCTTTATGTCTGGCCACAGCAAGAATCCCTGCACAGTTTCTTGGTGCAGGATGCCAAGAACAGCTTGCGTGGCACAGAAAAGGAATATTTGTATTGTTTGTTCTTGGAGGTTCCACTCAAGGAGCCTTCTCCCCAAAACCACTGTATATACAGATTATATGTGGCCTGTGCTCTAAAGCAGCTAGAAAAGTGCCAAAACTCAGGGCAGAGAGGGGAGAAAAAGCAATTCTATCTGCATTATTTTTTTTATAAGTACTATGAGCACAGGGACAGGGAATTTTAATTTTATTTCCTACTAGAAACTTGTATGGCCTTGCAACTACTTTAAAAAGATGGGATACAAGTATTTAAACTTCTTGCAAGGCGTATTACAGCAATGCCCTTAAAAGAAGTGTACCTCAGTGACTTGCCTGAGGTTACAGAAAAAATTGCTGGCAAACTTTGGAGCTGAGCCGTGGTGGTACACTGCTGCTGACTGAGGGGGCTTTGAGACCCTCCTGCCTTCTTAACTGGTGCAGAAACCTGGAATATTTTGTTTGCATACATACTGGCTGCATAATGTGACTCAGCTTGTACTAAACAAATAGACTAGCACTATTCTAGTCTGTTTTTCATATACTGAGTAGGGGCAAAACTGGAGACAGAGGCATAATATGGCTGTTACGAAAGAAGGTATGGTGGGAATGCATGCGTTTAATCGTAGAGGAGTGTGGGTCTTTTGTGATGCTTTGGCTTTTGGAATTACTTCACTAAAATCCTGCTTCCACATAATGGCAATATTTTGAGTTATGTGATGAGAATGGTAAGCCAAGATTAAGAATAGTGGATGTTTATAATACTGATGTCCTCAGTATAGCTACGGGCAGTTAATAAACATCAGAACTTATTTCTCAAAGAAAAAATTGGATTTTTTTCATCTGTGCAATAATACTGTAAGTAATGGATTGTTATCCTACGTGACTTCAGTGTTTAATGTAATATTTTCATTAAGTTTAATAGAAAGTGTTTGTGTGCTGTGTGTGATTGACAGCACCTCGTAGGCTGCAGTGAGATACATAAAGGAATTTCACATTCAGGTGGGGATGTCAGAGGAGTCTTAATAATTAGATCCAACATTCAGAGGGTCCAATTCACCACGAAAGGATATCAGGGCAACCTATGAATTCTGTGTACTGCTGATAGGCAGTCAACTTTCAAATCTTTGGGTAAAGAGTGGGAAGTGTTTCAATTCTCTGTAAAGTAAAAACCAACAGAAACTTTTATGAAATGATGTGATACATCTACAGTGACTTCTTTCAAGCATCACTTTGTATTGGTGTCGTTCATCTGGAAAAGCCTCTGCTAGCATTCAGTCTTTCCCAAGTACAAGGTCTTGGTCCAAATGCTGTGAAGCACGCATCCCATTGACCGGATCAGGCAGCTATCAGTAATCTCTTCCCGATGAATTCACAGTCATTTTAATTATGCATTTTTAGAGGCATGCGTTCAATAAATATAGAACTTCCTAAAATATTTCAGCTTTTAGATCAGGTTGCAGATCTGAATAATTAGAATACAAGCTCTGAAACAGTAACATTTAAACATTTCATTTTTGAAGAATGATAGCATGTCAGTGCCCTCCCTGAAGATTTTTTTTTTTGCCCCATGATTAATTTGCTTGCATTTGCTTTAATCTGTTGCCATGTGCAGCAAAAAGATAAATTGTGTTTACGTTACCCTAGTCCCTCCTTTCATTTCCAAAACAACTGCTTTTATGCACTACAGGCAGCTTGAATCAGGCCTAATTACAAAGTCCTACATCTGCTTTCAATCTAGGGGCTAGCATATAAGGTTGCTCTTGTATTTAGTCTTACACAGTGGTTTCACTTGTTTGTTTATGTTTTGCTTTAAAAATGTATATGTATAAACATCCACAAGGACAACAGCATCCTAACATCTGACATCCGTCATAAAACAGCTAGGAAGGATTTCCACTTCCATGCTTTGCTGTCTCCTCAAGACACTCGAGCTCTGTCAGAACAGGCACAAAGCTCTAGGCTAACCAAATGCACTGAAGCCACATTGGGGCTCATGGATGTTTTTCTCTTTTTGTTTCAATTTTTATCAGCTGTGTTTAGCTATCAAGGGTGGAACCTAGCTGCCTAAAGACTTGAATAAAAGCTTCCCCCTCCACATTTTGGGTTGGCTTCCCTGTGCTGCAAAAAGATTTGCTGAAATAAAAGATTATATAATGGGCATAGGGAGGAAGGACGTCAGGCTGCTAGAGTAAGCTTTCTTTGCTGATGCATTGGTCTCGGTTTTCCCTGAAATGGTCATGCATCCTTGAAGTTCTTGTCCATACTGCAGATAAGAAGACAAAAAGCATCATGGTAAGACAAAAGATCACACTTCACTGTGAAAGGGATAAGCATGAATCTTGGAGGAGGGAAAAGGAAAGCTTTACTTTTTTTTTTCCAGCTTTTCATTTTATGAAAAGTTTTAACATGCGATCAGGAGTAAGAACCAAAATACTGAAACAAGAGTCTCAGTGAGTTGAAGTTCTGAATTTTATCACTCCGACCCAGAGGCTGGTAGTCTCTTAGTCCTGCTGAGCACCTCTTAATTCTGAACATTTGCCCACCACTGGTCAGCGCTGGGCTCTGTGGGGGCTGCCTGGCCACTTGGCTCTGTTCCTGGTAGCCAAACGTGCACCAAGGTAGGTGCCATGAGCCCTGCAGTGGTTTGATAATTCAGTGGGGAACGGGGTGTGGGAATTGAGGCAAAAACAAGGACTCTGCTTCCAAAAGTTGATCTCCCTTCTTAGAACATGAGGGACGGGAACTTCCATAACTCAGTGTAGAGTTGTAAGATGCGGCTTCCTGGTGGTGTATTGCACTTGTTTGGTCACTTACCAACACCACAGCCTTCTTAAGCGCATGCTGAATCTCTTTATCCTGTCCTACCATTTCTTTGTTCTTTTTCTTAAACGGAGGGAATATGTGGATGAAGGAGAGCATGTAAAGTACATACAGATTTAGGGACAGGATTACTTTCTGTTTTATGATAGCTCATAAAACAATTTTTTTTGGCTATGATGCTTGACAAGAAGGATAAAAAAATCTTTACTAGGGAATAGAAAACATTAACAGATAAGTGTTCTTATACTCTGTTGATGTTCTTCAGGTATCATGGAATAATGCATGAAACTGGAAAACAGTTTCTGAGAATTTCTGTTTTAAAAGGTTACAGTAGACGAATGGCAGAATTAACCTTAAGGACAGAAATGGTTACTTAGAAGGTCATTCTTATTGCAAGCAACATCATGTGTATCACTGATAAGTCAACTTTATGTATGAAGGAAAATCTAAAATTTATTTAGTTGAAAACCAGGATCATACGATATACCTTGTGTGGCAGGTGGCATTGGCAGTGGGGAAGTCCCAGAAAATTGTTTTCTTTCAGGAAAAAAAATCAAAAATAAGAACCAACACAATCTCTAGTTTCCTGTATGATCCAGGTCAAGATATAGAACAATTTTTTGGTTTTGATAAACTGTTCTCTTAGCTGGGGCACCAAAAATTAGGTGGGTGAATCTGGGGTATTTTTGTCTTGTCTCCTTCTATAGTTAAAGGAGAAAGGGGTAAGGAGTAAGCCCAAGGTGGGATCTCAGTCCTCAAATGCTGAGTTTGCTGAGTGCTGCCATCATCCAAACTAATTATATGCCTAATGAAATACATTTACATTGGATGCAGGTGCAGTATTAAACTCAAAATGAAACACTGTCTCTTCTTCAGATGATCTAATCTTTTCTTCTCTTCATTGTTGAAAGTGCACAGCCTCATCTGATTCCTCCATGTGTTTGTGAAAAACAGCATTAGTATTCTTTCACCTCTTTGAGTCATTTGGGGTTTTTTTAAATGCACATAATTATTGTTGTTGTTTTTATTATTACAGAGTATATCTGCTATGGAATAGATCTACTATATATGTTTTTTTTTCTTGTGGGCTATCTTTTACTATGGAGTAAGGTTGTATAAAATTGAGAACGCTCCTTTGCTCCATTTAAATTACACTCTGTCTTAACATCACAGTCTTAATCTCCTTCATTTCCTCAGTGACTTAATAAGTACTTAAATTAAACAAGAAAAGTGTTCTAACACAGAGGTGAGGAAATCTAGAGTTAAAGCTGCTACTCTATTCTTAATTCACCCAGTGGTGCATAGGCACTCTATTAAGAAAGCCACAGAACAGCAGGTGAGCTTTTATCTTATGTTTCTGCAATGTATATACCATATGGGCTACACAGTTCACTGCACATGCTATGTACGATCACCCACTGCTTTGGACCCCTGCTGTACCAAGGTACAACCAGGTGATGTAAGAGGATGGGGAATGACTGCCTGATTAATATATTCCTGTTTTGCTTGATGATCTGTCTGCTCGAGGCACATTCTTTTAGTGGAATGGGACCTAAAACCATCTTCCCCCCCCCCTCCAGTCTCCTGCTCTCTCTCACCATTTTCCCTCCGTAATGTGTAGAACCTCTTGTTGTGGTCTTCTACTTGTTAGAAACAGAGGCCCTTTCCTCAAGCAGTAAGAGCATTTAAGCCTTTCAGGTTTCCCACATTACTCTTACATTAAGAAATTTGTCCTGAGGTGTGCAGCTTTCGTGTTGCAGAATGCTACTGCAAAGAACGAACAGGGAATGTCTATAGCTGCCTCCCTTTGCTTCTCCTCTTACACCAAACGCTGTAGCATTTTGTATGATGCGCTTCTGGGTGAAGCTAATTGTTTTCATGCAACATCCTCTAAGTTATTACTCATCTAACGCTCAGCAGTTGATTACAGTAATTCACTCTGGGTTAGCTTTCCAGAATATAGGGTCTTAATCTCCAGTAACACGTTTCTTACAATATTATTTAGACCACAGAAAAACGTATGCAAGACTGTTTTAGTCTGATTCTCCAGCCTTGGCTCCCCATCAGCCTGGACCCTTCAGAAATAGCTGACCAAGTGTGTTTTCTCTCCTGCTGCCCCATCCCCAAGGCTGTAAAATGCTGAGGCACGCACAGCGAAGGTTGCCTCCCTACCGCGTGCAAGGGGCCGGCAAAGCTATTAAGCATCCGTGGTGCTCTGTGTTGCTAATTTCTAAGTCTCTTTGACTCAGTCTTCTGAGACAGCAGAAGAAAAGGAGAGCAGAGGGTGAAGTCAGAGTAATTCCTCTGTCTGTGCACATTGGGAACTGGCTGTGAAATCTGTGTAGACATACTGTAAACTGCAGTTACCCTCGTTTTGAAAATGCATTGATCAAAGGGACTCTGTCAGTATCTGATTAAGGGCCATGTAAGAGTACTGAAGACATTTCCTTCTGGTTAACAGCTCTGATTACAGGGGGCTCCTGGAGTGAATTTCCCTGCTAGCAGACAGGCTTGTCTCCAGGCTCCACCTGACGCTATAGGGTTTCTCAATGGCATGGCTTCCTGTTGTTGAAGGCTACTATTCATTCACAGCTTGTAAATCAGTGGCTTGTAAATCAATGGATGAAAAAAACTACTGTTAGAGAAATGTTCCTCAGCAAATTCCTCTCCCTCCCCCAGATACTTGTTTTCCCAGGGCGTATATTCCATGATCATGGAAAAATATTTTAAAGTTCAACATGTGTAACTAATGATAGAGGTGGAAATGAAGGACCATACCTTCTTCATTACCTGGGAAATTTGCTGTAACTACTTTAATGTGATTTTTATTTTTTCTTGTTGGTTTTGTTAAGATTGAGCTTGTTTTATAGTAAAGTCAAATTAACATTTTCAATGCTAACAAGCAATTGACTTGCATAGCCTTAAAATGCAGTAACCGGAATGACTGAAGGCTTAATATAAGCAAAAACTAGAGATATTTGGGGTTGCTTAGTACTGATTTTCCTGCATAAATGATTGAAATGGTGTTAAGAAGCTCTACCCTGATGAATGCATCCAGGTGACTATCAGCAGCTGCTACTACTGCAAAGAGCACAATACATCCAGCGAAAATATCTCACAGGGGTTAGAGAACGCCAGGAAGCTATGATAATTAGAGCACAGCATTTGGTAGCCAAACCTCAAGAAACACACACATTTAGAAATATAACAAGCTCAAACTAAATTACTGCCAGACATGCTGCTTATTTTGCGTAACACTGAGAAATGTGCTATGCATATAACTTTTTTTATTAACTCTTTTCTGTGTAAGACAGCAGGCAGAGTTATGTGCTGTCCTGTGGAGATCATGGTGCGCTTGCAGAAATCCATTTAAAATCATCGAATGGTTTGGGTTGGAAGGGACCTTAAGGATCATCTAGTTCCAACGCCCCTGCCAGAGACAAGGACATCTTCCACTAGACCAGCTTGCTCAAAGCCCCATCCAAGCTGGCCTTGAATACTTCCAGAAAAGGAGCATTCATAGCTTCTCTGGGCAACCTCTTTCAGTGCCTCACCACCCTCATAGTGAAGAATTTCTTCCTTATATCTAATCTAAACCTACCCTCTTCCAGTATAAAGCCATTGCCCTTTGTCTTGTCACTACCTGCCCTTGTAAAAAGTCCCTCTCCAGCTTTCTTGTAGGCTTCCTTCAGGTACTGGAAAGCTGTTCTAAGGTCTGCCTGGAGCCTTCTCTTCTCCAGGCTGAACAACCCCAACTCTTTCAGCCTGTCTTCATAGAAGGGGTTCTCCATTCCTCTGATCTTCTTTGTGGCCCTCCTCTGGACTTGCAGGTCCATATCCTTCTTATGTTGGGGGCTGCAGAGCTGAACACAGTACTCTGGGTTGGGTCTCATGAGAGCAGAGTAGAGGGGGAGAATGATGTCCCTTGACCTGCTATCCACACTTCTTTTGATGCAGCCCAGGATTTGGTTGGCTTTCTGTGCTGCAAGCACACATTGACAGGTCATGCTGAGCTACTCATCAACCAACACCCCCAAGTCCTTCTCCTCAGGGCTTCTCTCAATTCCTTCTCTGCCCAGCCTGTGCTTTGGATTGCCTTGACCCACGTGTGGGACCTTGTACTCGTCCATGTTGAACTTTGAGGTTTGCATGATCCTGCCTCTCAAGCCTGCCAAGGTCCCTGTGGATAGCATCCCTCCCCTCCAGTGTGTCAACAGCACCACACAGCTTGGTGTCGTCAGCAAACTTGCTGAAGGTGCACTCGATCCCACTGTCTGTGTTGCTGACAAAGATGTTGAACAGTGCCAGTCCCAATACTGGCCTCTGGGGAACGCCACTCGTCACTGGCCTCCACTTGGATATTGAGCTGTTCACTGCAACTTTGAGTGCGTACATTCAGCCAATTCTTTATCCACTGAGCAGTCCATCCATCAAATCCTTGTCTCTCCAATTTAGAGACGAGGATGTTGTGTGGAACAGCATCAAATGCTTTGCACAAGTCCAAGTAGATGATATCGGTTGCTCTTTCCTTGTCTGCCAACACTGTAATGCCATCATAGAAGGCCACCAAATTTGTCAGACACAATTTGCCCTTAGTGAAGCCATCTTGGCTGTGACAAATTTTAAGTAATCTCTTTAGTTAATACCACTGACCTAAGTGCAGTCCACACCGGCATGTACAGGCACCTACAAAGGTGAGCTCAGAGCTCCCTCCTCTGTTGAAGGAGTTATCAGGGCACAGCAGTGCCTCCCTGCACCTCAGACCAGATGTGCTCCTACACTTACCCCAACCAAAGCTGGAGCTGCCTTCTTACACCAAACAAAGCAGCCCTGCCTCAGGCCAAAGGAACTGAACCTCCTCAGTACTCTTGCTTTAGTCAGTGATGCAGATGCAATCCTCTGCAGGTCTTGAACAAAATCTGTAGCTGGTGTTCACTTCCCTTTACACTTTTATGGCTAGAAGAATCCAATATGGTTAAAAATTATATTCTCAATATATAAGCTCATTTAACATGCACTGTATGATTCTTTTTGTACTGAGCCCCAGCATTTGCTCCAGAGCAAGCAAATGACTGGGGAAGGGCCATCAGAGAGGGGTGTGAGATAGTGCTGCAGTCATAGCTCTTAAAATTAATGTGATTTGGTAGAAGGGAAGGAACAGATAAAGAAACCATAAGGAACTAGTGAAGGAGCTGAGACAAGAGTTGCATCAGCAGATGAAAGATAGTAAGGACTGGTGTAGGAAATAAAGAAAGGAGAAAAGTTTGCAAAGGAATATAATTTTTCATTCACTTAAAAGTTCACATATGCGACTATTGCTTAACTTCCTTAAGAAGTGGTGCATGGTGATGGGAGTGGGCGGGGAGGCTTATAACTTCTGTTCTTGTTGATCACCAGGGTGTCTCTTGGAGATATTTTTCTGCATCAGAGGTGCTTAGTTTTCAGGTGTATGCTTAAAAAATGAAATAAATTAAAACCTTCCGTGGAAAGTAGGTTGCTTGTTCAGTTGAAATCGCAATATCTGGCACACAACTAGAGTTCCAGTATGCTGCATGTGCTCAGCTGGATTTGAGTTGACAGAGTTGCAAAAGGGTAGTCCAAGACTGACTCCAACAGACTGCCTTATTTAAAACAAAAAAACAAACAAAAACACTCCCACTATTCCCCTAGTTACCTGCCTTAGTGGTGTTTACAAGAAGAAAAGGTGGCCTGAGCATAGGTGGAATTCACAGAACTATGTATAATGTTCTTGGCACAACTTCACTGGGAGTAGTTTCTGCTTACATGATAAGCAGGAGCACCTTCTAGTGAGGGTGCTGGAAGCATTGTTTTGTTTTTTTAGCTGTCCAAAGAGAGAGAGAAAAGCAGTATAATTAATCTTAAGGGCCAGTCTTTTGCTGAGTCAAAAGAGGTAATGTTTGCTTTCTTGTAAGATGCAGTAGGTATTGGGCAGGTACATTTCCTTTATGGAATAGGAAAGCAAACTACTTTTTCTACAAATGAGGATGATGCTGCAGTCAAAGATATCAAAAAGCAAAGGACTGGAGTAGACTAGCTATGGTTTAAAAACAAAACAAGAATCTTTTGGCTATAGACATCAAACCGTTAATTTTGAACTTAAAAAATACTTGCTATATTATTATTGATTATACAGTTAGTTATGCATATTGTGATGCTACTTGTTCCCATGAGAAAAATCTGTAAGGGGTAAGTGTACTTTTGAAGTAAGATATTTTGAGATGCAAGAAAACATGCTCCTTAAAATGTATTGATGGCTTTCAGTAGAGATGGGGATAGCAAGAAAACCTCAGCTGCGGAAGGAATAATGTCCTTAATTTAACAGTTCTTAGAAGTGTTGTCTCCAAAAGTGCTCTGTCTATGCTTATGCATAACATATATAGTGAATGCATAAATCTCTTTGGATTCATGTTCCTAATAAAAACAAGTCAAAATCCTTTTCTTAAGTGAAATCAGAATTGAACTTGACATATAAAATAGTTGGATGATGTTTCTCTCTTCTCCATAACTTCTAATTTTCATGCTCATCTCCATTTCTTGGTTTTAATGGGGAATAAATAAAAACATGCTGAAATGCCACGATGAAGGGTTGCATTTGCAGTATTTCCATTAGTTAAAGCTAGAAACTTGGTGGCACCTCATCCAGTTCTGCATACTAAACAAGCCCAAGAGGGTACCTCAACTTCTGGGTGTTCACATAAACCAAAATCTCAGACTTTGAAGTTTTCCAGTAATTACAAATTGAGAGAGATTACTTGTTCCCTGGCTTTCTCCCCTTAGCCTCTCAGAACTTCTGAAAACAATTATTTTTATTCCTCTTATGTCTAGGAGTAACATTTCCTGAAGTTAGGTATTTACAGATGTAGTCTTGCTCCTGTGTAGATGATCTAACCACAATGTGCCTGGAAGACTGATCAAGCCCTGTCACACGTGACCCTTCAAAATCTACTGATTCATCTGAAAATGCTGACCTGGAGTCATGCACTACTTTTTCCTGTATTCTGCTGTGTCCCAGTGAAATCCAGTGCACTTTATTCAACTTGGGAACACTGTGACTTGTACCTACCAATTTCTGAAGCTTCTATTACTTTTCAAAATTGGACCTCTGGACATAAGTTCATGTAGAAGTAATTCATTTCTGAGCTATTTTAATAAGCTTAGGTACTAATTAGTTTCGATTTCTTGATTACTGTCTTTAATCATTTTGTGGCTGGTCACTTGACCCTAATGACTCAATCTTTCTAATTTGATTAGGAAACTATAGGCACTGGTAAGATTAGTTGCCTGGATATAAACCGTTTCTGGAAGGACCTTCAGCATAAATGTCAAAAGAATAGTTCCTTAGATCCATCATTTCCCTGTTATTTGTACTTAGCGCTTTCCCAATTTAGTAACCGAGGACTTCTAGGAGACCTGATGGGTGCTCAATCCTTTTTGATGTTGTTCTAGGCATATGCCAAGCTGAGTCCAGGCATGGCTGGTACTTCATCACTGAAAAGGGGAAAGACCTGTATGTAATTACTGTGTCTGGTCTCATGATGAAACTGTTTTCCCTAGAAAGAGTCCTTAAAAAGATAAAACAAGCTTAATATCAGTAAGTGATTCTGGTATGTCCATTCTATGATGAAAGTCGTGTTACAAAGTTCTCTACATTATATGTGATTGAGTAGGAGTTCAGCAATTAACTTTCCCTTGGTCCCTACAACATTTCTTATTTGTGTAAGTAGAAGACTTACAAAAACATTTTATGTACTGTATTTTTGTATCAGCTGAATTAATGGAGGGTTTTTTGGTGTGGCTTTTGCTACATGATTTTTCAATTTCTTCTCGTATCTTTGTCTTCCTTTTTCATGCCTCAGCTTTCCCCCCACCTTTCTTCCTCTAAAGCACCTATTTTTCTATTTGTGTCACATTTCCTTCTCACTCCCCCACCTTTCCCAGTCTCTGAAGTCCCCAATGCTTTTAACTTTGGTCTTATTTAATCATTGCGTTACTTGCTAAAATTTGCATAAGAGGAGATGATTGGTAATATTAGCAGAAAACAAATTGTGTGACTGCATTCCACTTTCACTTTCTTCTATGATTTGGAGTTTGTATGTGCAAGGGTTAGAAGGCTTTGGGGCAAGAACCTCTTATGCTGACTCTGCAGAAATTTGATGGACTTCAATGTATTAAGACGTGTGTAATCAAGGCAAAGCTGCTGAATCTAAATGCTTACTATAGATGCAAAGAGCGCTATAGTTTCAAAGCCTTTCAGAAATTGCATCTTATTCTTACAATGCCTCTGGAATGTGATTGTTTAGAATCTCAATAATCATATAATTAGTAATTTTGCAGTCTTAAGTGGTTGTGGTTGAAGATTTCTTTCAGGGGCACTGATTGGCTTTGTTTTTGCAGAAATCTGTGTTTCAGATGTTACTGAAGAACCCCAAAGCTACAGCTGGTGAAGTTTGGGGTTTTGGGGTTTTTTGGTTTTGGTGGTTTGGTTTTTTTGGTGTGTGTTTTTTTGTTTTTGTGGTTTTTTTTTTTGCTTCTAACTGGTGTGGAGGCAGTAATCTCTGAGAGTAGGATTGAGGAATTATTCAACACTACAACTGAGTTTGTTAAAAATCTTCCTGTTTTATAAGTTTTTCACGTTTATAAGTTTTATAAGGAAAGAAACAGATACAGTCATTAGCTGGCTAGTGATCTTCATGGTGTGTTAGCCAAGATGAAAAACTGGCTGTAACTGCAAATTAGTATTATGAGACACTGGGAGGTATAAAGCATGTCAATTGTTTTGCAAGGTGGCTTGGTCAAATCAGGAATGGTGGTAAGATTGTGAAGGAGAAAATTGATCAATATTCATGGAACTGAGTTCAGACCATAGAGAGTCTGGGTGCTGGGTTTTCATTTCGGTTATATGCACCACCAAATGAAATAGACCTTTGGGTCCTGTATGAAGCTTCAGGAAAAGCTATTGTACAGAAATGTTTACGAAGTAATTGGTCTATGATAATGCACATCTCCAAGAATCTCTGCTGCACACTGAATGGAAAATGCTTGTGATATAGGGAAGTTTTCACACATCTTGAATGTGTTAAATATTAATGCATGCTATATGAGGACACTATAAATGTTGATGAGAATTCACAAAAGAGAAATATTATTAGACTGACAACAGCTTTTCCTATATAGCTGCTTCATATGCTTTTCAGCATGTAACACTTACCTCTGCAGTTGCTTGAGCAACAATCTCTTGGATGCATCGTGCAGGGTTTTCCACTCTCTGGAGTCTGCAAGTCACTGCAGAGAAATATATGTTCTTCAGGTGCACCCCCTTCACACCACTTTTTCCTGCCTCCAAAGACTACTTGGCCTTTTTTTCCTGACCCCCTCCCCTCTATCCTCTCATGAGCTGTATACCTTCCAATAGTTAAGATTTTTTTTTGAAATTTTTGAGAGTGAACAAAACTCTTATTCAACGTATTTCTAATGATAGCACTAAGTTAGAGTCTCAGGGGGGGATGGGGGCAAATCTTTTATAGTTGTTTCAGACTTCTAGCTGAAGCATACCAGCTACCTATTCCTAGTAGAAGTGCTTATTATTTTTTGTAAATTTAAATGTAATTTATCTGTAGGAGATTACAAGAAATTTACTATGAGACGGCAGCTCCACCCCTTGGGATTAAAGCAAAGATTTAAAGTATTTTCTAGCTATCATTTTTGTTTCCCACAACCCGTATTTATTCTGAATTTTATTAATAGCTTGAAATCCTTATGAAGACACAGAGCACCTCAGTGACAAAAGCAGTAGTTAGGTCTCAGGTATGTGAGGTTTGCTGGCTTCGCTGTAGTCTGTTGTGTTGCAATTTGTTTCACTTCCCTGTTTATCTTATTATCATAATTTCACAGTCCTTTAAGATTTCTTTCTGAAAGTTCTATAGAAGAGCTGCATGTTATAAAAATATATGCTATTATAAGAAAAAGAGAGGGAATGACAAAGTAAAAGACCTTAAAGTATCTATATTCTCTTCCTAGCACCTTTTTGCAAACATGTTATTAAAAATCATAAGAGTTTGGAATAATCATTATGGAATCTGATATCTTTAAAGAGAAATAATAATAATAAAAAAAAATTAAAACCCCAAACTCCAACCCACCCACCAAAAACTTTCCAGACCAGGCTGTGGAACAGCTTATTATTGTTGGCTTTATTTATCCCACGTAGGAGGATGCTGTCCACAATAAAAAGAAATTGTTAAAAACCACAGAGGGTCCCATCCTATTATTTGTAACTGCAGTCCATTATTCCTGGCCTGGTCCCCTGGAGGTGAAGGAGAGCTGCTGCAGACGAGGGAGGGTGACACAAACCATCCTCTCTGCTGGGTGCCCTGGGGTGCCTGATACAGCTGCTTTCCTTTGGTGTCTTGCTGTTTCCCATGGGATGCTGCCCCAGGTCTGATGGGTGGGCTTGGAGAAACTGGCAACAGCCACCAGGAGGGAGGGGCTTGGGAGAAATGCCATGAGGCTAGGTGATATGAACTGGCACAGCCTTGTTACTCAGGGATGGCCAAAGTCTTCAGCTGATATGAGATGGGAGGGCAGAAAGCAAAGACTTGGGTGGAAAAGGCAGGAAATTCTGTTTCCTCGCAGGATTCAGCGAAAAATGTAATTTTATCTTTCTTTTCAATTGCAAGATTCCTCCATGATATTTTGCTCTCCAGTTGGCTTCAGAGTGCTGAAAGCATAGGGTGTTCATCTAGTGACTTTGTTGCAGGCAGTGTTTGGGTTCAGTTTCTTAATGACTACTTTATTGAGGAGATGTATGCATCCTAACGGTTAGGGCATGAGAAATCTTCAGTAATGGGGGGAAGGCAGGTCAACATCTTTTTTTCACAGAAGGCCGGGGCAGCTATTTGTGTAATTCTCTTTGTTTTTCTATGCGTGTTGTCCATTATATATTGTCAAATTTAAGGTATACCATCAGGCCTGTTTCTGAATGCACCGATAGCAGTGCTTTCTGTTGTGGTTTGTTTGTTTGACTTGTGGGTGAAACAACGGGGAACCCACAGATGGCATCTAATATTTAGGCAGGAAGAAGCATCAATATCACAGAGGAAAGTGTTATAAATAGAAAATGTGTCTGTAGAACAGCTAATTAATTTACAGTGAAAACACTAAGCAAGATAACTAGTGCCAAATTCTCACAGGAATATTTTAAACTGACATTTTCTCAGCCTTTGGAATAACTTTCATTCCACTTCACCATGAGGAAGTGTAAAGAAGCCACGGGAAGTCTGATAACGTGTTGCAAGATTTTTCTGAATATCACTTCTGCCAACTTAAACTCTCTCAGTTGTACAGCATGTGCTGGCAAGGAAAAAATGTCATCAGCTATCTCAGCTTTTGGTTGCATAAAGCATTCCCCCTTTCCTCTTGGGGAGCTCAGGGGTGCAGTTGGCTCCATCACGGTGAAAAGCTGTGCAGCCACATGCTGGAATTTCTTCCATTTTGAGGTGGGGCTATAATCGAGTTAACAAACAACAACAGATGGGTTTGTTCACTTGTTTGTGTTGTGTGGGGTTTTTTTGTTTTTTGTTTTTTTTTTTTTTTTTTTTTTTCCCTTGGCACACTTTAAGATCTGGATTTAACATCTATGGTTAAATGATACTTCACCTTACCTCCCACATCTGGCCTTTGCCTTTGAGCCCTGGATACAAATGAATAGCATGTCTGTTCCCTATGCTTTGCTTTAGACTTGAGATATGTGGCATAATTCGGCCTCAATTTGATAAGATGCAGACATGAATTCTATCTGCTGTAACTAAACCTCACCATTTATAAATCTCTTGATGATACTGACACTTGAAACTATTTTTTTTTTTTTTTTTTCTCTGTGATATATGGGGTAGAAGCAGGTCTGGTGTGAATGCCAGCTAAACTATAGTATGATACCGCGGGTCATGTGCTTGGGGCACTGGCCCATTCGTTTGCTTAACCCCCAACTCCTGCTGAGCAGCCCGGTTTGTATCGGACTGCTGGCAAACTGGAGACAGTCTGCAGTGCTGTTTTGGAGATACCAGCTATGAGTGCTGAGCAGCTCCCACGGAAATAGATGATGGAGTCCACAGTGAGAAGGGCTAAAGTCCCTCTTTGTCTGTCTTTTTCCTTATCCTTGGCTGACAAGGAACGGCTATTTCTTCCTGAGGTCTTTCTTTCGCCTACAACCTATAGATATTTTTTTATGTTTAAGTTGAATTAACACAATTTTCTCTCCCATTTTGTCAGTGCACTTCATTTTTCTGTAATTAAATTGTTCTTTTTAATGTTGACTTTAAATATCCAGCTTTAATATCCAGAACTCTTAAATTCCCTTTTCTGTAGTGGGAGGCTCTAAACACTTGCTCAAGGTATGAACTACATGACTTTGGAATAACTGGGGAAACTCTTCAGGGCAATAAAGCTCTTCCTGCTTGGAATAAATTTACTTAGTGTTTTGTTCTTTGTATTGTAACAGTGCAATATTTAGTAGCTCTTGAAGAATAGCTATGTGAAATACACAAATAATGAGACTAAAATATTTTGAAATTAATATTCCCAATTTTGACTTTCAAATTTTTTTATTCAATCTGTGTGTTCATTTGACTTCTTTGGCTACTCTAGTGAGCATGGTAAATGCAGTACCAGATGTGTTAAGAGTCCTACTCTCTCCCTTTAGTGTTTGACAAAGTCGCTTTCTGTTGGACTTATCTCTGGAAATAGCATTCAGGCCTCCTGATGCAATGCTCTTGTTCAAATGTTCAGCAGCTCTCATGGCTTTTGGCCTCAGTGAAATTTTCCTCCTCTTCCCCCTCCTGCTCTCCCCCCCTCCATCTCCAGTCTGAAGCCATATGGACTCCTTCACTCTGAGCACTAACCTTTGATGAATATGCCCTTTATTGCTGTTCACTCCCAGAGTCTGCAAGAAGCAAGACTGATTTTGCAACTGGTTTATTTCATATCATAAAATCATCCTGGGTAAGTAAGGATCACAGAAGTTCTGCATCTGAAAGTTGTTTTTCACCCAATGAACAAGTTCACCAAAGTTAATCTCTTCACAGAGCCCAAACCATTCCTCAGTAATGAGAACCATGTGCACATCAAATAGCACAGGTCTTGACAAAAATACTTTGATGCTACTAATATCTTTAGGTTAAATGTGCCAATGGACCCCTGAAAGGACTTCCTGCGATGGGCTGTGGGCTGGGTCCTCTACTACCTCAGCTGTCCTGCCAGCATCTGCCCGTGTGCTGCCAGCTTGCAACAGAGGCAGCCAGTCCCCCTGGGACACCCACCCACCTCACACAGTGGCCAGGAACCCCCCGAGCACTGGGGAGAGCCGGGAAGTCCCCCATTGCTTTACACCTGGCTGCTCTGTGAGGCTGGGAGAAAGCAGAGGTGCAGGAAGGAAATGGGGTTTTGGAGATCAGCATTGCAGTTCTGTGTTGGGGGCCAGGAGCAGGTGGCAGGTTGGTTCGCAGTATTTCAGTCCCCTTGTGTAGGGGGTTTACCCTGTATATGGCTCCAAACTATCACCGGAGCAAAGATCTCCAGGGCTTCCTTTCTCAAGGATGTTATGTGAAGCATACCTTTTTTGGTTAACACATTGCAGTTGGAGGCCAGGAAAAATACCGATGGTTTGGAGAATTGCTGAAGGAATGTATTATACATAAACTAAATTTGAGGCTGTATTAATGCTGATGTCATTGCTTGCAGTGTCACTCAGCTTTATTTCCAGTTCAGAGTGTAAAGCAGAAACAAACTTGCTGTCAAACTGGGATGATTGAGAGAGTTCGACTATCTATCTGTGTTTTATGGGAACTGGCTGGGGGTGGGGGGAAGGATGGAACAAAATCCACTTGGGCCAGGAACATGGGGGAGGAAATCGTGACTGTGAGTAGACCGTATGCTGGGGCTGGCAGGGAAATGTGCGGACCTTTTGTGCGTTTATAACCAAGATTAATTACAGCTGGTTTATTACTTTCTATAGCATTGCAAAGAACACACAGATTTACAAGTTCACCATTTGAGCATCTGGGTGTTTATTAATAAATAATTATTCTTTCACAGCTAGGGACATCTCTAACACTTGTCTCTATGTAAAAAGATGCAATCCCCTTTTCTATCACTTCTAATAATGAGACACAATAGCTAATCCATGCCAAAGAGGTCCCTGCAAACGGATCTGCTTTCCAGTTTTCTCCTTAGCGTTGCATGGAGTGACTTCTGAAATTCCTGTCCTCAGACATCAGAGGCTAGAGTAACTGTGTGGGTAAAAATGAAATATTGGGGCTGTGTCCTCAGACATATTACAGTAGAAGATGCACTGGGGATTTTAAAGGTGTTTCTTCACTCCTATGGTTATTGAGAAGCCATTAGACCCCTGCATAAATTTTACTGATTGTTTTGTTTCTGTGTACTGTTACCCTAAAGGCTCTTCCCATCCGACTGGCCTTACCAGCACACAGCAAGTTTGGCTCAGCTCACGTGCTCCATGCTGAAAAGATGCAGGGAGGAGTGTGGGCATGTGTGTGGCTCTGGCTTTATTTGGACTGCATCAAGCTTAAAGTCACTCTTTTAAGGTTACAAGCTTGAGTTAGCCCAGGGCAGGGCATGGCTGATGCTGATGTCTCTGCCAGCCCTCTGCACCTCCCCTGCTCCTTCCACCCTCTTAGAACTATAGAATAATTTAGGTTGGAAAAGACCTTTAAGATCATCAAGTCCAACCGTTAACCTAACACTGCCATCCAACCACTAAACCATGTCCCTAAGCCCCTTGTCTGACTGTCTTTTAAATATCTCCAGGGATGGGGACTCAACCACTTCCCTGGGTAGCCTGTTCCAATGGTCTTCGTTCTCCCTGCCTTCTGGCACCATCAGTCTAAAGGAAAGCAGCCTATATCAGGGTCCTAACCAGGATCTGCCCCACTGTCATGTCAGAGCTCTCGTTTGTAGTTATACTGTGTGCATCTGTAGCTTTATTTTGTTTTTTAAGTCAATAAATGAGGGGTATTGTTCTCCCCTGCTCCCTTGCTATGTGTCTTCTCTGGGGATTGGTGCAATTCATGTTCCAGGAGCTCCACCTGGAATCCATCCTGCCGCTGCTCCCCCTTGCCTGCACTGCAGGGAGTAATAGTGTAATAGTTTACACGTGTATTTCAATTATCTCTTCCCTGCTTTCAAGCTATGTTACCTGTCATGCTTCTATCATTATGCAATAGCAGATTCGGGTATAACATCAAGACTACATTAAAGCCTCGCTTGATTGATTTCTTATAAAGATTAAGGTTGCTGACATTTCCACCCTAACTCAAATAGCGCACTCTGGCTTTGATTATTCTCTATTCCACACCGGTATAAATCTGAATCTGTGGACTTATGCAGATGCAAGGAGAAAATCAGATGTGCCGGCGAGGCCTTTTGATGTCACCAGCTGCCTGCTCCCATTTGCATGTATTGCTGCAGAAGGAAAACAGGAGTTCTCTTTGTAACTAATCACTCCAATTCAATAATTAATCTATGAGCGCACAATCTATGTCATAGCTGGAATTATTGTGCCAGGTTTCATCACTCTGCCTTCATTTGTATCTCCCTGGTAACTGGCTGTGACAGGGAAAACAATCAGTGGGTTTGCTTAACCAAAATGTTAAGATGGAAAACACATTTAGCTTTAGGTGTTAAAACTTTTTCTAGGGGGGGAGAGGAGGAGGAGGAGGAGGGGAGTGGGCATGGAAGCTTTGAACTAATGATCCTCACTCTGACACCAATATTTTTATATTGGTGTACTGCAAGCAAAGCCCTTCCAAGCTTATTCTAGTTTTTATTTTTTTCTGTCACTAAAAAGAAAAGTTGTTTTTTGTCACTGCCTTCTGCTGTAAAAGGGCATGTTCTCCAGCAGTAAGCAAGCAAAGCAGGCTTTACTGAGTGCCTTGGCACAACCCCTCCACAGCACCATGACGCAAGTAGCGCTTCCTCCCCACCCCAAGCAGCCCATGGCCGGCGGCTCCAGGGTGGCAGGGTGCAGGCACCACGTTCTACTGCGGGCTGCCCCGTTGCCTTTGTAGCACCAGTTTGTTTTCTCTGTGAGTGGTAGGGGGAGAGAGGGGAAGAGCCTGTAGGTGTTGCTGTTCACTTGGAAACATGCCTTTAGGTGAGGCGTAATTACTAAATTTGGGTTAATTCTTTAATTGTGATAGCTGATGCAGGTAGTGGAACAATTAAATCTGTGTGAGCCTCTGCTTGTCCTATATGGTTACCAGTATTTTAGCAGTATACTTCCATTGCTATTTTCCTCTTTCAAGATAAAGTTGATAAAGGAGGTCATCTTGCTTTTCTTTTTTGGCACACAGGAGATCCTAATGAGCCGGAAAAGTTGAGTGTTAGAGCTGCTGAGTGCCACTCAGCAGACAGTCATGGTCTAAGCTCTAGGGTGGTCGTGCAACCTATTGCAGGTGGCAATGATGTCTCTTGGGGACTTGTAGAGGTGCAGTTTAGGAGGAGTCTAAAATGACCTTGTGATCTAAAGAGGGAGAATACTGTTGAAAGGTTGGGGAGAAGAGGTGGAGCTTAATGCTTTCGACCTACCAATTGGTAGGTCCTGGTCTAGGAGCTGGTGTTTCTTGTCCACTTTCTTTCTGTTGGTTCAAGTGCTTCACCCCAGACTCTCTGAAGGCTGCTTTGAAGATGGCTCTCCTGGATGGCTTGGATGGGAACACCTCCGTGCTTCTCGTTGAGCTTGAGGCAGAGAACCAAAGAGTAATTGGGCCAGAGGAATTAAATAAGAGAAGTCTTCTTGGAGAACCTCCTTCACATAAACTATAAACTCAGACTGCAGGAAGGCAATGTGGTACTTGAGCCTTACTGACTGAAGTCCTGCCTAGAGGAGGCGTTTCGTATCTTAAATGGAAATAAGAACTGGCAGCACATGCTGCGTGGAGCTAACTTGTAAATGTGCTTTAGAGGTTTTCAAAGACTGCCTACTATACTGCCTGCCCTTCTTTCCCTCCAGGAGATTAAACAGTAAAATATCTAACTTCTGTATCATGATCCATTTTCTAAAAAGGAGCAAGGGACCAACCTGTGCCAAGACTAGGACAGCTCTGTATGTGGCCAAAGGTATGAATGTAAGCCTTTGTAAGACTTTTCACTCTAAAGATAAAACTAGAAAAGGCCAGGGAAGTGGAACTCTCGCAGCTTGGGCCACAGAGGGCCATGAGCTTTTAGACCCACAGGTTACATATGAGTTGTGGATATTCAGAGTAAGACTTATTTTGAAACCTGGGTACTGAGTGTTGCAGGAGCTTGTGATATTTGTTGCTAAACTGGTAAGCGAGCAGAGGAAAGTCTGCCTCGCTGCTCAGCTCTCCCCCATCATGTACCTTTTCTCCCTGTCTTTTCTGATTTGTATTTCAAACCACAAATCATACAGAAAGATGCCCTCTATAGGTCATTTTATACAGTGGTGATTTACTTGCAAACGCTACCCTGAGTACTTTTCTGTTAGTGTGCCTTAAATCTTATCCCTGTTGGAGCTGCAAGCCTGCAGCCCGTTAGTTCCCCGCAATGGGCAAGTCTGTGGGCTCAGACTATAAACCTGCATTACCATATTGTGTGTAATAGTTATTTTTCATTATCGCTTTGCAATTTTCTTGCCCTCTTCCCACCAAGAGAAAAAAATCAGGTCTTCATAAATTGTGAATAAGCTCCTGTCACTTGTGATCCATTGGTTTGCAGAAAGCCATTAACTGTGATTCCTCCTCATTAAGTCCGACCATGAAGATCATGCAGAGACCAGTGTTGCATTAAGCTTTTTTTGTTGAGAGACAGTGGTAAGCCATGACCTTATAAAGCATAGCAGTCAGTATTTTTATTAGTATATAAGATATGATGCATTATACCTGCCATTTCTGTTATGTTCGTGGATGGTGCACAGCTCTTAGAAACTCGGTACTTGACATTTAAGATTGATACAGCACCAATTAATTTAAAGATACAACCTAGTACAAGATTCTCGGCTATTCTAGTTATGGAATTAGCCCAGTATTGTGAATCGCCTGCATTCTGTGTGTGAGAAACAATTCTTAAGCAGGTCATCAATGTTAATGCTGTTTTAACCATTGCTGGTTTGCTTAAGGATATAATGTTTGCAGAGAAGCTTGCATCTTCTGGAAAAAACTGCTCATTGCAGCCAACTAAATTGACCTGCTTATTGGTATAGTGATGGGAAAAAATGTGCTTAGGGTGCAGGTTACAACCTAGATATTCTGGTCTTCAAACTAGCTTAGAGAAAGCAGCTACATGGTAGCAAGACTGTGGTGTGGGTGGTGATGGGAAGATGGGTTAGGGTAAAAGTGGCAGCTGGGAGTTAGGATCAACTATTTATTCTTAAGAGAACTATGCTGCTGCTTAGAGAACATCTGCAGAAGTATAATGAAAGCTCTCAGCTGATCTGGCATAGCTCAGGTTTGCTAGCCCAGCCGTCTTCTAGACATTTTTTTTAATCGCTTTTCCTACAGTTTTGCTAAAAATTCTGTAGGAGTCTGCTGTTCCCACTCATGTCTAGGCATGCACGTGCAAGAGAGGGAAGCTCTCGGTGTTGAATTATGCTCCCTCGGCGAGGAGAAGCAGCTGCATAAGGTACCAAGCAGCCAAGAAGCTGTACCTTGAATTGTCTGTATACTGTGCAAGAAAACGCAGCTTTGACGTATCACAGATAAGAGAAGGTGGTTACTTTAATGCCTGTATTTATCTGTGAGCTTATTAAACTGAAGATGAACTTTGTTCTGGCTTTGAAAAGTGCCTGTATCAGCAGCCCAGGAAAAGTTAGCTTTTTTTTTTTCTTTTCCTAGAAACGTATGAAGCCATTGGAGGGGTTCTGGGGCAGCATTCAACAAACTGATCTCAGTAGATACCTTCAGAACTGTGGAGGTGATGGGAATTCGAGGAGGAGTAGGGAAGTTTTCAAACCCATATTTTAGGTGTGTTTATTTTGTAGGATACTTATTGGAAATGAGACCCATTAGAAAGCATGCACCTCCTTTATCAACCTTTACAATGAGGTTTTCAGGTCAGTACTCGGAGGGAGTAGTTCGGATTTGGGTAACAAGAGCACAAACTGCCATGGAAATTGTCTTGTTTAAGCTGATCAGGACACAAACCCTGCTAATTTGAAAACTAAATAAAGGTTAATAAAGTGTATGCTAAGCCCCCAAGCAGAAATAACAGAGACTTGTATTCAAATAGGTGCTGTATTGGGGAAGACGCTAATTGCATCTCCTGGGTAAACAGGAGATGGCTTTGGGCGCAGGAAAAAAGACAGTTGCTTCAGGCAACAAAATCGCAGCCTTAAGCCAGGCAGAGAAAGACCTTCTGGGTTTCTCAACAGCTGTTGTAGCTCTGGATTTGGCCATGGTGAAAGAGTGTCTTTCTCGGGCACCCTCTTCCCCAGCAAGTTGGGGTCGCACCATCCAGGGTGTTTTGCCAGCCATGGACTGGCCTGCCCTGAGGTGGTGTGCAGGTACCGAGACATCCTGCTGAGCAAGGAAAAGGGAGAAGAGCCAATGATTTTTGCTGTGTTCCTCCTCATCACCTTCCTCCTCCCTGCTGCATCCACAGGGGCAGTGGGCGCTAGGGCAGGGGGGTGTTGAGCTGGGTAGGGCTGCTGGGGTGGGGGCAGCTCGTCTGCACCAGGGACTTGAATGTAGGTGCCCCAGGGAGATGCGGTCTAGGCATGTCCTCTCATATATGGTGCATATGCTTGTACCTCTGTAGAGACCTGATGTTTTGGAAGTCACCACCCAGTAACTCAGCTGGTAGATATCAGCAAAGGCAATGGTCAAGACTAAATGAAACAAAATACTTGCAACTCTTTGATACGCCCTTTCATTGTTCTTTGCTGGGTATAAAATAACAAAAAACCCCTAAAACCCCATCCTGGGAGCCACACTGGTTTCAGAATCAAATGCTAGAAGTTTTTTTCTGAGCCTGGCAGGGTGATGCTGGGTGCACTCCTTCACATTGTAACTGAGTGGGTACCCTGTTGGTTCGATAGCTGAAGGGCACAAACCGCCAACTTCTGTGTCCTGAAAGTACAAGTAACTTGAGATATCCTGCTTCTTGACAGCAGACTGTTCCTTAAAACTGTCAAATAAGTTGAGTTAACTTCATCAGCCTAAAATGTAAGCTTTCTGTCATCTTCCATGTCTCCAAAACCTTTTTCCTTTTAAGTTAAAAGAAAGCAAGGGAAGAAAAAAAACTTTTAAGAGAGCTAGTACCATCTGTTGTGTTGAGCAATGTAATGTGTAACCCACTAATACACCTTATTCTTTTTTTTTTTGTCTGATCTATTATATCAGCAGTAAACAGTTAGGCCTGTTATGTCTCTGCTTACCTTAAAATTCAGTCTAATCTGGTGCGATGTATTCCCTAGCTCCCATACGAAAAATGAAGAATTTGCCTCTTCAGAAACTGCTTCACTCCTAAGCCAAAATATCCATAAAGCAGTAGCTACTGTTTATTCACTTGTACAGAAACATCTATGATGTCTTACAATTTTTGGATCCAGTTGCAAAAAATGTCACAAGTTAAATAACAAACTTTATTGCCGGAGATCTGCCTACATTATTGATGGTGCCATTAACAAACAGGAAAACAAGTAAAGGGGGGCCAGTCTAGCCTCTGCTTTGATCCCAACATGCAGTGGGGAAAAGCGCCAGCCAAAGAGGGGAGGTATGTGTCAAAACAGAGGGATGAAGGAGGACATTGGCAGGACAGCTTCTGACCTTGTGTCCAAAGACTGCCAAAACTTCCTAGGTTTTTTTTGATAAATGGAATAGCTTTTAAATACACCGCGATTCCCATTCTTTCATGTTGCTGTTACCCCAGACCAGACCCGTGGTAGCTTGCAGGTGATGTGTCTCAAGTGCTGAAGGGGAACTATCTGCTGACAGGGAAATCTCTGCACAGATTCATTTGCTGTAATATTCAGTTGCATACCCTTCTGCTCCTCGGGACTTAAAAGTACATAACTATCTTTACTGGCTCTTCTGCAATAGTATGTTGTGCTAATTTGTCAATCTAATTAGTTCTTCAGATGTCTGCTGGAGATTAACACTTTTTGGGAATGAGGACTTTGAGCTGGGAGGCAATTTGGGAGTGAGGTGCACTGAGAGCTCTTCCCAACAGCAGAAAACAAGCTTTGTCTGTCCATACGGTATCATCAAACACCCTAAGCTGTGTGTAGGGGACTTGGTTCCTTTCAAATAACCAAGCTGTTCTGGCTTTGAGAGCAGCAGGCACGGTGATGGCTATTTCTGGAAAACAGTTCATGACCTTGAACTTCAATTATATACACAAAATAAAATCATAGTAAACTATGTACATAGATCTTGAGAGAGATGGTGGAAGAACAGTATGGTCTACTTCCAGGTACTGTACTTCAGGTAGAGATTTAGGACGATGGTGGCTCTAACTCTGCCCTTATTAAACTTCAGACCTCACGGTGGCCTCTGTTCTTAGGGTGTTATACAATTAAGCCTAAATCTGAAATTCCTGTTAACACTATCTTAAACGTAAGGCTGTGTCCAAGCTTGGATGTGGCCCTTCTATAGTGAGAGAGGACCTGGCTGCTGCTCTGCCCATAGACCACAAAAACCAAGCCAGAGTCAAAAGTCTGATTGCATCTGAGAAGCTAATGCCTGACCCCGTGAGGGTTAGTTGGTGGGTCAGTGCCTTCTTCCTAAGGAGCTCGTTCACTGTGAAGGTGTGGCATTGGCTTTGTGCTCTTATCCTCCTGGGCCATCTCTGTGTGATACTTTTGAAGCTTTTGAGCTGGGAAGTGTTGCAAAAGCCATAAAGCTATGCAGCGCCTACAACAAGAGGCTGGTTTACCTCTTCTGTTCCAGCTAGTGCTGGCTCTGTGGTGCTTATCCAGAAATACTTGGATATAAATGAGCTGTGAGTATCTTCTATTTGTTGCAGCAACAGGCAATTGAAAGGCTAAAATAAATGTAATATTCTCAAAATAAATCTAGGAAAACCCAACAGCTTATCTTCAGCATTTTGGCAGCTACTCTTGTATTTATTTTTCTTTTCTCTGAGTCAAACTGTGACATTTTTCTCGTCTCAGCAGGAGGAAGGCAAAAGCATATATCGGGGTGGTTCTGTGGATGGCTAAAGCATTTATGGCATTCAAATAAGCGTATTTTGCCCAGCTGTTTAGGAGAATATGCTGCATAATTGGTGTAGCATAAACAAAGTAACTATTGGCAAGCGCAGCTGTCACTTTTAGAGTCAGGCTTGATGAAGAGTCTGGGAGTAAATTGTTATGGAAATCTGGTGGGTCTGTTTTGTCATTCTTAATTTTCAAGCTTCCGGAAGAATCTAGAAGATTTCTCAAACAAACATGATGCGCTTGTCTTTTGTGCAGGGGAAACTGTAATCACTTTCCTCATTTTGATATGACATTATTTCCCTCAGACTCTTATTTCTAGAGTCCAGAATTAATTTCTAACAACGCTTAGGTTTGTGTGTGTGGAGGGAAGTAATCAAACCAAACTTAATCAGGGCTTTTGAATGTCGGTTGCGGTTTTTTGTGGGTTTTAGGGGGTTTTTTGTTTGTTTTTAAAATGAAGACAGAGGATGATTTTTAAAATAAGCAAGTAGTTTTTGTTTAAAAAGAGACCATATAGAGTAACCAAATCTTAAAAACTTAATGTGCTGAAAAGACCAGTAAATAACTTCATGGATCACATCACTGCCAGATCTGAGCTATCTTCCTGAAGCTGTGAAGTAATAAGAGACTTGTTTAGAGTAGGAATCTCTCCAGTTGCAATAGTTCCCTAAGCAGACGCACTCTAGAAATTGTAAAGGGCTACTTTTCCTGGTATCATGATTTTCCAGCCAGAGAAAAAGGAGAGAGCATTTTGATAGATACGCCTCTTCCACACCAAGGAACAGGTGGAGGAGAACTCTGCTGATTCAGTTATTGGTATGAGGGACCTTCTGTCTTTGACAAAGGCAATACCGAGTCATGTACCAGTAAAACATCTGGGCAATGGAATTTGGGGATAGTACAGCCACCTTTCCCTTTGCTGACTTGCCAATTGATTGGATCACACTGGAGAAGACAAGGCTGGAGAAGATGGTAGTGACAGATAGAAGGACAAGGTGTCTCTGGGAGGGCTTTACTGCCTAAGGGAAGTTGTCAGGCAAGCAGTGTGGGAACCAGTGTTGGGTAGAAGTAGCTCATCTTGAAATAATCAGTAGGCTTTCCAAATGAAGACTGTAATCTCGGTTCTGTGGTCTCTTTAGGAGTCTCTCAGTTATACAGGTTCACTTTTTGTGTAAGTGTGGTGGGACTTGAGGTCTGTTAGATGGATGTGCCCAGATGATCTACCATGAACTCCCCAAGGGCAGTGAAAGGCTTTCAAAATTGAAAAGGAAAAGATGAGTCTTAACACTTTGTAGAAAACTCAGAAGTGAGGAGGTAAGCCAGAACAGAAGTAAAAGTGGTTGTGCACCACTGTGCCACTGTGTTCTTGCAGATGGATCCTCTTCTCCAGGTTCAATTGCAAATACTCAATGACTCTGAGTTGCAGAAAATGCTGCACTCCAGGGATTTTTTCCTGTGGCCTCTGAAGCTTAGCTACCTGCTCACTGCTCCTTACCATAGTCTCTTTGTGTCCATCCGTGACCTGTGACTCTGCTGGCCCCAAAGGTTCAACTAAGGAACCGGGGGTAAGACTCATCTCCCTGCATATCTATCTTGGGGGGAATGTCTCAGATCTGTTATATGGAGCATGTAACACAAATACAAGGAAAACAACTAAAAGCAGACGTTGTCCAGCACAGTAAGAAATCCCAAATGAGGATTGGCTTCAGCCTGGGAATATGGCTCTATTTGTTTTATCAAAGACAAGAACTTAAAATATGAAGCTAAACAATAACTTTTTTTTACAAAAAGTCAAAACCCTGATAACTGGGAATGGGACTGTGAGGGTTTTTAGTGTATTATAGCCTTCTCTTGAAAGCCTATAGGCAGAATCCTAGGTAGTTAAGGAAGAGACCTGATGAGAAACACGTGAGGTTAACCTCTTTGAATAATAATGTCATCTGCAGGAGTTTCCCAGCCATCAGCCCTTGTCCCAGAAGACCATTTGTACTTCACAGCATTAATATTCATTAGGTGTAACGCCATATGTTGCACAGCAGGATGCATTGCCAGCAGACTGTTTGTCATAAAGCCAGATTTAATAAAGCATTGTAAAACAAACATTATGATGATAAATACAAAATGACGGGCTAATTAAGAGATTCTTAATTGCCATTTTTCCGTAATAACATTTGTTTAGTATGTATCTGTCTTGTGCTAGTACCTTCCTTGTACAGCTTTTCACTCTGTATTGGCTCCATAATGGAAGCTGTGCCTTGTATGATTTAAGGTACTTAATGTTCTGTGGCAGGAAATAAATTGAAGATTAATGAATTGTTGCTACACTATGGATGTGCATAATCATTGATCCCCAATCTTGATGAGTACAAAAACCCCACCTGTGAAACACAGATTTCAGAAGAGTGTGAGTTCCTCGGGGACAACTTAATGCCCCCTCTTGAGGGAATAATTTGAAAATGCAGCAGTTGCAGTTCTTTGGACAGGTACTGTGCAAATCTCTTACAGCAGGAGCACTTTTCAGTGAGCAACTTAAATATAAATTGCAGTTTTCACAGAGCAATACACAGACTGAAAGGCCTCTTTGTTCCTCCTTCACTAGAGCAGAATTTCATTATTGCTCTATTCCCTACATTGGTGACTTCGTAGGAGAGGAAGGGATTTAAAGAATGTGAAAACATATTATGAATTAATGCAGAGAAGTGACACCTATTTTTCTTCTTGCTGTTACCTTTTTATCACAGTAGTTGCTTCCAGAGTGTCAGGAAATTAATATAAACTTCTTCAAACCTGTCAAGGTGGTGAGTTACAAAACTTTCAGAAACTTTCATAGTATTTCTCAGTGTTCCTTCTACGTTATGCGATGTCCGTATTCTGACAGTTGCCTGGTTCTGTGTTATATAAGGAAGACAAAAATCATGACCTAAGAAGACCACAGCAAAACTTGTATGGGAGGTTTCCCCCTCATAACTGAGGTTATAATTATTTTTTAATCCTCATCTTGGTGGGATTTCCACCTCCTCAGCTGCCTGTTTCTACTGTCGTGTAGATCATTTGGGTTTCAGTCTCTAACTGTCCGCTCTTTTGCGGAGATAGAGTGGTGACCACAACCAAAAGCAGGTACAAAATTGAAAGTCGGGGAGAAAAAAACCCAACCTTTTGGGTACTGTGGCGCGCTTTGAATTTTACCAGTGTCTTTCTGCCCAGATATCTTAAACCTGTCATTCATTTCACAAAACAAAATATCCTTAGGGACAAAAAGAGAGTGAAAAGGGGCCAAAATATTGCAATGCATTAATTCATTTTAAAGTATTTCTTCTGCTATTGTACCTCAGATGGAATAGTTTTATGTAGCTTGTGTTGTAGATTTTGAAAAGGTAGTGCTTCAGAAACTGGACTGTGCTTGTGTTTTTGTTTGGGTTTTGTTGGTTTTTTCCCCCTCTCTGTTATAACTTCATGTGTATGCAGCAGGCCTTTCTAAATGCATGAAACTTTCTGTATTAAATTAAATATACTAATGGCTTACTCCTAAAACTGCAATCAATATTTTATTCATTTCCCACCTCTTTTTTTTGTCATTTTAATAGAGTAGGTATAGAAAAAAAAGAAACCCCACGATATTCTAGTGGACCCTTTTTTTTTTTCTTTCTGTTTTCCTTAGCTTGTGGTAAAACGGTCATTGAAGCATAGAATGAGCATGGAAAGTCTTGAGCTACAAAGGAGGGAGGGAGTAAGGTTTTTTTTGTTTAGGTTTTTTTTTGTTTTATTTGTTCATTGCTTTTTGGTGGGGTTGGTTTTGGTTTGGTTTGTGTGTGTGTTTTTTTTTTTTTTTATGGGAGTAGATGAAAATGCTTTTATTTCTTCTGTGAACACTTTCTGAACTGAAATGTACAGTCCTTCCCAGTCTCTGGCCTGGATCATCTGCTAGCAGTACCTTGCATAGCATTTTACTCTTGTTTCTCTCACTGAATACTTCTTCTTTCTGTACTCTTGGGTTTTGCCCATACTTCTCAGGTTTCAAGGTTCTCTCCTCAGCTCACATAAATTGTCAGTGCAGGATTTTCTAGCTTTATTCTGTCCTCCTCTTATTTACTGCTTTCACTCTAGACTTTAACTATATTATAACCATTACTCATTCTCTTTGCTTGCTGTGCTATCTTCAGATGACTCTTCGGTGTTTGACACCACCTGTGATAATCAATTTCCTTTACATTGTGCAGAGCATGAGGTGAGGAAAATATCCATCTTTACCTTGTGTAATCTTAACAGATATCACCAAAAAAGAAGAAATTTCCTCTGAAAATCACTGAAAAAATTTTATTCCTAGAAAAATTCTTAAGAAAAAATGTTAATTTTTCCAGAAAAAGTACCTGAATCACTGACCTACACCCTCAACTTCAGGAGAGGCCTTAGGCTGAGAAAAAGGAGCTCTAGTTCTGTTTCAGGATGGTAACTTTATCTGAAATCTGTGCTAGTCCTTCACCTGGTCAGACAGTGTCATGTACCAGCCATTGCCTAGGGAAGGCAGAGCTGTCCTGGTTGTCTGGACTGCAAAACACCTTCTGGGCCCTCCTGGCATGTGAAAGTGCGTGCACATAGAGCTAAAGGCCATGCTCAAAACTCTTCTGCAAGTGGCATTGAATGCCACTAAAACCAGTGGTGGTTCTGACTTTAAAATCACCTTGGGTTTTAGGAGAGAAGTGGGATGATGAGTACAAATTAATAACTAATGAGGGCTTGCCCTTACCCAAAAGGGTGACTGGGTCAGTCATACTCTTGAGCAGGAAAGATGAGGTAACTACAGTAAGAGGTTGAAGTAGGATGATCTTCAGAAAACTGGAGGTGGAATCTGAAGGTGTTTGTGAGCCATCTGATCTTCTTGGAAATAGTCAGTGCTATGTTTTAAATCAGTGTCTTCACCTGAGAACTACGAAGAGATTCAAATATTTGTATTGGACTGTTTTTCTAAACACCTTTTACATTTTCTAACATGGAAATTTTCATGCTCTGAAATTTGAGCTTGATCATTTAATTAAAATTGAACAAAGTTTTAATCTCTCTAATGTTTCTTTCTCCTCCACTTTTGCCATTAGTGTGAAAGGAGAATTTTACCGCCCTTTGCGGTACACATCATTGAGGAACAGGTAATGCTGACAAGACACTACAGTGCCTTGTGCTGCTGGAAGCTTGTTGTTTTATGGTGGTGTGCAAAGCAGAGATTTGGCTTTTTTAGATAATTCATAGAATCATAGAATTTCTCAAGTTGGAAGGAATGCATAAGGATCATTGAGTCCAACTCCCTGTTCCTTGCAGGATTGCCTTGAAGGACTCATCCCATAGCATGATCCTGCCACCCTAAAGGTGGACCTGCGAGGTCCAGTGTCAGTAATAAATGGAAGAAGTAGTAATTGCACCTGCCTTTCCCCTGCCGCTTCAGCCAGACCCGGTGCTCCTTTGCTGGTGTTGGCCACGCTACGCTGCGGCTTGGCCCTGGTAATGGCTGTCCTACAGCTCCCGGGGGCAGCTGCACTGTGGGGCAAATAGGGATAGATTTGCAAACACTGGCTTAGGAAAGTAACTTGGCACCTTGGGAGTTGAGGGGTGAATAAATACACCCAGTTCCTCGTGTGTCTTATGCAGGTGTGCTACTCTAATTTATTTCAAATAGCAGCTATATTTTTTTCTGTCTTCACGCTTTCCTCTAGTGCTGTGATCAAAAACTGATAGGCAGATGTTGAATTTAAAGTGCTGTTCTAGCCCTTTTGACATCAGTGGGAATTTTTATTGGGAAAAGAGAATGTGAACTCATATATTGTGGGTTGGAAAGTTGTTTGGTTTTGGCCCATTTGTGTTTTGTGGGGGTTTTGGTAGTTTCATATTGAGAAAACCTAGTGTGAGTTTCCTCTACACAGAAGGCTATCTGTCTGTGAGAGGTGGCTTACCAAAAACCATAGTGTATAGTCAGTCTTCTCACTTCGTACCTCACTCAGTAACACCATGCGAAGAAGAGATGTACAGTATATGTTAAGAATGGATTTTTTAATAGAGCTTTTAAATAAAATATTTTCAGTAGCTCAGTGTTTCTTGAAGTCTGTGTGCATTTTGACAGGTTTACCATCATAATCACTTGAATAAGTAACAGCAAGTAGAACTGATTTTTTCATACCTTAATGTACTAAAGCTTTCAAAACAGTGGAGGCAAAAGAAAAAATGGATTTTTGCTTTTCCATAACAGGCAAGTAAAATGCTCTGTTGCTGAATCTGCCATTGGCAAAAAGATTTTTGACAGACTTTTCAATGTGAGACTGAGGACAGTTTAAAAATTAAGAATTGGGAACATGCACGCTTATAGGGCCAAGGCAATATATAACAGTAAAGAAATGATGGAACACTTCTACAGCAGTGATTCTTTGATTTGTGGCATCTAGGCTCAATAAATGTGAGTTTAAAAAAAAAAAAATAAAAATAATCTAGATAAAGATCAGCGCTGAATACAATTGAAGTGCTGTGCATGTCTTTCAAAAACAGTTAACCTTATTCCCCTCGTAATACTAATGCGCATTGTCATCTGGGTAGCTCTGAAGATTGTGACAATTTCACCCCTCTCATCACTGCTGCAATGCTTATAATGTCCATTCTTCATGCAAGCACAGTCCTTGCTTCGAGATGCTGTGGAAGCTAAATGTTCACATTTGTTAAAAAGCATCTAGGAAAACTGATATTAAATACAACATTATCAAAGCGGGCTCAGAGAGTCTGAGTCGCAAACAGCTGGAAGCTACAAGAACATTTTGGGGGACAGGAATGGTGGGTGGACCCTTGTTCTGACTTGGTACCGCTGCTCTGATGCTGACTAAAGGGCTGGTGTTTGAGAGCTGTTGGATGGCCGTGGCTGCCTAAGGTGGTGGTTCATGTGGCAGAATCTCATTTGCCTCCTAAGTGGGCTTCGCATGGACGGGGAAAGAGAGGTCTGTCCTCCCTGAGCAAGTCCTCAGTGACTAGCAAAGAGAGATGGTTGGGCAGGCCTTCTTGGCTGGAGGGGGTAGCGTTCACCTTTCATCACCAGCTTTTGGTCCAGCACAGCTCCTAAAGTAACTGAAAACACAAGTAAGCAGCTAGGTAGGATAGCAAACCGTATTCCAGCCTGTTATTTCCAAGGACTCAAAATATAAATCATCATCAGAAAATGAGATCGAAATGAAACATGACAAAATGGAACAGGTATCTGAAAAGATTTTAAAGAGCTTTGGGTTATTTATTGTCAAGCCAGCTGAGGAGACTAAGAGAATAAAACACCTAGAAGTCAGACTTAAGGTTCATAAACATTTTCTGCTGTAATGACTTAAATCTTTTAAAAAAAAAAAAAAAAAAAAAAGCTTTCAGACTTTACCCACAAAAAAATTGCCTGGTCTCTTAGCTTAAGAAGTCCTTCATGCTGTTCTTTAGTATGCTCTCACACAGGGTTGCTCTGAAGTCTGAAGAGCAGTTTTGGTTAAACAATGTCTCTTAGCAAGAGAAAACAACACAGCAATGGCTTCTACATCTCTTTTCCAGCTTCCTTCCCATGCAGCCCTTGTGCATGACTACACAAGTAGCTCAAAACAAACAGTAAACTGGTGAATATACGCCACTTTTTAATCTATTGAATAAAGATGCAGGGGTCTCTGCTGGATAAGGGGATGCATAAGCATTACACAGAGCTAAAACAAATATTAACAAGGTTGAGGGGGACAAAGGGGAAGGCTCAACTAACTCAGTATTATTGTTTGTGGGAACTGTTGGCAGAAAAGAAAAGGTAACTAAAAACCTCATTATTAAGCAGAATATCCACTGTATGCTGGAGTTGAGCAGTTTTTAAAAAAGGATTAACAGAATTTTGATGCTCTAACATCTTATTATGCATTTGCACTTTCAATGGCAGTATCTTTGGGATGTTTGCTAACTTACTACCTTTCTTAACTCTAACATGGGCGATGGCTTTGCACCCAGAAAAGAGAAATAGTGTCCTAAGACTTAGGGGCATGGAATAGTAGTTCCTAATGAAAATTATTATGGTCGTATTTTAGAGGAGGAAAAAAGTCATTGACTGAAGTTATTTGTTATGTTGTTAAATCGTACTTCTAAAATGTGTGCATAGTACATACATTGGTATTCCTGTGCACAATGTGGATGCTTTTCTGAGCTATGCTATAAGCTTCTTACGGCAATGAAGAAATGCCATCAGTATGTGACTCGCTTTCTGAATTATTCAGGAACAGACATGCTGATTTGGATTAAGGTTTATGCACAGTGACATTCTGTGCTACGTTTCAATCTTGGAGGAACATGTTAAAACCAAGCATCGGGTCGCATGGCTATAGGATATGAAGGTATGTGATAGGAAAGGAATGTGAGCTAGAAAGAATAAAATGGTAACTAACTTCGGGAAATACCGTGAGCTGCAGTGTCTACGTGCAACAAATGAAGCTTGGAAGGAACAAGAGGAAGAGCATAGGATAAAGTAAAATGGCTAAAGGCAATTATAAATTGATGTTAAATAAAAATATTTAGGACCTCAACTGATAGAAGTGAGATCCAGTTTTCTGACTCTGACATGACTTAGATTTACATATGTAATGGACACTTGCTGCGTTTTGAATTTTATCTTATCTGGTGCTTTTCTGCAGCAAGAAAATGGCAAGCCTGTGTTCTAATTGGATCAGTAAATAATAAACCCATTAAAAAAAAGTCAGCTTACAATAAAAGTCTAAGTCTTAAATGGACATTATTCTTAAATTTAGCTGTGACTACTTATGCTCTCAGCATACTCTTGTGCATTTGCTGGAGAGTGTCTGGCTAGGTGTTTTCACATCTGTCAGTAAAGCCAACCCCTAAATGTGAAGTGAAGCACTTGGGAACACTTTGTGATTTTGTGATGATCCCCAGAGGACTTTGGGCCTGTAAAAAGCAAAGGAAGGATTAGATGGACCCACAAATGCATTAGTGTTTTTTCATCTGCAAGAGGAACAGTGTTGCTCCAGCTTGGTCCCACAGGTTACATCACTTTGGACAACGATCTTGCCAGACTGTAACTGCTGCTATGTTTGAGGGGTAGAAGTGTTCAATTTAGAAATCCTCAAGGCAAAATTGGGACTTGAAGGAAATACTGTGAATTATTGTAATAAATATTATTTTCTTTGTTTTAATAAATGACAAAACAAATCTTCTAGTAACCAAGTTGGAAAAAAAACCCTGAAAGATGACCATAGAACATCAGAAAACGAAAAGCCAGTGATGGAGACTAGCAAATACATGAGTCTGTGGAAGCTCAGAATTCCCAGGTCTTCCAACCCTAGCCCAAATGGCAGCAAGACAAACTTATCTGGCCCTTGAAAAAGACCTGTCATCCGCAAGAATATCTGACATCATCTTACAGATGCCTTCAGGAAAAAATAGAAGCACTGCAGAAAAGGGGCACATTAACATGGGTGATGCTCCAGGTGGTGAAGAGAGCTCTAACAAGACTGGACAGGCAAGCAGATCTCTGGGAAGTAACACCCCAACATGATCATGGTAGGAATTCGTACAGGGGAATTTATAGGAGTTATTTTCAATATTTTTGTCATTACCTATTGCTGGCTTGGTGTTACATGGTGTTCCTTATGCTGGAAAAGTTTTTGTTGTTAAAACATTAAGTGGCTTAGCTCGGAGCCAGATCCTCAGTAGGTAATCGGATGTTTTGGGGTTGAAAAATACCTATATGATAAAGATGAAGAAGGCTGCAGACTGCACTTCTGGTTGGAGATTGGTTCTCCTTTTTGTTTCCCTGTTCCTGATGACTTCAGAGACTGCCAGTTAAAAGTTTAGTGTCCTGCCTAGACAATTGTTTCTTAAGCATGCTCGTGGTGATACTTTTTGAATGCTGAGTCTGCTTGATTTATGCTAAAACTGTGATGCAAATGTGTGATTTTAATCAGTGAGAAAGAAAAGGCTAGCAAAAATGTAGTTAGTGTGATGGCAGTAACTGTGTGTTTGACTTGCTGACCTACAGTACTTATTCTTTATTTATTCATTCCTATAAATATTATATTTTATGTCTATCACAGACTCTTCTGCAATAACTTTGAAAACACTAGGTTAGTCTGAAAAGAAAATGAAATGTTTCCAAGTCCCGTGTACACCTCCATGGTCAGTAGAACAAGATTTTTTTTTTTTTTTCAATGGGGGGAGATATCCCCAGAAACCCCTCCCTACACACACCCTGTGCCTGATTCTGCTTGGTGGAGGCCCGAGCTCTGAGAGCACTTGGTCAGATGAAGAGGTGAGCCAGGCTTTTGATCGCTTTTCTGTAAACATGGGGCTGTCTAATTGCCCTCACTTGTGATGTTGTGGATTCTTCATATGTTCAATTCCCCCAAAGCCAGCTGTGTCTTTTTGTGAAGGCATGAGAGGATTCTGGATTAGCTGTAGTAAACTCTCCTCTTACATTTTTTGTGGGTTTGGTTTTTGTGGATGTTTGGGCTTTTTTTTGTATATTACTGAAAGATTATACTACTTAGAAGCACCTATGGTCATTACAAATTTTAGCCTTTTCCTTCCTATTTCAGACAAGAATGAAATGCAAGCACATGGTTAACAAAACATGCCAATAACTTGTCAGTGCAGAACACTTAAACAGCTTTCCTTGGATATACATCTTCCGAGTGCCTTGTAAACAATGAGAGATGTAATGGCTGTATGAATTCTTCACTTCAGAGGGGTATTGACTTGATTAAATAATTAGCTAGTTTATTTTAGGTTATAGGGCATTTCACCTTCAGTCTTCAACTACTGGCATTTAGGGAGAAATATAAAAGGCTTCTCTCTAAGTATTCACTGTGGTCTCTGACAAATTCTCTGGACCCCCTTCATTTCCCACCTGGCCCAAAGTATGCTTTTTCCTCTACGAAAATTTCGAAAGAGAATTTTTTTTTTCTTTGGGAAAAGGAAAGGAGGAGGCAGGGTGAGCAGCAGAAGCAGATGTCTGCTGCTGCATCTGCTTCCCTGCCAGCCGTGTCCTGCAGCTCCCAGCTCACAGATGCACCGCTGCGGCCTGGGCACACTGCGTGTCCCTTGTGTGCAGGGTGCTTCTACACCATTTGAAGCTGAGATTTATTGCTCAGAGGGTGTTCTCTGGTACAGTCAGTCATGGATCACCAGGGATAGTGCTTGGAGAGCTACTTATCTAGGAATACTGTTCAGTGCCTGGGGAATAGTGGAGGGAAGGAGGCAAGAGGTTTTTTCCCAAGCATGTCCTTTTTGACCACAAAGTTAGGTCTAAGGGGATTTTTAGCTCTCATATCTTGTGCTCAGACTCTGAAAAGTCTGCCAGACAAAAGAGGCAATCATTTTTTTTTGTGTGTGTGAGATAGCTGTATGGAAACAGTCCTCTGTTCTCTATTTCTACTCTGCACCCCTCTGGGCAAAGCAAGTCGGTATTTGGTATTGAGAGAGGAAGAGACTGGTCTGTGGTTCAGGGCTTTCCTACTCACAGCTTATCCCTGGGCTGATTTTCCCAGGAAGAGGACCAGAGGGTTTAATTCTACACCTGCAGTGGACACTGGCTCATGGCCCCTTTACGTGTGCTGCTGGGGCTGCTGCCACGGAGGGCAGGGCCCTAAGGAAAAAGCAGTTTCCAGAAGATATTGGGCTATGAGAGGTGGGATAAAAGGCTTTGAAAGGAAATGGGAACTTCTGAGATCAGGGTCCTGTAATTTGGGAAGCCTTTCAGACAGGGAAGGTGGGTTGATAAGTGTAGGAGCTTGTGGGCTGCAAACTTTGGGCAGGAAGCGCTGTTCTGTGCCTGGCTTCCCCAAGGCTGCCTCATTATCTGCTTCCACCCATGTGGGCTCCATGTTGTCATGTTGCTTAAATTACTTTTGCAGTTGAATTGTGGTTCCCCTAGGTTTGCTTTTTGGGATTGCTTTGCCATCAAAATTCCCCCGGTTGCTGACTGAGACTTCTCTATCCCTCCTCCTGTCTGCAATGAATTTGGCAAATGAATTTTGTGCCTCTAATTTCCAGTATAACCTAATGTGGCAATAAATAATGGTCTGCCCCTGAAGCCAGTTAAAAGAAATATATCTTAAAATTTCTAATAAAAAATCAATCAAACAACTCATACCTGCATTTATTTCCTTAAAAAATACCCAGGTTTAATCTCCACAGCATAAATAATCTCTCCTCTGATAACATTAATGGCAGGGCATTGTGTATCTTTTTTTCTATGTAGGAATACAAATAGCATATATGAACTTCACCCTGCCATCCCCAAACATTGTATACATGCATGATCAGCAAAGGTAGCAGCATATGAAGTTTATATATTTAAAGGAATAATTTGAAGTTTATTTTCTTTAAATTGTCCAATATTCCTAAAATGATTGGGTAATAGCTTCTGACAAAGGGGCATGGTTTTAGTGCTTGGCTTTCGTAGAGTCTCCCAAGCACTTTTGAACAAAGTCAGTATCTTGATTTCAGTTTTTGCAGATAGAAAAGCTGCAACCCAGAATGGGGAAGTGGCTGGCCTAAGGATTCTCAAAAACCCTTGAAGTTGAAGCAAAGCCCCTGAGTTCCCATCTAGTCCATTAATTTCAGGCAGCTGTCAAGTACAGTGTCCTTATTTGTCTTGCAGTAGCACTTAGCAACCTCTGCTGGGGTCAGGGCCGCGGTGTTGCGCCAGCCAGCGACCGTCCCCCCATTTGTATGTCCTGCAACCCAAACAGGTGCAGCCGGGAGTAAAAAGGGGTGGAAAAGTGTTGAAGTGACATATATAAGACCAGACCCCAGGGGAATGAGTAAGTTCACCAGGAAGCTATTGAATTTCAACCATCGGACAATGATTTCTACTTCGGCACTGTGAAAACATCTAGCAATTACCATGGGGTAAACCCTCAGTCCGCTAGCAGGAGGTTGGTGGAAGCAGAGCAGACTGTCGGTCAAACGCAGCACATCTTGGGGGATTTTGCTTTCTTTTAATGGTCATATCTATTGTTTATGCTAAGCCAAAAATGGTACCTTAGTAGAAATGCAGCAATGGCTCAGCTGTGTAGCAGTCAACTGATGTTGTCTGTAAGGAAAAAAAGGAGTTTCTATCTCAGTATTTCTAGCAGCTGTTTTATTTTCTTTTAACAGTCACAAGACAATAAGTTATATATGATGAAAACATACCTCAGCTCAGTGGTTACAATTCTGTTCTTGTAATTTTTAGACAGTAACTGCTCCAGTTTGAGAAAAGGTCTCCACGTTCTAATGAGTCGAAAATAAGTCCTCTCAGAAGACATATATTTTTGGATAGCTCTAGTCATGAGTGACTTGGTCAGCTGCCTAGCTGTTAATTTAAATAAACAGAACTGTGTTCATTCAGCATCCAAAATGCAGTAAGTCACTAAAAGGAAAAAAAAAATCTGTATTGAAAGCTTTGCTGTAAAAACAAATTTAAAAATTTAAGATTCTTCCCTTCCCTCATGAAGTCAGACAGCAAAATCCTCTGCTCCGGTATTTGATTATTTTTTTATTATTATTATTATTTGTATACATTTCCCTAAAATCAGCTGTGATTGTGCTCTCCCCCAAATTGGTGACGATGACTTGTACTTAGTTTAACAAGTAAACAGACGTGTTCTACAGGTTTTCTGTGCTAACATGTGTCTGTGATGGTGGATATTTGCAGCGGTAGGGTTTTTTATGACAACTCCATTCAGACCTCTCTCCATCATTTGATAGGAGTTGTTGCTTTACAGCTTTTCATGGAAGGCAGGTTGTTTTAAAGCAGCAAGGAGGATTTGCCAGGAACCGGCTCCTTCTAGGTGAACTGCAAGCTGTACGTTTCTCCTCTGGCATGGTGCAATTACTACACTGGTGTTTAACTAGAAGAATACTTGCACCGACAAGCAGAAGTACTGGGTAGGCAATAAGAGTTGTCAGAGTTGCTGACAAGGAAGAAATGGGGGCTTGCGGACTGTCTTTTCCAACTCTGCAACTGAGGACAGCCTGTCCTTTGGAGATTTAACTCTCACTACCTGCATTCCCCTACAGCACTCAATTATCCATTAAGGTTTTTAAGAGAAACAGAATGGCAATTAAGCCTGGTACAGCAGTGTGAAAGCAGTGGAAGCCCTGGGCTTGCTGAGAAATCTATCCATAAATGAATTAACTGCACAAATAATTCCAGCTAATTAGAGGTGTACATTCCCCAAATAACTCTATTTTCTCATTTACTTAATTGAGTTGATGGTTGCTCTGGGTTGGAACAGCAAACTGTTCAGTGGCTATTACAGTAAATATCACTTTGACTAAATCTTTTTAAACAGTCACAGGTTTTTTTTCTGTTAACTTGGAATTTGCCATAGAATCAAGATAGCTCTGTGTGTGTTAATTATGTCTTTGTGTTCAATATTTTAGAAGATGAAGTTAAGCTAAATTTCATTTACAATTCCTAAGTCCAGCTGAAAAGTAGGAACGTAAATAAGGATTGTTGATCACTGAAGTAGGGTCTTCATTTCACACTTGAGAGAAATGCTGACAGGACTGACAACTTTCAAAATGATGACATAAATAAAGCTGCTATGCTTGGATAACAAATACAGGTATTGCCCATGGTCTAAGCACTCTTCTTTCGAGTCTACATGAGTTTAGGGTCCTCATACAGGGGAAAAAGGAAGAGAACTAGCAAGCATTGCTCAGATGATTTTTCCCTAAATGATGTGAGAAAGTCCAAGACTTGAAACAGCATCAGGTTTTTTTCAGCTTATTTGAGCTTCTCCTTCTTCCCTTTTTTTTTTTCTTCACATAAACCTTTTCTCTTCCCCAGCCTTTCCCAGAAGTTTTTTCAATACGTGACGGTGGAATCCCACCCATACCAAAACACTGCTGTTTTGCAACCTTCAGATGAAAAGCCTCACTTATCATCACTTTAGAGTATAAAAGAGACCACTCAATCTCAGTGTCCAGCGTTCTGTTCCATGTTCAAATAACCCTTGAACAGTGCCACACCAACCACTGAGCATCAATAAAACAATTATCTTTCCCATTCATTTCTTTTCCTACTTATACTAAGGAGGGATAAGTATAAAAACACTGATAGTACTGAAAGCATCCCTTTTCAAGAATACTAAATTCCAAATTCCTTTTTTTGTATTAGGACCAAGTGAGAGGAGATTTGACAAAGATTTTTGTTCTAATCTAGTCTGTAACAGTAATGTAATGGTTTGATGGTCAAGAACTTCCATTTTGGGATTTAAGAATTAAGGATGCTATTAAATACACACACAAAAAATAAAAAGGAGAGAAAGTAAAACATGAGAGTAGCAAGGCTGAAAAACAGATGGTAGATGCCTTTTTCTTTAGGGGGAGTAAAGTTAGAAGGGTCTTTTTGCTCTCAGTTTCCTTGGAATCATTAAATGCACTGGTCCTTTCATTAAGGAAATAATTTAAGCAAAAGGTAATAGCCATGGTGCTGTTTGTCATTAACTTGTACCTGCCAATAAACAAAGAAATCCATCTGTTATGTAGTCACTTTCCTCATGGACCCTGAAAGACATGTTCCACATGTCAGTGTTCACAGAGAGAATAAAGGAGGAGACTGCCAGGCCACCCAGGTCCTTTGCAAATAGAAGATTTGTTTGAAGAAATCTAGAGCAGCTCCAAGACAACAGTCCCATGTACAACAGCACTTTTCAATTTCTCCCATTTGTGTTATTACTTCACCAGCAAAACTTTTCCTCTGCTGTTTCCATTCTCACCCTCTCCCAATATTACTTGGCGTCCTTATGGAAATTCCATTTCTGCTCAGTCCTCTGCTTATTTTTCTACCCCTTGTTGTTGTTCTGCTGTTTATTTTTCTTTTCACTGTTATATTTCCTACTGGCACCAGTGATGCAAATTAGTGGATGTGTTTGGAGCAAGACCATTTTGGATGCTTATGGACATGGGAACATTTGTCTTCAAGCAAAAGGGCAGGCTTCCTAATTTGGTACATTGTTGAGACTTTAGGGGGGCTTTTTAATCTTCTTTTTATTGGATTTGATCTTCAGCAGATTCAGCAGATGTTGCAAAGCAAATAAACCATATGCAGTGGTTGTTAGACATTACTCATGGTGTAATCCCTTTATCCAAATGTAAAAGTTAAACATATGAAACCATATCCTCAGATAACTGGAGAAGTTCAGTACATACTCAGAAAGCCACCACAACTAATCCACTTCATTATCTGGTGCAGCTCATCCTCTCTTAAGGAAGGTAGGCAGACAGAGGGAAGATGGATTCATGACGATGCTTTTAAATAAATGTAAGCTAACCACAAAGGGTCAAATTCACTGCTGATGTAACACTGCTGACTTCAGTGGATTTACACTAGGGATTAATGCAGTCCTTCCTCTAATATATATTTTCAGGAGGGAGGAAGATTGGTTTTTTTATAGATTCAGCACAAGATCTGCTGGCGTATAAACAAACCAAACAAAGAATTGTTCCCTTCTCAAACATCTGTTTGCATGAATGTCCAAGCCCTGTATGTCTGCCACAGGTTGTTATAATATAACTGTGTTACATTAACAAAAAATAACAATAACCATTTCGTTTCTACTTTAAAAAAGAACTTATGAAAATGACTTTCAGGTGGAGGGAGTGGTGATTTGGCAAGGTTCTCTTGGCAGGGTTGTCAATTACACATGAGGGAAAGTTTTTTTGGTGGTGGAGCAGACAAATTGCTTAACAATTAATAAAAATAATGGCTTGTGTTTCTACATGACAAGGTGCTGTGTGGGAATTATCCTCTCCCCAGCTGCTCTCCACCAATAAAACACAGTCAGTTCTGTAGGTTTTTAAATTACACGCAGTAAAGTGGAACAGTGCTTTAAAAAGGGGTAGCACCTTGCTGATTTGCACAAGTAAAACTGTAGTTATATGGGTTACAAATTTGACCAGAGTATCTAGACTGCACAGTCTTTGGAGTCCAACATCAGTCAGCACTGTAGTTTTTGTTTTTTTCTTCTGTTTTATCTGAGAACTTGTAAGATTTTTCTCCTAAGTACTAGACTAGTATAATACAGCATGTAGAAAACTATTACAAGATCAGCTGCATCCGTTTAGGACTTTAATGGGTCAATTTTCATCAGAATCAGAGCAGATTTAGCAACCTAATTCTCATTTTACAAGGCAACTGAGACACTACAAGCCAAAGTGTGATGTAAAGCGATAAAAGGATCTTTAACTTCTTAAAATCACAGAGGTATATTTGAAAAGATTCTTCTTCTGATGAACAGATGATGGGGTCTTAATTCTGCAGCTTGCTGCTTGTGTAAGAGGCAAACTTTGTCAGCCAAACTGTAGATCAGTCAAATGGAGGAAAGCTTGCCTTGTTTTCTGTAAAGCAGCGTATGGTTCTGCAACCAGTTCTCCTTCTGTGAGAACATTGCATCATCTGCTCCTGGGTTGTTCACTCTTCATGTTACTGCCCTCATTGCACCTCTACAATGTCCTTTCTGAAGTACAACCGAGTTTTGCTCTCTTACCAAAAATGCTTTCTTATGTCTTACTGAGTTCTGTAACTTTTCCTTCCTGAAAGCAATTTTCCTAGCGAGTTTTGACAGTACAGATTGTTTCCCTTGGGGGAAGGGGAGGGGACAAGACGGGACATGTGGACGTGGAGACACGGAAGGGGAAGAAATTTCTTGGAATTGCTGCACTGTCAGCAGGTGTCAACTTTTCTAAGAAGAAACCCAGGTTCCTGGATGTAGTTTTACTACTTAATATAGTGTGTGTAATTCTCATAGCACTGACAATGTTTTGTCAATGCTAATTAGAAGCAAGATACTGTGAGGAGTTCCTCTTTTTGGAAGATATAATTGAATATATGTACTATACCACCAGCATTTTCCCTGAATTGATCCCCAGTGTTTCATATTTGAGATCATCTTGTTCCCCTGTGAATACCTACTTTCAACTTCAGATTTGAAGACATAGGTTTGGGGCAAGATGGTGCTATTTTGCTCAGAGTGCTAAAGCTATTCAAACTAAAGCTCTAGAAGCATGCTGGAAGTCTTAGTGATTGGACTTGGCATACAACAGAAGCTGATGTGACATGTGCTTTGGGCAAGGATTTTGTTTCTTCTGTAGCACTTGAAATCAAGAGGACTGGGATAAATTCTCCTATTGCTGCATCAGTATAAAATAATTATTTTGGTTCTACCTTTCCCATATACTTAAGAATTGTCTTATTTAAAATTATTGCCTTGGGTTTGATACACTGTTTTCATTCATTATATTAAAAGACGCCTTATTTGCACCTATACCAGCAAAGAATGGATACTTGTATTTGGAGTTTACAGAACCTCCTAACTGCAGCATTTTGGCTCACTGTAGAGAAAACACGAGGTAGATCTCAGCTGATCATCTAGCAGATATCACATAAATGATTGCTGAGAGAGGCTGAGGGAAAATAAATAATAAGAATAAATTTTAGGATATGGATCAATGTAGAAATTGATATGTTGCCATTTAGATAACACATTTGTATCCAGAAGTGATGACTTGCATCATGTTGCAGTGATTTATTGTATTGATTTCAGAGAAGTGTTTATGTTGATAGTATGGCCATGAGACGATGTGGAACCCCAGAGTTTCTTGGCTCCAGCTCCACAAGAGCGTGCCTCAGTCATACGAAGAGCTGGGACTCACCAGCACCCTCCCAGGCTCTGGGTTCCATGCTGGTGTTCTGTCAGGGTGTGCAGGTTCTTTGTAATCGCAGCCTCCGAACAGTATCCCAAACAAGATTTAGCTGTTCAACAGAATAGATGTTAGGCAGTTGAGGGCTTGTCTATAGCCAGCTGTTGTGCTTGACTGCAGCAATAATGTCAAAGCAGTTTTCCTATTTTATTTGAACACTTTTTTTTATCTTTCTAAGATGGGCTTGATTTTTCTAATCAGCCTAAGGTAATACAGATTGTTTAGAGATAAAAAGAAATAAATCACTCTTAAGGACTGTCAGCCTAAAGGTTAGCGACAGTGAAGTTAAATCTACCTAGGCAAACAGTGCCTGCCTTTTGGGCTGTTGACTGTTCTGAGTTGCAATAAGGTGTGTTGACTTTCATAAGACATCGATATTTCAACCACAGACCTGAGCTCGTAGGAATGTAGGGTTCTCCATTAGGACTTTAGATCTCTCCTGGGCCTTTAAATCCAGGTGCTTAATGTCATACTTTTTATAAGAGAAAGCATCAAGCTTTCTCTTATAAGCAGTAAAGTTTCTTTTTTTGCTGTGTTCCTGAGATCTTCCTGGAACTCTAGACCCTAATTTTGTCTGTTAAACTCAGAGTCAATTGGCAGGCATTTGCTCTCAAGCCAGTATTCTCTGTACCACCTCCTCCTTACCAACCAGTGGGTTGGCTGGGGCTGTTCCAGAGCGCTGAGCTGCATGGTGCCTTGCTGGACTGCCCCTGCTGCGTTTCTGTGTTGCTGCGCTCCACCAAGAAGTGCCACCAAGAGATGGAGCTCAAATCGATCCCCACAGACGCAGATTGAAACAGGACTTACTAAAGAGTGCTATTTTACTTCAGCTTGTATGCCTGTAAGTCCACTGGCATGTGGAACAAAGCAATACTAATAAATACAAGTATTTGCTAGTGAGGGTGCCTATAGTCAGGAGCTGTCAGTGTGGTCTTGATTTGCTGCTGCTAGGTTCAACGTGATGTGTTCAGTTGACATGTAAAAGAAATCTGTTCAGTTGGATTCATTTTCTAACTTCCTCCTTAAAGCCTGATTTTCCTCAAATGTTTCCTTAGTTAAATTCTTGTAAATGAGAACATTTAGGTGTCTACTAATCACCAACAACGGCTAACAAATTTCTCGATTAATCAAGTAAAGCCTCTTAAATGCAGTTTAAGGATCATTTTATGAGGATTCTCAGTGATGCCTCTGCAAATGTACTTAAGTAAATTTTGAGACCTTACTAGTGCTCTTGGGCAAACAAAGTTTTACTCCTCCAAATAATAACCTATTGTATCAAGAGCTGTGTAGCATTCAGAAGCAGTTAACCTGTATACCTACTAAATTTACTGTGTCCTGTAGCATGTAATATTCATGCCTTCACTGGCTTCCTAACTCGTAACAGGGAAATGCAAAGAGTCCAGGCAGAGGAACACTACAGATCACTAATCCTAAAAATCTGTAGAGATGCTTAAATCAAAAGGGTGATACAATGTATTTTAACTAATTCTTCTTTGATTCAGTCCTTAACCAAAATAATACAGAGGCTTAACTAAAATATGTCAAGTCTGTAGTCTCATTTTTTTTTTCCTGTCAAAGAAAAAAATCCTCTCAAAGCCTTTCCAAAACCCCCCAAAAAAGAAGCAACCAGAAACATGACAGGAGAAGCCTCTTTGTGAGTTTACAGGGTGCAGAAGCAGTTCAGCTCCCAGAGACTTCAGGCAGCCCGTGGCTCAGACTTCCAAAGGCAGCTTCTGCCCTGCAAGGGTAGCTGGGGAGAGAGTCTCCTCATCCTCAACCTCTTCTTCTTGTCCCAGGATTTAGAAAGTTATGTTGCTAAGTCTTGTGCTGATGGCCATTCCAAGAGTCCTTTTCCTTTGGAGCTAGCTCATGGCTGCTTGTCTGATCACAAAGAAAGAAGTCAAATATAAGAGGTAGCTGAGTATCAAGGTGCAATTTGTAGACTTCTAGCTGCCAAAAAGCAGTTGTCTGCAGGTGTGTTTAACTTAATATTGGCAGTACTGCATTGCTAATCTGTCACAGAGGTATCATGAATGATTGCTGCTTTCTGCCTCGACACTTATACTGTGGCAGCGCTGTAGTTTTGCTTTTCTGAAGCATTGTGCTAATCAAGATTGCTTAAACAAGGATTTTGTACATTTGACAGCTCTATTCTGTAGCACAGAACACTTCTGATGTCATATTCAGCAAAATGTAATTTTTACTCCTCTTATGTCATTGCTTCATTGAATTTCCAGAGCTGCTCTTGATTTAAGAAACTCTGAACTGGGAAATCTCTTTAACAAAATGAAAAGTACAGGATTACTATACAAAGATGGAGTTTCCAGCTTCTTTCTCCCAGAGTTATTCTCATAAGATGCTCCCTGTGCAGTCAATATGTATTCTTTTTGGACTATAAATCCTCAGAAGTATTTTTATGGTGATGTATTAGCTCTGACTTTTGCAGGGGTCCTGAGTTTCATTTGCTTGGGAGCTTTTATTACAGGTGCCTTTAGAAGGGTGATAGCTGAAGGTAGAAATCAAAAATAAAGGTGGAAAAGAATTACTGCTTGTCAGAGACCCTTATCTTTCCTGCCAGTCTACAGGGGTCTGTGAAATGGCCTAGACTGCAGATCAATAATGGAGTGCTTGCACTCAGCTAAGAAAGACCAAAACCCCATAAACTTTAAAACAATATCGGTACTTGATTTGTTGCTTGCTGAGAGCTGAGCTTTACTGCTTTGCTCCTCCAGCTGAGATCTGGGGAATATTTATCTTCTCAGTAGTATCAGTAGATGGTGAGCTTAGCTGGTCTGGTAGTCTTGCCAACCTTCTGCGACGACATCTGTTAAAATTCTCTAAAATACTGTGCAAGCGCATTACCTTCCTAATTTATTTTTCTGGTGATACCAGTTGCTGGAGTTGCTAAAGGATTGCTACATGGGCATGTATAAACCGTCTTCCAAGGGCACCTCAGAAAATGTCCTCCTTTAGTTATGTTTGACTTACCTTTTTGAAGTTTGACAGAAGACAATTTCTCTTGTTGGTGAGACTGGCACAGTGCTTGGACAAAAATGTGTATCTATTTTTTTTAAATTCTGCTTTTACTGAGTGGCCATATTGTGGTGGACATTTCATGTTCTGATACACAGCTGAACGTGCAGGTTCAGAGGAGTTCACGTATGATAGTTCTGCTAAAGATGGTGTGTTGTTCTCCTTGCTGTTCTCCCTTTGAGCTGCTTTTGATAATCTTGTGAAGGAGCTTTACATACAAAGTTGCTTGGGGCAGAAAACACACATTTCTCAATTTATACAAATATGTTGGGTGCTTACGCTTAGACTGCACTTCTATACTGGCCCATTTCTAAACAGAAAGAGATTATTATTACCTATTACAGAAAATTAGGCAAAGGTAGTCTCTTGTGCATACTGTGCAATGGTGTTAAGAGCTTTCCAAACATTATCCTCTGCTCCTCAACAACTGCTGCAGGAGAACCAAAGACCTTCAAGCGCCAACTATGTGCACACTGTGCTAGATGCTCTCAGGCTGTCAGTCCTGGCACTGGGAGTTGAGATAGTGTTTGCCACCTTTATTGATACTGAGTGAGTGACTGGAAAAATGTAATGGAAAGTACAGGTGGTTGGACACTTTGACTTCAGAAAAATATGGAAGATTTAGGAAATCTGCATCCCAAATTCTGTGCCAAGGTACAGTAGGAATGGGGCTGCCCCATGAGAGGGTGCAAGCCAGAAGCTGGAGTGACCCAGCACAACCTGTGCCCTCCCCAACCAGGATGAGTGCTGGGTGGGCAGAGCAGGGTGCTGGTGATGGGGTCCAGCAACAGCTCCTGGCACAGTGAGAGGATGAACCAGATCCAGGCTGCCTTTGGGAGCTGGAGATGAGGCTGCAGTGTGGGTCCAGCCTGAACAGAAATGGGCTTAGTGTGGGGGTGCCTGGGCATGGGTCCTAGTGCAGCCCTGTCAGGTAAATTAAGACTTGCAGGTGCCTCAAAAGCCCCAAATGCTACATCACACAGAAAGTGTGTCTTGTGCACCCCCTTCTGCAATATTTATTCTTTTTATCGTAGCTATTGGTACTGTGGCTGCTGTATTTTCCATGTGTTTATTAAGCATGACTGAACATTATTATATAGAGACTTACCTTTTTCTTACCTCTTTTTAAGTGCTCATTTGTTCCTTTCTTGGATTATCCCGGCAGGCATATTAACACAAAATTTGTACCTTGATACTTTATCACTGCAAGGTGTATGTGAAACTCTCACAAGATAGCTGATGATCTCTTTTGCATTGCTAAGTGATGACAGCAGGACTTCAGGATCATAGGAGAACCAGCAAGAGTCTACTGCAATATTTATAATGCTCTTTTAAAAGCTCTATAAAGCTTAGAGAAGTCATGGGAGAAACACCTGTGGGGCAAACATGAATTTTCATAGGATCATAGGGCAACTGAGTTTGCAAGGGAGCTTGAGAAACCTCTAAGTCCAACCTCCTGCTCGGAGCAGGGTCAGCCATGGGATCAGACCAGCTTGCTCAGTGCTCGATCCAGTCAGGTCTTGAAACCCTTAAGGGCTGGAGACTGCACTGGGTGGCAACTGCTCCCCTGCCTCGCTGTCCTCATGGGGAAAAAGTTTTTCTTTATATCTAGTCTGAAGTGCTCTTGTTTCCAGTTCTGCCCATTGTCTGCCATCATCCCACTGTGTACCACTGTGAAGAGCCTGGCTCTGTCTCTGTGACCTCCCCACAGGCAATGAGGGCAGCTGTTGCGTCCCCTCAAAACCATTGCTTCTCCAGCCTTCAACAAGCCCCAGTCACTCAGCCTTTCTTCCCAGGACATGTGCTCGAGTCTCTGACCATCTTGGTGCCCCTCTTCTGAACTTGCTCTCGCTTATCGAGTCTTCCCTATCTGGGGGTGGGAGTGGATGCTGTGTCCTGGATACAACCTCACGAGTGCTGAGTAGAGGAGATCCCTGGGCCTCCTGCTTGTGCTTTTGTTCAGACAGCTCAGGGTGCTGTTGGCCCTCTCACACTTCACATCTTTCTTTTCAAGTTGCGATGTGCCCAGGAGGTGGCATAGACCCCTCTGCATTGCTTTTTGAATGAGTGTCACCTCTTCTTAGGTACATTTCCACTCAACAGATTAAAAACTGTCTGAGGGGGTTTTGTTAACTTTCAGTAATTACTCCCAGCATCATAGAGTGTCTGGAGCATCACAGAGAATTTGCAGCACAGCTCCAGGTAGGAGCTGGATGAAGTTGTAGGAAAAAATAAGACTGAAAGTAAAAACTCAACAAATCTATGAACATAAGGTTTATGAAAAATCTTTAATGGCATATCATTAAAAAAGACTTATTCTGTCAAAATAGGTGAAGAATTGGTAGATAAAGCCACAATTTTTTGAAAATATGCATATCAGTTCTGCTCTGAAAAAGACTGCTAGAGAAAAGTCCCATGGCAGAGTAACTACTTCCAACTTTGGTGTTTTTAATGAAAGCTTATTCTTGGCAGGGTGACAGAAGGCCATGAAAATCATACCTACTGTTGTCAAACTAAATATTAGGCAGCCATGAACCCATAAAAATGGCTGAGTCTGCATCAGTCACCTGAGCCCTCTGGTTCTTTTTGGTGTAAAATGAAGTTTTAAGAGGGCCTTTATAGTGTGAACACAAAATGGGTGAGGTGTATTTATGAAGAGATGAAGTGCTAATCCTTTTAAACTGATAATGGCAATTTATTTAGGGCCAAGTAATACTTTGGCATTACTTTTTTATGTACAGAGGATTTCTGAAAATGGAAATAACTGGAAACAGCTATTTCAGGTCTCCCAAGCGAGAGCTAAAGCTGCAGGTGATGTTCCAAGGGTTATGAATTACATAGTTTCAGTTCACTCATTTAAGGTCAAGATGAACTTGTAGCCTTTGGTAAGAAGACCTGAGCCAGCCAGAAAAAGATTGAGTTACTTCTCCTCTCATGGGAGGCTCTTCTCTTTTGATGGAGGCTTCAGGCACTTGGGGGTCAGTGTCGAGCAGCTTGCACAATGTCCTCTTGGCTATGCCCCAAACCATCAAACCTTTTTCACTGGTTTTCCTCGCCAGCACTTGCTTAACCTTTACCAGCCCCAAGATGAGCAAAGCCATATAAAAAAGTAAAGAGAAAAACAGTCCAGATGGAAAGAGGCAACCAGATGTTTTGGTGAGGCTGGGATGATCCATTAACAAGAATTCTGTTTTGTTGCCATAAACATAAAAACTATTCTTGTGCATTGAAATACACCGGTTTTCGTTATCCCAGACCTTTGTTCTTCCCCTTCAGACATACATACGCTTCTGAAACTGCACTCTATTCTTTGTATCACGAGTATAATGGAAAAGAAATGGCTTCCTTGCTTGACTCTATCAATACTTTCTAGAGAATGATTTCCTAAAGAGCAGGAAACCTTGTGAGTCACTGATGTAGTCTCTCTGAAAGGATTCAGCCTTCCTAGGGCTGTTCCCAAATGATTAGAGCTGCAGTTCTTGCAGAACTCCTGACCTGAACGTGCATGTTCATAGATTCTCAGCAAATATTTGTGCAAGTTATTGTTTGTGTTTATTCAAATAAAGACTGTAAATTGGCTGGAGGATCCATAACCCTTGGACGTGATATTTTTAACACTGTTAATGGGAGGTATAGCTGTGTTTATTAGTGAGAATGCATAGTCTCAGACTATGCAAATGTGTAATCAAAAGAAATTCCTGAAAGAAATGTTTCCTTAGGTGTCATAACCTTCAATTTCCCTCCTATTAATAAATGATAATTTAGTCTCAGATCAGGAACAAAGCATGTGATTTGGACAGACTCTTACTCCTAACTGGCAGGGCCTCAAAGTACAAAGTTAAGAATGTAACAAATAATTCAAGAACAACAGGCAGGACATGTTTGCATCCAGAGTACCCAAACTTACTTGAAGAGCAAACTTGACACAACCATAGCTTCAGTTAATTCATAATTAACTAAAGGTAAGGAGACAAATTTGTAAAATGAAATAATTTTACTTCCCCAGGGCTACTTTCTGACTCCACTGATGTGGTTAGGTACCTTTCCTGCTTTTGCAGAGAGTGCATATGTTGAAGAATGATGTGAGGGGAAAAAACAGGTTCTTGAAAAAGATGATTGACTGTGATTATGCCTTGGCATTCTCAGCTTCATTTCTTATCCCACACAGCATGTGTTGAAGAACTTGTATGTGGTTTATGTGCTTTTTTTTTTTTTTGATGGTTAGTTGACTGTGCATCTCTTCCTTTGGTAGGATTAGGCACATACTGGAATGGGAGATGTCAGGTTCTTGAGAGTCAAGTGCCGAACTGCAGCATGTAACTGTAGCAAAGTTGTATCTTAACCTAACAGCACCTTGCTGAAATTTAGAAAGCGCAAAGTGTAGAAGAGAGATAATCGTGCTGAACTGGATGCGGTGGTCACTGCAAGTGGTCACGCATGTGGAAGAAGAAAGCTGAGTTTTGTCCTCTGAATCATGTCCTCTGACCTTATTCAACATAGAAGAAGGAAACAGAAAGACTGCCGGGGTACCACCTCTTCCAAGGCAAAGCAGATTGACCCAACTGTATTTCAGATTGTCTTCCATCCTTTCAAGATCCAGTCTCCATCCTCATAGCCTGCACTGGCTGCTGCATCTCTGTGTTGCTTGCTATCCCAGCCCCCAGCATGATTGCTGTACTGCTCTGAGTTCCTTTAAAGACAAAAGTGCAAATGGAAGAGGTCCAAGCTGCGTGTCAGGGTGTGGAGGGCAAATATATAGAGGAGTCTGTCAGGATGCAGTTTATATTTCAGCCTCTTCAGTTGATAAGGAACACCCATTTGGTATCACACACTTTTTGCTGCTCAGCTTAATCACTTGCTTGAAACTGGTAGATTAAGTGAATGGCTGTGTAAATTCACTGAATTGGGATTTGCTTCCTTTTGATTGTTTGAAATCTAAGATGTAATGGTAAGTCTTTACTTCTTATTTTAACAAAACCTTTGTCCATCTGTCTTCAGAACCTTGTTTCCAAACGTAGTAAAGTATTCTAATAACTGCCCTACTGCCAGAGTGATGCGAAGCTCTCCAAGTTCACATCACCAGGGCTTTACAGAGTACTGAGCGCGTTCCAGGTCTCAGAGATTTACAAGACCAGGAGTTTGAAAAGGTTCACGCTCACAGGAAACTGCCGTTCTCACGGTTGAAACTTGCTGCGAATCTCCAGCAAAAGTGTGAGTTGAATATGTTTGTACTGGTTTGCACAGGTTCACTTGACTTGCTTAAATTTGTGTGTGCCATTGCAGCCCGCTTCTGTGCGGTTAACCACATATGCAAATTTAAAGGGCTGGCATGTACGGTGTGCTCTCAACCTGCTGTTGCAGAGGGTAAAACCACGTTTGCTAAGGAGAGCAGTGCTTTCCATGTGTGTTTGCAGGATACCATAAGGCCACTCACACTAAAGAAAGTCTCTCTTCTGCATTGTTTTCTAAGGGGGCAGGACTCTCCCTTTGTGCCATTCCTGCATTCCTTAGCTGTTCGGCAGTATGTCATTTCTGGACAGCTATAAATTAGTATAGTATATATTAGGATAATGAAGAGGGGCAGGGCAGAATAAAAGAGCTCAACAGGAAGGAAATTCACTGGGAAGAAACAGAATTAGTGGGGCAAGGAGTGGGGCAGTTCCTGAGGAACAAAAAAACTTGACAGCATGTGACAGACATAGAGAAGTGAGAATAGATAATATGAGCGGGTGCAAAATATTTTCTGGTTAGTAGACGACTCGGGGCAGATGAAGAAATAGGTGAATAAGAGTGAGGGAATATAAAGGAAAAAGAAGTCCTTTCTGATGCAAGTTTAACAAAAGAAAATGAAATAACTTATATCCACCTTGATCATACATTAGGTTAGTGTGAACAAAAGCTTAGTGGCTTTTTGATGGATCCATGCATAGTGCCAAAACACCCCTCCAAATTCATCCTGTAGATCAACAGTGTAGCAGATGTGCTCAGTCTTTTGCCTTCAAGGATTGTTCTCTGAATGCTTATAGTAGTTAATTGCAAATTGAACAGCTCAGTTGCTCACTGAAATAATTAATTAGTAAGATGAATCTCTCTACTAAGTTAGCAGTGCAGAGGTCTACAAGCAGGGTGCCTGCAGAAACATAAATGTGCAAGCTGTTTGTAATCCTTACAAGTCTGATATGTAAAAATTGAGATTATTTCCACAAGAAAACATTTTTGTGCATTATTGAGGCAGGAAAAATTGCAAACAGAAAATTCAACAGATACAATATTTTCCCCTTCTCTTGGGGTGTTTTATTTACTTTAAAGTAATCAGATTTTCAAAAACTAAGTGAAACTTTGGTCGATAACAAGCTTGCAATAGTTCATTTTAAAGTCTAATTTAAACAAAGAATTGGCTGACTAAGCAGCTTAGGCTGCATGTGTTTTGAAAGTAACTAAGACACCATTATCCCAGCGTGATAAGATAAAGTACCAGATGCGTGTACGAAAATGTTCCTCAGTCCATCTTGGAATTAATTTTTTTAAAAAAAAATGTTATTTTATCCTTGACTAAAGTAGTTTTTGAATAATTATATATAATATATATATTTTTGAATAAATATCTTTTGACATAGAGAGTAGGTTTTCCCCCTTTATGCAGACAGGGATGTTTGAGTTACACAGGTGCAATTCCTTTTTTTCAATGGCAGAGTTTGGCCCCGTGTATGATTTCGAGCAATCCAACTGCAGTATTTCCCTCCTGGTTTGGAAACATGAATGAAGTTATATATTTCCCATATCTTGACTGTTCTGGCATTCCTCCCCAAAAGGGAGGAAAAACCTTATAAAGTTTCCTTTGGCCCAAAAAAAGCAGGAACACCTGCTGCAGCTGCCAGTGGCAGGCTGGCTGCGCACAGCCGGGGGAAGCTGCAGCTCCTCGCCACGGGTGCCTGCAGCAGGGCCCACGGGGTAGCCCACGCGGGGGCCTTCCCGGGAAGGGGAGAAGCCACCCTGGGGTACTGGTGGCTGGGAGAGGGGCCGAGGAGAGCAGGGGTGCCTGGGGTGTGCTGGCCAGAGGAGCGCCTGGCAGCGGAGAAGCACTAGAGCTGCGGTGCTCTCGGAGGTTTTACAAAGAAGGAAATCCCATCCTTGCATTCGGTAAATACAGCTGCCTGGCAAGGAGGGTGATTGGGAGCGACGGGCTGCGCGCACTCCCCTCCTCTCCCCCCAAGAAGGAGCTGGGGCTGTTTCAGGTGACACTGGGGAGAAAGCTGTGGCTGCTGACCTGCCGTTTTCGTGCCAAATAGCACATTCCCTCTCAGCAGAGCTGGCAAGAGGTGGCCTGTCCTGGCCACCATGCTTAGAGACCACTGGTCTCTGCAAGGGCTGAGCAGGCGCAGGGCAGGCCCCGGGAGTGCCTTGCAGGGACCCCCCCTTGCTTTCCCCTGCGGTGCAGCCCCTGAGCTCCAGTGCCTGCTGCAGCTGTGGGAACTGGGGGGGAATGTGGGATGGCTGGGGTGCAGCAGGAGGCTGCCAGGCAATAGAAAGGCTTAAAGCACAGAAGCACTATGACCTCTGAGTCCGTGGTCCCCTTGTGTCTTTGAACAATTTGTGAATTTATTCTGACTTCAGTCTCTCTTCTTTTTTCTTCCCTGCAAACATAAGCTTTAAATAGCCTGTTGAGAAAACTAAGAGGCCACAAAATATTTTTAAAGCTTATGGGAACATATGAGAGAGTTAATTTTCCAAAAAGCAAATAATTGCATTACTGTATTCAGACGCTGAAAACTAAACAGTCAAATGTTTGTGCTTGCTCACTCTCAAGGCTCCGACTCCCAAACAAATTATGGCAGCTCCACAAATTACTGTGCTTCAGTGGTCCCACCGACTGCCCATGTGTGTGCTTTCAGCTCATGGCTGATGCAAAGCAATGCATTCTCTTTTAAACCTAAAAGAAAAAGGATTAAGCTACCCAATATTAGCTTGTATTTGCTGAGAGCGTGCACATGGACACAGGGGGTTCAGTTTGACTCGTGGTAATTTGTTAAGCTACGAATGAATGAAACTTAATTGAGAACCTCAGTCACACGCACACATGGGATGCTGTTTGCCTACTACTTTGGAGCTTGTGAAATGAAATCCACGAAGAGAGGAACACCATCTGAAAGCACAAGACTCTTTCAGGGTGGATAGGTTTAGTTCCCTCCTTTGCAATAGACTATTTTGTGGCAGAGAGCATATCACTGGTTGTCTTTTTCTCCATTTCGCGCTGTGTAAAAGCGAGGCTGATAAATGACAGTTTTGTATTTCACTCGGAGTGTTTGGGGGATAAATGTGTTGAGGGCTGGAAGTACCTAGATGACTATAAACAGTAAGAATAAGCTGCCAAAGCCAGGTAACTTAATAAACAATGTAAGCCTGGTCAAGTCTTTGCTAATGAATGTGAAAACCCATCTAGAGATATCACTTTGCATTTTGGGGGCAAAAAAAAGAACAAAACAAACTGTCAGATTTCACAAAATCACCAAGCCTGCATGTTGTTCCCTGTGCCTCCACACACAATATCATCTTATGTATCCCCTGCTCACAGACGACGTGAGTATTAAGAAGGAAAAATGAGCATTCTATATCTAGCATGTGAATTCTGCCAATATGTGATGCATTAAGCTTCATCAAAGGGTTTGAGGTCCAAGAGAGCATACTGATATGGAAGCCACATTAGACTTGATTGTTAAATGACTTGAAAGATAGATGTAGGTATTAATGTGGCGCACCTGCAGTTCTTCCCCATCCACTTTGATCTAGCAGATGATAATTTGTAATGGCATCACCTCAACCCCTGCTCCACCTGCAGTTTGTTAGGATGGCAGCCAATGCACATTATGGCTCAGTTAGTGGCAACCAAGATGTCTGTTAACCAAAAAAAAAAAAATCAATTGTCATTTATCAGCAAGCCTTCCCCCAGTGAGTGCTGCTCGTGAGGTGCTGGTGCTGCCCACTTGATTCCACATCTGCTTCATAAGTGTCTGTGACGCTTTCTTGCCTGTCCCCCTCCCTAGCAATTCCCATGTTCTTGGCTTTCTACACGCCGGTACTTGGAAGCACCACTAATGATGGTGGATGGGAGAATGGCTTCTTGCCGGCTCGGGCGGGTGCCTGCTGTTCAGGAGTGGTACTCCACCAGCCTGCAGCTGACAGAGGGCGGCGTTTTGCGCGGGGCAGAACAAGTAAGAGGGCTGCTTCTGCATCCCGTCGTCTGGCAGCTTGGCAGGGGGAGCAATCAGACTCATGTCAGCAAGACAAGAATTTTAATTGAGAATGAAGCCGCTCAAGCTCATTAAGCTAGTCTTAATTTGTAGCTTAAAGGTAGCTAGTTTCCATTAAAAACAGATATAAATATATGCACGCACTTTGACCTGCTGGGTGCCTTGGGTTTTCTTTCCATCACAGAGCTTCCTAGGGGCTGGCCACCCTCCTAAGGGAGCAGACGAGGGGGGAGGAAAAAGATGAAATTCCCACTGCAGTTCTCAGCAGAACCCTTGGTTTGGGGAAAGATTTTGCTTTCCTTCCAAGGGAAAAGACAAGGCTCTGATGCCCCAGGGTCCTTCAGCTTTGAATGGAGGCATGTGCATACCTTCAGTGAAAAGCAAGTGGGTTTGGTGAGCCCCACGTCTCCTCCTGTTGTGAGGGTGTTGTTTTGGAAATATCTTTAACTTCTCTCCGACTGCCTCAGGAAGCTAATAAGAAAATGTCTCTGTGCTGGGAGGAAAACTTTTAACCTGTCTGCATCCAGTTGGCCACCTTATCTAAATTAAAGCAGAGGACATGGAGGTGAGCATTGTGCTACCAGGTGTTTCACAGAATAAGTTCCTCACTGTGACCTAGGTTTAATGGCAGCTTTTTGGTCTTTTTAACATCTTCATCCTCAGTTTCTCACAAAGATACAGAGAACACACCATTTCCAAGTGACCATGTTACAAATTCCTCTCTTACTAATGGGAAGTATCTCTGTTTCTTCTCCTTTTGCACCAACAACAGTTCTCCAGGTGTGTTATTCAAATGTCAAACACAAAGATGGGATTTTTCAGACAATGTCGGGTACATGCCAGGTGCATGCACAGCATCAGAAATGTTCCGCAAGTCTGCTGTTTAGTTTGTATGTGGTGTACCTGCAATATATGGTAGAAAACAGTGGTATGTGTTTGTGGAGTATGTTGTATTACAGCCTTTACGCAGTACCAGTATTTGGATGTTCCCCTCATCTCCACCTCTCTTTCCCCTTCCTCCTGTCTGCCCCCAGGGATCATCTCTGGGCAAGAGAAGTGTGTGTCTGCAAGCCAGTAACAGACATCTTAAAAGGTAAAATAAGGATTCAGCTGAAGGGTAGGTTTGCTAAGGTTGCTAAAGCAATGTTAACATCAAGATAATAGATTTTATGGAAAGACACAGAGGAAATAATTGCCTGTATGTATAGCTGTAGTGTGCAGTAAGTTCAAGAAAGATAGTTATAAATGCCAAACATGTAATAAAGCCATAAACAGATCCATAACCAAGGACAATGTCAGATCTTCTGAAAGTTCAACCTTTCTGATTATTTTTTTTTTCGTTCCCCCCTCATGTGGTTATGACATAGTCCTGTTTGAGATCTGAGAAATAAGAACAAAGCCTCTTCTCTTCAAATGTATACCCATAACATGAATATTATTATGTATAACTACTGTTAGTAGTTCCTGTTCTGAACACACTTGTTGCAAATATTGCCTTTAGAAAACTTAATACTTTTTCACTGAACGAGACTACTGTCCCTCAGCAAAAGGTAATCAAAGAAATACATTTTCATCATTGTTCTTTGTGTTGGTCACACAGTTCTTTCCAAGGTTGTCCAAGATGACACTTGCAAACATTTCTCAGTATGCTACTTTTTCAACCTGCTAAAATTCTGTTTTGTGCAGTTAGGTGTACAATTCTGTAATTCGCTGCTCGCTTCAGAGGTTAGTATTCAGGAAAAAAAAAAGGAGATAATAATAGTTGTTCAATCATATTAAATAATAGTCAAAAAGAGACACAAGATTTATGATTCTGTGTTTTGGAGCCATGTAGGTAAAAAGGCAGGAGGCAGAGAGTCCAAAACATGCATAGACTTACAGTCAGGGGAGCTATAGCCAAATATTATGAAGACATTTCTGTCTTTCAGTCAGCAAGTGTTAAATTAAGAACAACAGTTGATAATGTCCTTCAGGAAGGATGTCTCTTCATCCCTGAAGCTATAAGATGTATGACACCACCAGTGATGAATTCCCGGGGCCGCAGGAGAACAGAATGCCCTTGGATCCCCTGTTCTCCAGCGTCCTCAGAAGCAGGCTCCCCACATGTGTCATTGTCGAGGCAAGCCTGAGGATGCCTCTTGGTTTTCTTTAAGAACTTAAATGACAAAAAGAACGTAAAGCAATTCCCCAGCTCCAGATGTGGATCCGTATTTGAACAGAGCAGAAGGCAATGAACGTACTCGTGTAGGGCCGCATCCAGAACAGGATAGCTCCGCAGCATAGTGGTACCCATTTATCAAGTAAACCTATTCAGTCAAATAAAAATCCCAACTGATTCCGACAGCCACCTGGTGGTGTGTATGCCATTGCCAAAACTAACAACATATCAAATGAAAGAGCTGATCACAGCTACAGGCTAAATCCTGCACAGAATTATGACTTGTCTGATCATATCCCATTTTAAAGGGAATAGCTTACTATTTACTGCTAAGCAGCTGTATTCCAGACCTTACACTACAATTACAGGCTGTGCTGGTATTGTCTGCCTGCCTGTTTACGGTGTTCATGGGCATCTTCCATGCATGAAACTTCTGAGATAGCCTGTCAATATAAAAATACACTCCCACAGTTTTTGGCGTGAATGAAAGAGTCTGTGAAGACGTTTTGTTTTGGAAGAAGGTATAGGTTATATTTTATGATGTAATTGTACCTCAGTTTAAGACAAATACAGTGGAGGGGCTAGAAGTCCCTTAAGGGCCTCGTATATCTGGGGTCCCATCAATACCAATGCCAACAGTCGTAATAAAACAAGCACATAATAGTCAATGATTCTGCTCAGTGAATCCTGGAAATGGTGACCCTCATCCAAATCTCTCTGCTCCAAGAAGTAAGTGGAAACATAGGGTTAATAAAAAAAGAAGGCTTTCTTAAAGCATTTTCAGAAATTAACAGGCTGTGCTAAAGGACTGAAAACATTCAAATTGTAAGACAAAATTTTATCTGTGGAGAGATTCAGTTCAGATTCTTTGTGTGTTTTATTCTGTGGATTGGCTACATTATCTTATTTGAAATGGCTTATCTGCCTGTAAGTGGTTTCATTGCCGCTTATTATTTCAAATGTATTTGTCTTTATACTATTTATATGGCAGTTTTAAGTACCTTCAGTAGAGATGTGCAAAGCCTCTCTCAGATTCAGCATGTGAATACACATATAGCACATCTATTTCATGTAGGAGACTAATTCAAAATGTGATTTTATTTTTAAGCAAGCATTTATGACCTGCTTTGACTAAATAATTTGTGATTTGTCAGGGGTGTGTGAGGACTATATATCATAAGCCATTATCTGACATATCCTCCTTCAAAGATGTAAAGCAGAGACAAGTCCCATCTTAGATCTTTGTTCAAAAACATCAAATTTTTGACGGCTAAAGAAGTATTAAATGAAAATTCTAATACTGATTCTAATTTCTGAGCACATACAGAAATGTCTGGGCTGAGGCCCAGATATCCAAGCCCTTCCAAATAATCCACCTGTCTTCTCTCACCCTTCAACTCTGCATCACCAAATTAGGTCTACAGGGTCGTGATGTAATATGGGAGTCTTAGGCATCTGGGGTGAGAGATCCTCTGGAAATTAAGCAGCAGCTACCTCTGATAGCCTGGAGTGAAGCGCTGGGCTCTTCTCCTCTCTACTGGAGTCTGTAGGCACTCAGCTGGCCACAAGCAGGAGAATCCTCTTTCTGTGCTCTCTCCTTTTCATGGGGAAAGAGGTGGGGAAGGGAAAGAGTATAGTGAAGCAATTAAATGATCTTCAATTTCCACACTTAGAAAGGTCATTGGGGTGTATGGAAGGGAGCTATGTCACTGGATTTGTCTTGCAACAAAAATAAACTACTACTAATTTTAAAATGGTTACACTTACAGTGAAACAAAAGGAAAAAGACAATCCTGAATAGGGATCTTTATTTGAAAACTAAACATCTAAATCTCAATGAGCACTTTGAATAGATATAACAGGCCTTCAGTGGTATTACAAAGAGAGTCTTTTTTTCTTAGTCTACATTTCTGTGTGGGTCATGCAAGCTTGTTACCATCTATAACCCTGAAGTATAGGTGTGTGTGGTTAGGCAGTTCTTTGACCCCAGAGGAATGTGGAATCTCAATACCTCACAAATTATCTCTTCAATTTACAAAACAGTGTTGTAGAAGACACTGCTGCAAATGCTACTCTTTGAGTTTCTTCTCAAGTACCTGTGAAAATTCTCCAAGATCTAGGAGGTCTAAGATGTCATATTCCTGAGGATATTTCTGCTTAATGGTAGAAATATATTTGTGGAAGAGGGAAGAATCTGTTGCTTGAGAAAAGGAAAACATTCTGGATTTTCCTCCACCTGTGGGTTGCAAAGTGTTGTGGTGGTTGCTCTCACATCATGCTCTCGTGGTGCTCTCGAAGGTCTGCACAAAAGCTGAAATAGGCATTGTGAAATAGTGAAAGTGAGATGCTAGCATTAAGGACTTGGATTATGTTAGAACAATCCATGTCATAAATTGTCAAAGCATGAAGGTCTGCATTTGAAGAGCAAAGGTGTACTAACTAGCAGGAAAAACACCCTGAGTGGTAAGGCATGCTAGACCTGTGGTCCTGTTATTATGGCTTAGGGGGAATATGCCATGTGCAGGCAGCTGCTACTGATTCAGTTCAAGTTTGCAGAAAAAACTAAGTAAGGTGATGCCCACAGGGTGTTACTTGTGCTTATTACTGCTGGGGACACTAGACTGCTCGGTGTGACTCCTACTGATTATGTAATTTCAGAATAAATTGAATAAAAGGCCAGAAAATGCACTGTCAGGAACCCTTTTGACCAGGAGTGAGGGAAACCATTAAGCAGTAAGAATCTCAGCCAGATACTTCTATCTCATTTTATTTGATCATTTTAATGGTTTACCATTCCCTTGACTGACTTTTATGACAACTTTGTCTTCATTGTTAAAGTTTTTTTTAAATTTAGTTTTTTTAAAATTATTTTTACATGTGCCACTATTTCCCTTTCAAATGGAAACTGAATAGGGGTGGCTTTTCCCAATGCTCGCTTTGTCAAATCAGCAGAGACAATTGAACTAGAAGTTCCCTTTGATAATTTATGATCATAGGATCATCTTTTTCTGGAACAAGCCTATAAAAAAAAAAAAAATCATTCCTTGATTCATTTCAGCTTATAAGCATTTCTAAAGATCATGGAGATAGTGGTCATGTTTTTAAAGTGACAAAACTGGGAGCTGGATTTTCTGGCCTTCTTAGACTTCTCAAGAGGCCTATTCACTTACCTCATTCTTTATTTTTTAACATTTTGATAGCTAACACATATTAGAAGCTCCCTGTATGTATTGGGAGATGTTAACTTTTGTTCATGTTGTTAGCCCAGCTGACAGGACTCAGAAGTCAAAACCGGAAGCTGTCTTCAGAATATTGTGACTGTTCATCTCTTATTTGTTCACCTGTAAAATGAGGATTATTTCCTGATTCACAGTAACAAAACCCTATGGATATCTGTAAAGTACATTGAGGACTTGGTTAGAAAATTTTTATGAACAAATGCAAAAAACCTCATCAGTTCATAGAGTTACAGGCTGCCAGTGGAAGAAAATGTAATACTACAAAAACTGAAACAGAGGTCTGGAAAATAATTTTATTAGATTTAAGATTAAAAGGCCTTTTCCTTTTCAATTTCATCCAACTTTGCTTTTTGAAACTAGAGACCGTGGAAAGGTGGGGTGGGTAATTGGTTTTGTTTGAATGTTTTGAGTGCCTCATCTGGGAGAAATAAAAGGGAACTCCTATTTTCTCACAGGTGGAGAGTCAATACTTGATCAAGATCAAGATCAGCAACACAAACTGATTGTTTCAAGCAGCACTTTTTTTCTGGTTTATATTTATTTTACATCCAATAATTCAGATAAGCAAAATAGAGGTGGATAGATTTAAAAAAAAAAAAATAAAAAAGAAGAAAAAAGGAGAATTAGGCTTTGTCCTGATACAGAAGGAGAATACTGGTCACCCTGTGGGAGAAATCAGTAAAGGTTAGGTGATGTGTTGGACAGTCAGGAACATGTGAAGGTAGCAAAAGTTCAAAGCAGAGCATTTTGAGCATGTGAACATGGGGAGTGAACAGCCAGCAAAACAGACTCTCTGAAAAACGAAAGCAAGGGTGGAAGAAAGACAAAAGACCTCAAACAGCAATGAGAAAGGTTTGAATTTTTTTCTATTCACAGGAAAGCACTGACAGGAGCTTAGGAGCAGAGGCTGGGAACAGCAGGTGCAAAACTGAAATCTAACAAGCGTGGGTGCTCTTATCAAGGGGGCTTAGTCCCATTTCGCTTTTGCGACCTTCCTGGCATGAAGAGCCATTCAAACCTCTCCTTGCTAGTGCAGTATCTGTGCCGGGAGGGGTTTGGACCACGTGTCCAGTTCATATCACTGTTCATTTCATGTGCTGACAGGTTGCCATATGCCCTGAGCCTTTTTCTCCCATCTCTTCTTTTCTCCCCCTCAGCTGGATAATTCCTTTTCTCTATGTGAGATATCACTTGTGGTCACCAAAATAAATACTATTTCAGTGAATTAAAGAAAATGGATGACAAGTTTCTACAGAGAATGTCTTTCAATTTCTTGTGTGGCATTAAATATTAAGATCTTTTCTGCCTGTAATTAAACTAGTCTTTTTGCCTTTATTGCTGCATCCATCTGATCAGTTACTCACATGATAAAAAAACTTGGTGGTGTTTGTATATTTGCTTTATAGCAATAGCTTATTCACGACAGACCTTTTTGTGTGTCTAGTGCATTAACATATTGTTGTCTTTTAATCTGGTGGCTCAGTAGACTTTAGGCTAGCTAAAAAGAAGGGTTGAATGAAAGTGAAAGAGAAGAACAGAGATGAAGAAGCAAAAGAATGTTAGTGGAAAAATGAGAGAAAAAGCTACAAGTTCTAATCTACAATGGTAACAGATTTTGTTCCAACTGGTCAGGAGGCAAATGCAGAAACCAGTGCAGCTGCTGAGAGTGTAAACCAAAGAACTTCTGGGAAAGAAATTGATTATTCCACTCAGTAGGACTGCTTGGATGTTAATTTGTCCAGTGATGAATTTGACAGTAGAGCCGATACCCATGAAGGTATATGTTCTATTTTCTCACAACACTTTGCTCATCCCTGGGAATTTATATCTGGATTGACCAAATAGCAAAGTGTCTTACAACAGAAAATCCAAATATCCCTTAAAGAGGTATCACTCACAGGAAGATAATAGAAGTAATAGAGAAAAAAAGGTTTCTAGCAACAAAAGTATTTAACAACTAGTTGAATTAACAATCTACAGTAATTTGGGTGGCTTGACAAATGTGATTTCTTTTTTGCAACTAAGATAAAAAATATGAAACCCCAAATGCTACATAAAAATTTATTGCTTTGGCAAGCAAAGGACATTTTCATTGCTGACTCTGCTTCGTTTTAAAAAATTAACACTATAGAAAGAGGTCAAGATATTTTATTCTCACAAAGAATGACTCGGTTTATTACTCTGATCCCTGTACAAGTCATAGTCCAAACTACAGTTGATCCTAAATCACACAAAATTATAGTGATTGTTGTTACTACATGAAAAAATTACACAGAAAACTTTATTATTTATTAAATTTAGTTATCATTAGCAAAATAGGAGAAAATGTGAATATTTTGTCTGGAATTTATTCATTGATGTACATGAACGCAGAACAAAATATTTATCATCCTTCCTCAAAACCATGTCAGAAACTGCATTGGAAGATTGAATACAAAATTACCGCTGCAATGCATTTGAGGTTGTGATTCTTAAAGATATGGTTTTAATGATACTTTTGAAGTCTGGGATGTGGGACTTCCTGCAGTCACAGCTGGGTGTGGGTGCAGATCTAAGGCGACTGTCAGAGTGCCTGGAGTGGGATCGTCTTCAGACACAGGGCTCCTGCCTTTAACAAGTACAAGTGTGTGTGTGTGACCATGCACAGCTTTGACTCTGCAACCAAATGACGGCCTACGGGTCCCTAAGTGGCCTCAGCAAAGGTAATTGGTACCAAATTATATAATATGACATTTAGTTGACTTTTGGGATTTTTTCATTCTTTTTTGTAACTATTGCTGGACATCTGGATTTCTTTTCTTGGGTCCTTTTTTATTCTCTTTCTTCTCTGAAGTTTTGTATTCTTTTAGATTAGACCAGGATGAATGATGCTTGTTTACCATATAAAGTCATATCCTTTGCTTGCAAAATCAGTCATTTTCAAATCCAAGAGCAATTTACACAAAATTTCACAGTTTTATTGGTCTCCAATGGCAAGATATAATTTCAGAAACAGACAAACCCTCAAGAAAACAAGAATTTTCTTATGTCTCTCTGCCTAGCACTAAGTAGTCAGTTGGGGAAGGGGGAAGGAAAGGAGGAAGTAAGCAGTTTATATTAATCTAAGTAGATGGTTTTGCCAAAACTACCCATGAGACATCAGCAACCTTTTCTTGAGAGACGAAGCAATCTTTCTCTGTGATATTTCAACAACTTTTTTGCAAAGGAAATGCTTTCCAAACTCTGCAGTACTTGATAGCCTTGAAAATAACGTGTCCCAGTTCCTAAAAAATAGGGAGTACAGAGACTGGGAAGAATCAGTGTTTGTGTCACTTCTTTTCAAGGTGAAGTTTTAGGGCCATTAATTCAAAAAATTTCCAAGATAAACTCCAAATCCAAAGAAAATGAGTGTCATACGCACCATCCTCTGGTGTTGGAGAACCATGCTGGAGAACAAGTGTTAAAAATACGTAACCTGCCCAAACATAGTAAGCGATCTTTATTTCTTTGTGCCTTAAGTTGTTGAAAGACACTTTAATTAAAAAACAAGCAGAGAGAGTATTGGTTTAGTATGAACTGGGGCAACACAAGCATTGGAAAAAAGAAGATAAGTTATTAACGTAAGAAAATGAAAACAGGAATGAAAAATTTGATTTTCTGCACAGAAAGGGGATATTTAGCTCTTATTAAGAAGGGTGAAGTGATAATAACTGGGAATTGGATTAATCTGAGAGCAAATAGAAGAATAGACTTCATACTGTGTGTTTAGTGACTAGTAGTCCTGCAGCAACAGAGGGGGCACAGTGGACAACTTTGGGCTCTTTTAAAAGGAAGAGAGGAGATGATGTTGGCAAGAGGAAAAAAAGTAGTGGAGAAGCTGTGCTGAGAGTCATCTCCTGGAGACAGCAAAAAAAAAAAAACACCCCAAGCAGTAAGATTCAATCGCCTAAAGTCATGTAAACAGCAGGGGGACTAACAAAAAATATGGGAACCTTCATGCTAGAGGATGAAGAAATGTGAAAACACAAAACGCATGATGCAAGGGTGTACCAAGGGGAAAATAAACATGATTCAAGAATAACGTCAGTTGAGACTTTTTTGACAGGATCATTTTAAAGCTCATGCTTTTAATGGAACCTGTCAGTATGGACAAACTACTATCAGAAAAGTATCCTTTTGGTCAAAATTAGAGAAACCCCGGAGACCAATCCCAAAATACCTTGCATCGTTCCAGAGGAAATACTGACTTAAGACGTGGGAGGATAACAGAACAGGAAACCAGTGTGATATTAGCTATTCCAGTGTGTGAGCCTCAAGTTTATTGTGAAAACCTGAAAAAATCTGCCCAATGAGTAGTTCCGAAAGCACAAAAATGTTCAAGATAAGAATACTTCTGTCTCAGTGCATCCGTATTTGGGTCTTGAGAGAGAGAGAGGAGCATTTGAGTCTTAAGTAATTTTTGTTTAATTTCTATAGATTTATTCACAGAGATTTGCATAATATTACTAGAGGTTTCAGGCTTTATATTTCTTGTTTGCTTTACTAAACAAATCAATTTTAAAGTGTCCTATTTTTAATCACTAAAATAAACGTGTAACTGGACATAAGGTAAAACTGCTGTCAGCAGAGATATTTGTTAGCACTCTGGGGAAAAAAAAAGTAATGGAATGCAAAACCTTGATTACTAACTTTAGTCTTCTGAATGAATATTTAGCAATTTTTAGGTTTTGTAATATCTACCAAACAATGTCTGACCCAATTTACCATTCCAAATGTCCAGAATGCTAAGAATGATTGTTGAGGCATATAGCATTTTAAAAGTTTGGGTTTTTTTCTGATTTCTAAATATGTTGTACTGTCTCTATACTAATATATCTGTGCTGCTTATGTATAGATGCTGGGACTGTTGAGGAATTTTTTTATTGTTGTAAAAGTGGTATATTTTTGGTAAAGAAAATCTCATCCTGAATCTACCTCAGCCTCACTAACCAAATTTAATGGAAGTAACTGAAAGGTGGGGGATATTCCCTTAGGTGTTCTAAGCAAAGAACTGGAGTGCCTAGTCTCACTAAGATGCTCTGAAGGCTTATTAGGTATAAAAACATACCCGTATTTTATTGTGAAACCCTGACAAATTGAGCAGGCTACACATTAAGGATATTAATTTGGTCAGCTATGTCATCATCTTTTTTCTTTTCTCCTTTACATCCTGATGTTTAATGTAACTTCAAAATCTTACTCATATGGGTGTAATGAACATAAAATCCATAATGCGTGCAGCTACTTTTGACTTTTAAGTCGTCTTTCCCTTCCCTCCATCCCCATAGTTTTTTGGCATTGGTTCTTAAACTCAGTCTTGGAGAGGGGGAGGAAGTGTGGTAAACATAACGATTTGAAATGGTTTTAGGTCTTTACACTTAAAATTTACTTGGATTTATAAGAAGAATCACATACCTTTCAAGTGAAATTGCATATTCAGCCCCAGAAATGCTCAAGCCAAGGAGATAAAAGTAGAAAATGAACAAAGCAGAATTACGTTTAGGAGGATCTCTGCTGTGGAACTCCGCAGACACTAAATGTTGAAAAACCCTCTTATTTCGGCATAGCTTCAGACTCAGCAGTGGACTGCTGCTAACTTCTGGAATTGAAAGAAGTCAGAATCAGAAAATGTAATGTTAGTATCTTACATCATATCTCAATAGGCTTGAGCTTAACCCTTTTGGGTTTTTTTTTTCGATCTTTTTGAGAACAAGGAAAATTGTATTGCCTGGGCTGCAAAGAGATTGGTAAGAGGGTCTCAGTGAAGAAGTACGAAGTCAAGATAAAATAACTATGTATAAACTGGAAAACCCGGAGGAATACAGGAAAATTACCATTTTAATGTATAAAACCTGTTCTGGAAAATGTTGGCCAGATTACTCTTCACTGAAAATAGTCTAGGGGTACCTAGTACTAGATACTAGAAGAAGTAGCAATTTAAGGTTGAAATATTTCTGCAAGTCACTTAAATATCCGTACTATTACATGCTTACAAACTTCAGCCTTAGAAAACTGTTGTATCCCAAACAGAATTGTTTATGACTCTCAACTAGTTCTGCAAATAAATAGCTTAAAATGTAAAATAATTGGGGTAAACAAACTGCTTGAAATAATGGAGGAAGCTTTGGAAACACAAACTTGAAAAATGAGCTTCCCTTGCACCCAAATCTTTAAAAAAAACTGCAGTAGCTTTAGCTGTGTCCAACATATTGGATAACATTAAGGTGCTGAAGTCTGCTTTTTCTTTCAGTATAATATGCATTTGAAGAAAAAGAGAAATTTTAGTTCATTTTTTATCAATTCCACCTTTGTTGCATGAATTGGAATTATTCTGCTGAAATCAGCATTTACTTTCAACTGTATAGCAAGGTGCAGAAAACCTATGCTGGGTTCTTCCAGTGATGTACTTACATATTTTCATCATCCTTCCTTTAATTGATAGTGAGGGGTGATCTTTGCTATGGGTCACTCAAGAAGATTTGATGGTTTAGGCCATCTCTTCTTTTTTTTTTTTTCTCTTCCCTTTTGGTATGTTTAAATTTAATTTATTTGATTGCCTGTCACAATTGCTTCAATGATCTCATCGTCCCTTCGGTGATCTCCCTCTTTTTTTTTTTTTTTTTTTCTTTTTTTCCCCTAAGTAAATTTTTAGTACCTGGAATGGCAGGACACAATGGACTGGAACAAGGGAATCAGCCTGAGATTATTCTACTGCTAATATGGCTTTGTCCTACTCTAGTGAGATGATTGTGCAGCAACATTTTCTGAAGGGTAAGCCTAAATCTCTGCTCTATAATGATTCTTCAGGGTAAGATTTCCTTCTGTTAAATACTTTAGCAAGACCACTAACAGTCTCTTTTTGTATCATTCTGCCTACTATACCGCCCATTTAACTTCATTTAACTCCTGGATTTCTGAGGTTGCCTCATACCTGCTCAATAACAGGATTTTACAATGCTGAGCGCTGCTCTGTTGTCCCCAGATTTGATAAGAACAACCACGGTGTCCCTACTTTCTGAAATTCCGCGATGGTTTCGTTTCACTGTTGTCATGACCATAGCAGAGTTTACTCTTCCAGAGGTAAAGAGCAAAAGGAGGAAAGACAGCAGCTGGTACCAGTAAATAGATATTGCTGAATTTCAGTTATGTGAACTCAAGAAGCAGATTAGTCTTGCCTGAAAATAAATTGTCAGGCCTTAAATGTTACAGGAATAATTGATTATTAGTTCAGCCTCAGCAAGGCAGATAGTAACCATCAGAAAGAAACTTCCCTAACTTCTCAGGACTGACAAAATTAAGCTCGTGATGTAATTTTATCACACCACATATCCAAGTTTACCGCCTGTCCCATAGATTAAATGGATGGTCTACTCTAATCCATAGATTAGAAAGGAACACTAATGGGGAAAAGTGTTTAGAGAAAGCTGCAGTGTCTGTATGAGCTTCCTTCAACAAATTTGAGGCAGAATTTAGCACACCAGTACACTTAGACCATAGACTTAATTCTTCCCCTTGCTCCCTTCAAACAGTGCATGAACATCAAATCCTTGGTATTCCATTAGGTACCTGAGATTGCTTGGGTTTAGTTCTCTGGGATCGCAGTTACATTGCATGCACTGCTGACATTTAAATATCAGCCAGATGTTGTGATTTTATTTTTTTTTTCAACTCTGCTAGCCAAATTGTATGAGTCACTGCTTGCTGATCAGGATCATGCAACTTGCTGGAAGAATCTTTCTGGCAAAAATTATCATCCTATTATGATCTTCTTCCTACCTCTCCCCAGTGATTCTATTTAAATGCATTCTGCTTTACAAAGGAAATCAAAGTTGTTAACTGATTAATTGCAGAGTCACAAATTCTGCAATAAACTGCAATAAGTTTAGATATACTGAAGCAAGAATTCATCCTCCACTCTTAGAAATGTTAAAAATGTCAAATGGAGCCTGTCCGCATTTATTTTTAATTTTTTCGCATAGCATTCAGAATCACCACTCTGAGGATCTCTTGTCACAGTGGGTGCCATCTGTGCCTTTTCGTGCATCTGTGTATAACTTGACACAGTCTATGTAATAGTTCTGCCTCATAAGTTCTAAAAAAATATATTGTATTCCCAGTTAGCAGGGCCAGAAGAAAAGAGAAAATTAATTTGCAGTCACTGAGGGTGAAGTTTAAAACAGCTGCAGAGCAACTAAAGTATTTAAAAATGGGAAACTGTTCAAACAATATATGTATTTCTTTGGTTTGTGTTATACATCCATTACATTTTTAGCCTTACTGACATGATCACCCTGTATTTTATTCTTTGAGATTATTCATCATTCAAGTTACAGAGGAAAGATGGAGACTTTTAGTCCCTTTCCCAGTGTAGTTCCATGACGCTGAGACCTGCCAAATTTATGGATGTTAGAAAGTGAGTGCAAACCCATATATTCAATGTAAAAGATAGGGAGGTGACTTCTAGGGCTCTCCTCCAGTGCTTCTAGATCCACACCCTGTTCTCCTTTTCTTGCCCCTGTAGGATGCACAAGCTGATCCTGGTATTTTGTTCTTTCTTCTCTCTTTTTTTTTTTTTTTTTTTTTTTTTTACCCACCCTCCCTTTTCCAGCCACCCAAAAGCACAGAGTTAGAGGCTATTAAAGAGTGCTCTGGGAGGGATGATTCTTGCCTGAAGTAAGTCCCAATGCCCTTTCTGAGACCTCTTGCTCTACTTGGAGCCCCCCTAAGATGTGGTTAACCCAACCAGCCCATGCTGAGCCTTCCAGAGCCACTCCCAGGCCCCCTCCTATTGCTGTGCTGAAGTCCAGCTGAGCCGAAGTCACCCATTTGACTGCTAGAAAATCTGTCTTTTTCCCACCTGCCTGGGTATCCCGTGTTTCAGCAATGCAAAACACCTGATGAAGTGCTGAACAGCATGCTGACCCCAGCTAGATTGATGTCAGAATGCCAAATAACTTGTGCAGGGCAGAGGTTTTACCTCTGCTGTGAAATGAATAGGATTTGGAGACTAGGTAAATGAGAAAGGGAAATCTCATAGTTTTGTTCACCACCCATAAATGGATTCACACCACGTGTAAGGCTTTGGGTGAAATGGCTCTTCATCAGTTTTCAGTTTGAAATTATCAGACCGATACAAGTGCTTAAAGGCTATTATTTTTAGACGTGAGATAAATAGTCTTTTGCAAATTAAGGCATGTCTCTCTATCTGAAAAAAAAAATAATTCAAATTTTGCTGCAATTTCTATTTTATAAAATCTTCTAATTTCACTGTGTGGTATGATTTAGAGACATTTCATTCATATGTTGTGTATACAGTTTAAAAATGTTTCAGGTTGGTGAACAGTATGTCTTTAGTTCTTCATATATTAATGAACTTAGTCTCCATGCAGAAATATTACAACTGTATAGGGTGACCAGTAACTCCTGCCTACATCAGACAGGCCAAAACATCTCTACCTCACAGCACTGAGTTAACTGAGGTACTTTGTTGCATTCCTCCTCTCCTGCTCCACATGAGTGAGGAATTTGTATGCGTGTTTCTGAAGAATGAAAATTTCTTCTATTTAATATCCGGTTTTCTTTTTTTAATGAGTGATCAGCCAAAAAGAGTTGAAAAGCTTCAACCTTAACGAATCACATATATTTTTCTGGTCGTTGCTGGGGAACTTCCTGAAGTGGGAGCATGTAGGCAAAACAGAGAAAAGCAGTACCTTGGTATACCTTAATCTCCAAGACATAATAATAATAATAATAATCTTGGACCTTTATGCTATCTGTGAAAGAGAGGGAGGGTCTGGCCAAATGAGTCTTCTCCTGTACCTACCACCATATGGAAGTGCTTTTCAAGAAAATGTTCCTTGAGGGTTTAGAAAGCAGAGGAAATTATTTTCATGATTGTTTTAGGACTTCATAAGGATGGGGATAAATTTTTTGCCTCACCCACAACTGACAGCTAGTGCAAGAGACCATATCGACCGGAAATTCAAATTTTCTGCTGGATATCAACGTCATCCCTACTTAACTCTGGAAAGTGGGGTTAGAGGACGGGCTGTGGTTAAAGTCTATGGCAACTAAAAACGTTATTGCCTGAGATGCTGTTGTGAGGAGAGGGTTTCCAGGCACAAAGCCAGCTTTTCTTCCCCCTTATTTAACAAACTGGACTCCAGAGATGTTAATAATTTCAAGTGGCAGATTATAGTATGCAGTGGTGGCGAGGATATTAGGTGGGTTTATTCTAAGTAGTTGTGGAGGGTGTTTTTTTTTCTTCCTAACATTTTTCAGGCCCAGATTTAAATTCCCAGATTTTTAATCCAGAAGGGACTATTACATCAATTTGATTGAATTCCTGTTTTCCACAGGCCATTACACTTAACACAGTTAACTGTGTGTTGAGCCTGCTAACTTGTGTTGGCATAGCGCATAATTTCTAGAAAGGTATAAACTTGTGACTTGAGGTTATTGCACTGTGTCCCTCAGTGGTGAATTGTAGTGGTTGACCTGATGTACTTCTGAATTTGTTGATCTTGTCATTATTTGTTTTAACTGAAATTGGTTTAATTGCCAGCTATTGTCTTTATTGTGCTTTTGTTAACTAGATTAAACAATCTTTAATGTTAAGTTTCTTTAATAATGTCCTTTTAAGTTTCTGCAGAGATAACCAAGCTGACATCTTTAAGTGTCTTGCTGTATGGTTTGGCCAACAACACTCAAGTAGTTTTGCAGATCTCAACTTTTATGGTAAGATTTCAACACATTTTAAGCCCTTTGTTTTTCCTCAAAGGACTTTATCAAGAATCCAGGCAATCACTTGTATCAACTACAACAATGTTATCAGCGGTGGTCACATTTAAACCAGTCCATCGATAAAAGAGTTGAATAGATAGTCGCCTAGAAGTGATCCCTAAAAATTCCCAGTAAAACAAGCTGTTTAGGAGTGATTGGTTCATTGCTGACCTTCTTTTTGGAACTTGAGAAATAAGCAGATCTGAATCCATTTCACATTTGCTTTGTTATTATTCACTGTTAACGGGAGGTCTGCAGACCAAGGTCAAAAATCTCACAAAAGTCTAATTTTAACAGATTAGTTACTTTTATTGACCAAACTTGTTACCTTATTAAAGATGACATTGTGATCATTGGACACCACTTTTCTTTCATAGGTTTATACTCCTTAAAAGCATGACTTGTTCCTCAGTTCAAATCCCTGTTAAATTTTTCATTTTTTTTTCTCAAATTGATTTACCTGCCTTACCATTATCTGTATTATCTTGTGAGCCTTTCCTTTCTTATGAGCAGCTTATAAGCACTCATTCTCCTATCCTTCGAAACGTCCCTGGTTTGGCAATTTTTAGAAATAATGGCAAGCCAGAGATCTCTTCAGACAAAGCTTCTAGGATTTTGAGTGAAAGTTATCATTGCTCCTGGAGTTAAACTTCTTTTAATGCCTAATTCCCTAGTGGATATTGTCTAATGACATCGTTCTCAGTTACTAATGGACTGGAAAGTACTTCATTGTCTTCAAAGGATATGATTATGTCATCCTAGTTCCTTCTAAATAGAGAACTGTAATATCTGTTAAATGTCTCTGCCCTAGTACTTATTGGAACGAAATAGATGCCTTGCAAGATGGAGCTGCTCTGCCAGTTTTGAGCTAATTCTGCACTTTGCTAATTTTAGGTGCCTCACAGTCTAGGATTCCCATTAATGAGTGGTTTTACAAGAGCTATTTGACCTGCGCTACATTTGCTCATTTTAAGCATGTATGTCTCCCATTACCTTCTACCTCTTATAAGCAAACCAACCATTTCCCCCACCACAAAATTACAGACATGTTCTTTTCAGACAAGTTCCTTTGCCAAAGAATTTTCAATGCTTCTAAAGCGTAGTACAGAAGAGGCAAATTCTTGGAAGTTGTTTTGGTCACTGGAAGAGTGAAATAACTTTCTTACTGTCTTCTCTGTGTTCCCTCGGCACTGTGTCCCTGCTTGCAGGTTGTGCAATAGCATGCTAGCACGTAGGTGGAGGAGCCATATGTGGAAGAGCGGTGTTTCTGTCTCAGAGGAATGATTTGTTAGTTTGTGAGATGAGTCTGCAGTTTACACAAGTACCACGCCAGGAATAATTCTAACATTGCAAAGTCAAGGAGACTTATTTGTCTCTTATTTTTAGTCTATAGCAGATAGCTAGGTTGTTCAATAATTATCTAAGCTGATCTATTACCCACTTGTTTCAAAAGGAAAATACAGTTGAAAATTCAGGGTGTGTAGCTCTGTTTTTATTATAAGTGGTGCCGCCGTGGAGACGGTTTGGGATCCGCCACCACTGGCTCTTGATCCATGCAGGCCCCCTGCGAGTGGCTGAGTGTGGTGGCACCTGCATGGCCAAATCCACATCCATGGGCAGAAGTGCCAAGGAGGGACTTGCAGTTACTGTGATTCTGAAAATTAGCTGGGCGCTCTCTCTGTCTGTGAAACATCTGCTTTGAGTGATACTACAGCAGCTGTGATGATCTAATAGCAAACGAAGCACTTCAGAATTCAATTGTACAAAAGGGCCTTTGAGGAGAATGATAAATGACCTAAATTAAGCCACAATTTTTAAGTACCTAATTTGAGCCTTGCCCATAATGAATACTTTCCTCAAGCCTTCTTGCACCTGTCACTGTTGGAAAACAACTAGCATTCGCTTGTCTGTTGTTTAAGGTTGTGTTCTCAACACTTTATTTGTCAAACGGCACCTGAAGTACTGGTGTCAGAAATTAGATCTTAACTTGTCTATTCCCTTTTGGCATGCCACGTCCTTGTAGGCACCTGGCAGTAACTCAGAGAATAACTTGTGTATGGGGGTGGGGAGAGTTTACCTCGGCCCAGAGTTTCTTTGATAATAAGCGTTCTCTATATCAATGTCTCTAAAAATATTTTTGCGTTCTCCATTTCTCAAAATAGCAAGGAATAGCTTTACCACCTTGCCAAGATGATGAATCTGGAAGATAGTAGATTTTTCAAAATAAATTATATAAATGTAGTTAATTTTTCAGCACTTTTAACAGCTGAATTGGCCTGGCATGTCTTGTGTGTGAGAAAGGAGTAGAAGTCTGGGATAATATACTGCATCGTATTATCTTATATGTGTCTTTAAGAGGAATGGGGCTCTGGCAGGTGTATGTTACTGTGTCCTGCATAAAAACACCAAACAAAAAAAATAACTCCAAAAAAACACCTCTTCCAAATTCTTTGTGTACAATGAAAAAGCATCTGTAGCATGGTGCTTAGAGGTTTAGAAAGGTAGATTGCAGCAATAACACAGCCTGGGAACTCTTAGACGGGTTTTGTCAGGTAACGCAAAGGATTTCCATCATCACCGTTAATTTGGTCAAAGAGATTTCTCCAAAGGGCTAGTATGACAGTAACAAATCATACAACATAGAGGAAAACTTCCTTAGTTTGTAACTTTCTGTATTTGCTTCATGCTTTGAACAGACCTGATTTCGTTAGTAAATATTGTACAGCACATCAGGCCTGGTTTGAGAGGCACCTCAGTGTATGTGAGAAAGATCATCACCCTGCGGAACAAAGGGCAACGCTTCTGCTGGAGACTTTCTTACAGGAAAATCCTGTACTTTGTTTCTGGCCGAAAAATAATCCTGTCCTGAAATTATTTTTAGGACATTTTGACACTTGCTGTTCCACTGATAAGGCAGGTCTCAGTTCGTCAGTGCACGTACCCATGTGTTCATGTCCTGTGGAGGTCAATGGGGGCTTGCGCTCTGAGATGAGGCTGCGCTTCAGCACCTGTCAGAGTTGTTAGGAGCTGGCGATTCCCACTTGTTGTAAGGTTTTCAGGATAAGATTTTCTTATTTACAGATAAGGACAGCAGGATTCGGTCTGTTCCCCTGATGATGTTAATGCTTGTTTATTCAACACACAGAGGTAGGATACAAAATTCTCAGATCTGAGTGCACACAGCAGCAGCAATATCTGACTCGCACCATGTTGTCCATCTAAAAATCTCAAGGCATTTTCAGTAGGGACTCCTGTGTCCTACCACCTTCCTACAAAAGAGTAAGATAAGCAGAGGGGAGGTGAAATAACTCACCCACGCTCTACCCAGAGCCAGTGGCAAAGCAAGTGAGAAATGGGCTTGTGTTTGTCCTTAATTTCATGGTATAAAGGTTTGTTTGTGCCCACTGGGAGTAATTATGTGCAGTTTTTATCGCTGGTTGGGCTGCTCTGTGAGGTCTCATTCAGTCCAGTGAGGCAATTCCTGCATTGTATATGTTGCATAGTCATTTATGCATTTTTTGGCAACTGATAAAATTGCCTGTTTCCCCCCCTCCATCACAACAGAGAACCTTTGGCAAGATCAGTGCAGGGGAGGCTCCTGCTGCCACCTACCCCCTGCCTCTGGTAAATAGCAGAGGATTTTGGCCTTCTGGGCTGATGCTTTATCTATCCTTATGAGGATGCAGCTGCCTGGGCAGTGCTCTCTGCTTCATTAGAGCTAGAGAGAGAAGTGCTCTCATATCCCAGAGGAAAGTTCAGTCTCATCTTTACAGCTGTAGGTTGCAGTTCTCACAAGGCTTAGAGGAAAAGGCCAGCCTACACCAGGCTGGGGAACAAGACTAGGATTAAAATGGACCTGGTAAAAACTGAGACGTTTTTAATCTGTATCAGGTGATCAGTCCATTCTGCCAGATCCTGCAGAAACTTGTCGCCAAAGAGGAGGCTGTACCAGTCGGCCAAAAGTAAGCAGCAGAGAGGGAAAGACTACTTTTTTTTTCTTTTCAGAGGGAGTTCTTGGATTTAACTGAAAAACACATGGAAATGTCATTTGCTCTATTATCCTATGCTTCCCCCCCCCCCCTGCTCCTTGGTAAAATTATTGTTATCTCATTCATTACTTGACTCCTTTTCAAACCTTGAAGAGATCTGGTTTGCAGCCATCAGGTTTGAAGATTGGCAGTGCTCTGGACTCTAGAGCTGTGTTATTATTTGGTAATATAATTTTGGGGTTGGTGAGTTTTGTGGTGTGGGGTTTTTTTTGGGTTTTTTTTGTTGTTTTGTTTTCTTTTTTTTTTTTTTTGTTGAGTGGAGCTTGGTAAAGGGGTAGTCCATAGATTGTGTTTGAATTGAGCTTGAAAATGTGGCTACTAAGGACTTAAGCCCAAGCAAAAGTGAGGAGCCAGAACTATAACACTTGAAAATCAATTTTATTAGAATTATTTTTAGGTAATTTCTTCTACTACCTCATTAATATCTGTATCTTCCCCTCCTCTTTTTCCTGCATACCATTTCAGTGAAGTAAAAGATTACAGTTGTGGGTAATAAAAGAAAAATATGGGGTTATGAAATTAATTTCATTTTTCAGGCTCTCTTTACCAAATGACGTTGTGAGGGCCCACTGGTGGGCTGCTCAGAGCGTGCTGCACTCCCCAAGTGCTGGGGTTGCTTGCAGACGTCCCACCACTGGGACGACTACAGTGTTGGGTCTATAAAAGTGACTAAAAGGTGGTCATTAAAATCGAGCACTGGACTACTTGTGGTTTCTCCTGAGGCTCTAAATCTCATAGAGGTGGCTCTTAAGTTCCATGTTAAAACAGGGGGAAAAAAATATAAAAATTGTAAAACAAAACTTGAAATCTCCCTTTGTCATTTTGATTCCAGGAAGTAAAATATCAAATGTTGTAAGGTCATTAGACTGACTTTGATTCTTGCCAGAGGTCCTACAAAATCGTGCTGTTTTGAAAATCAAAGTGATTGGGAGCATGATGTATGTTTGTGCAAAGCAAATGTCAAATTTGTATGTTGGGGTATTCATGATCCACATTTCTGGATTCATAAACAAGTATTTAAGCCAGAAGTCCTTAAGTATCAGCCTGACGGAGAGCAGAAACACTGCTATTTACTTACCTAGCTCATGTGCACTAATCAATACACCACCAAGAATGAATATTTGAAGAAAGTAATTCACGCTTTGTCTGCGTTGAAGGAATTAATTGAGCAATTTTTGATAATGAAAACATTATAGGAAATTGCAGTCTGATTACAGAACAGGAAAAGAAGCAAAATGCACCGCTTACCTTTTCCTTCATGAATTAGTTTCTCTGTTGCAACAAATTCTATTGAGAGGGGTCAGATACATGTAGAATATGACACAAAATGGTCATTAACCCTCACATACAACAACTGTGTTAATACCCTTCTGTTGTTGAGGGGTATTTAGAGAGTATGAATCAGTTGGCAATAGTTAAAATTTCTTTATTTGTCAAATGCTTTTCTTTTAACATTATTAATGTACCATTTTCCAAACAGAACTCTGAAAAGCTCCAGATTTCTGGGGATTTGATTCATATATAAGGAATAGTCCCATTGTCCTTCTCCCTTCCTTCATCTCCTCCTGCCTTCACTTTCCTAATCTCTGTTAACCACTGTAAACAGAGACAAGTCCATGCAAAGCATCATCACTGCTTGAAGAGTTTTCTCAAGACTTTATAGCAGGGCAGACACAAATGAAGCTTGTTGTACCAAGGATAAAGACAAAAAAATTTCTTGGGAAAGACTGCCAGCATGGGAGTGTATGGCTGCAGCCTCCCCTCTTACCCCTGCAATGGTTGCCTCTCTGTAGAAATCAGGGCTCTACTCTTTTGTCCATTTTTATATGGTCTCTTCTTTTTCTTTGGTTCCCAAAAGAAGATGGAAGCATAGGTAAAGTGCCGAGTGTAGCTATGCGTTTGTGTCGCTATTCAGTCCTACTCATGGAATGATCTGCCAAATTGCTAGCCAATTCCTACCATGTTTTAAAAGAAATAGCTGAAGACATCAACATACTTATCCACTTTGATACCTTGGAAAAATGATCTGGAAAGCTCTACGTAATAAGTTTGGTTTTGCATGGGGCTTGTTCTATTTGCTGAGATTGTTGGTATCTGTTTGCACTGCACGTTGTTTGTTAAAGACAAATGGACATGATCCATTTTTTTGGTTCACAGGAACAGTTCACAGGTGTGCATATCACACTTCTTGTATGGCAAAACCTTCAGGTAACAACCTCCTTTGGGAGACTCTCCCATTGACACTATGCAATCACATGGCACAAGGGTTTCCTCTTTGCAGGGTTCATCATAAACTGTTCTCATTCACTGACATGTGGATTGCTGAAGGGATCCCTGTAGTTTTCCTGGTTCCCAGCCAGGAACTTCTTATCACTTGTTAAGGTGGAAGCTGTACTTGGAGAAGTGACGGGGAAAGTACATGCAGGTTGCTTTATATATAGCACTGCTAATTATAAGCTTTAAAGCTCATAAATCAACTTGATCAGTCAATAGTTTTTAAATGGGAATTTGCTTTTACTTCTTATCTAGATTGAAGTAATTTACATTAACTTTTGGGTTTTTTTCTCAAACAACAACAGAGCTGGAGACCCCCAGTAAAAGCTAGTGCCAGGGATGTTCCTGTGGGCTCTGATCTTGTGGGAGCCTCTTCCATGGCAAGAGGAGCTGGAGGTCTCTGAGCTATCCTGGGTGCTCTGCATTTCAAATTAGAGTACTGGAAACTCTATAAATTAACCAGAACATCTCTACAGAGCCAAGCATTTTCTGTCCTCAGCCCATAACCCAGACACAGCTTCCATTCTCTTTTTTTTTTTTTTTCCCCTCAGAACAGTAGAGGTGATACTAAAAAGAAAGGGAAAGTGAAGCCATGAATGTTTCTACATGTTTGTTCTCACAATACAGCTGAGAGATGAAGAATATATCCAGATCCTCATAACTTTCAGAGGTGTTGTAATTGTGTAATTTAATTTCATATGGTTACTTTCAATAGTAAATGACCAAGACAATCACATGACTTACAGACCTTATAGGATAGGCAGAAAATACTGCATCTTTGTCTTACTTTTGTAGATGACTTTGCCGCAGACAGCAGAATCCAGTAGTGCTGCTGCTATTACTTTTTTAATTTGTCCTCTAAGGAGTTAATTTTTTAAAAATTAAAAATTTAATTCCTTTTAATTATATTTTAAGTATGCTGTTTGTTTCACTGATAAAAATGACTAAAAGATTAAAAAAAAAATAGCTCCAGATACTAATTTTCTGGTTTGGTTGTTTTGTTTTGTTTTGCTTTTATTTTGAAGTAATTTTTCAAAACCTGACAGAAACTGACATTTGGGAGAAGCCTGATGCCAGCCCACCATTACAGAACTTAGTGAAATTGTACCGTTTCTGAAAAGAAAACATCCTCAGCTGCATTTTGAAGTGAATGTTATATCCCTATCTTTAAGGCAAGGTAAGTCTTCTGCTCTCATTTTAACTATATTTAGTACATGGGTATAAAATGTATAGAACAGTTTTATAGCCAGAAAAGTTTATGTAGTACCATTAGCTTGCTTGCGTACCATGAAAGGTCAATATGTTTATCCTAGCCTTCGTATCTGCTTCGCCAATTGAAGTAATTTGCAAATTGTGGCTAAAAGTGCTGAACCACTCACATATTGGCAACAGCAGCACAGGCTCTGTGTGTTTTATTGTGTACAGAAGGTGGTGTTTGGTTGTTAAGATGAGCACACGATATCTGGAGGGTCATTTTCTACTACTTCTGGGTAAAAGATAGGAGGTTATATAGAAGTGTCCTGGAGGTCGTATTGTTCTTCTTCTTTATAAATGTGAAGGTTGATAAAATCTCTTTTTATTTTAAGAAGAAAGTGGGAAAAAATCAACTTAATGTCATGTCGCATTTTTTGTGCCAGAATGTGCAAAGAGTAACACCAGAGAGCTGAGTAGAGGCAGTTTTTTAAAACCAAAGAAAAGTAGTCTCATGTTTCAGAGGAATTCAAGCCACTTATACTTCCTCTGATTTTAGGGCGGGGGAAGAAAAAGTGAATGAGGTCTTCTGAAGACCAATGTGTGTGGCATGACCAGCGATACCCCTCCAATGCCTTTTAACCTGTTTTTCATGTATATGGTTGCCAGATGAAAGATATGCAATATTAATTTTTATAAATGTATATAAAAATAAGTCTCATATAAAGAAGTATTTCCCTGTAGCTACTTCCCATAAGAACATGCTTAACCTAGGTCAACCTGTTCATGCCAAATATCTAAGTTAAAATGGTTACCACCAATTAAGGACTTTTACTCAGAACACATCTGCATCCTATAACCCTGCAGACTAGAGTGCTGGCCCATATTTAAAGGGATTTACTCTTGGTAGCTTTCCCAAGCAGACTTGGAGTTTGAAAAAACAATTTAAAAAAAAAAAAATAAAAGGCCAGAAATGCTTTTCTTCAATATTTATTTCCAGTGAATTTATATACAGGAGATTAAGGAAGATTTCTCTACCATAGGCTAATTGGCAGTTGTAGAAGCATCAGAATAGTGTTCTAGTGCTGAGGAAAATATTTCGCTCCATGAATGCTCACCCAGAAATTGATTGGTATTCAGCAAATGAGAAGTTCACCTCTAATATCTGTGGTGAACCCTGATGCATTTGGCCTGTGGAACAACTGGAGGCAGTTTTTTTTAAGAAAATAATTTCATTTCAGCTCAGATTGCCATTAACTCCAGTCTTCTAATGTTCCTGTAGTGTCACATCTCTAAGAGCAAAAAAAATCAAGGCAAGATCATCTCACTGGTGTGCTCACAGGGCTCTGGAGATGAGCAGCCATATTCACCTGGCCACAAGCAGATGGCTGTCAATTGCAGTTGGCCATTTATCTCATTCCTGTACCGCCTGTGCATATTGAGATGTCTGGCTTGGCCTGGGATAAAGAGACAAGAAACCTGAGACACCAGGGTAGCTCTGGTATACAGGTCTTCCACTCATGTTAGTGTGTTTGGGTAGAGGAGAAAGAGCACCTAAGTGTCCTGATTAAGGGAAAATGGCACCTCAAGCCCATGGTAAAGAGCAAGCCTTAATAACAGCAAAGACGTGAGTTGAAACCTTACTTTTTTGATATTGTAGCCAGACCCACCATATGAGCACAGCCTGCCTGGGGCCCTAGGGAGGTGCTGACTTAGGAAGTTCCCAAATCTTTAGCGTGGAAAACCTGTGTACAGACAAAGGTTCCTTCCAAGTGGCTTTACTGCTTTGAAAAAAAGAAAAAAAACCAAACCAAACCAAACCAAAAAAACCACCTCCAAACCTTCCACTTCCCCTCCTTTTAGAAAGGGATGGCAGCTGTGTCATATCACAAATCAGGCCATAAAGGGGTTCCTAGCTGAAGCATGGAGGTTCTGATGTATTGGTGATTTGTGTATATATAAATTTCTATACAAAAAATGTAACAAACACATTTGTACTGATTGTGTATGCTACCTAGCACCATTATGCCGAGCCATCAAAAGGAGAGTAAAATGCAACATGCATTCTGGAGCTTGTCTGTCTGTCTTCCTTTGCATGAGTCTTGCTCTGGGTCCCATAAGTGAGTAGACATTTCCTAAAACAAAGTGAGGCTGCTCTTGACTCTTACTTACAAAAGATTCCAATGGAAATTATTCAGAGTATAAAATATTCATGAAAAGGGATTTAAAATATCATCTACTTCATTTATTTTAGCAGTAAATTAAAGCTAGTGACCTCTAACAAAATTATAAAGATGGTTAAATTAGCAGGGAAGGAATTCAGCCCTATTTCAGCATGCTGAAGCTACAAAATAGTTCTCGCTGGCCCCATTAAGAGGTTGAAGAATCGTAACAGGGGTCTCTAGATTTCTATTAAAATAGCATATACAGTATGATTACAATACATGATATCTCTATAATATTTATTCATTTCCCCCTCATCTTCTGAACTTCATGATCCTTTGGTCAATTATTTCAGAGAAGGAAATTGAAACTTCTTACACGGCAACCTTGACAAATGTGCCACATATATATTGTATAGCATTCTCATGTGAGAACTTCAGAAATAAAATTAGTTCCGTCAACATGCCATGAGTTCATCACCTTGGGCCTTCCTGAACCCTTTGTCACAGCAAATTGGCAAAGGACTCTTTCATCTTTACCCCTGCTCAGAAACATTGTCTTAGATCACTCTTATTACTCTTCCTAATCGCTTTTCCCATCACTGACCCTTCCTCTCTGAATATGAGTTTAATAAAAAGGTGTAATTTCCTTATGGAAAAATAAGGAGAAGTATATATGTGTAAGTGTATATAAGTGTGTGCACACATACAGACACATATATACATAATTTAGAGGAAGAATTACTATCTCAGCAGGCAATATATGTCTTCCATTTAGCAGCAGGCCAAAGATGATGATAAAATCATTAATTCTGTCAATATAAATGCTAAATAGAAATGGGAAATTGGATCTCTGCCTTGTGTCACATTTTCTCTGGTAGGAAATTACAGCAGAGAAATTGAATCTGACAAACCTCCTGCGTTTATAGACCCTCATCAAAGGTACAGCGCGTGATACACAATAAATAGCATGACACCTCTTAATTAAACAGTGCTATTGTTTAGGCCAGAATAAATGCATTTTTTGCTTGGCCAACGAGCAAGCTACAAGCTCCCATAGGGATCATAAAATAAAGAGGCCATAAAGTTAACCAAAATCAAACTGACAAGCCTGCACTAATTATCTCTGGTATTACAGCACTGCGAAGGTGGCTATAGGTTGACAGATAATAGAAGTGTGCTCATTAGTAAAGTACTGAATGTTTTAATGTTTGTAAAGAGAGCATTTCTTTACCTTTAGTCTAGGTATTGTATGCATTGTACAATTTTCTAAATCACCATCTTAGGTCTGTTTGTAAGTTGAATTTATAAAAGCATCATTTCTGGTAGAAAATGGCTACATCATAGCCAGAGAAGCCAATTTTAGACAGATGTAACCTATTTGACTTTCACACTGAATGATTGCAGGGACTTCCAGAAAGTGTTGTAAAGACAAAGAAGGGGAAAGAGTGCACGTAAAATAAATGAGTCTGATATTACAGTGTGAGTTCAGTCACAACAAGAAGAATATTCAAAATCGTCCTTGTATACCTGTGATTTAAAAGTACTGCTTTTCCAAACACACAGAATGCTTCTTGTTAGTCATGGATGTGATTCATCTTTGATCAAAGATTGTACAAGTGAAACATCTTTTCAATTTCTCCTTCTGTGTTCTCTTTAATTAGTTTAATGGATTTATTTCCTGGAAGGAAATTTCCCCCCAAGGCCAGAGTATTAATACAGGTTTCTGAATACAATGAACTGCTTTTTTAAAACATAAAAAAAAAGGTTTCGACAAACTGAATTTTTATGTTCTATTTGTAAATTATTTTCCTAAAAGCTCAGTCAAGAACCGTAAGAAAGAGAAGTGCTGCTCTTTGATGTAAGACAGTTGACACACGAGGGACTTTGCTTTCTTTAGACCTTATCACTGCATTTTACAATTAATAACTCAGTAATGTGAATTATTCTTTCCACTCTCACCAGTGGAGTGAGTAAATAAAAGCAAAACTCGGTGCGGGGGAAGGGAACTTTGCAGCACCTCATTGTTGGGTTATGGCAAGAAAAGGCAGGATTCTTCCAGAGCTGGAAAAAAAAAATACAAATTAGTCTTGACTAGCAGCTTCTGCAGAGAGCCCCCACTATAAGGCAGCAAGCTCCCCTTGCTTTTTTTTTTTTAAGTTCTTTATGGTATGTTTTATTTGCATCTGAGGGTCCGATCCTGCAGGTCCTGTGGCTTGGCCATGCATGCATGGGGCTCTTTGGTGCTGCTTGACCACCTTTTCTGCACTGCTAAAATCCTACAACCCCCTTCCCAGCGTAAGCTGCTGCAGCCACTGGCTACTCCAAGGAGCTGGAGGGCCTCTGGTTAACAGTGTGTTGGCATCACCCTCCTGGCCATCATGGGCAAAAAGCATGCCAGGTACAGGGAAGAAAATGCCCCTGGGGCAAGGGGATGTTTGTGACCTGATGATGGCATCCAGGGCAGAGATCATCATTGTCAGGGGAGCCAGAGTCATACTTCTTCAATTTATCCAGTAGCAGAAACAGGGCAGGTTACGGGGATTTAGTATTCCTTTTCCACTCAATTCAAGCACTGGAGAGAGTCCATATTGGTAAGCCCCAGACAATCTTGGTAAAATACCAGTCTTGGTGTTCTACTTAACTTTGAACAGATGTGTGTGCTGTTACTTCATGTCCAAGTCTTCATATGAAAAGATAGCCGGTACTCAAAAATTGGCTTTACAAGCAAAAAGTCTGGATTAAAAATCATCCTAAAAGTAGTTGCCACTTGTAACTCCTAAGTAACACTAAAAGGTATTGTTGAACTCCCAGATGCACAGAGGCATTTTAAATGATGCATGTTTCTTTTACTAGCTAACCCTTACTGATCTTTCAAGTCATGTTATCATTGAGAATCAATAAACTACGAGCAAAAGAAACTAAAAAAACATGGAAATTGCTCAAAGACCTTTCTGTGACTACGAGTGTAAATGATGGAAAACTCTCAACTCAAATTACTGTTTGAAATATCATTATTCATAAGGGCAACCAACCCTTTTGCTGTGCCCATTAACCTGAATATGGTCAACATTAAAAAGCACCACAGCTGAACTATGAGACACATTGAAGACAAAGTGTTTGTTATAGCTGTGTTTGTATGCAGTGTTCTTGAGTGCACTGTAGCTGTGTGGCTGGAATACATAGCAAGTCCGATCACTATCAGAAAAACAGATTCGGTAACCAACCTAGTGTCAAAGATGTATTTTACTGCGTTTTCAAAACTGAAGGATTGTTCCAAAACCCAGTGTGCTGTACGTGAATGTAAATGTGATGCTGTTTTATTTGACTAAGGTTTTGAATCGATAATGCTTTTAACCACGTGTAGCACAATAAAATTTGTATAGAAAGGCAACCTCGTATGCACGTGGTAAATTTAGATGTAAAGTTAAAGACTTTGGGGACAAAAGAAAAAGCAGTGAGAGTGATTAACCACAGAGTAATTTTTTCAAAGGCTGTGGCAAATTCTCCGTTTCTCCAAACCTTTAAACCAAGTTTGGTGTTTTTGAAGGACATGCAAAATCAAAACTAGTGTGAAGAAGGGTGGTTACTAAAGGATATAGTCAGCAGTGGGAAAACTAAAACTTGACAAATTTCCAGTTTTACCTTTGTTTCAGAAGTTCTGGGCCAACATGAGAATTTTCCCAGCAGCTAGCCCACCACAGTTTTCTCAAGGTTTTCCATGAGCACTGTAGGCACAGATCTTCCTGGCAGCCTGTTGTTATCGATCCACATTTTTTTTGGGTTCTAGATTTGTGTTTTTATTGGTATCAATAAGTTCTATCATAATTCTTAAAAACTATTGTTTTCATTCATATTGGTATTTTTTGCAGCCATTTCTCTGAGGTAACTCCAGAAGCATTTCCCAACCAACTCTGCTTTGAGTGTCATCAGCTAAAAATAAATCTGAAAATGGTGTACATCAGGAAAAAATTTGGAGATACTACACCTCACCATAAATCATATTGATTTTTCTATCAGTTTAAACCTATTGACTTCAGTATTTCTGTCTGTCTCTACTATGAACTTAGAAAATGGCTTTCATAATTGAAAGCTGTTGTTGAGCTTTGAGAGTCTCCAGTTTTCCTTCAGGGGGATGGGACTGAACTCCAAGCTTTCGTGAATCATTCAGGAAACCTTTGGTGTGTTTCACCTAAGGGTGGTATTGGGACTGGAGAGAGGCTTGTATAGCTTTTTTTGTGCCTTTACATGTACAAAAGATTATCAGTCGTTATTACACAAACTAAAATTATTTGATGGAATATGCTTTTTCTAAGTCCCCGCACCACATCCCTAAGTTTGGAAACCTAGGAATTTCTTGAAATCTTTCAGGAAAGATGTACAGCAAGACCACATGAGCAAAAACTTGTAGCTTTGGGGGGTGAGGGACAAGTAAACCTTTTGAACTTCTAATCAGAGTTAGCCGGGAATGTTCAGATGTATTTTCTTTTGGATTACGTACTAAACTCTTAGATGAGAATGTTAGTCTGTACTCTCTCTGGTGTGCTTTCACTGAGCTGACTATCTCAAAGCAAAGGGCCTCTGGGCTTCCTCGGTAGCTGTTTCAGAGTTTTTGACTGTGGCAAGTTATTGGCTCTAAAAATTAAAGAGTATGTTGGACACCAAGACCTCTAGGTTCTAGCTCTACCAGCTTGAGCGTCAGCAGGTGGCCTCAATCCAAGGATGTGGGGCACAGGATATCCCTGTATTGGTGAGTTACCCTCGAGTAAGAAAGTTGAGCTGACTTTCATAATATCTTAAGTCATAATGTCTTTATTTAATTTCAGTAGTTGATCAGTTTAAAGTAAATCTGTAGAAATCTAATGTTTTGCTACCTGATGCCAAATACAAAGGTTAATGTAGAATAAAAAAGCAAAGCCAAATAGTGTCAGATACTGGGAATTGGTATTATGAAGGAAGGGGGTTTTTTTTCTTTAGAGCGATCTACTATGTTATTTATGAAAATGGAAATTTTTGCATTTCGTCTGAATAGAAGTATGTATGCATACTGATAGTATTTTCCTTTTACATTCCTATTCATAAAAGCTATAAATTCTCCTTCCCTGCTCCTTTTTTTTTCTGGGAATGTGTATGTCCAAGGTTTTTCCAGCAAAATATAAGATACAGAAATGAAGCTAAGTTTTCTTAAAGAAGTAGGACTTAAGGAAAACCCAATTACTCCCACCAACAGTAGTATTGTGTTTCTATTGTTCTTTGTTTCTTCCAAAATGTCTGAAATTATTTTGCTCTTTGTAGAAACTTTAAATGAAAACACTGTTTGTGAAATCATCTGTATTATAAATATAAAGCAAGTCTGGGAATTCACTAGGAGAGTACCCAGTGTGAGTGTCATCTTGTGTGGGAGGCATTTTGCCCAGGCACATTCTTTTTTTATGTTAAAAATACCTTTGGATTCTGCATACTGGTGCCAAATATAAAGTGCAAAGAAATTCAGACCCACTAGGAGACCACCTCTAGACTGAGAGGAAACATATGCTCCAGAAGCAATGCTCTTTTTCATTCATTCAGCCTGGCAAAATCCTCACATTCCCAGACTGACTCTTGTCAGGATTTAAAAAAATGTATGTGGGGGCAGCTGGAGTAGTTTCCGTTCCACTTTATTTAAGCTGTGCCTCTTAGCCTGCCACAGACTTGGCAGACAAATGCCAACCTTCTTCAACTCTTGGTAGAGATGACTAAACCAAAGCACTTGTATTGATTTTAGGATGATTTAGTACCCCTGTGTCAGGAAGATGTCCAGGGATTCCTTTATTCATGCCTCTACAGTAATGATTTAAGTTGGCAAGGATTCACAGTTCAGACTTCATCTCTGATCCATATTAATAGAATAGTATTGCTTTGCATTAGCTTTATAGCTATTAATGAATGATTCAGCATGGGCTATGTGCTTTCTTGGTGGCCTCAGACTACCAGATCCTGTATTAATAGAATAATATTTTTTTCTGTAGGTGAGATTTTCTTGACTTGTTTGCTCTGAAGCAAGTTTAACACACCCTTGCATTGAGTTTCTTTATGAACAGTATTGTGTACAATACAATGTAATTGTACTTCAGGGGCATTCTCTCCATGAACAGATTTCCATGGATGTGTGGAAATAGACCTACAATTGCCTGGAGGAAAAGGAAATGCCAAGTATCAGGCAGATGGGGCAATACTGAGATCAACATGCAAATAAGAGCTAGCAGTTCAAATCATACTTAATGCAGGTAATCTGTGCATAATGTTTTGGGGTTTCTTTTTCACATTCGTTGGAAATTTATGTGTGCAGAGAAGGCAGGACAAGATACACTCATCAGAATCTTAACGTATATGTGGGAGCATTGCAGTTTAAAGTGAATGCTACAAGATAATAACCAACATAAATATCCATGTCATATCAGGATTCAGAAAAAAACATTGCTATCAATTATTGTGTTGGACATAATGAAACACATATATTTATGTGAGGAAATGTAGCCTTGGGTTCAAGCCAGGCTTGAATGCGAGGAACAAGACAAATATAAAACCAAATTTCATTTCCCTTTGATCACATTTGTGTTTGTGAAGTGTAAGTACCTCTAAAATCACATGTGTACAGCTGCAAATCCATCAGTCAGTGAACCCAAAACTAAGAAATATTAAGCAGAGTGAAAATTTTTTATAACAAAATTACATGTTGAAACAGATTCTGAGAATGATGTGATTCCAATAACAGCGTTCACCTACCCTGGATGCCCCGGACATGTGTAGATATGAACTTGCTAGAGTAGAGACAAATACTCCAATATGTGTGGAGTCAAAGGTTTATCCTACTATGAGAACTCTTGTATGCCACATCTTTTGACCTGGCTGTAAACCTTAAGGTAGTAAACATGTTTCTCATTCCTTTGTTTCTGGAAACAAGAAATAACTTGGATTTCTTTATTCTCGTTCTGTTATTCTCCTTTTCCCTGACTTCCTATTTGAGACTGAGGAGAAAATGGTCCCTTTATAGGTTCAGAAATAAATTTCTTCCATCATTATTTCATGTTTTGGGGAACAGACATAGTAATTCTGACTATTCAGAATTTACGCTTCTGAAAACCTGACTCTTTGGTTTTGATTCAACCTTTGTGTTATATTTTTACACATAGGCCATGTTTTCTGTTCAAAAGGGGTGCAGGGTTCTGAATGTAGTCTGTTCCTTTTAAAACACAATCAAGTAAGAATAAAAAAAAATGAAGAGGAGGGTTGGAAATGCAGCTAAAGGATCTGCCCGTTTTAGAATTCAAGACCTTGTATTTGTATACACAATCTAAATACATGTTGTTTCTAGCAGTAGCCTTTGGAACTTAGCAAGAAAAACTCAATTTGTGGGAATATAGGTCACAGGCAGATATTATGTTGGAGTTTAGGACAGAGAGAATGGGAAGGCCTTCCACTTTCTGAGAGGTAGTTAGCTTCTGTGTGTTGAATTTCTATATAATTCCTGATAACAACCAATGCCCATGAAACTCGGTCTAAACATATGCAATACCAGTAAAAAAAAACAACAAAAAAACCCCAAGCAAAAATGTTAGTCAAACCTTAGTCCATTTTTATACAATGCCAAACATTCAAGAAGGAAACCACATTGCCCAACAGCTCTTTACATTTTTTCCACTGTCTGTTCCTTGTGTTGTTTTTTTTTTTGGTTTGTTTTTTGGTTTTTTTTTTTACGGTATCTGTTGAATTTCTGTGTAATAAGATAATGACTGTTTTCATCTTTACAGCCAATTATTAAAATAGCCAGCCAGTACCAGGAAACTGTCTGTGGAAGAAGATCCTTCCTGGAAAATAAAAAGACAACCTATCCATCCTTCTGTCTTCCCTCAGGTTAGTAGACCCAAGCCTTACACAGCCCTGGTGAAGGATTCACAAGTGCCTTATTTATCCCACATCCTTTTGTGGTTAAGAATATACATTCAAAGCAAAATATGTTTCTACCGCAGCAGGACTGCAAAGTCAGTAATTAACCTATCTCACCTTTTAGGAATCTTTGAATATATATGTGTGTGTGTGTTTCATCTGACAAGACTGACACACAGCAATGCTTATACTAGCAGGTGAACCAAAAGGATTTTAGGGGCCATGAATTGAGCTGAGCTGAGAGTTTTGTGTTTCTCCTGAAAAACTTGACCACACCAACAAATACTAAAAGCAGAGCTAGGAGAGGCTTTGCTCGTTGAGTTGCAGGTGCTCACAGCGTTATTAACTGTTGCAAGAGAAACACAACACTTGAACTTTTACCAGATGCAGTGAAGAAGGAAACGACATTCCCCGTTAATCCAGAAAGGGTGTTTGCTAGTGCTGTGTGTTCGATACATACCATGTAGAGGCTGCTCAGCTCTCTCAGGGAGTGGTGTGCCATGCTCCCAGGAAAACAGTGCCGAGGAAAGGCAGCTGCCTGGGACTCGCTATGAGCATGAACAGGGCCATGGTTTGGTCTGCCAGGCCTGCCCCAATAGTGCTGCCATGAGGTCGGGAGAGCCAACCTTGCATCTGCCCTCATTCAGCTGGATGGGTTTCTTCCCCTTGGGAGAAAGAGCTGAACAGGCTGCGCTCCTGTGAATCACAGCCACACTCTTGCCTTGTGCAAGGGTGGGCTTTCCATATATTCCCTCCCTACACACCCCGATGCAGCTTGCCAGTTTAGGAAAGACTCTTATATTTCTTTGGTTACTGAATCTTTAAAAGTATTTTAATGATGGCAAAAAATGAATATGACATATTGCTAGCAAAAATATATTAATCAATTTAATAGTAATAAGTCATTAAATTAATGGAGACCACTGGTTTGGAAAGCTGAAGAGGCATGCATTTTCCAGCTCCATTTCCCTTCTGGATGCTGGTAGCGAGTCACAAGAATATTTGACTGTTCCAAAGAAGTTACTGGGCTGGGTTTTAAAAATAATTGGTGGGTGCAGTCCCCTTGATCACACAAAAAAAAATGTCAAGGCCCATTTGTGGTATAACAAGTATAGCTGGATTGTTGGTCAAAATGAAAAAATAAGGGAAAATTTATTAGTTCTTAGTAGTTCTTTATTAGTTCTTGTGAACCTAAACAGAAATTATTCAGGGCAATGAGGGAAAGAAAGTTTTATGAAACAAAATCCATAATTATATTTTGGTTTAGCCTAAAACTTTTGCATTAACTCAAAAGAAATTTGTTTTTTTCATTCTGTTTCTCCTTTTAAAGTCAGCATCTAAATGAGAAATAACACTTCAAAATGCTTTTACTACTGCCCCTCATTCCCAAAAGTTAAGAGGAAATATTTTAATATTTTCAAATGTTTCCCACCCATTTCTTTCAACTGATACTATTTGCTGAATCTGCCTTCAGTTTCTCAACAATTTTGGCTTTGGCACAGTTCAGTTTTTCCACTGAATTTTCCAGTCTGGTCAAAAAAGTACCCAACTTTGATCATGTATCATCTCATAAGGAATAGGTGTGTCCGTCTGGCAACAGCTAACATGAAAAATAGGAGATGTGTTACTGCAAATAGTTAAAAGAAATTGTTAAGGAATTAGGATGCTCGGGAGGTAAGGGTGATGTTGAGCTCAGGCTTAGTCTCAAATTTTACCTCCCTGTGGTTTCTGAAATAATCTGGAGATGTGATCTTGACAGAGTATATCACAGTTAGGAATACCTTCTGTGATACATATGGTAGAAAGGCTTATATTGTTATGAATATTGAACTGTTCTTTTTTCTCCATATAGGTTGGCTACCGATAGTATGTATAGAGTCTTGAAGTCTTTTCCCCTGTACTAGAGCCCTCTAGGCTTTAAAGGTCATTAAAGTAAGGCTTTCCACAGTGACTTGCAAAGCTAGGTACAATCTCTGACACCTACAGAGGTTTAGTGTTTGCCTTCACTTTTTAATTCTTGGATTTGTCTCTCAGCAGTGTTAATCATGAACATCTTGCAACAAGAAAAAATGTGAATGAACAGTGAATATAATAAAAATCCTCAGCATAACAGAAAGCTGTGGACACGTGAGACGAAAACTACGTAACTGCTATCATACTGACCACTGTTAATATTGTGTCATTTCACAACATCACATTGTATTTCAAACGGTGAGTTAACATAAAAATAGCATTACTGTAGGTTTTAATTCATTACTTCTGAGGATTCTTTCTTGTAGAGCAAGAATAAGATTGGCAATATTAACACATAAAGAAAAATGTTATTTCATTTAGGCCCACTGAGTGCTTTTCATAAACAGACCCAGCATTCAGGGTTGTAGTTTTAACATTGAAGTACCATGATAAGTTAATTGTACCTGAAAATCCTGCTATGAGATAGCATTTTGATAAATGAATTCTTTGTGTGGGCAGATGAAGGCAATTGCTGTTCTGTACATTTGAAAGGGTATTGATCTTTCAGTTGTGTTAAGGATGCAGTGTTCTTAATTGGGCAATTTGGTTTTTTTTTGTCTTGTTTCAGCTGTTTTATATTCTAGCAAGAAAGGTTTCCATTTATTGAAGCTTCTATAGCAGTAATGAGATTGTCATTTAACCTAATTCTGTTTGTTTCATTGATAGAAATGTTATAATACTGCCATATTGATTTTGCTTATAATAAAATGTTGCTTATAACATCTGTGGCAGCTGCAAGAATGCAGACTCATTTTCAGCCCAAGAAAAAATACTTACAAACTTACAATTTTTCAGATCCAAAATGGTCAAATAAAAACATAAGAAGGAAGAGAGGTCTTCTTTATTTTAAAGGTGAATGTATTGGGTTTGCATAGCAAGGTTTTGGTGGTGGTGGGGCTACAGGGGTGGCTTCTGTGAGAAGCTGTCAGAAGATTCCCCCATGTCCTACAGAGCCAATGCCAGCCAGCTCCAAGATGGACCTGCCATTGGCCAAGGCTGAGCCCATCAGCAATGGTGACAGGACATCTGGGATAACATATCTAAGAAGGGAAAAAAAAAAAAAACAATCACCTGTTCAATTGCGGCCAGAGAAAGGAATGAGAGGAACAACTCTGCAGATACCACAGTCAGTGAAGAAGGAGAGGCAGGAGGTGCTCCTGGCGCCAGAGCAGATTCCCCTGCAGCCCCTGGTGCAGCCCCTGGTGGGGCAGGCTGTCCCCCTGCAACCCATGGAGGTCCACGTGGAGCAGATACCCCCCTGCATCCCAGGGAGGACCCCACGCTGGAACAGGTGGGTGCCCAAAGGAGGCTGTGATCTTATGGGAAGTGCCTGCTGGAGCAGTCTCCTGGAAGGACTTGTCACCCGGGGAGAGCCCATGAGGGACCCACGCTGGAGCAGTCTGTTCCAAGGGGACCCACGCTGGAGCAGTTTGTGAAGATCTGCAGCCTGTGGGAAAGACTCAAGGGGGCATCCACCTGCTCCAGCATGGAGTCCTATTAAAACCCTACCATGCAAACTCAATATAGTGAATGACTCGGGAGAAAAGGGAGTGGGGTTGAAATGGGGGGAGGAATAGGGGAAGTGTGTTTGATATCTGAGTGTGACATTTCTTTCTGAAAGTTTCCTTACTGTAGATGAAACCCAGTGGGAGGATAGCAAACTCCACGTCTCTAGACTCTAAAAACTCAGCAAAGGTGATAGCTGACTGACTGTCCTGTGATGACAGCTGTATCTAATAGCCTCCTTGGCAGTCCCTCCTTGGAAGCCTTCCACTGGAGACTGTGAGCTCTCTCCGATCAACAGTCAGATAGCTTTCATGTTTTGTGAATTGCGAAAGTTGAACTTTCTTCGAGTGTGTCTAAGAATAGAGCCTGTGTCCTGGCAACGTATTTCAAATGCTCTGTCCCTGCTAGCAATTAGATACATTTTGATTAAATGAAGCCAAGTTTATTTGCCCTTTGGAATAACTTGGTCTCTGGCATGTAAGATAATGTTAATGAATATGGAACTGCTATTAAAATAATATCCAGGACCAATATCCTCTGTACGATCTAGTTAGGCTTAACATCACTTGACATTAGAGAAGAATGTGTTACAGATAAGGGATGTCACCTGAGGTGCCTATAAAAGGGAAGGAAATGAGACTCTTTCAAGAAAATAAGTTACACTGACAGAAAGTTTGCTGCAATACAGTGTGCTCAGAGAGAGTTGTCTTTGGCATATTATCCAAGACGACTGTGTGCTTTCTAGTGTGAGACCCTCCCTTCTTCCTGCAGGGCCTTACTGTTTTCTCAAGTATTGACACATGTTCTTCCCTGGCAGCCAGGGTGAAAAGGGTGATATAGTCCAGGCAGTACTTGAATTTCCATACAAAGGTCTTTCAGCTTGAATTACTCATGCAGGACATACAAGCCGGAACCCTGTTGGCTTTCTCTGCTCCGTTTGCAGCTGTTTGTCCTAGGGAATGGACTTCATCAGCCAAGGCTGATCTTTCTTCCCAAGTGCAAGAGGAGAAATACTTCTCTTAGGTCCAAGCAGATGTCTTCTGGAGAGAGAGAGAGGGAAAGGTCATTATAGACACATACTGTGCCTGAAGTAAAGCTTAAGACAGAACTTTGTCCTTGATTAATAGAAGGAAATTAAATGAGCTAATAAATAGAAGAAAATTATATTATGAATTAACTTGGATTTGGCCAACTTCACAGGAGCTGATACTTGAAAACATGACAGTGGCTGTCCTTTAATTGCTTTATGATTGCGAAGTAGCTACTGCTGCCCTGCTGTCATGTATGGTTTGCATCTCTCTCTAATGCTTTACCAAACCTGACTGACTCCTTTTGGAGGCAAGTCCTTCTTGGTTCCAGTCAGGTCCCCAAAAGCACGAGGAGGGTCTCCCACCCCTTCTTCCGCTCCCCTAGGAGCTGGGCTACCTGTGCTTGTGGCCAGCTCTGACAGAGTTGGTATATGCCTAGATGCAGCCATATATCTTGCTGAGGTGGACCTTGCTTTGCTGACTCGATATCCTGGCTTCACCCAAACACGGTGATCACTGCTGCTGAACTCTGAGTGCTGTAACCAACACTGACCTGCTCACCTCACTGGGGTGCTGTGGGATGGGGCCCCGGCTGGTGAGGGCACTGCTCGGCTCCCTTCCCTGGCTGAGCAGCTGGCCCTCGCTGTGCCCTGATATTTTAACTGTAGGTTAGGTAGCTTGCTGTAAGCTCTTAGAGCACCACCGAGGTATGGTTTTGTTTTGGGAGGTTGAAGCTTCTTTTAACCTAAATCCTTTAATAAAACTCTCAAGGCAAGGGCTTTAGAAATAGTGTTTCTCTGTAAACAATCTAATTTTTTATAAGTGTGTGTGCAAGCACATATGCGTTAGGCTCTATTATCAAGAAAATGAATAATAAACAGTGTTATATAAGTATGTGAAGTACTCGAGTCTTCATGACAGGATCAGATAGCTAAGGTGGCCAGCACAGCAAGAACGAGATAGGAAATGAAACCACTAGGGAAAATAAATGGTTAGAAAATATTCAGGAAATCTGGATGCTTTCAAGTTGCCTAGGCCTGACTAAAATAATCCTTGGACTGAAGCAATCACAGAAACATTAGTAGTAATCTTTATGAAAGGTAAAGGAAGCTCTGAAATGTTAAAAAAGGACAAGCATTGGGACCACCTATGGAAAAAGGGAAGCGGTCTAGTAATCATAAACTGACCACCTTTATTTCAAACCCCAGAAAAATTAAAAGTATAATTCTAGGAAACTGGAAGACAACAAGGAGAAATATAAAACAGTCAAGGTGGATTTTTCTCAACCAGTAATAACAAATCAATTTTCTTCCAGAACATGAGAGAAAGAGGTGACATTTAATGAAATGTTTTAAATTGTATCACAGCTTATAGGAGAGCTAGGGAAATACAAGAGCAGATGGTACTCCAGTAAAAGTAAATTTGACAAAAATAGTTCTCAGCCATCCAATTTCATCCCTGCACCGGTGGGCCTGGACCAGCTGAACAACCACAACCTCCAGTACTCCTTTACTTTCTCCAGGGACAAAAAAAAAAATCATCTTTCTTTATCTCTTAGCAATTAGGATTACTGGGCATCGTTCTCCCCTTCAGTGTTCAAGGATCAATTCCTTGCAGACCGTAAGCTGGTCTAAACCAAAATTGTGGTTAAATTGTCAAAAGAAATAGTCACATTTTTCCTTTTGCCATCTTGCCCCTCCTTTCTCCTCTCTTTATCCATCCTCTCAGGTAATTGAAAAGGTTCAATTTAACATGGATCATCAGTTCCTTGATCAGGTTGACTGTATGGTTGCAAAAATGCTTGTGCCAGCATGACGGTATACAGTGGTGAAAGGGTAAATGTACAGCATTGTCTTACGTTTCAGCTTACGTGAAACTGTTGCCATAGCATAACAGGTTTCCTGCCTGACGTGTCAGCTAAGCACAACTGAAAGATCCAGCGCTACAAGCAACTTCCTTACTGCCACCTATCTCCCTTCCCCGCTCCCCATATCAGATAGGATTAGTTTAAGCTTTCCATGCCTCATACATTTTTCCTGTTCTACGTTTAACCACAATATCCTGTTTCTGCAGGTGCACATCCTTCTTTGCAGCCATAGTTGCGTCGATCCTGGGGAATATTTTCCAGAAGCTTGTGGATGCACTCACTGTAAGTTTTCTCCCATGTGTATAATAACTGCTTACAGCTCAGCACTGTTGCGTGCATTTCTTTTCCATCTCTATATACGTTCTTTCCAGGACTTGAGGACTTACATTTTCTTCCTTTCATGACTGGCGCCTACTCTGTTAGAATGCTTCTTCCTGAGCAATTCCTCAGCTCAGTACTTTTACCAGAACAGAGCTTGTATATGCCAAGCAGAATCACAAACAGGTGAAATCAAGAGCAGTGAAGTATGAAGTGATAGAGCAAGTTGACACTTTGCAAAGAATTCTTTTCATATGTTAAAATTTCAGTGTTTGAGAAGCTTTCAGCTCTTCCTGTTTTTGCCATCTCTAGAAAGTGATATTAAAAGTTGAAAAGCTGAATCATAAAGTCAAGTCCTTCTGTTTCAATGCTCTAAAAAATCAGTGGGTTGATGAACCTTCCGGGGATGCAGTCAGCCTTTTGGTATGCAGAAAGCTGTAATTTTTTTATACTGAATCTTTCATTTGAATATATGATTGATTTGGGCTGTTGTTTTGTTTGGTTTGTTTTTTTTAAATGGTTTGAGAAACATTTACTCTGCTGCTTGGTTTTTGCCCCAGTCCTGCCAAAATAACAGTCAGAACCAATTGTGCTTTCTAGCTACTTAGAGAAATCACTCCCTTCTGGAGGGGATAAACAGATTTTGAATCAGACTTCATATACCTACCTTCCAGCTAAAATGGGCATGGCAGGCAGAAGGCCAGGAGAAATGTAGAAAATCTTACAGAATGGAGAGCTTTTATGTAAGGTAACAATACAGGTCAAGAAGACCCATAAAGTGAAAGGGAAAGAATAAGGGATTAAAGATGCCTGATGACCAGTAGCCAAGGCAAAACCCTTCAGAAAGTAGTTTCTGCTGCAGGCTTTTTACAGTGCTTATGCCAATATGGACTTAATACTGCTTTGGGAGTCTGTTGGACTGAATGAGAAGTACTGTAGGAAAGAAAATTTTAGTACCAGAATCCATGTCTGGAAGTTACAGCAATACTCAGCCATGGGATTTTTCTTTACTGTACATTTTGAGGTTGCAAAAGTAAAACGAGTTATTTAGCTTTTATATGAGGGAAATAGTATATTTTTAGAAAAAAGTCTTACTGAAAGCACTAGCAAAAGAAGTAACGTAGTGTCTGTGTCTGTCTCAGGTAGCAGTTCCCCACCTAGAGTATGATTAAATCATACCTTCATCATTTAATCCAGTGTATTCAAATGAAATATTTTATTCCAGGCTGAGAGAACTTTCTGTCTCAAAGCTGTACATATGCTTGTAAAACAGAGTTATTGTGTATAGAAAAGGCAGCTGCCTTTGAAGCAATGAGCTTAAATACAAGCCACACCAGAGAAATGTTTATAGCCTAATGGAAAGAGCATGCGCAACAAAATGGAGAAACTAATTACGAGTGCAGGATATGGCTTACTAGGGGTAACGTACATGCAACAGAATCTCAGCGATGACAACTGTTATTAGGGTGTGTGCTGCTATAATTATATGAACAAAAGCAGATCTGGCATCGCAAGAGCTGGGCAGGGAGCAACGTTCTAAACTACTGATAGGAAAACCCTAAAAGAAAGAACTAAGAGTCAAATGGAAAACTTTGGGTTGAAGTTGCTCTCTTGAGGATAACAAAAATGTTCTACTGGAATAAAACTCAGGTCTTTTGAGAAAGCATGCCTGATTTTGGTTAAAATCATGAACAGCATCACCGTAATCTCAGTATCAAGATAGGAGTACTAGGAGGAATTGTCACCACAGGAGGTGTGAGTTTGTTCTTCGGGGGCATAGTACAAATATTCCTAAACTGATAAGATCTAGTTACTCCTAGACATGATAGCTGATCAACTATTTCACCAAATAATCCTTGCATCAATGTGAGGTAATGCTACTTTATACTTGGCCTCATAAACAGCAAGTATAGGATAGGAGGGTTAGTCATTGCAGGTAACGTTTGATCAAGTAATTCAATTTAATAAAATCATAAATAAAGACAAGTCTGTGATATAGGCTCCTGTTTCAAACAGAAAAAAAAAAGGTCTAGCCAATGTCAGATTGTGCAGAAAGATTGGAAGTCTCTTACTAATACTTGTAAGAAGAATGTGATCATCTTTATGCTTCTATAGTATAACTAATACCATCTCTGCTTTTACAGTAGCATTACTTTTACCAGTTCAGTAAGGCCTGAGTAAGAGTTAAAGCACAATGGATATTTCACAGCAACAGATCTAACATTGTTGATTGAGTTTAAATAACACTTTAAACATAACCATGTAGTTACAACAGATAGCTACAAAAATACATAGCTACAAAACTACAAAATATTCTATTTTTCTTCTCTTTTACTCCCAAATCTGTAAGTTTATGAAGTTCTTTGGTACTGGTCCTGACCACCATTATGGAAATTATTAACTCAATCGTATACTAGATGTCTTGCACCATTCAGTTTCATCACCTTATAAAAGAGATGCATTGGGGCAACTTGGTTTATTGTATTGTTGGTTTCTGGCGGAGATTATGCAGTATCTTCTTCTGTGAATTAGGAATTCTTTGGAGGGTAGATACTCTGGTTTGGCCAGTACAAGTGTTTTCTTAATCGCTGATGACCCTAGATTGCAGTTCTCAGCAATTTATTTTGGTAATGTTATCATAGAGGTTTAATTTGCCTCAATCCCTGTCTCTTTTTGAAAAAGAGAAATAGGATTTTCTTTCTTGAAAACCAGTTCCCAGGCAATGCAAGTGTATTTTATTTGACATCATAGTAGCTGTGCTGTGGTCTCTAAATGGTGTGATCAGTAAACAGAAGTTGGAGAGAAGAGCAGAGGTGCAGTAAGAAAGAAGAAAACACCAGGACACAGAGTTAGCACGCATTAGACTGCAGCCCATTTCAGTATCTAGTTAATTCAGCTTATAGTTTATGTTTAGAAACAAGTGCCTTCCCTAGGTGGGGTTAGCAGGTTGGTAAGACCAGTAAATCAGTGGTAAGACTCCTTCATGTAAACAGAAAAATTGGAAAAGAGGAGGCATGACAGAGTCAATGTGGTGTCTTGACCAGATTATTTTAATGATTCCTAAAACTCCGTCTTCCCTGGGGCTTGTCTTGTTATTGGTCAAACCTAAAACCCAGCCTCTTTTGGAGCATGTTTATCACTTCAGAAACCCAGGGAATCTCATGATTGCTCTAGTGCCATTAGCTGTTTCTCTCAAAGCGACAGACCAGGCCCTCCAGAAATGAATTCCTACAGCAGTATTACTCAGCGTGAAACTAACTTGAAAAAGATTTCCCTGAGGCTCGGAATAGGTATTGTGCATCTGGACCATATTCTTTTAAAGGCATGTATTGCTTTAAAAATGTAGAGGCAGGCCATAATTTTTAACCTTATTCAAAAGCGGTTTGATACACCTGAAAAAAAAATAAAAGTAGTAAACATTACATTGACATATTCACCCATATCCGATGATGTGGAGAGCATATATACCAAAACAGTTGTCATATGACACGTTAACTACAATTGACCCCACGTTGTACCCTTTTAAAGCTTGGGTGCCTGTAAAGGTGTGACTGTGGCAGGAGTTTCTAGCGGTAAAGTCTGAGAGGAGGCGATGAGGGTTTTTTCCTGTATTTTTCTGTCCTGCCCTTACCCTGATACAAGCCAAAAGGAGTCTTGATGGTCTGTAGCAGGGCTGCCAAGTGTTCCCATGCAGTCTGAGTTTTGCTCTCAGCCCAAACAGCTCCCCAGGCCCCCTTTCCCTTTTAAATCGCCCAGGCGTCAGTGCCCCGAGGGCACTAGCAGGCCCCCCGCCCTTCCCCAGGCCCCCCCACCCGCCCAGGGCCCCATGTCAGCTCCCCAGGGCCAACAGCCCCTGCCCGCCACAGCAGAGCCCATCTCCAGCTCCCCACAGCCCTGCCATGGGCCCCCGGCCCCCCTGCAGGCCCACACCCAGCCTGGCCTCGGCCTGTCCCCAGGGAGGTGCCCAATGCCTGGGGCTGGGGCTGCTGCCGGTGCCCCTGGCTGCCCCGCTCCTGGGCAGATGGGTGTCAGGCAGAGCCTCGCAGCTAGGGCCAGGCTGGGCAATGCACCTCAGGCCGCGAAGGAGGCAGTGGGGTTTTCTTCAGTTCTGTCACAAACATGTTTCTAGTGGCTACGCAGCTGAGGGCCCTGCTCCCTGGTCGCTTTCCCCACCGGCCTCACAGTGCAGGTGGGCTCTGCTGGCCCATTTGGAGCTTGGGGAGGAATTTCTTTTCCTCAGGAAGGCTGAACCCAGTGAAATCTTGGGGATTTTTCTTTTTTTTTAATCTGTGGTGTCTTTTGGCTAATTTCTGATCTTTCGTCACCATTCTCGCTAAGTCACAATTGTGTTGAAAAAATTAGAAGTAAAAGAGCAGTCAAGTATTCAGATGGCTGCCATTTGCAGCCTGCGTTTGGATATAGATGAAGAGCTGAAAGTTTGGCTTTCTGGCAAACAAGGGCAGATTTTTTTTTTTCTGACAAAGCCTGCTATGGTATGCAAGCCATGGTTGAAAACCCTCCCTCAGCAGGGCCACCGCAGATCAGATCAGGCTCTGAATTTTATGGCTTTCTGTAGTGGTACAAAACCTGTATCTGACACCAGACCTGGTGGTAACCTGGAAGAGGTTTTATGTTATTCCAGTTCCCTGGTGCTGATTTTAAACTTTTACAACTGGGGTGTAATTTGTTTGGGCCTGGGAAGTGCTTCTGCACTGAACTTGATGTTGCCGATAAAGGATGGGACCTTGCTAATCTTCACTACAGTCATTTATTTAAAAAGGAAACCCTTGAGAACAAATGATGTCATGACTGCCATTTGCTCTCAGCAGCTACTTGCCTATTTTTTTTCAGTGTGGAAAAAGCACCTAGACATCTTCCTAATGAATGTAACTCGTTCTTTCCATTCTGTGGGAGCTCTTCATCAGAGGTCCTGCTGCAAACAGAGAAAGGCATCTGACAGACTTTCTATGTATGTGGGCAGATTCTTTCATTGCCTTCTAGGTTCTTTTTTTAGGCTTGGAGGAGGGGTTTTTTTGACAACTCCTTAGCTGTTTGAATGGTGTCTCCCTATTGCCTACTCAGTTTCTTGCAAGTAGATCAACACGCAATTACCTCAGTGTTAGAACAATCCAACCACTTGTTAACAAGACTGGATGTTAAAAGTCTGTATAGCAGATTAATGTAATTAAGTTTTAAAAACAGCTAGAGACCAGAAGTATATGGAAACACTCCATCAATCAAAACTAATGAAAGTAGCCATAAATATAAATGGGCTAGTGCTTGAGATGACCTAATGTTATATATGCATGTGCTTTCTGGTATTGACTTCAAATAATTTTAGCCATTTTGAAAGAAGATAATTTAAGTATTAAGTTACTTTGACAGTTGAATAATTATTGTATTCTTCTGAGGTTAAGTTAGCATAGGGGACATGTTTGTGTTTGGTTTTGGTTTTTTTTTTTTTTACTGAAAACAACCAAGATTCATCTGTAAAGAAAAACAGAAAAACAGTTGGAGAAGCAGATCTTAAATCTCTGAATACCTATGTACATAATGAATATTCTTGTTTCAGATCAATTGAAAAGGAGTAAATTTTGAGGAAAAATTACAGAATATGTTCTCATATGAAGTGAGAACTTTACCCTTAAGGGCCAAATCTTCACTTATGATGTCGTACAAGGTTTTTCTCATCTTGTAAAACCAAACATTTATGAAATTACTAACAACACTGGGAATAATAGATTGGCATTATATTAAATTTTCAGATCCCTGGTTTTGAAAAAGTTATGCAATAGACTATTTTCTGGTTTTGTCTGCAGCCACACAGAAATAGCTGTCTTTCCAGTAACAGTCTCTTCTTTATGGACATCTATTGTAAATTTGCATATTCATACAGTGTGGAATTAATATTAGAAAAACTAGATATTAGAGGCTTTTTCTCTTAGATGTCCCCACAGGAATATACTCACTCACTTTTGCTTGTTGCTCCATGCCGAAGTCCTGTACAGGACTCCGTGCACTCCCTTTTTCTTTCAGATGAAGAAATACATTCTCGTACACAGATTTCAAAGTAGAAGAAACAAATGATAGCTGGTGAATGTGAGGAATATGACTTGAAAAATCACCAGAAAAGCAAAATTGTAGGATTATCTAATACAGTATCACACCTAAACACCTCTGTGGTGATCTGATAGCTGGAAAAGAGTTTATATGGTTGCAGATGTCCAAAATCAAGGCATTCTTCAGATTTGTGATAGAGGATGCTTAGGCATCCACAGAGTCCACCTTATTTACAGATGATGCTCTGTAGCCTTGGTGCCACATCAGATTGTCCTGGCAGGTTAAGGTCTGTTCTGGGTCTCTGGTGAGATGCCTGGGACTCATTCAGCTATTGATACTGAGAGATGAAGAAACCATCCAAATAGCTTTGTCTTGTGTAAGCAAAAATACAGGGTGTTGTTGGCACACAGTGTTTGAAATAGTGCCTTGGCTCTGAAGGCATAAGGGTTTGTGAAGAACATTGGCAAGGTGATTGTTTCGCTGAGGTAGAAGCTAATTTCAGGGTCATGCAGAAAGTATGGACAGGTCCACAAGGATACTTTTAATGACCAAAAAAAAAAAAAGAACATGGTTTCTCCTAGGACTTTTCAATATGGGAAAGGCCACCTTTATTTAACAAAGAAAAAAAAAAAAAGGCTGGGGGAAGGCTAGAACTGTGAGCTGTGCGGAGCTTCCCTTGTCCTTCTTGATTCACTGGTTGAAACTGAAGACTAGAAAGAAGGTAACTGTCTTCACAAACCACTAATCCTGGAAACATAAAGACACAGATTATATTGATTGGTAAAGTGCTTCCCCCTAACTCTCCCCTCTTCTTCACCCCATACCCCTCATTGCAGCGTTCACAAGACTTAACACAGTAAAGTGCCTGAACTTTCAGTTTTCACACTGTAGCCATGGCAGTAAAGCCAGCTGTTTGGCAGAAGTTTGAAACTCTTGGGAAGTCACAGAGCAACGAAGTGAAACACCTAAACAGTGTAAAAGAAATCTGAACATTTTAGTCATTTCACAAGTGGCTGGTTCTACAACAGGATGTTACATGCAATTAAACGAGTATAGTAATTGCCTCCACTGAAGTTAATGGAATGATGTGAGTCTAAACACAGTGCAAGAACACAATCCAGTCAAGCAGTCACCCTCATAGAGGAAATGATGTCATCTCCAAAGAGGATATCAGATGCTTCTCTAATTTGCAGTGGGAACCTTGTTCTTTTAGTGCTTGCTGCAGTTCTGAAAAACACCTGTAGCTTACATTGGTTCAGCACTGCCGCCAGTGGGCTCTCATTACTGTGTGCTCCCTGTTACAGATGAGGTTTCCCTCCTGAGGATGAGCTCTGTCCTCACTGAGCAACTGATGTGGAACAGAGGCTGGAGTCAGGACTAGGCAAGAGACAAGTGCAAAGCTGTAGCTCCGTAATGATGACCATGTCCTTAGGGAAGTGCAGCGTAGTGAACATAGGAAGAGACCCTTTCAAAGCAGCCATGTTAGTTTCTTACTATTACCAAAAGTAGAACAAACAAAATGGATGCTCCAGTAGGTTATTTACATGAGTGTGCTTTAAAGCAGATGGAGAGCTTTATATCCCATTATGAAAGGCATGCAAGTTACAGTGACATGGGTCCTAATTATGAGCAACTTAAACTACGCCATCTGCATTTAACAAAGCTCCATATGTATGGGTACAATCTAGCCTGGCTGCCTGTATTTGTTAGTAACACGTGCAAAATAGATACCAACATGCAGAATCTAAAGATACTTTGGCAGGCTTTGTGGGAGGAACTGGAAATGTTTGTGGTGTCCCTTACACCTTCGCTGACCAAACAGAAAACGAGGGACAACAATTACCCCAAGACAGAATTGTTGCCTTCTATGGAGAGGGCCATTGATACATACATTTGCCAAATTCAGCATATTGGCCATCCAGACTTAGTCAATGTTTTCTTCTTTTTTTTTTTTTTTTTTTTTTTTCTTTTGGCAGAAACATCACATCTTCTTCCCCTAGGCAATCTGGGCAGACAGTATGTAATTTTAGATGTCCATATTCAAAGCCCAATCCTTTTGCCATTGACAGCACACTGCTATGCAAATTTCAGCATGAGGGATCTGTGGACTTCAGTTTAATGAAGAATAAGAAAATTAATCCTTCTTTGCAAAAGGAAGGTTCATTGAGCCAAACAGCCCCGGTTACCCAGGACACAAACCAATATGATTCATAAGGGAGTTCTATGCTCTGCAGTTAGAGGAATTGTTTTGCGGTTTCTTCAAAGAGCATTAAATAGTCTGTAACTGAGATGGGATTTAGCAGGGGAGTGCTTATTTTTCATCTGGTATTAGCAGTTCATTCCACTGGAGAAAACTCTAGGACCTGAGTTATGCTTAGCTAGTTCTTCCCCTGAATTGTGAGTACTAGATATACTTGGGATTTCTAGATAGTGCATGGAACGTCTTGGTTGAAAAAGGCAAAATTCCAGGTGAACCAAAATAAAACTTTTTATGTGCCTGCATGCGGAAAAAGGATGGAGGTATTCAGGTACGTATGTGCCTTTGGTTGTCACAGGTGACCTGCACTGCAACTCTTCTGACTCAGACTCCACAGCTCTGGAGAGCAACATAGGATGAAAAGTCTCCTAGATCTGGCCCTCTAATGGTCATTCCCTCACCCACTCTTTCCCTATCCCACCCAACAAGTCTTTGATCTGAAGGACAGTGGACTGCTGGTGAACTCGGGATGAGAGGCATCTTGCTTTAGGAGGGTTTTGTGAATCATCTTTATATGAAAGATGGCAGCAGCTGAGGAGCTGTTCTACTGGATTCAGTTCATCTTCAGGCTGGACCGTATTATCATTATGAGATAAAAACAAAACACTGAATTAGGAAAACAAAAATCCAAGCAAAGTCCTTATAAAAAAAAGTAAATGGAGAACACAGCATGATTCAAAAGTGAGAGGGGATCATGAATAGCTTTTTTAACAGAAATCTGGATGTGGAGCTTGGGCTGACTGTAATAGATTCCCCCCGCCCTGTTTCCCCCCTTTCTATTCTGCTGCTTCTGATATGGAGATTTACACTGACCTCTGGGCTTTTACATCTTGCAATTTGCCATTTCTTTGATAGAAAGCACATTCTCACTAGCTACTTAATTCCTTTCTGATCAGTATTACGTGACACCAGCAATCAGAGGGCCTTTGATTCACCAGGACAAAAGGGAGAATGGAAATGTACTTTTTTAACCCTAACACAGCATTGCCATAGTCCCATGAGCTGGCTGTAATCCTGGTTTCATTTTTTCTTTCCTGTTCTTTAGTGATGTTAGAAATCCAGCTTTAAGTTTAAACAAGAACAAGATAAGACAAGTTCTTTGACCATTTGAATACCAAGGGAATAAATCTTTTTATCTCTCCCTAACTTCAGCTGTGGGAAGTAAAAAACCTTTTCTGTATTAACACTGAATGGGACTGGTCCATTCTACTTTGCCTGAAGCATTAGTTTCATGTCTAAAAGGGCACATATTTAACCACATGAAAGGGTAAGAAGTGTAAGGAGAAAATGTGACTATTTTCAAGAAGACGAACGATACTTAAAAGAAGAGACAGGGAACACATTGAGCATTAGATGCTGATGCCTCTAACAGCCTCCTTTATCAAACCAAGTCCTGGGAACTGCGAGGGTGAGGGGTGGAAGTCTCAGCATTCAGCTCTTTGCAGAGGAATTTAATTGAAGACCCAGAGATAAAGCAGATGCAGGCAGTGAAACCACCCTCGATTAACGTTTCCACTGGAGGAATCTGGAGAAGCTCCATTAAATATTTTGTCTTTACCAGTGAAACTACTTTAATACTGAGTGTGTAAATAATATGGGCTAAAATAAAAAAGGAAATGGAATTTAGAAGTAAGGAGAGATGTCATCTTTCAGTTTCCCTTGTTATGTATGTAGCTTCTGCTAGGTCCTCCTGAAGCATCAAAGACCTGCTCCGCTTTGTGTATGTACGTAGTGCATACACTCCTTTCCTGAGGATATCCTGTGATGAAGTGTTGATATTTGATCAGTTTTTGGAGTATTGCTTGCACCTTGTTTACCAAACAATGGTGTAACTGCATATTAAACCAGCAAAGCCATCTCCTTATTCAAAATAACACTGTAGATTGATTCATTTAGCTTTGTACATGTGACACATTAAAGTGTTTTTAAATCTCAAATAAGGCAACCTATATATCCTGGGGTGGAGGGCTGAAGCAACTGGGAAGTTATGCAGCCACCATTAATATAAGATTTCTCAAGCAGAAGAATCTCCAGTCATTTTGAAACTACTGATGTTGCGAAATTTTAGGCAGATTTGGAACACTAACAAATAGACAAACTGTACTCACATTATGCTATTTAATCATATTTGAAATCTTTCTGAGGTTGTTTGATCAAAGGTGTTGTCAGCTTTGTAATTTTTGAAGTGAAGAATTTACCTGATTTTTACAGGAGAGACTTAAACACAGTAAATAGGCAGAAAGGAACTGATAAAAACTGCAAGCTTTTTAATCTGACAAAAGTTATTTTAACAAAATTCTATCTCAAGAAAATTTTTACATTTTGGATTTCTATAGAACAAAAAACAAGTTTCTAACCTCAGAAGCTAAGTGCATATACCAGGAACGTGTATTTTTTATTTACATTTCTGTTTTCATGAATTAACTCATGGAATTAACCACAACGGTCTCTGTGTATATTGCTTGTATAAATCATCACATCTAGAAAAAGTCTTGTCTAGCTGCAGACGTGGTGTTTCAGGTGTTAAATTGCTCAACTGCTTAGCAAAGGTTTGTCTTCTAAAAGGAGCTACCAGCTCAGCAGTGACCCAGGCCAAACAGAACTTGGGAAATTAAGGAATCATTACTTCTATAAAAACTACACTTGCAACTCCAGTTGCAATTAGAGGTACTGGAGGGCCTGCCTGGATATAGAGAGAGCGTTCTTGTCCAGTGTGGGAGGAGAAATCCCTGGAGGTTAGGGGGAGCTGACAGGAATAATATGGGAATAGTTGCTGGAACTCTTTAGTTATAAAGTGAGGAAAAAATTGTCAAGATCGTAGCAATGAAAGTTATGTATAAAAAAGGATGTAATTAATTGAACACTTTAAATGGTGTGAATTATTTGCTTAGCTCATCCGTTTTATGTAAACACAACCCCTCCATACATGTCCTGCGTTCTCTGCTCTGCCCCTGTGGAATGCAGTGCATCTGTGCACAACTGCCTGAAGAGTGTGTGGTCTCATGCCATGAATATTGCCTTGCACTTCATTCTCAAGTTCATGTGTTGGTTTGCCTGGGAGCAGAAAGGAAAGTTCCCAAAAATTATGTGGAAGGTTCTCTTGGAGCTTCTGATCCAAGTGACCAGGCATGTTATTCTTTTGAGTGATATCTAGGAGCGGGCTTTAAAATTCCTGATGTCCACCTTTAATTGCAAGGAATGAGAATGTGCCATGTCCAAAATCACTAAAATGGGGTGAGCTTTCTCTCTCTCATTTTCTGACTTTTAAGACAGTAAGCCATCCAGGACTTCGTTTGACCTTCGTATTCTTTAAACAGGAAAGAATGAGATCCCTGACCAGCCTGGGGTTGGTTTTTTGGTTGGTTTTGTTTCCACATTCTCCAACAGAGAAGAATGAAAATAAACTGGCAGATGGTGTTTGTTTGCTGATATACTTCCCAAAGTGGCTGCTCATTTTGAATAGCTCAGGTTTTTTATGCCCGGGTTGAGCAGCTCTATTTTGCATGTCCATCATGTGACAGCTAGTGGGGTTTGTTGAAAATTTTGCATTGCAGGCATCCTTCTCAAGTTTTCCTTCACCTCACTTAGGTGCTGTTCAGGAAGCCGACTGAACATTCCCTGGCAGGAATGTTTCCACACACCCTAAGAAAATGGGAAGATTATCCCAGCTATGCATTACCCAAGCATGCACTCTGACATTTCTGTGCTTGTGAAGACTCCCTGTTACAAGAGGAGGTAGAGGAGAGATCAGCTGCCTGCTAGAATAAGACTTCCAGCCCTGCAGTGACTTCAGGGTGAAGGATTACAGGGTCTGTAAATGTAATCCACCTACCTGAGTTCCCACCGTGGAACCAAATCAAATCTACAATTAATCCGTGTGGAGTAATCTGTGTAGTAAAGCCACTGCCAGGTAGAAGGATTACAGGTAGACTGAAAAAAGCTTAAGTTCATTTTGAAGGTTACGACTGTTGTTCATAAATGAATATTTGACATAGAAACCTGCCAACAATGTGTATCCGTATTTTTTCATTCCCTTTCTGTGATAATAAACAGAGAGAAAACCTGTTTTAACATTAGCTAATTTAGGATTTTAGTAATATTTTAAATTGATGAATAGATCAACATGAATATGTACAACTGAGAGAAAAGCATGTGTTTTACTTTGCTAACAGAGGATTAAGAAAATATAAGAGGCAAAGTACTAGGAAAAGGAGAACCAGCTTAAATCACCTGTCTTGATTTTATTCGTAGCAGACTGAGTGCTAAATTAAAATTCTGCATAGTGTTAGTGAGAGCAAAAACTGTTACAGTTTTTAAGATTGTGGTAGTTTGTGAAAGGGATTCTATAACACAGCTCTGCATAATCAGGATCTAGTTGCAGTGACCCAGGAGACCACTCCAGTTTTTATAGAATCATAGAATTGTTTTGTGCCCCTCCAGCTAATATTTAAAAGGCAGAGCCATAATGGAGATGAATGGATTTTTTCAGCTACCCGGAAAAAAAAATAGCTCTATTTCATAAACTGAATGCCCTTGCTAACTCTGCTGAAATATGTGTAGAAGGTATCTACAGACTGTGGAAGATCCTTAACCTGGCAGTGAATCGCCCATCACTGAATGCTGGATCTAATTAGTGAAGTCAGGACAGTTTTCTCAATGTCCTCTAAGTAGGTAAGACTACCATCTTGGATTTGACATACAATCCTCAACCACTCCTCTGACCTTAACTATGAATTTCTGGTCAATCAGATGAAGTTCTTTGTGTTTCCTATGTGAAAAGTAGGGATGAGAGATTATTCTGCCATTTTTGAAACTGTTCATTTCTTATTACTGTGTTGCAGTTAGAAGAATCTTGAAGAAAAACTGAGTGCTTGAAGCACACTGGAGATCACACTGTGTGGCCAATGGGAGGAATGACAATGGATATGGATATGGTTAAATGATTGAGAAAAGACCTGTTATTCTAGGTGTCTTGAGTACAAAGATGAGGCAAACACAAATAATTCACTGTTCTGCAGGTGAGGACCAGACCCTTAGAATGTGTTTAGACCATCAGTGTTCTTTTAACACAGAAGAAAATTTTTTTTAATATGACCTTATTGTTTGTTCACCTTGCTATTAGAGCCCACAGTCAGGTTATTGAAGACAGATCAAAATTAGAAATTTTCACTTCACAGGAAATGAACTATTTCAGCATCAGATTTTAAACACAAAATATTTGAAAAAATATTTTTGGGTAGCTTCAATTACTGCACTCAAAGCAAACATTTTGTCTTATCATTTTTAATTATGAGATATAATAAATATCAAACATTTCAATAGAGTTGGAAAAAAACCCCTGCTTATCTATAAACAAAAAATATTTTATTTGAAATTAAGAGCTGCCACAGGTAGTTGTGATTATAACCAGATTAGCATTTTCTCAGGAATATATCCTGCTAGACAATGTTTGACTGTTTCAGTTGTTATGTAGAATAAAGCCATTTTGATGAACGGTTGGACATGGACAGAGAAAGGTTTTGATTTCACTCCAGGCACTCAGGTACCATGTAGTGAAGCAGTAGTTATGAAACCTGGGCTTCTGTGATGGTCAAATTGCAGTCTGTATAAAATGAGAACAGCTAGTTATGTTTTCTGCCTTTTGTTTTGTTTTTTCTCCTTCTCTTCCCCTATTTTGTATGAAATTATGTGATGAAAATGTGAAACACTTTAGAACAGTTGCTTGTGGCATACAGGTACTGTGAAATATATAAACAAAGCAAATATTAATTAGAAAAGATTAATTTATGTCCTGTTAACTATCCTTTGATTCATAAGCAGTAGTTAATTTAATCGTGGGCATAGTTTATGAAAGGAGTTGAGCCTGAAGCTGTTGTACTTAGTTCACTTAAAAGCCAGTGTTATGTACTGCTCTTCCTGTGATCAATTGCTGTATGATTTGGAAAGCGCACACAGCAGAAACAGCAATTGCCTCTCATGGAAGCAGGTTCCTGCTGCCTTCCAGCCTGACGCGCAGCTCCTCTACCCACCAGCACACCAGAGCATCCTCACTGAGCGAAGCTCCTGAAGAGACCATTGTGTGCCCTGGGGGTGTGGGGGCTGGACCAGACTCTACACGGCAGCCTGATTTAGGGCATCATTCAGTGTGTAGAAGCAAACAGCCACAGACCCTGCCCTCCTCGAGACTTGCGGTGCATCCCAGCTGCCATGCTTTGCTTGGATGTGAGCCTAGGTGCAAAACACCGTCTCTCCAGCTCAAAACTTCAGGGAATCTTCCCCCATGGGTGCTGCTGCGCTGAACCTCCCTCATGGAAATTAAGTGGCTCACAGCATCGTTGCTGGGGGAGAGGAGCGAGGCTGGGAGAAGCAGAGGACCTGCTTTCTTTTGAGAGTAGTGGTGGATTTCTCTGTGCAGTGTAGGGGTTACAGCCTCAAATGGGGAAAGCCAACACAACGAATCACTCCTCTGTTTCTGGAAAGATAAGACTACTAAAAAACCGCATGAGGGCCCAGACATCTTCAGCTGGTAGAAATCATTACTCTAAGCTGATGTCAAAGGAGCAGCAGCACTGATTTACACCAGCTGAGGCCAGGGTGGGGGCAGAGGGATAGAAAGTACAAATGAGCTCTTGGAAGACAAACCTTAATTTTCACTGGTGTAGAACTACATTTAATTTGCCAATATGAATTGAGAGTAGTTATCAGGTTTATTTATAATGTAAGGATAGAAATTCATCAAAGAGAGCTTTCCTCACAGTCTCTGTTTTATATCTGTAGCAGAAGTGAAAAATAACCAGTGGAAGTGAAATAAGTTGCTTTATGTGGTATTGGAAGTTTTATGTTAGTATATTATAAAATAACAAACGCATAGGCATTACTTGCCTGGGTTAATAGTATCACATGCCATTTATAAATTTATAATTTCTTAATTACCAAACAAAGAGCAGCAAGCTCTTTAGCATCTGTTAATTAGCCCACAGGAAGCAAAGAGCCTGATCTGCTAATACACTATTTATCTCTGCTGAAATTAGAAACCTCTGGCCTAACCTTTGCTGAGAATCACCTAGCCTTTTCCTGTTAAGCTGGGGATGTTCTATTTACCACCACAGTGTGACTGACAGTGACTTGTAGATGGATTTCTCATGGTGGCCTCCTTCAAGCTGAGCAATGTGCACTTTCCCAGGCCCCCATCCTGCAGTCCCAGGCCACCTAAGTCCTTCAGAGCTATTGCTATCTTGTGCCTTTTATAGGGTATTGCTGCAGGTTTGCTTAGTTTGGGAGTACTCGCTAGGCAAATAACTCAGTGGCTGAAGAAATTTCAGCAAAACATTTGGGGTGTTTTGCTGGGAGGAGTAAAATGACTTTTGAAAACTGGAATTGTCCACAGAAAAGTGAAATCCTTTCTCAAGGATATTTTTCCAGAGGTATTTCTGATCAAAATGACAGAAGCCAGTATGCTTTTCAATGATGACACACAAGGTGACTATGAATACCCGCCTAAGTGTAGGACATCTGGGGCTGAGCTACACCTGCCCCGCCCTAGCTGTAGGAGGGCAACTGAACTCAGGTTTTCTGCATCTCATCTGAGTTCCTTAACCTGCGTCCTTTGGAGAACTCAGCAGGAGTTAGTTACCCCAGGTTTCAGCAGCACCACTACAAAAGCTCTGAGAGAAGTTTTTTAATAAAGTCAAATTCACCAAAAGCTGCTGAGCTCAATGTTGTGCAGGTAGCAGCTTCTCCAAGATCACGGCTTTTCCTGCATCAGTGGGGTTGTTGCTTCTGCAAGGAATGTAAGTGACCTTTTACGTGTTTCTCTCCCTCGCTCAGCCTTGTTTGCTGTATTTAGCCTAGCTGTAGGGGAAATGGCTGTAAATCTGTACTCCAAATCGCATTGAGGAAAGATGATTTGAAGCTAGGAAATTACCTTTCCCCTTCTGGGATTTTTTGGTAGCAACTGGATGTCTCAAGTTCATCATCTGTGAAAGGTACCTAACTTGTCTCAGTGCGATAGTGTAAAATAAGTAAATTCTGAAATGTCAAAAATATTCTTAGGACAAGAAAAAATATCTCTATGAAATAACTTCATCTGTTCAGGCTCTTTTGCATTTTTTCCTTGCATCTAATTATATATACCTATATATACATGTGCAAACTTTTATGAAAGGAGGATGATGGACTGAGGGTTACTTATAAAGTATATTTTATCTTTTTCTTTTGAAATAGTCATCAACTGAGATTATGCAAATATCATAGGAAAATGGAGCACCTTTCTAAGGTGATTAAGATGGTCTTTAAAGTAACGCTAGGTGTATCTGCCCTGAGAACAATTTTGTTTCTTGGATGGGCGTGTCCTTTGGGTTTTGGTCGGGTTTTTGGTTTGGTGGTTTGTTTTGTTGTTTGTTTGTTTGGTTTTTTTTTGGGGGGGGGGGGGGGGGGGGGAAGGTTGGTTGGGTTTTGTCATTTGGTTGGATGGGGTTTTTTTCCATAAATGGATGATGGAGGATCTTGTAATGTATTTCAGGAGTAAAATGTAATTTTATGAACCTGCTAAGATTTGATGTTCTGTTTTAAATAACCCCCTCTTTAACCTACTTATGGCAAACTGGCTTTTTCTATTTTCAGTGAGAGGAAAAACATGCATGGTGCGTTTACAAGTTGTGACACCACAAAACTTTTGAAAATTCTTCTGCAGTATGTCTTTAGAGCTCTCTTCAAAGTGTACTAAAGCAAAAGCAATATGTGCTTGCAGCTGCTACACTGCCACTATGTCTCTTGCATGAAAATTTTGGACTTGCACAAAAAAAGGTAAAGGTTAATAATATTCTCCCTTGTGCATACTGTGCATATACAGAATGAAGGTGTTGCATGTTTTCATATTAATGCCTTCCTTGCTGTGGGTAGTGCTCAGTCAGAAGCTTTTTAGTATTTGATCTTTGGTGTTTGAGCAGTTTATCTCTCTCTTTTCTTTCTCCAATGTTCATGTTATTCATCTCGGAAGATGAATGCTCTATATCCATTGTATGATCGGTGGAGTTTGTTAATCTAGGATTCCAGTGCATCCCAAACATTAATGAATTTATTTTCATATCATTCAGTTTCCTTATACAGACAGAAAAAAATGAGTGCTATAGCAGGTTAAGTTAAATTACTATATCAAAATCTGTGGCTGAGGAGAAGGAGTAGTACTGGATAAACAATTATCTGGGCTTATTTACATATACAAAATACTTCACTAGTATTTTTAGCTGTTATAAATACTTTGGATTAGAAAACGATAAAGCAAAAGTACCATGTTCTCTGTCAGTAGATCTAGTTATGTGGTATCAAGATACTTACACTGTACAGTTTGCTCCCATATGTTCACCACAAAAGGCTGTGCTTGTAAAAGAACAATCATGCTAAATGTCTCCATATCCACCTTAGGATCATTACTCTACATTTAATGCAAATTTTATATTAACACTGTTGCTTGTGAAGTGATTTCCAGTGTTTAATCTTCACCTCTAACCACTGACGTGACTTCCCTCTGGACTAGATATTCTGTATTGTATTTAAACTTGCATGTTTTCAGCTGGATGGTTTTTGTTACTTGATCACTTTCTAATCCATGTGGGGTTTTTTTCTATCTTATCCATGAGGCAAAATGCTGTCGTAGGTCACTTTATATGTCCCTCATTATGTTTACATGACTTTCCGAAATAAAACCTTAAACTTTTCTCAGTCAGGTTATTTATATGTTCTACCTAAATGGATGCTATGACACTGTGGCAACTGATGATGTTTGGCATCGTTTGTATAAGTTCTAGTAACAACCGGTGTTGGCGTATTATTGATCGTGCTTACTGAAAATCATGTTTTGTTGATGGGAAGTGATTTGTCTCTCTGAAGTATATCTGCGCTCCTGTTGATTGGTGTAAGCATAGCACATTTAGTACAGTGATGCTTGGGAAATACAACTTTTTGATGAAATTGGAGAGTGAGGGATTTATTCTTCTTAGGCAGGTAATCTGTATAACTGCACTAAATTTATACAGTGTTTTTTCCCAACTGGCTAGATTAAGGCTAGTTCAGAAATGTTTGTATTGTAACAGCTAGCTAGTTGGCTCTCTGTGTGTGTGTGGAAAGGAGCAGACACAGAGGAATAAGCACTGCAGTCCAGAGAGTCTGAAGGAAAACGTGGTTGTTCCTTAAATTAGAATAATTCCATGCTTTCAGAATAAAATGTGTTCAGCTCTGGCGCCTTTTGTTCCTCCCTTGTGTTAGAGTGTGCTGGCACAGCTCTGCGTGGGACTGCTCTGAACGGAATTCAGGTTTTAAGATTTTTTTTTTTTTTATCTCCTTTATTCAGACTACTTTTGTTTATATATTTCCCAGTGCAGTCCCAGAAATACTGTTTCAGTGTGAGAGGGGCTGGATTAACAGAATGCACATGGAGGTGAACAACGCGGCTTGGGAAGCATGTGCAGCCAAGAAGGTAACAACTTCGTGGGTGGTCTGGGCAAAATGCTCTGTGTTCCCAGTTTATACCCTAAAGTAGATCATTTGTAAACCTGTTGATGCTGCCAAGCCTGAGGCACATGTTTTGGAAGTGAAGATGTTTAAGACGAGTACTTCAGCTAAGCCTAAGCAGTGCCTGGCCTGCATCAGTGACACTTTGGTTGGCTTTTTGTGTCTGGTTTGGTGCAGGCGGCTGTGACAGCTGCTCACCCAACAGCAGCTTCCTCAAAGAGGACCACAAGTTTGTACTGTCTCAGCTTCTCTTCTTTTTCTTTTTTTTTTTTTTTTTTGTGAGCATTTGCCATAATCCAAAGGCTGCAGTGGTGGGATTTTTGATGTTGTTTTTTTTTTTTTTTAACCTTATTCCTCCAAAGGCAGGGTAAAGGGTGCATCTCCCCTAACACCAGGTATCAGGTGAATCCTGATTCCCTTCCCTTCTAAGCTGCTTGTGCTACCTACTATCAGCCCTTTTAAAGAACTTATTCCCTCCTGCTTGTCATTTTCTCTGGAAGGTCGTAGCTTTCAAATTAGACTAGTGTAAGAGTCTTTGCAACACAAAATTTTCTATTTCCCAGAACAAGTTCACACTTCCAGACCATAACCCTGTCTCTCAGTTTGGGGCTATACTTTCAAGTGAAGATATGTGATATTGAATCCCTGTCATATTATTTCCTGCTTTTGCTTTGCTTGACACTGATTTGGCATTTTTCTAAGCCAAGGAGGGAAAATATTTTTAATGACTTCGAGCATATTTTGCTCCCCGAGGTTTTATTTTTTCTGATGAGCTTTGAGGTTCTTGTCTGAATCTTTAAGTTTTACTCCTAACTGTATGGATATTTGGGGATATTTGCTGGATTAATTTTACTCTAGCATAGCTATATGGAGTAACTGCACAAATCCAGGCTTCTGTGCTTAACAGCATATGTCATTGTCAGAACTGCCTTGTACCAATATCTGTTTTCAGTTTCCCACTGAGGTAAGCATCTTTGGTGGAAAACACTTTATGTAGATGGATGGCGAGCTGCAAGCAAGTTAGGTGCTGATATGTGCTCACTTCTTGAGAGTAAAATATGTTACTGTAAAAATATTCTAAAGTTGTTCTTTCTGAAAGAACTTATGACTAGCACTTTTTTTAGTAGTTCTTAGCTTGTGTATAATACAGTAAGCCTTACTGCATCACTGCTCTGTTTCTTCTCCTTTGCAAATACGCTTTTTATTGTTAGCAGTCTGTTCAGATGCTGCACAATCCCCTTTGGATTGTGTTCAGCAGTATTAAATATCTCAGCAGCATACTCTCTTGACTTTGCTGATGTTAAAAAAGAAAATGTTTGTTCTAGCTGTTTTTTTTTTTCTATTTATTTCTGTGAGTATTCTGCTTTGAGCATACCTCATACAGCTTCTGCCTGGAGCCTGCTGAGAACCGAAGTACGTATTTCAGAGGTCAGCTGTCAACTGGTTGGTTACAAAGGCAGTGAGGTCTGAAGTAAGCTCTAGTAAACAGGTGAGGAAGGAAACAGCCTACTGGCGATGTGTGTAACAATGCTGAGGAATGCATGTTCCCAGAAGCAAATTCTGAGGGGCCACTGTGGTCAGGTGTCAAAAATGTTTACTGAAATACAGTTTAACACTCTTTAGGGGGGTTAGGAGGGAGCCCCTCCACATCTTAACTTTCTCTCTTGCTTATTCTTCTGATACAATTTCCCTAATGTGACATACTCGTTTATTGCATTAGTACTGATGAAAACCAGTCACGAGTCAGGTCGCAGAGGCACTAGGATTGTACAGATACAGCATAAAATCTGTTCCAAAGGGTTCGTTCATTAAGCAAGCATTGTTATCTTTCTCATCTTCTCTCTTAACTTTTGGGGCCATTGTCTGACATTTTGTCAAACATGTGGTTCTCTGAAGTTGTTTCCAGTCAGTCCTCTTTGAAATATTTATAGTTTCATCTGAAAACTCTATATGTAGAACAACTGATCTTTACTATATATGTAACAGGATAACATCTCAGTATAGTTTTAATAAGATAAGTATTCACTCGGAACACAGATTGAAATGGGGTCATGAATTGGCACAGCACTCATACATTTGTAAAACTAAAATGAGAAATGTTCTGTTTGTGACATTCTCATAACAGAAGTGAAGATTGTTATCCTGCTCGGCTCGCGTTGATGAGGGGTGGGAGCGGGGGGACACGTGTAATCTAGCAGCTGAATAAGGATGACCTTGGTCTGTGAAAAGGCACTTTTGTTAACAAATTTGTAAGTGCTCGCAGTTTCCATTTTCATGCTTTCTCATTCCTATTCCATCCCTCTAAATTGATCAATGCTTTGTGGCAGGCAGACTGTGAATCTGCAGTATGTGTCTCAACCCCTCAGGTGAATCCTGCAGAGGACCTCTTTCCCCCAACACCCCTCCCAGGCCACGTGAAATTAGGTAGATAATCTGTCTGTTTCTCTGGACAGTATTGTCATCTGTCCTAATGTTCTTGTCACTTAAAGTGTTTGGTTAGGGTTTTTTGTTGGGGTGGGTTTTGGTTTTTTTCATTATTAAACACTACCGGTTTTTCTTTTACTGGCACATGAAGGTTGATGCCTAGTTGACTGGGGGGCGGGGGGAACCTGATTAAAAATTAACTATTGTTGCTGAAATCAATAGTACTATCTGAGCCTGTAGCGTGTGAAAGTCTGCCTTGTGGTTTAAAAAAAGATAGTGAGTAATAATTATTTCAAAATAATTCAGTATCTGTTTCCAGTTAACAAAGGTAGCTGTCGTTCTTAAAAATGTACTGATCTGAACTGACTACTGTGATACAGAATGGAAACATTCATTTGAATATTGTTTAAATAAAGTTGCTAAAACCATTTCTATCTGTATCTCATTCTCACTGTTAAAACATCTTCATTTTTGAATGAAATGCTGTCTACACATGCTAATTTACAGCAAAATATTCCTTATTTTTAGCAATTATTAAGACAAAGGAGTACATTTGTGACATTATTAAAGCATCAACCTACAAATTAGTTACCTTATCTGTTCTCTATCTGCATAATCCTCATACCGCCATCACCATGTTTACAAATCCAAATGAATATTATGCAGCCCAGATCTAATTAATTTTGGATTAGCCTTCCAGACACATGTAGTTCTGATCAAAACAATCTGTATTTTCTCTTTTCTGATTAGGATGAAGCCCGACCCCTGGAGTATTCTGTTTGTCAGGGGATGTGCTGGAACATGAATATCAACAAGCAGGTTAATCCTTAGGCTGTCACTTTCTCCTGTAAACACAGCCTCCTGTGTTTTGTTGCTATAAAACCTTGGGGATCTAGGTAATGTCAGAGAACAAATCAGTATTGTGCAGGCCTCAGGTGAGATAGATATCTGACTGGGCATTTAAGCAATTCAGTGTGATGTATAATGAAAATAATCTGCTGAAATGACTTTTCAAAAAGATCTGGCATTCTGTTGTGCTCCTCTTGAAGTGAAAGAGCCAACTTGAAGATATATTTGAAAGGAAAGCTGAGATGCCATAAATTTGAAAATAGGTAATGAGAAATTTAGATGATGGTGGTTGGGTAATTTATTTGTATTTATGCACCCACTGATGGGGCAGCTATCTGGGACTTCTATACAATGTTCACGGCACAATCAAAAATGAATATGGAGAAAATAGCTTCTCTCTCCCCCCTCCCCCCCGAAGTCATGATGGATTTTGGAACAGGACACTTTAAATCTCACAGTTAAAGCCCTCCATCAATCACTGTGTTTTGAAGTTCCATAATTTGTCTTTTGTTGTAAGATAACTTCATCACAAACAAAAAAACCCAAAACCTCAAGGTAGACCTTTTCCTTAGCCATGCTCTCTCACAATTTAAAATAAACCTTAAGCACAGAATCCTGTAGTCTTCAGGGTGTGTGTTCACCCTAAAGCAAGTCAGTGTTCTGGCTGCACGTGATATTGTGTATACAGACTGACAGAGAGAGATCGCAGGAGTTTGGTGAACTGGAGCCTTTAGATGAAGCTTTTACCTCAGCATGTTACACTGCTTAAACTTTGACTTACGTTGTGTTTCCCCCCCTAGAAATGCCCAGATCTCCATGTCTATAAGCACTTTAGTAAGCAGTGCAGCTCAGTAAGAGCAGCACTGAAAAGGAAAACACTTGGTGCTGGGGACCTGATGTCAAACTTTACCTATTTCACAGGGCTACTTCAGGCTAGCTGCAGACTGGTTCTGTGGCCTAATTGTCCATTTGCAGTTGGATTGTATTAGATGTGGTACTGAAACGGACCTTCTGGTTAACTTGATCTGACATGGATCCTGTTTGTGTGCTCTGAGTCAGCAGTAAAATGTGAATCAAAATTCAGTAAGTGCAGAAGACTGAGAGATTTCATTTGAAAGTGTACTCCTAAGTCAACTAAAACACTAAGGCAGTATATAACGCTGGCTGTTTACAAGACTAAATAATCAGCTCTGTTGTGAGGAAAATAAGTGAGAATATTTTCTATGATTATATTTTCTACAATACCTGGACTCCCCGTAAAGTGTGTCTTGTCTTATATAAGGCATGATGTCCAATCACATGTAACAAACCACAGGCTAACAGCAGAAAACACTTGGAACTCTATTTTAAGCACCAAGGTGATACCTGTCCTTCAGGCCTTACCTCAGTGAACTGCACCCCATGACTTATTTCATACTACGTTAGCAATCTGAGGGTAAATCCTGCCTTTGGCACCATGTTTGAATATGGAGAATTTTTTTACTGGGGGGTGAAGGGAAGGAAGGATCAAACTCCTCTTTGGCTGCAGAAATCACTGGTATTTCTAAAGCCTTCAATTTTTCCTATGGGCAGGAATATTCTGCAATAGAATAAACTCCTAAGGCAATAATAAATGTCCAGAGCTAAAGGTTCTACTTGCTGGATTGAGTACCTTGACTTCATTCATTTCTTCTGTGGTTTCCCATCTGATCTTCACTCAAACAAGAGTACAGTGGCTCTCCTATATAAGTCTTTCCTTGTTCATTGCAATGAGAAAAAGATTTTGCTTCTTGTGTACAAACCTTAATGTGACATCTGCTCACTTGAATTTACGATTTGGAATTTGAGGACAACTGAGCTACTTGATGGCTTGAGGCCTGGGCTTAAGATACCACAGCTGCCCACTGGCACAGTTTATCTTCTGAGGTTGCAGCAGATAGCTGTGTTTGTCTTCACTTATCCCAGGAAAGCCTAGATGATAGGAAGCTAAACTAAAGTATAGCTTTTTCCTCTCTAAGTGAAGGTGAAATTTTAAGAAATCTTCTGATAAAGGACAGTCAGTTTACTTGTCTTCCCTGCAAAAAGTAACCTTTGTGTTTCATGTAGATATTAGATTTGCCTATCTTCAATTTCTGTCACTGGTCTTGCTATATAGCTCTTTGAGGTTGAACCCCGACGCCTTGCTATTGTTCCTCTTCTGTGTATTGGTAGCAACATGTACTGACTGAGTCACCTTTTCAGCCTTCTCTTCAATAAACTGCATGGATTGATTTCCTTGAGCCTTACATTATAAGGCTTATTATCTAAGATGTCATTCTGATGTTCTTGTATACCTGTATTGTTCTTGACCTGCAGCTATCTAAGCTGTATGCAGTGCTTTTGTGAAGGCCTGACACTGTGTGCAGAGGCAAGATGGTGTCCTTGCTTCTCTGTGCTTTTCTAGATGCGTAAAGGTTGCATTAGCCCTTCCTATTCAGCCTTTGTTTGGCCAGTCCTTTAAAGTAGGTTCACAACTGTTCTGGTTGAACAGCATGATTCTTGGTGAACAGGGTTACTGTGGAGTTTTTTCTTTTTTTCTTTTTTTACAAAACAAACAAACAATCAAAACCCAAACAAAGAAAACACATCCCTAAAACTCACGCACAGTACAGTCATTTCAGGATTGATAGCTCTTTGCAGTGTATAGAGGATCAATTCATTGATTCATTGTGTTTGAACAAGAAGTCCCCCTGCTTCTAGTTACCTCTGAGTTTCCCAGTTATTATCCTTTATGTGACTAGTCTCCAGAATTTAATGACACTATTGCTTTGTGCTTTACAAAGCACTTGAGATACAGGAAGCAAAGTACTAACCAAGCAATATGGTAATGGTCAGAAATATATAAATATAAAATTAAAGAAATGAAAAAATAAAACCAATTGAGCATTATAAATCTAGACTGATTTTAAAATTTCATAGTAAAAAGTATTTTTCAATTATCTACTCTTTTCTGCAGTAGAAACTAAGTCCTTAACAACTAGTCAGGAAGTTTCTAGGATAGGAGAGAAATCGATCAGAATAGGTAATATTTCAAAGCCTCTCTTTCGTCCAAGTTTTGAAGGTGCCTGAGAAATCAATAGTATTTGAAAAGCAGGGGTAGTGTGCATGTAAATGTTCGGCAAATGTGATAATGAATTTCCTGTTAGCATAAAGTCATCTTCCAACAGAGGTTGTCTGCAAAGTACTTGCCTTGGAAGGCTGTTATTCCAAACAGAAGCTCAATTCCTTTTTTTCTTTTTTTTTTTTTTCAGAAATGTTTGTAACCACAGGGTAGGATAGAATAGGTAGAGAATTAATATTTTTGCATTTCAATGCAGATTAAATCTTATTGGGTTTTCTTTCCCATCAACCCAGACTCATTGTCACTCAGCCATGCTCCCTCAGAGTACAGAGCTCATTCACTTTGATTTAGGGTCGCCCAGTGGGTCACAGCTACTGGCATGAGCTTCTTACCAGATCATGGAGACAGTCAGTGTCAGTGATCAAATGGCTTTTCCCCTCTCTGTGCCCTGAGGTACCAAGCTTCTAGATCAATGTCACGTTTTATGCCGTTTTCCCAGTTACACAGAATTTACCATGACAAGGCAGCTTGCTTTATGTATCATTGAAAACACTATTGAGCTGCCTTCTCTTTTGTGCTTCTCTTTAATGAGTTATTCTCCAAGGTTGGAGACTAACTGATTAAGCTGGTGTTACAGATAGCTTTGATTGGAGATACATCAGTACAAGTGTCAAGTGAGACACTGCAGATCTTTTTCTCTCTGCTTCAGTCAAGCTTAGCTTTTGTTAAATACACAAAGGCACCTGGTAGTTGAGATGCTTTGCAATTCTGAGAAAATCATATACCTTTTCTACAAGTAAAGTTACAGTAGCTGCAGGCTGCAGTATGCTTTTGGTAAATATATGCAAATCTGTATCTATTTGTATGCTGCCAAAAATGATTAAGGAACAGAGATGCCTAAATACCTTGGGGGAAAAAATTGGCTCTAAGGCTCAGCTGCTGCAAATACTTAAGCATGGGCTTAATTCTGTGTGTGTGATCAGCATTAGTGTGAGTTTAATAGATGTGCTAGCATACATAGAAGTGAAAGCATGAGTAAATCTTGCTGGGAGAGAGGTTTATCATGAACCTCAATGTAAATCGCATAAACCTGGTAATACATAAAAGAATGTGACTCTCAAAATTTTTAGATGATGGAGTTGGGTTTGGATAGTTTTCTCCTTACAAGTGAAATCTGGAATCAGTCTTTAAGTGGGAGAAACTGGAAAGGAGAGGAGGAAATTAAACTGCAAAAGCAGTCTAAAGATCAAAAGGTGCTAAGAATAGATCCAAACTGATCTCCATTGTGTTCACTTCTTATTTCTCTTCTGCTGTTGCCTGATGAGTTATCACTGGATGGAGTGGTTGAAAGAATTTTTTGGGACTGTAGCAGTCATGTATTGATTACTCCCTGGTTCCCCCCAAAGTGAAATGCCTTAAATACTTTTTATAACTAGCAATTTCTTGTGATCTCTGATGAAGAGAAAGGTCTGCAGATATTTGAATTAATGTGATTATATTTGGATTTTTCAGTGTGCAGACTATCTTTGTGGTCTTTAAGAACAACTTGTCAAGAGTCAGATCCATTGTGCTAGACACCACATGATTATTTTACTGTGTGATTGTCAATTCCTCACTAAAAAGCTATGAAATGCATCTTTCACCCTGCTAAACTGACTGTTTCAATACAGCTATCTATTTGAAGCTTGACTTTAGGCAGCAAACTAACAAAAGCATGAAAGAAATTAATGAGAGGAATTAACATTATGTGTAAATTAGTAAATATGCACAAAGTACAGAACTGGAAGAAAAAAATCAGCAGAAATTGATGCTATGACAACTCCTTTTATAGTTGGAAAAAGCAACCCATAGAAAAGATTAATTACATTGTTAAGTAGTGCAAGTTCTAGTAGCTAAAAAACCCAGAGGGCTCAATTCATCTTTGTATTTTGTCTTTAGAAGTGTCAAATAATGATGCAAGATATGAAACACTGATGGATGGGATTGAGTCCCATGTCTGAATGATTATGATGCTTTGAATCTGTGCTGCTTTACTGACCTTGGTGTAACATCAGTCTATGGCAGCTGAGAATTTGGCCCCTTGTTGAAGTTATATAATCTTTCTCAAGAGACCAATCAGCATTACTCTGTGTAAGAGACTGAAGAAAAATCTGAAATCTAGACAGGGTGGTGAACTAAATCTCTTGTGTGCAGAATGTGAAGGTAGACTAATGTATCATGATGGGAAGGAACATGTGCAGCTCCATGTACAAAAGAAGAGTCACATTCCCACTGTTTTTTTTACATATGACAATACATATTTAACCAATCTTTTGACAAAGGCTAATAGCAGAATTTACCCCAGCGGTTTAAATTTTGTACAGGAATGCACGTAACTCCAGGTCAAATACTGCTTGAGTCAGGGGAGCCCTAAGTGGTGGTGATGGACGTTGTCTAGCTTAATTGCTGAATGGGGTAGAGGCTTTTGCCTTCAGAAAGAAGCACTTTCTGAACATATAAAAAGCCTGTGCAGCCCCGGATATGTTATGGAGCCTGATTAGTCATAATTAAAGATCAACTCATCCCTACTATAATTAAAGACTGCATATAACAACAAGAATTTAATTTCAATAGGATCATAAAAGCTGGGTTTTTTTCTGAAGAACAAAAGAGCTTATTTACTGGACTCCTGATATCTGAAGTCATGGAGAGAGCAAACAGTAGCATTAAGAACTGGTACAGTACAGTAAGAGATGACTCTCTTCTTTATATGGTTGCTTTAGACTGTAGTTTATGGTACCTGCTTCCCCTTATGCATTTCATATGAGCTTGGAAGTTAGACACCAGCTTCTTAAGTCAGGAGGTGCTTGCTTACTTAGGTTGAATCCAGGTCTTAAACAGAAGTGTTGTTCTTTGGCTGCATCCTCAAAATGAATGAGGATCATGTGATGGGGCGGATGAGCACCACACTTGCTTTGGGGTTACCTCTAGGGCTTGTGTGCCTCTGTCCTCAGAACAATCCACCACACTGCAGCAAAAAAGGAGTGTCATGAGCTATAGCACTGTCTTCTATCCATAGGAAAGCTGAAGCATTTGCCCCAGGTTTACTATTGTGATCAAGGAGCAGGAAACAAGGGTACCATGTCCTGAAAAGCAGAGAGGGAGGAGGTCAAAATATTTAAGCCCTCGGTTCTCCTTCCCCTTCTGTGCATGATAGAACAGAGGATGGAAGGAATAACATTTTGTTGCAGTAATTTACTCTTTTCTACAAAGGCTGTTAAGTCTGTCCAGCCACTTGGACCAGAAGTGAAGACTCTGCCTGCCTTTCTGCCCTTGCTGGGCAGAGCAGTTTCACTGAGGCAGGATGCAGAGGGAGATGTTTAGCCAAGAGGAGTCACAATGGTGAATGTCTAAGGCAAAACTAGAGGGCTGTTTGAGAGAGGGCTTCTTTCATATTTTTGCATAAAATGTAAACTTAAATAACACTTTTTAGTATTATAGGGAGTTCAGCTAGCCGTTCCCCATGAGGAAAGACAAGTCTTTTTGAACAGTCCTGTGAGAATATAGCTTGTTCTTGCTGTCTAACAAGAAAAGGATGAAAAGACAGTAACATCAAAATATCCCAATCCCTGGTGAATCTCTGTCATTCTGGTGATACCAGATAGAAACTGCCTTTTTTTATTTTGCAATCATAATAAAAGTGCTGGGATTGCAGAAGGCTTACAGCTGCTGCTGTCTCATGAACAACTTTGTTAAGTGTTCATTTGAAGCAGTTCATCGCTACACCAGCGGGGGTTCCTCCTCCCCTGCAATACTGCATTGCTATCACAATGTTCTACAAAGACTGTTTCTCTCCTCATCTTCTGAACTGCACAACGGCATTAGCATGAAAACGAGGACTTTGTTTCTTAAGTGTTCATCCATTCCTCTAGCTCATCCTCCCACCTGAAGTCCTCATCTGTGGCATCAATGAGTTGCAGTGGAAATTGGTTTGATGAGGCTGTTTAAGTGCAATCCACTTACATATTATATGCAATAATCTGTCTATAATTATAGACCTCCCTTTATTATTATTATAACATCTTTTAACACTTCTGAAGTTCCCTCAGTCTCATAATTCAGCTTCATTGACCAGAAGACAAAGCAATCCACCAGCTGCAGAGTTAAAAATCATGATGCTGTTGGCTTTAATCTCTTTTTAATCATTAAAATATAAATTAGCTCTTGTACTCGTTACTTCCCAAACAGTTTTCTCTTCTGGGTTTCTCTCATCCTCTGCTCACAACTGCCACCTGCTTCTTCTGGTGGCCTGTCTTGTGCCAGGGAGGAGATTCCTTCCTAGTGTTTGTAAAGAACAAGAGTGCAGAGCCTTAATGGCAAGAAATCATAGCAGAGAAGAGGAGTGGCTGCGAACAAGTACAAACGAGTAGGTCGAAGTGTGAGAACATCTCTGCCAATCGACGCTCTTTTAGAATGACAGTTTTTAGCAGGGGTATCCCTTTAGGTAAGAAGTAAGCGAAGCCCCTTTGGAGCACCACTGAATTTTTTTAGCCAAAATAGGATGCATGGTGTGCACCATCCAACTGTTGTTATTTCCTTGCAGGAAGGACAGAAATATGCCTCTGACAGTCCCTAGTAAGGAGAGAATGTGGCCCTTGAGTCAAAGCCTCTTGTCCATTACTGTAGCTATTTTTTGGTTATCATGTGTAATGGCTTAGGTGATGTACATACATCCAGACTGATGGACATGTATTCCTTTGGTGACAGTTAAGATTTTTTTTTTTTACATTACATATATTTTTTTCCAAGTGAAAATTGTCTCTATTTCTACATAGTAAAATGTGTAAATACACATTGTTTGGCAACAGTTACTTGTTGCCTGAGATCCTATATCAGGAATAGATTTTCTGTTTATAGCTGTGTCTCCATCCCAGCAATGAACAATATTGGAGGAAAGGATACATATCTTTTAATGGGATGGAATATTTCAAACATCAGGAATTGGTACATGGCTCTTAAGGCTTACAACTCTATAAACTAAAGCATGCTGAAGTCCATGGGTCTAATGCCATTTAGTATCTGAGCACTTCTGAATGCATAGGCACACTGGATAGGAAATCCCAAGCAAAAAGGCCTGTGGTCATACAAAGGTGCAACTGGTGCTTATGTGACAAGTCCCATTGATTTACTGTGACTCCTCAAGTGCTTAAAATTAAGCATGTGCTTATGTATAACTGCTAGTTCAGGGTTTAAAACTTTACTCTTGATGGTTTAGGTAACAGGAGAAAATAAATGTGTTCATAGTTTGGCTATGTGAAACAGAGAGGAAAAGTCAGGGACTCGGGGCGATTGACAGCTCTGGAAATGGAGAACAATGTGTGAAAGAGCTTTGGTGCTACGTATACAGCTCTAGCTAAAGAGAATGCTTTACTGAGGCGTGAGAAAGGCTGAACTCATGGAAAAATCATACAGCATGTTCAACTTAATTGTATCCCTTATGGAGTCCCTAAATGATGTGCAAAGGGATGATCCTAACTGAGAAAGGCTCAACCTGTTGGCTAAAAGCTTAGAAAATTGCTGTTCTTTCTTATGCTTATTATCTGAGCTCCTTTCTACATTTCCTAAATGTACAAGACAAAATGTAAAACTTAAATCAATGAAAGATATCCTGTGTCTGGATTTTCTGTATTCATTATTTTTTTCCACAAACCTTGAATGTGATATGGTTTGGTTAATGGCCAAGTCTTAAAACAAAGGGGGTTTTATTATTATTATTAAGAAAAAAATAACCACCACAAAGGATAAAAATTGTCTGTCCTCTATGGTATTGCTCAAGCTACATGAATTAGACATGTGAAGCCGTGGCTCCATTGAAAACAGATTTTTACTCAAATAAATGCTGAGGAAGCAATTTTGCACTCTGCCAGAATGAGTTATTTATAACACCTCTAAAAATACTTTTCCAAATTTTGATGATACTAAGAAAATCTTGGTTTGTTTTACCATGAAGAAAAACTGTCTGTGCATAACTTGTGTTGTCTTAAAAGGATATCCAGAATCCTATTTATCTTTTATGTCAATAACTACAGAATTGGAAAGGAACAACAGAAAGAAACAACGGGAGATGTGCTTGGGTATTTGAGCATAACCCCAGTAAGGCTCAGTGTGGTTTCTTGGATCTTGAATGCTGTAAAGCCAAGCACATATGACTTCAAAGGGAACCCAAGGCATTGCCTCTGATACAACAGGAACATCATGCAAAAAGGCACATCCGCGTGCGCCTGGCAGCAAAGTAATCAAACCTTCTGCCAAAGGCGAGAGAAAAATTTGGGGAGTGGTTGGAGGCAGAATACCCCTGGGCAGAGACATGGCATAGCTGCAGTATTGTACTTTGGAAGAGCTGCGTTCTGACCCCCCAGTCCTTTGCCCTGGCTCTGCTCGCTGCGTGAAGCAGGCAGTGCCCCAGCCCCTCTTGTTGGTCCAGCATTGCTGCTATCAGCTGGGTGATGCCATTCAGCAGCAGTGCTTTGCTGCAAAGACACCTCCTGTCTTACCCAAGTCACCTGCGCAAGAGGCACATTTTACTGATGAAGAGGTTCAGCCCAGTTCTTATTTAATGGGAAGCCTTTGCTTATGATATTTGCTGTAAACAAAGTTTTAAGGACCTGCAAGATTATTTAAAAAAAAAAAAAAAAAAAAAAAGACTGTGACACTGTCTTCTGGAAGGGGAGGATTCACAAGAAATCATAGGGAAACTCAGTCCAGCCTTTGCATCCCCCTGACCAGAAGTGCTTTATTTGCAGAAGCCACATAAAGATTTGGGAGCTTTTTAGGGCCACCAGAGGATGTGACATGGCATAGTGTGCTACCCTCAATAGGGGCCTATCTGGGCCACCCTTCCCCTTTTGTATAAACAATGAGCTGCTCCAAACCAAAGGATGGTTTGTTGTCAGTGCCTCAGTTCTGTTGTTGAGCCTTTTCTCCTTCTTGGCTGGGCGTTGGAGCATGGGGCCAGGCTGCTGGGAAGTACCCTTTGTGCAGGTGGGAAGTGATCAGTGATAACGAGGAGATGGTCCTAGTAGTACTTGCAGGAAAAGGACATCTGAGGAGACTGGACATGAAAGGGGAGACCAGTAGTCTGGGACAGCCACAGAGGAAGCGGGTGTTTGGGAGGGTGGGCAGGCCAATATGAAAAAAGGAGAAACCTAATCTAGAAATATTAGGGCTGCTGACCTATATGAAGGTATAATTTGTACTCGTAGTCTGTGTTGGAAAAATAATATGAGGTAAGAGCTGCTAGTGCTTTTGTGGTTAGTAAGCTTTACTTCAGAATTCCTCATCTGACTCTTAAGTTTTTACAGGATGGGTTTTAAGATTAAATAAATAGAAAAAACACGTCAGCTTGTGTAGCTACAAGGATATTTTTTTTTATTATTATTTTGATGTTTTTTCTTTTCTCCTGCTCCTGTTCTCCACCTGAAGTGCAGCTTTCACTAAGATTTTCAGTAAATGTAAGCAGGGTTGTGGTTCATAATGAAGAAACCTGCCAGTCCCTAACTTGGTATGGATGTGCCTGGAGTAGGCAGAATTGCACAATGTAATGTGTTTACTTCCAGAGTGGAAGTAGCGATTTTTGAAATCTAGTAAAATGTCAATTTTAAAATTGTTTAGACTATTGAGAAAATTTTTTCCTGCTTTTCATACAGTTTATTCTTTTCTCTAATTTTTTCTGCCCAGGTAATCTTTAGTTTTCCCCTTAATTTTTTTTGATACAAGAGTATAAATAAAAATTGGCTGGGAGAGAAGACAGGGAAAAGGAAAAAAGGTTTAGAGCAAGAAAGAAATGAAGAAAAAGCATGGATATATGCAAAGCCACCACTTTTTAAAACATAACTGCAACCATTTATGGAAGTTCTGTTGTGCTTTTTTCAGTAAGGTGGTTGGTGGTTTTTTTCAGTGGACCATGTAAGAAGTCAGGGTATCTAACTTGGTTTTGTCATTAATGTACAGTGGGAGCTGACCCAGGCCTCTGTTTTTAAATAGATGGGATAACTGCAGTGGAGTCGGGCTGATTTAAAGGGGACAAAGCCCTCTGCAGTAGAAGCTGGTGCGAGAGCATTTTCCTATTGAAGCAGGTCAAAATATAGGTACTTGTAATGATTGTGCCTTCATTTCTATCTATTAAAAAAGGTTCTTTTGAGCTTTTAGACAGACCTTTTCTACAACAATCACACCTTTGGATGCTTTTGCTTCTTGCTAGGTTTTCTTACCACTTCATGGTATTACTTACCATAAGAGGAAGTTTCTCAGCTTTACCCTCCCATCCATCACTTTCAAATACTGGGGTGACATAAATATACCTCCATAAATGGGTGTGTGTTGGGGTTGATTTTGAGTGCAGCACTGAGAAAAGATGCCAGGTTGGTTGATTCAGTCTGTGAAGCTTTCATTTATATGCGTAACAGCTACAGCAGGATTAGTAATGGGAGAAAATTTCAAGCACACTTATGTTAGAGGGTAGCACACAGAATCACAGCATTGTGGAGGCAGAAAAGGACCTCTGGAGATGCTTGAGCTCAACCCTCTACTCAAAACAGGGTCACCTGGAGCAGGTGGCTCAGGGCCATGCTTAGTCAGGTTTTAAGTATTTCCAGGAATGGAGATTCCACTTTCTGGGCAACTTCTGACAGGGTCTAGTCAGTCAGTCTCTCTCTCTCTGTCTCAAAAGAAACCCATCCCCACAGGTTTTTCTTCTGCTTAAATGATTTCTTGTATTTCAACTTGTGCCCATTGCCTATTGAAGTTTCACTGGGCACCACTGAAAAGGGCCTAGCTCTGTTTTATTTGCACCCTCCTGTCAGACACTTGTACACAGTGATAAGATCCCCCTGAGTCTTTTCAGAGCTTAATGGTCCCAGCTGTCTTAACCTCTCCCTGTCTGCCAGATGCTCCAGTCCCTTATCTTCACAGCCCTTTGCTGGACTCACTCCAGTAAGTCCATTTCACTTCCACTTTCTGTTGTGCATAGCAATCCCCCCCAGCAATTGAAATTTTGGGTCTGAAACTGAAAGTAATGCTGCCACTATCAGCTCTGGTGTCGTTCCTATTAAGCACTACCCCACCCCACCCTGAGGGAGTCGGTGCCATACAGCTGACCGAGATCCTGGTGTCAAGATAAGAAACATTCTTCTGCAAGAGCAACACACCTGCTTAGCCCTACTTGGAGCATGATTTGCTTCTCTCTCTTAAAGCATTGCAGGTATTGTTTCACACAGCAGAATGTTGGAATACTTCCCAGTAACACCTAAAAAAATGAATTGTGAAGACTGTAGTTGTGTCTTTCTTAGAAACAAGTGGAAATGGATTTGACCATTGCCAAGGGTTTAATTGACATTTGATCAGGTGTTAGATGGGTGTGGAGTCCTATGCTCCAGGCATCTTTTCTGTTGATGTTTCAAATAAGTATTCTTAAACAAAAGAAAAAAGAAAAAAAACCCAAACAAAACACCATAAAAAAATCAAATTGAAGAGGAAATGCAGTGAACTTGCATGCAAGCTTGTATTGTAGTTGAAATTATTTTTACTTCATGCTTCCTATTCTTTCACTGTAAATGTTAATTTTTGTTTGTTCTTTAAATAGTTTGTCTGGATATGTCAAATAAGAAGGATGCTGCATGCTGCCAGGTGGGATGGTTTGACAGCTACTTGAGTCAAATATAGTATTTTTATACTGCATATACTGAGAATAAATTAGGAGTCACTGAGTTTTATGTTCTTCATGTTTAACAAGAGCTACATAATTCAAATGGATAAGTCTTCATAAAATGGTAAATAAATACGATATTATTATTTGAAAATACTAGGGTATGTTTTACTTTTGAATCTTAACTTTAATGGTTTTCAATGTGGTATTAAATTGCTGGTTATGTGGGTTGTTTAATAACTTCACAAATAGAGAGCTTAATTCAATGAATAGGGAGCAATTGGTGAATAACTTCTGTGTTCAGTCAGTTCTCCATATTAAAATGAGGATGCAACAGAGCAAATGAAGCATTAACTGCAGGTGGGTGGATATACTTCTCTGAATACAACATTGACTCCTACATATAAAAGGAGGTTCCTACCTTACTCAGAGTATTAAAATGTTCCTGCTTGGAGCTAATGGGTTTTGACAAGTGTTTATAAGCCTGTTCTCTTCCACAGAAGTACAGAGGGGGGGATTTTAAAGACCAGACAACCAATCTTTTGCCTTCTGAAAGGAAATATCAAGTGGGTACGTTTGTTGTCTGTGAATGTATGATTTATGCCTAAAATACGAATCCATGCATATAGGTATTGGTAAGATGGAGGGAATTTTCAAATGCCTTTTTTTTTTTTTATTTAACAAGAAATTCATTTACTGCTCTGCACTGTCTGTAGTATGGTGATTTATGAGAAAGGATTGTTAGAGTTTGATTTAGAGTGAAGCTAGGCGCTGAAGTATGTTCACTTTATGACAGATATTTCCTCTTATCTTTGAGAAGACCTCTGCAATAACACATTTCTATACCCTCCTAGTTCTGTTAGAACCTGCTTAATGGCTCTCAAGCAAAGTCCCAGGCTCTGATTCCCTTTTGTGTTCTGCCTTCCAGGCCATGCGGGAGGGAAAACTAGGTACAAGAGGGAGCAGGTGGTGCAGGACCCAGCAGCAAATGAGCTATAAACTTGGGGAGAACAATGTGGGTAGAAGCAATTAATTTTATATTGAAGTACACTATTCCTTCCACTAATCACAGCTGCTCAGGTCTCACTGTGAAGAAGAAAGGAAGAATGATAGGCAGATATTTGTAGTGCAATGAAAAAATCCACCTAGTTTGAAATTAAGAGTGTTGTGTTTAAAAACTAAAGCCATTTAAATTCCAGCTTTAGGGGAACATTAATTTTACCTCTTAGAAAACGTACGATTAATAGAGGACTTGGGAACTGGCTCTGGATGTGTTTGTCAGCCTAATGCTACATCAAACCCATGACCTCTTTTCTCCTTTTTCAACTCTTTGAGCTCTGTAACTAAATTATGGTAAAATAAGAATTCCCACTATTTATTTCACTAAGTTTTATGTACATCACACATACATTTATAATGGTTATATATGATTTATAATGTATATATTATAATATATATAATGTTATATAACATTTATAATCAGAGATGGGAAAAGGTAGGTTATAGATCATAATTTTCTCTGTTACATCAATTAAATAAGGACCAGTTCTGCTATACTTGCTTCATTACGGTAGCAGAGAGGTAAAGTTTTTCTTTACATACAGGATCGGTAGAAGCCCTGTCTACTTACATGATCATAACACCTAGAAAGCCTGCTTCTGGATTGCAGTCTTACAGTCAGTGCTGTGTCCTCACCAGTGCTTACCTCAGTTGTCTGAAGCAGGGCTGGAAACAAAGGACACTCTTTGAAATGAGTCCCCTTACAGCAGTAAAAAATTCACCCTTGTAATGAATAAGCAGTGGTGAAATGTATATTGTTTGGAGTATCTAGACCAAGTCTGGGTGTCCCGTGGGAGAACAGGGGAAGGAGAACAACTTCTAATTCAATCATAAGTTTATGGACTGTGAGCAGAAACTGCCCTATGAAGTGGTGTGCCTTGTATGCAGGAGGGGTGGGATTACAGAGGGGGATCATTTTCAGTCCTTTAGGGTCTTAAAAATCAATGGAAGTTGGAGACCCTCTGTAACGAGGGAGGATTTCACCCAAGAGCGAGTGAGAGAGGGATGAGGTCATTCAGAGTCATGGGGCTTACAAATAGGCCACGAGACGAAATCCCAAATTATTATGGAAAATAAGTGTATGTTTGCAACAACTGTGTTTATGTGGAAATCCTTTGCCTTAGTTTGAATGTTTCTCTTGGAACCACTTGACCCCCAGAGGCAGTCTTCAAGAAATAAGTTTGGAAGAAATATATACATTTGGCCCGCTAAAGCTAGTTGAGTCAGATGTTTGGATTTGTCACTCCCCTTTCTTATATAAAGTCTGGGCTCAGCTGCTCAGGAGGGTTTGCTGGCCAGACCGAAGAGGCTGGTTATTCTGAGCTACGTTTCCTGCCTTGTCTGTTCTGCGGGAGATCTGATGCTTTGGCCTGTGTTGTAGCTGTTGTGTTCAATGTTGTAAACTGCTGGGGGTAAGTACAGGAGGCTTGAACTGTCTAGTGGCTGTTCAGTGAATGAGTTTGAACCCAAGTGGCAGCTGAAAGAAAAATGGATAATGTCTCCAGATTCCCACTAGGGAGAAGATACTGAAGTTTAATGACTAAATACTCAATAACTTTGTAGACCAAGCCCAACAGGGAAAAAAATGAAATTAATAATTTTAAACTTTGGGGGAAAGTAGGGTGGCCCAACAGAGTTCTATCTTACTTTTTTTTTTTTTTTTTTAACTAGCTGGCATAGTGTAATACAGTAAGGTTTTCTACCAAAGGTGTAGGGTACCAGTTTTAGCCCAACAATTACCCAGTTGTTACCAAACAAGAAGCAACAACATAATAATCCTGGAAAACTTGAAATTATTTAATATGACTCAAAATGGAGTCTTTATCCAATTTGTATATTATATAGTTTATTTTTATTTTTTGCCTCACACCTGATTTTTCTTGTGTTCTCCACTTTCTTCAAGGATCTTGCTGTGCCTAACTTGCTTCAGGGAAGGTATTGTCTAATTAAAAAAGCTTATGTGGAGTATAGAATTCAGATTTCTGATTGTTCTGCAAGAGAAATATATCCATTTAGCCCAGTCTAACTGGAAAATAACTGGTGTAGCTTCCATAAGTGACCCAGCTGACTCCAGCATTGGCCAGTGAAGTATTTCAAAATCATAAATGAGATTTAAACACTAGATTATTTGATGTCCTGAAAAATGTTGATACTTATTTTCTTGCCTTCTACTATCCAAATCTTTTGAACGGAGTTTGGGCAATGTTCCTGAGCATGAAGGCTGAAAACATACTAATTTCAAAAAGCCTTATTTTTCTCTTTGCACTCCAGCAAGGGTAGCTTTCAAATAATCGACATTGGATATAGAGCACCCAAGGTGATGGGTGACACAGCAGTTGCCATGACTTGTCTAATTAGCAGGCATTTTATCTCCTTGTATATTCTGTGCCCAGTCTGCTCTGCTTACACCTTCAGGATTTAGCATGACTGAAGAGTCAACTTTGAAAATCTGTCCCTACATGCATGCAAAATGGGGAGGTACGCAGGACTTCGCAGAGCCGAATGCAGCAGCAGCACGCATAAGGAGTATGTTACAGTCAGTGCTAAATCCCTCCTATTTATTTCTCACCATTAAGTCTGAACCTAAGGTTATGTGTGCAATGCAATTTGCCTCGAGTTTCCTCTTCCAAGTATATATGGTTGTGGACATTTGCATGCTCTTTTTACAAGCTCTAACCTTTACACAGATGACTTCCAGTGTTAGCTAAGGCAGCTGGCACTTTACCTGAATGGCACTCTCCAGGTGGCTTATGCCCCTTCTCTGCACAAGACAGAAGCGCTCCAGGGGCTGTCGTGCAAGTGGTTACCCAGTGTTCTTAGAAGCCCACGCCGATTTACTGAGGGGAAGGATGGGGCGGTAGCCAAGGCCATGGCAGCAATTTGTATAGCCTGCGTCTGCTTCTACCTCCTTCCCTCTCTTGTACATAGTAATAATAAATCACTGCTACCCATGTTGGGCATCAGCCTCAATTACCAAAGTAATGCAGTTCAGCAAGAGAGAGAGTGTGAACTAGGCTTAGTTTTCATTCCCATTTTAATGCTGTAGGATTTCAAGCTAACTGCCAGCTGCCTGCCAAATCGGGCCCATAGATACATCTCAGTCTGGTGCGTATTTTGCAGATATGCAGGAGGGTGCTTCTGGAAGCTGAGTGCTCTGTGGAAACTGAGCAGCTTTCACTTACTCTGACGAGAACCACCCAGTTAGTCTGAGGCAGTTGAGCCTCAGCATTTTAATAGACCTGTGTGCTGTTAGACCTCATCACATTGCTATACCCAGGAGAAAGCAATTTTAATTTTCATATTGAATAGTAATGCTTTAAACTAAACTTATTGGTTTGAATCAAAGCAGCCCAAAATTGAAAGCATTCATAAAGTGGAAACAGGTGTAGTCAGCTGTTTAAATACTTTGCAAGTTGTTTGACACATTACCACAGTAGTTTGATTCACATTTGAAAGTTAGGCATTTGCATAAGCGGAGTGAGATCATAAATCATTTTGGACAGTGTATTATTATTGTGGTAGTTCCTGTGGATTGATGGAAACAAGTAGCCGCAACAAAGCAATGCAAGCCTGTTTGGAACATATATACATATTTATGATCATTAAAGTAAAGAAAGTAATAGAAAATAATTTTTCATAAATAATAACAATCAGATAAGGTTTGTCTCCAACTGAATTATTTTTATGCTTCCTTTTTGTAAGCTTGGAGTTGCTGAGTTGAAGTGGCTCAAACTTTTCTTTAAATAAAAAGTCAATAGGGCACCTAAATTCCATGTAAAAGGGAGCTTAGGCATTGTGTTTGCAGAAGTGAATTCCAGGTGCTACAGAACACTGTGAATCGTGTGCTATCTGGATTTTCTTCTTGTCTTTTGAATAATTGTTGCATGCTATGCCCCATGATCTTTGTTTCCCTAGAAGTACATACTACTCCATGTTTTATGACATGCTGCAAAATGGATGAAAATATTAATCTTTAAAAAAAAAAAAGAGTTAATTTAATAGAGGAAGAAGGGAGAGAGCCAAGCATTATGTTATAGTTTTTTGATGAATGCTCTATATTTCATCTTTATGCACTTGAGCCAAGAGAGTAACTCATTTCTTTGCATAAACATATGGTGGCTTTGTTTTTAGGCAGACTTTTGACAGTAGTGAGTGAGTGACTTTCCAGGCTCTGACAGTTGTCGTATTCATGAGTAGCAGTGCTGCCAAAGAGCATACATATTAACACAGTTATTCAAATTCCCTGTAACACCAGACTACTGGATTCAGAAACTGTTGCTTCTAAAAAGTCAAATGCCATTATGTTTGTTTTCTCAGGGGTGGGTGGGGGGAGGTCCATTTTTTTGGGACTTTTACTTGTTGTTTTTACAGTTTTTGGGAGTCTTTGTTTTGGAGCCAAAAGATACAATAGGAATGGATTGCCTTTGGTCCAAAGTAGTCAAATATAGTGGATTTCAGCACCTACAGTCTTTTTCTGGGGAATAGATCCGTTTATGCCGTTTAACGATGGGAGTGGACTAGTGTATTTTCTCAATAAACAATAAATATGAGAGACTGTGAAATGGGAAGCAAAAGGAACATCATCCCCGACTTTTGCTTGACAAATACCATCTGACAGATCCACTCTTGCCTCCTAATAGGTAAAGTAGGCAAGAAAGGGAAAATAATGAAGAAAACAGTCTTGAATAACAAGTTGAAATGCTAAGAATTTTATGGAGAAGGGAGAACCTAGATAAGGGACCAAAAAGACAGTGGTGTGCTGTGTTGAGAAACTTTTATTCAAGCATGTAAAAGGAAAAGAGAATATTTTTGATAAGACAATTAGTGGTTTACAACCAATAAAACAGGATCAGGCAATTGAGATCAGAGATAGAGAAAAACAACTCCTCCGTTTCTTGAAAACACACTAAAATTTTCAAAGAAAAATACCATCAAGATCAAAACAACAGCTTCATTACACTGAAAAGGGAGAGGGAAAGAGCATCCAGACAGGAATGGTCTTTCTGTCTTCTGCTCAGTTCCCCACTTGTGCACTGGCAGTGCTGATAGCCACCAGCCGTACAATCACAGCATGCTCAAAGTTGATTATTCTCAGACTTGCTAGTTAGATTTCAAAATCTAGGATTTTCCAGGAGTGATGAGTGAAACAAAGAAATCAACTGCTAACAGTACATAAGGTAACTGTTACATGTTTGCAAGTTCTATTTGCTGGAATTTTGATGCTGTCTATCCCATATCCTATTTTTTCCACAGGAATTGACAACTGGGGGGGGGGGGAAATTCCCTGTGTCTAGTCTCCATGCATCAAAGCTTATTTTAATGCAAATACCAACCTTAAATGTTTTCTCCCAATTTACTTTTGCAACCTGAGAACCCCAAAAGGTCTAACTGAACAGTCTCAAAACAGATGACTTTTCTATCAGTTTATGACATTTCTAGAACCAGATCCACATCAAATCTGTATAATAAATAATAAGCTGTTCATTTTTATATTATATAAATATAATTGAACATATAATTTAGCAAGTTAGCAGAAAAAGCAAATGCAATAGATAGCAAAAGATGGCAACCAATTCTGGTGCCATCTTCCAGATTATTTTGCTCCCGATGCAATAAGGTGGTTATAACCCAAAGCAGCCAGTGAAACTGCCCAAAGAAAGTGAGCAAAAAAATCAGGTTTTGTGTTTTATAAATACATAGGTGCTGGGTCAAAATAAGAAGGAGCAGTCAGTGGCAAACTTTTTATTTCTGGATATACATTCACAGACTACTCAAGTCTTGACATATTTAGAAAGTAGACAGCTGCTAATAACAAATCTTACAGAGAGAAGATACAATATGGAAAGCAAGACAGAAATAGAATTTTTAATTTTGATACAACAAACCACTTAAACATGTGCTACAGCTTATAATCTGGTTAGCAAAGCATTGAGGTATCTACTTGAATTCTCTCCTAATACTACTACTTAAAAATTAATTCAGCAAGCTGTTGAGCAGTCTTGCTTGGTCCAGTAAAACACTCAAGAAGAGTGAACACTCAAGAAAAGTAGTATGGTGCATGCCTGGTGTCATCTGAACTCGGTTGCTAAATCTGTTATGGATTTTTACTGAATAAGCTCAGTCTCATTTGTCCCAGTCCACTCTTATGCATAAATTTACTCTTTCCTTGGCATCAGGGGATGTATTTGCTTCTGTATTAATTGCAACTTTTTCCCTAAACTATGAAGTTAAATGATCACAAAGAATCACAACTGAATGGGGAATAGCAGTAGAAGCGGTGAAGTTTTCACGTTGGGTAAAATTTGCACGGATGCAATGAACAGTACTTCAGGCAACAGCTAAACTGGGTAAAACCCCCATGTTCAGAGTGACATGAGATCAGCTGTGCAGTTTGTAGTTTTCTTCTTAATGCTGCCATGTACATACCTGTGTTAGGGGTGATCAAGCCACAGGACAAAAGGGAAAGCATACTGTTCTTTTAGAGTTTCCAGTTTCCTGAGTTCTTACACTTTTTCAAGTGTGAATGTTTTTCGTATATAGTCCGTCTTTCTGATGAGGAGGTTGGGTTGAATATAGGGACATCCATTAAATTACTGGAATGTGCTTTTGATGGAATCGGGTACCTCCAAATTTTACTGTCACTAAACAAAAGTAAGTTTGCTGAATGCAAATTAACTTCTTTACATCAGGATGTTTTAGAGACCAAAAGCATAAATGGGATCAAAAAAAGACTAGGCAAACTTACAAAGGAGTCATGAACTATTAAACACAGTGGTTCACCAGTTCATTGAGTGGAGTCCCAAACCTGCTCTTCAATAAGATAAGGAACGCTCTATGTTTGCTTTGATTCTTCAGTATTTCCCTTAAGTATCTACTGTCAGTCATCCTGCGACAAGATATTGGGCTCTGTGTTGGACCTCTTGGCCTGACTCTGTAGCTGATAAGCTGTGATGTCTTCACGGTCAAACCCAGTAGACCTTGCCAATGGAAAAGTAATTTATTGTCATCCCGCATGTGATTGTTGAGAAATAATTTGCTAGGAGTAAGACGATTGAGAAGTCTTCTAAAAGAAGCCAAACACATACTGCAAAGAGATGTGATTTAGGACATGGTGCTTTGTTCCTGTTCTTCTTATCCAGAACATTTTGCTTAAACATTTGCATCTTCTACTTTTGACTTTCTCAGCAGTGCCTGTTACCCAAACTGGATGACTGCTCTAATAGAGTTATACCTCCACAGAGGATACCTGAAAGGGGTAATGTGTATGCCCACCCATTTTTTTTTTTCCTCTAAAGGAAACTGCCCTGTATTTGCTTATAAGCAAATATGATCCTTGTTTTAATTGATGATTTCCCAAACAAATAAAAAAAAGATCCAGGAATAAATAAGAAAGTCTGGTTTAGATGCTTCTTTTCTGTAGCCAAAGGTCAAATCTGTATATGATCTTGGGGCAAATAAGGCCACAGACAAATCTCAAGAACCATTATTGATGATCATGAATTTCACATTGGAAAATAACTTCTACCAGTTTTCCTTCTAATCAAAAGGAAAATGCATGTGGCCCTCCTTCTAGAGACATAGCCAGACAATGCTATCCTTTATTCAACCTGGGATGATTTTGTCTCTACCATCAGCCAAATGATAGATATTTATATGATATATTAATCTCTTATTTTGAACATTGAAAAAAAAAAATTACTTTTTCCTCTAAGTCTATATCATAGTAACTAAATTATATCTGAAAACTTAACATTTTTCATTTGCAATATGGATCATGGGAGTCTGTAAATTGATTCAAGTTGCATGTGTTGACTGACCGTTACACAGACAGTAATTACAATCACTAGTCAGTAACTTCTCTGGCAATTATTTCCCATGCTGTGTTAGCTGAGTTGTTATATCTGAGATAGATAGAAGAGACACAAAATTTCAAATGGAGGTTATGCTTTTTACCAGACCTACTGATACAATTAGAAAATCTGGAGAATTATTTGCTAGACTCAACTTTTTTTTTTAAATTTATTAGCTGATACAGTAGAAGATACTACATCTTCCCACAAATTTTGTCTCATTGACCATTTTGTCATTTTAATAAAGCTTAGTTTAAATCCTTTCTCTGTAATTAGAGATGGGATGTTTTTGTTTGAAGTTAAAATTCATTCATACTTGAAAGATCAGAATTTTTAAAAGAATGAACTTCAACCACTAAGGTTCAATAATGAACATAACTTTTTTTTTTTAATCTGTGTCCTAGGAGTAATTAAATATGTTGTTCTAGGCATCTGTTCTGTTCTTGAAGATGTAGATCTTTCTTTTTGCCCAGAAGTGAAGGGGGAGGAAGTAGCTGAATGAGTGATGTCATCAGTATTTCTTCTCTCTCTTCTAAACAGTAAGCTCATTAAATCCTTAGTTTGACTAAAATTTTTCATGTCACTGCCCTCATCCTTTGAAGCACAAAAACTGGATCTCTATACCTCAAGTTCATTGATAATCCATACAGATTTAATTATTTTTCAGAGCTTGGATTGTGGCAGGACAGGGCACAACTGAGATTAGTAGCAAGATCCTGATGCTTCTAAGAAATAAAGAACACATCTATAAGAGGCAAATTTCAATAAACCAATGGTTGAGAGTATAATGATTTGCTGTACAACAAATTTAAATCTCAGATCAACACCTAACTGAAATTGTCTTGCAGTACTATAAGATGATGTCTTGCAATTTCATGACTAAAGAGACAGCTGGTGTAGCTGTCATAGAAATGATTTAAAATTTGAAGCACACAAATTTGAAAATATCCTAAAAATATAAGACAGGAATATTTGTAATAATTGCCTTCATTTGGCCCATAAGAGACAAATCCGAACAACAGGCAGCTAGGCACACTAGTAGCACTGGACTGGATTTTTGCTAATAAATCCTTCTGAGAAGGCCTGGATTGCCTGTGTGTCTTTCTCTGGAGTATGGATTTTGTAGTTCAGCTACTGAGTTGTTTCTGACAGAAATAGTGGTTATCATATCTCAGTACATGATGATACCTTGCCTTGGAATGTGAGAAAGTAACCAGCTCTACACCTCAAGGTATGTTTTGTTCTTTGTGCTTCTTCAGCATTCTCAGCAAAAAACAGCCATAAGGTGGGTGATGAGCACAGAGAGTAACAGTGATTTGAGGGGCTAGGCACTCTGCATTGTGGGAGTTTAGGCACTTAGGAACCTGATTGAAAAAATAGCTCTTTAAACAACTTAAATTTGATTTGGGCTACTGGTGGCCCCCTATTAAGGACTGTCTTTCTATCACAAAATTTATCCGCGGTGCTTTGAGGGACAGAGAGGGAGAAGGTAGGTCTCTCTAAATCAATTCTTATAATCATCTCTAGTTTGTGGGCAGAGTTTTCACTGTTCCTTTGAGAAGTTCAATTATGTGAAGATTACAGAAGTAGCTGTAGGAGATGTTCTCAAGTACCTTTGGTATTAATTCAAAGAGGAATGAGTGAAAAAATAATTTGAAGCCTGACATTAATCTTTGAATTTGTAGAAGAGCAATTGTTAGAAAATTCCCTACTGGTTTATTTTCCCAGTTCAATTCAGAATAGTTTTGAACAGTAGGCTATTCATCCAGAGTTAGTATTTCTATTCTGTATAGCTGGCATAAAATATTGCTGTCAAGAGTCAATTTGGATTGGTAAATATTTTACTCCTGCAGTCTTCCGGTGTGTTTTTAAAAGGGACAGAGCGGGCTGAAAAGCTGATCCTGGAAAAAGAACTATTTTAGTAAGTTTGATTAACATCAGTTGGTTGATGGATCAAAACCAGAATCTGAAATAAAAACTTTTTTTTTTAAATACAGTGAAATTAAGAGTTGAGTCTGTTTATAACATATCTTTTTTTTAATTTAAAAGCCTGAGAATCTTAAAACCCATCTGTGTGTGCTCAAAGCCTTATGAAAGAAGCTGGGTTTACAACTAATTTATTCAGTTCAAGATCACCAAATTCTGTCTGTGTGGCGTGATCTCATCAGGATTATCCTATTTTAGGTCACTGTCTCTGTGACAATAGCATGCAGATCTAGCGCCTATGAATCTGACCCAAAACTAAACTATATCCTTAGGCAATCTTGGTTTGTGAACATTAAATCTTCTCTAACTGCAAATGATATTTCCTTCATTAATTTATAGAATTCCCCAAGTTATCAATTACACAAAGCCAAATGTTCAATATTGAAAATGCCCAGTAGGTTTGTATTTTAATTTCTCTAAGCTCTTTATCACTGTTCAGAGGTAGTATATGTGATTTCCAGATGCTTAAAAAATCCCATGAAATTATGAAATTATCAGCATATTGGGAATCACTCTTCCACAATTTGCATGAAAGGCAAGGTGAAAGATTTGCAAAGACAGGGCTGAAGTAAATGTATACTTTGACCAGGAGGAGCAGCAACAGCTCAGGATAATATGACAAACGTATTTGCCTCTGGTTTTCCAGCTTAGATGAAGTCTCTATGCATGAGCTGGGACCAAAAGGTCCCTTCAGTTCAGCTGTTCTTAATGTTATACAGCTGCCATACCACGGTGTACAGCAATGGGGAAAAACAGATTTCCATTTCCAATTATACATACTAGGTAAAAGAACAAGCACATACAAAGCCTGGCTAGGACACAGAGCTTAATATCACACGCCTTGTTCTTAAACCCCTGTTCTCAACAAGGGTTTCCATCAGAACCAAGATCTCTTTGAAGGCTTGGAAAATTTCCTGTTAGGTTTGATGAAAACCAGAGCTTTGCATGAGTTATTTTCACAAGAAGAGTATAGGGCACAAGTCAAATTATTAGGCTCCCTTAGGGATGCTCAGACAATTGCATTGCTGGATTGACTGGGTGTCCTGAAGCGTCTGTGGAGAGCTCAGACTGTGTTTGCTGATGGCACTATCTTGTCCCCATGGAGTTTTTGACTTTTCCATCTGAAGGGCAAGTGAAGGGGAAAACGCGTTAATAAATCTCAGTATATTTGCTACTTGACATTTCAGCACAAAAATTTAAACAGGAATGCAGAGGTATTACTACCTTTGTCTTAGCAAAATTTTTGAACTTCATTTAGTTTGTATAGAGGAAGCAAAAGCAGTTAGTGTGGTGGCGTTTTTGTACCTCCTCTGGGCTCAGGACTTTCTTAGTGTTAGGATGGTGGTCTTGGCATATTAAAGGAGGCACAAGATCACTGCTTCATACCCATGTGAACAAATGAAAACGAAGGCTGCACACTGTCTTCAGGATTCCCTGCCTTAAAATTTTCCATTTGTTTTTGGTAAGTAACTGGTTTTAATTATTCCTCCTTTGGGATGCTCAGTATGCTTACCACAAGTGTTTTCCATTAGAAGGCATTTTACCAGGAGTACCCACACAGGTGCTTTTTAATAACGTATAAGGGATCTTTGCACAGAACCCTGCAGACCTCCAGATGTGCTACAGCATTATGGTAACAAATACAAGGAATCTAAATAAGAGTTTTTGTCACATTTCTGAAAAAGAAGGGATTTATTCTGGAGTCTTGGGGAAAGTTTGGAAGTCCATTTCCATGGTTTCATTAGGGGTAGAGAGGGTCAGGTTTGCTTTTTACCTAGTGCTTGCAACCAGTTATATACAAATAACTAGCAATATTTGCACAGATATTTTTATTTTTTTAATGGCAAAATTACACAGACTAGCTTCTGATGTACTTGTGCTAACTAGCATTTTATTTGACAAACAGCTCTACTGAACTGGGAGGGAGAAAGTAGATTCAATATCGGATTTTGGAATCTGACCATAAATAAATGTTGACTCTTTTATTGTTTCAAATTTCTTATCTCTGAAGTTTCCTGGGGTAGATTCAAGATGTCCAAAATTAGGATAATTGCTCCTTAGTGTAAATTAAAAGAAAAATTAATTCTGTCTGAATTTATTTCCCACAACTTTAATGCTTTCAAGATGGTGTGCTCCATCTCACCCTGAGCTTCACCAAAGTCAGTGGAATCAGGCCAGTGGTAAATATTGTCTAAAATTCCAAGAAGGAAACTTCCTTCACAGAGGATGACTATTGCAGTTTTTAATTTAAACTGTAGTTTTTCAAGACAGAGAGATTTAGAGAGTCAAAAGCACATCTGGGAATATTTTATAAACTAGAGTATTTTCCCAATGAAAATGTAAAGCTTGTCTTATGTTATGTCCAAAATTTCATCTTAATTAGGGTTTGCATTCCCTACACGCAGCTATATTTTATGTTTGTTTTGACATCAGAGACATGCTGTTAATTAAATGTCAGGAAAAGTAAAGGTGGTGGAGAAAAAGAATGACATAAAATATGTACATATGAAAATATGTATATGTATGTGTGTGTGTGTGAAGCTAAGTAGTTTCTTTTGCTCTTGGAGTCAGCACTGAGCTCATCGTTGAGCTTTTTTGTTTCCTAGGCCTCATTGGGAAAAATTACCTTGGGAGTTTAACGGAAGGGTAAATGAAATGAATCTTTTCTTACTCAGTCTTTAGTAACCAACTGTTCAGTTTTCATTCTGAAGGTGAACTCTGAGCAGTTGTTTTTATTCTCTTTGTAGTATAAGGTTTATTGGGATGTCTTAGGTCTTGTTTGGTTTGGGTTTTTTTTCCTATTGTTTTTATTTATTTATTATTATTAGCTTCAGTTATTCTTAACCCAGCTGTCAGAAACACTGGTATATGAACAAGATGCAGTAGCTGTGACTTGAGTTCTTGTTCTGTTTGAAGATACGCAGTGGTCTGATGTTCACAGGTGCAAATGCTCGATTTTGTCAGCTATAACTAAATTTGAATCAGAAGTCTGAAATGGGAGCAATCATTATCTCTTTTTAACCATCCATTGAATATGGTTCATAATAATGATAGGATGTGACAGGGTAGCACACACAGTAGTCAATTCTGCAAATGTTTATCATATGCTTAATGATCTATTTACTTCCTTACATAAAATGCTCATTGTGAACTGAAGCATACGTGGAAACAGTGTATTTTAGTCCTGAAGGCGATCCTAGATCCCTCCTGTTGCCCCATACAGGGACTATTGAACATAGCAAGGATCACATAGATGGAGCCAAATTAATTTGCTAAGTACTGGTCCAAAAGACAATCAGTCCACTGGAATTTCTCATACTTTTTCATGTGTGACTTCTTGTTTATCTTTACACTGCCAATGGCTATTGGCCCAAGTTATGCTCTAGCATATGAATAGTATTGTTTTCCATGTACTCTGGCATTATACCGTGCTCTGACAACAAATCTACCCCGCCTCCCCATGCATACACATAGAGATATACTTGTTTTCTTTTACCATGTCTCAGAGTAGAGGAAGCAATATTCCCTCCTGGAGAGGGAAAACAGTATTCCACTTATCCCATCAAGTTATCGTCTGTTGAGCTACTTAATGCTCCACACATTTATTTTAGACATTAATCACTGAATGATACATAGACTTTTAAGGTAGGAAAAAAAAAAAAATCCTGCCAGAGAGTCAAACTATAGCCTTTTTATAAAAGGCTGTTCTGCCTTTGTCTATATCCTGAAAAGGGAGACAGTCAAGTCACAGCAGTGTATCAAATAATATGAGATTTAGAATGCAAAAATCACAACAGACTTCTTATTTGGCACCAGATAAAATCTGAGTGAAAAAGTAAATTTAAGAACAGTGTCCTGTTCCAAACCCTTTTGGAGACAGTTTCTAGATACCTGAGGAGCTGCTTCCCTCTACAGGACCGTGCCTAATCATGACAGCTATGGAATAATAGAAATACCAGCTGTAAAATGGAAACTAACAGGCAGCAGGAACAGAGCTTTCTCGCAGATGGCTCAAGCAGTGGTGTTTACTCTGGGAATGTATTGGGGATACCATCAGTTCCACTGGAAAAGAAAATGGCTTCTTTTAACTAACTTTCCCTCAAGTAAATAAACTTCACTGAGGAGGGGGAAAACACATAGAGTAGGTCAGCTGCTTTTACAAATGTTTCTGAGGAATGCTATTGACAACATATAAAAAACTTAAATTACCTGGCAGCAGAATCTATAAATTTTCCATGCACTTCACTGCTTGCTGTAATACTGACAGCATCTTGCACGTTTTGTGGATGCCTGTAGAGTAGGGCACCGAAGCGGCAGGCTGAGCTGGAGTTTGCCACCTTAATGCTCCCCAGCTGCCCATGGCCATTATGACTTGCCTGGCTTCCAGCTCTTTGTCTTTTGCTTCATTTGAGGTGAAATCTCACTGAGGGGGGAATTCTTTCTCACTGCATGTTTACACAAAGTTCATCACAACAAAATGCTTATTTAAATTGCGACCACTGGGTTGTACTTAAAGATTATATAAATAATCTTTTTTTCTTTGTACTTTGAGGGAAGAGTATGTGTCATACACAATTCATATTGGTCTTTCACAATTCTCTTGTATTCTTTAGATGTTTTTCATAGACTAAGGTTCTGCTATCATCAGTGTGTAAAGATGCGTGATACTCCTTTGAGGAACCGATCTGTAACTTTCAAAACTCTTAAAGAAAACTACTTACGCTCAGTTCTTTGTCTGTAGCTGGAATTAAATGGTAAGAACATTGTTTCTTTTACATTAAGCACAGCATATGAAATACTCTCAGGAATGAATAGTATCTTGAGTTTAAAAAAAGTCTCTATGTCGTTGGTGTCTAGAGAAAGCTCTTCTGTCTGTAAACTTCATAGTCCTTTGCAGTGCAGTAATGAGGGCATTAAAAGAGTTGGATGTAGAAAATAATTTTTGATTACATGATTGATGGTTGACTTTTGTTTCATTTAAATTGAAAAATTAATAAATAACACTTTTTTGAGAAGGGCAAATGTTATTAGGCTAGATGATCTGAAGTTTAAATTAATATTTGGTATTGTAATATTGGGTGTAACCAGCATGTCTGTAATTACCCCAGTGTTGTGACCCATGTGAGGTTGTGGGGATATGAGGAGACTCTTATCTCCAAAGTATTTGTTGGTGATATGTGTAAAGATAAAGTAAGAGTTGCTGAAGTCTGAGCTAGAATTTGTATATTAAAACAGGTAAGGAAAGGCTTTTCAGCTATATAAAGAAAGAAATAAATGGAGCTACTTTCATGTTGCAGTGACAGCACGGGTGTTGCTTTGGATGTGGTATTAAAAAAAAACCTAAAAATTTTGCCTTGACTTCCTCCACTCTCCAAAACTAAAAGAGGTAATCATCTTAGGTAAGCTGAACAACCTCTGCCCCAGGAGTGTGAAACAATTAGAAAAGGAAGATGTAAGCCTGGTAGCAAGGACTATGTTGAGACAGGCAGCCAGATACATCTGGAAAATAGCAAATGTAATACCTGTATTTAAAATGGGGAGAGAAAAACCATCTGTGTATCTACAAGCATCTGTAGTACCAAGGGATTAAAAAAAAGTATTGAAGGAACAGTTAAACACCTTGAAATATATAGAAAATGTCTTTCATTATAGCACAGTCTTTAAGGTGTAGGTCAAACCAGTTTAATCACTCTGATAAATTCATAAAGACACTATGTATCCTTTGTCTAGCATAGCGCATCAGCCTGACGTTTGTAAAGTTCAGTCATGAAAACTGGTAAAAAAATGGAAAAAGCATGTTTAATAGGAGAATTTTAAGGTAAATTGGAATGCAAATGAATTGCAAATAGATGATATAATGACAGACATTGCTGAAAAGTGGATTACAGCACAGATTAGAGGTGAAGCTCTCTGGATTAATTTTGGGATTAATCTTGTTTGCTGTTTTGACAGGAGCTATTCTTGCTGTCTATAACTTTATTTGCTTTAAATCCAGGAGGAAAAACAACTCTTTCAGATGAGAAATCAATGCACAAAAAGGAATGGACGTAAACTGTCCATAATTATATTTTGACTGAAAACTAAAAGAGCGGTGCAATAATGCAATACCCTTCAGTAGAAGTAATGAGACCAAAACAGAGATATATTACTGTTAAACTAAAGAAATGCCTGCATCAGTAGTGGACTAGCCTTGATGGTCTTTTAATCTCTATCTAGTAATGTGTTTTAATGAAGGACAAAGATGATATTTTTTTTTTTTAAATATAAATAGACTGAAAGGAGAATTTAAACCGTATGCAATAAAAGCAACACAGGGCCACGTTCCAAATAGCAACGATACAGGAAAACATCAAATAGTCAATCCTCAATGACACCTCTGTCCTATGTAATGAATACAGGCGGTATCCTATTAGGAGAGAAAATCAAGTATGTAATTATAGACTGTATCATAATGCAAATATTATCAGTGTGACTGAGTCAATGTTGCAAAGGGCAACTGTAATTCAAATACTTTGCTTTTATTTTTAATGCTGTAGTAGTAGGTTTGGTTTGGGTTTTTTATGTGTGTGTGTATAATTCCTATTTACATTAAGACAGAACACCAAGCATGTATTTTGATCAATCACTAAATAATTACTACAGGTTGAAAGTATTAATCCTAGGATTATCCAGCCAACGCAGTAAAAGTGATATAACTGTCACCATTTTTTTTTTTTTCTTCTTCTTCTTTTCCCAACCTGGCAAATATTAGCTTTCTGAAGTAAAACTTGCCAAGCAAGTTCCCAAGCATCTCCCAATCTGTCCACACTCAATGAGTTCCAAGAAACAGAAAGGCTGATACAGCTGTTAGTAGTACCTTGAAAATGTTGAAATGTCTCTGATTAGCACAGAAGGATCCTGGTCCATTGGTTGTCCACAGCAAATGTGCCATCAGTGTCAGTTATTGCTCCCTTTAAGGGCCAAATTGGCAGCAAAAGCTTTTAAATCCTTAAGAAGGATGTAGATAATAAACATTTCTATATGAAAAAAAAAAAGCATGCCTTTGTCGTATAGATGTTGAAGAACAACTAAGCAAGAAATGCTCTGCAAAGAAAGGATTAACGTTAATTCCTGTAACTTAGCCTAGTATAGATTTTGATGATTATGGAGACAGTCTCTGGCAGAAACTGTGCTGCAGCACAGTCACCTTCAGTAAATCTCAACTAGGATAAATAATCAGTAAGTACGTGTCCCCCATCAAGTCACCAAAAATAAATTAGAGGAAATATGAGCTTCAGAAATCATAAACACAATGCATCTATCATGTTTTCTCATACACATGGTAATACTTATTATGGGGTTGGAGTTTCCCCTTCTCCCCCCTCAATTCTGCTTTCATACAAATTCCTACAAATGCTGAAAGTATTTGGAGATTACAGCCACCAGTTGTCCTATCGGATTTCCAAGTTGTCACTTAACCACCCTACTTTCACTTGGACTTTAAAAGTTGCTCATAATCTCCTTTGATAATAATTCCCTGGAAGATCTCTTGTAATTGAAAACAGAAGAAAATTGCACCTTTCAGTTAAAAAGTTTGAACTTATGTTATTTTCTTGTTGGAAAGCCAGAAAAACAAACAAATCTCTTTGCATGTGTTGGAAATTACTAAAATCAGACTATGGGTACTGCTGAAACAGAAAAATGTTCTTTATTTGATGCAATGACTTCATAAAATCATCAGCTTCTCAGTAACTCTCTGAGGGACGCAATTTTGTGTTGAAATCTGTAAAGCGGTGACAAACAAACAGTTTGGTGTCCCTTGATTGGTTTCCCTGGTGTCCCTAGGGTTTTTGAAACATAAAAATTAATTTAGCTGTGCCTCCTCTGTTTTGCCACAAATTACTTTTTTATTGCGTTGTGAGCTTCGCAACTCTTCTAATTAAAATGTTTAAAAAAGAAAAACAAAGGTGCATCCCAACATGGGTCCGTTATACCAGACCAAAAGAAAACAAATGTTTCCTATTAGAAGTGATGTTCTTAAAGATAAAATGAAGAATGCCTTGCTCTGCCCAATAATCTATTTTAAAATAAGTGGTACAAGCCACGTTTTCTGGGACAGGCCCTTTGATTTTCAGTTTCAGCTTGTATGGGCTTAACTTACATAACCAAGTACCCTCTGTGTATTTACTAAATGGGCACACAAGTTGTGTGGGTGTATAGGTATCTGATTTCTGTGCACAATCAGGCATTCTTGTATATGTACAGATATTCCAGTATAGGCCATCAAAGGTGTGTAAATATGGCGATAATTTTTCGGAGCTTCCTTACTTAAGTCCACAGATATCAATTTTGTCTAGGCTGAGGTATTTTTTTTGTTTGCCATGGCCCATTTGCCAGACACACAGAAATGGTGGATGAGTGGTCTCCCTGAATATATACATTGACTTTGTCACAAGCAAGAGTCAGAAATGTGCAAATGGTTATCTAGAAGCCCAGTGTAAAGTAGCTGGGAAAAAAAAAAGTCCTTGAAAGAGTTGCAACTGAGAATTACTCTGTCATAATTTAGACAAAGGTTGTTGCATGCGTGACTGAGCTAAATATTTTTTGTTTAGTTAGAGACTTGTAAGGAAAGACAAACAGGATTAAAAGGTATCATGAGAACAAATTTTTCCGTAAATGCTTGGGGACTGTTAAAAGGAAATGTTAGCACATCATGCTCTTTTATCTACTTCCCTGACTTATCAACAAAACTAGCTGTGCCTTGAAGGTCCCAAGCCCCAAAATGTATAAGAAAGAAGATATAGTAGTGTTAAAAAGAATTAAAGGTGGAGTAATTCATACAAGCTGGGAATGCCTTAGGAAGGTGAACTTGTCACAGGATGTGCTTCCATGGGAATTTTCTTTATTAAACAGGCTGGCTTATGGATCTCAGATCCCATGGTGCAGTTTAACAACTTTTAAACTGTGTCAGGACTCGAGATGTGCTATTCTGTGATGCTACGAGCTAGAATTCAGGAAATATCCCTCTTCAGAAAAACCCTCCAGAAATGTACATATAATTTAAAAGCTGGGGCTGGCCTGGGAGATGCAATTGCTAAAACTGTTGTCACTGGAGGAAAAAAAAAGTGAGGGGGGAAGCGCAGAAAAAAAAAAACAACAAGCATTGACTCATGCATTCAGTTACCATGATGAGAAGCTTGAGGATAACACAGATGTGTGAGCAAACCAGAACCTACTTGTATTTTCCCATTATTTTTTTTTTTCTCTTCCTACCCCTCCCCCTCAATGCAGATTAAGATTAATTAAAATATTTTCAAATTTGTCTGGGACCCCCTGGATGATTGAACCGGTTACCAAACACATTGTGAGCTTCAGCCAAGGCTTATCCCATGTCTGAGTCATGTTAAGGTTCCTCTGCTGTATGGTATGTCTCAAGCTGTGGGCTGACATTGCAACCTTTCTCTTAATGAGGATGCTAATAAAGCTTCTCTTCCATCTCGCTATCTTTTTAATGAAGCCCATTACTGTAATGTGCACCTTTGGCATTGCCTTTAGTTTCCCTGCATCCCTGGCACAGCTTGACATAACTGTGTGGTCGATGCTAAAAGCAACCTGGGGACACTGAGTCATGTAAGTCTTATAGCCAGAGGAATTTAGGTTGCAAACAGAAAAGTTTAATGAATGTCATTTGCCATCAAAGGGACTTACTAAAAACATGTGAGTTCATCAGAAACAGAAAAAATACATGGTTGCACCTAAAAAAACCAACCTCAAAACCAAAAAAATCACCTGCAGGGGAGCTTTTTCTCTCCTTCTTGCTTTTTAGTGCATCCAGGAACAGCAGGGCAAGAAGAATCACCCAGTTTCTGGTATATTTTGCCATTTGCAAATTCCTTGCTTCCTTCCTTCACCCTCTGTTATCTTTTCTTTCTACTACAAGTATTTTTTTAGAAACCCCCCCATCCTGTTCCCATTAGCCTGGTGCTTCTGGGCACAGATTGCCAGGATTATGACGACGGACACAGGGGTTTCTGAATCTCCGTAACCTAAGATGGGAAAATTGGCAGAAGCTTGCTGTTTGGGACAGGGCTGTGCCTCTCAGCAGACCCATAGGGTAAAGAGTAGCAAACGAATACGTAACGTAAACTAGGCTGTACGGTGTAGTGCATAGCAAACAGCAAGGTCACATGGGCTGGGAGGCGAAGCAGAAAGAAGGGCGCTTTTTTGTCCCCTAGGAAGCCTAAAGAAGGTGATGCCTTGTAGAAGCTTCCTGCGGTGCAGGACACGTGCTGAGTTTTAAGGCAATGGGCTATGAGAGATGGCAAGAGCTGTCCACCATGGGACAGCCTATGATTCTAGGATAATGCTGTTAGCTAGGCAAATTCATGATAGTAGTCCTCAGTTCAGGCATTTGCAATAATGTTTATTTTTCAAAAGCTGAAGAGGCTGTGGATGAATGAAATGAGTCATTCTGTAGTGAATTCTGTAATATTTTCCATGTATGGTTAGAAATGTAACCATGTTGGGAATGGGTTCAAGAGACCAAGATGTGGAGGTGTGAGGGATATGTTTTAGCCTGCTTATAAATCTGAAACAGTAAAAACAATGCTGGATAAACTAGATGTAGGTATAACTCTTTAGTTTGGGGAGTTCACTTTTCTTTTTTTTACCGGCTGCAGAAACTGCTGGTACTTCACCCTCCTCCTGGAAGAACAAGACAGAACAGCAAACTCTTTTCATCAGGCCACAGATCAGGCAGCAGATGGCAACTTTGGATAGCCTCCGATCAGGCTGGCTCGAATTAGAGATGAGTCCCATCCGTTTCCAAGCGAGCACAATGCTAGGCTGAACTGGGAATTGGATCATGTCTAAACATTGTGTCTGGATTCAAAACGCAGCAGTTTTGCTGTACCTGGTCCAAAGGCTTGTCTTAAGCCAAGTTCTAATTAGGGCTAGTAACTTAACAGAGAAATGCTCTCTGTGTTGCCACCAGCAGGTCTGTGTTACCTATCTCCTCTGCTGATATTTTAGAAAAGATAAACTGTCTCCAGGGCACAGCTGGTCCCTGAGGGCTGCTTATAGCACTCCATTTTAACACCCGAAAAGGAAAAAAAATTATCTGGTAACTCTTTTTCATCTCCTTATAACCAGCGGGACTTAGGAGGCACTTGCTATGAACAATCTCCCAATAAGTGAAAGCAAGGTAACCTCTGCAGTAACCAGTAGCTTTTAAGTAGTTGTTTGTGAATCAGGAGCAACTCATCCTTCCCCCGTGTAGTGCATAGATTAAAAGGGGCAATAACTTGAAAATAGGTTTCATAACAGCAAAAGGGCAAAACCTGGGAAACAATTCTGAAGACAGTTGTTAACGTAGATGACAAAAACCAGAGAAGCCTCTCTAATTGGTTTTCCGAGTCCCTCGTTCTCAGCCTAGCTGATTGGAGTTGTGCTGCCTAATGTTACTTTCCACCCTTGGTAATCCCCTGCTGCACAGCGAAGGGGAAAGTGATGTGGGACTGCAGGAAAGGCAGCCCTGTTTTCTACTCCCTGACCTTCCACGTGCTCTTGTGATAATAACTTGGGTTTATTAAATAGGTCTAGTGCCTGCATCTCACTGTAGACGATCCTACTTAACATGACTCTTCGCTGTGGAGCTGGGCTCAGCTGCAAAAGGATCTCAGCACCTCATTATTTTTAGAGTTTGCGCTGCCAAATCCCCACTCTAGGAAGGAAGGTGATGTTCTCCCTGGCTAGCGAAATGGAAACAGGCACAGAAGGACTAAGCCCATGCAGCACACTCTTGCTCACACGATTCTACCCTTATGGAGGTCCCTCCCCCCTCCTCCTCCCCCAGAAACTGTTGTTTTATAGAAACAACTGCTTTATTCTCTGCCCACGCTCATAATTTATACCCCAAACAGACCCTGAGCTGAGGGAACGTGGCCATCTGAAGTTGTGTACTGGCTTACGCTCCATGCCTTTGAATTTACTTTGTGCGAAGGGCAGGTCTCGGCCACGCTCCGTCACAGAGCTGTGCCTCCCTGCCCGCCCTGGGAGGCGGATGCCGCCTGCGGCCGCTCCCCGCTGCCTCTGCTTCTGGGCTGGTAAAATCACCCTGGGTGAAGCTAAAGGGTAGAAACAAAACTTCCTCCGCCCCATCAGATCTACTGGGAAGCTAACTACCCCCCGAGAGCCGCGGGCCCCGGTTGCTCTGCCCATGGGGGCAAATCGCAGGCTTGCTGTAAGTTTATGGGCTGGCCTCTTGAAAGTCTGAGCTTAGGCATAGCAAAAGCCGTGCAATACTTTAGGCTGCTTTAGCCTGTATGGCATCCACATCTTGTTAACATGCCAACCTAATTCCACTCTTTTGCTTCTCAGACAAGTACCACTTTATTAGCCACAAATCTATTATCTTCCCATTTGAAGGGCTCTGAATAGGCTTACGGCAATATTCTGCTTTTGTAATACAACAAGTCTTTTCACATTGATAAAAATACTTTAAGAAATGAAAAATAAAATCCAACAGTGACAGAAATTCCAGTCGTTCCTTTCATCCTCCCAGTGTGAGCCAGCAGGTGCAACTTGACATTCTTTAAACAAACCTTCCCCCGCCTTTGTGGCTGAAGAAAGGCTTTGGCAAATGCTTATCCTTTGATATGATGTGTACTTGACAAAATTCACAGGGAGATCTGAACTGCTGCTTTGAAGCCAATGCTTATTAGAACACTGGAGCACTAAAGTGCACTGTGATTTGGCTCGGTTGCTAGTAAGACATCAAGTAAAATGTGCCCATTATGTCAATTCAAAGTCAAGTCTAAACACTGACTTCTGAGAAGCCTGAAGAGAATTTGTGGCCGTGCAGCTCTGCTGCTTTCTTGCTTATCTAATTTGCATTTCCTTCTCTCTCTGTCAGTTCCCCTCTGCATTTCTAGCCAAGCGGTTGGTGAATCATCTGGAATTCATTACATATTTTCCATGACTGCATTTTACTTTCCACTTTTAAACCACCTTCTTTTCTCCCCCAAAGTGGACTGCACTTCCAGCCGAACAGGAAAGGGGGGTGGGGACCTGTCCCCCTTTCACAGCTTCAGGGCTGTTTCAGGTTTGTGCTTCGTCTATGCAGGTATTCAGTTGATCTAGAATATTTGGAAAGGTGCCATGAAAAGTGGACCAGCAGTGAGGACGGAAAGCCTCACACTGTTGCCCAGGAAAGGTTTGAAGGTGAAACGAAACTGCCCTGAAAAAAAAGACGACTGCTAGAACACCTTTCGTCCCTTCTCTCTCCTTGTGTCTTGAAATTCCCCATGAAATGTTACAGTTCATTGCAACATCTTTTTTTCTTTCCTGCATGTGAGTAACCCCCTAGCCTGGTGATAGCTGGCTGTGCGTGAGCAAGCATCTTCAGCCATGATTCCCCAAGTCTGGAGAGCACTCGCAAAATACCTGACCTGCCTCTTCCACAGCAGATGGCAGATAACACCATCCTGGTGGAGAATCTCTCCGATCCTAACAAGCTGTCTAATTTAGCAGAGGCATTTCAAGATGCAGGCTCTGGAAGCTTAGGAAATGCAAGTTCAAATTGAAGTTTAGTGTGTATTTTTAATGCTGAGTATAAGTAACTCCCAGAACAACCTCCCTGGATGCTTAGCCGATTCGCTTTCACTTGACATATTTAAAGCAAGACTTGATAACTTCCTAAGAGATTTTCAGTAGCCTAATAATAAATCGTCATTTTGAAACAAGACTTTCTGGTCTGGTCATCAGGGCCTGAGGTGGTATTCACAGAGTTAGAGTAGACAACTCTAACTGTCCATCCTGGCCTTAAAATGTGCTAGGTGTTTTTCCATCCAGCCATTCTCAACAGATGAAAAACTGCCTCTGGCTGGGGGTGGTAACAGTTTTTTACTGGGGTGAACAGAGCTGTTGTGCTGGTGGTGGTCAGCAGGAGCAGGTGCATCTGGTGGTCAGCTCCTGGCTGGCTCCAGACCTGCAGGACGTGTCCTAATGTGCTCCATCCACCACCTGCAAGCAGCAAGCCTTTCTCCCAGTTCAGACTGAATAAATGAATGCAGATAGTCATTGCATCAAACATCAGAAGCAAGCAAGGAGAAAGGTGCTCCAGGTTTTTGTTTTCCCTGCTGTCGCAGGGAAAGTGCTTGGAATTGTCAATTTGTTAAAATGTTCGAGAGAGATATGACACTTGTTTCTTTTTCTGAAAACTAGCGTGTAAACATAGCAAATGTTACGTTTTGCTTTGAACACAGAAGTTATGTTTTAAATATTACGCCTTACAGCACGTGTAAAGGCATACATACACACACAGAAAAAAGAAAAATCCGCTGGCAAGGCTAGCCACCCTGGGGGGAATGGGTTGGAAGGGCACTTGCGAGTGACCCTGCACAAGGGGTACAGGGGGGCTCTACAAGTCTAGACGTGATGGGGACCGGGCCATTCAGATACAGTATCGGACTTGCCTCAGGCATACAGAGGTCTGTCTGCTCAGTCTCAAGTGGGATAAAATTGCAGTTTGAGAAGCTGTTTTAGGAGAGGCTTGTAGCTTCCAGGTAATCCTGCTGTCAGGTGGTGTAATCACCTTGCAGAGAGTGCAGTACAGGTTGCAGTTCATGCTCGGGGTTGGTTTTCCTACCTAGACCTCTGGAAGAGCTAAATCCCTTAGAAGCAATGAGGGTTACTTGCTTGAAAGCGTATCCGTTGTCAGTAAGCCTTGCCCTCAGACACTGAAGAGGGCATGCATGTGCCAGTCATGTCTGCGCACTTGTCAGGTTTCAGGAAGGACCAGCTGTGCTGTCGAGGTTTGTTAACCTCTTGGCATCGAAACAGTAAACTACACGTGTTCAGCGAGAAACTGCAAGCACTTTGCCTTAACTCAGCAGGATGAGTGTGCTGAGCAAGGGACCTCGGTGAGATGAGTGTGTGGACCTTATCTCAGCAAGCAGAAGTGCTGAGCCAGTGACGACGGGATGGCTTTGACACCAGACTAACGAGCCAGACTTGCTGATGCTAGCTGCTCTCGGATTTTGGCTTCTGGACATCAGGCCGGCACACTGGAGATGCTGAGCCTGTAATATCACAGTACCTAATGATTTGGCATCACCACCCCAAGCTAGAGCTGCCGGGCTAATAACCACAGGGGCTCAGCCTGCCACTTAGCCAAAGACCTATTAATTAGTGATGCTAAGCCAGGAACAGCAGCGAGTCCTGCAAAATTCATACTGATGTCAGCCCTGAAAGAGCTTTGCCTCTATTAAAGAGATTAATAGTAGTAGTATAGAAAGAGAAAACCTGCTGTTACATCTCCTGGTTTGGCTGCACATTGCACCCCTCAATCTTCCATGTGATAGTGTGAGAGCTGTCATCCCTTTTTCAGAGGCTAAAGCAGTCTGGTTTGCCCTTTGTTGTATAATCTTTTTTCAGACAGTCTCTTCTTCTTGCATCTAAAATTAGATGCAGCTTCTGAATTCGCATCAGACAGAGGCAGAGCAGAGCATCTAGGGAGGAAGAGTGTGTGAGGCTAAATCTAGAAGCCCTTAGAGAAATTTACTGTCAGAGTGGAGCAAAGGAAAAAAAAAAAAGAGCTATCGTTTCTGAGTTTGAGGAGGTTTTTTCCATATGTCCATGGGACTTCTATTTTCTAAATGGGAAACACTGGAAATGGGTAAGGAAAAAAACCTAAATCAAATCTGATTGTTTTTCTCAAACTAGTTATTTGTAAAGTAAAATATATTTCATCATCTCCAACAGAAACCAGGGAAGTAGGGAAGGTGATTTCTTTTCCCTGCATTTTCCACAAGTTTCAGTCTCTTCCCATGCCTAGCAAATGTTTCTATGAGTCTGTAAAAAGACATTTGGGAGGCTCCCAGGCTATCAATATTCAATTAGCATTTAGTACTACAGTCTTCTTTATGCAAATTAAAAGTGATGCAGTTTCCATAGTGACCTAAACAAGATGAGAATCTGAGTAAAGAATAGCTGATGTAAGCGAAGATAAGCAGATAGCAATGTAGACATTTAAATGAGTTGGGGGGGCTGGGTGTATTTGTTTTGGTTTGGGTTTTTTTCTCCCAAGGTGTGTTTTGAAGAACAGGCTGTAATGCCGACTTGAAAGATCTCTGGCAATGGCTGGGCAGCCAGTTCGTGGTGTGAAACTGTTTTGGGTGCTCTTCAATGTTCTCTACTAATGCTTCAGAGTAGCACATGGCCAGGAAAGGATATTCTTCATTTTACAGCTATCCATGTAGCTTCACCAGTTCTTTTTTCCTTATGGCATCACAGCTTAAACAGATGCACATCTATGGCCTGTATCTTTCTCTGAAATTTGAGTGACAAATGAGGCTCCCTGCACTACAGAAGGGGCTGTTCCACACCCTCCATCCCGCAGTGGTGGCACTCTCCCATCAGTGGCATGAGCCCACTGCATCAAGAGGCACTGGTTTTACGTCAGAAAAGACATCCAGCACAAAAACGTGTTCTTTCACAAAGGTCCTTGAACTCTGCTTTTAAACTGAATTTTGTTCAGGCAATGATAAGTAGATATAGCTGTCTTCATGTTTTGTTTGTTATTGGGGGATTTTAATTAGGGGCTGGGAGAATGTGCCCAGAGATTTAGGGTGGGCAAGGAATGCCGAGTTTTGGTAGGCAAGCAGATGGTTTTATGCAATGTGACATTTAAATTGCAGTCTATAACATGTTTGTGCAGCGCTCAGATCAATGGATATCCCTTCAGAAATAAGAAAATAGTGACTAACTTTTGGTTGTTTGTGCACATGGAGCATCAGAGACGCAAAAAGCACATGTTCTGTATTGACTTTGTGAAGATCAACCACAGGTATAAATCTGATCTTAGAGAAATTTCCCCAAAAATATGGCACTGTGCTCCCCTTTCTTAGGCGGGTGCTCTGGAGGCTGGGTACAAGCTCATGATGAATGCAACACTTCTAAGCCATGGGAAAACTCTGAACAGGGCCATAGAAATTTCCTGCCCTTTAAGAACAGTATTTCTTATCCTTCCTAAAGCACTGTATATTAAAATGAGGGTGACAGGAAGGAACAAATTTCAAACTCACAACCTTCCAGTCTGCAAAATTTGCAGTCACTGACATGCATTTCCTGAGGTGGGTTCTTCCACGCTACCACATGGTTAAGGCTGAAGCTTTAGGGTCTGAGCGCTGAGGCTGATTCTTCTTCTCTGCCAGCCATCCTGTTCCCTATTGCTGTGTTTATCTTGGGCTCTAAACACAGGGTTCAGCTCTCTCATTGAGATTTTGGCCCCTGTTAAGCCAAGTCAGTGCATGTGCTGAATCCTTGCACAGCTAGTACAGCTGCTGGTACCTAAGTTGCCCAGCAGGGTAAGAAGCTCAGTAAGGCTGTCCATGTCGCTACAGCAGACATACATCTGTAACAGGCGATTCTCTGCCCTGTGCCATTTGAATGAGCAATTTTTCCCTGCAACAACAAAAAAAAGGAAGGCAAAACGTACTGTAATAGCTTATGTACATTTGTATTGCTTTGATACATCCATAACAGCATTTTGCATGGGATTCTATATGGTGTGGATAATAATCATAGAATACCAGGTTGGAAGGGACGACAAGAATCATCTGGTCCAACCTTTCTTGGCAAAAGCACGGTCTAGAGAAGATGACCCAGCACCCTGTCCAGCCAAATCTTAAAAATGTCCCCTGTTGGGGAATCTACCACTTCCCTAGAGAGATTATTCCAATGGTTCGTTGTTCTCATTGTGAAAAATTTTCCTCTTGTGTCCAATTGGAATCTCCCCAGAAGTAACTTGTACCCATCACCCCTCGTCTTTTCCATGTGACTCCTTGTAAAAAGGGAGTCTCCATCTTCTTTTTGGCCACCCTTTAAATACTGGACAAATTAGACAAATTAGCTATTCCAGCTGCAAAAACACAGTGTGCAGGGAATTATGTGCAGTTCAGCTGCAAAAATACGGCATTTGTGTGACATTACGTTCAACCCTTTTCCCCCAAGAGGTCTCCATTCTAGGTCAGTGTGGAAAAGACAGCCATTACCAACACCACGCAGTCCTTTTGCTTGGGAATCAGGATACTTGCCTTTCTGCAGCTGGCAGTTGGGTGCTCTTAGCAAATATCAAAATCAAATAAATAAAAATTGGGCTGTCAAAATGCAAAAGGAGTTAGTAGAGATCAACACAGATTGATTTGTTGGGGCAGGGGAGGGTTGTGTATATGTGAGAGGGAGAGAGTAAAAATAAATATGCTTTTTGAACTCATTTAGTTTCCATGAAAGGGACACTTCCACAGCTTAGAACAGCTAACAGAGGTCTTTCCATTTGGGTCTCTTTCAAATTTAAGTACATATTTTATTTGGCTTTGTTTATTTCCATAATTATCATCACCATCTTCATCTTTCATCCTGGTAGATTCCCTGAATGGTGCAGCTCCCTGTAGGAGAAGTTCATTTATCCAGCCATAATTAGGCAGGTGTTCATATACAACTGTGATTATGTACTTGCACCACTTAGAGGTGAGTGGTGAATTAAAACTTCCTGTGAGAACCACCTTGGTGATTTCCTTTACTTTTTATCACCACCACTGCTGGTAGCTGGCTGCGTGTAAGACAGTGGCTCTGCAGACTCCTATATTGGCACCACATGTGGCTGGATGCTTTAACAACCATTTAAGAAGGTGTGCTCATAAGTGACAGCAAAATCCCTGAATTGCCTAGTTCTGTATTCAATCAAGGTTTATGAGATTTTTATTCTTATTATAAAATAATAAGAACAGCTTTAAGCGTGCAGACTCAGAAAGTGTCAGCTGGTAGGATTAGGAAAAAAGTCCTGTTGCAGCAAATTTACTGAAAGAAACAACTGAGATTTCATGTAGTCTAAATTTTCCCTAATCCAACATCCTGTATTCTATTCAAAGCATGTCTTCACAGTGTGATTCTCAGCTAGTGTGCACAATTCATTTACTAATACAAATTGAAGAGTCCAGGCAACAGCTTTTTTTTTTTATAATAAAACACCAAACAAAACCCCCAAAACCACAGAAATACTCAAGTCTTTTTGCTGAATAGTTAGATGATTGAAAGTTTACAGTTCTGTACTTGTTTTTCTTAGACGCATGTCAGCTTATTGTCTGCTCTGAGGCAAATGGCTTAGTTTCATTATCCTGAGAAGTGGCTACTTGCTTATGGCTCATGTTCTGATCATCCAACCTCACTAATATCGTTTGATCTAAGTTTTGTTGGGTTTTTTTAAGGTATTATGTACTCACAGCTCCAATTTACCTCTGCTGCACAGTAGCCAGGAAATCACAGAATTCTTTTATTAAAACTCTGGAATTAATATTCTACTCACAGGAGTAATAGAGGAGCCATGGCCAGAATGGCTGCAGAGACCAAGCCATGGCCTGATTTTCTGCATCCTGTGAAGACGATGGTTGCAGGTTGAAGGTGAGCTGCCTTTGAGGGAGACTATGAGAGAAGTACGCGCTGTTGCACCGCCTTTGCCCGTAATGATCAGTGTTATTTCATGGCCTAAGGTCAAGGGGCTTAGGGAAAATTCAAAGCTGGATGAGATGCAAACTAGATACACTAATAGGTCTGTCAAGAGCTGGTTTTGATTATGGACTGTGTGCCAGTAGGGCAGGCAGAGCACAGAAGGCTGTGGTCCGTTTTGAAATTCAGTTTTTCAAGAAACACAGACCACAGTGACCGATTTAATATTGAAAACTAGAAAGATGAGGGAAGGTGGTGTCTTGCAGAATCTGATATGTCTGTTAGCTGTAAACATTGGGAGGAAAAGAGGTTTTTTGAGAGGTTTGAAAATGGTGTGAAGACCTGTGCTCTCCTTAGTGATGGATGCAGCAACCGCTGCAGCATCGATGATATCTGCTCTGTAAACACATTTCAGAAGGCTTTGGGCTTATGTGGCAGTATCTGTGTCTCCTAGTACTTCAGAAGAAAGCTGGGAGCACTGCTTATATCTCTTTTAAGGGGTATTACCGAGTAGCCTCTACTTCTCTGCCAATAGAGCCGTCCCTGCTGGCAGCGTGGCTAGGAAGGGTCTCCTGTACGACAGGAGCAAGCACTGGGGGCTGAGCTCTGCGTGCCCTGCTCCTCTGTGTCCTTGAGAGCACTTTGGCAGGGAAGCACAGGAGGGAGAAGAGCCACTGGCTAAACCGCCCTGCAGAGCCTATAGTTCGGTTTGGGGGTCCGCTGGGGTTTGTGGGTTTTGGTTTTTTCTTTTTTTTTTTTTCTTTTCCCCACAAAGTGATTCTGCTGCAGCTGCAGTAGTTAATGAAGTGCTGAAAATGGAGCTGTTATTTATCACAGGGGGGAAAAATCTTCCCCCTCCTGGCTCCCCGCAGGCTCCACAAGTCACTTGGATGGGTCACAGGGGAGGACTTGGCTGTTAGCTCAAGCAGCATAGCCCGATGAGCAAAGCTTGGGAGTTTCATAAATAAACATCTAGGCAGCTGCATCCCACCCAGGCTGGTGATGGGAGGACAAACTGTTATCTCTCAGAGATGTGGCTGGAGATCTCCTCAGTCGCTGTGCTCCTGGCTTTCCTCTGCAGCAAGGGGAACTGCAAGCCTTCTCCTACATGCAAAAAGGGACTTTCAATTTCCTATACAGCCATTTGCTTTGCTCTGCATTTGTCAACCAAGGTGTTGACATTTGTCTTGTTTTGACATAAGTCACAGCCGTAGACATTCTCCAAACTAGTTATTGCTCACAAATAAACACAGACGTGCAAGACATTTGCTAGCGTATTTGCTTTTCTGGTGTGAAACTAATGAGTGACATCATTCTTTAGCAGCTGTCTGGGTTGTGCGGCCCTTTTCTGCAAGAATCATGTCCTGAGAATGGAGGGAAAAAAAAAAAAAGAAAAAAAAAAAAGAGATCAAAATCCGGTAGAATGATAGCAAACGTATAAGTATAGCTGAGTAATTAATTGAAAGAATAAATGACTCACTTCAGCAAGATCATGAGTGAATCTGAGTCCTGGACTTCCTGACCTATGCAAAGAGCCCTGAGAATGTTTATTTAAGTGGGAAACTTTCTCTGCAAGGAAATGGGTAAATAGGGACCCCAGGAGTTCAAAGCCAAGGTCCTGCAGAAGAAATACCAAAGCTCAAGGGCCGTGCCCTTAATTTGTGTACATCATTGGTTACAACTTACATCCGTCAAAGATCTGTCTCTCCACACTTGTTCACAGTATTCGATCTTCTTGAGCTTGCCAAAATTGATCTTGTTTGATTTCAGTCTGTAGGAGCTTCTGTCTCTTCAAGCTTTAATGACAGATCAAGACAACGCTAGAATAACCTGACTCGGCCAGTGGCCAGCCAGTTTTGGTTCTGTCTTGAAACAAAAAGGAGAGATATGTGTCTAAGCATAGGAGGAATTATCAAAACATTTAAATATATACATATTCAAGATTGAATCAAAACTGTTTGTCTCATATAGCTGAAGGCTCTGGAGAAACAATTCTCTGAAGACATTTTATGGCAGCAGCAATCAGTGGAGGCCAACTCTTTTATTTGCCAATACCTTCAGCAGTGTTTATGTGAGTTAAGTAACAGTAATAATTTTCTTCAATGTGCATGTTTCCTGCATCTGTGAGATAATTTTTGCCAAATAAATGAAACAAGAAGGTATCTCTAGAATGTCTAAGTGAGGTATAACATCTCATTTACAGCAAGCTCCAGGGGCAACTTGTCAATAGAATTGCTCCTCTCTCAGCAGCACCTGGTGGAGCTGCAGACAGAAAATCCCAGAGAAATGTCACTGATGTCTAAAATAACGATAAAGTCATTTTCAAGTTGTTTTCAAAGGAGGTATCTACTTCTCCCATGGTATGACAATAAAGCTGTCGCAGGTCAGAGCAGGCAATTAGCCCCAGTACGCAGTGCTTCTGACCTGTGTGTTTGCATAGGTCAGATACAGAAGTTGTAGCACAAATATCTCAAAGCATGCTCGAGTTGAGACTGTCTGCTGTGTTCCTCAAAGACTGACCAAAATTTTCCTTACGTTTACATTTCTTGTAATTTAGGGGAAGTACTAAACATAGTGAGAAATATAACTTCCTACTGAAAATTTCCAACTCGTTCGTGGTTTGGGCCATCCTCTGTGGGATACTCAGTTCCCACAACATGCTGGGGTACCACTAGAGCTGTTGTGGCAGCTGAGGGGCATAACACGGTCTATGCCTAAGGGCCATCTGTTGAAAAAGTTTGGTTTTAACTCTGCAACAACGTTGATAACTTCAGAGGGCATCGCATTATTCATTTATTTCAGTGGGAGCAGGATGAGCCCAAAAAGAGCCCTTGGACCTATGAGTGCAACTCAATTTCTCTCCTGTGAGTTCATCCTCGGTATCTCTGGCTAGCTGGCTTTCAAAATCATGTGCTTCCAAAATGGGGCAGAAGGCATTTTGGGGGTTTTCTTTGTTTGGTTGGTGGTTTGGATTTATTTTTTTTTCCACTTTTAACAGGGGAAAACTTTTTTTTTTCATCCACTATTTGTGGAAGTGTCTGTGGGAATGAACTACCACAGAGACACCTTGAAATGGCTTCAATTTAATGATAATTCAGTACCAGATTCTGGCTGGTTATAACGACTCCCAGGGAGCTTTTCAGACCTCATTTTCCCTGGTTCAAATCCAACCCCTGTTAACAATGTCCACGAGACGACATCGTTACCTATCAGGAGGCTTGTGTAAAATGAACCACTGTTACAGTACAGTTGCTAGTAGACTGCATCACGCTGGGAATATGAACAGCATCTGTGTCCCAAAAGCCTTTTCGCTGCGTGGAGGGCTGACTCCGTCTGGTTGACTGCTTCTGGTTTCCTTGCTGTAAGTGACACCGTGCACAGTTACGCAAAACTGCTGCCTATCTAGAGTGCCTAGCTGGGTATTGCTTGATGGGACAAAATACATATTTAAAAAAAAAAAAGAGGAAGGAAAAAGCCTGTGACAAATAATCTGGTGCTTACACCAATAGGAAAGTTATTCACACCTTTCAGCAGTGCTGTTGTGTAGCGCTGGAACAATTTAAGCCCCCAACAAATTTAGAACCTTAAAAGCGACACAGCAAATGTCAACCAAACTGCTTTCCCCTGTGCCTCCAGGGCATTGATTTTAAACACCTAAGCTCCACTAGCCTTGGGTTTTCCATTTTTAGGCAGGAAGTGTATTAGAAAGGAAATATACTTGCTGCAGGAAAAGAGAGGCCTCTGGTTCTTTCCAAGTCAGCATTTACGTGACTCGGGTTCATTTTGAGAAGAATAATTTATAGTGGCGTGAATAAATAATAGCGGTGAGTTTTAACTGTCCAAACACGATACATAATACCCTGGGAAAATTTCCTCTGCTGCGTGCTAATGACTGATTGTTGGCTTTTATGTTGTGAGCAACTGTAACGAGTAAATCATTTGAAAATAACTGATGTGCTCAGGTTTGTTTAAGCAGCCCTTGTCAAACTGCATCTTCAAGCCGACGTGAGATATGAGGTCAGTTTACTGCTGCAATCAGTGTGGTCTCTTTGCCTGCATTTGTAAGCAACCATGCAAGATCAGCTGCTGAACTTAAAAAATCAATGGTTTAGTGTGATTTGCATTGTGCAAAATTGCCATTATATCAGTCTCTCTTCTTGTGGAAATAAATACAGTTAGACACCGGGTAGGTGCCTTGCTCATCTGGGAAGATCATCCGCAGACTAATTTTAAGAGCAATAGTGAAAATGTATTCCCTCGTACATTCAATTTGTGTGCAGAGAAACATTTTCAAGCTGTTGTTAATCACGCCTTGTTGACTGCTCCTCTAGCTGTATCCATGGCGTGTAAAGCTCCTTCTTTTCTCTTTCTTATTGCAGCTTTACTGAAATGGCTCTTTTTTTATTATTTTTTTAATCACCCAAGAGGACAGTGTCGTGTTTCTCTCCTTGTCTACCACTGCTTCTTTCTTATATGAGAAGACTTAGAAATTTATTGTGAAAGGAAACTATTTAAAACGTTGCTTTGCTTTTCAGTTCCATCTCTTCGTTGGTGCTGGCAAGAGGTCTTTTGAAAGGTAAGGACCTGCTTATCTCTTACAAAAGAAATAAAATGCTTGGGCAAGGTGATAACTGGACACTGCAAATTTTCCCTTGCTTGGTGAAGCCTACGTTGCTTATGTTTGCAGAGTTTTCTAAGTTGTTTTCAGAGAAAAACAGAAAAAACAACAAAAAAATAGTGCAAAGCATAGTCACATAATTTGCAGGAGCAATACAAATTTCTCTCTGTTGGTAGAGAATTTTCTTATGCCAGGTGACAGTTAACACATTCATCTGTCTTGAATTTCTCTTTGGCTATCCTCATCGTAGTATCCAGGCACTGAGGTTTACTGTTAAACAGAGCAGTGTAGGAAGGAAGTCTCGGCCCTGTTAATTTCTGGCTTTTGACAAGGGCACAACTCCTTTCAATGTCACACATGAGATTTAGTTTTTCCATTTCTTCTAACTGCCTGAGAGCGCAGGTTTGGGTTTTAAATTGCTTGATGTTAACATCTGCTGTTAACTGGATTAAGAACCCAAGCCCAATTCATGGAGGCTACCAAAGTCTCACCCAGGTATTATAGTGGCTATGGGTCACTGCTGATTTGAACCCAGTCTTGAAGTGGTGACATGGATTTCAAAGGTTTCATCTTATATTTACAGTTCTTTGAGCCTGCCAGTTCCGTTGCTCAGCGTTCATCTTCATCACATCAGCTCTTTTTGCCTTTTTTTGTCTTTTCCTTTATTTTGCATATCTTCATGGGAAGATGAACCTGTCCGGTGAATCAAAGGGCGAAACTACCCGACTGATAGTGGATAAGTGGTTGTATCACTGAATATGGTTTTACCCTGCTTTAATTTCTCACAAAATATTTACATCATTATATTTGCATCATAGCTTTTGTGTTGGGGGGTGGTTCACTGTCTGCATTTGTGCTCAACTGTGATTACTTTGGATCCAATGCACTCATCTGAATTTAGTATTCAGTGAGCAATTCTCTATCACAGTCATATGCATAGCTTCTTACCATCTGGTATCTCTATGGCTACTACTGGCCCAATGCAGTTTCCATGGTAGTCAATGGAAATTTTTGAGGCTGACTTCACAAAGGAATACATCCAACACAGGAGAGAAAATATGTTAACCCAGAAAAGGTACTAACAGAGCTCGTCTCTGAAGTATATATTTTTGTCGCTTTGCCCTACTTATGTTGTAGGGAAAATGTAATCCCCACCTGACAGATGAGGACCACTGTCCCCAGATTCATCCACTCTTTGTAAAGGGATGGAGAATTATAAAACTGGGTCTTCCAAGCACCAAGTTAGCAGCCTAACTCTGGTGCCGTCCTTGAGAAAAGAGCTGTGGGATGAAAGCAAGTATAAGGTAGGGGTAAAGTCAGCTAACACAGCATATTCACAGATTTGGAAACAAAATTACCTCCCTTAACAGCTCTTTACTGTTATGAAAAAAACCTCCCTCTAAATCCCCTATGGTTATGTTTGTTTTGACAAAGGGGTGGGTGTGTGTGTTTGATACCTGATTAATGCAGGTCCTCCATTGCTGCTATAGTTTTTTCAGGAATCAGAGAATTAAAAGATCACGTTGAACAAGGTTCTCAAATTAGTTGAATGACAGTTATCAAGGGCACAGTTTGGCCTGGTATCTTGATTGTATTGCTTTGTGTGCCTCTAATACAACAGTGGTATGAAAGCTAGCAGTTTCAGTCCCTTTGACCCTCTTATAAGTGAGACCAGAACCTCACCAGGAGAAAGGGAGCTACATTATTTCAAAGTGATTTTCACATAGACTTTCTAACTATTATCTTTCTCTCCACTCTTCAGTTTATTCTTTTTCTGTGTGTTAAAAATCACTTTCCCTCCTCTGGAGAGATTTTCCCTATCCCATGCCCTCACTACTCCCAGCTTCCCTGACCCTCTTTTTACCTTTCTTTTCACATGGTACACAATTTGGGTTGTTTTCAAACAAATCTGAACTTTTACTTTGTTCTGATTTTATTTGTGGCCTGAAAAACAAAGCACATTAACTTGAAACAGACACTGAATTGCCTATGGGGGGAACTTGCAAAGTACTGATGCTTGGAAAGTTCCCAAAAGAAAACAAAGCCCAGCAGTCTTGCCTTGTTTGTAGAGCTGATGGAGATCATTGACTCCTAAACCTTTGCCATCTCCTTCCAACCAGCCTCCTAGAACAACAAATACATGGGCTATGTCAAACAGTTATGGTCTTCTGAATCACGAGCCAGACATAAGAGTGACATTTAGACTGTTCCTGCACATAAACATTAACAGCTCAGTTTTGGGGCAGTTCTGTCACGCATAGCAAAGCTGTGCTGATTTACTTCCACTGAGAATCTGGCCTGATACCCCGTAGCGAACAATTGAAGCGATGGATCTGGAAAATAAAATTCGCTCCATGTGGCGTGAAGTACCTCTTGGAGGTTTTCGTTTGTTGCTTCTTGGTGATATGGTAGGCACTCTACAAGCAGGGAAGTCCTTTTCTTATGCCTGAAGTCTAATTTAGAAAGTAAAGTCAACAGGGCATGGGGACCCAAGACCAGGCTAAGAAGAAGAGCGGGATTTCATGGTTGCAATATGCCCCCACCCCAGTGGCTCAGAGCAGGTGTGATTTGAATCAGCTTGTGGAGCAAATGCAGGTCAATCATGACACTTTAGCATTCATTCAGCTGACAGAATGGAGTAAAAAGTTGAAGGTTAAATATATTTCTATGCTTGTGTAAAAAGAAGGGCATTAACACAGGCAGACCCTGTAGTCTGAGTGTTTTTAACAGTAGCCTGGAATAAAGCAATTGCTTACACAAAACCAAAAATTTTATAGTGAAATTTCATTTCATTGCTAAAGAAGTTGAACATTTTTACCCATATCGTAGAAAAATGTAACTCTTTAATGATGCCATGGTGTTCATATAGTTTCAAAGTTTAAACAGGGAAAACTTTGCATCCTTAAAGGGGGGGTCACCAGCTTGCAGAACTTGCACACAGGAAGAGGGCACATCTAAATCCAACATTGTCCGAAGGCACAGAGGTGGGGTTTTTTTTTTTTCCCCTGCTCAAATGGGAACATAAATAGGGCTACTATCAGAAATCTTATTTGTTTCTACTTCTGTTTCAGAAACAGCGGTAGTGTTTCCAGTGATGCTGCTGGTAAAATGTGGAGATGCAGCTTATTCCTATGTAGTGTCCCCCATAGCAAAAAAAAAAATGGTAGTGTGGATTCTTTCTGCTGTCAGTAGGATTAACCACAGGCTAAGCACGTCTGTTTGCTTACCAGGCTTGGCTGCCTTACCTTGATCCATGCAAATGATTCATGCTTATCACAAAGCACTGCGCAGAGCAACCAGTGTCTGCTGTGCTAGCGGTGCTGCGCCTTCAGGTGGCAAAGGTTCTTCTGCAAAGACTGGCATGCGTTTGAAGGGCTGCACGCCAGAGGTACAGCGGATATTAATTTGACTTGGAGCCTGTCAGTCATCCAAATTAGTGGGGATCTTCATCACAGAATACTTTTTTATTGATTTCTCCTCCATGCTTGCCTAAGATATGCTTGCTCTTCTTTGTTTGGCTTTCCTTATCCTTCCTTCCTCCCCTCTCCCTTTTACTTTCCTACGCTTTGGCCACAATAAGTTCACCTATGTAGACATAAATACTCATCTAAAGAAAACAGCGCGTAATAGAAGGCATACTAAAAGAAGAAACGATTTATTACCTCTCGCCTGTTGTACACAATGGACGGCTTTGGTAAGAAATGGGGCACAGAAGACCTCCCTTCTCTCTCGCAGCAGCGTGGCTCTCTGGAGCGGCTGCAAAGCAGGCAATGGAGTTACGCTCTTGTAAGCACTGATGGGTGAAGCGAGGCGCCAGCCCTGCGAATTTCCTATCACGGCACCCTCTCTTCCACTGCATTATGCAAATGTATTACGCACGTTCACTGCTCTCAGCATTTCTTTTTCAGGCCCCATCTATACAGAATTACTGAAGTCATCTAGGTAATAACTTGAAAGAAAATAGACTCATTCAATGAAAGATTTAAAAATTGCAATCAGCCCTTGAAAGAGGGAGTGAAATAGGGGACAAGTAACAGATGGTGGTGGTGGCTAATCTTTCAGCCTATTATTTTACCATATGGGGGTCTATGCCACAGATTTTCATGCTGAAAATAAGAGAGAAATTAATCATTATGTGACAATATATTTTTTAAATAGCTCTGTTGCAATGATATTTGCCTCTATCTAGAAACCATATGCAAGAGTATAGGCTCCAAACCAAGATACAGCTGCATGTAGGCTGTTTTTGTGGTGACAGACATCATATGACTTCAGAGGAAAAAGAGCTACATCACTTAGTTTAAACAGAGAAAACGAATTTTCTGGCTATGCTAGGAAGTCTATGACAGGAAACCTACATACAAACACCCGATGGACTCTAATAGGAAATGATACTTTCTCTGTGGAATTGAACAGAGAATTACATCACACACGTAGGACTCTCTAGGATGGTTAAAAAGAGAAATTATTTCATTCTGCGTTATGCCGACGGTCTCTTAGCTGGCCTTTCTCCACTGAAGGCAGGAGTGCTTTAAAAGCCGCAAGCCTTTATAAATCACTTCTATTCAACTATAGTAAAAATCTATAAATTTATGTATTAAACCCCTATCAAATTTCATAAGGTTTTTCTACAAGAGAAACACCCAAAGAGCAGTTCTATCTCTTCTGTTTCTCCTGTAAATATTTCCTTAAAATGCTATCAAGGTAGGATCATTTCTCCATTGGTAAACCCAGAACTAAGGTACTAAACCTCTCATTAACTTTCCTGCTAGCAATCTTCTCTGTGGTTAAATGTGGTAAGGAGAAGGACCAGGTCCAAACCACTCCTGGCTCTATCTGACTACCAAAGTGTGTTCCAGAACTCACTCGGGCTTAACGTGGTTGTATTAGGCATAATAAAATTTATTTTAAAAACAAGTATTGGGCAATAGAAGATCATGTATGGTCATGACTAGAGAGAAGATAGGATAGATGGTCCATCTTGAGCCTGCTCCAAGCCCCATGGCCATACCCACACATCAGCATGCAGAGAAAAATGCTGAGAAGAGGTCAGGAATTGGTGTAACCATCCCCTAAATGATCTTCTGACTCAAGAAGAGAAAACTGTTCTCAGAACAGAAGATGACTGAGTGGTCCACTTGTGTTATTAATTTATAGCAGCTTGATGTGAATGGCGACCAGAAAAATCTTTTTTTCTTTGCTCCAGACATGCTTGCTCCCTTAACCAGCTGTTCATCCCTTACCTACCAAACTGTCAGTAAATCCCTGCAGTGCTTCATTGTTGGTGGTGTTGTCCCAACATGCTATGAACAGAAGGACATGTATGAATTAAGAGAAGGCAAAGGCATTGCTATCCTCTAGACCCTACTGCTATGATTGCAGAGAAGCATAATCTGTTTTGCGTTTCATTCTTATTGTAGTTGCATTGATTTTGCATATAAAAAGGAAGTAGATTTTATACTGTATTCTTAAGCACAACTCAGGTCTGTAACAGAACCCCCATTACTACACTGCGCGAGAGCTTGCTCTCTCATTTTGCACAGTTTGGGCTCAGCCTAACCATGGCTAATGCTCCGAAATGCCATGGTCTGTTTGTGAGATACTGCCAAGGCCAGGCTTACAACTGCACTACAAATATAAATAACTGTCATTACTGGTTTGGAGGTGCATGCCTACAAAATGGCGTAGGAGCAATAAGAAAGCTTGAGGTCAAAAGTAAGCCATGAAATTTTAAGAGGCTAACGGAGCAGAGGTGAAGGTTGTACCTCTGAAAAATTGTTTCCCTTTGTATCCTTGATTCCATCTTTGCAGAAAAGACGTTTTCCTGTGTGTGCATAGTAGGAAAGAAATACGCACAATTTGACAATATATTTCATGCATGAAGCATTGACAAAATTAATGTAGGGATCTATCACTATTTACGGTGCTGCAACTGGCCTCAGTGAACTGATCCCCCTAGAACTTCTCCTGTGCTTCTGACTACCCTTTCACTCCAGCCAGCCAGGGTACACTTTTTAACCTAAAATCCTCTTAGAAGAAAATTTGGGAGAAAGCCCGAAGAATAAAAATCATCACATACAAAGAAAATAATTAATCAATCCTTATAAAATTGTTGTTCAAACTAGCATGATGTTGTGGTTAGTGGTTGAAACAGCCATGGCTATACCCTCTTTTCATTTAACTTCCTTTTAACACTGGTCCCCCTGTAACCCTGTGTGTTTGATCAGATTTTATGTTACTAATCAAAGTGTAGACCAAGACCTGTCTTTCAAATCAAGGAGTGCAAGTGAGTTGAACCATAAAATGGCTCCAATTAAAATAGCTGGGGACAGAAACTCTTAAGATGGAGAATTTTTTTTAGCGTTACTTTTTTTTTTCTTGTGTTCCCCAGATCAACACACTCCTCATTTGGTGTTTCTTGAATTGCTGTGTTATTTCTAGTCTCCTTTTCATACATCAGTAATAATTTACTCTGTGAATTCAGGTAGAGATGTAAGCATTTATTACATTACAATAATAAAACAACAAACTTGAGAAACACAAGATACAAGCCTTACTTTCAATTTAGGAAGGGGAAAATTTTAGCTAGAAGTCATTTGTTTAGTACTCACCAACTTTTTACGGACAGCCACACCGAACTACTTAAAAGCATGGTGTCACACAGAAAGTCTGCGCTGCTGATCATATTAGTGATGTCTTTCATTTCCCAATGGGACACTCAAACATTAATATGAATCTTTTCCTTGTGTTTTTTGAAGGGCTTGATCATACAAACACAACTTTATAAGGTGTCTGTAGGGCTGCATTGAACCTCTCTCCTGGTTCCTAGAGAGCAGTAAAGAAGGAAAAAGAAAAGTGTTCACTCAACAGAAGAGTTCTGTTTTGCTCACATTTCAGTATAAGCTTGCCTATTGTGTATGTGAAACACACAGAAAAGGCAGAAGCTGAAATTACTGTCTTATCATCAAAACAGACTGATTCATAGTTTATGTGCAGCTAATTGCTTACTACTTAACCCAGTTCTAGCTACATCCCCATATGCAGCCTGTTTCAGTCTTTAAATGCTTTAAAGTCTGCCGAGGAACATTAATTTGTTCCTCAACCCAGAAGGGTGTCCAGTTGTTGGGTCAGCTGTTAAAAAAGGGAAAACAGTCATTTGCACCAGGCAGCTTGCTTTTTTCCATTTGGTCAGGTTACAAAAGATTAATCAAACCTAAAGACTTCTTAGGAGCAGGCAGTTCTCCATATTAGAGGAGAGCTCACATTATTTAACTCACTGTATGCCTTTTGTGAAGTACTGTTTGCCATTAGTATGTATTATTTATCCAGTAGCAGCCCCTGAATGAATTAGCTCATACTCTGCTTTAACTTGTACCATCAGAACTTGTAGTTCAAACAGGAACATGCAGGCCCTATATTATTTAGGTAAGGAAAGTTTATTACTCTACATTTATAGAGCCTTAGTTCTCCTGTGACCTATAATCACAGAGGTCTTTTACTAGTGCTACCAGGAAGTGAACTCACATCCATTTCTAAAGGAATCCAGACCTTTGCAGCTTGAACATGAAATTACAGCTTCTGCAGCTCTATAAGAATATATTGTGACTTTCATCCTGTTATATTACAGTGTATTTTAAAGCCATTATGGACAGTTTGGCAGCTGCTAGAAATCAGTGTATTGCTCTCAAAGCCAAATGAGCTTCACTTGTTAGCAGAGTTTGCTGGGGACTTGGCCTCTTCTGATTCCTGCAGGGCAAGGCATTCGATGTGGTCCATGATCTTGGAGCACGTCCTGCTGATGGTTTCAAACGGGCGCTCCTGAGCTGCTCAGTCCATTTGAAACTCTCAACTCCTGAATCAAAAATGGATAAAGGAAACTAACATACCAGGTTGTACTTACTTGTTCGGCACTGCCAACCTAGAATAATTACATTGCCAATATTTGAAGTTCCTCTGGATGGACAGTAGTGGCGTTTACAGAACAGGCCTGTTACAGGTGACTTGGTTGCTCTCTAAAGAATCTGTATGCTCATAAAATCAAACAGGTTGTCCTTCTCCTTGTGGAGAATAATGCTCCCATGTTCAGGAAATCTGTTTCCCATCAGGAAGCTGCTTCCATCTTGATAGAGGCCCTTGATTACATCTCTCTGTGAATCTTGCTTAGTTAAAGGTTCAAATACCTCTTAAGAATTTGATCTGGGCGGCCAATACGTAGCTTGTCTCTACAGAGTTGCAAGCCACGGGGCAAAGGCTCAAGAAGTCTTTGCTTGCCTTCATCCTCCTACTCACTGTTTGTGCATGGGCATAATCAGCATTTGTTCTTAATGAGGCTATAGCTGCCCTGGAGCGAGGAAGCATGCTGAGTGGAAAGCCCAGCATCAGCACTCACACTGAGTGCTCAGGCTGGCTTTGTACACCGCGACCGACCCTTCGAAGAGTAGGCACACTGCATTTTGAAAGTCCACAGTCCTTCGGGGATTCTGACCCATGTGGTGTGAAAATGAAAGATGAATTGTCTAAGTACAGGCTCGCTCTCTAAGGAGCACGAGGGTCAGCTTCACAGTGCTGTATGCAGCTACTTCAGTAAATCAGAATGGTTTCCAAGGGCCTCCAGCTGTGTTACAGCTCTTCTGTTGCTACTCCTGGAATATTACTGGAGAGAAAGACAACATCTTACACATGGGCTGTGACCCTATAAATGTCACTGCTCAGAATTCACCTACATGGAAGCACTTTTGGGGTAGAGAACTTTGGTTTCTACATCAGTAACCAAATCTCTAGCTCTCTCTGGGTTGGCTTGACCTGATGTAGTAAATAGGAAGAATGAGGGAAAGTTCTTGTTTGCCAAAAGACAGGATTGTTGTTGTGCCCTGTCTGAAATCATAAATGAATTGTTGCATGATAATTTAGGGGGCTAATTCAACCTGATGTTTCTCTTCATTTACCTCACTGAGTCCTGTTAATAGTACCTCGACCTAAAACTTTTGTGCTTTAATAGTCAAAAGTTGCAAAAAAGCAACATAAGAAAAAGAAAAGGCAATTAATTTTTCAAGACAATGATTTACATTAGCAATAGCTTCCACCTGTCTGCCTCTTGTGTTAATGCACAATCTAATTTTCTAACTTCAAATTCATTTTGAATTCTGCCTCTTTAAGCTCTGTAAAATTTCTGGTGGTGACCTCTACTTCTTGCATAATTACTGCTAATGAAAAGCTTAAAATGCCTCATTGAGTTGCAAAGTTATTTAAATGCTTGTTATCCAGCCCAAAGGCTGAATTCCCCATTTTCTTTGGTGTACTTTTGCTTAGAAGGGCAAGTTATGAGTGTTAACAAAATGGCTACAGAAATTTTTTATGTATTTGTCCTCACAGTTCTGAAATACGTGTACTTTACATACTGTGAAAGAGGGTGGGCAAATTAAAAGAGCTAAGCATTTATTATTTTTAAGTCTACTTTTTAACATATCTCAGGAATTTTGAGGCTTGTCATATAGTTGGGGTTTTTTTTTCACACTTTGAGGTGATGGTGACACATCTTTGAAACCCTTGATACAGCCCTGTGGAAAAAGCAAGACATGAAGAGACCAGATCCTGCCCTTTGCATGTGTCAGGTATCTGGAGCCATATCATGGAAGTGAAAGGGATTACTTCTGGTAAACGGAGGTATAATTCTGGCCTCTGGATTTGGTGGAGAGTTTCTAATCTCAAATTTCCTTTATGTCAGCTCACGTAACCATAATTACCAGGCTTGGTCCCTCTTATCCCAGTCCCCTATCTGACATCTGTGCAGAACTCTGAAATCCCAAACTTGGTGTGAATCTGTGCGAGTGTTCTGGTTGTGGGAATTTTTTTTTTTCTTTTTTTTTATTTGGGGGACTTATTTCTTTTTTTGTAATCAGGTGCACAGCACATGCCTGGTTCCCACAACTGAGAGGAAGCAGTTTCTTGGTGTTCACTCTCCTGGGCAGTAATTACAATTTGTCAGGAATGCAGTTTATTTTGTAATTCAACATTTCCCCATAGCACAATTGTGTAACACCTAGACAAATATTTGTTCCTGTTAAATGCTTGGAAAAAAATAAAACATCTTAGTGGAGGTCACAATAGGCCTAAGGTACTCACAGGAACAAAACCTTTTCTTTCTCTGTCCCTGAACCTGGTCCAATATTCATTAAACTTGTCGGTAAGACTTGCATTGAATTCCATAGGAATAATTCCAGATCCTAAATATTTGTAGTTCCAGGCAGATGCTATATTGACAGCCATAATCTATTTATATATCCAGGTGGTATAGTAGAGGTAAAACAAGACTGTCATAATTGCCTAAGTATAAATCTTAAGGGACAGCAGCTGGGCATCAACACAGACCTCAGTTCCTGTGCTCCTGCAACCACTGGTTTCTCTGATAAAGGAACCAAAGTAATTTTTTCTGATTAATTTTGTACTGAAACTTCTTATGATGTCAGGCTAGTACAATTTACACCGTCTTTTGTACTTCATCAAACAGCCCCGAAGAAGAGGTTAACATGACAGATACAGCAGTGGTGGTTACTACTTTCTGAGTCTCTTTTAAGTCCTTAAGGGTAGTAAGTATTTAGAGCAGAACAAAAGATGTGAAATCTGGTAGTTGCAACCCAGGATATCTTGTGATCGTTGGATAGTTGTAGTATTATGCAAAACAACAGCAACAAAGTTAGAAAATGGGAATGTAGAGCAAGCAGCTGTGACTTTTTCCTCATTTTCTTTTTAATTTCATTTGGAGGAGAAAAAAGGCCAGGAGAAGAAATACTGCAGGAAATATTTTTTACTGAATATTCATAGCCTGCTGGTGAAAAATGACATGGTTATTAAAATATCTGCTGCTCTCGTATGGAAATAAGACCATCAGATGTCTACCCCCATCAGGAAGCAATGCAATTGAAATGACTGTCAGACTATTTGCACAGTGATGGCTCTTACTTAAGCTGCCACCCCTACCGAACTCCCTGCAGTACTACACCCCTCCGCCTGCCTCATGGTGCCCCAACAAAACAGGTAGAAGTGTAGACTTAAAAAAGAAAAAAAAATGTTCATGAAGACTGTGGGATTTTGTCCATGGTTTGGATGGACTGTATGAACTGTTTGAAACGTATTTTGGTGAGTGACATTACAATATAATCCATTTAAGTGGAAAAAAAAAAAATTTTTTTTTTTTTTGAGCACCTAATCATTTGCATGAAGCTTTTATTTTTTAAGAGTGGCTCCTTTTTCTTTTCCCCATATAGAATGGGAAGTTGTGTTAGCTTTCCCAATTAAGTGATAAAAGTGTTTTATCTCCTTCTGTCCCACTCACTCTATAGCGTCTTCTGAGTCCCCGTGGCAATCTAACTGGCAGAGTCTTCACACTTCAAGTCAGGGCACACAGAAAACGGTCTTGGTATATTCTGCACCCTTTTTTTTTTTTTTTTTTTTTTTTTTGTCCTTAAGGAACTAACGCTTTTTGCAGACATAACACCTTTTCATGTCAAGCAAGATCCCTGCCGATAGGTGATTTTTACTTGACTCAGGGGTTAAAAACAAAATGGAAGACATATCCAGTTGTGGAGCAAACAACTTTCTTGATGTTAGGAGTACCATTAGGAAAATTTGAAGGAACTGAGAGCCAGAAAGCCAAACCTGGGCAGAGCGCTCCAGGAAAGCTTTGCCCTGTGGGAGGTATCAACAGCACTCTGAAGGAGCCACCTTCCTCTCCAAGGCTGGGGATGAACCCGTGAATCCCCATTAGATAGCTCCATCGTCTCCCTGGGTATGTGGATTACTGTAGGGCTGGCACCACCGTGACGCACTTGTTTGCGTGGCTTGAGCCATGCTTGACTTTTTCATGAACTACAAGAGGCTCAAGAGCCATGCTCTAGTTGATTTCTGTACCAAAGATTTTCCATTGAGTTCCAAGCGAAATAAAATTGAGATTCACTTTAGCTTTGTAATTTTACAGCACAGCTGGAACTTGATATTTTTGTGTCAAAAAGAGTCCTAAAGGCAATGACATTCCACACTGTTCCTTGGAAGCGCTTTGTGTCCATAAGAGCCAGATGAAGCTCTGATCCTCTGTATGTGTCCTCATGCATGGAGCTTGCAGTGATGAGAAGAAATTAGATACAGAAAGCTAGGTTCTGGTTACCCTTGACTGGAAAAAAGGAGAGAAAAAACCCAGCATTTTCAAGTGCTCACAACTCAAAAGCCGGTCCCTAAAAGTTAGGAAATCAACCCGAAATCAGAAATTTTAAATTAAATAAAAAGAGTTGCTATCTATTTGGATTCCAGTGTTAAGCTATTAAGCACTAAATTTCCAAGCTTTTTTCAAAAGCCTTGAGGGTGATATGGCAAATGTATATTTTCCTGTGTTTTAATAGTAATTGTATTTCTGCAAAAGAAATTTCTTTTAGGTTATTTGATGAACTCTAGCCAGGCCTCTGGTGGCAAACCGCTTGTCTTTTTTTCTACATTGGACTTCCACATCGTCGACCAGCTTGTTTCTATATAAAAAAGGTGACTGGAATTTGCAGGTATGTTAGTTATTGGTGATTTCGCGCTTGCTGCAAAGCCAGACCTTTGACAATTATAAACAGATGCCTCCGTAACACATTTGGTTCTGCTCAAAAGATGGAAATGTTGTTTTATCCTCTACTAGAACAATAATACTGGAACTATAGCTTCACTGGAAGTAGTAAAACTTACACAGTTACAGTTGGGGAAAAAAAACCTTTATGGTAAAGCTGTTATTAGTTTTATTAAATAGCAGTATTTTTATTTAACTCGGTTATTTGACTACACTTTATCCAGTGCAAATATTGAGCAGAAGTGAAGCTGAACTGAGGTTGTTAAACCTGTGTTTATTCATCAAGAATGGCCATCACCTGGAGTTGCAGGGCCAAATCCAGTGGGTCTGCAGGCAAAGATTATACTATCTGAGAAATATTGGTTTTCTTTTTTTGGGGGGGTGAGGGGGAGCAGGGATTCAGGTATTTCATAAAATAATCCCTGATCTACGAAATTTTACCTTCTGAACACTGTTGTCTTGTAATACTCTAGAAGATAGACACAAATGACTTCCAAATTGAAGCAGTGACCCAGACATAGCCTTGGTAAACTGTAATCTTAATTTAAGGTTGACTATGGGCAGAATAACTAAACCAGGAAAATCTTTAAAAACTAAAATAAGTACTACCATCTAATGTTTAAATGTTGTTATAGTGGTTAATAATGCTTTGCAATAATGTGTGAGCACCTCTACCTTTCCAGTAATAAACAGATTGCATAAATGCTATACGTAGAAGCTCCCATAACCTGATGAGTTATTCCATTATGGAATTATAACTTTAACTCATGTGCAAAACTAATCATATGAAGAATGTTCATGTTGCAGGTGGTTGAAAAGAACAATGGTGAGTTAAAAGGCTTTTTGTCTTTTTTATTTTTAATCCACTGATGCTTTATTCTGTATGAACTCATCACTAGAAGACAGCAAAAATCTTTAAAAATCAAGTTACACAGGTAACAAGACTAGGACGTGCACAGAAATCTAAAGTTTTATTAATTTATTTTTAATTAGCGAGTGCTTTGTGTAGTGCAGTGAAACAAACTGTGTTTGCTAGCATTTCTCCATTTAATGTACTTTATGAGAAAAGTCCAGGTTTTGAAGCATTTAAATCAACCTAATTTTAACATGCCTTTGACATGTCTGCTGCTTTTCATATTTTTCTTTCCATCTTCTCTTTTTCTTTTTGGTACCTGGTTCTTCCTCTGTCTCTGTTCTTTTTCATTTTCATATTACCTTTCTTACTGCTTTTGGCTTCCTTTTCAACATCGAAGTTTCAATGGGCAACATTCTTTGAATCAGAAATTTAACACCACCGCACAATGAAGGACCAGACACCGTAAGGTTATAGGCACGTCTGCTCTACAGTCATAAGACAGTGATGTAGATATTCACGCTACATTTGAACTGTCTCACTTGCTTAACAACACAGGTCTAGCCACCATATGTATCAGCATGAGCTAATGTAACCTCCTAAGCAAAGTCTGCAGAATAGATGTGCACTGAGTCCTGCAAAACCTTCTTTCATGGAAAGTTAGACCGTGAAGTAATTTTGAGGATCCCTGTTCGTATCAGGATTCTCAGACTTGGAAGATCACTGCTGGATGAAAAAATGAAATCTTTTACCATCTCTGGTGCACAAGTATTTGTGAATCTTTAGGTGTGAGTTGTCTTTCGACTGCGTCTGGATCCTAGAGTGGCTTTCCTTCTTTTCCAGTCAGATGAGGCCGTCTCTGCTAGAAGAGCTTCTGGTTATGAGCTGGATTCACACTTCACGTAAGTGTGGAGATTAATTAAGTGAGGGACAGATACCCAAGACACTTATAATTAATGCCTTAAGTAAGTTATAAACCAGGGCTCCAAAGATGAAAGCTCACTGCTTGACTGATTTACTGAATCGCACATTCCTCTCCCGACCGCTGTTTTAAGGGCAGAATCTTTGCCAACTCCTGGCACGTGCTTTGAGAGTTACTCACTTCAGGGCTTCTTGCGTTATTAACATAGCAGTATTTTTCTCCCAAGCACTGCAGTACCTGCTCATGTTAAATTCTTTGAATTTACATCACTTCATAAGATCTGATTAAACCTTTTAGACCTGCAAGTAGATGTTTTGCATATTGAAGAACTTAATCTCATACCTAGATCTTTCTGCCTCCTGGGGTCTCCCACATGAAAGGCACTCTCCATCAGCTTTTCAGATGCTTCTATTTTCATCCTGGAAAACTAGGATGACTTTAGGGGTGATCTAAGAGGGCGCAAGTTACTTTGAACCTTGGTTTTCTGCTACAGGATGGGCATGTTTTTCAGTTTCAAACTTAATTTAAAAAAAAAAAAAATGGCAGCTTTCAAGAAGTTGGATTTTTTTTTTTTTTCTTTTTCTTTTGGCATTTTCAGAGAGAGTGTTTGGAGTCTGGTCCAATACTCCTGAAGTGTAAGAGGACTGAGGAGGAGAAGGGAAGCCAGTATGGCTAAAAGCGAACTAAGGAGGTTATTAGAAGTAAAAAAAAATACATCCTTCAATAATTCGAAGTCCAAATGAAGAACATAAAAAAGATAATAAAACTCCTGGCAAGCTAAATGTGAAGCCATAGATAGTAAAGCTGGCCAAAAAAGATTCTGAGGAGCAAGGGTGAAAAATCTAACAATAAAAACTTTTTTTTTTTTTCAAATACATCAGAAGCAGGAAGTTTGCCAGCAAGTTGATAGGGCCAATATATTACTGAAATGTAAAAAGACCACTATAGAAGGATGAGTCTATAGCAGATAAGCTTGAAAGTATTACCTTTGCAAATGCTTATTATGGAGGGGCTCAAAGAAGTCTCCCTCTTGGAGCCAGTTGTTGGGGACTGTCCTGAGGAACTGCTGATACTGAAGTGCTTTGGTAGTAAAGGGGATGAGAATAAACCAACACAACACCAGGGACAAGAGTCATGCTGTAAGCATGCAACTCATGGAAAAGCTCTGAAGAAACTCAGAAGTCAGCTCTTCTTGCATCTTAACGCTTAAGTCAGCCTTGGTTTGAATCTGTGACATCTGTATCCGATAACAATCAGATGATGAGAATCTATGACATTCTGTATCTGATGCTGCTTTTTTGAAAAGGCTTCAGGGCAACTAGGAAACTACAGAATTGCGTATGACTTCCCTATTTCCAAACCGGTATAATCTTCCTTTATTACAGTCAGAACAAACGAAAAAAACCATCACCACCCCTCCCTCAAACCCATGCTCATTACAGAGCAAAATAGATCAAATTTCCAGCCTCATTTCTTTTGTATGGATAATAGTTCCAAATTCAGTTGAAAGGTAATACTGTTTTTTTTTATCATTGCTTGACTTTTGACAGGACACTGCCTTCTATATTCTAGCTTGAAGTCTTACCAGGTTCTTCAGTCTAAATCAGATTCATGCACTGCACAGTTGGGATAAGGAGTGGAGCAGAAGAAGTAATGCTACCTAAAAATCAAACAGGGACTGTGAGACATTTGGTGGTTCATATGTCTGGGAGGAAAGCTGGTGTTCCCAATTGCCTGTAGTATTAGTGTAGCTGGTTTGAAAGACTGGCCTCAGCTCTGTTCCCCATCCCTAGTACTCGGGGGAAAAATAAGGATTAAGGTTATTGTAAGTGATATTTTTGGTTAAGACATACAAGGGCCACCTGGTCCCTGCCTGACTACCAGCATAAGTCAGAACAGCCAGTTCACATTCCATTTTCCCTGGTCCCTTTGGAGCTCTGGAAAGCAATGGAAAAGGCCTAGAGCTGTGCACTTCATCTCCTCTTTTCAACACTCCTTCCGTTCCTTCATGCAAAACCTACCATCTGCAAGGGGGACTGAAGCACATTTGAGGATAAAAACCCATTCTGACCATCTTGTGCTTCCTAAGAAGCTTCCGCACAGAAAATTACTTCATCTGGCCTTTTTTGCCCTCTTTTTTTTAACAGTGTAAGCAGCCTATACATGAACGTTGATATGACCTATGCATAGGTAAGACCTACATTGGTAGGGCTGCGTTCAGTAACAGCACAGCCAAAGCTCGGACTACTGTGCAGTAGAACTCTCACTGCCCGCGTGCTATGGGGCCATGACTTTAGAGACATTTTGTATGTGAAGATGCTACCCAAAATGCCTGTTGATATAAAGCAGAAGTGCTCCTTTCATCCCAGCGCATTTTGACTGCAGAGAGTCTTGTTGGTGGTAATATGTGGACTTGCTAGTTTCATTTTGGGTGAGGGTTTAGTTTTACTTTTCATGCCTAGCGTAGCTTTCAGAAACAGGGCAGTTGCTTCTACCTAGAAAGCTTTGACAGACCTCTCCGAACAGAGAGAAGACCTTTACCAGAAATGATGATGGGAAATCAGCTGTACATAACAGGATCTTGAGCACTGACTTCTGATTCCTTAATGCACCTCTGTTTTTTCTTTTGGTTTTGGGTTTTTTTTTGGTTTTGTCACAAACAGTGTATGGAGCCATGAGGCTCTAAATGAGCATCTCCAGGTGGTTGTTGCCTTTGTTACACCTTGAGCAACTGCTTTCAGCCTCCTTTAAAGTCAGATACTAAACCTTAGTTTGGGTGCTGTGAGTGCTAGAATTGCCTGAAAAAACCTTCAGGAATGACCAGACCATTTAGAGACACTTGAAAATATAACTGGAGAGGATCCCCTGCTTATCTGAGATTACTGTCAGGGAATCTTGCCAATACTTTTTTAAAAAATATTTGGGGTTAGCTAATAAAAAAAAGTAAGCAGTTTCTGCCCAATATTCTTCAAATATTTCTTTTTCATCTATGAAGATCATAGCTCTCCAGACTAAAGAATTCTTCGCTTTTATCCTCATTTGCAATTTATTGGGTTTTTTTTCTGATTTTATGTGCAATTGGTAATTGTTGAAGCTCTGAGACAGAACCTCCTCAGCTCCCTTTAACCCAAAGACCCCCGCCACGAGCGGAAGGGAGGGTGAGTTTACCCAGGGCACTGCAGATGTGCTGCGCTTACTCCACCACATCCTCAAATGCCGTTCCAGAAATGTTCATCCAAACTAAACGTCTACTTTTCACAGCGGTGGGGAGAAAGCCTGTTTGCCTGTGAACAAACAAATAAGTAGGTAGAGAGACCCCATCCCTGGAAACATTCAAGGCCAGGTTGGACGGGGGGGCTCTGAGCAACCTGATCCAGTTAGTGGTGTCCCTGCTCCCTGCAGGGGGGTTGGACTAGATGGCCTCTAGGGGTCCCTTCCAACCCAAAACATTCGATGATTCTATGATTCTATGATAGATAGATAGGTGGACGGATGGATGGGTGGGTGGACGGTTGGGTGGGTGGATGGATACAAAGGTTCACTGTGTGTTTACAGGGATTCCCAAGTCTGAAAACGTCCGGGCTTAATTTGCGCGCTGCGACTCTTCCGGAAGATGAAACGTCGTCCGGTTGCTGTAAAAAGAAGAAATCGCCGTTTTGCCCTGGTCTTTCCCTTACTTAAAACACAGCGGGGACTGTAGCTGCGGGAGGAGGAGGAGGAGGAGGAGGAGGAGGAAGGGGGGGGGGGCGGGGGGTGCGGCCCCGAGCGCCGCCGCTCTCCCGGTGCCGCAGCGCCTCCCCGCGGTTGGCGGCGGCGCCGCCGGCGCTCCCCGGCCCGCCCCCCCCCCCTCCCGCCTCCGCGCCGCGGGGGTTACCCAAAGGGGGAATCAGCCGCACGCCTCGGTGTTCCCCGACCTCCGGGACGCAGGGAGATAACCCCCCCTGGGAGGCCGTGAGGAGCCTTCGCCCCCGCCGGCGCCCTCGGACCCTGCCCCTTCCAGCTGGAGCTGGCTGGGAATTTCCTGGCTCAGGAACCGGACCTTTCTTCCTGGGATGCAATGGGAAACGCGCTGTTGCCAACGCCTCTGCGCCCTCAGAGCCCCCCCGGAGCCCTCCCGCCTGGGGGAGAGGGGTCGGGGGGGGGAACTCCCCCCCTGCTCTCCCGGGAAACCCAGCGCCCAGCTCGCCGTCTGCGAGAATCGTCTTTAAACACAGCGTAATATTCCCCCCTACTTGCCCCCCCGCCAGCTAAATTTCACAAAGTTTCTGCTTTTCTGTAATTCTTGCACGTTTCTGGATTTCATCTGCAATACAAAAAAAAAAAAAAAGCAAAAACAAACAAAAAACACAAACCCCAAACCCCAAACTTTTGGAGGGAAATCAAAGAGGTTTTCCATAGATAGCAATGCCCGCACATGCATTTTCTCTGCAGTAGATCTTGCATGACCCTCAGGAAGTTACTTTATTTCTGGAAACCTGATTTATGCAACAGCAAAGGGATGGATAGCTGATCCCCAGGGGAAAAAAAAAAATGTGGGTCGTCACTGACTAGCATGTGGAAGGACCACCAAATTCCACGGTGATTTTGCCAGGCTGATAACTGTATTAGCAGGTATTTCATACAAGCCTGGCTTGAGTGTTCCCTGGTAACTCTGTTGGGTTTAACAGCTTGCATAAACATAATGGAGACGAGCATTTCTTTAAGGTCTGGTGTCTCTCTGGTGTATCAAGTTACATCGAAGCATTGAGCGAGAAGCTGGCGATAGGTTATTGAAAATAATGCAGTTTGACGTGAAAGGATTTTTGTCAGAAATTCTCCGGAGGGAGGGGATGTTTTGTCCTGAAAAAATCTGATGCTCTGCACATCCACACTCCGCTGAGAGCATGCCAGCAGTTAGCTACATGAGAAACACCTGTTTCTTCATTAAACATATTTGACCAACGAGGCAGTGACCAAGCGGACGGGTCGCTGCAGCTGATGCGGGCGGGCAGAATTGGTGCATGGCAGCTGTATCTCTGCACGGGCCCTCACCTCTGGCTCGTATGCAGAAGCTCCCCCGCCCCATGACACAGAGGGCTTTGTGCAAGGAATCTTACTTGTGCTGGCTCAAACCATCATGTGTCTGCCTTCCTTCTCAGCTGAACTTCAGTTCTGACCCTGCTGAGGGTATGTTGCTTGTTTTGGAAATGCTTGCGGTATCCCTGGGATGTTTATTTTCCACCCCAATATGCTCCTACATTGTTGCAAGCTTTCTCTGGTTGTAATGCAATGTTTGGCCAGGAAACAGAGAAGACAAATGGAAAACAGTGCCCCAGTCTTTGGGAAATGTAGTGAACCTATGACAGAAAGTGTTTTATTGGAAACAAGACAAAGATTTCCAGAGAAATAATAAACAAACGGCTGGTCAGCATCCCTGTTAAGACCATCAACTTCAGATGTGTATTTCCTGGAAGGATCAGAGTATTTTGTTTAATTCTCTTCCTCTGCCCTCAGCAGGTAGGAGAAGCAGAGGGCAGGTCTGGTGAGAATGTCCCAAAGCAGATAATTAGATTTTTAGTAAGTGTACAGTTTGCACAACCAGCTGACCATCTACAGATTGTTACCAGTAATGGGTCCAAACTGCTGACCATCTACAGATTGTTACCAGTAATGGGTCCAAACTGCCGGCTTTCTCCAGGTGTTTGTTGAAGACCAGCGCTTAAACCAACAGTACAGAAAGAGCCAGGCTCCAGAGGATCAGCAGCGGGAAAACACTTCTCCCCTGCAGCACTGTGCGAGAACCTGTCTCTCGTCAGTGTTGACATTGGGGTCCCTTTTGCCAGGGTAGTGGAGTATTGGAAGGGTCACAACAAGACCGATGTTTTCTGCAACAAGGGCTCAACCCCTCAGCAAAGAAACAGAAGTTCCCCAAACCAGTGTCAGAGAACCCGAAAGCAGACCATGGTGTCCATGAAGTCATAGCACCATCAACTCCCCACGCATGGGCTAGATGGAAGCGCAACTATTAAGGTGAGTCCAGGTACAGAGGCAGACCTCAGTTCAACAATGCTGGTTATGTCACCTCAGAGGGCTCAGCTGGAGCCTTGCTGCACTATCACCGCCCTGAGAGCGCTCAAAATTCAGGTTCTCCATGCTAACTAACACCTCTCCCTTCAAAACTATGTCACAGAGGGATACAACATACCAGAGGAACCCCAGAAGGAGGACATCCCCTTCTGATAGACCACAGACTGGTCCAGGGGAACAGCGGGGGATCATGTTCTCCCCTAAGTGAAAGTAGAGCTTGCAGATCTACAATAACCTAAGCATTATGTCTAAAATGTTGTTGGGTGGCACCAGGTGCTTTAAATCCCACTTTGTGATCAACAGCAGAGGCAAGGAAATAAGTGTGACGCAAATCAGAAAAGGAGGCTTGGGTAGGCATTTCCTCATCCAGAAGCATGAGGAGACTTGAAGAGCCTGGAGTTGAGAAAAATTGAATGAAAGGGCTAGAATGAGGAGGTCTTACAAATGCAGAGAAAGAGGTAGAATCCTATATGACCAAGCCAGTCACAAGAAAGCAAGCCAGGTTCTTCTCTGGTTTAGAAAATGGCAAGGGAACTGATAGCTAAATACCAGCAGCAGGCTCTGCAGTGCAGATGGTGAAAAGTCAACCTTGTGACCAGCAGCACAAAGCTAAAGTCTTTGAGCAGAAAAATCCTCGTACCTAATATGAAGATGCAGGATTACAGTAAGTATGTTTGCAAATCGACACATAAATATTGCAGTGTCTGTGGAGACGACGGACAGGTAGCCACAACAGCTGCCGTGATACCTGGGCCTTCTCTCCCCCTTACAAAGCAGCACAAATGGGCTTGCATCATGGTCCATGCTGGTGTCCAACACAGCTTGTTTAAAGCGGGACGGATTACTGTAACATGTCATTGCTTCCTGGAGTGTATATGTATCATCTATAGGCTACACGTCCTCCGCGCTCCACACTACGCAACGGTTGAGCATCCAGTGGCACCTCTAGACTTCAGGCCTTCGCAACAGCAGCTGAACACAAGCCCCAGGCAAGCAGACACGTACTATCTGCTCTCTCTCCTCTGCTTGCCTCACACAGCCGAGCCAGCATCTCCTTTCTGCTAGGAGGACCGAGTGACAGCCAGCTAGCTCTGCTCCAAGGCTCAGACCTAGCCACACCAAGCAACTGGACTGTCGAACTCTGGTGGAACAGAGGTGGAGAAGACTTGCTAGCACACTATAGTCCTCAGCGCTCTCACTGGGGCAGTGGTGTACGGACCTAGCTGCAATTTGCAAAAGGCATCAGTGTCATTGCAACTTTCTTTGCCTCCAGGAACCAAAAATCTGGATAGAAAATTTCTAGCAGGAGTTTAAACTTGGCATTGCTGCACAGAGCCAACATGGCTCACCTTCAAAACTTAATACTTAAAAATGTGTTACGCTATGCGTTCATATATAGTACAATGTACAATCGACATGGGAAGTCACTAGATTTCTGGATTGTCTGGGAAGTTGCTTGCTCGCTCTCTGTATACATCATGCTTAGCAGGGACAGGTTAAAATTGGTCTCCCGATACAGCACAGTCACAAGCACGTTTTATTTTTGTCTTTGGACCTATTGCATTTCTCCTCTGACTGCAAACATAAACCTCTGTACTTGTACCCAGGTAGTTCTGTGTTCCGGTAAAGAATAGCACACAATTGAAGTTTTGGCTCTGAGATGGTGTGTGTAGATCAGGTTCTTCTGGCTGTGTACCAAGACACATTTTCACAGGCATGAAGGGTAGCAGGGTGATTGACTTTCAACAGCATGTGGGCATCTAATGCCCCTTTGCTCCCTTGGAGATCATTCCTTCATGTATTGTTTTGCCACCTGCTTACACAACCACTCGCTGCAATTTAGGAGTTAAACCCAACATTAGCAGCAGAAAAATCAGTGCACATAATGAAGAAAAACCAATTGGTTCTGGGCAAAGGCACAAAGTGCTTCAGGGGTCTGTTTAATATTCATTGTGCATATTCCTGAGGAACTAATGTCCACTTTTAACGTTTCCCTAGTTGTCTTTTTTTTTTTTGCGGGGGGGGGAGGGTTGGAGGGTGTTTTTCATATCAAGACCTACAACGGGGTGTGAAGTAAGACTGATTAAATCAATTTCATCCTTGGTTTAGCAACAGTTTGTTCGGGCTTCTGGCAATAGCCGGACATTTGAAACACTGGCAAAGTTTGTTCTTACTTTCTTATAGATGAGCTAAACTACATTTTCAGCCCTTGAGCTCATGGGTCATAGCTCTGCTTCACCAGCTTCGGCTAATGATGTCACTGACACCCAAAACAGAGCAAGGAACTGCTGAATGCATCACTGCTAATGTCATTAGTGGTGGGGAACCTGGAACTCCTGGTAGCTTTGCCTTTTGATAGAAGTCCAAAGGCAGTTCAGAAGAAAGGTTGCTACAGAGCACAAACAGGTGAGAAAGCAACCATTTAAGTTACCTGCTTTACAACAGCAGTAAAATCCATTCTATTTTCTGCAGGAGCAAAATATGAAAAGAAGGTTCAGATCATTTAAATCAATGATTGGGCTTTTCAGTGACATGTAAAGAACTTACTAACCCATCTTGCCCCAAATTATCGTGATTACACTGTCTGCTTGTTTGAAAAAAATCCAGCCTGTATTTCTACTTTTTATCAGGTTATTTCTTCAAAGTCTTCCCCATGTAAATAAAGATTGAAAAATAGTAATGCAAGGCTGATCTTGCTTTAAAAAGTCCTGCAGTAACTGTGCTTATCTTACTTGAAAAGTTTGTTCTTATCCATTGCGTATTTAAAGAGACTTTTTTTTTTTTATATATATGGAGCATGCTTGGAAATATTGTTCATTTATCTTTGTCTAAAAAGCCTACAAAAGCAGCCTTCGCTTGTGAAGCCAGGACACCAGTCCTGACTGTTTGACCTAGGCTAATCTCATTTCCCGTGCAGGGTGGAGCACCCCAAGGACTGGGGGTTTTGGCCCACCCCAGCGGATGGAAGGACAGTTTGGGGCAGGTCCTGATGTCATCCTGGTTCACATCTGTGGAAAACAGCAAATGCAGAGTAATGACTTCACTATGAAGATTTTGTGAAGCTGCCAAGGAACTACTTATGAATCCTCTGAAAGACTGTGAGAGCGTGCATAAACCTTCACCAAGACACAAACTTCGGTTCATCTGCACAGCTTGCTTAACACCTCTGTTGCCCAGTGTGGTAATATAAAGTCATAAATTACAAGGTGATAGGGTTTGCCTGTTCCCGGCAAACAGGTTTGTTAAATCTACATAACCTTCTGTTCCAGAAGAAACCCTTTAAGCAAAAGGCTGGCTTCCACCCAGGTTTAAAAAGAAAAGATTGTTTTTGAATGGGCTGCATTAGCAGGAGCCTGCGACCAGCTGGTGGCAATGATCAAGCACTCTGGGATAGGCTAGAAAAGAGCAAGGCTTGCTCTCATGGCAGGTTTTTCTATTATTTTTTTTTTAAACAGAGTTTTGGTTGATGGGAATTGTACCCAAACTTGAATGAAGGGAAAGACCTTTCCTGGAAAGGTAAGCTGCTGCTGAACGGCACTCAGACATGCTAGCTGCTTTATACATGAGCTGTTCTTTCTTGGGGTTTTTTTTAAGCAAAGCCATTTTTATTCTGTATCTTCTGCGCTTCCCAGAACTTGCAACAATTCGTGTATAACCTGGTGTGTGTCTTACAGTGGTCTTTGTATGTCCTACTAACTAAGGCCTTGCCTTTAATTAATGCTTTATTTATGATACTGTAAATAAAACCGCCAGTACATTCTAGAAGCACTGCTCTCCACTCCCGTGGCCCTCACCACCTCTTTGGTTCACTTATGCTGGGTGCCAGGGTTGCTGTTAGCATGTCCTTCCCCCACTGGTGCTGTGGCGCGCCTTCCACAAAGGAGGTTTGACCCGATCAGGGAAGAATGAGGCTGATTCTGGACCCATCTCTAGAAAATTCTCATTGTGTGGCTTTTTGTAACTGCAGAGTAGTGTGTTGCTGGGTTTTATTTACCTCTTAACCAAGGGGTGGGAGGGAAGGGAAAACACAGCTTCTTAATGAGCATTGGGAAACAAGGGATGGCTTTGGAACTGTCAAGGCTTGCAAAAGTGTAAAGCAGGACTTTCAGAAGGGCTTCAAGAACCTATTTTGCCTATGAGGAAAGATGAGCAAGAGACTCCGTCTGACATCACAAACTAGAGTCTTGTACTTTCAAGTGCCTTTTCTAATGACAGGTACCCAAGGGCAACCTGAAGTCCTCGTTTAAGCTCCAGTTTACATGCGAACATGCCAAATACATGCGTTTGTAAAAATGGCTGATGGGAAGGAAGGGGGGGGACATAGCCCTGATTTTTGAGCCAACTGTCACCATGCTGGATGATATAAAATTGCTAAGTGAGGTTAAAAAGTGAGCTGCATTTTTTTGGAACAAGTGTTTACGTGTTTTGAGGGGCATTGAGTGGAAGAGAGAGGACAGGAGGTGAAAGTATCTATTGGATAAAATTGGCTTGCAGGTTTTGCTGTGGGTGTTTTTTTTGGGGGGTTGGTTTTGGTTAGTGTTGTTTCTGGTGATTTTTTTAGTGTGTGTCCCTCCACCAAGTGCTCAGCTAGGCTGAATAGAAGCCAACGCACCGAGGTGGAGTTTCTACTTTTTTGGTGCTTCCAAAATCAGGAGAGAGAAACAAAGCACCATGCTACTTCAAAAATCTTCTGGCCCAGATTGCTGCATAGGATGCTTTTGTGTTAATGTTTATGACAATGTTAATTATGCCAACAGTACTTTTTAAAGTATTTTTGCATGTCTGACTTTCCCAAAGTGCACCTGCTTATGGGGAGGGGTGTGTGTGCGGTTTTTTTGCTTTATGTGTTTTTACATTTCCCTTAGAGCAAAAGGATATGCCCAGTGTAACAGTGGGGCTATAGTCATTTTGTGGATAAGAAATTTTGTTTAAAAAAACATGAACGATAAACCCTGTTACTATGAAGTTTTTGTAGGTAGGTTGGATGAAGGTTTCTGTAGATGCTCCTTTAGATTGTCAACGAATGGACCATAGCATTTCCATCTCGTTGGCACTTTTGCACCAACAAGTTGGGTAATAAGCTGTCTAAAATGACAGGAAGCAAGGCCAATTAGGTCTGAACTGCTGCTGCAGGGCTGTGGTCAGGAAAAGAATGTGGGACAGAACCAGAGTCTGAGTATCTCTCAGTTCTTTTTTTATTCACAAAGTGATGCCTGCTTTAGCCCTTTGGTATTAGCTCCTATGGTTTCCCTTGTATCTAATTTGTTCTGTAAGTAACTTTTTTCTTTTGGCAGATGAAACATGAAATTGCTCCCAAATTAGGGCGGTTATTTGATATAACAAGGGTGCTGAGGCAGCAAAATATTAAGCACGTACATATGACTAACGACACTGAAGGCCCAACATCAGTGCATTGTTCAGAGATAGTCAGGACTAGAATGACTGAAAATGAGTTTGGCCTCTCTTTCTTTGACAGCTCTAGAGCCGATCTTGAATATCAATTGCAATGGTGTTTGCACACAATCTACCCAGTTATCTCTACCAGGAGATGTGCAGGCACTGACACATGTAAAGTAAGCTTAGATCAGGCATATAAGCAGGAGGCTGCGCCAGTATAAATGAGAACCAATTCCATGACTAGATTTCATTTTCAAGGAAATTAGGACATACTGATTTGTAACACTTGGTGCACAGGAGTAAAAAAGCACAGAGCAGGTCCAGCTGCTCTGTATAAACGCTGAGCAACCCTTGCTGAAATGATTATCCCTAAAAATACAATTAAATAGATTGATGAAGGAGAAAAGATAGGAATTGATAACTTTCACTAATCTCCTTTCTTCCACATGTAGTTTTAAGAAAAGCTTAATTTCCTCAGGTAATATTAAACAATTAATAAAATTAAAAATTTGCCTAGATATGGATGCCTATTTGGATAGCATGTTATTTGAGACAATTCCTTTCTTTGATGAAGATTATCACAATCTCCTGAGTAAGCCATTTGACCACTAGAACAAGTCTTGTGCAGTGACGGCGAACAAAGATATGCAAATACAATTTAAAATGAAAAGAAACTTGCAAATGTTGCTTTATTTAATTCTTACAATAGGGAGGCACTTTTACATTTAAAAAAAAAGAGAGGTTTCATTACAATTGCAATACTCTAAAATATTCTTCCATGAAAACAAAAAGAAATGGTGTCTGTGTGGGGAAAATTAAGTGATTTTTGTTTTCCTTCATTTCACCTCTATAACATTTATTACACTTAAAGAAACAAAACCTAAAAACCAAAACTAGTCAAACCTTGCCTTTTCCTGTTTGCATGGGCTGATGTGTTTAGAGTATTGCTGACCCTTTGTGTTCCTCATCATTTCCGTGTTTGTTGTACGAGGCAAAGAGGCTGACCCAAGGGCTTTCCAGAATTCAGTGGGTGCTGCTGAGATACTATAAATTAAGCAATCAAGTGTATTTGATGTCAAAAGCCCCAATTTAGCTCCACCTTGCACGCAAAACCTGCTTATTTCAGTCAAGTTACTCCTCACCTTAGGCCCAAATGAAGAATGTGTGTGTTGGAATGGGAGGAGAGCAGAGCGGGATGCTTTCCTGCAGTTATTTCCCCTCCATGGAGTCTTGAGAAATTAAAGCTTTTTTCACATGCCATCACAGGAAAATGAACTAGTCATTCACTGGCAATTAGCCCCTGGGTGTCAGCCATATGATATTCCTGCTGAAAAGCGGCTGTGTATCAACCAGTGCTGGACAGACTGGGAGGCCGGACTGAGGCTGGCTGGTGTGAAAGTCGGAGCAAATCCTGTACTGCATTACACAAGTGGGAAGTCAAGTTAACAATAACCTCAGACAAAGCAATAACGTTGAAAGATGGGTTCAGAATCTGCGATACTGATGCACTAATACTAGTACTCAACAATGAAAGAAACCTCACTAATGTCACTGGGAATATCTCTGGAGAAAGGCAATCATCAGAATGAATATTGTCACAATCCATCCTTCTGTACATATATTTCCACTTCAGTATCTCAAGTGAAGAAAGCAAACCTCAGGTCAAGAATCCTGGCAGATAAATGTCTCTCTGGTTGATGGATGAGAGTATATATTCATCGCTTACAGCAATTCTCTTGCTATTTGGTTTGGGGTTAACAAAACCACTAGGTGAGCCACACAGGGAGGCTTCTGGTTGTGTGAAAATGAGATTGGAAGTGGAAAGAACTCTCAAAGGACGTTACAGAAATATTAGAAATGCTTCAAATGAGGACACCTGAGGAAAACAATACTTTTCTAATTACCTGTTCCATTAAAGTTGGCTGAGCAGAATATGGCTTTACATTCTGATGTTACTAGCAAAATTTAGGCTTTCAAGTGTGTCAGAAACACAACTGCAACAGGCTCTCGAATAAATCTCTTCTGGGGCTCTGTGAATGCAAGTTTGACCTAAATAAAGGGAATATGATGGACCATTAGAGCGTGCTCATATTGAAGAATGCTAGGTTTGTCACAAACGGAAGAATGCTTGCTGCAATTTCTCAGCTTTACTTGGCAAATTCCAGTTTGATGTCCTGTGATGAAGACCAGAGCTCATCCTTTCAAGCCATCTCCTCCGTTTTCCAAAATTGCCTGGGGTGTATTTTAACCCACTTTGAAAGTAAATTACCTGACCTAATCCAGAACTCTGTTAAAAGTCTGAAGCTGTGTTCTTAAGATAGAAGAATTAAAGCTGGCACACTACAATGAACTATTTCCAAAAAATCGAGTCACTTCAAAAACATTTCAGTTTTGAAGTTGCTTTACCAATATTGATACAACTTGTAAACATATTCATGGAGAGTTTGGGCTCCAGATATTGGGGTATTTTTCCTTTACCAAAAGCACATACTACAAAACCTGTAGAGATTTCTCTTCATATGTTATGCTTGGAAAAGTTTAATGAGACTGGTTTTGTTTAGATTCAAATACATTACCAAAACTTGCAACTTGTAATTTTGTGCTGATATATAAACAATAAGAAGTAAAACTGGTTCTAAACAGAACTTCCTGAATTTTCTCTCCAAACTAAATATATCAAGGATGTACTATGAACATGGAAGATAAATCTAGCTTTAAGATTTATCACTGATATGAATAAAAGAACGTTTTACAGAATTTTTATCTTGATTGTCTCTTTACAGCTGAAAAGAGGGAATTTTTCCCCCATTCTATGTAAAAGGGAGGAAAAACACGCTGTTGATTATTTTCCTGGCACATTTTGAATAAAATAATACAGGCTTCATTATGGCATGAGACTAATTACGCAAATTATATCTGAAAGAAAAAAGTTAATTTAAGAACTGAACAGTTACTGCATAATCAGTGGGCACGAGTGAGATCTAATGTCATTGTGTTTAGAAATGGCTTCATCCAGATCCAGCTGTCTGTTGTTGACCTTCACCTCCATGCAGCCATTATAAAAAGCGGTTACTAACGTAGCACTCAGAGGAACATCTGCACAGAAACACATTCAACTTATTAGGCCAAGGCATGCAAATTCTTATGTATTTTTCAGATTAGCAAAAACATGGGGAATATGCCGTGGGAGAAAAGAGCAATTTGGCAGGAAACACTAAAGTTCTTCTCCCTTTTCTTTAAGATTGAGACAGTCAGCAAAGCTCAGAGAGGTCAGTAAAGTTTGAATTATGCGTTAGAAGTCTATTCCCATTCAGAAACCTAACCACATGAATGTTTTTCATAGTAGCATTCACAATGATGAACCAGTAATTTGTTTCCTGGATTCCACTGTTCTTGTCCTGACCCACAAACAGATGTTTATGGGTTTAGAGGTCACGGAAAGAACCATCTTGCTTTTGCCAGAAAGCTACTCTAGATTCAAATCTGCAAGTTCTCAGATAGGGGACCCCTGGGAAGTCCGCTTGTTTTACTGCTTCTTCAAAGTGAATTCTGGTATTGTTTGGGTTATGGCAACATCAGATCATGGACATGTTTCCAGGAAACAGTACGTTAAGGACAAAATAAAGCAGGTATTGCTCTGAGGTCTTAGGGTACAACTGGATTCTTACAAGGTAGACATAAGGTGATCCAAGTACCTTCAGCAACTAGAATGAGGATGTCTAGAAGCTGATCTCAAGAGCATAATCTTTTTTTTTTCAGATGTTAATCATCCTATCCCTCCTAGAAGATTGAGTTGATTCTCTGGGGAACAAGAAATGTTGCTTCCTTGTGATTTTTATTTTGCTGTAAGCTGAGGTATTGCACAAACAGTCCTGTGGAATTGTGCCCTTCTGCTCTTTTTACTCCAGAGATGATAATGGTGCCATCATAGAACTGTGCAAGTCTCATTTAGCCTGCACTGGTGCTGAATTAATTAACAAAGAAGTATACTTCCTACACTGTTACTAGTTTGAAGAAATGTGTATCAAAAATGGGGAATTCAGCTCTTCATGAAATGCATATTTTTGTTAGATGCCTTTTAACCATACAGTTCTGTGCACTGTAGCTCAGTGTGGGGATCCTCACCCACCTTTTTATACTGTTCAGTAATCCCAGAGGCTTTTCAGGGGTGAGTTAAGCGTGAGTAAATTAATCTGCGTAAGCCAAACTGGCTGTACACAGGGACCTAAAACAGTTTTCCTGTATTACTTTTTTCTCTCTTTGGCAACAGAGGCTCTTGTGGAAGAGGCTCCTTTGGATAAAGTGGGAGGGTTTGTTGCTTTCTTGAGACCTCTAAGTAGAAACTGTTTAAGCATACAGAGGTTTTTTTGTTTGCGTGTTGAAGATACCTTTTAAAACTGAGAGATTACACTTACTTTTAAGGAGCAGCAAGTACCTAATACATGCTACTTATCTATTTGGCATGCATGACTGAAGCCAAGGTCCTAGCTCTTAAGATGCCAATTCTTCTGTGGCTAGCAATGTACTAAAAAGAATCATTTAAATATCACAAAGATGAAGAGGTCTAAAAAATGACCGGAATCTTAGTTAAGGTACTATGGCTCAGTTAACCTACTGACTCACCTCTGCTGAGTGAATACTGACTTTATCTCTCTCTTAAAAGTGAGCAGGTATTACAAAAACACTGACACTTACCTATTGCAGTATGTGACGGTACTGCACCATTAGTATATTCTTCTCATTTTACACACTCTATTTTAATTGAACTCACCTGGTTATCTGGTTTCCAATACATTGCATACCCATTCAAAAACAAAATTGGAGGAGAAACAGTCATATTTACTGCCTAAATCTTGTTACATCCTCGATTACCAGTGTATGAAGACTTGTAGAGAACAAGTAAGTTCTAACACATGGGCCTGGATACTGAGGCAACCATCACTTCAGACAGAGGCTGTGGTACCTGCAGTGCTGCCCTAAACACCTTGCTTCTATTCTGACAAGCAAGTCTAGAGGGTGGGAACCATAATTCTGACTTCCCCTACCTCGGAAGAAATGCCTAAAGAGATTGTCTTTAATGGATACACAGTTTCCCCCCCTTTCTATTCCTGTGCACCCTTGTCTCCTGCAGAAGAAACACGATGCAGATAAAGACCAGTGCTATGACACTGCAACCTACATGTACAATGGATGCCAATTCGAGGCTGTGTTGGTCAAACTCTTAGAACTTCCTTAGGAATTGTGACTACTCTCCCTAAAATAACTCTAATAGGGGACAGAGAAGACCCCTGCCAGTAGTAACATTGTAACCATGGTGCCTTTCCGCTACCAATTTTCAAGTTTGAGGAACTTAGGCTTTGAAAATTCCTCATCTGTGGCAATGCTATTTTTCTTCATGATTCACCCTGAAGTCAAACTATTTTATAGACAAGCATGTGTATGCTTCCTGTACAAAATAATGCTTGTACATGTCTTAAGACTGGGGATATACTTGCAGCTTGCCTTAAACAAAATAGTTGCTGTTTCAACACATTTTCTGTCTTGTGAAGATTGCCAGTCATTTATTGCCCAGCATTTAATTGCTGAAACCATATTCCTGACTACTTCTGCACTTCCAACAAGTTACTTACAAATGCCTGCTTTTCTTACATGCTTGATGCAGTTCCTAAATTGTGCCAGCTGGTGGCATTTCAGAAATATGCTATGCTCACTCCTCCCCAGCTCAAAAATCAATACATTTCCCAAATTCAAACCTCTAGAGAGGAACTCATGCCTTTTAACAAGCCTAATAATGCTACTGTTGAAAAGCAGGTTCCCTCAAAAGCTGAATAGAATGGATGACACAAGAAGTACTTGGGAAGGAAAAAAAAACACTGCTTATTTTCATTCAGTTGTAGGCTTTTTCTAGCTTGGGTAAGGCTGAATATAATCGGGCTTGTACAAATAATCAAATTAATGAAAAGAAATAGAATTCACCTGGTAGGCCACCCAAGTAGGTAACAACATTTGCCATCATTGCTTGATGCAGGACAGACAGTTGCTCCGAATTGCTTCTGTCTGTGTGTGAATCAACAGACAGTTCAAGCTGGTGTTTGGTTACTACAAGTCCAACCAGCACTTTTCTGGGTGTACATAACTTCTTTGATTCCAGATGTGCAACCATGATGTTCCCAATGGTCACAATGATTTTCTAAATGGAAGAACAGTAGGTCACAAAATGTCACATGTAACTTCAAAACACAATTTTACTTGGTTCTGATGCATTTTATATTTTGAAGTAGAAGAAAAGGAAATGTTAGAGCCCCATTTTAAAGACTGGTACCTGAAGTTGAAAAAGTTACCAAAGCTGATGTATAATCATCACCTTTGGTGATGAATGCCATTCATTTACATTCTTAAATTTATAAGTGAGAATGTTCACTGAAAAAAAAAACAAAAAAAAACCAACCCCAAACTTGGCTATGGTTCTGAGGTGAAACCCTGTTTCTCTTAAAGGCAAAAGGAGTACTGCTACAGCTTCAAAGGTAACCATGCATTCACTATAGGTTCTTATTTTGGCCAAAAGCATGGATTAGCCATGGTGTATAATCATGCTCTATCTTGGGATGCCTGATGTAAACAGATGTAAATGGAAACTTAAGGACAAAAAGATCTGTTTATAAATTGAAATTAAAGTTCACGATGCCATTACTATAATATCATCATTCTACTTCTGTCATATTCCTCTTTGTGCATTTGGAAGGAAAGGTTAAAGAAGACATAATGTAATGGATAGTACCTGACATAAAAGCGCTTAGTCTTTAGTCACTGCTGTAGCAATCATTAATAGTAATATGTTTTCTGCACATCACTATATGACCTAAGTGCTTTTCAAAATATTAATTCAGCATACCAGCTCCACTGCAGGTAAGTGTGAGTACCTTTTTAGTCTGATTTTTCACAGATGGAGTAGTAAGTGAGACAAAACCAAGAGGTGTGACTTATGCATATCAGCTGCTATGATAATTGTAAGATCACCTGTGAGTCAGAAGAGTTAGAGTCCACTATGGACAAAGCAAGAGGCACTGTTTCATTAGAAACCAAGGCAAACATAACACCAGTGTCTGTGGATGGGCGAATAGTCAGAGTCACATTTATTAGCCAATCTTCAGTACTGTCAAGATTATCTGTTTTAAAAAGAATAATTGAAATTAATAAATCCATCTGCTAATGAAAAATTAATATGGTGTTAAAAGTTAGTATTTAATCTGCTCCCACTGTGGAAAAAATAGTACTAACCTCCAGAAAAAAATTAACTTTGGAACTTCTAGAAAGAACTATAAGTCTAAAAAAAAAACCCCAACGACCCAAATAAACAAAAAAAACCCCTTTAATCCTGCATCTTCCCTAATCTTCTGTGCTTACTGGACTTTTTGTTTTTTTTGCTACCTTCTCTATTCTAACATGGAACAGGTGCCACATTCATTACAGGTCAGTCCAAAATTAAATCCAAAAACCTAATCTACTTCTAAATCACTGCCACTGAGTAGAAGATTGGCAGTTCTTATACACGTTTACATTCCAAAGCAGTTCCACTATTAAAATGGGAACATGCAGGTGCATCAAGTAAATATGCAGATGGTACAAATATAATTTAATATGGGGCGTTCATAGTGAAGCTAATAAAAAAAAAAATTGTTATTTAAAGAGGTATTTGTCATCTTTTGTATCTTTTCTTCCACTGTGTTTTCCCTGCTCTCCCCCCCCCCCCCCCCCAGTCAAATCTAGTAGTTTATTGATATCTACTAGATTCGTGAGGAAGCAGAAATCCTAAATATGAGGTGAGGTTATATTCCTACACAAAGCCAAATGGGCAGGGAGACAGTGAGTGGGCTATAACAGCTCATAGAAGGGCAGTAGTAGGTGTGGGCAGTCTCTTGGAAATGGGGGTGGGGGGCAGGAGGTGAGAACAGAAAGTAGAGGGGAGCAGCAGCCCCAAACACAAAGGTCAGAAGGAGTCACGGCAGCATGGTGTTAGTGAATGAATGGAAGGAAAGTTGAGGACACTTGAGTGGCATAGGAAACTCTGATATAAGTTGGTTGGAAGCATAGAACATAAAAAGCTGGAGAAATCTTTTGAAGTGAGCTAGGGAATTTAAAGACCTGGGAAACAATAGTAAGTCCTGGGATGAAAAGGATTGAGGATCAGAGCAGGGTTGAAAGGCAGCATAGCATTTCGGATGGGCAAGAGTATAATGACAACAGGATTTGGGACAATGCTCAAGAGATGTCTCATTTTGGGTGCTCAGGTGTGCACAAGGAGATCCTGGACTGGAAATTTTGAAATTAAGGCAGGAGGTCAGGCAAGAAAGTTCTGGGTTCAGGAAGGAGCAAGAAGTGCACCTAAAACCTCTAGGTAGGATGTTCATTTAGAAGCAGAAATACATACACAAAACTACTAGCTATCTATTTGCCCATCCTCAATCTTCTTTTTCTGTCAGTAATACCATAGCTTTTCCCATTGATGAACGGGGGACGGAATTAGATCTTTGGAAAGTGAATGTATTCAACAGTGCTTATCCTTTGCAAATAAAGAATACGCTTCCTAGCCTAAAGCAATTCAGAAATTAAATGGATGACAACAATGGGATCGGAATTCTTATCCAAGCTAATTTCTAACAGAAGTTACAGGAATCAGTGCTGGATGCCATGGTGTATACCTTACTTTCTGTGTTTGTGCCTGTCTTTTAACAATTCATCATTTTCATCACCAGTCCAGCAAAAAATATAGGAATAGACAGAAAAATACTTACTATAGTTAATCTGAAACTTTGCTATTCCAGTGCCAGGGTAGAAGGATCCTCTCCCCACTGCTACTAAACAGTGTTTGCTTTGTTTTTCTTGAATAACTTCTTTTACACCTGAATGTCCCTGATTCATCAGGTTCCAAGCACGAATGCACCCATCTAACCGAGGGTTAATCTGTAGAAGAATTACAGCACTAGTGTTTGCATTCAAAGTTGTTTTAAAAATGTTAATACTAAGGCATTACTTTACATATCAACTTATTTCTGGGTAGCCAATAATAGCCTTGTCAATGCCGTAGGTTACAGTACTGATCCTGGGAGAAAACAAATGGCATGCATTTAGTACCTCAGCTTTCAAAAGGTATTTCTGATTTAACAACATTTCCCATTTTGATGCCAGTGATCTGTATGAAATAAGATTGCTTCAATTTTTAAAGCTCACACTGTCTTTTTGTTTAGGTCACAACAGCTTTTCTGCAGCTGAAAGACAATGATCACTAGCACTGTTCCTTGTTCAAGGTTTCATCTTGTTGCACAAAAGAAATTTCTGGAATTACTTTCTATTAGGTAATGGGATGTTGTTGTATTGCTTAATATTTTTTTCTCTCAGCTTCACTTTTAAGCAAAAATGGATTTAAAAAAAAAGAGGTGAAGCCTTTACTGTGCAGTTACTTTTTGCCTCTCTGTTTAGACTGCCAATTAGTTTGAGGACTCCAGGACCGAGAAGCAGACAGTTGCAACAACTCGACTGTACCCATCCCCAGAATAAGACAGAGCTGTTGGGGATGGAAGACTGAAAGAATCATGGGCCTTGTCTAGTCTGGGCTATTGTAAAACCTATTAAAAATGAAAGCTCATTGTGCTGCCTGCACAGTGAATTCCATACCTATTCAGAGCCTAGCAAAAGGCAGCACCAGAAACATGAATCACTCTGAAATGCTCTTGCAGCAGAAGTGGTCGTGATTTAGGGAATCTTAAAGCTATATTAGGAAACAGGTTACAGAATCCTGGAAGATTAGACTGTAAGTGCTGTGTTTCTATCACTGAAACCTAACTGAAGACAGACTACAAAGCTTCATGCAAATTTATTTTCAAAACAGTGGTTTAATAACCTGATTCTAATTTTATAAATGGTTTCCATGATACTCTTCCTTTCTCTGTGACTACTAAGTAAACAATACAAAACCAAATAACAGAACAGTATTAATCAACATTACTCTTATTATTTTAGTTACCTGTTTAACAAGAGTGTTGCCCACTTTGCGAGGTAATCCTGCAATGTACACCTTTGTTTCCAAGAAACCCTGTGATTGTTTAAAAAGTGTTCCTGGGCTGTTAATACTCATTACGGCTTCTTTAGCTATTTTTACACTGATGCTTTGTTCTAGTTCTTCAACTGATATCTAGAATTAAATACAAATAATTACATATATACACACACAAACATGTAGAATATTTTAAATGCTAATTACATATACCTATATGATGCATTGCTAATGTTTCTCTAAATATCTAGCTTTAAAATAGTTTTAATAAAGTTAACGTTTACAGCATATTTAAACTTGAATCATGACAACTGTCCATATCTGTGGAAACCGAGGGGAGGATGATCTTCCCTTCTGCCCCCATCCTACCCCAGGAAAACCCATGCAGCTGATACGTTTGCTTTATGCGCTATAGTTTGCAAGAAGCTGATTTCTACAATTGCTCTATACCCAGCCTACATTTGGCATACAGTTCTCTATGTCACTGCAACCTGCTACAGAGGATTGAATCTTTAGATAAGACGTAGACAAAATAGGTTCAATGCTTGGCGCGGCTATTATTGGGCATCAAAGTAGATTTTTAATCTCAAGGAAATTGTACTGAACTGAAACAGGAGGTCTACACAGACTCCTAGCTTCTTTTGCTCCCCCCTTTAAAAACAAACAAGCCTAACTGATGTTAATAATTTGGTGTGATTTATAGATGGTGTAAGCGAGCAAGGCCTTTCATCTTAGGTATGCAAGCTTGAAGAATGAGATGGCTTTCTGATCTAGCAAATGTAAAACTTGCCCTCTAGACAAAGTATCTAATAACTATGCACTTGACCATGCAATCGCACTTCTTAATGCTCTGCTGCTTGCCTTTTCATGATTACTAAGAGTAATTCCTATGTGGCCAGCTAGTGGTAATTACCTCTTTCTCAATCATAAACAGGTGCCATGATTTCCCAGATGTAAGGCGTTCTTGTGCATTTCTTGGATAATTTTTAAATCTGGGATTTGAGGGGATCATTTTAAGCCTTATTAATAGTTGCTTAGTTTCTCCCTACTTTACTTATCAAGACAGAATGTTAAAGCGTTAAGGGAGGAAAGGGGAGAGGAAAACTCAGCTTACTATATGCCACAGTCCATCATTAATGGCTTTGCCTCCACTGGTGACTTTTGTTCCAAAACTATTCTTGAATTGAATTTCAATCTTCCCATCACGAAGAGCAAGCAAGATCCATGCTGTACTGTCAAGGGATTCTGCATATAGTATAACTCCCTCTGCATCATATGTCCGGAAATCAAATTCTGCTGTAAATCTGAGTTGTGAAGAAGGAATCTTAATAAGAAGACAGGAAACATGAAATACTGTACAGCCTAGAATAACTCATTAATAGGGTAAAAAGAAGTTTACAGATATTAACCTTCTGGTAACTCTGTATCTGAGCAGTTGTGACATTTGCACACAATTAGGCAAAAACAGAATTTAAAGTAAGCATTGTTCATCTGAATCCAGTGAAAAGTTTTTCTGAGATTAATGCCTTGAGCTGGGATTTGAAAGACCCTTGGTTAATTTCCCAAATCTGCTCCAAGCTTTGCATGTGAAGACTATCACACCCCCTTGAGTAAGAAGATAGATGTAATATTCCTATTGCATTTTGTGGAGATGCAATAAGGAAAAAATACATTATCTGTGATATGCTTCAGTACAACAGGGTTGCCAGGTGTTGTCCTACAATCATAACCTAGCAATTTGCATTGGTTACTGCTGCTTTTTATATGTCATTTTCTAATTTGAGGATTTGTTGTCTGGATCTTGGCAGTTGGTTGCATGTGTATATGTAGCAAAATTATTGTTTACATTATAGTACCTGTACAGTGAAAGCAAAGAATGGTTCTTGTCTCCTAGCACTTTTGGACTAGATAAAATAGATTAAGGATGAAAGGAGAAAACAAAGCATTTGGAACTCAGGATTTGATGAAGACAACAAAAGAAACAAGTAAGGGAGCTGTAGTTAAAAACTCTGATTGCTTTCACTCAGTCATGTTCTTTGTCCACTAGATGTCATTGTCTCTCATGCAGACCCACAGAAAAATCATTCTGTATTTACACACAGACTATTAAGATAGCTTCAAACATTTATCACTTTAGAAAGGTCTTCCAGGAGAACATTAATGCCTGGTCAACTTGGAACAAGGGCAGAGGAAAAAGTTCTCAATATTTATGTCCTTCTGTAAGGTTCTAAGGCTCTGCGGGCCACCGAGCTCAACAGCTACTGCTGCTGTTACCCTCACATTTTTCAGTCAGTAAGTCAAGGAATGCTGCAATTTCAACTGCCACAGCAAAGAAGTCCATGTGTAAGAAAGGGGTCGCTACCATTAGCAATTGTTCTGAGATCTGTAAAGGAAATAATACAGACAGCACTCTAGACAAGGTACTGCGCTCTATTGGTGTCCTTGGAACACCCTGTGAAAGGAAGCACAGGGGTGGGGGGGAAGCATTGGCCTGGTTTTGTTTCTCAGCAGTATGTGTGTAGCATGTCACAGCTTCTACCCAGAGCAGAAGTGAAGTACAGCAACATCCAAGCGAAAGCCGTTTCCATATATAAGTGGAAGCTGTAGAGTAATTATTTTCCTGTAACATCTGAAGTTTATGTTGAGAATACTAAATGCCTTCCTGTATCTGTATCACCACCTCCCACCTTCCCCAGCCCTTGCTCTTCCCTTCAGGGGAAGAGGTGGCTTATGTCATGAGGAAGCACCAATCTTTTTGCTCTCTTGTCCACAAACCAGGGGGACCTACTGCCTATTAAACTTACTGCCCTCAATCCTCTTCCTTTTTTGCCCATCCAAGTCTGGATCTCTTTGAACTCCTTCTCCCAGTCCATAGACCTCTCCCTACAACAGCACTGGTAACCAGGACTGCAATGGCTGGAGGACTCCAACTCTGTTATTCATAGATATGATCACATCTGGCTGCCAATGGTGCATGTCTTGCCCTAGCTGTGCACTGTTTCCTGGCTGGGACACAGCTGCTACTGCCTCCTACCTGCTTCTGAGGTATCTGGAGGAAACTTGCTGACTTTCTAGTTTTGCCATGTGAAAGCACTGCTGTCTATACTGATGAGGTGGCTCGAGGACGTGGTACAACCAATTAGAGTGGCTGTAAACTGACGCCAGACACATTATTCTTGCCTATCTGCTTTCAGATGACTCCAGCTTCCTCTAAGTGCTAGTACATGTAGGAACCAGAGTTAATTCATTCTCCATATAAAGGTATCTTAACCAGTGGGGAGATGGTGATATAATTTACGTATGCGATGCACTCTCTCTAAACCCTCAGAAAGTTCATGGAAACAAATGTCCATAATTTTAATGCATACTTTTATCAATAGCAAATGCTTACCTCGTGACATTTGGCAACTTAAACTTTAAGTACAGAACAGGAATTCCTATAAATTGCTCTGCCAGGTAAAGCAGTTCATAATTCTTTTCAAGGTTCAGTGGGACGCATGCAGTTACAGACTGAAAATGGTAGAGAATAAAAAAAAGCTGTTAATGCATTGTGATAGTTCATGAAGCAACTCCTATTGTTGGCTGTTAGCATGGCCTTTTTTTTTTTTTAAAGCAATGGCTTACCTATGTTTTATTTTTTCTTTTTTTAAAACTTGAATACCTATGTACAAATGAAGGGGTGTATTTTCCTTTTTGTTTGAAATGTCTATGTATTTAAGCTGTTGGAGGATAATATAAGTTGAAACATGGTTCTGGTGAATTGCAACTAATATTTAAATATTCAGTATTTAAGTCAAGAATTCAAATCTTCCATCAGGCACTTTCCTTTCTCCAGGGAGCTGTGACACTCACCTATTAAGATCCTGCCAGGCTGCATTAACACTGTGTGAAATCTAAACCCAGATAGGTGTTAGAAGGGAGTGGGGCCAGAGCTGTGTCTTGAAGTTTTAATTAAAACAAAACAAATCATCATTTATTTCTTTATCAATATTGATGTACAATAGCATGTAATGAGGCTAGAAGATGCTCTTCCTATTCCATGAATAGGAAAAAAAAATGACTGCAAGTGTTGTTCAGATATTAAATTTCAGAAAGTACAAACAAGATCTAATACATACATGCTACAACTTGCGTCAGACCTTGTTCATACAGTATAAGCCCAATTTTGTTATACTGTGTTAGAGGTGTGTTTTTGTTGGCAGCTATCTGAGCTCACCTTGCATAACAAGTCTTAGCCTGCCTGAACCTTTCAAAGTATACAGAGAACCATTCACAAGATAATCCTTGCACTGGGATTCTCCAGAGTTCCAAATTTTCTGCTACTAAGAAGTATAAATTTTCAAACTGAGCAGGAACAGCCGATTTTGGCTGTGAGATTCTCTTCAAGTGGCAAGTATTACTAAATGCTTTTTCTTAACCTATGGCAGATGAGAGCTGTGGAAAATAATCCCATTTTTTTCACCCAAATGGCAAAGCATTGGATAATTCTGAAAGACTGAGTGAAAACTTTTGTGCAGCCTAACAAAAACCTGGGAACATACAGACAAATGGAGTATTCTGGCTCTGAGTAAGATGAATGGGAATTGTTTGTTTGATAGGAGAAAGCTGAGGCTTATTTTGGAAGCAGCAGGGAATAAAGATAACTGGCTAAGGCAAGCTTCTCTTTACAGGATTCCTGCAAATAAGCATGCATGAACTGAATGGCATCCAAATCCCTATCGGGTCTGCTCTGTGAGCCAAACCACAGCTCAGAGTCCCCAGCACCCTCAGAAATTTTCAGTCAGTTCTCAGATAGCTTCTTATTTTTCTTAATCTAATCCCATCATCAAGAAATATGCAACTTTGTGATTTTTTGCATGGAATTTTACACAGTGCAGTTTTACCTCACAATTCTTCATGTCCTTAGAGAGCTTGAACCCTTTCTTGCCATCGCAATAGCAGCTATAACTTCCTGGAGAGTTTATACAAAGTTGAGCACAAACATTTTCAGCACATTCATCAATATCTAGGAGAAATGGAAACATACAGAAAAATTTATTCATGGCACAGACTGAAAACAAACACAATAAATTAATGGAATAATGGACAAGATGGGTTCTCTGGCATAACATGAATCCACTGGGTGGCTGCTGCTAAGCTAAACTAATGCTAATGGATGTCTCCTATGTAAAACTTACAATCCAGAATTACCTGTTCGGTATATAAGACCTAGTAATCTGATACAGGCCTTGTGCGCAGAGCTGGAGAAAAGTTGGTCTGGTTTGTGAGGCAGTAAGAAGCTGAGCTGTAAGGTGGCTGAGTTAGGGAGAGAGACCTCAATAAATCACTACCATTTATGGCAAAAATGCCATTCTGAGTCAGATCTCTTCCTTTCCCTATAGATGTCATGAAAACTTAAGAGTATTAAGAATATATACGGCAAGTATGTGGAGGAAATGACATGCTTTATTCACATAAAACCAAAATAATCTCAGGACAGAATACCTTTTAAAATAATATACAATAATCTCATAAATAACTAAGTTTCAGACAACATCTGTTTGTGGAGACCAATCTGATTTGAGCTGCAAATAAGATAAACCAAGTAAAGGAATTTCATTTTCTGTTTAGTAGGCTGTACACAATAAATAATTTAAAAATAAGAGGCTATGTAAAATGCCAATGTAACTGTTAAATTTCTTACCTAGAAACAAACAAAAACTCTCCTGGATAAGAGACTATAACGAGGGTGATTTGGGGCCTCAAACTGCAATACCTGTTTTGAAACAAAAGGCCCTTCTAGTGGGAATAAACAATTCTGTACTAATGCATGCATTTAAAAAATCTGAATAGAATGGACTGGTGCAGTTGGAAGGGAGCTACATCTAGTCCAACTGCCTGACCATTTCAGAGCTGACCAAGCTAAAATGTGTTGTTAAGGGCATTGTCCAGATGTGTCTCAAACACTGACAGGCGTGGGGCATCGACCACCTCCCTAGGAAGCCTGTTCCAGTGTTTGACCACTCTCTTGGTAAAGAAATGCTTCCTGATGTCCAGTCTAAACCTCCCCTGGCGCAGTTTTGAACCATTCCCACACATCCTATCACTGGATCCCAGGGAGAAGAGATCAGCACCTCTGTCTCCACTTCCCTTCCTCAGGAAGCTGTAGGGAGCAATGAGGTTGCCCCTCAGCCTTCTTTGGTATCATCAGCAAACTTGTGCATTCAACTTCTGCATGTAGATCATTGACAAATATATTGAACAGAACTGGCCCTAGAATTAAGCCTTGAGGAATGCTGCTGGTGACCGGTCACCAGCCAGATGCAGCCCCACTCACTACAACCCTTTGAGCTGTGCCCTTCAGCCAGTTCTTCACCCAGGGCACTGTGAACCTGCTGATCCCACAGTTGGACAGCTTGTCCAGAAGGGTGCCATGAGGGGACAGTATTTTGATATTTTTGAGTCTTACTAAAATCCAGAAAAATTACATCCACTGTCTTCCCTTCATCTACTAGGTGAGTGACCCTATCATAGGAGGATATCAAATTAGTTAAACAGGACTTTCCCTTTGTGAATCCATGTTGACTGTGCCTGATGATTGCATTATTCTTTAAATGCCTTTCAATAGTACGAAGTATGGCCTTGTCCTTAATTTTTCCAGGAACTGAGATTAGACTAACAGGTCTGTAGTTCCCTGGGTCTTCCCTCAAGCCCTTCTTATAAATTGGAATAACGTTGGCTAGCTTCCATTCAGCAGGGACCTCCCAAGACCTGTGGTAGATGATAGACAGGGGCCCTACCATAACAGCTGCTAGCTCCTTCAGAACTCTGGGATGAATCCCATCGGGCCCCATGGAGTTGTGAACATTGAGCTGATACAGCTGGTTATTTACAATCTCAGCGTCCACAAATTGAAAGTCACTGTTCCCACACTTGTGGTCCTCCAACTCCGGGGACCAGGTAACCCAAGGTATACCAGTATTACTAAAGACTGAGGCAAAAACCTCACTGAATGCCTCTGATTTTAATTCATCCCTATTAAATCACTAACAGGGAGTTCAAACCAACTGCTCTGTACCACTGCCTATCCCAGGAGGAGACAGGTATGAAGTCTCCTTCCTCAGCAGATGTTCTGGAATCCCTGATCAGTCCAAATGGCAGGATCTTCCCATGTGGAGCTAATCGTCCTGCTACAGAAATGCAGACATGTGCAGGCTGGAGGGGACCAAGTTCTTTGGAGGTTTGTTTTAATCATTTATGCTATAATTATCCTGCTTTTCTTCCCAGTTGCAATCAGCACCTTTGCATGTTTGTTTGAGCTATTTCAAAGGCTTCCCATAGATGTGTCCAAATGTCAGTCCCACATCATAAAAGTCAGTAGAAGCTATTTGCACAAACCCATGAATCTGAAGAAGCATCCTGAGTTCATATAACTGCTTTCAGTGGAAGGCTTCAGTGGAAGCTTGTTTTGGATAAGTTGCTAAGTTGTAATAAAATCATCCACAAAGGAGCTGCGTACCTTGTCCTAGAAGGGCGCTACTATGGTATGATACGGTGGTTTTCTCAGAGCACGGATGTGGGTAGGCAGGGTTTTGTGTGTGTTAAACATTTTATGTGGGAAGGGGAAACACTGATTCCTTGTCTCAGATTTTCAGACTATGTGCTAGGGACTAATACCTGAAATACAGACATACTCTATGCTGTTTGATTATCAGTTCTTTAAGAGAAGTTCCCCCTTCAGAGAAGGAAGAAGAATACGGGGAAAAACATGCCAAAACTTAGGTTGTTCTTTAAAACGTGGGTTCAGCTTGGTTTGTCTCCTTGATACTGACCGCAAGACAGACCCCTCTAGCACAATAAACATACTTACTCATTCACATTCTCTCTTTTTTTTTTTTTTTTGGCAAGGTGCAAAGGTTGCAAAGGCGGTGAGAAGAATATAATAAAATTCTGTATCTGAACTTGTATGGCTTCTATGAAACAAAGACTGGACTGTACAAATATCTTCCACTGATAGTGTCTCCCAAAAGGTGGGGATGAAGAATCGTAGCAATATTCTCCTAGGAATGGGTGAGGGAAAAAACCCAAACTCTCTTCTATTCCACTCTTATTGTTTCTGTCATCATAGAGATAGTTGTGCATAAATGTATGTAAACTTGATTTTTCTAATAAGCATAATTGAATTTGGACACCTAGACGTAATATGACAATGAAAAGCTAATGTTATTTAGTATCTCTGTAAGGCTACATTCCTGTCAGTCTGCACAATCCTGTCCTTAGACAGGATTTGGTGACTCATTTAATGTGGTTACAACAAGGTCTGAAAGCTTAGCAGCATAATCCTCCTTCTAGGAGGTAAGACTTTGCTTGTTTTAATATCCTCATCTTGCAACCTTCTGGAAACCATGTTTCAGAAGAAAAACAATACTTAAATACAATTTGATGCAACTCATGTATCTGCAGAAAGTACTAAGAGGAGCAAGAATTAGATTAATTACTGTGACTTTTTCTCATTTCGGTGCATGCAGGGACACAAAATTGTCAGTAACACTTTAATCCCATAGTAACTGGACAAAGAGCAGACATCTGAATATGTAATCATTACCACTGTGCAAAGCTTTTTCAAAAGAAAGCCGCATGAAAAGCCATGGAGCAAAAGATTCATAGCCAGCAGCAAGAAGCTACTTTTGTGTCCTTTTAAGCAATAACATAATGGCAGCATTTAAAATAAAAATCAGTCACTGATGTATTTCTTAAACCAGCAATGTAGAAAATTCCTCTTCACAGTAAAACTCTAAGAGTTTATATCTCTCTTCTACAACTGAAAATTAATTCCTGATGTGTGTACTAAACAGGAACTCTAACAAAGAGAGAAATAAAATATATTCTAGGACAATTATGCAAATACTTTCAATACCTGAAAAAGTTATTTTATGATGGTCTGTATATGAATGGCTTCTTGCTGCTTTACTGCTAGCTGTCAGTACTTTTCAACTTTTCTATAATTGTCATAGAACTTTATTTTGAAATTCTTTCTTCCAGATTTTTATTTCGGCAAAGAATACTCCTGAGGAAAGATTCTTTTTGGTGCAGCTCCTTTTTTTATAGCTCCTTTTCTAGATATTTAAGAACTTTTTTTATTTTAAATGTGGGGTCTTTATATAAAAAGTCTTTTATACAGCTGTCATGCTGTCATTTCTAGCCTAGAATGGAGATAAGTTCACTCTAATGCTGTTATTTTCTAGCATAACTAGATACCCGGAGGAAGGATGAAATTAATGTTATTTTAAATGGAATTCAAGGACCCCAGTGAAAAGCTCTTTCCAGTATCTGAGATCTAGGGACATATAAAGGACAAAGACTGAGCCCCTGGCCATGAGGGCTAAAAAAGCACCTAAAGATGGATAAAGACAAGCTTTTTAGGGTTTTTGAGACAACTTGATTAAGCATGGTTTTCATTTCTGGCGATTACAAATATCTCTAAATCTTCCTCGATCGATAAATCTCTTGATCTCTATAAATCTTCCTGTCTTGATCTGTTTGGAATTGCCAAATAAGCACTTTTAATTGCTTTTGCTATAACTTGTTTTGAGTTAGGGGTATATTAAACTGATTAACATCAAATATTCCATCCTTATAACTGTAATGATGCTTAAAAACAAGGTACAAGGCACTCTAGTAATGTCCAGATCCTCAACACGTTGCTCCAAGTTATCTGAAAGAAACATACTAGCTGGTTTGAGAATTTGGACAGAAAGTCCTCTCTACAGTGAGACAGGAGAGCTCCCAAAGTCATCTGGCATACAGCAGGACATATACAGGAAGTATACCATAAAACCCTCTGACATCTTGGGGTAAGTCATTGCAACTGTTTACATATGTGTAATACAGCCTGACTGAACCTCTGAAAGAACAAACGATAGAGTGATACTGTAATAAACAATATGAAGATTGATAAATACACCACTAGATGAGATACTGGAGTTTGGTATAGCAATGGATTAAAAAAAAAAAAGGGTGGGGGGAAGGGGATGGGGAAGGAAAGACCTACCTTCACAGTTCTTGGAAGTTGAATTATATGTGTAGCCTTCTGCACATTCACATTCATATTTCCCCAGGGTGTTTCTACAGATGGCTGTCCCACAAATGTTTGGATGTAACACACATTCATTTATATCTAGAAATACAAACAAGTTATTAAAAACAAGTCACCCTCTCGCATGCCATTTTTCCCTAACCCTAGCCAAAACCATACAAACCAAGTGAGGCTGGCAAACCGGTCCTTTCTTGCTGGGTCTGCCATGCTTTCATAGGAGACTATAGCTATAGCCATAAAGATTTCCCAAGGTGTCTAAAAGGCATTTCTGCATGTCCTCGGTGAAAAATGAATTCCCTGCCTGCCTACCTTTCTCATTCTCTCATGTGTTCTGTGGATAACAGGAAAAGGGATGCATGTCCAGGAAGGCAGAGGGAGAAACAGTCTGCAGATTTCCTATCAGCTAAACCAGACTGCATAATAAAATCCTATCTTAGAAAAAGACATCAAGAAAGACAAGGGAGAATCCTATTAGAGTTTCTTACTTGCTATGATTCATTCATGTCACAAATGTCTTTTAATTGGCTACGCTGACAGGTGTTCAAGTCCCTCAGTGTCTCTCCATCCCTCAAACCATTTTAGTGTCTGTCTACTATGTTGTTTCCAATTTTTCAATGTCATTTTCAAAATGCAGATGTGACAACTGGAAGCAGCATATAGTATCAATCTCACTAAATATCTTGTAGACAGGAAAATATTAGATCCCTGTTAGGACTTCAGTTCCTACTTGTATGTGCAGGGATCGTTCTAGCTTTCTCTGTGGAAATGGTGCTGCACAGGGAGAATAGATTCTGACACTGGCTTGCTAGGACTCCCGAAACATTTATGTCAAAGCTGTCCTGAATTCGGCCTACATTCCTACAGTTACCAAATTCCTAGGTGTATAATTTTGTAGCTCTATGTAATGAAACACTTAAATCCAGTTTATCAAATGGCCTACTAGTCTAGGTACTAAGTTATATTAGGGTATTTTTATCTTTGATTTTTTTTTTAACTAACTTTTCCAGTATCTTTCCAAGAATTACAGAGATTCTAAGTAACTTATCTTTTTGCCCTTTTTGACAAAACAGCAATCTTCTGTTTTTCTGGAATTTCTTTGGAAATTACTCACAAAAAAAAAATAATTAGACTAAAGGAAGTGACAGCAGGAGATGGCCCTCAAGTCTGGCCTCTTAATAGTATTTGACATTATCCAAAACTGTTGGCATAGTTCAGCAATAAAATAAATGATATTAAAATGGAATGAGGTTGTATTTTTTTCTAACTATGTAGTAAGAATTGTTAATTATGCTAATACATAGTCTTTATCTGGAATGGAATGATGCGTGTAGGTCATGGCTGACAATAACAGACACAAGCATGTACAGAAAAAAAAAATTATGCTGCGTGAGTAAAAGACAAATCTTTCTCTCCATTAAGAGCATTTTCTCATTCATTAATAGTTTCTTCTCCAATGAACTTCAAACTCCCAAAAGAAGTAGCATCATTAATTAGCAGTGATTCAGCCTAAACCAGTGTTTACCAGACAGGATTTCCATGGAAACAATTTTAGCTTGTCACACCACTCTAAATTCTTGTTTCAGCATGCTTAAAGGGTATGTAAAACTGGTTAGTGACCAAAACAAGCTTTACAGAGCTCTAGTAAGGAAGCAGAATCTAATATATAGTCTTTCTCTTCCCCCCCCGCCCCGAATTGGTTTCAACCCACCTCAGTTCCTTGATCTAGTTAACTATATGGTTGCTCAAATGCTTACAGCAGTGTAAGGCTGCAGGTAGAATGAATAGCCAGGTCGAAGCAGGACTGCATCTTTCAGAGGCAATGCAAGCTTCTGCTGACTTAGGGCATTTATGGAACTACTGGACTAAATTCTTTCCTCTCTAGTCAACAGGCGATGTACTGTCATGTAATAATGTTCTCCTTAAGTCTCAATTCCTACCTCCACAATCCCATTTATTTGAGTGCATGAAGTAGCCATCTTCACACAAACAACGGTAGCTTCCAGGTAAATTGGAACAGCGTTGGCTACAACCTCCATTTAAGTCTTCACATTCATTTATATCTAGAAGGAAAACAAAACAAAAATCTCTGCTTAGGGGAAGGCATTCATTGACCACCTATGTGGGGAAGGTATCTTTAAAGATCTAATACTTGTGTTCCTGAGAACCAACATCGTAATGAGATTAGAGACTATACCTTCTTCACATTTCTCTCCTTGCCATCCTGGTTTACAGACACATGTATATTGGGCTTGTCCATCTATGCAATCCTTGTATCCATCTTTATGGCACGGCAGAGGGCTACACTGGTTTGAAATTTCTGTGGAATGGAAAACATTGGAAATACTTGTTATTTGAGGTTATTTTTCCTCAAAGATCAGTTTTGTCTTTCTTCTTCTCTTCCCACAAGAACCTTTCATGAAACAGGAAAGGGCTTGATGCGTAACATCAAGTACCCATACAACCATCTTGCTACTAATTTTGTTGGCAAGAATTTGCAAGTGACTGAACAAAAAAAAAAAAGCCACCAGTACTTTTTCTTTGATGGACAGAAAACAACTAGAAAACAAATGACTTACTAAGCCATCTTAATCCCTGCAAGACATGACCAAGCACAGACTTCATACTATTTTCATTCCATTTTAAGGATGTATTTCACTTTTTAAAGACCAGTGCTCTGCTCCATCGTATTACCACAAATTTCGCTAGAAATACCAAAATTTCAAGAATACCAAGCATTCAAGATCAGAGATCAGTTTCTCTGTTCAAGGAGGGTCACATTTACAGGGAAACTAACACCTCAGGTTGCCTTGGCTGTCCAGGTCCTGTGGGTAGACTGGATAATCAGTGTCTAATAGTGGCACCATTTACAAATATTAACTTCAGTGACAAACAAATTTGCATTGTAACGAGCAGTTGAGGACTCTTTATACATGCTGGCAAGACCTCAGAAAGCAAGGCTCAAAATACACACACTGGGGCAGAAAACGCATAATTCACTGCCTTTTTTGCTCTATCCAAAATACATAAAGTTCCTTTAACTTTTCCCACTGTTTTCATAATTTTACATCAGGATACCACACAAGGCATCATTCTATTTGTGTCTTCTGAATATGCTGGTAGCTTTATGGACTATTTTTCTGCAGGCCTCCAAACATTACAAATATATTGTTTCTACTTTAAAGTAATGTTCTTATAAAGCTCTGGAATGTCATTCTGAGGCATGCTTTTAAAAATGTAGTGTCCTAAAAGGGTAACAGTATGAAAAGAAGAAAGGATTTAACAATGTTCAGGTTCAAAGAAGTGGAATGAAAGGCAAGTGTTCCTGCAGACCAAAATTTGCTATGGTTCTGTACATAAGGCCTCACTGGATTTCTTAAATGTTTCTTACTTCACTCAAAAGAACTGAAGAACTGACCCGCATAGAATTATAAGTTTAACCTTCTGTGACTAAGAAAGCTTAACAAAATCTGTATTAGTGTATTTGTCAACTAAATCGACTTCTAATTAAATTCTGTTGCAAGTAAAACTAAAAGCCCAGGGGCCAGCCAAGCTCTGAAACCATAGAGCCCCTCTAGAATAGGTGCTGCATGTCATGTAATATTCATACTGCAGACCAAAGGACTCCAGTTGCAGATAAAGACTGACAGAAGAAATTGCGCAGCAATAAAAGGAATGGCAATTTCCAAATGTAAGTTCTAGAACTCCCTACATTTTTTTTCTCTTTTTTGACTATTTACTGCTTTTGTAGGTCCAGGAACAAATGTGTGAACTAAGCTTGGCATGAGCAAAACATTTCATAAATGATACATGTGGAAGTTATCCTTAGAGTGTGAAACTGGGGAACAAACTTTACTGTAAATGTTTCTGAGCAAAAGGCAGTGATGGCTTGCGAGAGTCTGAACTGAGAGATGGTGGATTGGGTTGGCAGTGTGAAACACAGGTGGAATGAGGTGAACTAAGGATATAAAGGGCAAAATGAGGAAACCAACGAATGAAAAAAAGAATTGGTGAAATACACTAGGGGAAGAAGACGAGATAGGATGGACAGGACTGGATGGACAGAAAGGTTATGTCCACAGATGAATGATTAAGATACCACTGCAGGAACAGTAATGTAGCAGCCTTTTGTTCCAAAATTGGGCCTGGTGTTCCTCTTTTCCGAGTTCAGGGTGCCTTCTGACCTACTACCCAGCAATGCTTTTCGACAAGCATTTGTGACAACAACTAAATGTCAGAAGGTATATTCAGCCTGTAATAGAAAGGGTAGATAGCAAGAAATGTGTTGTGGTACCTATATCCTCTGCCACTCAGAGGCTTCGGTATCCATGAGATTTGGTGGTGAGCTGGATAGATGTAAATGCAGGGATTTTTAAGTGTTTATTTTCAAAAGCAATTAAGTATGCAGATTTATGGGATACAGATGTTTAGAGACTTAAAGATGCAGCTTAGATACCTGCTTGGATTAGAAACGTATCAAAAGGGGTCTTCTGTTCCTGTGAAAATTTTCCTTTTCCTTCCTTCATGGGGATGAAAAAGTCAATATATTCACTAATTTTTGTAACTGTCTGTCCAGAAAGGTGTGTTCTGAAACATGTGTTCTGAAACATGTGTTTATTTGTGTTCTGAACTAAGTCATTTGAGCAAATCTGAAAACAATTAAATTATTTTTCAATTCTGTTTGCATTGTTATTTTTATTCCTTGATTTTTTTTTTTTCGGCTTGAGGTTCAAACTAATTACTTATTATGATAAACTAGTTCCTTTATTAAAAAATTTGATTTTTATTTTGACGATATCAAAGCAATTTGGATCGATACACTCAGAAAGAAAAAACTTTTAAAATAATGTTAAAAACCCATTAATATCAGTATCACAAAATCTTTGTCTCAATTAAAACATCTTAAAAACTTGTTATATAGTTTTAATGGGAATTTTAAATCCCACTTTTTCAGCAGTAGCTCCTTTCCAGAAATGTGCATGAATTTCGTTGAACATTTAAGCCTTAGAAACACTTGAAAATTTTACACATACCTCTTCTCCTTTATCCTGATGACTGACCAATAGTAACAGGGTTTTTTTAATTTGATTTTATAATGCGAACCCAAATGGAGAAATACAATTACTATCAAGTATACTAGTTGTTTTCATGGGTAATACAGAAAGACTGCACATCTACAAAACTCTTGCTAAATCGTTTCCTCCCAGGACCTCTAATGAGAGTGAGAAAGAGTGATATGAATAGGAGTGCATTTTAGTTCGTGACAGCAGTCACGTTGGCCAAGTGATTTGGAAAATATGTTCATCCATGACCATGTGCAGTGTAATTACTAAGAATTTTTTTGCCTTCCATTGCTTTCAGTGACAAAACCAGTGTCAGGTGCTTAAGGATATATATCGCTATTCGAACTAATTGAAAGCTTCTTTGATGTAACCAGGCTGTAAAGGTTTAAGAGGTTTAGAGACATGTTTCAACTGTGACAAGTAGGGAATATGGTACCAACTGCTTCCTCTGAATTTACTAGAAGAAACACAATTCACACTAGACTTATGAATGTATGGGTGTAAAAAATAAAATATTTGAGCAATACCACAAGTTTCATGCTTTGTGACCCTCTTGTGTCTGGAGTCAATGACTATGTTTTCCAGCTGATATCTGAATTTTTCAGCTGGTAATGTTACCCACTTCGTGGAGGGCTACAGTGTAACTATGGGCCAAAGACTGGTGAAAAGGAGAATTATCCAGATGGTCCCTTCCTTTAACTGACAGAACAGGACTTGCTAGATGCAGAGTCAGGGATAACTATTAAAGATGTGGTAGATTACAGAGGACATACTAGGGAACGTTGCTGGGTTGGTGTAGGACACTATTCTATGTTTCTGGAAGAATTTTGCCTTCCATTTTACAGTTAATTATATTTCTCTTCCAGCATGCTTTATAATGTTAAAAACGGTTACTTACCCCACTTGTTCTGAAAATCCCCTGTCTCACAGTATTTTTTTGTCAATTTCTGTTCCAGATAATTGAGTTTGCCTGAGTTAAATGGAGATTCGTCTCTCTGCCTAGGTGAACTGCTTTCTAGCCATGTACATGTGTGTTCTTAGATCTGAGTGCATTAGGTAAAGTATCTAACAGCAGCACTTACCATTGACACAAACCCTCAGGTCAGCTGGAGAATCTGGAGTAACTGCAGTAATCCTGAAAACCCCTGCTCGATGGGAGGCAAGGCAGCCTGCAAATGCAAACCCACACAATCTGCTTATGATACAAACACTCATTTAGACTGAAATTACAACAGCTTATGCATGGCACCTTCAAAGAGTCTGTTCTCACAGCCTGAATTAGAAAACTTGTCTGGGCATATTAAGGACAGCTGATCACAGACCAGCCTTCTGAGTGCCTCTGCCTAGGATTTAAGCACCCAGAACTGCCCAGGAGCTACTAGGTGTTATAATCAGTGCGGAAATCATTCAAGCGCTATAGGCAGAATAACTAAACTAGTATTACCCAAACAAGAAGACCAGTGAATTATGTACTAGAGTTGTTCAGGTTTTTTGTACTTACTTAAATATTTGGGGTAAAAATACTCCTGCAGAAAGAAAAGAAAAACAAAGAGTAAGAAAAAATTAAGGTAGATAGAATTACAGCAAAATATATTGCTGAATATGTTCTAAAATCTATTTGTATTGTAATTGTAAAAGAAGCAAAAAAAAAAAGTTCCTTTGACTCACAGAAGAATAAAACAAGTTTTCTGTTTCAGTACTGTTTAGGCTAAGGCAGCAGATTATTTATAAACACAAGGCTCAGTGGAGAGATTAAGACACTGCACTGAATTGGAAACTTTCAAAATGAAGGAAATGAAAATGAATTGGGTGTCAAAACTACTTTGAAAACTGCCTCTTTGAAGGGGAGGATCTTGCCCAATGTTGTTATTGGATGCAGAGCAGCCTCCTTTATTTCCCTTTTTCAATCTAAAATAAACAAAAATGCCCAGAATAGGTTGAACATCTCACATGCAATTAATACCAAATACAGTGAAACACATTAATTGTTAAAAATTGTTAAAACCAAATGATTACTGATTACTGAAATGATTTAACCTTAACAATCAGAATATGCAAATACATGCAATTCTATCAAAGACAGAACGTGGAACTGATAGTTTGCAAAACCAGAATTTGTTTTAACCACATATGTTTTGTAATAACCCTTTTAGAGTAAAAAACTGAGTAAAATCTACCTAATACTAACTAACGTGCAGTGGGAATGAGCAGAGGAACAGAGTGCTCCCCACTAGGAAAAAAGCTTACAGTCATATGTCCAATCCCTTCATTAAAAGGGCTGCACTGCCATGCATCCTCTGTGTAAAATTTTAATTGAAGCCAACAGAGTTTCCCCACATGGAATGCTTGCAGACAACTGTGGTCTAAAACTGGTGATCCGTATGTGAAATTAAAATAATATCTACTCAACTATCCTCTTTGCTTATACAGTCTTCATTCTTAATTGTACAGGTTCTATACACAAAAGAATTTCAAACCAGTTCTTGGTCTGCATATGGTGGGGTTGGTTTTTAGCTTTGCAGCGTGAATTCTATGTACTTCTAGCGTTCCCTCTGCAAACTACCGTCTACCTCACAGATATTCATCAGATACTTACAGTTTCAGGATTATTTTCAAAGATTTCCCTGGCTTCTTCCTTATTGCATAATTCTTCAATGCACTCTCTTTCTAAATTTCCCTTCTTACTTTCTTCCATAAAAGAATTTGCTCGACGTTTCCTCACCAGGAACTGAGAGGCGTACTGCTGGGATAAAACTTTGTAGAAACAAAGGACCTCTGTTGTTATTGATTTATTTTTAACAGCTGAAAAACACTGTAAGCACTTAACAAATATGAGAATCTAACAAAAAAATCTGAATTAAATGCTTGCTCAGGAGTTGCTATTTCCTATCATTTTAGAAAATGGCAAGAAATCCTAGGATTCTGTTTTCTGTATGTGGGGTAGCTGTTTCTGACCAAAAAAATCCCGAGTCACCAAAAAAAACTTTGTGCAATGCTGTGCCTGAAGCATAATTTAAATGTCATGTTCAGGACAAGATTTATTTTTTTTTTTTTTTTAGCTATGGATATTACAAAGTGAGATATGTGACCAATAAGTGGAAAAGAGCCTTTTAAATTACCCGTTTGAATGATCTAAAAGTAAATATTCTGATCCTATTTAACTTACGTGAGTCCAAAAATGTGTCTTATAAAATCAGGCTGCCTGTTATATGTAATTAATATAAATGTTCCTTTATTTTTCAGAACTGTAAAGATCAAGACAAAGTAAAAGGTGAGAGTGATATCCTGAGAAATACCAAGGCAAACAACCTACAAATATGTTCACTTTTTACCAAGATAAAACACAATCCTAGATAACTTTTATATTCCAAATCCATCATGTTATGTGTCATTACTTAACTTTCAGGTATCTTATTATGACAATTTTATTGAGTTCTACACAAATGGTGAACGAATAAGTGAGTTGAGAAATTATACTAAAAATGAAAGATGTCTGTTTGCTTTGATGTTCTTTGCAGAGCACACAACTCTACAGGAACACTGACTAAACCAGACTGCCTCGTTAGTTCAACTTTTGGGCATACCTTGTGATTAAGAGAAAAATGGATGGGCATAATTGGAAAAAGTCCAGCTCATAGAGTTACAGAGCATGGTTGACAAATGTTAACTAGAGAGCACCACACTTCTACACCTGCCCTTCTTTCATCAGCCTGTGCACAACTTAACCTCTCAGACTAGCACGACTGTGTGAGGGTTGTGACTCCCGCAGTGCAAACCAGATTCGGTGTACGTACATACTCATCGCTAGCCTACAAAGAAGATCAATCCAAGCAGACGTAGTCGGTTTGGTACTGTTCATGAGCACGTAATACCTCAAACGTAGAGCAGCTATATGAGACGAGCCAGCAGCCAAGAGTCAGAGAAGAGCCTCCCAATGTCTGTGCACTAATGGGAAAGAAAGCTTAGAAGGCTCATTAGAAAGAGCAGCTAATGAGGCTCAGAACTTGAAGTGAGAATAGCTTTTGGGTAACAGATGTAACAAAAACCATACCATTCTAAACACATTATTAACGCTCTCTATCAAGTGAGGGGGAACACAGCTGAAGTGCTGCAACGTTGGATAATGACCTGAAGAAGCCTGCCCGTTACAGCATCCTTAATGTACCTGAGGTGGGATAAGCTTGTCACTTCAAATCGATGTACTTGCTTTTCATTCTGGTAAGGCAATAGGTAAGATTTCCTCAGCATAAGGTGGACAGACTACAGCGTACCTCCGAGGTTTCAAAGCACACCTTTACCTCAAAGAGCAACCAGCAAGTTGCTTAGACGTGCAAGGAGGAGAAGTCAGCTTGTGCCCTTCCCCACTGCCAAGCATATGAGCAGGCAACAGCCTGGTTGGTATTTGAGGATTCACCTCTTCTTATTTACATGGTGATCTTACTGAAGGATGGAAAGAATTCTCTAAGGTGAAGACTGATCCTCAAGGAAACTGCTTGGAGAAAGAAGAGACTCATCTTACTTGCCAGGCCCCCACTTCCAGAAATTCTTGGCACAAAAGGAATGAATCAAGCCTGCTCTCCTACTGTTTTCCACTTTCACAAACCTTAAGGTGCGCTACAAGTGCATCCCGAGGGCCGTTAACAACGCATTTCAAGAGCTGGATTTGGGTTCTCTGGTTGTTACGCATCCTTCATGCAGCAGGTCGGAGAAGCAACGGATTGGAAGCTGCTGTCTCATAGTGCTTTTCTCTCAATCTGTGAAGCCACCGTGATCGTATCGCCTGCTGGGAGACTGCCAAAACAGCATAGCAAGAGGAGAGGACAAGAAGGGCCTCACGAGAGCCCTTCTGAACCCTAACTGCGCCGAAAAGCAGAAAAACATTTTGATAATTTATTTATCACCAACTGTTGCTAGCAGTGTTGTTTTTAATGAATTTGGGCTAAATGTCTGTATCTGTCATTACACAAAAGCAGGCTAATAAGAAGGATGCAGAAAGTCCATCTGTTCTGAGGCAACAGGAGTGACAACAAAACAGCAAAACGGTGCGTTGCGCCTGCTGATGTTGTTTACGTTTGAGGTTGCTGCCCACACAAGCATGCTGACATTGCTTTGGGGCAGAGGCTCCGTGGTGTAGATGAGGCCTAATCCACAGCTGAGTTTAAACAATCTTGTTTTGACCTTTAGCTACACAATTCTCATTTTGACACACTTTTTTCCAGTAAACAAAGTGGAAGAAAATTCCAAGCAAGTGCAGCGTTCCTGAGGACACTACACCAGATCTAACACTACCTACTTCAAGTTTTGAATACAGTGGGGTAATGGAAACAGGTCTATTCCTCTACAGCACAGTTTACCCTTCTCTTCAGCTGATTTCCTACGCCATTAGAGTTTAAGACAGATATGCAACTCAATGCAAATTCCGCATTTTTATTGCAAATATTTCAATTCACACGCACAGATTAGCAGTGTATTTATTCAACTGGTTTTTCCTCTCAAAGATTATGATAGGACCTTTATTAAAACAAAAAAAAAATCCTCACTGCTACTGCTGCCAGTTTGATTACAGGAAACTCCAATGCACTTGACCCTGCCAAACCAATAGTTAACCCTTAATGAACTTGGTGTGTTTCATTTGATTATCACTGAAGTCTCATGGCAATCCCAGCTACGATTTTAATAGGTGGTGTACAGACACTGTGCAGTGATTACTTATCATGCACTTGTTTAGAATGCTGCTGAAAAAGAAAAAAAAAAATGGGGGGAGATGGTGAGATTCAGTGGTTCCTTGCAGCTGTTTTGTAGTGCAGATGCAACTATAAACCTGTCTTCAGTGGGCTAGTTAAACACAGCTTAAGAGCTGCTTACCTAGTACCCCAGTTGCAGAAAGCAGCTGTAGCCTGCTCAGAGTTGTATCGCACTCTCAGAAACTCGGAAGACCCAATGAACTGAAAAAAAGGAAATGTGACACCACTGCAGAAAGTGGTGTTAACTTATTTGTACAGCTGTTCTCTTGCCATCAGCTCTGTAATTCCAGCAACTAATGTCTCCTGAAATGCTCATCAGTGACATAAGCCTTATGCAGCCAACAAAATAAAGCCAACCAATACTAATGTTTGCCTGTTTCTTTTCCATCTTATCCAAAACTTGTCCCTTGCTGGATGTGGGACCAAAGGTAGCTGCTGCTAGCAGAGAGGTAACTTTCCTTTACACTCATTGAATGGTGCAAGCTACGTTACTAAAATCTTTCTGTTTTGTTTGGGTTTTGGGGTTTTTTTAACCTGTCCCAGAAATCCCTGGCGTTGTTCAGAGCCAGGGATAGGAAACTGCATGGGCCATAGAAATTTTGCGTGAGTAGGGCAACTTCAAATTTCCTGTTGTTCATAAAAGAGAAAACTGATAAGGTATGCAGCGGGGGAGATAAACGGAATGGAAAATGTGATGAAGACAGAGAAACCAACAGGACAAAAGATTTATTAGAAGATTTATTTTTAGGACCAGTTCAAAAATAAGTTATAAAATGAACTTTCACCTTTCCCTACTGTTCCCTTCACAGTCAGAATCCCTAGCATTCAAACATAAGTCTGGCCAGTAAACATCAGTTTTTTCTTCTGCCTGTTTAATCATTAGTAAACCACGTCAGAAACAGGCTTACTTTGAGCTGCAATTCTGCTTGTTTCAGATACACCGTCTTCTTTTAGTACTAAGCTCAGAGATTTCGGTGTCAAAGACATAAGCTTTGATTTTTTTTTTTTTTTTGGTTATCTGTATTCGAGGGCAAATAGTTCTTCGCTAGGCTGATAGGTCTGAACTTATTAAGAAAGTCAGGGCTGCTTGCCTGTACTCCGCAATAACGCCACTCTCCTGAGACTATTTAACTATCAAGAGTTTTTCTTCTAAGCGAATCAAGCGCTGCGTGAAGGCACGATTTCCCCCGAGCTGCAGAGCTGCGTTTCGGCCGCAAACAGCTGCCGAGCCGCCGGCCAGCCCCACGTTACATCTCGGCTGCCCCAACAGCAACGGGGGAAGCAGTCAGAGAGGCGGCATCAAGGCGCCCCGCCACCCCGGGGGCCCCGTGGCACCCAGTCGGGAAGGGAGGACGCGATGCACCGGACCGGCGGGGAAGGCCGCCCCTCGCCCCGCTGTTGAGGCGGCCGCCTGCGGCACCCCGTCCCCACGCCCACGGGGAACGGCGCCGCGTCCCCCCTCCCGCCCCGGTCGGCAGCTGGCCGCGGGGCCCCAAGGCGCCCCCGGCCCCGAGGGGCGGGCAGCTGGGGGCGCGGGGGAGGCTAACGGACGCCGTCCGCGCGGCCCGGCCCGCTCGACCCCCCCGCCCCCCCCCCCCGCCTGCCCACCCCGCCGGCGCGCCCGGCGGCCCGCCCCCCCGCCCATCGCTACCGGGGGCCGGTCGGGACCGGGCGCGGCGCCGTGACTGCGCGACGGATCCTGTGTGCGGCGGCCGGGGCGGCGGGGCCGGCCGAGCCTCTGGGGGCGGGAGGGAGGGGCAGCGGGGCGGGGGGGGGAGGCTGGGCAGTGTCCCGGCAGCGCTTCCCTGCGGGAACGTCAGCAGGGCGCCGGGGCCAGCGCCGCGGCCGGTTCACGCCTGAGGGGTCCGCGGGCATCCTCCCCGGCGGTGCCGGCGCACGGCGCACCGCGGGGGGCAGCCCAGGAGCGCGGCAGAGCGGGCCCGCGAGCGGCCGCGCGGCGGTGGGCTTGCTGTAGGGTCGCCCCGTTGCTGGGCGCGCGCGCCGTTGTTTACTTTCGGGCGGGGGGGGTCCGGAGGCAGCGTTTTGGCCTGGCCCCCTTACAGCTGATTGGCTGATGCTCCACGGGCACCCAGGAAGGCGCCTGCTCCTATTGGCTAGCCGCGGCCCTGCCCTCTCGCGCCTCTCCGCCCGAGCGTCGGCGTCACCTACCTTCGCGCTGCGTTATTTACCGACAAGTTTGTCCCTTCTCCTCTGCCGTTAGCGGTAACTAGGGGTTACCGGCTTGGTTACGCGTCCCCACCGCCTCGGAGATCTCGGCTTCAGCCAATGGGCGGCTTCGCCTGAGCGGGGCACCGGCCACGTGACCCCGGAGCAGCCGCGTCCGGCCCGGCGCGGCGGAGCTGAGCGGAGCGCCCCGGCCGCCGCCTCTCTCCCTTTCTCCGCGTTCGGCCGTGCCCTCCGTCCCCCGGGGCAACGCCAGTCCGGCTGGCCGCCGCCGTGGCGGGGACGGGCTGCGCGGCGCGGAGCCCCCTGGGGCGCGGGCGGGCAGCGCGGAGCCGTTATCGCTCGGGCTGCGCGGCCTCATCGCCTCGCGCCTCTGCTGAGCGACCGGTAAGTGCCGCCGCTGCCGCGCGCGGAGGGGGGCGGCCGGTGTGAGGCGGCTGGCCCCGCCGCTCGCCCCCGGCCCGGCCCCGCGGGGGCCTGTTTTTCCAGAAGCGCCGTGCGCGGCGGGCCGCCGGCGGTGCCGCGGCCCAGGGGCGAGGCTGGCGGCGCGGGATATTGGCGGGGCGCCTTCTTCAGGCTTTCGCGCCTCCGGGGAGGGCCTCGAGCAAGCCTGCTCTCGGCGGGGCTGGGGCGTCTCCCGGGCGGGCCGGCGGGAGGGGTCCCCCCGCCAGGCTCTGGCCGAGCCCCCTGCGCGACTCCCGGCTGGCGGAGCTCCGGTCGAGTTTTTTGTAGCTCCGCTCCAGCCTCGCCGTATGAAACACGTCGGTGTGTGTCCGCAGTGGCAGCCTGGGGCTGTGGGTGTTTGGCAGCCTGCGTCTAAGTCTTTAGGCAATATAAAGCGGATTTTCTCGGAAATGTTGATTTTAAAAAACAAAAAAAGCACTCCCACAGTGGAAGAGGAGAGCTAAGAAAACATGGCTGAAACAAAGTCACTGGATTTTAGGGCTGCTTCTTTTTTGGAAACACAAGAAGGGTAGGAACTTGTCTGGAAAGTGTGGAAACTCACTGGAACTACTTAGTCTTGTAGTAACTTTACAGAAAAACGGGTGGTCGTAGGGCTATTTTTCGCAAATACTTGTATGTTTTGGGCCTTTCAGGATGTTACGGTTCTTGCTTGCGCTTTGTGCTCTTGTTAACTACACTGTAATTTGGCAGAAAGGATGGTGTTCAGATTTTAGTGGAATGTGCCTTCTTCACTGTTCAGTCACTTGGTTTGCTGTTCAAAATATAACACGACTAAAATACTATGTTCTTACAATTAAAAATTCAAGCAAGTCAGGCAAGGAACATCATGGTGGAAAGTTAAGTAATTAAACTTTATGAGGAGGGTCAGCTTTAAATGGTTTGCTTTCAGGAAAAGTGTGTTTTAAGGAAAGTGAGAGATTGGTGTGACAGAGAAAATGTCTCTACCAAAGGCAGAACATTTAAATTAAACTCTGATGGTAAAATGTGTAAAAAGGTGCTTGTTTTGTACTTTGATATGGAAGCAGATAAACATATTCGTCAGATGACTTTGGATGTTGGACTTGCTGGTACTTTGGATCACATAACATACGGGCTGCTAAGTAGCTCGTGATCTAAATCTAGAGTGTAAAGGGTTAATGCCATTATCTGTCATGTTTTTCTTAGTCTCTGTAGTATGCTTTTTCTGTTCTCTTACCTAAAAATGGAATCTTTGACATCCTTAGCCCTTTATACTTTTGCTGACCTGCCAGCTAAATGGTATACTAGATTAACTACATTTTTACATTTTTTGGGTTGGTTTTTCAACAAGCATAAAGAGTTCAAGCTGTCAGATATATTATCTGGAACAACTTCTGGTTGTTGTTTATGCAAAATACAAAATACATGTTGTTCCATACATATTTAGAGATCAATTTTTTTTAAAAAGCAGTCCAAAAACACAATGTTATTTCCCTCCCTAGCATATTTTCTCAGCAGTGTTGAATGCCCTTTCTTTCTGTAGTGGCATGTCTTGGAAAATTTTTATCTTATTTGTCACCTCCTGCTCAACCCCCTTTGGGGTTTTGTATTTAAACAAGATTCCTCTACTATGACTTGGACGTCCTATGCTCTTTACTCTTTAACAAGTTTTCTTCATCTCATACATCCCATTTGAATGTTATGGGCCATACCTGTGCTTTAGAGCAATTTTGTGATGATTTGCAAAGCTAGGCAATTTGTATAATATGGGATGGGAATTGTTCTCTGATGATGCTCAGGCTCTGAAAATGTTCCACTTTGGTCAGTGCGTTGTTCACTGAGCTGTTACATTTTGCTTTTCAGCACAACTAGCCAAGAATTTGTGTAGCCATGTTCTCAAAGTTAGCTTTGTTGGCACTTGCTTGTGGGTTAACACACCACACTCCACTGCATGTGAGGGGTTTTGAGGGGTTTTTTGATTCTTCCGAGCTCAATTTTAATACTTGCAATAGAAGAATGAGATGATTACAACTTTTTAGAAACTTCTCTGCTCTTCACACACTAAGTTCTCCTGTGAAGAAGCTATTCTCAGGTGCTCTTGTATAATGAAATATAAATATTTAAAGAGAATCTGTTGTGAAAGAAGTCTGACCTGTTTCTGACATCGAATGATGACAGATCCACACAAAGGCATCCTTGAATACAGCAGCTTCATATGATCAGGAGGAGTTCTCAGTTCCTACCTGTATAAATTATCTAAACCATTGTAGTTTGTTAGGGACAAAATCTGCTTGTTAGGGATGGTTCCTCTTTCTCTTTTTTTTCCCCCCTTCACTTTTATTGGTCTAAATTGGGAAGACGACAACTTTGGAAAGTTATCATATCAGCTTTCTGCATAATTTGAAATTACCTTTGTTTGAGGTTAGTTATCATTTAAAATATGAAAGGAATTTCTTCAGGTTTGTCTTTTTTAAAAAGGAATTTTGATAAACAAGCTTTAGGAAACTTGCTGTGGTAATTCAAAGTGTCACTACTCTCAGTTAATCTGCTCATGGAGGCAAGTTAGCAGTAGGGAATATCTGTCTGCATCTCAGCTCTCTGATATGAATCCAGTTGGTTTTTTTTAGCTTAAGCTGCTGGTCAAAATATAAGCTAAGATGGTATGAGCCTGTGAGCTGAGGAGATAGTGCACATTACTTCTGCAAGGGTTGTGATAATCTCTGGAGGAGAGATTGGTATGTCATTAACCACCATCCCCTGTACCATGATGCATGCATGAATATTATTCCCCTATTCCATAGCCCCCCGCCCCCCCCCCCCCCCCCCCGGATAAGAACAGTTGGTGACTTGGGCTCCATCTCTGGTTGTGGTCACTCTCACTCGTGGCAGGGGGAGTGGCATGTTGGACTGCTGGGTGCTAAGACCCACTTGGGTTAAGTCACCGCCACACTCGTCGGTTCCTCATGAGGCTTATCCTCCTTTGGTTCAGGTGGTTCCTGCTGTACTGTTCCTGTAACGTACAACTCAAATCACGGGTTATTTTCCCTCAAATTTAAATCTCCTTGAGATACACACAGGATATCCCCATCCTTCCACATTACCCACCAACTGCACTTGAGCAAACATAATCCCAAAGTGGCTTTGCCTTTTCCCAAAGGAGGACCAACCTACATAGCCTTTTCCAGCCTCTAACATGCGCCAGACTCTAATATGCGGTAAAGTAAGCAAGCTCAGTGACCAGTACAGGAGCCTGCCAATTAACAACTGTAACGTGCTCAGATCAAAGCTGTCATTATCTTTAGCCCCACATTGGGCACCCAGAAAGACTGTGGTGGGTTGACCCTGCCCAACAGCTAAACACGCACCCAGTGACTTGCTCGCTCCCCTCTCCCACGGGATGGGGAGAAGATAGAAGGAAGATGAGAAGACTCACAGATAGAGATAATGACAGTTTAATAGGGAAAGCAAAAGCTGCATGCTCAAAGCAGAGCAAAAAGAGGAATTAATCACTACTTCCCTTCAATGGGCAGATGTTCAGCCACTTTCTGGAAAGCAGGGCCTCATCATGCTTAATGGCTCCTTGGGAAGACAAACGCGATGCCCATGAACATTCCCCCTTCCTCATCTTTTCCCTGAGCTATTTTTGGCTGAGCACAACATCATATGGCTGTCCTGGCTGTGTCCCCTCCCAACCTCTTGCCCACCCCAGCCTACTGACTGGGGGAGAAGGGTCAGCACAGAGTGGGAAAGAGAGAAAGCCTCGATGCTGTGCAAGCACTGTCCAGTAATAGTCAAAATATTTGTGTGTTATCATCAGTGTTTTAACCAAAAATACCAAGCGCAGCACCATACAGGCTGCTGTGAAGAAAACAGCAGCCCAACTTGGTGCATCATCCTAGCAGGGAGGTTGTGGATTTGAACTTACGAAGTGCAATTTCCCAAAGCTTGCTGGTGAAAGGCCTTTACCTGGACAACTACAGTTGTAGGCAGTAGGATTATTGTAGTGATTAACTAAGGGAGTTTTAAAGCTTTTGCATCTTTATGCACTTGACTGTATGGTTTGTGTAAGCTTACTGTTTCATAGCTAAGTGTGCATACAAAGCAATAAACATGCACATGATTACACAGTTATTCTCCATTGTTTGACGGAGCAACATCAGAAAGAGGAATAGTCTCTGTTTCTTTCTCCTGCTTGAAGAGTAGAAAGTGGGATTGCAAAATGATGGACGTATTTGATACTTCTACTTAATTTAGTGACAATTACTAGATATTAAGTTGACAGTTCCTCAAAATGCTCACTAGAGAACCCAGTTTCCGTGTTGTGGGATCTTTTTGTGTAAAAGAAGTTGACAGTTAAATGAATATATTTAACAGGTAGGACGTCCTTTGTTTGCTTTTAATGTCTTATCCTGTTATGTTCTTACAAGACTTCCTCATGCTTGAAATTGGTCCTTATTTTCTGTCAATCATCAGAGCTGTGGGATGTGTTAGCAAGGTAAACAGTGGAATTTCATAGCTTGATGTGTGTTACTGCTCAAACTTGCAGATTTCTTTATGTGCAGTGGTCTTGCATTATTATTTTGAATGAGTATTGTGTTGTTGCTACCCAGATATGTAAAATGGGTGCAGATGAAGTATGAGAGGATGGAAAAGTGAAAGACATATTCAGTCATGGGGCTGACTGAATATGATGCACTCTGAATAGACAAGCTGCTGCTAGGGAAATGGCTTTCCTTGGTTATATGTAGGGGCTAACTATGCATTTATTTTCTTTTTTTTTTTTTTTTTCTTCTTCTTTCTAGCAGTGACAAGACAACACCTGGGCCTCTGCAGTCTCTTTGCCAGTCGTCTTAGGTTATTCTGGCCTGTCCACATTGTTTCTGTAGCTTCTGTGGCTCTGGATGGCTAGTGAAGAGGGATGTTCAGTCTAATGGCCAATTGCTGCAGCTGGTTAAAACGGTGGCAGGAACCTGTCAGGTAAACATGTGACAGTATTTTACACTTCTGTGCTGACCTTCCCAAACTGTATTTCATGTCCTCTCACCTATGTTTTGCTTTATTTGCTATGTTACTTTCTCTCATATTTTTTAATTCTGAGACAAAATCTGTCATTTTTTTTTTTCCTCCAAGAGAGAATCAATACATCTTCTGAACTTAAAAATGAAATGTTTAACATCTCCAATTCAGATACTTTGTTTCTGACACCAGGAAAGTATAAAATTCAAAATATTATCCTTCACATACTGTTTCTTCAAGCTGAGCATTATGGGGTGATGCTAGAATGTTTATGTAAAGTTTATTTTGTTTTTGTCTTATTGTCTGCATTTTGAGATTCTGAAGTGTAATGTGTTAAAACGCTTTGTTGTCAGGAGTAGACTGTAGCCCCGGTGTAATACTAGTTTTCTTACTATTGTCTAAGTATCTTAATACTGCATTTTATGGGTAGCCTGGTGATCCATTCTCACTTATGGTAATACGCTGTTCTCGTTTGTTTCTCTTACTTTTACTTTGACATCCTGCATCCTTTTCTCTCCAATTAGCAGAGATGCACAGATAGTGCATAGTTTGTTTCAAACGATTAACAAACTATGGGGAAGGGAAATAAAGGGTACACCACACTCATTTATACTCCACACTCATGTAGGAGGATTTGTTCTATTCTTCAATACTACATAGTTTAGGTTTTATGGAAGGTGCTGCTGTTGAAAGAACTGTATTGGACTGAGTAGTTTTCTGACACCACGGATGTATTGTAGACAATTGTGAGTTCATAAATGTTCGTGGCTGTTCTGATTTTAGCTTACAGTTAAAGTATAACTTACTATGATTCTACTGTTCATTTTTAGGTTCTTTTCTCAAAGCTTTTTGGCTCTCTGAAAGAACTTGCATAAATTACACTTCATGCATGGTGCTATTCTAGTTTTAAGACTGGAAATAACAATGTTTTTAGTATCCCTTCAATTAAAGGGGTGTAAAATTGAGTAAATTCCTTTGATTCCTCTGAGTCTTTGTGAATAGGAGGAACAACTGAGGTATATACATAGATATGTTTTTTCCTATTGCCTATTTAAAATCCTATTCTGGTATAAATTCTAACCTGTTTACCAGTTTGCTAATATATTGTACGTACTTAACACCACTGGTTTGCACATTTGCAGTCTAGATTGCTCCTGCTTGAAACAGAGGCATGAGAAGTACCAGTGTCGCTTATTTACAACACTTGATGTCTGCATAAGTGTTGTATAATGTATTGTGCTGTTCAGATGCACTGTTTGAGGCAGAAATAAATTTCTAGTATAAGCACAACTTTGAGGCAGAGAGATGGTAAAAATACGGGGGGATGGAAATGAAATTACAGAAATTGTTAAAGACCACACCAAAAAAAAAAGGATAAAATGTACAGTACTGTGAAATTAAATTTCAGCAGGCAAATACAAGTCGAAAGCAAAATCATTCTCATGTGAAATTTACAGCACAGTATTAGACTTCTCATTTCATACCTTGTTCTGCTGTTTTGTCTAATCAGATGGTTTGACATATTTACACTAGAAACACAATTGTAACAATGCCTGCTACTTGTTATTTTCGTACCTATTCTTTCTAGTACTTTGTGGTAAATTTGTTGTGCATGTATTAAAAAACTTAAAAAAATAAGTGATACCTAGAGGAAAAAAAAATCTGATTTTTTTTTTTTTTTCTCCTTTTGGAGGAAGGTGACACTTATAATGGTGGGTCTTGATAATGCTGGTAAAACTGCTACGGTTCGAGGAATTCAAGGAGGTAAGCAATTAATTTGTTATCAGCTAAATGGAATATTGAAAGAGAGAGTATAATTACTAATTTTCCGTCATTTTAATCTCAAAATATTGCTACATTGTTTGTTTATCTCTTCATCCCATATTGTTGAAATAGAATGTTGGTAATTGTACCACCAAAAAGTGGTACAAGTGTAGTTGCCAAATTAAGCATGTCACAGGCCCCATGGTGTGAAGGCCTGCAGATGAGAGAAAAATTAAGGGGTCTTACCTTTGAAACAAGATCCTGATTTTTGATATCCGGAAAGCCATGCTAGGGTGACTTTAAAAGTAGGTGCTCCCAGTCATATGCTCAGGAGAAGTAGCAGAGCAAGCTACTATGTGCTCATTGGCCACTGAACTTGACACTGTGTTGAGCTAAGGTAGACCAAATCAGTGGTAGTTCAACATAGTTCCTACCAATCTGCTATGTATTTTTCAAAGGTAGTAGTATGGTGTAGAGGCAAGGTAGATAGTATGGAGAGAGTTACCTCTTAAGTTACTGCACCATGCAGCATTAGAGCCCTTAGTCTACCAAGACAGAAAAAACCAGTGCATAGAGGTGTTTCATTATCTTGGAAACACTAAGACTGAATGTTTAGAGTACCTTGGTGCTTATGTGCCTTGAGTTTACTGCTGGATTGCTAACTGTGCAAAATGCTAAATTGAGAAAAATTATGTTCTGGGTTTTTGTTTAAATTTCATTAGCATCACAGTGTATTTTTGGACTAGAGGAAAGGTTTTTTTCAGTAGCTCAATAAATAGCTGAAGGAACATTGTAACTACAGGCAACCAGTCTGTCTCCCATCAGTTGCTTTAAGTGAAAGTGTAGGACAAAAACTCTGATGGCTGTAGACCACGTTCTAATTAATAATTATTTCGCATTAAGGCAGTGATACCAAATATTCTGGTTAATGATGTGGCTTACATCTTAGTATACATTAGAGAAATTGATGGACCTGATGGTTTTTTTGGGTTTTTTTCTCCTTGTGTGCATGTGCTGAAGTTGCTTTCAGGTGACCATCCAGTAACGCACATACATCAGTAAACTTTATATAAAGTCAGTGTTGTAAGTGTGTGTAATAAGGAAAAGGTTCAAAAGAAGGAAATTGCATGTCTATGTGAATAACATAAAGGGTGGTTCTAGCGGTACATATTTTTTATCATTATTTATCTGCAGAAAAGCACTAGCACTTTTCTAGGCACTTCAGTAAGAGACCACTTGATTTTTGGAAGGTACTTTGCACCACCCAATGACACATGCAAGCAGGATATAATTTGAGATAAAACTTGTGCTTATGAAAACAAAAATTCTCTGTTGTTTTTTTTTTTTTCCCCTTGTGGGATTGTTTTTCTAAATAACTTTCATCTTGTGTAATAACAAGAGAGCACTCAGTAGTGTTTTGGCAGACTTTGGAGACTCCACCTTGACTTTCTGTTTACGAATGTTATGTAAGTTCACAGACTTGCTAAAGTGTGAATAAAGTTATGAATATTCTTTCATTTATATTCCTGAATCTTTGCCCTGAAAACTTGAGTGCTTTGTTATTTGGCCTTTCATTCTGTTTCAAAATCAACTTTAATGCATTTATCAGCTAAATGTGACAGTTATTTCTAAAAGTCCTTTTTTTCTGGGAAAAAAATGTGATAAAAAAGGGTATTTCTAAAGGGAAACTCCAGGAAAAGATAGTTCTGACTTCTGTGACTATTTTTCAGGGCTTGATTAGTGCTTGCTTTAGAAAGCAATTGTTTTTTTCCTTAACAGAGCTTGCAGAGATTAGAACTGTCAGTTAAGTCTTCAGGGTTGATAAAACCAGTATTTTTGCCTGTGTGCTAGTCGTACAGCCTGTAGGAGAAGACTGCAGTTATGATTGATGGATTTTGGCAGAAAGCAAATATATTACAGTTCTTGGGACTCTTAAACCTAGGCAAAGCAGCAAGGTCACCAAAGTCCTATTTGCCAAAATGGATCTGCAATTTATATGGCAGACCCTGTTTTTTACACATACTTACGGCTCACAGTGCAAAATGTTCTTCAAAGTAAAGTCTGCTGAGTTTTGAAGCTGTAGTTTTTCACAAAAGGGGGTCCCGGACCCTTGTTTTGCTGGAGTCTTGGCTTACACTGTTCTGGCTAAGGGGTCTGTTCTGAATTCCCATCTCAGCTGTGTGTAAAGGATTCACTCAAAAAAGGAATGTGGTAGCAGAAGGCTGGTGGTGATTTAGCTTTTGCACTACTTTTCAGAGCTCGGTGCTTTTGACTGTGCCTTCGTTTCCTTCTCTCCACAAGATGAATTTTACTGTTTCTCCTGCCTTGTGCTACCATGCTACATAAAAAAGTTGCAGAGATCCAATTAACTCACCCCTGCAGAGACAGCTTAGTGGTGTGAGGCAAGTGCAGGTTTTCATTGCCCTCCAGAAAGGGAGACAGCAAGCAAAAGTTAAATATGAAGCTATAGTTTTTTAGCATATTTGTGTGACAAACTAAAAAAAAACCCAGAAAAAATAAAAATAAACAAACAAGCAAAGGCCAAAACCTGATCTGATGAAGGGAATCAAGCAGTTTCCATCTCAGAAGAACATGGTTTCTGTCACTTCATCTCAGCCCTTGGTTTGATCTTTTGAAGCTGTTCTGGCCACCATGAGGGATAAAGAATAAATTTAGCAGAGTAGAAGGCTTCCCGGGTCATCATGCATTAATTGTTTTGTTTGTTTTCCTTCTCAAACTTGGATTAATACCATGCAAATGCTGATAACTGTTCAGATCGGAGCAATGGTGGTGAGTGGGAAAGTAAAAACTGCAGTACACTGAACACCACTGCAATTTAACTGTGGTGTTAAATATTAAAAAACGCATTTTTAGCTTTCCCCTCCCCCCTGGTGCTCCTATCTAAATTAATGTCAAGTAACTGTTTGAGACACTGGTGTGTTTATCTGAAATAACCTGAGGAGAGAGAAAATCTTAATGTAAAAAATATGTGGTTAGCAATATGGTGTCACTTAACAGGGCGGGTTTGCTCTGTGGTTTTAAAATACGAATTTTGCTACACAAATCATAATGCAAAATCCTCTTTAAATAACTGAGGACATTTTTTACTGAAGGCTTTCTCCTTTGAACTCTGACAGAATCTCCTGAAGATGTGGCTCCAACAGTTGGGTTTTCCAAGATTGACCTTAAACAGGGACGCTTTGAAGTCACGATCTTTGATTTAGGAGGTGGAAAACGAATTCGAAATATCTGGAGAAATTACTATGCTGAGTCCTATGGTGTAATATTTGTTGTGGATTCTAGTGACATTGCAAGAATGGAAGAAACAAAGCAAGCCATGATAGAAGTTTTAAACAGCCCTAAGATATCAGGAAAACCCGTGTTAGTGTAAGTACTTACATTAGTAAGTAATGTTAATAAATATTCTCCTAATAATCTGAGATTTTGTAAATTTTGACCTTCAATGCACCTTCTAAAGAAGTATTTATAGTATAAGCATAAAGTACACTAATACTACTGTAACTTTAGGACTAAGCAATATTACAATTAGTTTTAATAGTATTTCTGAAGTATTTATTTATGCTAATCTTAGTATTATATTAGTGTACAAAGCCTTTTATTTCTTTCTTTCTTCCTTCATTCCCTCTTGAGTTGTGCATGGTGATATACTGAATCCATTCACTACATCTGACATTAGATCTAATTTAGTCCTTCTCAGGGATATTTCTTTCTCTTCTCTTTCATTGGCAGTGGAAAAATAATAAGTTGGTTTTTTTTTCTCTTAACTCTTTAAAATTCTAATATTGCTCAAAATGCTATGATGGGTTGAAGGCTTCGCAAGTTTGGCATGGCAACATGGTGTAGAAATATTGTTACTATTTAGGCCTACATCAATTACTTAAATTGTAAATGGTTGATTATATTCTGCAGTAGCAGCAATCTCTCAGCAATAAATGTCTTGTTCATTTAACACATGGTGGTGCTGCTGATACATGAGGTCAGCAAAATCTCATTAAAGAAGGCTTACTTTAATAGTATTTGGCATGTGCTTTTGTTTCAGTGCATGTGTTTTAATTAAAAAAAAATTAAAGTTTCAAAAGGTCTAGAGACATTCTTTTGCAAACAGATAGATCCATGAACTTCTTTGCTTAAAAAGGTTTTGTCAAATATTGGAAATAACATATTTTATTAAGTTCAACCACACAAAAAGTCTTTGATAAGTAGCCTTTTGAAGTTACAAAATAAACTATGAAAGTTTGAAATGGTTTATCAGAACAATATCTCTATGTCTGGTGGGCATAGGACCTCCATAATGCAGTGATTATACAACATTTCTCTCATATCATAAAGAATCTGTAAAGCTAAGAAGAGAGGCCTCTTACTTTTAAGAAGTTGTGATGCTTTGGTGGTTTGAGGGTGAAACTGGCTAATCTGTTTTCATCAAGTGGAGCGTAGTTCAGCAAGCTAATAATGTATATGTTGAAGAATAGATGACATTTTAACTTCCATTGCTATTGGAATGTAGTTACTACAGGAAAGACAATAAAACTGACTTAATGCAGCTAGTTTAACTCAAATCTGTTCTGAAAATGCAACTGTGACATTTGACAACTGTGCAGTGTTTCTAAATAGATACAACTTTAGTTGTTGGGTGTTTTTTTTTAACAGAAGTCTCTATGCCCTAATCCTGTAATAGTGTTTATTTGAGCAGCTAGCTGTACCTGCAGAGATCCCACTCACCTCCCTGGAACTTGATCCTGCTTTTCAATCTGTGTCAGTAGCTAATCAGAAGGCAGAGCGTATTAACTGAGTCTAATGGTGACTAAACTAAGTTGGTTGATGTTATTGCCTTCTAATTGATTGAGCTTCAAGCCTGTGAACAGAATTTGCTCCTGCAGTCCCAGTTCTGTGGAGGGATCCAATAGTTCTTTGTTTTGTGGTCCCTGTATGAGCCTGCATCTTAAGTTATTCATTTTTTCCTGTATTGTCTTTGCTTTCTGTTTGGTGTCTGTGTTCATGGCATAGCTATGTTACTCCTGGCACGTTCAAATCACGTAAACCCTAGAATTTATTCCGATATTTGAAGCCCTTCTTATGTTGCGAAGCCTGCAAGTTGTGAAGCAGGAAGGCTTGGTCAGTAAGCACTAGTGTTTGTGGTGTGGAAGCTGAGTGCTTAGCAAATGAGATTAAACTAGTCTCATGCACTTTCCCTTCCCTGAAGATGCCTTTGGTTGGAGATGCAAATCCCTGTTACTCATACTTGCCAAGTGAGAGTTCTGTGTCATAAACTTTTTTCCTTTGAGTCTCTAAAATTGAAAAATGAAAATGTATCAAGAGCAGAATAAAGGAAACAGCAGATTGCCACATTTGTGGTGAAAGTTAGCATTTTTTTTGTATTATCCTCTTCTAAGGATGTTAGCTTTTTTGTTTTTTAATATGAGATACTTGGTATCCGCATAGCAGTAAGTTCCCTAATATCCTGCTAAGTTTCTAATTAGCACATTTTAGTCTATGCATGTACGTGTGAAGGCTAGTATTTACTGAAAACAATACAGTGACCTCTGAGTATTAAATCCAGGAAAGCTGAAATTTAAGTAATTCCCTGCTCTTCCAGTGCAGAGCACAATCTATTTCTCTTCTTATAGAATACTGTTACAATTTCATGCCAGAGGAGAGGGATTCCTTCTGTGATTTCCACATTCCACAAGCATGTCTCTGGTCTGGACCACTGCTTTCTTCTTCCAGCACTTGAAATAAACAGGGAGAAGCAGAAAAACAAGTGTAACTTGTTTACTTTCTGCTGTCTGTAGGTGCACAGATTTCTCTACTATGTTATTTGTATGCTTAAATACAAAGGGCTTATTAATTAATGTTTTATTAATTACTAATTATCATCTTAAAAACTAATAGAAGAAACTAAACTCTAAAGAAATGGAGTGAGCTATAACTTAAAAGTGTATGTGTGCTGAAGAATGATGAAAGAGGTATTGGTGACTTGATCAGAAGGAAATAATTTAAATGTTCATAGTGGATATTTGTGTGTGGTTTTAAGCAGAGATTGAACTGATGTACCAAAATGTCAACAGTCAGCACTGAATTTTAGTCTAATGTGATGTGCTATATGCAGTGTCTTGTACAATGGAGCATATATAAGCATGCTGTAAGATTGGATGCGAGTCCATTCTGGGTTTTGAAGGCAGCAGCAGAAGTTGCTGTATATTCAGGATCAGGTGTATCACTGTGTGTACCTAGCATCTGCTTGTCTTTGAAATAACCTGCTGGTTATGCCTTTTTTCTTTTTTTTTTTTTATGTACTTCTGGAAGATGATAATAAAAAAGACAGGATTACCTTTTTCTTTTGTACTTACGGGCTTTCATGTATCTGGACAAAATTAATTTTGCCAGTTAGACTGGGGAAAAATAAAATCTTTATGACTGGTCATCAGACAATTGAATTTGTGTATTTTGTAAAGGAACCTTCCAGTTATCAGGTTATCAATACCATATTTGTGGCAGTGCTCTGTAATATGTTCCTTATTAGTTAATAAAACTTGGAAAGGAGTGATAAGGGAGTGGTAGCAATGGTAAGGAGGCAGGCATTTGCCTCTGTATGAGAGTACTGATCTGTCAGAGTTCTCATCCTAATCTGCCTTTATACCATGGTCTACCTCAGCATACATAAAAGAAAACCTTGAAACAGAAATTGCATTTCCCTGTTAAGTAAATTAATGCTTACTAGAACTTTCATCCTGTTTTACTTGTAGCGTTCCTGGTGTTCAGAACATTAGGATTTAGACTGAGAAGAGTGCTGTTGTTGAATGCTTTTAGAAAATCAGTTGTTCAATAATAATTCCAAGAGGAAATAAAATACAATTTATATAACTCTGTACTAATGAATAAACACATTCCCTAATATACTCACCTTTTCTTACATACTCTGACCTCTCTCAGTAGTTCCTGAAGTCTTATTCTCCTTCTCCTTCTCTTCCCTTCCTCCATTCAGGATTTCCTCCCTGGCTGCATAAGCGCGTGCTTTGTTTGATTGTGGTGCAACAAGTGAAGTACTCAGCTGTCTGTTGCCTTTGAGAATAGGTGAATTGAATGAATCGGAACTAGTTTTGGTCTCTTCTACCCGTATGAATTTGATTTAGGTGTCAGCAGTAGGCTTACTGTAGGAGCTAACTGTCCTTGCAAAAATCCTAAAATGTGGTGGGGGAAAAAAACTTTTTCTACTCGGGTAAGCAAAATTTTATGTGGTGTAATGGGTAAAACACATGCTGAATCAGGAAGTTCCTTTATCTAAATACATCTCCCTTTTATCTTTAAAGATTGAAAAAAGAAAATAGCATATCCTTATTTACTTAACTGTAAAAAGATGATGTTATTTATTACTATGGGGTCTGGTTCAGCTCTGATAGTAACATTTAAATAAAAGTATTCTTCAGTTGTTTGCTGTTACATGATGGCAGGTTTGTCCACTGCTCTAGATATTCATTCAGTGCTCTGTAGATTCATTCAGTTTCAAGATTTTCTCATTTGCTGATGTGGAGTTGGAGTTGGGGGAAAAAACCCAACAACCAAAACAACAAAAAAAGCACACACACAAAAAGCCTCAAGATTAGAAACAAATTTCAACAGTGATAAGCTCCATGGTCACCAGGAAAGGCTTGGGAGTCTTTGACACACAGGTCATAATGAAAGTAGACAAATTAAACTTTTTTTTTTTCATTTTGAACAGTACAGTAATTGTGGTTTGTCTACACTGAAAGATTTAGTCGTTCACTCCCTCCTCTTCCCCCCCCTCTCCCCCCCTTTTTTTTTGTTGTTGCTTGGGTGCTGTCAGCACAATTATCCATTCCATACTGTGTATGTGGTAGCTGATTCACTTACTCCTTCTTGGAGAGAAACAATTGCGTGTCTTTCCTCTTCTTGAGAGGACATGTCTGTATAACACTGTAGTTTGGTCAGATAGTGAGGGTGTAGACCATACCTGCTTCAGCTCCTACTAATCATCAGAACATGTCTCCATCAACGAGTCTTGCACTCTACACGCCCTCATGCTATGTGCCAAAACTTTTAAGCATATGATATCAGTGTGAACTGTTCTTTCATTATTTTGGACATGTTGAATTAAAAATAAAATGATTATATATATCTAAGTCCTAAGGCCAGAGAGATGTCACACGCAGTCCACAAGAGATTGGCGTCAAGTGCTGTAGTGTTGATGTGACCAGTCCTCACCGGAAGGGGATCTCCAAAAGCTCTTCTCTCCAAACAGTGTACACGGGTGCCAGTCCACGCCACTTTATCCAGGGGCCAGAGCTTGCTCTCTGGCACTGTCCACAAAGACAGTGCAGTTATAATTTGTCACCCAGGTGAGCAATTAAGTTAATCTATATATTTGGAAGAAGAGGGGAAGGAGAGGTGGGAGAACAATTTTGGATATGTTGTCTAGCTAGGTCTGTGATGCGTGCAGTAAAAATGGTTTAATCATAATGTAGAAGGAGGTGTGCAAACGAGGCCCTCAGTTCTTTCATGAAGTACATGGAAAATTATATCCACAACAAATACTTTAAAATCTTTCCAGTAGAAGAGTAGGACATGGAAAATTATATCCACAACAAATACTTCAAAATCTTTCCAGTAGAAGAGTAGGTCCTTGAAAAATGTATGTGTTTTATTCGGGAAAAAAGTAACTTTTTTTTCTTAAAGTTAAAAATCTGGGTTTTTTTAAATGCTAGCTTTTCCCAGTAAATACACTATTTCTATTATTTCTTTGAATAACAGAATATTTCCCCAGATTATTTAGCAGATGTAAAACAACATCAGAAAAAACAAGCAACAGTCCTTTCTGAAAACCACTGGGAATTAATGTCAATTTATGTCACTGTATGTTGTCTTAGATGTCTTTTGTTTGTGATCGACTTTATACTGTGAGTAGTGCTAGCAAGATACTGCCGTGAATTACCATGGGTAGATGGATCTCATTTCACAGTGAAGAGCAGGATCCATTACTAAAGAGTTTGTGATGCAGTCTTCATCACAAAGTGAACTAGAGTTGGAGCCACTGGCCCACTCTTCCTTTGGCCATCCTTTCCTCCATCCCAGTCTATTGCGTTACGGTACTCCCTAATCCGATAGTACTCCTGTGCCTGTGGCAGCTCTGGTTTTTGCCAGGGGTAAGAAGGTCCACTGCTGACAGAAGAAAAGTAAAGGGGAAGACAACTCTTGTTCCTCATTCTCCTTGATACAGGAATGTACAGTGAGCCTGAGCACTATTTAGGGAGAAGTGGAGGCCCAATAGCCTGGAAAAAGAACAGGCTGAATTGTGCAATGTGGGCATAAGACTGGTATAAGACACTCTATTACACTAATACGGGAATACAAGACTTCTGATGTTGTTCAGTGTGATACTTGCTTCAAATTGAATTAGTGGTATCTTATTATCTATCACCGCCCATGTAAGTATCACAGTATCATGTTAAGACAGTTTTACTAAAGCGCTGATGGTATTGGCTGTTACTGACTCTTAGTACAAATGACTTGAAGACATCGAACTTGGCATTTTTTTCTTTACTGTTCAGTGTTGCTACTTAATTTATGTTTGCTTTGCTCATGTAGGCCTTGTTTAACACTCAAGTGCTTAAGTAGTTAATCAGTCTGTTATGTATGAGGAAACTGAGTTGTAGAAAGTAAGAGTTCTTGCAGTTCTTACATTGATGGGTCAGCATCTTTGAGACTTATATAGGTATGCAAGTTTAAATTTTCTTCTCTTAGATATTTTTTTTTTTCCTTCCTTTTATCAGAAAGGAACACTTAAACTTCATTATTATGTAGACAAATACTGGTTTTGTTTGGGGTTATCTTTGTGTGTGTTTGTTGGGTTTTGTTTGTTTGGTTTTTTTTTTCGCTTTGACCTGAAATGCTTCCAGGAGGAAATACAAGTCCATGTGCTATGGTTGATAATTTTGTACCAGAGAGATTGCTGGGCAGGTATTTCTTTTAGTAGAAAGCCACCTGTTATTTTGGGGATCAGAGATTATAGCTATTAATATTTCGCATTTCTTATTAGAACGCTAGCAGCTCTGCTTTATTTGTTTGCTCTTCTGCATAACTGTAACTGGAAGGTTATTTTAATGATTGCTGCAAAATTTCTGCTGTTAATAATTTTGAATGCTCAATATCAAATTCTCATTATATAGAATCATTTAGTTGGAAAAGACCTTTAAGATCACCAAGTCCAACTGTTAACCTAACCCTGCCATTCCACCACTAAACCATGTCCCGAAGCACCTCGTCCACCTGCCTTTTAAATACCTCCGGGGATGGGGACTCAACCACTTCCCTGGGCAGCCTGTTCCAATGCTTGACAACCCTTTCGGTGAAGAAATTTTTCCTAATATCTAATCTAAACTTCCCCGGCACAACTTGAGGCCATTTCAATGTAAGTTGTAGTTGATGATAATTACTTTCGGTTAATAGTGCCTCATATTAAGAAAAAGCTTTCCACGAGTCTTTCTGGTTTTCTCTCTTCTCAGTTCTTCTGCAGTATGTTATGTATGTTTCTGTTTTGCCATTTTCTAACCAATATACAGATGAAAACTACTTGAACTATTTACTTGTGCGTGGATAGGCAGTTGTCTTCCTGAGTATTAGTGAAACTCGAGTTTTCTTCCAGGATTTAAAGTACAGCTCTTGCTTAACAAGACCATGTTTACTTCAAAGAAATATATCTGTTGTGTGAAGAGGAAGGGCTATTCCAGGAACACATTTCTCTCTCAGATAAGGATGCTTGTGTGAACACTCCTGTATGGGGGACGCTGTGTAAACAGATGGTGTTTGTTGTTGTATTTTGGTTTTCTCTTCTGCCAATGCTGGCTGTAGTAATCCTTCACACGCGTACTCTAATGCCTTTCTTTTTAAGGGCCCGGGAGAGAACGAAAGGGTTATCTGTTACATACCTTTGTTTTTTAATAAAAGTAAAACCAGAAAAAGATGATGAGGTGGTGTTTCTGTGTAGTGCATATTTCTGTGTGTATTATATACATTTATATATGTACATTATATATGTTTATATACATACATACATGAAAGAGCATGTTGGCCATAGCAACATAGCTTATTGGCTAGTTTCTACTCTGTGCTTGGAATGCAAAGGTAGCTTTCATATATGTAAAGGGAGATTATTTAATGGAATAGTATTGGTGATGCTGTTATCCAATTTCGTTTTTTGTCGCTACTGTGTAAACAGTCTTTTTCACTTTGTTTCAGACCTCTGATTGTGCTTTGGTAACAGTTAATTTCTGTTGCAATTTTAAGCTGGGATGGAAGGAATCCAACTATTTATAAATATTGCAATGTGAAAATAGTTTGGTAGTCCCTTTTGATAGTAATTTAATTGCATCTAGTGGAAAAAAAATTAAAGACATTTAGCTCACTTAATATCTTGCAGAATTGCAGTGCAATTTGCTTCGACTTCTCCAACTATCCAGATATAGTGGTATTGACTGTGTCTTTGCATAGCATAAAGGAGTTCAGAAATACGTTCCTGGTTTGGTGTTTGGTTTTGGTTATTATTCTTTTCTTTTTGGAAATAACTTTTTTATCTCGGTTGCATTGTTATTTTCTGTTAAATTACATTAGAGCGCTATTTCTCATTCACTTTCAAAAGGGGTTGGGTTACGGGGCAGAAGCCAACCATTGGGACTATGGATGCACTCCGCATCTGCTTGCTTCTCGTCGCTGCAGAAATAACTGCTGGTGCAAAGTAAAGCAGTGATATACTTCCTGTCTTGTTAATTCAGCTGTTGCATAAAGAACATCTAAGTTGTCTTCAGGGATGGGTTGAGTCAATGGCTCATTGCTCTGGTTTAGGTACTCAGGGAAGGTATTCATATTTACTACTTTACGCATCTGTCTTGCATACCTACATGAGAATCCTAGGCTTCTACAATTAGCAGAGTTTCATGGAACCATTTAGAGTTCTCAAAACCCTCAACTGGTTCTTCTGGCCTCTCCTGTAGTGGTACAAATAAATGCACATCCTATACCATGTCCAGTTCTGGATTTCCCCCTACAAGAAGACCGTGAAGACAAATGTAGGTTATACTGTAATGAGTCCAGACTGCTCAGGTATTGGAGTGTGTGACATAGGAGGAGAGTCAGAAAGCTGTGCTTGTTTGGTTTTGAGATGAAGAAACTAAGGCAGAGAGCTTTCTGCTGCCTACAAGTAAGGTTTGGAGAGAACAGAACAAGGCACTTCTCAGAGGCATGGTGGTAGGATGAGAAGTGGTGATAAGAGCTGCAAGCAGGGAAATTTCTTTCTTGGTTTGAGCAAGAGATTGATCTGGATGTCCCCCAGAAGTTCCTTATTACTTAAATCATTCTCTGATTCTAGATTATGTTTGTTTCTATAAGGATGGCGTTCTATTTTTTATTATATTTTTCCTTCATATTTGTACTAGAAAAAGTAAGACTGCAGAGGCAACTGCATATTTAGATTGTCTAGGCTGTTGTAAGAACATATCTTATCACCGTGTGATAAAGTATCATATTCCCTTATTCTTACCTGCTAGGGGTCTGCCTATGTAGCCGAATAATGTAAATATGTCTATGTCAGTTTATTGACGCTTAGCTTCTCAGCAGGCTGCTAACAAATGTCCCTGCAGCTTTGGTGGCATGGTCTTCTGCTGCTAGTGATCTTTAACGTGTTCAGAAAATATCAGCTCAACACCTATTTGTAAGAAACACATGGTGGTGTTATTAAAATAAGTAACCCTCTGTTTTGCATTCTTTAAGACGGTGCATGCTGTCCTAATATGACATGAGCATTATTTCATGGTGTTAAGTAGGTAAGTACACACCTGTAAGGAACTTTTCCTATAGAAGCAGTATTGAAACATTCCTCATAACTGTTTTCTGACTTCTTGTTTGGTTTAGGCATTGGGTTCTGGATTGTTACTACCAATTCCTGAAAAAAATATTAGAATTTGAGCCAAGTAAATATGAGTGCTAAAAAACTACAAGGCAATTAAAACCAGTAATTATTACTTTATAAAAGGTAACTAAACCGTTCTTATGAATCCTGTCCTTGAGATCAACAAAATTTTCAATGCTTCCCAAAAGCACAGGTGGTTTGTTGCCACACTCTTTCAGCTTTTTATGTATGGAAGAACAAAAGAAGTGTCACTGGTGTCTTTGATCCTTTCTTCTCGTTCATGTGTTTCTGTGCAAATCGTAAAATTCAGGGACCGATGAAGATCTCTTTGCGTTCTTCTAAGTCTGTTTGGAAAAACAGATGCACTTTTTCCTGAGAGTTGTGTGGAAGGGGAAATGGGAAGAAAAATGAAGCAACTGAGTGATCCTGAGACTGCTTTATAAGATAAGTTTACTAAATAGGAACCATTGGTATTTCAAACAGTTCATTTCTGTTGTCATTTGCAGCACGGACAACACCAGCAGCATACTGCTTTGCAAGGGTTTTTTTTCCGATACTTGACTGCAAGCCCAAATTTTTCTTTAGAGATTTGAGTGTATTCTTGAGTGTTGTTCATATTGATTTCAATGTTGTTGATCATCTCCCCTTGCTCCTCCACCAGAACTGATATCTGCATAAAAAGTTCCTTTAAGTCTTTGATCTGGTTCTCCAGATTGACTAGTTCTTTGTGTCTCTGTTCAATCTCTGAAAGCTGGGCTTTGGTAATTTTTACTTCAGTGAGTAGATTTTCATTGAAAATCTCCCATTTTCCTTGTTGGAGCATGTCATTGACTTCTTCCTCAGATACTTCTTTACCAGCTACTTCAAGCTGACGGACGATAAATCTTCTGCACTTCTCCTGCTTAGCAGTTATAGCATTGTTGTATGAGAGCATAGCATTTAGGTAACACTGGGATAAGAAAGTGTGCTGTGAAGCTAGAATTCTTACTGTGGCACGTGATGGCCCATGCTCATTTTCAGCTTTTTTCACTGTTTTTGACAGTTCATCCAAACATTTTCGTATGTGCTCGGCTTGAATTTTTATTTCTCTTGCTATGTTAGATTCCTTTTTAAGAACGCTGAATCTTCGCATTGAAGATACTAGGCTTTTTTGTTGTTGACTGAATTTATGAACTTCCTCTACCAAATTATTTATTTCATTCTGAAGCTTCTGGATTTCGTGCAAGTGCCTTTCAGTTATGGGCTCTTTTTCATAAATAATGGCCTGCTGTTCAAACTCCTCCTGCTCTTCTTGTACAGTTGCATTGTTGTTTTCTCCAGCGATCTGTAGTTCCTTAGCTCTCAGTTTAAGCTCTTGGAGGCGGTCTCTCATGGTTTTTTTTGTTCAGGTTTTTTCCCCTCTTGCAACCCAGGGAGTTAACTCAAATATTTTTTTTTTCTTGTTTCACTGTAATCAAAGTGTAACAACAGTCAATGTTGGCAGTTACCTGTATAAATGAAAAGTTGTTTTGGAGATTAGAGGTACTTCCCTCCACACAAAAGTAAAGGAAAAGTAGCAGTGAATTGGAAATGGTAGGTACTCTGAATAAAAGTACAAGATAGGAGGTGTCAGTGTACTCCACCATTTAGTCCAGTTTCTGTAGTATTTAACCATAATCTTAAGTTTTTAATTGATCCTCAGATGGGTATGGTTAAGTCTTTTTTCAGCTTCTTCACTATAGTGTTTTTTCCACATACAGTGATTTGTAGCCCAAGCCCATTTATGTGGTAGATTTGTGGTGTGGCGTCTAGAACTTAGCACAATGAGGAATATGGCACGTGGAGAGGACTTTTATTTTGGGGAGGAAGAGATAAGTAACTCAAATTCTTATTTTATCATAATTCCTTATTTGATGAAAACTAATCAACTTTTAAATCTTTTTGGAAATAGAAGTGAATCTGCTGCTGCATTTTTGGATTCTCAGTAGGAAAAACCCACTTTAGCTTTTGAGGTTATGAGACAGACTATGTAATGAATCAGAGTTCTGGCGTGAATAAGCTCCTTTAGGCTTTTAGTTTAGCCACAGTGAAAAATCTTTCTCCATTTTCCTTGCCTTCCCTTGCCTGGGGAATTTAACTGATAGTAACTGAAGCAGTTAACTCTACAGCAAAACAGAACAACAGAACTCTAATAATTTAGCATGAAAATATTTGTAATGTCTGAATTTTCATAGAGGTGGATCCATATCACTAATGTCGCAGCTTGAAAATTTTCTAAGCCTTTTTTGGATTACTGTCATCTATTCGTACATTGTCATTTGCAGTCTTCATAAAATTCATGCAAATGTACTTTGTACACCATAGTGGGATACAATTCAGTATTGTTTCTTATTTAATAGAAAGTGGATTTAGTTGTGTTTTCTACCTTGGCTGTTGTGCAAGCTTTACTGAAGATATAATTAAGAGAAAGTTTCTGTTGTGTATATTTCAGAAAATATCTAAGTTCAACTAATTTTAATTATAGGGAAGAAAGTATTTTCCTCAAACTCTGCATGAATGTTTTCCTTGGACTATGATCGAGAAAGGAAAATTTCAGCAAAATGTCCAGGAATAGAAGATTATAGGATTTTTACTTCTGGTTAAGTCAAATGTGTATCTTTCAAAGGCTTGTTCAATCATAAGTGTTAAACAGTACAGTAATATTTTTGGCAGTTTCCAGAGGTTTCAGGGCAGCCTTCTGACAAAGGTGCATTTCTTCTTAAACCCCAATTCTAAAGTTTTGGGGTTCTGGGTCTTTTTGGGTTTTTTTGTGTTGGTTTTTTTTTTTTTTCTTTTGTTTTAGTAAGCAAATGCAGTATTGCTCTATAGTATCCAAAAGGATCCATCCAGTAGCCTGTCAATATGCAAATGGTTTTGTTACATTTGAACAGCTTCAAATAATGCTGCTGTGGTATCTCTGATCCCTGATGCATATTTAAAGTCCCTAAATAGATTTTTGCATAATATAAGTCATGGAGTTGAACAGTGTGAACATGTCTTCCACAGACTTAAATCTGGCTGTCTGCAGGAGGATTAGCTGAAAAACAAAACTTGAAATGCTACAGAGATCAATCGTGAGAAAGAATGTTGATATTCTACCCCAGTGTGTATTTCCCTTGCAGCTTTTTTTTCCCCTTTAGTGCCTTAATATCTGAATTTAATGTTTGTTGAATCACATCACGAGAATCCAAAAAGTCTGGCAGTCATTAGAAGTTATGGTAACATGCTGAGACTTGTGATCAGGCAAGCTTGCAAGTTATTTATTGGAAAACTACTTGGGGGGGGGGGGAGGAATGCAACATGTATTAATTTTGTTGTAGTAATTCCTCTTCACTGCCTAACTTGCTGTGTATCTCCTCACAGCAGAAGTCAGGCAATTTCTTCAAGATAACATTCTTTAGGAATGTTTCAGGGCTGCTTGGCACCACTGAGACTGCCACAGGGAAAGTTCAGTCTGGGGCATGTGAAAAGAACCAGGAGTGCTAAACAAGGCTTCAGAGAAGTGACCTGAAAATCTGTTTTAGTATAGCCTAACACATTGTTGACCGATGTTAATTTAGCATGTCTTGACAAGCCTGTGATTAAAAGCAAGTTATAAGGGCACCATTAATGCTTATGTGAGGTGGCAAGACTTTACTGTATCTAAAAGAATACAAGTAACTACTGAAAAGCTCTAAAACATGCATGCAGTCATCCAGTTACTCCTTCAGAACACAGTACAATTTCTCAAAAGGGCAGTTACCAATTTTTCATATGATTAATCTCCTGTGGTTTGAAAGTAAGTTAAACACAGGAGCATAAGAACTATATTTGGCTTCATCTTCAATTTGTGTATCCATTAATGATTGACAATCTACTTTTCAGTGTTTTGGGTGCATTGATCTTGAAATAGCTGTATTCCTTGGGAGCAGGGAGGGGAGGGGAAGAAAAAAAACCAACAGAATTGCAAATATTCTCAAATATCAAACTTGCAAAGAAGTAAGCAAAAAATACTTGAGTGCTGTTATTGGATTTTTTTTTTTTCTTGTTTAAGCATAAGTCTTACTAAGGAGTGGAATGTAAGCAATTGAACTCTAGTTTCGTATCTTGCATCCTATCGGGCTTGCCTTCAAAACCTGCCACTGAACATGCTTTCAAGAAATGTGGTTGATTATACCGACAACTGAAACACATGCTGGTTTCAAATAAATAAGGATGTCTTCATGACAAAGATAACCTTGGAAATTGTTGACTTGACTTCTTGAGCATTCCACAAACAAGCTTTGCTCATATACTGAGTCCTTGTTGTTGTCCTACGTGTTTGTGTATGTGTATAGGGGCATGTTCTGTTGTTCTTTTGATTGAGATGAAAGATCTGTTTCCTTGAAGTTTTTGTCAATAAAGGGAGAATAGGCCTATTCTTTTAGTTGAGTAAAGGGAATATGTGGACTGAAGGCACTCCAGTGACTTAGTGTGTCCCCTGCATTCCAAGAAAGATTTTAAAAGATGATCCTTCTGAAGTGATAAAGTAGCACAGCCTAACACATCCTCATCAGAATTTTTCTTCATTGGAGGTTGGAAAACTTGGGTTGAAATAGCCAAGAGACTGACTGCAGTAAAGGCAAAGCAAATCAGTATATGGGAAAGCATTAGCTTGTTTAAACTGTAGCTTCAAATTATTGACTATGTTTAGCAGTGGCCCTAAACGCTCTTACACACATAAATCTGAAGAGCATTGGTGAGGTCTGCCCATATTTCCGGTCATTCCTCAGTCACAAATGCTGCTGTGTCATCTTTTTATTTGAACTGTTACTGATGCTGAAACCATACGTTTGGAGCCAGAATCACAAGCTGCTAGCTGGTCTTTAATAAAAGATAATCTGTAGAAATGGAGTTGCTCTAATAATATGGCTGTGATAACTTAGTCAAACTGATGTGGCACTGTGCTTTTTCTGTTCGCACTTAGAAGCAATGTTAAGACTGAAAACATAGCCAAAGAACAGACAGGGCTACAGAATGGATTTGGGGAGGAGGTGGCAGGGGTAAGGAAGGGAAAGGAGGAAGAATCAGGCCCAGTTTTGCCTAGTACCTTAGTTGTACTTGGAATTCAAGGATTATTGATGTGCTTTCATACACGTATTTGGGGAGAAAAAAATAGGAATGCATATGTGGCATTTCAGTTCAGTCTCTCTGGCATACCTTATCTTCTAGAAAGACTTCCCTCCCTGCCCCTCACAGTGTTTTTACCATGCAGACCCACTGGTGATTAAGTTTGTATTTGTTCTTCTGGTAGGCGTCTTTATATATAGTTGACAGGTTCAGGAACACAATTTTCACATCCTCGTCAAATACACTTTAAGGGTATTGCAAGAGTCTTTGCCTCCTGGTAATTTTACTGTATTGCTCATCAGGTTTATGAATCTCTCCAGACAAACTGATGACATGTGGCTGCGAAAGACTTTATAATGACAATTACCTCAGCACACTGACTAGGGGAATAATAGATCCTGATGACTAGACCACTATTATTAATGTGTCACGATGGTAAAGTATGTCCTAAATTCAAAGGTAATGGAATTGATGGAAATGAAAATTTTCACATTCTCTCCTCCCATTTTTCAAGGAAAAAAAAAAAAAAAAAAAGGCAAGTTTGAAAGGCCCTTTTGCTTAATTGCAAAGCAGCCATATAGAATATTTTTCCACCTATCTAATTTATCAGTAGACCCAGGAAAGAGGGAGCCTACATCCAAAAATGAGATTTTAGGTGAGCCTGCTTTAGCAGGAGGGTTGGACTAGATGATCTCCTGAGGTTCCTTCCAACCCTTGCCATTCTGTGATTTGGGCTGCATTACGTTAAAAAGCATAACTGGATATGTGAAGTAGGTAAGTTGATCATATGGAACTCTTGTACCTGGTTGTAATTATATTTAATGGCTTTTTTTTGCTTTGATGAATTGTTTTATTTCTTCCCCACCCCCTGACTTACCAAAAAACTCCTGTTATTTTAATTTACATAGTTTTGTTCGCTACTTCTTGGTTATTCAGTACCTTCATTAAAATGCCTGACACAAAAGGCTCTGTTTGTATTTGATCTTTGATGCAATTTGCATGCCACCTTACATTTGTTTTAACATACTGCAGTCCGCCAGGAGAAGAGGACTTGCAGAAAATCAAGGGACAGAATTGTCTCATTAAGAGCTCTTTGAGATGTATGATCTGTGTTCTGCATCATACTCCTTTCTTTACCTCTGCTGAAATAGCTACTTTTTCTGTTGTTGTTATGATTGCAACAAAAATAAGGGTCAGTTTGTTTTCCTGTTTCTTAGTTATGAGTCGATTAAGGGCACTGTGTAGAGGAGGCTTTCAGACATGTCCCAAAGGAATTTCAGGTTACAAGTAATCTTATTTTTTTATTATTATTATTTCTTTTAATCCATTTCCAGGCTGCAGTGAAGATACATTATAGCTGTTATATGGTGCCAACAAACCTGTATAACTTATTTTTGAGCACAATGGCTCAGAGTAATGTTTGGAGTCAGACCCTGGTCTGGAACTTGATTACTGCTTTAAGTGTCTTTAAGTTTAGCAACAGAAAATTAGTGAGACACATATGCCATTGAAATGCCTACAGTTTAAGATACACAGTAGTCTGTGGAGAAAACCAGGGGCTTGAGTTTAAATTTGTTTACTCCAAAGTCTGTGCTCTTGTATATTCTCACAAGAAATGAAGGAGCTTGTTTGATGGTGTTTTGGAATCTTGCCCTAGTACCTGAAGATACCTAAGTAACTAAAGTTAGCAGTCCTGCTACAGGTCACATTTATTTTTCTTTGCTTAAAACATTTCCTTTAACTTAAATACATTGTAAACAAACATGCTTAAACCAAGGGATTATCACACAGCAAGGTGGTTGGATAAAAATATCTTCTTAAAGCACTGCTGTCTTAAGATGATAAGTCCTTGGAAAAACATATTTAAAAATAGTTCTAAGTTCAAGTTTCTGTTTGTGGGAAGTGTGGGAGTGGTTCAAGAAGAAAATACCAAAGGCAGAGAGCTTGACCTGTTATGAGCGTAGAAAAAGATGCCATTATATGTGAAAGGTATTAGGGTATATATGGTAAGCAAAATGAGTAACACTTTCAGCACAGGGGACTTAACTGTTAATGGGTATCTCATTCTTAATATTAAAAAATACTAATATGCAAAGGTCACTTGTATTTGTTAGCCTTTGTCTCTGAGGAAATAACCTGTAGCACACTGCTTCTGGCATTGCCTACTATGTAACACTGAGGAAATACAATCCAGTTGCTTGTCCCCTTGAGACAGTGCTACCCACCATAACTACCATAAGGCTACCCAGTGAACCCAAAATGACCAATATGCAGGAGCGTAGAGGTGGTGCATTTGAAGCAAGGTAGTTCGGGAGCCTCTAATTACTGTGAAATAGATCATGGGAGGTGGATGAATGTTGGTACCGAGTAAAAACATGATATTCAAATGGAATAAAACAGGTCTGAGTATTCAAGGAGTTAATAAGATGGGTAAGAATGAGTCCAAAGTTGCTGGAAAAGTGTAACCAAATCATGCTGCTGGAGTAAGCCCTCCAAGAGAAATGTACAGGGGGAAAATAGACCTTAGTTACTTAAAGTAATTCAGATGTTCTTGGGCATTTGGCCAGAAATCTGTAACATGATGATGTTGTAGGAGACATAGCTGTCCTGCATTGATTGTGTGGTGTTGCCTGATATGGGAGAGGATCCTGATACAGAAGAGAAGGGAGTGATACAAGGTCTAGACTTTAGCATTAGTGGAGTGAGCAAATTTAGCAGTTTGTGAATCATACAAGCTTTTATACTTTAAAAATCTCTACAAATGTCAGTACTTCCCTTACATGCCCATTAGAAAAATGTGCGTTTGTTCCTATTGTAATGAAGTATTTGGCTCAAAGATGCACAGTGAGTTTTGGAACATTTGTTATGAATGTGTGGCTGCAGATGTGCAAGACTTGACGAAAAGCATCTACCACCGTTTCCATGTGTACAGACAGCAATACTTAAGTTCCCTACTGATATTTTGGGTAATGGGAAGGTGGTGAGTTCATGCTTTTGCACTGACATAAGTCACAGTTACGGTGACGCATACATATGCACCTACAAGTCTTGACTGACAAAACAATGTTCTCAGTCTGCAAATCAGTTAAGTCTGTAGATTATTCTCTGTAATTGGTAAGGGAATGGAATATCCCTCGATTAAAAGCAAAACCGAAGAACTTATTTGATGTTTTGATGGTGGTTTTTTCACCTATTAAACTAGAGATTTACTGTCAGTAGTGTTCTTTGAGACACCTCAGAAATGAGCAGTAGAGAGAAGTAAATTTATACATTGTAGACACCTAGGTTTGTTTGTTTATTTCCAGCAAGAATAATACTAGATATCAGCACCTTCACTTAATTAGCTGATGCAAATATGATGGCCGCCTATAAGTCACAGAAATCCAGAAAGAAAATCATAGTCTCCTCTGCCAAAAGATCACATAATTAAGGTCCAAATATTGATATGTTTTACAGCAGTATTTGAAAATGTTAGGAGCAAGAGAAAGGGCTGCGACAGGATAGAGGACAGGTGCAATTCTTTCCATTTAATAGGAGATACAGTTTGAACTCCTAATTAATGACTTCCTATTGCTATAAATCAGTTTCAAGATTTTTGCTTCCTCACAGTAGAACTGCAGGCTCAGAATTTGTACTGTGCAACATCCCACCTACTTTACATTCCCATTTCATCTCTGTCAGACCATATAGCTATGTATCACAGCTTTGGAACTCACCTGTAATAATGTAAGGGTTTCCAGGCAGCTTTTTTGAAAACCTGTCTTCTAGGCAATTTTGACCAAACTATCTTCAATGTTTGCCTAGGTATTGGTATATCAAGGTGGAATAGAGTATAAGAAAAGATTCATGTTTACCATTTTTTAAAATCTCTTACAAAACTACATGGCAATATCATTTATTGTCATTGCTTTTGGAGTTACACATCTGGAAGCTGAACGTAGTTTTCTTGATATGAGCTCAGACATATCTTTGGATTAGAGAAATGAATCTTACATCTCCCTCAACTGCATGAAAGCAAACTCTTAATTGATGTTTGCATGCAGATAATCTTGTAGCACTTTATTTACCAGTTTTTCATCATAGCTTATCCTGATATTCAAAGGATTGTTTTGCATAAGAATTGAGGGCATGAAAAGCAAACTAGAGAAATGAAATAAGCTGGTTTTTTTGAGAAACAGCCTAGTGTCAATCAGTAAAAAGTTACTGATGGGTTTGTAATTGCTGTCAGCAATCCAGACTGCAGCAGGGCTTAGAGTGCTGAAGAAGGTGGTAGTTTAAGATCTGTTAACATCCACCATTTGGTTTATTTCAGTGTAGTTAAATACTTTTAACGGCAATCTGCAAAAAGTCTGCTGAAAGAGGAGGCTCGGAGCTTAATCTTGAAGTGCCTTATGGTGTCCATGGGAGGCCTAACTCTTGGCTAGTTCCCCTATCTGCTTGTTTGTTAAAAATATCAAGAATTTTGTTTTCTATGACTTCCTCGAAAAGTAACTGACTTCAGGTGACTTCCTGCCAGTAACTGAAGAGGAAAACAAGCAAAACAATCTGACAAACTGACATCTTTCTGCCCATTTGTGGATCAGGAGTTTGACTTTCATGGATGTTAACATAAGCAAAACATAAAGAAACTAACAAACCTGTTCTTGCTATACCTGCTGAGGCCTCGCTTCTCTAGGATAAAATATCCTACTGATTGCTGTCCGCAGGATTGCCCAGGAAAAATGTTAATAGATGAGAGATTGCTGTCCGCAGGATTGCCCAGGAAAAATGTTAATAGAAGAGAGATGAAATTTCTGAAGGAATAAAAGGTAGAACAGCATTTTTAAATAGAAGATTGACTGTACACTGAAGAATACAGCATTGTTCTTTCCCTTGTGTTAGACCGCTGTTAAACTCACAAGGTTCTCTATTCTTTGTTTTCCCAGGAATGCTAATTCAGTCACTCAAAGCTATGGCTTCTTGAAATAGCCTTAAAGACTAATATTCTTGATCTTGGGTAAATCATTCTCTAAAGATACATTTTCTTTAAGTTGCTTTTAATCATGTTGATAATTCTGATACTGTAATATTTGGACCTCAGGGATGTTTTGCTCTTCGTTAATTTTGATGGCCAACATGCAGGTTTGACCTAAAACTTAACCCCAGAAGCAGCATCTCTGAGACACTTTTACAGATTTACCCACCCTACCCCCCAGTGTGTACCCTTTACAGCATTTTGTTTTCAGTGTTATGTTACTGTATGAGAATCCCACACAAGTGGAGAGAAATGTGGAACCTGGAAAGTAACAGTGTTTAAAAAAACCCCTTCAAGTCTGCAAAACGAGAAAATAAGTGTGTGCACATACCCTCACACAAAGTATTCCTCTTCCCAAATAAACCCTTTCTGTAACACTTCTTAGATTTTTTTTTTTTAATGAAAGCTGAGATACAAATGTGTCCCTTTCATACCAGATTTTTTTTTCACCAAATCTTCTGGATTGTAAAGGAAACTTTAATACTGATTTTTTTTTTATTTTTTTTTTTTCCCTTCTTTCCTCAGTAATTAACATTTTAGAAACTGGTCAAGGAATGCACATAGTTTACATTCAGACTCTGTTTTTCTCTGGCATGTTGTCTGGCTTCTAAGAGAAATATTGTCACTGAACTGTAGATGTCAGTTGTGCCAGCGCACACGTACACTCCCTTTCCGCATTGTTTCCCATGACACTTAAAGTTCAAAAGCTCTCTAGTTGCTTCAAAAAAATCCTACTTGATATAAAAGCAGTTGGTGCCTACCTTTTCTTTATTTCTTGCATAAAGTAAAGTTTTTTACACTAAGAAGGTTCCAAATATACTTTATGTGAAATTGAAATAAGCCAAGCATGATTTTATATGTGAAAGCTTCTCACTCAGCAAACTTAACGTGATAAACCAACAGACGCTGTCCTGTGCTTTCAAGCATGTTTTGATATATGCCTCCTACAGGTTTTTAAACATGAAAAATTGCTATATGTGAGGTTCTGCTGACCTGGAAAATTAAAATCAAGGTCTATCCCTTAAGATAACTCTGACGTATTTCCTAAAGGAAGTTTTATGCCTAAAACTTGCCTCAAAACCTAGCATTCCTGTGCACAAGCAGCAGAGCTCTGAGACCATATTCACCCAGAGAAATACCCAATTCTTTGCAGGGTAGACATCTATTATTTGTATGTCTTGACATTTAGGCACATTTCCGGTCTAAACCACACTACACAGCCTTTTTCTGATATTAGCAACTTCATAAACATAAAGTAAAAGAGAAGTCTTTACCTTTTAATCTTGCGCTGGTTGCTCTCTGGTTTATCCTTCATAGAGGCACTCCTGAGGGTAAGCTTCTGTATAATCTGAAAAACATTGTTTCAGATATTTGCCTAATTAACGCGTCTCGAGTGTCATTCCTTTAAGGATTTTCTGCATGCCTTCTGCTTCTAGTTCTTAAAGAGTTGTCGAAGGGTTCATCTTCAGGAGCGGTGGTGTGAGAGAGAAGCTGACTCCTGAAACTACAGTAGACAGGCAAATTGATTACTTTCTACTTGGGGAATCTGGTTCTGCCTGTTCGAAAGGCAGCCTTGCCGAGAGGCGGATCGCTGCTGGAGCTGCCCGCTGCCAGGAAGTGTCTGGGAGCAGCTCCCTGCCAGGCAGAGGCCTTGTGAGCGGGAAGTGGAGCACTGCCCACCTCTGAAGCTCAAGCCTAAGTGCACGGATCGCTTTCTTCTACGCTGAAGCACGACAGAAAAGGGCGAGGTTGTTCATACATTTCCTCGAAAGAGGAAAAAAATATCAGCATAATAATACCCTATATCACAGTCAGTTCCTTAAATATATTTTAACTCCCTTTATAAGTTTGACCTAAAGGCTGAAGTGGGCAGGGGTGTACAGTAGGAAATGTATGACCTCTGCAAAAGCACTTCAGTTCTTGGGAAGCATAAGGTGGAGACAGCTATTTGGATATGCTTTGTTTCCACATACAGCACCTCAGCTGTGTTTTTTGAATACAGTCAGTATTGCAACAGGACTGCTGTGGAGAAAATGGAAGCTAATTGACCAAAAAGACAAATCTGAACACCTTTCAAGGTATTGGAGGTTAAAAATCAGCAGCTACTGCAAGTTATAGGACATTAATGTCATACTCACACTGAGCTATGCAGCTTACCAACATGTCATTCTGCTTTAGCTGTGCTTTCTAGAATGTGCAGTCCAATAACATAGTAAATAGTGCAGTTATTTAATCTTCAGGTGAGAAGGGAATAGTCTGTGGCAACAAACTCAGTGTTCAGAAATATTTTCTTTAATTAGATCTAGATGGATTGACAGCACTGCTGAGGAATGCTTTTTGAGACTATGGGGCAGTGCAGTAGGACTTTTAGACTGTAACAAAGATAGGTTATGTGAAAAAAAAAAAAAAAGTGGAGGTAATTGTTTCCAATCTTTTAATTACTTTCCATAGCTTTCTTGAATTTCATTTCAGTTTTTCCCTGTTTTAGCTTTGGCCCTACTTCATAGCTAAATACTGAGGGGACATTACTTGTTCCAGCTGGTTGGTGAGAAGGAATATCATAAGCATATTTAATATGTCAAAGGTTCTGTATCTGCATTGCACAACAGTTAGGGAACCTCTGCACTAAATCATACAAAACACTGTAGAAGTACTGGTTTTGGTGAGCTGTGGAAATGGATTAGCGAAGGAGGGGCAGGGAGGAGAATCTTACACTCTTTCTAGCTCTACAGGCAAGTCATCAGCAAAGTTCTGATTACCAGTAGGATGTAGGGGGGTTTGTCCCCAAGATGATGATAAATAAGTGAACATTTTGGACCACAAATAGTTAAGACTGGTTAAGATTGGACATTTAAGAAGCTGTCTTTCTATGGTGTCCTTCATAAACACTTCTTGAAAAGAAAGATTAGATAATGAATCATAGTGCATAAGGTTAATGGTGACAAGGAATGGGGTTTCTGAGTTGCAGATGCAACACAGCTTTTTTTTTTTTTTTCCATGTCTTTCTGAAGCTAAAAACTTTTGGGAGTAAAATAATTAAGAACTGAGGCTCTCACACTGCAATTCTGGAAAACAGGAAGGAATAAGGTTGTAGATCAAACTGACGTGCTGACAAGTTCTGCTAACTGTGGAATGAATTCCTATCATTGTTCCTTCCTGGCAAGGAGTATGATAAATAAAAAGTACAAGCTTTGGCCTAGCATTCCCTAAAAGCTGTATGGGTTAACAATGATGACTTGAGATTTCAGAAGAAAAACTGTGACGTCTGGTTCCAAAACTATCTGCCTTTGCATTCGTGGAAGCCAAATATTTGTGATTTTATCCAGAAAGTTGAATCGGAGTTCTCATGCAATGGAAGGGTTGCTAAATTTCAGACCAACATTATTTTAGTGGAATTCCTTTATTAGAGAGAGGCAAGTGCAAGTTTCAGATTCCCTAATGCTATATAAATACTCCTCTTTGCAGCTGTTGCACTTAGCTTGGATTATTACTGTTGTAGAAAGTGCAAAATAAGATTGCATTGTATGCTTATATTCTAAAATAGTTTACACTGGTTCAAAGCAAACAGGACCAGTTTTCCTGCTGAAAAATAGTAACTTTGAACAGGAGTAGTCTATTGCTCGTAAAATATTATTTACTATCTTTTCATACTTCCTAGAGTTTTACCATACTAGCCTTTGTTTAAAAGCAGGTAATGGGAGAGGAAAGACTATTTATCCTATTGTCACAAAGATTTTTTTTTTTATGGAAGATGGGAACGGCTCTTTTTTGACTTGGCCTCTTTTGTGAAGTTCTGTTTATTCCTTTTAAAACTCTCAAGAACAATAATTACTTCCTATGTGTTTCTTTTTGTCATTTTTGTTTGTCTGTTTAAAATACATACTTTGGATTTCTACCTAAATTTCTCTATTTGTTATTAAAATTTGCTTGTAAGTGAACTCAGAAAATAAATCATTAATCAACACGACTGCAAGTTTACTTTTTTAAGTTTTATCTTAAGGAGTACATCTGCTTGGCTAACACATTCTTAAATACTTAGGTAAACTTACCTTGTTAATCCATCCTACTTTCTTGGATGTTGACCAGTTTAAATCCATCTTAATCAAGAAATTGAGGTCTCAAGGATAGTAGAGTCCTGTGAGTTTAGTGGAAATTATCACTCGGATAGCTCAGAGAAATCCTCACAAAGCAAAAGTTTTTGCCTTTCTGTGAGAGTTGGTTGCATACAGGTTTTGGCAGCCACCCTTGTTTATTCTTACATGTAGTTTGCGATGTACCTTTTAGGGTTTTAGATCAGCAGCTTTTCCAGAGTCATTTCATATATAGAGGAGTTTTCAGTGAAACATTAAAATATTTGTCTTGATGAAAGGAAGTAACTTTCAATTCTGTGGTTAGAACATGGTATCACCAGGAGTTTGCTGAGGTGGAGAACTTCAGCATTTGGGATGTTTATAATTCTGGACAGCCCTCTTTCTTTTTGTAGTAGTTATTGGTAACAGTGTTGAAAGGAACATAACAGCCTCTGCTTCAGGGTGTATGCCCATATTAAAGTGTGAAATAATAACATTCGCCTTTTAAAAAACACACATTCTTTCCTGTAATGTTGGATGCAGTTACAGAGTATATGAAAGGCAAATCTGATGAACACCACCACTCCCCCAAGAACTTGATGTTTATCTTCTAGAGTCTTCTTTGCTATGTATCTTTAAGAAATAAGGCAATAATGGCACTTCATCTTACAGAATGTTTATATTGTAAGCTATGTGTTTCATACACCTGTTTGGTTTTGTTGGGGTTTTTTCCTCCCTCTGTTTAATAATAAAGTATGTTTTTTAGAGCCATTCATGCAAGTTCCTCCCTCTGAGTTTTAAGTCTTATTTACAAAGAGCAGGTTCAAAATATTACATATCAAATTGGCATTGGAGAGAAGTTCTGGATAGTAGGCAGACCCAAGATCATCATGAAGCTGTATTTTCCAGGGAAATGCACATGGTTTGGGACGTTGCAAATTCTGAACTTTGATCCATAGACTGCCAACAGATTGCACTGTATAGCTTTAAATGTAGATCAGTACAGTCTTTTACACCCATCTTTTTAGCTGTAAAATATAATTGCTTTGTCTATTAATAATTATTAAATAATTACTAAGCACCATAGTAATTATTTAATGTTAGTATCTGCTGAAAATAGTGCATGGACTAATATGTTTATTAAGTAAAAAGAACAGTTAAGAATTAAAGCTGAAACAAGGCATTTTCTCTTTTCTTTCTCCTTCTTCCCCTTCTTCCTACTTTTGTCAAAAACACAGCTTTCAGAGATTTGAGAATCTCTCTTGTGTCTGGGTGCCAAGTGTTTCTTTTGATCTTTTTTTTTAGGCTGGCAAATAAGCAGGACAGGGAAGGAGCTCTGTCAGAAGCAGATGTAATAGAGTCCTTATCTCTGGAAAAACTTGTTAATGAACACAAGTGTCTATGTCAAATTGTAAGTATATTTTAAGATGCTTCATTTTCTAATATATATGTAAAGCTTGTGATAAGGTTGGAGATTGTGCTGCACAGCATAAAACTGAAACTAAAACCCTGCAATCCCAGCTGAGATACAGTACATTTATCTGTTCTGCAAGCAATTCTACTGTTCACCTTGATCTGTTGAAGAAAACATTATGACAAGGATCCTCAAAGTGTACCTTCTGAAACCATGTAAGAACAATTTGTTACTGATGAGGTTTAAAACTTGTTTAATTGGACAGCACGTTTAGTATTCCACCTTTTTAAAAAGAAGTGGGAAATGGAATTTGCCTTTGTTGACATTCAGGTAGGAGGACTGTTAGGACATGATGTTTGTCTCATTTCTGTTCATAGCTGAAACCATCATTTAGTCTGAGTCACCATCTGGCAAATAGTAAGAACTTAATCTAATTCCTAGGACATCTAATTCCCAGCACAGTAATCAACAAAGAACACTGTTAGAGTTAGTTGCTAGTTAATATTTGTCCTAAAATAACTACATTTCAGATACAGTATTCACAGTCATGTTTTGAAAAAAACCCACACACACAAAAAACCGGGGGGCAGGGGGGAGGCAAAACCAGAAATCTGTATGAAAGCTACTTAATACTAATAAGTAATTTATACAGGTCCCTGAAGTTTTCTTTAAGCCTTTGTTTTAATCAACCAGTTTGTTATAGTTAATATTATGTTAACGATTTGTGGGCTTTACTTTTATTTTTTTTTCTAATTGCTATAAGAAACATTATAAAAGGTAATGAGAGTTATGCTGTTATTGACCAAAATTAGAAGGCAATTTTGCAAAACCATTCCAGCTGATATTTGGGCTTAAAAGTTTTTTTAAAGTTTTAAATTCCCTAGGGAGAGTTGCAAAATTCATAGGGTAATACGTATTGCTATTATTTTCTCAAGAAAGTTGAGTTCTAGCAGGGCATAGCTGTGTTCACTACATCGTGACTCTTTGAGTGCTTTTCTTCAGTCAGTGGACTTTGCACTATGCGTAAGTAGCAATCATAAAAATAAAAATTGGATGTTTGCCTTTTTTTCCAAGGGACTTCTGTGGCAAAAATATTTTCTTGCACAGCATTATCAGTATAAAAGACCTGAAAGATTCTAATGTATTTTTCCAATACTTTAGAATTATCCAATGTATGACGTGTTCCAGTAAAATGCAGTTCTTGTTCTCCATTTATATCTTGGCTGTAGTCAACAAAGAAACTAGATCACATACTCTTAAGTCATTTCAGCTGAAAGCAGATGAGAGTCTTACATATGCAAATGGACAGCTGCTTTACTAGGCCTATTAAAGGTAAACATGGTCCCAACTTATTTCAATATGATGACTCATGAGGTGAATTTAAACAGGAGCATTGTGAAATTTAAATAAAATTAGGCAAGGACCAAAAAACCTTTTGTTTGTTCTTATTCTTTTAGTTAGTTTTCTCTGGATCTTTAAATTTCCCCGCAAAATTTTAAAGCAAATGGAAGGAGTCATTAGTCTCACTGTCACACAGTGTCAGTGAGAATGACCTTCCTCTTTTTCTTTTTTAATAGGTCTGTATATTCTATATTTCTAAATTTCTATATTTTGTAACTGAACTATAGCAACAATAAACTTGGTGCAAATGGAGAAGAAAATTGCCCCAGTGCTGTCTATTGTTTTAGCATAGTTTTCTCAGAGAAACAAGGTATTATTGTCTATACATCTTCTCCTGATTAGGTTCTGCTAGAGAGTATTTTAGTGTTCCATAGTGAACAACACTCATATTTGAACATTAATTTAGACAAAGTAGGAATGTATTAAAACGCAAACTAGGATTGGCCCTCTGGGGGGACATAACAGGTCAGAATTTTTTTTTCTGTTGTAAATTGTACATACCATATCTGATTATGGTGCCATTTAAATGCTTGTCAAATTAAGAGATAATGCCAAGAATTTTTTAGGTGTTGACGTTGGAGAGTTAGTCTTTTTTAATCTTCCTTAATTCATAAACACAAATCCTGAACACAATCAGTATGAAATATCATTTCTTCAGGTCAAATACATAGCTGGATCTGTTAATTATTCAGAGAACAGTTTAAAAGACCCATACAGTGCTCCAAAGCATTCTGGAAAATAGTTCCGAAGAGTTCTTGAGAGGTCATCTAGTCCTTTTCCATGTTCTAAGTTAGAATCAAGCCATATCTCTCTTGTTCCAATTAAAGCCCATAATACTTCTCCTTCTGACTGTGGACACGAAGAGCAAATTATTCTTTTCTGATTTGCAGTTACGCCTTATGTTTTTGAAGGCTATTATCATACCTCCTTAAAGCTTTTTCATCTCAGGAGAACCACTCTTTCTCCTTCAATGTTTTCTTACCAGATGTGTTTTTCTAACAGATTTTGTCTGTTTTTTCTCACTTTGCTCCTCTTGATTTCTTCCAGTGAAATCCGCTCCCTGAATAGTTGCACAGTAATTTAGCAATGGGTTTTGCACGCATCTTCCAATAGATTTGCCTAGATCATGTTTCTCTTGCTTGCTGATGAGAATATGATGATAAAAGTTTTACTCCAATCAAGATGCATAATATTTTGCTTCACCCCTATCTACAATACCTGTTCTGATCTAAAATATTGAATTAGTTTGACAGTTTTTCTGACAAATTCACACTGGATTTTATTTATCACTTAGGTGCTTATGAAGAATCAATTTTTTTAGAAAAATATAAAATGGACTATTTATAAACCAGCAGCAAAATAGAACATAGGTATTTGGGGTTGATAAATTATATTTCTGTATACATGCATAGATATGGATGTGTCTTAGAAACAGGTGTGTAAATATACATATGTAATAGGTGTATATATATGTCCAGAGATAGACAAGCAAACTAGTTTTTCTGTGCAGTATTCTAGTATTTCTGAAATGGGAATGGAAAGAATGGAATTTGGTAGAACTTACGTGGTTTGTATCTTGGCAAAGAAAGTACCTACAGTGATAGAATACCTAAATGCAAATTTATTTCCTGTTCTTCTCAGTGTTTTGCAAACTTCACAGTAAACAGTAATCATTTGGCTGATTTCTTATTTTCAGTCAAGGAATGTGATCTGAACTGCAAATAATTTTCCCCTCCTTCTGCTTATATTTACAGGAACCTTGCTCAGCTATCATGGGCTGTGGGAAAAAAATTGATAAATCCATAAAAAAGGGGTTATATTGGCTTCTACATATAATAGCGAAAGATTTTGATGCCTTAAATGAGCGCATCCAGAGAGACACTACAGAACAAAAAGCATATGAAGAACAAAAGAAACTAGAACGAGCTGAGCGAGTGAGAAGGATACGAGAAGAAAGGTATTCCCTCTATAATTTCTCCTACTCCCCCTTCCTCCCTTTCTCTAACATACTTGATTCATTCCTCCATGAAAGACCTTATGGGAACCAAGCTATCAAGGATTTAAAGCTTAAAAGCCAAGAGTCCCCATATTAAAAGTATGGACCTGAATGCTAGAGCCTTTCTTTAAGCCCTACAGGTTTTTGCCTGGTTCATCCCCTTTACTTTATTCACTCTATGCTGGAAATGTACTGTGAATGAGAATTGCAAGGTAGTTGTGGAATAAATGGCCTTGCTAGTATAACTTCACAGGAGGCTAACCTAAAAAATAAATCCTATAATTTAATGTTAAGTTACCTTCAAATGTGTTCTAAGATAAACTTTTATTAACTGAAGTTAGACTTTGTGACCTGTATGTGAACATCAAAGACTAGATGTGAATCTTTATTTAATGCTGTGCTTAATAAACTTCAAGATATCCAGCAGGTGAGGCATGGAAAGACTTAAGGTGATGCAGGGAAGAGGAAGCAGGACAAGAGATTTATTACTTCCCTTCAAAGCCCTTTGTGTTCATCAGCAGCCCACCATGGTTCCTATCAGACACTGATGTGAATCATTTTACTGGAGCATTCTTAAAAAATTCACTGAGCACACCTGTCCTCCTGTCTGCCCTATATATCCAGAGATTTGCAAGTCTCTGTTACTGTGAGAAGTAACTATGAAGCTACTGTGAGGCATCTTGGCTTGTACTCTTGCTGATTTGGTTTACTTCAGCACGTATATTAAGCACTTTTTAAACACCTGAAATTTGACACTGTCTTCATATGTATTTTGCAAACTTACAAAAAATTCATATGCTGTTAGTCTCCCAGATGTCTCTGCATAGACAAAACCCTCTGACCATGTTGAATTGTGTTGAGTTTATGCCATGTTGAGAGGTGTAGCGAGGAGGAATGACTTTGAAACATGTCTCAAAGAGATTGTCTGATGATGCGGACATTTTCCATATCTTCTGTTCCCACTCAGTGATCTTGTTTGTATTTGTTCACTGGAAGAATTGGTTGGATCTGAATTGGATTAAAGGCTTAAAAGTTTAGCAAAATTTCTTGTGGCTTAGAGGAAAGCTAACTGGGAACTTCTGCTGGTTTTACCTATAGTTGAGGGCTTGTCTCAGATGTAAGAGATGGCATTAACTCTCATTTTGCTGTTTTGCATCAAATTGATTTTTTTACTGTAAGAAACAGGTCAGTCTTGATTCAAGTGGTTTCATTCCGTGTTTTAATAATTCCCCAGGCTGCCTTTTGTTCAGATTTGCTTGCCTGAATGTTTTCTCAAAGTGCATTTCCTCCACAATATGTTAGTAGCAATCATCTTGTTCCAAATGGAAAACCAGGGAGAGAGGCAGTGCCTGTAAGTTTTAACACAGCACTGGCCATCCCTTCCAAGTGGCACAGTTTTATAGGTAGATGGGTGACCTCCTTTTCATTCCCATCTGTGCCTCTGAACAACGGGGTTAATTCCTCTCTCCGTACTTGCAGCAGTAAAGTAGGTGTTACACTGACTTCTATGCCCAAGTACCATCAGATTGATTGTTGAAAAGTATTTGATGAGCGTATATTTTATTAATATTATTTAATACATAGTAATTTAATATTTCTTACAGAGATCTAGTACATAAAAAGTAACTAGCATTGGAGCAACAGCAGATTACTGAGCATTACCTGTCTTTCTGAACCTTTCTGAGTCTAGTTGAAGCAAGTATGGTTCCCTGTTACTACAAAAGCTGAACAGTCTGGCACCAGTTCTCCCTTACATCTATTAAGATGAATCGAGAATTATGAGAAATGGAGGTGTATTAAAAATAGAAGAATAGGTTTTAGATAGTCTGGCTTCCCACCACATAGTGGGTTTTTTGTTGTTGGTGGGGTTTTTTTGGTTTTTTGTTTGTGTGGTTTTTTTTTTAATTATTGAATACCTTGAAACAATTGTTATAAAAGATTACCAAGGTGAACATTTCAACATACTGTTGAACAACCAAAACCTTCCAGTTACAGGTGTATTCTGTTGCATATCCCGTCCTTAGACATTGCTTCTACTTCCTGAAGTGCTGGTTGAACATTCAGGCACATAGCAGTGTGTGTTTCTACCTCTGCCATAACGTGTACTTGTGCTTTATGGATGTTAGCCTGTCATTGTGATTTCTGTGGAATGTTTTTCAAACTACAGAAGCATATTGTAAATATCAGCTGGCATAAATTGGAGGATGAGTTAGACAACCTAAAAAGTGATCTCTATTATGTGAAATTTATGGCTTGGCCTCTTCATAATTCTTTGTTCATCCCCGCCTTCTCTCCCCTCCCCCCCCTCAAAAAAAAAAAAAACCACACCAAAAAACCACTAAACCAACAATAATATAAACACAACAACAACAAAGGGAAAGAGAAGAAGGAAGAAGTGTACCTGATGAGGAAGACCCTGAGCCTGGGAACTCTGAAAACCCCTTCCAGCCTATATCTGCTGTAATCTCTGAGGTATGAGAATATGTGGAAATCTGGATCGTTTTAGACCTACTACTAACAAATGTCTAAGAGGTAATGAGAAAAATAGTTAATTGAAAAGAATTGTTCTAAGACCATATGCACAGCATTATTTTATTTATATTTTTAAAATCTTGGCAGTCTTGTTTAGTGTGCATTGAATCAATGCTTTCATGTTAAGAAAATCCCCTATTACTGATTTGGGGACAAAAAGCTGTGTAGACACAGTAAAATAAAGGTATGGTAAACAGATGACTGAACACATTTCCTAATTAAACTATTGGATATTCAGGAGTGGAAAATATTCAAGGTCTATTAGTTACTTGTAAAAAGTGTTTTAGTGATGTAGTGAGTCATATAAAATCTCCCTGACTACTTCAACTATTTAGTTTTCTGAGCATAACCTGTTTTCTGTTGAAAACTGAGACAATTCATAAGTTTTCTTCACTTTGAAATATGAAAAGCATATTAAAAACCATGGTAGCACTTTCTGGATACTTAAACTCTGGGCACTACTTAACTACTTAAACTTCCTCAAAAAAGAGGAAGAAATTCAAGTGCTGTAACCTTTTGCTCAGGACTGTCGATGTTGCTTCTAAACCTAGCATCTTTTTTTTTTTTTGTCACATGACCAAAAAGAAAGCAAGAAAAAAGGCTATAAACCTAAAGATAATTTCCTTTGCACTTAATCCCCTTTTATTGTTTCCTCCCTTTCCTCTAGACAGGATATTAGAAGTTTAATTTCTTCACCTATTTGGAAATATTTTCTATACTAGAAGTGGGACAGAAAAATATTTTAGGATTATTTTGATTTTTAAAATAATCTTCCTGTCTTATTAGTCAGTTTACAGCATTAGAAGTTGTTAAAAAAAATCTTACACTTTTTGTTAGAATGAAAAACAACTTGAAAAGGAAAAGAAGCGGCAAAGGTTGGAGACTGAAAAGGCTACGATTGTCTTGAAATCGCAAACAGAGCAGGAACAAATGGATGCCCAGCACTTATCAAGCAGTAGCCAAAATATAAATGATAGTAGACTAGAAACATGCAATTCTACAACTACACAGCTTTTGCAGCATGAAGAGAATGAACAGCAAGCCTCAGATTGCCTTGACTCAGGTAAAACTGCTTCCTTTTAATGTGTCATTTAATGTTATTTTTCACATAGTTCTTCCCTCTGTCTGTGTTATTTTTCATGATACCACATGTCAATTCAATCTATTGAAAACATGAAAATGCACCATTAGGTTATTGTATTGGAAAATCTGCTTCAAAAAAGTGGTATTTGTTGGTGTGACTTATACTGTAGCTGAAATTAATTTCATTTTTATTGTAATCACATAGGTGGTCCACTTTCCATCAGTACCAAGCTAAGTTGAATTTCTTTATTAAAACGCAGAGTTTGCATATATTTTATGCTTATAGTTTATTTTCTGAAGCAAAATGTTGTGTACGTTTTACATTTCACATAATTTTGTGTTTAAGTTTGGACTGAAAATGCTGATGTATCTCACCCCAACAATTGTATTAAAAGATGATCTAAGAGATTCTCTGAATAGCTGTATGATACATAATGTTTTATTTCTGTTTGGTATAGACAACAATAAGAAAAAAAATAAAAAAACAAAATTAAAAAGGGGCCACAGAGTAGAACCTATTAATGCAGAGGACACCATTCCCAAAAATCCTACACCACCACCAGCTCTTCCACCAGGTAAGTGTACTAACAAACAATAATTGATGTCGCAATTTGTGGTTATTAATCCTTTAAAATATTCATTTGTGAATGGTGAAACTGGAATGGTCTTCATACAGAGATATGCTACTAAACCTTACTCTCTATGAAATCTTTGGTGCAGTTTCCCACTTCATGGTATAAACTTTCAGCAGTATTGATTTGATCTATTACGTGGGGGAAGGTGATGTTATTTCCAAAAAAGAGAGTCAGAAACCTGACTACTCACTGATGAAAAAGTTATTAAAAATATCAATATTTTTAAGGGTAAATCAGTTTATTTTTGAAGTATTTCATCATTATTCACCATATATACAATATATTACATACCTTTGGCATTTCTAAATGCTTTGATTTCTCCCAAAGAGAACTGGCTTCCATGCATTTCATCAGAATCAAGTGCAGTCGTGGCATGTTTTGACTGTCTTTGTTTTCCTTTAGTTGGCTGGGGAACTCCCAAACTTAATAGACTTCGAAAACTTGAGCCTCTTGGTGAAACACATCATGCTGGTAATTGAAAAGTTTTCGGGTTTTGTACTTTTTTTTAAAGCATTGTCCACTGTTCATTCACTTCTACGTTCATTTCATTCATCTTTTTTTAATTTCTTGATGCCAATTTTCATTGACCAAAAGCTAACCTTTCTGCTTAGTAGAAAGCATCTTTTTGATTTTTCAAGTCTTATTTCTTTTTTTACCAAAAAGAATAAGTTCTCTTATATTCCCTTAGGAAGTGTAAAGTGGCATGGGATATCAGAAGCTATTAATAAGCTGAAGTTATTTGCACAGCAGCATGCACCTAAATATTATGTGCCATATAACAAAGAATAACAGGACCAGTTACTTCAAGAGTCCAAACACAGGTTGCATTCAAAATAAAAATTTCAGTTTATTTTCCTTGTCCATATGTAGGCAGTTCATCGTTATCTGATGCAATGAGGACAGGAGTTGGGTTACCTGGATACTGGAGGAAGTCTGAGGTACTCAGCAGAGAGGATACTTCAGAAAAACCTAAGCAGGACTGCAAAGATCCAACAGGGCTTATTAATTTGGGATCCGTTGTGGATCTTCCACATCCCAGCTGGTTCTGCACTAAGCTGCCTGTTTGTTTCCACACTGATCTTATGATCCGATCTGGAAGTGCTAATTGCTTCACAATACTGAGCCCAAAGGGGCCCCATGTATTTCTGCAGTCCTGTGAAACACCTCCAGGGGAATTTGCTGTGTGTAAGCTGACTCCTTGTGTGGCCTCTTGAGATAGTCTAAAATTTCTTCTATCCACTGCTACTGTTTCCATATGGGTTTAAAAGCACAGTCTGTAAGATTTTTGTCATTGATTTGGGGTGTTTTCTAGTGAGAAGGAAAGCTAAAGACACGTGGGCACCTCTGAATTAAGTGCATTCTGTTAGCAACTCCAAATGAGGGACTGCAATTCAGCTATGATGAAAAGCCCAACATAAATATGATTGCAGAATTAGTGAGACTTCTAACTGAAAACTAGGTTATTGGTCTCCAAGGAGAGGTTTCAGTGATAAAGCTTGGGATCTGCCGCTTTATCTGAAGAGCCAGTGTCCCTGAAAATTGACAAACTGACAGGAGAAATAAGTTTAATAACTGGGAATGTCAAGGTGTAGTAGGCAGATTTGTGCTTTCTCTCTTCAATAATGACTGTTTTCTATTTTTGGAAGACCATGGAAGATTATTTTCAATATACTTATATTTCATCTTTTTCTCAATTTTGGATTATAATTTCTTCATTTTTCTTACTTTTTTATTTTTCAAATTTTGAAAAGCCAAGTGGAGACACCTGCAGTAATGTGAGAGGATAACCAAGCTAAAGCAATGGGGACACCTATACAAATTGAACAAAGAGAACATTAATTGAGGAACATAGAGAAAGGAGCTCAGTGTGGCCATGGTGATCCTTGAGCTTAACCCTGACTTGAACTGATTGTAGTACTGCACCATGTGGACACCTGCTGAAATTTTGAAGCAACAGAACATGGAGCTTCTTTACCAAATAATCAAAAGATCGCTAAAGGGGAATTAAGTTCTCTAAAAACTAGAAATTTATTTTCACAGGAGTGTAATTCATGTGCATAAAATGTAATTTGTAATCTTAATCACAAAACCATCTCGCTCTTTTTTTTTTGTTTTTAAAGGCATATAGAGAGAAGGCGTCAAGAAAGAAAAGCCAGATGAAGAGGTAGGGAGGGGAAGAAAGGGAAGGAGTGATATTCAATTTTTATCTGTGCCTAAGGGAGGTGTTGCATTTTGTAGCAAGAGAATGGTTGGGCCAAAGAGGAAAAAAAAACACGTAAGCTAGGTTCCCTACTCACAGGTGTGTAAGTTGGTAACCTGAGATTTGTGTTACTTTATTCCATTTGTAAAATAAGGATAATAATTAAAGTATTTTGTAATCTAACAGTGGAAAAGATGTTGGTAGGGTAACGATCTCTTGACGAGAAGTGTAACCATTGAGATCAGAGGAAAATTAGAGTGCTCAGAACTTTGCAGCTGAATTGAAGACATTAAGTGGTCTTTGATGAGATTTGGTTTTTTTCAGGAATTTTGAGACTCTCACAAGATTCACACAGATACAGAAAATCCTGAGAAAGCAAGAAAACACCTATTAGGAAAGCACAATTTATAAATGAAAAAAACTCTTCAAATGCATGGTCCAGCATTTTCAAACCTTTAGTTAGGTCCTGATATCAAAGAGCCTCAATTACTTATTTTGCTTAAAGCAGGTTTTTTTTTACTCAGACCATTTGAGAGCCATGAATAATTTATGTTGGAAAGGACCCTTACGATCATTAAGTTCAACTGTTAACCTAACACTACCAAGTCCATCTTGCACTGATTTTAGCTTGCTATCTGTCCCTGCCCGTTTTTGGTCACACAACAGTGTTTTTCAATGAGTTTTTACATATTTTGCAGATGGTGAACCTGCTCCTGCTTGGAAACTCATTCAAGTTTTCCTAAGACCAGTGGAGCCTACCTTTGATCCACTTTTTAGAATATTCCTTGAACTGCATCTTTCTGAAAACCAACTTCTTTTTGGCTCTCCCTTCAGCAGAGAAATAAATCAGTCTTGATTCCCCCCCCACAACTTTGCCCTAAATTCACTGTAAAGGTAGTTTTAAAAGTTTTTTTAGCCATCCAACCTTTGTGAAATAAAAAGGCCTGGTTTCCATACTGGTTTTATGATTAATTGATGTAAATGTCTTGAAGGCACAATTTGCAGTGAAAACTTAAAGGTTGGGGTTTTTTTTAATTTCCTTTAGCTGGGATTTTAGTAAGACTTTCTTTTGTCTGAAGTGCACTGTTTTTCTATAGCAGTACTGCATTCTGTTGAACAATTTGCTTTGAGAAACTGTTATTGGCCAGGGTGCTGAAAAGTCTTCGCATATGGGGCAAATGAGCACCTACCTTCATGTAGACCAGGCTCTAAAACCTCAATTCCAGTAGATGCTTTTGTCAGTACTCCAGGTAAAGTTATTAGCATCCGTAAGAGCTAGGAAAAAGTATTTAACGGTCTGCTTTTAGTAAGTTTAAGGAGCCTTGCTTATGCATAGAGGCTATTTTCAGGTGTACTCTCAAAGTCTATGTCCAAGCGTGTATCAATGGAACATTTAATAGCTCCTCAGTGTATGTCAAGAAACCCCCTTAAGCTTCAGAACAGATAGGACTTTTTGTAGTGTTGATTTCTGCTAGTCCACGGAAAAACACAGGAACAGGTGTTTCTCAGTATTCCCATTATTCTAGTACAGATCTCTGTCAGTTAGGAGGGCAGTTATTCCTTTGTTTTTGTCTTAAAAATGTCACAAGTATATATTTCAGCAGCAAGGTCTACCACATAAAATTGGTGTAGAGTGAGGTTGAAACAAGCTCCAAAGGTCTGGGTTTTAATGCTAGGTGTTCTCAGAGACATAAATCTGTCTTAATGATTCAATGTGCCAACTGAAAAATGTAAAGGCTCGTGAGCAGGTTCTTAAGTATATACATTGAGCCATTTTTGTGTCATTCTTAGCATAGAACTTTATGTTGGATGTTTAGGCAGAGTTAACAGGCAGTAGAGTCAATTATATAAATCTTTAATTATACACTTATTTTCACTAAAGACTGCAATTTTTTCCAGTCATGCTAATGATTCTAGCACAACACTAGGTAATGAGTGTCTGTTTATTGTCACTGGAGGATACATTTGCAAGAATGATAAACCTCTCTCATTATAGGAGGTAAAATTGCCTGTCAGTCCTAAAGTTGTTTGCCAGACCTCAAGAAACTGACTAATAAACACATCCGTTGTACAGGTTTTCATTTACCCTGTAAGCATTTGTGGCACTTTTTTGTTGCTTTTCACATGCTGCTGTAACACTCACTGAATTAGTTTTATTAAAATCAAGGGATTTACAGCAATAATATAAAAGTCTTATTATTTTACTGGTTAAATGTAAGGACAACTAAAACCTTGATCCTTCAGACAAGTACACATATTCTCAGAATACTGTAATCCAACTTGCTTGCTTTTTTAATTTTAGTTCAGGAATGCAGTTTTAACACAAGTTATTGCATATATAGAACAAGTGGAATACATTTTTCTTGGAAAATTCTGATTTATTAAGGCTGAATTTTGTGTTGGCAGGACATCAAGGCTTTCTTGGGGACGAGGTTGTCTGTATAAATGAAATTGAGATTTGAATGCTTCAAAAAGCTGCTTTTATTTTTTCTTGATTTCTACCTGTTTCCTCTTCCCATATTTCATTATATTATTTTGTTTGTGAAATGCTTTGCATGTACCAGTGTGCATGTTTTTTTTTATTTTTATATCAATTACAAATGTTTGAGAATACTTGTTATTCTCTTCTGGTGTACTTAATAACTTTGTCTTGAACAATTCTACTACTTTAAACTCCTTTACTGACAAAAGGAAATGTTGCGCTTTTATCTAAAAATTCTTAATATAGTTAGTACAACTTTCATGATAGATGCCATGCATAAATGGTCCCAAAATTTTGGAAGCTGCATATCATTACTGTCACTTAAAACTTTATTGCAGTGAAGGCTGGACTACATGAACATTCAGATTTTGATACTTCAGTTTTCAATTGTTATTTGTACAGTTTGGATGTCTCATTTCCCATTTTAGGGATGTTTACAGATTAACTTTGGGCTTGATCTTGCAAATGCTGATGAATGTATAACAAAATGTAATTAAACCCTGTTTTGGCCAATACACCTCCAGACATTTATTAGCACTATGTCTGAAAGTTGCTTGTAGGAATTAGCGCTAAACTTGTAGGCTACTTGGCTTTCATTAAGGAAGCAAGAATTTACCTTGTTTAAACAGCCTTTAAGCAAGGGAGATGGTAAATAACAGATTAATGTGGTTTTCTTTTCTGGCATTTCTTACGCAGATTTCTATGGAAAGCCTCTGCCCCCACTGACTACACGCCAAAGACCCAACGGTGATACCCATGATGTCATTGCTTAACTGGATCACACAAAGCATTTAAAAAACATTAGTAAAAATTATATCAGTAATGGTTTTTGCCCTTGGAGGAAAACTTTTAAAATGACAGCCTATCAGCTTGTCACAAAACAACTTGATGACAATTAAACATGGAGTTCATTCTACTGTACTTAGTTAATCAGACTTTGTCATTTACTTTTCACATCACCAGCTCTTCTTCAGGATTTCACATGAAATCAGGAAAGGTCTATGTGTCTGTGGATGCTCATAAGAACACGGTATTGAATATTTGTTGGGTTTACTTGTGAAAATATATAGCTGTAAACCTGAAGAAAAATACCTTCAAGATCACATAATACTGGGTCGTATGTTCTCACCAAGACCTTTCTCCAGGTGCTGCACAGTGGCTGGTATTTTTGCAGCTAATAAATAGTTCTAAAGCATTTTGTAAGATTTGTGTATGATAGAGTGAATATAGGAAGGTTATGCAACAAATATTGAGTATATTTTTCTAACTTTTTTATAAAATTATTTGAAAGTTTGAGTGGACACACATACCTACTACCAATAAAAGGATACTTAGAAAGCATGAGAAAGCTGATAGTCAAATGCATACAAGTGGAGTATGTTTGACTCTTACATTTCTCTTACAGTAGCAATATCTCTTTATTACATATGCATATTTTTTATTTCTGGCAATCTAAAGGGGGAGGAAAGTAAAAAAGGGAAGTTTAAGATAAATACATTTTATACAAAATTATGGTATTTGAATTGTCTGAAAGTTTTCTTATGTGTTGTTTTCTTTGTTTTGTTAACTGAGTTTGGCATAGGTCAAAAATGCAGTTGGAAAAATAGAGCTGAATATTGCATTCTCTACTACATCATACAAGGAAATAGCACAAAGTGAAAGTTTTGCACTAATTCAGTCATCAGTTCTGATGGAAAACTGAGTCAACCAGTATGCATATAAGCTCCAGCACTTTTTAATCTCAACAATACTACAATATCATCTTGAAAACAAAAGAAACTCCAGATTTTTAAGGTCTTATATAATAATTCCCTGTAATGTGTTAATTTTAGATTAAAAAAAATCACAAGTGATACATAAACAACAAGGGTTACAGTTGGATATATTTATAGTTAAATGTTCTGTATACGCTGTTCCTCCTCTTACACTGGAGACAACCATTGGTATATTGTGCAAAGGTATATTGTTACGCCACCTAGTTACAGCAAGGATGAAACCCCCATTCAAAGGTTTTTTGAAGAAGCATTACCTGATGATTTTCTATTACTCTCTCTGTCTTCCATAACATGTTGTTACAAAAAGGTTTTAGTAGATGTTAAAACAATGCAATGCATATATCCAGCATTCTGACATTAGAAATCTTTATCATATACCCCTTACAGCAATGAGTTACACAAATGAGGATGAAACAATTTGTGTGTGACTGTCAGCATGAGGATACTTTTGTTGTATTCTAACAGTGCGACACAGTTCAGTTTGATTATTCTCAGGATTTAGTCATTTTCACTTCAAACAAACACAATATTAAGTGGAGACGGGGAGTGCACAAAAGTTTACTTGTGCAGTCTCAATTTTACTGTCTTTAGCTATGTTACCACTTAATTTTTTTGGCTTAAAGGCTCTAAATTTGCAGGCTTTTTTTTTTTTTTTACCTACTTCAGTTTCTATAATGTATTACCCTTTTATTTTAACACTAATCTAAAATAAATTAATAGAAGTCTTTATTAAAAATAAAGCTAAATGCTGCTGTGGAAACAAAATTTGAGAAACTGAAAAGGAAGATGTTGATGCTTATGTGAAATGTGTGTTATGTGTGTTGTGTGTATGGACACGTATAAGTTTTGTTTCTGCTTTTAAAATAAATTTTACCAATATGTGACCAAAGTACTAAAAAATGTTTCATGCAGTTTTGTTTATTAATATGCTCTGTAGTTATTTACTACCATGTTTTTTTCAGTAATTTATACTACCTTGACTTTTTATGTGCTCAAGATGACATTTATGTATAGAATAAAACTAATGCACAGCATCAACGTGTTTCCCATATTATCATAAATGTGCAATTTTTTGGAAGCAAGTATAGTCATAAATGTTTAATGGCTGCAAGACTCGTTTACATTGCTAAAATGTACAAAATAGAGACCTTATAGATGGAATCTTTGCATATTTTTACAACTGCAATGTGATCAAATTTAGAAATATATTGATAGATTGGCACCAAGTTTTATATATATGTATACATATAAAGTGCTTTGATAGTGCACTTAATATTTGAAGGTAATAAGTTGCACAGTTGTAAGTTGAGAGGTAATAATTATTGCACAAATTAGACTATTTTGTCAGGTTCTGATGCTTTTCGTTGTCAGTAACATCACTTTCAAAATGTATCAGTGCATCCAGCTAAGAGTATTTGCACTTAAATATGTGAGTGGTAAGTACACAGAAATATGCTATATAAGCAGAACATTTTGCATCATCTATGTGCAACATTTAAAATACATTTTAGACAAAATATTTTAAAGGTAAGCTAAATATATCTTCTAAGATAAGGAATAATAATTTTCGTGAGCTGAATTAACGTAAAAGGTAATAGGTGCTTCAAAATAAGTCATTCTCATCGTTGTCTTCCTTTTTAGCCAAAACCTAGAATCCACAGAAGGAACTTACTTGGTGGTTTAAAGGTTTTAAATAGAAAATAATAACGATAATTGTGTTATTAAAGGTGGGTATATTTGATATCCATTAAGTTCAGTTTCACACCTGTGCCATGGTGTCTCCATGTAAATAATGCACAGTAAGCAAGGGACGCTCATATTGAGGTGAGACAGAAGCACTGCGATTTTAGAGGAAGCTGTTGAGAATCTTGTGCGATTTCCATTTCAATTCCACAGTCCTGATGGAGAATTGGAAAGCTTGAAAAGAATTACCTACAATGGACAGCTGATACCAGCTTTCTAATGGCCCTCTTGTGAGCCCCGGTTATGAGGATCAGGATGAAAGCTGCAGGGCACCCGCGGAGAGGGCCGGGAGGCGAGTGTGAACGGCAATCCTCGAGCACATCGGTCACCCCGCTGGCTGTCCGTGCGGCCATGGGAGCCCCCGTGCAACAGGCTTTCAGCCTGTGTTCTCTCTCACTTTCTGGGCTGTGAATTCTGCATGAGTGTTATGAAGGCTGTGGTGATTATCCTTTCCTTGAAACCCAAAGAACCGTAACTGTTCTCCAGAGGCCTATCTGTCACTTAAAAAATGGATTTTTCCAGTTTTACTATTTCAGATGACTTTTAAAATAAGGTTGGCAGGAGTGGGCTCATGACAATTTTCTTCTCCAGCAGAAACCAGTATTTTTCCTGAGAACAGTTACTTTTGCATATAATGATGTCGCATTAGAAAAGATTGGTGGACAGTAACCAAGCAGCACAGGGGGTTTTGCGTTTTTTTTTTTGGTTAAACAACATTCAAACAGTAATTTTTCCACTAAGATATTCTAGTATTCTAGTTGAAAGCTTAGGACTGTAATTTCAGCATGGTACCCGCTAACTTTGCCATACTGTCGCTTAGCTTCCTGGCTTCTGGAATTCATTCAACTTAAAGTATTTTACTATTTTGAACAGAACGTACCCCACAGTATTTCAATATATGCATCTGTAAATGGAGCGAGGAACTACATTTAAAAAGTAACTGTAATTTGAAACAAATTTATCTTAGGATAGAAGAATTGCTTTCTTGTTTGGTTGGTTTTGTGAGGGGCTGGGGGGGAGGGAGGGTCCTATTTTCTGCCCCTACTGTTCACATAAGCTGTATTTTCTTACTTAGGATTGCTCTGGCAACTGCTTTACAGTAACAAAACCTCTGCTTTCCAAAAGATTTTGGGTAAGTGGACCGTGGAATGGTTAGCAATCTATGTATACTCCCCAGGGAATATGAATTTAAAATCACTTCAAATTCTCTGCACTGCCAGGCTAGTGGAAAGATTGAGAGAGGGAAAAGCAGAGTGAGGATGAGTAACAAGAAATTAAGTCCTTACATCAAGCCACGTATGTGGGTTAAACTTGTGAAGACCAACAAAGCCAGGTGAGCCTGAATAAGGCAGCCGTGCTACTGAAATAATGATTCACAGATAAGCAACTAGATAATAGGGTGAATGCCTGCAGATGAATAGGAGATTCAGGATTGTGTAGCTTATACATACGCTTACAAATTTTCTTCAAAGGTAGTAATTTTGTAGATGCTTAGTCGGTCTTACCACGATGTTTGCATTTGCTACTGCAAAAAGCAGTGTCCTAAAATCCATCATGCACAAAAATAGTCTTAAAATAAGTTTCCCAGAGAGTACTACATCCCAGTAGCATTAATTTACATGATCTTCAAATCTGCATATTTTTTGTCCTAAAAGTCATGCTGTCCATGACTTTGATTTCTGTAAAACTAGCAAGCTTTTGCTAAGTCTGTCCTAATACAACAAACAGGGAGAATATTGTTTGCTTGTGTATTTCTAAATTACTATATAATAATGGTGAAGACTCAATTTGCACTTGCTCCAGGAAGCTGTGGACACCAGGAAGTGAACAGTTAAAGTCACAGTAACGGCCTGTCGTGCCTGTTTGCTGGGCTTGGAGGATGTTGAGATGCTGGTGGTGGTATTTCTGAACATTGACTCGCATTTTAAGACATTTCATCCATCCTCCATGCTCTGAAAGTGTCAGGGGACAAGAGGGCATACGCTACACAGTGTCCTCTTCCTTCGCTTCCCTTTAACGCAAGGACATGCTTAGAAAACACAAGTTTGCCCTAAGGTAACTTTAGAGGGAATATGTTAGCTTAAGGGAACTGTAGGCTGAGGTTATAGCGGAGTTGTGGAGGTACAATGGATTTTGCAGAAATGAGAGGCGGTTTGTGGTTTAACAGGGCACCCAGGCATGCACTTACGGTCCCTTACGGTGGCAAGCATAGTTGCTTGGGTGACAGAAATCACATAGGTTTGGACTGCTTTTTAATAAGAGGAACAGTAGCCTGCCTTTGAAAATGTACCAGAGTTACTTCCCCCAGAGCCAATCCATCTCTTTGGTCGCACGCGAGAGATACACAGGTTGCAGTAGCATTTTTACTGTTTTGTTGAAGTTCGTCTGTCTGTGATAGTGGTGTTGGTAGTGAACAAACTGTTTAGTTGAAGTCCTTTGTTTCTGATGTGTTGCACATCTTACTGGTTTCAGACATATTAAGCAACTCTTCCACTTGTAGGTGGTGCTGTCATAAAGCCCTAGGTTTAGGGGAAGGTGGGACATTCAGCGTACTTTTTTGTTTTATTGGTACAGGAAAATTAATTTATTTTCTTGTATGTTTTTTTAGACACAGAGAGCTGTACTTTTTACACCACATTTGTTCTCTATCTGTTAGTACAACTCATTTATCAAAAAGCCTTTCTGGTTTCCTTTCACAGTTGGGACATAGGAGGGTCTCCATTTTGTCTACTGGCGCTTTGTCAGGATCCTGATTGAAACATTTTTAAATAAGCTTTCAAGTTTGATGGTAATTTGCATGAGGTTTGTATAAGCATTCTTAGTCTTCGTTAGTCACTGCCTGAAACTCAAATATTTATCTATGTGATAGCACTCCCACCTTTTACCGTTGCACCCCTTTCCAGCCTGGATTTTCAGAGGCCAGTTTTTGGTGCACGGAAGCTGCCTGGGCAGCCGTTAATCAAAACTGCCATTAAACAAACTTGCCGTTTCCACGGGGGTTGCTCTTACTGAAGGAGTCGGCAAAGGCGGATGGACAAGCGAGCTTTGGGGGGAGAGAGAAGGCGCTGGTGGCTGTGGTGGGCTAGGCCAGGAGCTGCATCAGGAGACGGCCGGCCAAGCACGGCGCCCTTGCGGACGGGAGGGCTTGGTGGGTCCCCGTGCCTCTGCTCGGGTGGAGCGGTCAGAAGAGGAACTGCCCGAGCATTTCGGCAGCTTCACACTTTCGTGCTGCTAAACCAGTTACGGTTGGGGTCGGGCGGGTCCCCTGGTCACCGTTCCCAAAGAATGGGTTGCATGAAAATGTGCGAAGGCGTCTGCGTGGGTAATTCCCAAGCTTCCACCGGTATTTCCTTGCAGCAGCCCGATCCCTGTTTCTCTCCCGGAGAGGCGGAGGGCACCGGAGGGGGCACCCCGGCCTCCCCACGGTAAAACCAAACCGCCTCCTGGGAGTGCCTGGACAGGAGGAGGGGGGCCCGGACGGCGCAGCAGCTCTACCCCCCGCCCCCCCCCGTCGGAGCTGCCCTCCTCGGCCGCCCGGGGGCGCCTCGCCGCCCCGCCCGGTTCCGGCCATGCGGCTGCTGCTCCCGGCCGCCCGGCTGCTCCTGCCGCCGCCGCCGCCCCCCCGCAACGGGGCCGCTCCCCCGCCGCCAGCAGCGGCCCCCCGGGCCTCGGAGCAGGTGAGGCGCTGGCGGGGGGGCCGGAAGCGGGGCGGGAGGGGCGCTCCGGCCCCTTCCTGCGCGCCCCGGGGCGGGTGTCCTCCTGCGGGCTCGGGCCCGAGCACCGGGGCGGGAGGAGACTCCGCCGCCGGGCCCTGCCTCCGCCGCCGGGAGCGGCCGCCCCTCCTCTCCTCTGCTGGAGAAGGGGCAGCGGCGCCCGCCGGCAGGCCGAGGGGGAGGGCCCGTCTGTTGGGAGCGAAGCTTCCCAGTCGGAAACGGCGGCGTTGGCGGCTTGGGGCGTTTGAACGCTGCCGGGGGCGTTTGTAGCCGCAGAAGGGTCGCGAAGCCGCCCCGTGAGCAGGGTCGGGGTTCCCCTGGTAGAACCCTTGTCCCCGCTGTGAGCAGGCGCGCCCGGCCTTGAGCCCCGCACTCTGCAGCTCCCGTCGCCGGTCCCGCCTGCCGCGCCGGGGCCGCCGTACAGCGGCAGCTGCCTCCGGCGGGAATCGCTTGGCGCTGGGGAGGCAAAAATCAGCCCCGCAAACGGGCTGTGGTGTTTAATTAAGAAATTAACGGGCAACGGAAGTCACTCGGGGTAGGCGGGTCCTTCAGGTTCTGCCCGCTGCTAGTGGGGGTGTTTCTGTGCAGGGGGGTGGCTGGCGGGGAGGGCTGCTGCGTCCCCTTAGGGAGGGAAATCCAGCACCATTTGGGGGTTCCCTTTGGGGGTTTCCTTCCGAACCGCACAAGTTTGCTTAGAAACCAAAAAGTCTTCCCTTCTCCCCTCCAATAACATACACAATTTTCATGGGTTAAAAAAACAAAAACAAAAAAAAAAAACCACCAAAAAGTATAGCCAATGTAGCCAATGGTTTGGGCTTTTTTTTTTTTTTTTTCCTTATTCCTGGAATAAATTAGTTATTGCAGTGCTTTGTGGCTCAACTCCAGCTGACTTCCACGATGATTAAAATTAATTACTTTCTTTTAGCTAAGCACGTTGGTACATCTCGGCAGAGGTGATCGTAGCGCAGGATCATAATCAGGCCTTGCTTATTTTGTCTCTAGTATATTAGTCCCAGGAACCGCCCTATTATTAGCGTAGTGGATATGGAGGAGTATTATCAGCAAGCTTTGAGCCACCTCTTGACAGGTAGGGAAGGAGAGAGTACGCTAGCTTAACTTGTTCTCTGAAATTTCTGTTACGTCTTGATCGCAGGTGTGATGTGACCTTGATATTTGAGCATCCTAATATCACTGATACTAAGTTGATTTAAATTGATAAAATATTCTTTTAATAATTCTAGTGGGAGCTAGGGAGGGTTTAATTTGTTTTTACTGCTTTTCTTTTTTCTTCCTTTCTCTGAAGCTGGAAGATAAAACAAAAGGGAAACCTCAAAAGCAGATTTGCCAAGTCGTTCTGGATCATTTTGAGAAGCAGTACACAACGGAACTGGGAGATACATGGACCAGCATCAGGTCTGCTGTTTTGGGGAGATGGGGGAGGGGGAGGAGAGGCTCTATTATTTTTTAGGTGCTTCATAAAGTAACTTTGAAAGGAGTCATGGACTGTAACAACTGCTTCAGTTTATTTTCAGTTTAGAACTAGTATAAAAGCAGTAAATAACAGAAGACTAAAACTTGGATTTTTTTAGTTTTGTCCTTGATGCGATTCTTTTGGATGTGATGGAATTTCTGTTCTCCTGTATGCATGTGCACTGCAAGGAGACTGCCATCTTACGTGTTTGTTGACTGTTTTGTAAAAACATGGTCCAAAAAGCATCCCTTTATACTTCACAGCCACTGTTAGGTTTTGGGGGTTTTTTTCCTACAACTTTATAGTATTTTCAGAGACTGGGACAAAGATGTTAGGAGAGAAGTACATCCCTTGATCTCTTTCATTAGAGGAAATTGAATATTAATAACATGTAGAGAAAAGGCTTTTACTTCACCTGGGGCTTGGTCACACAGCTGCTAAAGAACTGGCTCTGGTATTGAGAGAAGACATCTTCCCTTCCCTGCTAGCTGGTGGCTCTCGCTCGTAGGAAAGCCAGCAGAAGAGCCCTTTGGAGAAGTTCGCTGCTTAGCTTGTATGCTTTTCAGCAGGAATTTTTACAAAAGCAGTTGACTTTGACCTAAAGTGCATGAGGAGCACTCCCACGATCAGTGTCACATTACTTTGAAGGGAAAAGCATCTTGCGTGATCAGAGTCTTAGAAACCATGTGATCCCTCTGAGTGGCCTCTTGGGTTTAGCCTGTTTGGATTAAAAAGTAGTTTAAAAAAAGAAAAAAAGCATAGGTGGTATGACATTAGTGTAAGTGAATCAACTTTAAAACTCTTTTGGGTTGGATCAATGCATGTTTTTCTTCTAGGTAGTGAATATTCCCAAAGGGTATTTTTTGAGGCTAAATGAAAAAATACTGAGACACATTCAGATAGAAAATGGGGGAAATCCATGTAAGAAAGGTCTGGAAAAGTGAACTGAAATACGAACAAGGGTGTTCCTACCATGTAAACTCTGCTTTTTTACTCTCTTCCTTGCCTGACTGGCAAGCTGGTAATAGCAGATGAGGAGAAGGCTGAGGTACTCAACAACTTTTTTGCCTCAGTCTTCACTGGGAACCTCTCTCCCCACCCCACCCGTGTTGATGGATGGCATGAGGGGGACCGGGAGGGCAAAACCCTTCCTGCTGTAGGAGAAGATCAGGTTCGTGACCACCTGAGGAACCTGAACGCACGTAAGTCCATGGGACCTGATGAGATGCATCCCAGAGTCCTGAGGGAATTGGCCGATGTAGTCGCCAAGCCACTCTCCATGATATTTGAAGAGTCATGGCAGTCAGGTGAAGTCCCTGGTGACTGGAAAAAGGGAAACATTGTGCCCATTTTCAAGAAGGGTAGAAAGGAAGACCCTGGGAACTACCGAGCTGTCAGCCTCACCTCTGTGCCTGGGAAGATCATGGAACAGATCCTCCTAGAAGCTATGCTAAGGCACATGGAGGCCAGGGAGATAATTCGAGATAGCCAGCATGACTTCACCAAGGGCAAGTCCTGCCTGACGAACCTAGTGTCTTTCTATGATGGTGTGACAGCATCAGTGGACAAGGGAAAACCAATGGATGTCATCTATCTGGACTTCTGCAAAGCCTTTGACACGTTCCCCCACAACATCCTTCTCTCTAAATTGGAGAGCTATGGATTTGATGGGTGGACTGTTTGGTGGATAAGGAACTGGCTGGATGGCCGCATCCAGAGGGTAGTGGTCAATGGCTCGATGTCCGGATGGAGACCGGTGACGAGTGGTGTCCCTCAGGGGTCTGTACTGGGACCGGTGCTGTTTAACATTTTCATCAATGACTTAGACAGCGAGATCAAATGCACCCTCAGCAAGTTTGCGGACGACACCAAACTGAGTGGTGCGGTTGACACACCAGAAGGACGGGATGTCACCCAGAGAGACCTGGACAGGCTGGAGAGGTGGGCCTGTGTGAACCTCATGAGGTTCAACAAGGCCAAGTGCAAGGTCCTGCACCTGGGTCGGGGTAACCCCCAGTATCAGTACAGGCTGGGGGAAGAAAGGACCAAGAGCAGCCCTGCCGAGAGGGACTTTGGGGTGCTGGTGGATGAAAAGCTGGACATGAGCCGGCAATGTGCACTGGCAGCCCAGAAGGCCAACCGTACCCTGGGCTGCATCAGGAGAAGCGTGGCCAGCAGGTCGAGGGAGGTGATTCTGCCCCTCTACTCTGCTCTGGTGAGACCTCACCTGGAGTACTGCGTCCAGCTCTGGAGCCCCCAGCACAAGAAGGACATGGAACTGTTGAAGCAGGTCCAGAGGAGGGCCACAAAAATGATCCGAGGGCTGGAGCACCTCTCTTATGAGGACAGGCTGAGGGAGTTGGGGTTGTTCAGCCTGGAGAAGAGAAGGCTGTGGGGAGACCTGATTACGGCCTTTCAGTATCTAAAGGGGGCCTATAGGAAAGATGGGGACAATCTTTTTAGTAGGGCCAGCTGTGACAGGACAAGGGGTAATGGTTTTAAACTAAACCAGGGTGGGTTTAGACTGGATATAAGGAGGAAATTCTTTACAACGAGGGTGGTGAAACACTGGAACGGGTTGCCCAGAGAGGCAGTGGAGGCCTCATCCCTGGAAACATTCAAGGCCAGGTTGGATGGGGCTCTGAGCAACCTGATCTAGTTAGCGGTGTCCCTGCTCCCTGCAGGGGGGTTGGACTAGATGACCTCTAGGGGTCCCTTCCAACCCAAAACATTCTATGATTCTATGATTCCAGGAATATCTATTGGTTTAAGTTTTTCTGGCCGAATGTTTGCAGACCATAAGAGGAAATTTAGCAAAGAGCACTTGTAATTGCATTTTACAGTGTTGGCTGGAATAACCATCGCTATGCCAACGTGATTCTTTTTGTTGTGATATTTACAACTAATATTACAGATGTTCTCTGTCCCTAGGGAGGTACTTTGTAGTCAGAAAGAGCATTATGCTTCATAATGTGTAACTTCTACAGTCATTTGTTAAAGAATTAGGAAAAACAGAGAACATCTTGTTTAAGGAGTTGTTAGTGTTTTAAATGCAATAATTGGAGAAAACGGTGGCTTGATTTCCTATCAAAATGGTTTCCCTGCCTACTTTTCTTAAGCGTATCTAATAAAAATTATTCCTTTTTTGAACGTAACCGGAATCATCCCACGGTGATGTTGTTACCCTTATGTAAGAAAAGGCTTCCTCTGCTACAGAAAGCTCGTTTTGTTTGCCGAGTTATTAAACAGCTCTGCCTTTTTTCAATCTAGAGATGTACTCACGTACCCATTGTGCTGGCAGTACGCCGTCCTGCTTAACAAGTTCAGCCCGTCCCCTCAACTGGAGGACACCTTGCGTGTGGAGGGGTATCGCCCTGCCTTTCAAGGACTTCTGCCCTATCTACCAGCATCGCTGAAGTGTTACATCAGGAGAACTCCTGGGAGATTCCCTGCACAAAAGCACCAGGCTGGTAGACTGAAAGAGTATTACCTGCTGAATGCCGCTTCGCTGTTGCCAGTGTTGGCGTTAGAAGTGAAAGATGGGGAAGATGTTTTGGATCTCTGTGCTGCACCAGGGGGTAAATCGGTAGCTATGCTGCAGTGTGCCTATCCAGGTAACGTACCGAGGTGCTGCTAGAAGCTGATCCCTGGCTTTCTGCCTGGGCTGTTTTACTTGTGCCTGTGTTCTGTGCGAGATTTGGATTGTGGGCAAAAAACCAAACAACAGTTTATATTCTGAGTAGTTCGATGCTGTTTAGTAAGGTTTTTATGAAGTCTGTTCACCTAAAAGAGGATGAAAAATGCGGTAGTTTTTAAATACAGGCTACTGCAGACAGACAGACAAAAGTGGAGTAGCCCTATGTTTTTCTTCCTCTACTGGTTCCCTTGTTGTTAATTCTTGAGAAGTTACTTAAAATCATGTAGATTTCTTGGCACAGGGAAGTAAATAATCTGTAATCTTAGAATATTTGTACTTTATTCTTCTCTTTTGCTGCCTCTCTGGCCAGTGCTATGTAAGTAGTGTAAGTAAATTTAAGCGTACTGATGTAAAATGGAGCATAACAAATTAAATGTGTAAGATGTAGGCAGAGGGAGAAAGCTTATGATGAGGAATTGGTCTATATCAGTATTTAATAAGCTCTGTGTCTCAATCCAATTAGATGTTGCAGAAGGGCGCTAAGATAATCACAGTGTTTAGAAGGCAACAGCAAGCAGCAGCTCAGTTCTTCCAGGCCAGGGACTTAAAGCAAGCTGTGATTGCTGTTTCCAAGTTGATATGTTAGCTTGGGTAGTAATTGTCTCAAAATGTTCACAGCACCTTATGTTCTTGCTGATGAGACCATTACTATAACCACCTGCACCTGTTGATTACAGCTGGTTCTCCCTCCCTCTTCTAGAGGAATGAGGTGATGCCAATGAGGTAAATTAAATATAGGTTGTCCTTTCAAAAGGTTTTAGAAAAACACCACTTTTATCCCATGGGTGCTTCTGAAGATACCAAATTGTTGTGGGGAATGTAAGATGGAAGGAACTTGATTCTTAATATACCTCAATGAATGCTAAGGTGTGCTGTATTGCGTGTGGCAAACATAGTGTAGGACAACCTGTGGAGACATGAAAAGAGAAATGTTATTAAATTAGAAAATGGGACTAAGAGGAAAAAATACCATGCTGTGTTTCTGGTCTGGGTACAAGCAACAGCAGGGTTTGGTCTGAAGGGGTAACTACTCTGGCTACATTGTTAAAAGTAAGTGCAACCCAAAGGCTTTTGTTAAAACACTTCTAGCTTAAATTTCAAGTAAATAAGTGGTTGGACTGCTCAGCTTAGGATACACAAAACTGGTGTTTTATTTATTTAAAAGGCAATGAATTAATTAATAATGGGCAGGTACTTCATTTAGACAATGGCACAAGGAGCCCAGAAGGGCACTCACTTAGCACTGGTCTTTGGATATGGATCATGTTTAAAGTTTGTTTTACTGTGGAAGTCTGTTGCTACAGTAAGTATTAGCTAGTAAATATTTGTGGATTGCTCTGTAGGAGCACCTTGAAATCTACTCGGGTTTATAAAAATTCAACAGTGTTATAAAATGTGCAATAACATAAGCATATAAGGTGTAAACTCTATGGCAGACATGGCAAAACAGTAGAACTCATGAAATCGGTGTAACTCCTTATATTTGAAATAAAACAAAGCAGAAAAACATAAAGACATATTTTAGGGTGTTTACTTCATTTTTTTTAATTTTCTAAGGTCAGTTTCACTGTAATGAATATGATGATTTGAGGTCAAGATGGTTGAAACAGACAATAGAATCCTTCATCCCGGATCCTTTGATTAACTTAATAATGGTCTCTAAACTGGATGGTAGGCAGATTGGAGATCTTAAGCCTGGATTATATGACAAGGTAACATTATTACTTAGCAAGTGATATTTCTGAATTCTGCTACTTTTTCTTACTATGCTGCTCTCTTTTTAATTTTATTTTTTTTTCTGCCCCCCCTCCCCCCAATATGTGACCTACCAAGGGGAACCAAGGTCATGTACAGGATTTACAGAGCCTCAGGAATCACTTTATGAAGCCTGTTATGCATTTATTTCTGTGTTAGATTATGTTACCCATTTAGCCTTGGTAGTGAATTCTGAAGACCTTGTAGCTGTGTTCTTTGCATGATGTGTAATTTGGAAGGGGGAGAACAAGGGGGAGCTATTCAAGTAGAGGGTACTTTCAGAGAAGTAATCTCCCCTCTCCCCCTTCCCCCCCCCGCCCTCCCCCCAGTAACTCCATAAAAACATCTCAAAATAGTAATTAGATTGTTTCTGCCCCTAAAATGGAAAAATGAAAAGGGTGTTCTAAGTGTTTGCAAAAGTAAGTTGAGTAGATTTTTGGCACACAGTGTTCAGAAAGTGAATATCTTTATTGTGAATTGTCTTATTTGCTCTTATTGTATAGGTACTGGTGGATGCTCCTTGTTCAAATGACAGAAGTTGGCTATTTTCTTCTGATACTCAGCAAGCTACACTTAGGCTAATACAAAGGAAGAAGTTATCATCTCTACAATTCCAGCTGCTAAGGTGAGAAGTGCAAAGGAAAGCTATTAAAGGAGCTTTTCATAATTAATAAAAATGACATGGGGGCAAGATTTGTCATGTTTAATAACCAGAACCAGGTTTCACCATGTGAAAAGAATGTGAAGAATGTGTTGCAATGCTGTTCAGAATAAACAGCCGATGTAGGTTAATGTGAATATGGAAATTTATATAGGGTAATATAATCAGTGATGCCTAGGTCCTCTGTTACCATGCTGCTGTACAAGTCCTCTTACCTTGCTTTTTCACATACATGGCCATTTTCAGATGACTCAGAACAGTCTGGTACCGTATCAAAATATTTTTGGTGGACAGAGTTAAGATGGTTTCATATATATTTCTCAGATGAAGCAAAAACACGTATATGACTCTTAATAATGTTGTTCTTAGCTGTGAAAGTAGTCTATAAACCTGCAAAGCTGGGCATTCTTCCCCAAACTCCTTTTGTTCTTTCACAGAATTGTCCCTTACGGTTCCTTATTACCGTCTTTTTTGATAACTGAGCTGTAAGTCAGGACTGGTTACCAAACACAACTTAAATCATTAGTTAATGCTGCTCTAAAATTTGCTTTTGGGACCGTTTATATGAAGAGAGTGAGTCCACTATTGCACATGCTTACATGCTGCTTGAATTTACTACCCATTTGACTACTTGTAGCACAGAAAGACTACTGATCATAATTGATAGGGTAAAAAAAAATAAGGGAATGTGGCGTTTGGTGGGGGAGAGAGGATTGTTTGTTTTATTTTTCAAGAACATCAACCCAGTAATCCAAATCAAGGTTGTCCTGTATTATGCTTTTTAATGATACCAGCCATAGGCTAGCATTTCTGAAGCATTTCAAACTCTACAGTTTTGCTCTTTGGGGAAAAAAAATAGGACTTCCCAATAATACCTTCTAGACTTGAGTGGTTTTTGCAGAGTAACAGTCATGCCTCAAGTCCATCTGTCAAAGCAAATTGAGGGAAAAATAACATATTATAAAAAAGGAAAAGAAAGTTTTTATGGAAAGTTTCCATTGCAGTGGTTCAAGATAGTTTTGCATGACTTCCAGTTGAAAAAGGCCTAGCAGAAGCCTATGATTTATAACAGAAATATGAGTATCTTATTGCAGTAATGTATCATGTCACCCGTTTCCTTTGAAGAAATCAATCACATTTAAAACACTGACCCGTTTCAGTTTTCTCTTTTCAGTATTTGACATATAAAATCCAATTTGTGAACCTCTACCAAAAGAAAGCATATATCATGCAGAGAAATTTTGAGAATTTGCATAAAACGCTCCAGATTGTAATCCTGAAGTGGAGAACTCATGACAGCAGGTACCTTGTTTTTTAAAAAAGGAGACATTCCTGCCAGCCCAAATCATATTTAATTGAATTATTCCTAAATCAAGGAAAGAACTTTGCTTCTGTTGAAAGTATACCTTACTATAGCAACAGCAATAAGAATTAGATATGCAAATACAAAATACTTTAGATAGGTAAATTGAAGTAAAAGGATGGTAATTTCAATTTCATTGCTCAGCATAGGTCTGAGTATTTCTGTAGATTGACCAATCTATTGTTATGTGCACTGGAATTTTTTTTTTGTCTTGATTTTTAAAGATTTTGGAGCATATGAAATAAATGGTTAGGTTCAAGAGTTAGAGATTACAAGTGTTATCGGGTAAGATATTTGACATATACTTAGTAAATGGTATAGCTGTCCATTCTATTTTTATTGTTCCTTTTATCTGATCACTTTAGAATTAATTTCCAAGACTAAAGACATCTTGGGTCCCATGTGAAAGGGAAAAAGGAAATGATAAACTGAGACCAGGAAAGGCTAAGCGATTCATGCAAGCGCATTAGAAGTTGGGCGAAACTAAAGTTGTGGAATGCTACCCTATTCAAGTCTCTGGTTTATGACTAAGGTGCATAATTATTAATAAAAAATTGAGTTTGAATCCTGTCTCTGATACTTCCAGTAATATTCAGGAAGGCTGAACCTACGTTAATCCAGGTCTACTGTATCTTACCTGAGTCAGCTCATGCAGAGCTACTTCTGGCTTAGCTGTTCAGGTTCCCTGGCACTTTATGCTCGTGGGCTTTTCTCACCTTGGTTCCTGCATCTGTAAAAGAAAAACAAGTGTAAAGCTGGATCCCAGCAAGTTTTTTGAGAGTAGTGTTAACAAATATTGCGTGAATCAAAGATGAAGCTTAAAGTATAAGGACAAAGCATTATTTCAGTTTAGCAGTAGTATTAAGTATAAGGATAACACACAAATGAGAAGAATGAAACGCAAAGGGGAGTTCCATTTTCACTTCTGTCAAGTGACACTCAGCCCAAAATTTGAGATTCCCTTTCTTAATTAGGGAAATGCTTCCCTTGTAATCTTGTAATCTGGTTTTCTGGGTTTTGGTCGTCTTGCGCGACATCAGAGAGGAAGTGAAGGAAGGAAGAGCATGTTTTGCAATACAGCATAGTTTATTAAGTACATAGAGGCTTCAGAGGATGAAGATCTGGAAGAAGTGTTGAAACTGATGCAACGATCTTCCTATTCCAGTCTGAATAAAATCTGAAATGTAAATAAGTGGCGTAAATGCTGAATAGCAAATTTTATAAGCAGCGAGGGCGCCACTGAAGGAAATTGAGTTTGTAATGATTTTTAATAGCAAAACCAAAGCATCCCTGCTGAGTGCTATAATCCAAGAACACACTGCAAATCTTGTTATTATTTGGAGTGTTCATGCAGAAAACAAATTGCAAAGTAAGGAAGAAATGTTCATTTCCTGACTCTGAATGTGAGCACAAAATGCAGTGGTTCCCATAAGTGAACTTACCAATATTATCAGTTCTCAGATAGAAATTAAATTTTGGGTTAAGCTCAAGTGCATAATAACTTAATGGTGAAACTGTTACAGATGCTGTAATTATTCCTAGACCAGCTACTGCAGCTGAAAGAAACTGTGTTAGATTTCAGGTGAAAATAAATCCAACCGGATACAATTTAGAAAGTGCAGCAAAGGCATTCAGACTACTGTAACTCTTCTATACACAACACCTCTCAGTGATTAAACAGCTCTGATTGGTAATAGAGTTCTGGTCCACAGGAGCTCAGCCTAACTTTAAAAGATACACATTGGCTGAGTTTCTTTTTTACCTTTCTTTCTCCCTAGCGGTTAGCTACAAGGGAGGTTGTTTTGAATACCTAAATGCCTAAGACCTGCACACACAGAGTTAAGAGATTTGGGGGGATTTGGGGTGCATGACAAGTGCTTTGGATTACTGGTGGCAAAATAAGCCATACAAAATGCTCATTTTCCTAGTTGATCTCTTTTGAGTTGTATGTATTCTCATTTTTCAGAACTCAGGATGAAGCATTAAACTTGGCTCGAGAAATCCAGAAAACCCTTTATTCTTCCTAGTTAATGAAGTGTTTCCATCCCTGTTTTGCTTATAAACATGACTTTTAGGGAACTGTGTCTGGTTCTGTAACATACGTATCTCCTTTACAACCCCTGTGCAAGTTGAGCACAACAGTGAGGTAAAATGAATGTTTCCCTCTGTACAAAGAACTTTTTTGCTTTGGATATCAACTATAACTTGGTATTTGAAATTGCTGATCTTTTTCAAGAAAAGGTCACCAGAAGTTTTTGAAGGTTGTTTTTTTTTTTGGTTTTTTTTTTTTTCTTATTGAATAGTTTGAGATGTAGGAGGGTTGTGCACGTGCTTTTACTTGGAAGGAAAAATTAAAAAACTCAACCCACATATTCTGAACCTATTTTTCTGACTTAAAGGGTCCCTAAACCATTAGTTAATGTCATAATGTAAGTAACTAGGTGTTGTGCAGGTGGCTTTATAAAGCTTTTAATCTGTGTTTGTTTTGCTGCTTCAGTCCCGGAGCCAGAGACTTCTGATCATGCAGCCACTTTATGTGGTGGTTTACCAATCTGCACGCAAGGAAAGTGAGATGAGGTTGACATTTTCCCTTGAGTCATCAGGTAGAACTGGCATCCTAAGTCTCTAAAGGCTGATCTACATGCCACAGGACCTGCTTCATTTTCTGCAGTCCAGACCTTTGACTATCTATTTTAGTTAGAATAAATGTTAACATTTTCGTGAAAACATAGGATGCAAATATAGAAGTTACAAGGTGCTCTGTTTTCTCTAGTATGTGAAAATTAGAGACGTGGTTTCATAGAAAGTCGTAGATTTATTTGTTGAAAAAGAGTCTTTTTCACATAGTTTGTACTAAATACTGTGATTTACTGGAAAAATCCTGATAATCCTCCTCTGTCATTCAGTGTCACCTCTGTGTTTATACTGAAATGCAGTTTTTCCACATGTAACTAGAAGAGGAATTGTGTGCTCTGAATCGTAGGGGTTTGTTGTAGTTGTAGACTGAAGGCAAAAAATAGATTTTTGTAAATATACCATCATATATTTAGCATATGGTACCACTGTACCTTTTCTGCTTTGATTAAGACAAAGGCCTTTATAGCACATGGGCGCGCGATGATGAAGTAAAAAGGAAGATACTCAGAATTAGCTAGTTGTCCTGTCCAGGCAAAGTGATTCAGTTTTGTTTGTGATTTGCTACTGATGAAAAAAATCTCAGCCTTTAATGTTCATTGCAAAGGCAAGGAGAGCCAGTGACTTGAGCCTTTAAAAAATTTACCACTGTAGAAGTTGCTCAGGTTTTAGCATCAGGCATGATAAGGATGGCAAGGCTGAATGTCATGGGGGAAGGAGAAGCATGAGGGAGTCCCTTAAGGAATACGGCAGACATCTTGTGCCACGGATTTCCATGTCAGAGTACGTTGGGCTCCTGTGCAGGAGCTCCCTCAGGGACATTTTGGAGTGGCCTGAGAGAATTCTGAACCATGGTACCAGAGGGGGAGAGCTGAGCTTGAGGGGAGGGAGTGAAGTGGCTGCCATTTCCTATGGAGAAGGGAAAGAAGACATATAAAAAAGCTGGGAAAACCACATTGAGGGTTGCTGCACTTTCCCTGGATTTTTTCCTCTTGCTCCTCTGTAGATGACCATTTAATCCACTCGTTACCCGTAACTGTCTAGTCAGTTAGCCCCACTGGGAATTTGTTAGAATTGCAGCTGTTGGACCAACAAGTCTTCTGTGTAGGTTGTGTGGATGATTCCTCCTTTCAGCTTTTCCGAGATGGAAAATGGTTAATAGTTTATATAGGCTGCTGGCCCCAGGCTCCAAACTGGGTGTGCTGTTCAGGGTGTCGTGCTGTGCAAACAGCGTTCCCTCTCTGTGCATCCTTGCCCCTCCAGATGAAAATAGCTAGATAGCTGCTGACTAGACAGGGAGCCTTTAATTTTTGTTCTAATTTCTTACATTTAAACGTGGCGTGTTTGTGCTGTGCCGTTCCCCAAAACACTGTTGGTGATATTGCTGGAGGTAGGGGTCATTTTACTGAGTTTTTTAAGTCTCGTGGCTGGTCTGAATTTCTTCACAAAGAGCAAGTGCTGTGGCCATTGTTGCGGCTCCATGTTGTCTTCCATCAGAGATGTTAAAATAAATAGCTTCTGATTGTAAGTACTGCCTGGTTCCTTAAGCCTTTGGCAGTGCACCTTGAGTAAGTTACAGATCAAGTCCCTTATGATATATTGCAAAACAAAGTTTATTGAATTAATAAGTAACAGCACAAATAAACTACCCAGCAGCCAGGCAGTTGTTTTGGGATCACAAATTTAAATTCAGGCACAAATTTTGCTTTAATTCCACCTTCAGTCCTATGTATGCATGTGTTTCATAATCCATGAGGAAAAACACTAAAGCTGTGCGGCAAAGTATGTATGCAGCCTTCAAAGGTGTTTTTTTTCTCCCTTCTCTAGCTGAGAAGGCTTTCCTTGGGCTATTTATGTTCTCCTCCTTGTACGTAGTAAGTTTAATTTGGGAAGAGGGATGGACCTCGGAGAGTGTATAAGGTAAGAAGGTCATTGTGGGATGACTAAAACGATGGAAGGATTGAAGGTTTGTCACAGCAGGAAAAGTGGGCTACCTGTGGCTGCCGGAGGCTAGCCAGCGAGAAACAGCCTTGCTGTTGGTGATACTGAGTGTGCGGAAACCCAGCACGTGAGCATGCGAGGCAGCTGCGACGCCGAGAGTGGAAGCAAAATTCTTGAGCATTGCATTGGCACTTGTGGCCTTTAAATCTGGGAACGGGAAATAAACCAATCTGTTACTATTACAGGGGCACTGCAGTTCTGGTATTGTGAAGGATATCTCAGCCCTGTGTTAACAGTGTGAGTATTTCAGAAGTCACCATGCATCAGAGGAGAAAGCTCAGTAATGTTAAACTGAAGGTTCATTCCTTGCTTTAGAAGCATTTACAGTTGTTTGCTATAGCAATGTTATTTATCAGAATTTTCGTGACAAATTTTGGCTAGAGCAGAACAGGGTGGAATTTTGGGGTTTGTGGTGTTTGGTTGTCGGGGGTTTTGGTTTTGGTGGCTGTGTCTTCTTTTATTTACAGTTCAATCTAATGCTGAAAAAAAGCAGCTCATTTCGTGTTTCTCCTGTTGCTACAGTGTTGAGCTGCAGTGTCTCTCCAGGGTAGCAAAGGTTACTTGGAGAGGAGCAGAGGGCTTGGCTTATGGAGAGAATACTTGAACTAGTGTTTCTGTTTCCTGTGCACCTCTGTCGCTGCCTGTCATTAAGTATTAAAAAAATTAGTATCTTGACACAGGAGGAATTTCCTTATCATTTTGATTTGGTTTGGAGGGGGGGGGGCAAGGAAAAGCAAAACCTTTAATATGCAGGCCGTATTACCATATCACAATGTATCTGGACTCTTGTAAGCAGAAGAAGGAAACGTGTGATATCTTTAGTCAATGAAAAGAATATGATCAAGGATAAAAGCAAATGCATCTTGAGATGCTTTGTTTCTTGAATAGCTTATAAAAGGGTTGGCATTTTTTATTCTGATCAGACCTTATCTTGCATATTAAGCAGAAATACGTCCCAGTCGCCAAAAGATGGCACTGTTGAAGTGTTGTATTATTTTAAAATTGCCCTAAAATGTATGTAATCTTTTTACTTTAATACTGAAAATGGTTGAATGATTAACATAATTAATGCTGACCCTTCCAATGGCATGCAACATAAACCCAAGCACAGGAGGAGTAGGCTGGACATGCAGGTACTACGTATAATATGAAATGTGTATTTATTGTCTGCCTATTTTTAAAAGGATGTTTGAGACACCAGGACTTTTAGAATGAACAAAATGTCAGCCTATCATGTTTAATTTTCTGTAAGTGTGAAAAATCCTCTTTTTGGGTTCTGGCTAACTGTGGTTTAGTTGCATGTAAGGGTTTTTTGGTTTTAGAGCTGTCGTGTGGCTCTAAGTGGTCTTTTTTCCCTGAGATATTAAATAATAGTACTGCTTTGTTTTCCCTAATATATTGTTAGCGTCTTCTCCATTGTTAGATTTAAAGTAAATCTTGAGAAATTAACTAAATAAAACAGCTTTAAAATAATACATTTATTTTAAAAAATCTTATCCAGTACTCCTTTAATACGAAGTGTTAGGATAGCTCACTGTAATGTATCTTCTGTAGCTCTGACTTCCATAGTACAAACCGTGCCATTGAACCTGTATCCAAAGACACCCTGCAAAAATATAAAGTATTGCTAATACTTTTTTGGGGTTTTTTTGTAAAACTTCATTTAAAATTGAGGAGGGGAGCGATCTGCATGTGTTAAATTGCTTTAGAGTATTTCTTGAATGGGATGGACATCAACAACCCTTTTGTTTGGATTACAGACGTGTCTTGCGCCTATGTGCTGGAAGGTTTTAAATGTGGATTCGGTGACTATAAAGTGATAATATCAGTAGTTTTAAAGCAAGGATGAGGAAGCATCAGGCAAGTTTCTACAGAATGGAATGCTAGTGAATCTCACTCTATCCTGCAGTTTTCCAGCTACTGTGATTCCAAGCTATTGACTATTTGAAAGTATCATTTAAGATTTTGGACTATTTGTTATCACTAAAGTCTCCTAAATTGTGACATGCTGATATGTACTAAAGTTGTATTCAGAACCCCAGAGAAGAGCTGACTTTTTTCTTTAGTTTAGCAAGTATGTCGTCTTGTAGCAATTGTGCAATTGTACTTGCAATTCTGTAACGTAGTTACTTCTTTTGCAAACTGTTTTATATCGTCACCTGGAAGAACTAACCTTGGAGATCTTGTATACAGGCCTTACATGGTAAATAGGGCATGTTAATGGATTGTTGTGCATTTCACAATTTTAGTCTTTTCTGCTATGCCTTGACTATCTTACAGCGCTGAAACAATAACCTCACACTTCTGTAGTGGTGTGGTATGATCGCATGCAACATAAAAGCTGGAGTTACACTTGTCAGCTGCCGACAGTGGTGCTTCTTCTTTAGGGTCTTGATTGCAAGTGCTAAGGGGTTGTCACGTTACTAAACCAAAAATGGTTGTGAGGAAAGGTGAACAAGTCATGAGGCTCCAGGAAGAGTTTCCTGTGCTTTTAATATGTATTCTTATGTTTCTCCATATGAAGCTTGATACTTTGCAGTAGTAGTGCCTGTAACATGTGAAATTCATTATGGTAAGTGTATATACCTGAATTTAAAATTAGGAAATTAGTTATAATTAGATCTATATTTAAACTGAAAGTTTTAGTTCTTTAATAAACATGAAGAGAAAAATAACTGCAGATTGATTACCTTTAAAAATGTATAATTTATTTTATTTTTAAACAATGTATTATAGTAAGAGGAAGGTGAAAAAATAGTTTAGGGTCTTCTGCCCTAGCATCCTTTTTAATCATTCTAGATTTTGGAGCCCATTTTTGGAAGTTATGAAATACCTTCTAACAGGCACCAAATTCCTTCAGGTAAGAGTCGAGCTTTAGGTGAGAATTTGGGGGATAATCAAGATGCCTAATGTCACAGGAATCTTACATTCTGGAGTCATAGTATCAGTGGTGGGTTCTGCCAGATGTCTGTAAGTTAGGCTGCAGCTCTGACCTATCCGTTGCATAAGCTTGTTTCCCCCCATTGATTATAGAGGAAGACAAGTTTCTTAAATTTATTTGAACAAATTCTCTTATGAATGAATTCTCTGTCATGCTGATAATGAGGGGACCAAACTCCATGATTCTGCTTAGCCCAGCGCAGTATGACCCTGTGACTTTGAGCCCAGCACTTCTTCACTTTGAATTTTGCAGCTCAGTGCAGGTTTATCAAAAGCCAAGCACGGCTTAATCAGGGATGGCGGTCGGTTGACTTTGAACACAGCCGCTGCAACAACTGTTGCTGAACTTGACAAGATGGATAGATACATTGATTAACCTTGCAGTGTAAAGTAATCCTCCTTAGATATTTTAATTCATGACTTAGATTCAAAATAAAGATAACTGCACTGAGCAGCCTGACCTTTTTGGGTCATGGGCCAGGGAAGATTCCCAAGCTAAGGAGGCGTAGAGTTAGGGGTTTTTTTGATGTGAGCTTTTCAGGATTTTGTTCAGAAGCCTGCGCTGCTCTTTCCTCTGAATCACTGCCCCAGTGACTCAGTTACAGGAGCACGGTGTTGTCTTGAATGGTTGTGGCTTTATATATAGTAAGAAAAGGACGCTTAGCAAGTGTCCAGGGTTTTAACCCTGTAACCTGTAGCTTATCTACTTTCTTGTACTTAACCTTTACCTTTTACCTTTTCTGCATTTACATGCTGAAAATACTTTCTCACTTGTTTAAATGTTCATGTAGTATCCATTTTATAGGTAGGAAAGCAGTTGCTGTTACCTGCTTCTATGAGGAGAGTTAGCAGGTAGGCTGACAGTACACATTGATTGTCACACAAAAAACTTTCACATTTCCAAGCTAACAGGCTGCCTTCTCATGGCTTGGCAAAAGGTGTAGCTGGAGGGGGAAATTCTATGAAAATGAGCAAAGTAGGTGGTTTCTAATAGTACTGGAAAGATCAGCTCAACTTTAAGAGCCCATTTAGACTCCAGCCCCGTTCTCTTTGAGTTCTAATGTGAAGGGTAGAAAGCAAGCAACTAATATGCGGGGGAAAAAATGGTTTTATCTTTTATAGACCTGGTATGAGGCCAAGAAGACAGCGGATCAGCGTGCGGTTCTCCTGCTGGCTTGTTGTTCATGAGCAGGGAAGGTTGCACATTCCTGTTCTCCTTTACGATAGTTACCTTCCATCCATCTGGGCACACTGTGGTTGCTCAGACAGGCTGGAGAGCAGCAGCAGCAGCCCTGCCCTTTTAAATGCCCAGCTACAGCAGGACAGCTGCAAACAAGGAAGGTAACTGGGGAGGCAGTGGAGATAGCTTAGGGCCTCAGGTCCAGTACTGGTGCTTTTGTAGCCTGCTAAGGAGTGTATATGTGTGTTGGGACGGAGAGAGGGCTAGAAGGATGAATATCTGGAGCTGGGCAATTCAGATGCATGCTGGTAACTGCAGAATTTTAGCAAATAAGATCTGGAAGAGATGTTAGGATGTTACCTGCTTGTTTTACTGTCTCAAGGTGGTGTTGTAGGTGTCCCTGTCTAAAAACATTCTTAAATATTTTTGCAGGCTCTCAAAAGCTACTCGGGCATCTGAGATAAGCTTGCTGTTTTGTGATAGCTTTAGCTAATTTTGGAAGTATCCTAGAATGAGTCCGTTAGGCCCAGTTAAATTGAAAATATTCAGACTACCTAAGTACTCTCTAACCTGTTCTTTACCTATAACAGGCTGAACTTGAACTGCTCACTCACTTAGGCTAAATGTGCTAGCCATCTGCTCACTCCCCATGTTTTTACTGAAGCCTGATACACAAAGGCGTTAAACACTGATTTCTTTTTCTTTGAGCATCATCGGTTGAGAGCACTCTGTTCTTTTACTCCAATTAAAATTGGAGTAGTATAGATTCCAGTAAAATATGTACTTGGCTTGCCGATTAATGAAACCAAGACTCATAGAAGAGATAAGCAAGATAGCGTACGCTCCCCAGAGAAAGAGATTGGGTATAATACGCAGGAGTTTTCACCTGGGAAGGTGAACAGAGTTGCATTATCTGTGTCTGAAACAGTCATTTGTCCTGGTGTTTCCTTATTATTTCAGACAGGACTTTCAGAGTAGCTTTGATCTGTGATCTGCTTTGAGCCTGCTTGTGATGAGGCTTTTCTTTATTGATTTGTTTCCTGAAAAGGCCCAGTCCTGTTAAAAGGACTTGTCTTTTTCCCCTTGTATTTTCTTCTTTCCTTTCTCAACTGTTTTTGTTCAGCTATCACCCTTAGCAAGTCCTCAGCTTGTCCCTGGAGGAATTGCTGTTTCAGTGGCATTGTGTTTGTTTATCAGGTCTTGGAATCAGGCTCACTTCATTTGGGGGCTGCTCACCTCATCTGGATTGAGGATGTGGGGGTTTTCTTGGATTTTTTTCTTCTTTTCATTTTTTCCCTGTAGATTTTTTGGGGATGGAAGGTTTCAGTGCTGTATTGTCAGTGATATCTACCGATCTAAGATTATTCAGTGTCTTTCCATACAGCGTGACTGTGTATGTCGTCGTGCTCCACCGAGTCCATGCTTCCAGTATCAGCCCTGCCCTTGTGCACCTGCTAAATTCCCAGTGACACACTGGCAGTCCCCCCAAGCACCTGCCTTGTTGTCTCTCTGATATTTGCAAGCTGAGTAACAGCATTTACCCTTTTCATTCTCTTTTTTTTTTTTTTTTTTTTTTAACAAAAGAAGTTTTGTTTTGGGAACAACTGTATTTTAATGTGCTATTTGCCACAGCGCAGTTGTATCTGTTTTTCAGAAGCAGTGAGGTGATCAGTTTGAATGCTAGCTTACAACTCGGTCTTTGAGCCATCATGTTCTTGAAGGCTCTAAAGTGTATGATTAAAAGGGATGACCTTAAGAGAGAGCATTCTAATAGCAAATGAAATTTTAGTGTAGCTTCCTCTTTTGGTTATATGGTGGCACCAGATTTGAAGAATGCTCTTCCGTGGTGCAAGACTTGGGGTTTTTCTCCTTACTCTTTTAATTTGCAATAGATGAATACAGATTGCGTATCTCATTTCTGTACTCTCATAGATTATATTTTCTGTCTGAAAAAGGACCTTGCAGGTCTGCTTCAATGGAAAGTAAAAAGTCCGTTTTAAACTCAGTTTCAGCGGGGAAGTGAAAAAAACTTCTGTCCATCCACCAGGAGCCTTTGTTTAGTCAAAATTTGTCAACAGGTTAATATAAGTGAAGGGCACGTAAACAGACAACGTGGTCTGATAAGTCATATTTCCTTAGGAAATCAGCTTGAAAAGTAGTAGCTCAGTGAAACCCCCGAGTCCTCTTACCTGCTAAGTAAGTTGCAGAATTTGCAGAAATGTTTGTAAAATTACAGGCCAGTAATTAGTTCAGGCTATTACTGCAACTGTACGTTCTGATATTTGTTCACACAAGCAGCTAGTTAAGTATCTAACTAGTACTTTTGATGTGGTGTAACCCATTTTGTATGCAGAGTCACTGCTTTTTCACAATTGTGCTGCGCATTTAAATGTTTGAAGTATATTCTGCAACTCTGAATGGATGCTGCTTTTTACTTGTCACTGTTGTATAAAAAAATACCTTCAGATAACTGAGAATACATTAAGAAATGAGAAAGCAAAAGTGTGTTGCAGGTAGTTTCCTGAACTGACAATTCTATAGTGTTAAGATGTTTTCATAATGTTATCTTTCTCGTATTTATTTATACCTATTTATAACCCTAGTTTTATAAGTCTTTACATGTTCCTCCACCCCCAGCATGTCACTTACGTTGAATTTTTTTTTTTTTTTCTGTTATTCACAGGTCTGCTATTAAAGCACTGCGTCCTGGTGGATCATTGGTCTATTCTACGTGCACTCTCTCCAAGGCAGAAAACAGCGATGTAATAAATCTCATTCTAAACACCTGCAGTAATGTTATGCCTGTAGACATAAGTGAAATGGCCAAAGCTATTTTTCAGGAATTTGTTTTTCTCAGTGGTACACAACAGCATGAACTTCTGGTTCTCCCAGAGAAAGGGAGAGCATGGGGTCCAATGTATGTAGCTAAATTAAAGAAAATGTAGTCCATCTGATGCCTGTTATTTTTTTATAAGGGATGTTTGATAAATTAACATTTATTTCTAATATAGTATGTGTATATGAACATGTCCAAGGCAACTGAATTTAGGGAATTGCAGTTTTGCATCAGCTGCTACCTAATAAAAAGGAAGCTAGACACTTAACTTAGTTTAGCTTAAAATACAGAATGTGTCTTCTAATGTGGACTTGTGGGCCTCTGTCCTTATGAAGTCAAGGGAGCTTTGTGTTATTTTAAAATTGATGCTCTTAAATGGAATTATATCCTGGAATAGAGACCTGTGTGGTGGTTTTTTGCATTTCTTTTTTTTTGTTGTTGTTGTTTTGCTTTTTTAAAATTACTAATTTAGTTTTAATACAGTGTATTTTAAAATAAATGGTCTGAGTGGTACCTGCTTCTGAAGTCAAGGAAATCCTGTGTTCTCTCTCAAATGCGTCTAGAAATCCATTTTCCAGTAAGAGCTGATTTGTATGCAAAGTCTGTCATCTTAAGCGCTGACTATTCCAACCACTGGCAAAACAGGTTTCATATTTGCTAAGTTGTTTACTGGTGAAAAACTGTCTTTTGTTTACAGTCGCAAAGGTCAGCAGCTATATCAACACCAGCTTTTTCATTTTTTATGTTTTTATATTTTTGAGCTTAGAAAAATATAAATTGAAAGAGTACATTATGTTGAAATGTCCTTAAAGCAGTAGATTTAGATGTGTTTAGCTTTGGTACTCGGTTTGTGGCATAAGGCAGTACATCCAGCAGTCTCTAGAGCACATATTTGAAACAGAAGCAGAACGATCAATAACCACAATAACGGCACAGTATTTGAAGAGTTTTGTTACATAGTTAGAGTCATGACGAGCAAAACAATCTGGAGAAGTGGCTTATCCACCAAGTTAAGAAATATTACGTGAATTCGTGATGTCGTATCTGAGGTGCGTTAAGGAAAAGATGGTCCCAAGTGAGAACACGTACTGATGTTGTTTTTAGGTTCCCTCAATTGTGCCACGCAATGCTGTGGATAAATTTATAGATATACGTGCACATGTTCATGTGTATGCACATGCAAACTGTGTCTTTTGGGTTGGGTTAGGCGTAAAATCTTCTGATCCGGCAGTGCTTGAGTTATGCCTATGAGTGGATCATGTAACGGTGTACGTACTAGGTTGACTGCTTGTCTTGAAGTAGAATGGAGCCCTTTCATCCCTCTCTGAGCACAGAGGAGTCCTTTCCCAGATTGAAGCTTATAATAATTGTTTTTAAGGAATGGTGTTTCAAAGAACAGAGATTTTATTTCTGGTAGGTGTGTTCCTTGTGTGGAAATGTGTGTGTGAGAGAGACTGTATGTTTGTATATTTCATATTTTGTGTGTACATCTCTGTATTGTATGTATGTAAATGTTTTGCAATCACAAATGTGACTTGTTAATGCAGTTTTGATTTTTTTTTCGGAATACAAAAGAATATCAAATTGTGAATACTGGAAAAACTACTAAATTGGTGATCCTGCACCTCGTTACCAAAGGCAGGAATAAAGTTGATTGCCTCAGGTCTTCTGTAAGGAGCTCGGTGTAACCACGCTGGAAATGCAGTAGTTCTACATTCAATTCTCCAGTGATTCTGTTGCTGTGAGCTCAGAAATACTTCTTACAGCTGTGACTGAACTGCCTTTTGTCTCTGAAAAATTCAGGTGACTTTTCACTGCCTGTACTCTCTGCTCACCTTGTTACGCTGATGAGCCTCGACTCTGCACTCGCACCAGTTCTCTGTCAGTATGCCCACAGTCATGGACCACTCAGCGTTTGTCCCCGCTCTGAGCGTTGTGTGGCTGCTGGGAAGGTCCTGTCCAGAGAGCAGTAAGAAGGCAGAGTTCAGAAGCACAGCACCTGAACTGAAGAAAACCTTCGCTGCCTAAAAGCAAGGTGCTGACTGTGAGCGGTAGCTTTGGTTCTCCAGCCTTCTGTGACCAAGAAGAGGATGGCTTGGGCGGTTTTTCTCACTGCTGCACCTTTTGCCGAAGGAAATAAATGCATGAGGTACTCTGCCCCTTTGGTGGATGAGCTTCCACGGTTATTGTTTCCCCTACTTTGTGATGAAAAATGTTTGAGGTGCCCCCGCAGTATTAAATTGTCAGCAGTGTCTGTGAAAACTTTAGAGGATATAAAGCGTATGCAACTTGAGGCACAGAAGTTACTAATGTATGCAGATGATATTGTGTTCCTATGAAAAGACCTAACAGCATCTGTCCCAGAAACATTAAAAGTAATATCCAGATTTGGAGTCATCTCAGGCTACTGGATGCAATAACAATACCCTTGTCAAAACGCTTTCCATCAGTTTTATTTGCCCTGTGGAAATTGAAATGGAAAGCCAAGAATGTAACTTGCTCAGGGATGGAATTAAAATATGTGGTTAAACTGAACGGTGGAGGAGAATGTGGGCTTAGGTAATCATGGAAAGAACAAAGGGATCCTTGAAAACTGAACCTGGTTCAATCTCAGCATATGGGCGAGTCCCTGTGAACTGCATCGCGTTAGGCCTAAATTATGCAGCGAGGCCTCCTGATGTATGTAAAAGCTGCACTGAGTTCTGCATAACCCTTTGCTGGTCTCCTGGAGTTTCTTTTCAACTAGCCTAAAAGTGCACCAAAAAGGCAGGAAAAAATGAGGCTAATTAGTAAGTGATACTTACTTGGCTTTGTAGCAGATGAATGCTGGTCCGGAATGCCGGGGAGTGGTTTTGTTCTGTTCTAATCGGTTGTGGTTGGTGACGGGGATTTGGTAAACGTGTGTGGAGGGAGAGGGGGTGGGAAGGGAAAAGCAGAAAGGATGGGAGGCATAGCTGTGGAGGTAAGGGGCAAGGTTTGCACGTGGTGGGAGGCAGCATCTGCACAAGGGTACTTGAAGAGCTTTCGTGTTCGTTCAGGTACCTCTTAGATACTTCTGATGTCTTAAGACGACTTCTGCTCACCTTTAGAATGAGGCTGCAACATTTTCCCTTTTTACGCCTTTTTCTCAGGGAATCGTAATTTAATTCCTCTACTGCATCCAGCTGCCTCTTTCACGAGCAACTCTGATGGGAATGGGGTAGCGAACAAGTCGGGCTCTCTAACTTAGAGAAAATTGCAGCCCCGGGGAAAACACAGGTGAGCAAGCTGAGAGCAAGAAAATGACTATTTTTGTTGGATTGTGGAGTAGCCAGAGAAATCTGCGTGATCTCTAATGAAGGCAATTAAGAGAGTGTTTGTCCGACTATTCACCATCATATTATGCGTAGCACACATCAGTGCCAGTATACCTCAGAGGCAGCAGGGGTAACTGGAGCTCAAATGCTATTATGCTTTCCTGCCATTCCCTTTTCAAACACACAAAAAGTAATTTCCCTGTTAGTTTCGGGGGAGAAGGGGGAGGCACAATAAGAACTGAAGGCCTTATATAAAGGCAACTTCAGTATTTGCCAAATTTTATCCTTTATTCAGTGACATCTGACACAATTCAATTACGGCTGTCAAAAGCATTCTCCACTGTGGAGTAAAGTGGAAAAACAGGATTACGCACAAATGGCTGCAGACTGTTACAGTCAACTAGGGGGCTAATGAACTCTTGGCTTTTTTACTAAGACATGCAAAGAGAAGGTGAAGCGCACTGAAGGGGGGTAAGATGAAAAGATCAAGAGTAGAGCAGTGGAAGAGGAATGTGGAGTACTGGAGAAGAGGTGCCATGGCTGGTAGCATGGAAGAGCAGCAATGCTGCGCCCTGCGCAGGAAAAGGTCTGTGGGTATCTGGGTGGTGGGGCAAGGAGGGTTCCTCTGGGGGAGAGTGGGAGCCACAGTTACTTGTGCTGGTGTGGGGAGCATCCCCTTAGTTCGTTTGGCTGTCTTAGGAGATAAATGTCATTTGAGAGCCATCAAGCATGAAAACTGCAGGGGGCTTGCTTTAAATTTGCAGGGTATTTAAATTAGCTATGAGCGCTTAAGTAGAGCATGGCTACCTGTTTCTTGCAAAATGAATGGCTGTATCAGTGCTGTGTTCCTGTCAGAAAAATTGATTTGGTGGGAGGAAATTTTGAGAATCTGATCTGGCTTAAACAGTCTGTTCTGGCGTAGAATATGGCCTGCTGGTAAACTGATTTAACTTCATGCAATATTGGCTATAAATGAGACTGTCTTCCAGAGGAAACTTGAACAGCACGTATTGGTGTAGTCTCTTAATGTCCAGGTAAAAACTCAGGTAAAAGCAAAACTTTAAGTTCTCAGTTATCAGTTTGTCAAAATTGGATCAGAGAGCACAGGGCATAGGTAGTCACTAGTCTTAGCTTTTAGATGGTGCTGCTGTGTGCCCACCACATGGTTTTTGACTAAAGATTGGTTTCTATAAGACAGATCATAGCAATCATGAAACATTTGTCAGAAAATGCTTTTTTTGGCTGATCTTCCTGGCTGCCTCCTAAGATTTGAGGTCAATTCCTAATGGCCTTGGAAGGTTTTACTTTCTTAGTAGTTGTACGTAGTGTTCAACGGGGGCAACCATCACAGAGCTCCCGCGGCTCCATTTAAAAAATGTGTTTCAGGTGGTACCAAAATAAAATGCCTTGATCGAAAAGTCACAACTACTCTTGAGAGTAAAGGGATGGAACATAAACCTAGGGTTTGTGCCAGTCTTTGTATTTCACTGAAGAATTTCCACTCCCTACAGCTGCGTTTAAGGTGGTCACATATATAAACCTCGCTCTTTCACCCTCTGGTAGTGTGGCCGTATAGACATGGCAATACCATGGTCGCTTACCGGTGTGTCATGGTGATGTAACCCTTCACGGTCACAGAGGAAAAGGAAACAGATCTGCTGCCTTAAAACCACAGGTAATAATCAATTCCATAGTAAGAAGTGCTCCAAAAGTTGTGGCAGAACTAAGTCTTTTGTTAAAGAAGATAAAAGCACAGCTACCCAAATTTGAATGAGGCTAGCGCTTCAGCTGATTAGTGACATTCTTACCTTGTTGTTCACAAAATGATGCTTCCCTGATGTACGGCTTTCCTCTTTAATGGCTGTAACAGTTTGGCCTGACCTTACTTCTGACAATGCTAATCAAATAAAGCAGTCAAAAGAGGCAAGAGGCTCGTTTACATGCAGTGTCAGAGTAGCACTCACAGCGATCCAAAAGAGATTTGGGTTAACCATTGCTGTGTCTCAGTAGCCCATGCTGTTCTGGTGTCATACTTGCATAGAATCATAGAATTGTTTAGGTTGGAAAAGACCTTTAAGATCATCAAGTCCAACCAAGATCATCAAGCAGCACCTGTGCCAGGTATGGGCCCTGACATGACCCCTCCTGACTCTCCCTTTGTATCGAGTAAATCTCTTTGCTACTGGGGAGATCTCTAGCCGCATTTGTCTCGCTTCAGTGAGAATCTGCGAATAAATGGCTTTCAAACCAGCTCTTGATGTACTTTAGTACAGCACAGAATAACAAGGCAAAACTTCTGTCTCTGAATAGGTGTTCTTGAAGCATCTTAACCTGCTCAAGGTCCCTTGCTTTGAAGGCACGTAAAATCATAACATGTATTTTAGATTCACTTTTTCCCTTTTTTTAATGTGCTTGGTGCTTATTAAACACCCTACCCTAACAGAGGAAGGAGGCTGGTGCTCTCTGCCCTAACTAAAACAGGGTAAAGCCCAGAAGTGTGATAAGGCAATAGGGAGTGGATGGGCAGGGAGCAACATGAAAGTAACAATAGAATGACAGCTTCATTTTTTAATTATTTCAGCCTTATTGAGAACTGTAAGACAAGCGTGTGTGTATTTCTGAGAATTAAATGGTGGGGTTTAGGCTGAACATTAATTAGATTTTGCCCAGAAATAACTGTGGCCCCAAACTCCGCATTCAGTCTGGCTGACAAAATAAAGGACTGCCTGTATCAAGGGGTTTAGTGCTGTGTGTGCCCTATGAACATATTATTGAAAAGGGCCTCGCATATCACCACTTCCCTGCTTTGGTAAGTCTCCAAAACGCCTGGCATAAGCTGCTAAAACTTTACCTCAAAGATTTCAGGTTTCTTGTCTCCACTGGAGCACAGTTCTGGAATTATGTTACTGTCCTGGTTTCAGCTGGGACAGAGTTAATTTTCTTCCTAGCAGCTGGCACAGTGCTGTGTTTTGGATTTAGGATGAGAAGAATGTTGCTAACACCCTGATGGTTTAGTTGTTGCTGAGCAGGGCTTGCACCAGCCAAGGGCTTCTCAGCTTCCCCTGCTCTGCCGGGTGCACAAGAAGCTGGGAGGGGGCACAGCCGGGACAGCTGACCCCCACTGGCCAGACCATAGGACGTCGTGCCCAGTACAGAAACTGGGGGGAGTTGGCAGGGGGGCAGTGGTTGCTGCTTGGGGACGGGCTGGGCATCGGTCAGCAGGTGGTGAGCATCTGCATTGTGCATCGCTCATTTTGTACATATCATCATCATCATCATCCTTTGGTGTTTTATTAAACTGCCTTTAGCTCAACCCACAGGTTTTTACTTTTTTTTCTGATTCTCTCCCCATCCCACTGGGGAGGGGGGGAGAGTGAGTGAACGGCTGCGTGGTGCTTAGCTGCCAGATGGGGTTAAACCACAACAGTTACTCAAAATTTGGAGAACTAGATGATCAGTTCACCTCCCTGCCGGCTTCTGGTGTTCATCATCACACCACTAACAAATGAGCAGCTACTGCTGCCTGCATTTGGACGTGGTGGGCTATGAAAAGCGGGGAAATACATAACTGATAGAGTTCTCAAACAGTATTTTTCTAATTGTCCCAAAGTGAAATAAGATAAGAGGAAATTCAGAGTGATATTATTATGGTTTCTTGGTAGGGTTTTTTTTCTTTGTTGATTTATTTTCTAGGAAAAATATAGCTTGGCTGAGTGTGTGATTAAGTAGGTGATGGAATAATTCTTTACAGGGAGGAGAAGATGCCAGAACATTTGAGTGGTGTAAAACTAGACTGCACAGAGGATTAGAAAAGGTCCAGGGAGGAATAATTTTGTGTTGGCAGGAAGTAGACTTAATAGTACTTTTTTATCTGTAATTTTTATGATTCTATGACTAACCGGGGAAATGTTTAATGTTCCTGATACAGCAACTGAAGGTAGAAGAAGGAAGATTGACATACCCAGCACTGTTATAATTCATTTCATTACTTCACCCAGGGCTTTTATATTGTCACGCCCATAAAGCGCCAGTGTGTGTGCTTATAGCCAATTCATCTTTATATACTGCTGCTGATCCCATTGAAGTGAATAGCAAAACTCCCATCAATTTTAATGGCAGTGGGATATGGCCCATTTTGTAGATATACAATGTATATTTCCTGCACACACTATTTTTTGTGTATAACGTGCCTCTCATCTGAGCTTCAGAGAATGTTTCATAAAGCGGCTAAGTCACAACCATTGATGTAGTCTCCAGCTGATGAGAGAACACCGTCTGTCCCTCAAAATGAGATTTAAAGATTGACATTTATTTACCTATCAGTCTATTTATTTATTTTAGGCACTGTATGCACATAGAAGGTTTCCATGTGTAAAGTACTGTCTTTGGAAAATTTGCCCAAATAAATTGCAGGAGGTAACTATGTTAGAAATAGATGTTGTACTTGCAAGGTTAACATTATGCTTCAGCATCTGAAAAATAGGAAGCATCAAAGAAAATTGAAGGCAGCATGGATCAGTGGGTTAGTACATTGAACAGCAGTCAGCAGCACTAGAGGCTAAGAAAGGTCTCTTTTGGAAAGCATCTGGATAGCGACTCAATTAGCAAGGTACAAAAAAAAAAAAGTAATTATTGATTTTTTGGATATTTGAGCTAGTGTTCTTATTAAGAAACATTCTAAAGAGCAGTAAGGTGTCTGCTCCCTCCAGAACCCATCATCCTTGACCCTGTTTAAAGAAAATGTACAACATATCAGCCACATTTTAGTAGCTGTAAACCCTGTTGTTTATGTATTGATAGATCTGGATTCATAGCAGCATTCATCATGTGTGTACCGGAAATGAAATTGCTTGACAGGCTGATGCCTTCACTCAAGAAGCTCCCTTTCTTCACAATAATGTATGCTGGAGAGCAATCACATTCCCATATTAATGAGAGAACAGGGATTGTAGAGGACATAAGTGGGAAGTTTGCAGTTTAACTAAAACTCTTAGAATGTGATTGTGAGTTACGTACTACTAGAGACTGAATAATTCAGGAGACTGCACTGCAGGTGATGGATCACTGATCCTTGCTGTACAATACAGTCTTCCACTTAGTGCTTGCTGCAGTCACAGGTCCTGGAATTGGATTATGCAAAGACTTATGAACTCTTTCCTTGACTGGATGTACGCAAGAGTATATCCAGCTGGTTGAAGTGGCTCACTTGCCGTTAGTTAGCACCACAACATTGAGGAGTACCTCTTTATGAATGTGTTGATTTAAGTAGCTGTGCTGTGTTGGGGTGACACAGTAATTGAACAAACACCACTGTTCTGAAGGACATTAGCACCATCTAAATGTACAAGCAGTCCACTTGTATCCAGTCCCTTGCAGCCACTCTTGGAAAACAGTAGTTATCTAAGATGCGTATGAATTACCCGGTTTGGGTTGGCTGTTTTTCACCATCTTGGTATTTTCAGAGGTTTGTTTGGGGTTTTTTTCAATACGTAAGTAGTCTTTTTTTTTTTTTTTTTTTTAATTATAGATGCAAAGTTGACTTGAACTGTTAGGCTGGGATTTATGTTCCTATGCGGTTCTCAAGAGAATGCAGACCTTGGATTCAAGTGCTGAAAACACAGAGTAGTTGCTGAAAAGAGTTTCACATAGAGCTATGTCTCGAGGGCTGAACTGGGCACCATAACACCATTCATTGTAAAGCACCTGTAAACCACAACCATGGCTTTGTGGAAGGGCTGGCATTGTGGCTATAGCACTAGCCTGAAGTTCAGGGGGTCAGAGTTCAGTTCCTAGCTTTTCTATTGATTTCCTTTGGGCAATTTGCTCCTGATGTAATTTTTAGAAGCACTTAGCATAGGCCTATATCTGCTATCAAAATTGGAAGTTCCTATCGACTTAGCTGAAAACAGAGTTTAGACTTACTGAAGCACATTTGCTCTTTTGTCCTCAAAGTCTCCAGGTCCCATTTTTTCCATCTGCCTACTGAGAATTATGTGTTTTACTCCTAGAAATGATGCAAAGATAACTTCACGGATATGTGTGAGCCACATAGATCTTAGAGCGACAAAAGCCAAACTTGTCTTTACTTTGTAAAGGTCTGACTGACTCCACCAATTTCCAGAAGCTGACGAACCTAGGAATCTTTTTTTTTAAATTATGAGGCTACTTTTTAATGAGAGGGTTCATTATTTTTACTGAGAATGTAAAATCCTTTAATAGCAGAGGGTGGGGATAAGGAAAGCTTTGTGCCACAAATTTTCTTCCCATGTCCTCTCTTAATAGACGGAGTCTTGCAACCCACAGCAGCTGTCGGTAGCCTGCAAATTATTCCTGCCCTCCCTGGCAGATGTCACAGTGGCAGTTGGCAGTATTCTGTGAACTCCAGAGATGTCAAAGATTAAAATAAGTTGAAGTTGTTAAACAAAAAATATATACAATGTTCTTTCTTAGACAAAAAGCCATATATGTCTGAGCTTCTGACAAAAGCCTGTCTCCCTTACATTTTCTTTTTGCAGAATACAAAATGCTCTAACTTCTAAACTCAGCTTTGCTTTAGTCTGACATATGCTGCTGCTTTTTTAAATTATTGATGCTTGACCCAAGAAACACAAAGGGCATGTTTTATTTTTCTTGAAGTTGCATCCTACAAATTGGCTCCTAAAGCAGAAGAGAAAGTATTTTGGAAAAGCGTTTATAGTTGCGGGGTTGCAGATTTCAAAAGGGGACATTTTCAAAGTTCACTCTCTGAAGGCTTCTCTGCTGCTTAAAGGGATGCAACATTTTGTGGCTTTTGGAGTTGATTTGCAGCAGAAGTGGTTTTTTGGAAGGGGGAAATAGATATTAGTTCTGACAAGAAGGGATGTCTGAGGAGGAACAGGAGAAGAGATGTGTTGAGCTGAAGATAAAAATAAAATTATCAGACTTTATGCTAGATTTAATTACTGTAGTTGAAGAAGTAAACAGGGGCTATGATTAGAATGAGTATTACACATACAGGTAAATAGAAAAATATGCATAAGATGGATTTTGAGCCCCAAATTTCCCATGCTGGAACCAAAATACTGTAGAGTGCACCAACTATTTGGAAGAACGAGTAAAAAGAAAAATAAGATGATTATTGTAATGACTGGAATACCAATTTGTCAGTTATTTCCAGTTATTTTCAAGTGACAGAAAACTTGAATTACTGACTTGAAGTGAAAAAAAAGTCTCAGAAAAAAAACAGAACTCTGAACTGCTGGGTTTATCTCCTTTCTATGGTCTGATTTGCATGGATTTGTAGATATGGAGCTTCTTATGCTATGCAAGTTGAAATGCAATGCCCGCGTTTCAGCTGGAAGCTCATTTTCACAAGATGGTTCTGAGAATGAGGGTGTAATAAGCTGTGACTCAGAACAGACAGAATTCTCGTTACTGGTGACCGGTTTTGGATTAGTTGTTTTAACCTCATGCATTGGGCAGTCTCTTGGACAACTATATGGACGACATGGCAGAGTTGCTGTTTGCCAGCTCTGCTGAATGGCTCCACATTTTCCCCTGAAATGTTTGACAGTGACTCTGCAGAGATTCAAGATTGGACTAGATTGGACTGTATAGGCTTTGTTTGATGCCAGAAGAAAATCTCTGTGTTTCTGTGAAAAATGGTCAAAACAGTATTTAAAAAAAAAAAAAAAAAGCTTCCCCCTACACACACGTGTACACACAGAGCCTTTTAGTTTAGACTCTTCTGCCTGAAAGATGCTTACAAATAGCTGGAGTGTGATGAGGTTCATGGGGTCAGAGATAAGGGAGTGAAAGCTGATTTAAATGCATTGGGGTGTGGTTTGTTTTGTCTGTTTTATTGAACCTGTTGGATTATTGATTTCTCGTACATATTTTGAATAAGCAGACATTTGGAAGGGAAAAAAAACCCCTTAAGGTAGGGAGAAATGTCTTAAAAATCTTCAGCCTTCCAAAGTTTCTTCTTTTTCTTTTTTTTCTTTTTTTTTTTGAAGGAAGGTGGCAAAATTGCTATTTCTGAAATAGGCTATAAACCAAGGAGAATATAAACAGCTTTCTAAGAAAGCACATCCTCTGTTGAATCCTACATTAAAAGGAAAACAAGAACTCTCTTTCACTCTTTACGTGATACCTTTAGTCCATCTGAAATGGAGTAAGGTTAACAGTGGCTAAGTGACCTCTGTGTCAAAGTCATACTCACTTCCTTGGAGACTTAGGCTTTCAAAATCATTTCAGTGCTTTGAAAATGTTAACGTAAAGCTCAAAATGGACAGAGAGTCAGTCAGTTCTGTGAGGCAGCTCTTCCTCCTGCTCTCTGGGTTACTGCAGGTACCCAACTGCTGTTGCTGACGGTGGATGGGAAAGTGCATTCGATCTGCCATAGGGGATTTTAATGAAAACGTTGTGTAAGCTTGTATTGGAAAAGAAAAGGTGAAGTTTTGTTGGAATACCGGTTTACACTACTTAATTGGTCGTTGTTGGAATACCTGCAACTGGTTTACACCACTTAATTGGTCGTTGTTGTGATGAATATAGCAGGGCCAGGCATGAATGGGTGTGAAATTTTGCAGTTGCACCGTTGGGTGGTGCAGGCAGAACTCAGAAATGCCATCGTACCAGCTCATCTCTAACAGCTTGTGTGCGTTTGTTTAACTCAAATTATGTGACAGGGTGTTGCAAAGAGAATACATTTAGGAAGAGAGGACAGCATGCAAATGCCTGATGTTGGTGTAACAAAGATCATTTCAGACCACAAACCCTTGCTTGGGCTAAGTATGTTTCAAAGAGTCCAGTCGAGGTCTGCATTCAGGCTCCAAAATGTATTATTTGGACCATGACAGCCCACTCCCCAAGAAGGTAAAAGTTCAGGTCTGGGTGCAGCTAAGCCCATAGAGGTGCACAATAGGCTTCACCTTCAAAAGAACCCAAGATCCATAAGAAAAGCCTCATCCCTTTGGATAGCACCTTTCTCCTCATGCTCCTCTGCCAAGTGAAGTGCAGCCCAGCAGGATGGTCACTCGCTCCTCCAGGGCATCTCCGCTGCTCTCTCTGGAGCGAGCGCATGGGGAAGCTCAGCCGCCCTGCCTCACCTTGCTCCCTCTGCTGCTGCTTCTGACGGCTCCGCAGCACATTGCACTTGTACAGCACCCTCCGCGTTTGTGAAGAGAACTGTTGTGCTTCTTTCTACCTGAAGTTTTAGGGGAGGTAAAAAGAAAACCTGTAAGAATTGTAGGAGAGGCAACAGCAACTCTGGATGGAGGTGAGCAGGATGGTTTGGTGGGAGGGAGAAGAGAATGAGTGCTTAAGGCTGTTACATTAGCATCCAAAATAAATTCGTTCCATCAGAAGCACTGGCAAGGATTACACCTGTGATTTTAGGGAAGCTGGAAAGCGTATTAAGTGTTTCTTCCTTGCACTTTCTCTCCCAGCAGTCATTTTTTGCTGTACTAGGGGGTAAGGTATTGGACTAGCTATGTGTCTGGTCTGATGACATGTGGCTGCCTTTAGTTCTCACAGTGGCATGGCTTGCTTCACAAGCTCCTCCCCCCAAGAAGGTAGTATTTAAAGAAAATGAAATGATCCTTAAAAACTAGTCTTATTATTGAATTTATAGTAATATCATGATCCTGGTTGGCTTTTGGTTTTCCAATTTCTGTGGCTAAGTAGTAAACGTGACGACTTTCCTTCAAAATGGCAATGATAATTCTGAATCAGCAAAATGCATACCTGGTCTTTGCTCCTCTTTCTTTGGCGTACTCCCTTTTTGAAATCATTGTCTTAGAGCATTGATAAATCTGAAAAAGCCAGCCCTAAGCACAGCCAGTTTGGCAGTGGCCCACCCTGGAGGAAGAAGTTAACAAGTGTGACAAGCGATACTAGAATATCACTGTGTTAATGCCTCCTTACGTTTTATGCCGTGTTTTGTTCAGTGAGCCTAATGACATGAGAGTGAGATCTGATTCTTACCCTCTTCTGTCTTTAACCCATATTCTGTAATGACAAGTCTATGATGATTTCTTTGAACTTTTGCTCTCGTACTCAGATCGGGACGTGCATAACCAGTGTTAACATTTTGTCTCCCAGGGGCTTCAGGTAAGAATATTTTTCTGTTCTATGTTAGCTAAATATTACTCAGTTGAATAACTGGTTTTCTAACCTCTTCCAAAAGGTCTGATTATACTTACACTAAAACGCAAAGTCTATCATGAATGCTAACCTAGTAACTTTGCCAGAAGCTAGGAAAACAGTAAAAGTGGTTACTTTCTTTCAAGAATCCGTGCAAACTGGATTAAAAGTGAAGTTAGACACCAGTTTGTTGGCTTAATTTATATTGGATCTGAGTTATTGCAACCTCTGCTGTAGAAGAGCTGTCTTGGCTGTTACCACATTTGGATATAGAGTCAGTTCTAACCTCGCTTAGCTGCACGTTGTATTTCCAAGGATGAGTCTGATGAGTCTGTTGAGCCTTGCATACAGGCCTGTGAACTCATTTCAACTCATAGCTATTTCCCAGGACCAGTATTATAACGCATTTATCTCACAAACCTACTGCATTAAAGGATGTCAATACATACGTTAGACTTAAAGACTTCCTAACTGCTCCTACCTTGTAGCAGTCCATGTTGTTCTGAATCTGCACACTGAAAACCTTAGCTCCTGTCTATGTCAGGAGGTCCTTTGCGCTGTGTTCTCTCCCTACAGACCCACTGCACTTTGCGTGCCGTATTTCCCCTATCAAGGTTGGCAGGTATGCTTGCAGGCTTATAAAGGCTTTGTAAAGGAATTATCTTGAGACCCTTGTGTCTGATGCAAATATAAACAAGTCAGCTGCAGTTTTCCTGTTACAAAGGAGTAAAGGCAGTGCTTGAAAAATAGAGGAAAATACGTAGCTCATTTATATGTTAAGGGAGACAAGCATTCCTGCAATCGTAGCTACTGGGACCGTGACAAGGTAACAAAACTCTGGAGCAAATCCTTAACAGGTATAAATCCTCTCTGGGGACAGATGCTCCAGTGGTGTAAATTCTCACTGTTTCAGCAGAGCAGTGGTAGGCAATACCTGTTAGGAATCTGCTCCATCCTTTGAGAGGGAAAGGCTTTCTGGAAGTTTTCACTTGCAAGATCCAGGCTTTCACATGCCCTTGTCTTAGCAATTAGTTTAGGACTATAATCCCTAGATGGTCTGGAGTGCAAGCCTAATCAAGTAAGCAGTGTGCTTTGACCCAAAAACCCCTCTGAAGGCCGCTTCCTTCTCTGAGGAAAGGGAATGGTGTCCCTCGGTTTCCCCCACAAACATAAAGTTTCTGAAGACCTGAATGTGCTTGTAGCTATACTGGGGATTTGTCTGGCTATTCAAAAGGTGGCTGGAATGGTAGTACACAAAAATTAAGAACCTGGAAGACAGGGCTCAAAGAAGGGAAGAGAGACATAAGACCACCATTAACAAGCTACTGACTTGCTTCCCTTTTTAGACACAGAGTTCTCCCTGACATGCTGTAGGCAAGCCCAGTCCTATCCCACCTAAAATTTCCTGGCTTTCTTCTCAGAGTAGAAGAGACTTGCATACTATCTGCTTGGTGAAAACTACTGTACATCGCTTATGCAGTGCTTGCAAACAAAAGGGAAGTCTTCTGTCTAGTCCTATTTGAATTCCTGAAGCTGTAAATGAGACTTATTCAACTTTTAGTGTCTAGAATGGCAATAAGTTGCATCTATATGTATAGATGGATATATGTATCTATGTGTACTGGTATGTATATTCATGGGAAGAGTGTATTAAAATGTAGTGACACAAAAGTAATTTTCACCTCAATTTCAGAGAATAAAGCAAATCCATCTTCTATCGGTCATACTTCTCCCACGTTATCTGCCTCAGAGGATGGGATTTGAATTGTTCAAATGAAATTAGAATGTCATGGCCTTGACCTGAATAGAAACAAGAAATAAAAAAAATATTTATATAGAAGATGCCCCTGTAATCCGTGGGGCTTCTAGGGCTGTTAATTTGTGAGCATTGTTAATTCAGTAGCAATAACCTGCTATATTAGTGCAACTGAGTGTCAATATTAACATGTGGTATTATATGCATTAAAAATGCTCCGCTTGCCTTCCTCCCTACGCCCCCCCCCCCCCCCAACATGCATGATCAGTTTTGGGTTTAACACTCTAAAATTTGTATTATATTCAGCCAATCCAGCTCTCATTACATTAGACAAACACTGTGCAGGAAGCAAGTGGATCACATAAATGCCACTAATATTATTCATGAATTTTCCTACTGCAGTAGGTTGGAAATACGCTACAAATATTGTCTCATAAATGACTTTGTTTTTAAGTTCTGGTATTGCATTTCTGTATTTTTTCATTACTATTTAAGAGGTTTTGATTCATTTCTTCAGATAAAATTCAATGCTTTATTGTTGCTGTTTTTTCTCTGCCACTGATGATACTGTTCAGCTCTCTCGCCTCCTTTCCACCTTCGTGCTGGTCTCTGGATGTCAATCTGTGTCACAGGCTGGAACCTTAAATTGCTGTAGCTTTTCATAGAATAGGGATTCTTTTTTTTTTTTTAGTGTGCTTTGAATCAGCCAAAATTTATGACTGTTCAATACCATTTCAGCTGCTGTAGGTAATTGTTTAATTACCTGTTGTCTTCTGATGTGAAGAGTATTGGTAGTTGCTGTTGGATGTTGTGTTGTAAAACAGCCCAAAGTATGGGAATAGAAATATATGCATCATTTAGTGCATATATTATAATATATATCATGTATGTAAAATATATAAGTAAAACCCATGCAATATTGCATATGGCATGCATATGGTCTAGGACAACTGCAGGTAAGGCTTCTGGGGGAGTCTTATTAATGGAAAAGCTCCAATCTTAGATTGGACCCTGCTGTAATGTTTAATAAAAATATTATTTGTGACATTAATTTCTATAGGATACTTCAACACAATTTTAAAACAAGATTTTACCTAACAAATTCCACAGGTTTTCACAATAATTTCTGTATAAATCCATGGTGTTTCTATGGCATTTTATTGTTTCAGTTATACTTTTTTTAAGGTTGCACAAAACCTTCCCATAAAGAAGTACAGTATCTTCTACTTGAGGTTTGCTAAAGTCCTAGAGCAACCTGTGGTATAAAATGCAAGAGTAATATGCTCTGACAAGAACATGTCTGTGTTTATTGAGCATTGTTGATTACCTGAAAATATCACTTGTGCGTATTAATTCAAGAAAGCTCTTCTATCGGTTATGGTATGTGTATGTTGCTAAAAACACCAAGCGGATAACAATGTACAGCCTACTAGTGGGTTTGAGCTTCAAAAAGGCTTGGTGAAATGGAGTGATGGGGAAGTCAGTGAGTGCTGTGAGTTCTTTTTAGTGTGACTACTGCAGCTAATTCACAAATCTTTTTCCACCTCGCTTGCTCTCCTGTCCATTTTGGAGGAGCAGGGGCCAGCGGGAGAGGTGGGAGATCTTGGGGTGCTGCATTATCTCCACTTTGTTTCACTTTGGTTTTGTTCTCACTAGTCCGGGGCCCTTCTGGTACGCTTCATCATTCACGTGGCCACGAGGCCTTGAGCGTTTTTTTCCAGTGGTGGTGACATTACTCACCACATTACATCTGTGAATACTAGCTTCAGAAGTTACTGGCAAGAGAGCAGTTTTTCTGAAGAGCTGACTTCTTGCTTGACCATAAAATTTCAACACCATTTCTTATTTGGGTTTTTTTTTTTTTTCCATCTCCTATGGAATGAGAGTAATGGGCTCTGGAAGGGACAGCAGATCAGATGACTTGCTACTGGCTCTTTTATTTGTTGACCACAAAGTTTATTTGTTGACCAGGTGAATTTATTTTTTATTTTTTGTTTTTTTGTTTGTTTTCAACAGGTGAAATGATGTGTGATTCTGATTCACTTGGCCAAACCAAATCTCTGTGACTGACAGCGTACTTCTAATAGATTCCTCCAGTAATGATTAGGCCAATGTAATATAAGCAGTGTTTGAATTGGTATTTACACTCACATATGAATATTCAGTGATGTAGTATTTTTGGTGGCACAGGTTGTTTCCTGTAATTATAGTAGGCCTGCTTGTCAGATAATACCAATACATTGATTGGTATGAAATGGCACTAATTAGAGAAATCCGAAATGTCTCGAGGGTCAGAGAAGAGGGTCAGAGAAGCACTGCTTAGTGTTGGTGTTTATTTTGTCTAAGCTGAGATGTATGAACTGGATTTTTTTTAACTCGGTGGCTAATACAATTGCATCTTAATACAAAGTTGCTATTGGTGCTGAATTTCTGTAGTCTCTTTTCTATCCTCTCATGTTTGTGACTTCTATTCAGTAAAGTTATTAAAACCCTTGTGCATTCTGGATATGAATAAAAATCATAATTAGTACATTCACTCTTTACTACCAGAAATCCACTTTATTTTTTTTTCACAGCAGATTGCTGCGCAGAATATTTTGAGTTATAGCTTTATTTACCTTCATCCAAGAATTTTGCAGCAAAGGAGCTGTTAATAAATCTAAGCCAAAAGGGAAACACCTGTGAAAATATGGCAACATGTTTCAGCCTCAGTCCCAGGTAAGGTTGTTTCAGGTTTAATGTAAGTTCTCTGACATATGAGCGTGCGACAGAGACGAGGAGAGTTGAAGGCTTTAGTGTGGGGGAAAACCCCAGCACTCAGGTATGGTTTTTCTGCCTTAAATCCTGAGCTGTATTTTATTGCTTTCATTCTCTTGCTGTGCTGATTGACCACAAAATGGCTACAGATTTCCATCTGCCATCCTGTCTCGGGTTTATCAGGAAAGCTATCCAAGCAGGATAGGGGAAAGGAAGTCTGTAGCCTAGATGATGGCATCGAAGGCTGTTCAGGCTAAAGCTACAGGGCACGAAGTGAAGTCAGTGCAGCCCACAGGACAGTCTGGATGCGTGGCAGTGTTGAGGAAAACCATTCCACTTTCTCCACGCAAAAGGACAGCTGCTTTTATATTCCCATGGGAGGCTGTGGCACCTGAAAACCTTCATACCTACTAAAATTGCATGCTCTTGAGTATAAGCAAGCAGGTTTTGAGGTCAAGCCATTTACCGTACAGGGGGCTTTCTAGGGCAATAATTATCTTCTCCTTCTTTCTTTGTGTTTCTGCAGGGTCTAACATCATTGGGTTCTGTTTCACAGCTATGCACCTAAATATTTATAGTGAAAAATACATGCAGAGAAAGACACATAACAGATTCATGTTAATGGTGGAGCTAGGTAAGCATTTCTGTAATCAGCTTTTTTTTTTTTTCTTGATTCTGCACCCAAACAATTGCATTGCTCAGGTGAATTTATGTAGAAAAAATTTCTTTATGCCTGTAGTTAAGAATGCAACATATCAAATCCTGATATCCAAGTCATTTGAATCAGATTTCAGTTAGACAAGGCAATTTTTCATACCATGACAACCACTAGCCTAATAAGAGATTTCCCTTTCATTTCAAAGGTGGTGCAGGTTTTTTTACTAAAGTAAAGGTGAGCCTTCCAGGATTTTAAATTCTGAATATATGAAGTAAGTTTTGAATCTCAAAGCAAAGTGTGATTTCATGAAGTTAATTTTTTAGTAAAGTTACTTTTTTGATGTGGTTTAAAATCTTGTTTTTTCCTGGGCATATCTGAATTCAGCATAGCCAGGAACTCAGTCTCTGTTGAACACCAAGTCCTCTGTATGTATAAGCCACTGATTGATGCTCTGCCTCCTAATTACATGGGTGAGTAGGAAAGAACCAAACGTTTTCTGCTATGTTCAAAGGCCAGAGAGAGACTGTAATGGTAGTCTGATCTGACTTCCTGCACAACAAAGGCCATTTGCCAACCCTTGAAGTAACACACATTTTCATGAATATTGGATTTGTTGTTTCCACTTTAAATATTTTGTCTATGTCAAGCAAGTGTGAAAGGTATTAGAAAGGAGCTTCAGCAAGGAGTAAAAAACAGGAGAATTTGGAGTCCAGCCTTTAGGATTGAGACAAGGAAGAGATGACCTTGGACTTCAAAGCTATTGTGAGAGGTAGGGAAGAGTTTTGAGCAGCAAGAGGGCAAACAAGGCAAGAGAGATGAGACTTCCATTTAAGAGAGCAGAAAGCAAGAAGAATTTTAATCTTGAGAGAATGACCTAATAGAGATTATGACTCCAAAAATGGAAAAATGTAGACTAAAGTGTATAATTTGTCATGCTAAAGAAGTATTTATCTGCAAGACTGCTGCCTTATAAAGGATAAAGTTTATCCCATGCCCAGTTCTGCATATTTATGGCTTTAGTTAAATATCCATGTCCTTTTTACAGCTGTTCACCATAAGCCAGACCTATTGTATAATGCGTTGACACACTGTTGTTGAGCCGGTTGTTGATTATCCAAGGCTTAACAGAAATAGGCAGGCTTCAAACTGATGTCTCCAGCTTATTCCTAGGAACAGTGTATTTTCTCCACCTTACCTTATCTGCCCCACCATTTTTATTCAAGTAGCCTGTACTATCTTAAGTCAAGACCATAAGGTAAAATCTTTTTGGGAAAGAGACGCCATTTTAGGAGAGGCTCATGCAAATGGCTGCACTCTACATTCCCTTGAGGTAGGATCAAGTCTTAGGCTTTTGTGGCATAGTGCAAGACTCTTCTCCTACAGATTTTGTGACTTAGCAAGCCAGGTGGTCTCATGCTATTATATGATGCAGTGCAGCACTTCTGTGTGTCAGGGAAAAGAAAACTTTATGTGTTCTGGGAAACCAGAGCTCACTGCTGATACACAGGCTTTGAACCTTTGGTGTCATATATACGGTTGGGTGGGTGGATGGATTCCAATCCACTAGGGAGCTGCAGCAGAATGCAGCAGTGTTAACTGATGCATTAGCATGTTCTCACACTGATGGGTTGAAACAGTAGTGCATGGTTGCAGCTGGAAAAGGCTTGCTCAAAAGACATAGACCACATACAGCACCTAGGTCTCAATGAAGCAGGCTTCGTGGCTGTGCCTGTATTACCAAACAGCACTGTTAAACAGAAGCAGACGTGTGGCAGAACAGTTGGGGCCGAGGAGCCAGCCCAGTGTGTGTCAACAGCTTACTCTGGGTCAACTGTAGCTTGGTGCTGTGAACTCGGTGGCCGTTAGTGGCTGGAGAACATTAGGTGGACTTTTGGAGCGCACAGTCTGATTGAGTTTCATCCAAAAGGAATCCAGTTTTCACGCTCCAAAACCACTCCATAGTGCGAACCAAAAGTGTGGTCAGTGAGACAGAGTTGCTCCAAAAGTGCAACCCTGATCCAAAGGAAAATACTGATGTACAGGGATTTTGTACCTGCCCTGTGAATATGCAGGGAACCGAGCGACTGAGAAAGGCCGCTGTTGTGTGAACATCCTTCTGTTTAATGAAAAGCCGTCCCGTGCTGGGTGAGTTTAGCTGCTAGGTAGTAGGCAGACTGCCTGGTCTTCCCAACTGCATAATTCCAGTTCTCTTCTGCCCACCCTTTGCTCCTTTCCTTAGCCTTAAGCTGTCAGCATTTTGAGTTAGTTGGACTTTAAAAAGAAAAAAGTGAGTTAAGCCTTCTTACATGTTTTTTTAAAAAAACCCACAAACCCACACTTGAATATTGGTTTCTTGGTGGATTTTCAGATCTTCAAAGTTCATGTTTTCAAGCTTTGCACTGTACTTGTTCTAATACAAATTCCACTAGCGTTTTCTGTGGATCTCTGATCCTTCAAGTATAAGATGATGAAAGTAATTAGCTAAACGGTTGTTCTCTAAATACAGGGAAGCCTTTTAAGTAAGGGCATAGAAAGAATTAACCTTTTTTTCCTTCCCCACACACCTCCTAGAGATTTGAACAATTGATTTTACATAGGTGACAAATTAAAGATTAATAGCAGTATGATGAATACACTTCAGTTCTGCAGCTTATTTCACATGCTCTTGAAAACCAATGCTTGGGCACATTATTGGCAAAGGATAGGTGACATTTCTGGCAATTGGCATAAACACGGAGTCTGTGAGGATGTTTTACTCCTTTAGCTGTTGGTTTGGGGTTTTGGGTTTTTTTGAGGAGAGCAGACTTAAGAAAAACCAAAGGGTAACTATTAAATTGGAACATACATAAATATACAGTCCCTTTAAAGAACATTTCCAGCGAGAATCCCATCCTATTTCTGGGACTGCCAGCTGGCCTGAACCACCTGAGTTTGTTGGGTTGTTACATGTACCACTAACTAAAGAATATGGAGGTATTCATTCCAACTACTAAACCTTATGTGTCTTGGTTACTGATTTTGGGAGATGTTTAATGCCGTGTAGTCATTAATGTCCCTTGGCTCAGCTCACCCTTTCCACTAATTCTACGTCAAGGTAACCCAACAGTGCATTGTTCCCCAACCACCCTGATGTAAAGGAGAAGACAAAGAGGCCTCCTGGTCTATATTTTATAACAAGAACTGTGGAAAATGGTGTTCTGTGTGATCACTTAGAATAGCTGTCATTCTTCTCTGAGTCTTCAATTTTGCAATCTGTCTGCAAAAGGTTACAAACACAGATTTTTAGTATAGTGTCCATGGCATGAAATGGAGAGAGCATGGATATGCACAGCTATTCCCCACATCAGGACCTGTTTTCATGTGACTTTTTACCGTATCCTGAAGTAACCATGAAAAATAAAATTAGGAAACAGGATAGTTAGTTTTGAGGAAGAGTTGCTTACAGGCTCTTAGGTATTTTCCATCTGAACCTGCTGTACTCAACTGTGATAATGGATAATTCATTTGCTAAACTAGAATAAGATTTTACTACTAAAATGTCTTGTCAGAAAAGCCAAGAAGCCAAAAGACAATGAAAGCAGTCATGTATGTCTAATAAAAGATCTGTGTGCACATCCTGCTTTTAAAACTCATTAGCATAAATGTGTAAATGGAAACCTTCTAAATGGCAGGAAAGTCCATCACTGAAAGAATCATCTTTTAATATAGGAATTTGCAATATGAGTTATAGAATCTTACTTTGTGAATCTTTACAACTAGTTATTCTGTACAATTAACTGTATTTTGAATGCGTTGCATCAGATATACAGACCACAGCTTGAGATATGTCTGAGCTGAAGTGCTTCACTTCATTTTTTTTTTTATATACAAATGTATATGCTTCATACACAGTCTATGATTAAACATATGTTCTTTGCCTTTCAGAAAATAAAACACATATGTCATCCAGAAATGGCTGAATCAAGGAAACAACTTTGTTGACTTTAGTCATCTACTTTGATGTATAAATGGGTGGTGGTGGTGGTGGTGGTGCTTTTGAAAGCTTTTTCTTTGTCTTTTGGTACTCTATGATTTTCATTCCCTTCATCAGAACAATAAGTCTTTGCTAATTTGCAGTGGTGAATGAAAAAACTTGAAAATTAATGAATTTTGTGCACTACCAAGTAAACAATTTTACAGGGATGGCTACCACTTCAGTAAACATATTCTGTTTCTCTTTTTTGTCAGTGTTAGCATATCTTTAATTATTTATGATGCTTCATAGTCTACTAGTCAGTGTTCCATCCTATGTCTGCAGAAATAATGAAACAATAATAATAAGAATCTTGACTGCAGCATATGTCCTATCTTTGAAAGGTGAGAACTGTCCACAAATGCTGTTTTCTTCAAATAATAAGCAGTGCTATTTAGGAAAGTGCTTATAAACAAAAGTCTTACAGGACTCCTATTCAGCATTGTTTTAAAGGTTCTGCTTTTGTCAGAGAATTAAGCTAAAAACTATCTGCTTTCTCTCTTAGAAACATTGGACTAAATCCAAATCGAGAGATAGTAGCGTTACCTGCATTGAACTAGATTCACTTTCATACTAATTGGAATACCAAGTACCTGTAATTACCTCCCAGAGCCTGTGAGAAAGGAGCAACACGATGTCCTGTTCTTTTTCCCCTGCTGGCTACAGGTCTGCTCTGAAAGAGATGACCAAAGGCAGGAGCCAGAGTAGAAGTTGTTCCATGGGCTTTTTGCCCCAGACAGCCTAGCAGTCTTCCCAGTGCTCTTCGTCCTCTTCTCTGTACCCCCCCGGCCTGTGACCTTGTCTTCCCTTATGGTCACCTGTGGAAAACTTAGCTTTTCCTCCTTTGAGTTCATGTAGCTATGTCCCTCACCAGCACCTACAGTGTTCTTTCCCAAACTACTCATTGCTCCTTCCCTAAACCTCATGCTCCCTGCCACTTTTATTTAACCCTTTCTTGCCATTGACATCTGCTGGTTTTCCATGCTCCCATGCTCCCTCCCTTTTCCTGTACAAAGTCTTAGTGTAGTGTGAGGCCATGCACTGCTGCTCAAAGCAGTAACTGCAGAAGAGCTGCTTGTCTCCAGCCCACGGGACAATGTCACCCTGATGCTGACATGAGCTCCCTATACTGTTTTCAAAGGCAGAATGGGGAAATAATTACTTCTGCAAGGAATGTAAGACAGATGGCTGTAAGTACAGCAAGTACTTACTTACTGGAGGGAAATAAAACCTGTGCCTATTGCACTCTGACAGATTGGTTTGAAAGGGTTCCATGCAGTTTACAGTCCCCAACCTGGTAATGAGAAACTTTTTTAGCATCAACGACTCCCCCCATTTAATCCTAACTCTTTCAGTGGGAAGAGAAAGCATAAGATTATAAGTAGTAGCTTGGTAGCTTATAAGCAACTGTTTTAGGCATCTTAAATCAATTTATCTGTAGGCTATGTGGAAGCTGCAGGATGAGGAAATACTGAATGTGAGACAGTTGTACCTTTCCATGAACCAAAAGAAGAAAGAGCTTGTCAGCCAGGTAGCCAATAAACATAAATTTTGCCTTGTGTGGATCAATACAAGGTCATGTGTTTATATCTGATTACCTTAGATGGATTAAGATATTGGATATTATTAAGATAATAAAAGACAAGTTTGGCAACATGATGGTATTTCTTTGTCCTTGAAACTCTGTGGTTGGAGAGGTTCCCATTTGTAGATGCCAGATGGTTCTTGAAACCTGGTTGCTGAAATGAAGGTAGATTTCTACCTGAACAGGTGCTTTTCCTATTAGGTTTTCTTTGGATATTCTCTACTCTTGTTTTTTATATATCTTCTTTTGTATCATTTTCATTTTCAGTCTGTATCCACTTTCTCTCTTCGTGTTTTGTTAATGACCAATTACTAGCACAGTAGCTTGATTCTAAAATCTTTTTGTTTTTACCAGCAAGCACATCTGGGTATGCTCAGAGTAACTGATTTTTTTGCAGCAATCTCCTTGGAACTGGGGAAATAAAAGTGGGAAGACAGATTTTACTGAATGTCAGCTAAAGTATCCATCTCTCCCCATTCACATATCTGTTTTGTGGCAGTGAATAAAATCTCTAATAGCCTGTTTCCTCATTAAAATTAGTCTGTAATTTAATAATTTTCCTACTCTTTTCACCCTTATGACAAGGGGTCCATTAGGCTCTCATCCCTGCTGTTGCACTGTTGTGTAGCGATGGAGGGCTTCCAAGAAACAGCAATTCCTCCTTTCCGCGGCACCTGGAAAGAAACCCTGTTCCTTAGGGCTTAGGCTTTGCCTCCTTTTACATGATGGGAAATGCAGAATGACTGCAAAGGAGTCAGTCTTGTCGCTCCCAGTATGTACTGGTGCATAAAGCTGGTCACTAAAGCCCAAGTTTGCCGTTTAGTCTTTTGGGGTATATCCCCTGCAAAGGTGTCATTTCAGGTCATGATTCACTTCATCTTTTTTTTTTTTTTTTTGGATTGGCTTGGGGTTTTTGTTATTGTTGAGGGCATGTCTTCAGGATAAATTCTTTTATTTTTTTAGAGTATACCTAGGTTTTTTTTTCAGTCTACATGCAGTCTGTAGTTTGAATACATTAATTTTTATTTTTTTTTTTTTGCTTTATATGGCATCTACTAATATCTTATTACAGGAATAAAGATGTTTAGTTTGAGCTTTGTCTGCTTCTGATTGAACCCCTGCTGTAGTGTCTGGTGGGTTTCATATATCTCTTTTCAGCACTAGGCCTACATTTTCATAATACATATTTACCATAAAAATGTTAATATTAAATATTTATTAAAACACACTACTCTGAAGTGTGCGTGTCCTGGCACAGCAATTTTCTAGTGCCTGCGTGTGAGTGCTTCTATTTTTTTCTTTGCAGTCTTCTGCAATGAAATCCTGATGGTCACTTATGATGAATCATTTTAATTGCACCATGATTTGTAACACAGCTTTGCTTTAAATCCCACATGCAAACAGAGGTCTCTTGCTCTGCAGTCTCTGATAGAAACATAGGCATTTGTTCCTCTGAGTAAATGGGGTAAGATCAAAATATCCAGCACAAATCAATGTTAGATACAGCCTAACATCACCTGTAGATATCCGCTGCACTAAAAAATTCAACATAAAATGAGCCACTCTTTCTGTGGCTTTCTTTCCCCTTGTGTATCGGACAAGCTCTGACCTCAGAGGAGGTGACAGTGTTTGCTTGACTTTGTGATTGGTTTATCTATGATTAGAACATAGAACTTACAGTCATAAGCCCTAAATGTCTAAAGATGGGTAACCCCTCAGGGTAGAATTTAGCAGATTACTGTGGCTGAAGTCAAGGAGGTTCATCTTTCCAACAGAGGGATGGATGTAACCAAAGCAACCTGTAAACGGCTCTTTTAGTTTGGCTCTGGCTAAGAAATAAGAAGTGGTCGTATCAGTTAAATAGCCAAAATGGGCTGAATCAATCTTAATGCAACTTTCATCTTGTTTTGCTGCAGGCAGACCCTGTGAGACTATTTCGGTTCTCAGCACCAGTGGAGAACACGTACCTGTCTCGCTTTTCCTGGAAAACAAGAGGTCAGGCTGGGATGCTGACATAAAAACGTCTCTTCTCTATGCCACTGCTCTCCAGACAGCAATCTGGTTTTCTTCGGTTTTTTGCATATTCTACGAGGAAGTATAGCTTAGGGGTTTTTTTGCTTTGTGTGTGTTTGGTTGGGTTTTTTTTAATAGCCGTGCCCAGTGATTTCCCTGAATCTAACTAATGCATTTATAAGGTGCTAGCTACTGTAATAAATAAACAGAAGGCATCCACCAGAGTGCTGCTGTTAGAGAAGAGATCAGTCTTGGTATTTCAGTAAGCAACTCTTTTGTTACTTCAGACTATAAAATAAGTGTAGAAATTAGTGTAGAAGATTAGATCAGCATTTCAGATACTCCAGTATTCCATCTCCTTACACTCCTTTGACCCTGGACACTTCATAGACACTCCAAAGTGTCTATGGTGATAAATTGATGTAGAAAGTGGGTGGTTTTTTGGTTCGTGTGTTTGGTTTTTTTTCCTCCTAACTTCAGGGATCGAGTTTGACTAATTATCTGAAAAGTGATGGTTTATGGCCCGTCAGGCTTCCGGAGGTTTTGCTTTTGTTTCCTTATTTTCAGCATGTTTTTGGATGTTCATGGGAATCACACAAGGGAGATCTGCTTTTAACACCCTCATTAGGGAGGAGGAAATATTTTGCTTCCAAAAGCCTGTATTCTGTTGGTTGTTACTGTAAGTTTAAAAATACCAAGCTTAGACATATTTCCAAGTTCTCAAGAGAATGAAGCCTGGTTCTGGAGGCTGATGGCCAGATTGTGCTCCAGGTATGATATAAATCAAGAATAACTCTGTTGATGGCAGGGCCATTACTCCAGCATAACCAGGAGCAGGATGTGACCCTCAGTTTAGTTTCTGAAATGGCTTCTGAATTTATTGGAGCTATGCATCTCTGCAGGACCTTTCATGGCTTTGCTGCAGTGGTAGCCTGACGTAAATCAGATTTCCTTGCAGCTGAAAACAGTGCTGATTATATGTGAAGCTCTAATAATGTTTGCTGGAGTTTTGTGCTCCTAGGACCATCTTAGGCATTCAAACAGCTTACCCTTCTGCCTGTGACCTGAAGAAAGAGGAAAGTGTTTTACAGTAGTAATAAAGAGATTACATTAGATGAAGTTATTTTCAGTAGCTATATCAGGAAGATTGAGAGTCAATTATCCTGGTCAGGTTCATCTTTAGAACACAAGCAAAGAAGAGGGTTGAGACATTTATACTGTACCAGCAAAAAAAGATTTAAAGATGCTGTGTTCTCACTGAGTACTTGGGCCTTATCAGCAGGAACAACTAGTGAGGCCTCTGATCATATTTTGGGACCTGGAGAGTATGGCTTCAGTCTCTTTTCGGGTGCTCCTTGACCTCTTGGACTCTTTTACTCAGCAGAGAAAGAAGGCTGGGTGGCTTTTATCAGCCGTGGCAGTGAATATGTTGTAGGGAGAATAGTGCTGAGGCTCCTGATAGTATTCCTGGATTCTCTTTTGTGAATTCCTCCTCTGTTGCAACATCTGTTCTGTCTGATTTCTGCAAGCTTTCCAACATTGTTCTCTGCTGATCCTGCCTGCCCTCTTACATTTGTATATAAGTTGTATATATATCATTTCCCTACAATAAGATGCTAGCTTTTTTCTTTTTCTTTTTTTTTTTTTTAAATAACACTTACAAGATGTGTACAAGACTAGCTTTCCAAAAGTAGCTGTGCTATGTAAGAGCCCTAGCTTCTTTTTAAATGAAACGTAGTATTCTGTAAGACAAGATACTTTCTCTTAACATTTCCCTCTGCAGATGAACCTTGCTTGAAGGAAGGCCATATGCAAGGGTATGTCGTTCTTTAGTGTTCACATACCCCCCACTTATTGGAAAGAAAGATGTCTGTTCTGAGAACATGATGGCTGAATCAGTAACCTCTGCCTCTAACAATTACAGGAAACTGATGATCAGCTGGTGGACGGGACTGTGCAGCTGGCAGGTAAGACGAGTGAAGCTGTGCTGACATAAACCCACCGAAAGGCTTACTCAATATGTGCCCCGGTTACTCTGCCCACAAGATATTGTCTATGTTTTGGCACCCTTTAGTTATCTCATCAAGCAGCTGCTTCTTTCTCTGCATTCATCAGTGCTTTTACTGCATTTTTTTGTATACATTAAAATTTTGCCTATTTGAGCACTGAACTGTGTTTTCAATCAAAATGAGGTGAGTGTTTGATTCCTATTTGACTGAATGATAGAAATACCAAATCCTTCCAGGATGCGGTGGTATCAGAGAAGCGTTACTAAGTTTTCTACAGCTTATGGTGTGCCTGGAAACATGCATTGTCTTCCCTTCCTCACCCTTTCCCTTCCTGCCTGGGGACTGTAACGCACTTACCCATTTGGCTGCTTATAGGGAGGGGATTTCTGTTGGGTTTCACTTCTCCTCCACTCCAGGTTAATTCTGGCAGGTGAGTGCCTTTATATCTTCACTTCTGGCACAAGTTAAAATGGTCTGATTATCTAAAGAATGAACCTAAAAAGTGTAGTCATCACTTGGATCTGCCATTCTGAAGTAGGACTGTCTAGTAACAGCTCAATATTTTATTTTGGTAACGTTCATTCACCAGAATTGATTGCACTTCAGTAAGCAGTACACCTGTTTCTTCTTCAGTCTCTCTACTCAACAACCACTTTGTCGTAGCAATAGTGGCCGAACAGCTAAGGGAGCTGCTGCTGAAAAACAGGGAGACATAAGGAGCTAATCTGGAAAAAAAAAAAAAAAAAAAAAAAAAAAAAAAAATGCAACAACCCTCAGAGAATTGGCATTACCTTTACGTGGAGCAGCACACCGGAATTGTTGAGTATCAGTGGAATTCATCTACATCTGCACCTGATGGGGAGAAGTCGTGGAGCGAAGCAGGATGGTTTTCTGTTGAGGTCCAGAACCTGACTATGATTTATCCCTGCTTTGCTTCTGCACAGCCAAGCTGCTCTGTTAGCTGCACTTAGTGGTCTGTGGGGTATCCTGTAAATATGTTTTCTCGGTTCTGTTCGCAACTGCTGTAAATCAGAAGCTGTTACTTGATTTGTGTAATACCAGTGCAGATGAGGAAAGAATTCTGCTTATTACACAGTATTTCTGGCTGTCAGCAACAAATTCCTATTTCCTGGATGAATTCCTGCTCCCGTACTTATAATGTATGAGAGGGTTAGATGCTGCTTTAGGTAAAGCCCAGAGAAGTATCAGGGTAAAATTGCTCAGGGAAACAAATCTTCTGCAGTTTCTGGAGTTCTGTCATATAAGTCCCCAGAATCGAGCTGCAGCTTTTCAGTGGCCTTTGTAATTAACAAGTTTTGTTCAGAAAGAGTAAAGGCTGCCCAAAACTTTTGGAGTTTCTCTGCAGATACTGGGGGTTGGTGGGTAAGGAACAGTTTCTCCTGCCTTGGAGAGGGCTCCAGTGTACCCGGGGGCACAGGTTGCTGGTAAGGGGATCAGGGACCCCCTCCACTCCCAGCTAACTCTGAAAGCTGGGTGCCTTTGCACGCTCATTTCTGGCAAAAGTTTAAAACGGTCTCGTTCTAAATCCCTGTCCCGTTGTTCCCAGCTGATTCACAAGGCTGCCCACTGCTCTGTCCAGTTTCTCCCATTACTGACGTGTGGAATCCTGCAGACAGAATTTTCTCCCCTTTCTCCGCCACTGAGGTGTTTGGCTGACTCTTGGAGGGGAGCTGTTCCTCAGCTCAAGATAAATTGAATTGAAATAAACCAACACAATTAGGGGAGGGCTGTCTGACATTCAGGTGCTGACAGAGTGCTTCAAACGTCTGGCATGACTGTGCAGAGTTAAAAGACCTTACACTTTAAAACAGCTTACACTTTAAAACAATGGAATTTACATGCTTCAGAGGTTTCCTATCTCCTTATCTTGTCCGTGAGGAATTAATAAGTTACAGGCATTCAGCTCAGAGTGGTGGCTTGGTTGCATGCCTTTTACTAAGTAGCTGGGGCGTGAGGAGACTGTAGCTCGATATATTTACATAGACCGCAGCTTATGGACATGAAGACTTTTCTTTTGATGCACTTTCTTTAATCCTCTGCACTCTGACTCATCTAGCCGGTGATAAAATATACCTGTCTGTTGCAATAAAAATATTATGCTTTTACGTGCTGGCTTATCCCCTGAGATCTCCAAACACTTTGTAAACCTTTTGACTAAGATGCTGTGAAGGGAGAGTCTTTATTCTTATTTCCTGCTTAAACAAATTGAGGAAGAAAGGAATGAAGTGATTTGGCCAAGGTTAGTGTGTGAGCTGCAAGGTCTAAAGCTGTATCTAACATCCATTTCTAATTATATATAGCAGTAACTCTCAAAATGTTTCAGGTTTGGGGTTTTTTTTCTTCCTTTAACTTAAAAGAGATTATCAATAACTTGATTTTATCACTTTTTTTTTCTTTGTTTTTTTTAGGAAAGCAGTAGGGACTTTTTCAAAGAACTGGTTCCTGATCTTGCAGACTTAAACTTCCAGGCGCAGCAGCTTTTGTCTGATCCAAAATGTTATGCTTGTGAGCAATGGCTTCATTGCCATGTTTCCATAGAGTACTTCGGCTGAGATCAAAGCAAAGGCTAATTTTACATTCTTAGAGTCCTTTCCATTTAGGAACCAAGCAAGCTATTTCAGTCAAACATTTCATTTCAAGTGCTTTCTAAAAGCATTTCTTAAGACTGTAGAAAGACATAGAGGGCTGTTAGACACAAAAGTCTGAAATTCCATTCATTGTTTTATACAATGCTGCCTAATTTTATTTTTTTTTCTCCTTTTTGCCCTGTTCAGTGGCTCTGTGTCTCCTGGGGATTGGGAGCAACGTGTTCTTGGGCAAGTGAACCAGAGAAATGTTCTGCAGATACTTCTAAGGAGATATCTGATCCTTCAGGTCTTCTGAATTTTTTTGTAGGTCAGTGTGTTTGTGGTAGCCCTATCAGTCTTCAGGAGTCTTTCAGGTTCGTCTCTTCCATCAGCTAGAGTGGTGCAACTAACGCCACTGGCTGTTGGGGGGTGGGTTTGTGGGGGTTTTTTTCATCATGTTGCCTTTATTCCCATCAAAGTAGAGGTCAGGAATGAATCATTAGAAATTTAGATCATTCTATTGAAATCTCTCACTTGGGATCAAGGTAGAGGAAATGCAAAACTTTTCGGATTACAAGAATGGATACATATATCATCTGCAGCATTTGGAAAAATGTTTCTGGAAACAATCTCTGGGAAAATTGTGGGTCCTGGGCAACTCTAGGCAAGCTGGTGAAGGTTGTGGGTGTATAACGTGGTCAATTTTAAGTCCTTAAAATATATTATTGACCAGAGCCTCAACACAGTTGCATTATTTTTTAATACCTACGTATTTAAATATTCATCTAAGCCTACAGTGCCATCCTCAGGCACTCCCCATACAAACAGGTCTGCTACCAGTACCTTGCATCTTTTGGTAGCATTTTCTGTCAGATGCTCCTTTTCCATTTTTTCCCCAGTATATACATAGAAGAGATGGTCTCAGTAAAAGGAGTAATGAAGGGACCATGACATTCATTTATGCTGGCATTTCATTTGGTAGATTTCCCTCTTTCCTCACTGGTAAATGAGAAGCTTAAAGAATTTCCTATATTATCTATAAATACAGTGATTACCAAATAGCGGTCCACTTCAGTTTGTTCATGGGCATATTTTTAACAAGAATTTGTACAAACTTGGTAATTTTGTGTGCTTTCGCGTGTCAATTTTAAAGGTGAGGTTTGGAGTTTTTTTCCTGGTGCTTTTTCTTCAGAATAATTGATTGGTAATAAATGAGATAACTATATGGTAAACCTCCATGATCTTAATAATTTCTTGATTCTTCTTCAATTATTTCTTGACTCTACTCTTACATATTTGGACTTCCCATCTTTCTCCACCTCTTTTCCTTTGGTCCTGATTTTTGACTCCTCCTACTATCCAGCCTGTGTCCCGTTTCCCTGTAGTTTACAGAAAGCAGAAGCAGCAGGATTGGAGGAGTAATTTGTAACCGTAATGTTTTGATGCTTGCCCTTTCTTGGCTGTCTTTGTTTTCTTCTGGAGACTACTTAGTGAGTGTGGAAAAGAGGCAGAGGCCAGAGAATCCTGCAACCTGAGCCCCATGACTTTGGATGCTTGAAAGCCAATTACTAGGAATTCTCTTTTGGTTTGCCAAAGTGCTTTGGCTGAGTTCAAACCTGTGTATCAACTTTCCTGTCCCAAATGTGTAGCATAACAGATTTAGGGAATCTGCATATAAAAAGAAAATAATCACAAAACATATACAGATAATTCATGAAGGTAATTTTAAAGTGCCATTGGCTTCTGCATTTATTGTAGTAATTCTGTTGCTGATGTTTCATGAATTTTTAGTATCAATGTAATAGCTTTCAAGTGTAGAAGCAACTTTAGGACTAAGATGATACCTTAAACTACCACCAGCATACACATCAATAAAATAAACAAAATTTTGACCTGTAGAAGGGAGCACTATATTCATCCGGTATGGAGTAGCTACAGCTTATGGTCAACATTTTTTGCTGCTTGTGTCATAGCCATAAACATAAAATCATAAGGCAGAAATGAGTAGCGCCCTCAAAATGGAGGCTGCCTTCATAATGTGTGTTCAAGAAACTGCCCAACTGGTAAGAAGGAATTGGTAGGTGCAGGATATTTTATGACAGCGGTCTTGTGGTGTGCCTGCAGTGAGAAATGCAAACATCTTAAACTTGAAGGTAATGATGCTTAAATAATTTGTGTGCTTCTGTATATACATGTTTGCACAGCAGCAGCAGTTATTGGAACCAATGCTAGATATTTCTGGTGTTTTCATTTGGTGTAGGGTTTTGCTACTTGTAATATTGAGATGTGATGGCATTAGACATTTCTCAAACACATGCCAAAACAAGCAACCTGATAATTGCTTTTTTGCTTTTCCATTGTTCTCTGCTATGGTAATATCTATTCTTCTCTGCTTTAATGTGTTATGTGTTTGCACTGACTTATTTTTATCTGTAGTGGTTTTTTAAAGCATCGAAGATGTAAACAACTGATAGAGCACACTTGCATCATCCAGCAAAGCATTGCACCAGTATTCCTTGCGTAGCTTTTCTGAATCCATCATATTTATGTTGCTGTGATCATCTAAAGTAGGTTTCTGTAACTATGTATTTTTGCTCAACAAGACACTAGAAGAATATTGCTATAGTCAAGAAAAACAAACTACTTGTCTTTACTGGAAGTAAAATATTTATAGAGAAAGCAGGTGTGAAGTCCACTGGTAATTCTTAAAGCAGAGGATGAAACACAAAGCAGATGAGTTTCACTGTGTCTTTGGTTCAGCTGGGATAGAGGTTTGTTTGTTTGTTTTCCCTCTGTAGCTGGCATAGTGCTGTGGTTTGGATTTAAACACTGCTGGTTTGGCTGTGGTTTGGATTTAAACACTGCTGGTTTGGCTGGTGCTGAGCAGGGCTTTTACACCAGTCAAGGCCTTTCAGCTTCCCATGCCCTGCCAGTGAGAAGCTGGGAGGGGGCACAGCTGGGACAGCTGACCCCCACTGGCCAAAGGGCTATTCCAGACCATAGGACATCATGCCCAGTATAGAAACTGTGGGGGGAGTTTGTTGAGTGCGGGGAACCGCTGCTCAGGAACTGGCTGGGCATCGGTCAGTGGGTGGTGAGCAATTGCATTGTGCATCACTTGCTTTGTATATGCTTCTATGTTTATTATTATTATTATTTTCCCTTTGTTTTCTGCCCTATTAAACTGTCTTTATCTCAACCCATGAATTTTACTTTTTTTTTTTTGCTTTTTTTCTGATTCTCTCCCCCATCCTGCTGGGGTGGAGGGGAGTGAGCTAATAGCTGTGTGGTGTTTAGCTGCCTGCTGGGTTAAACCACAACACACTGACACCTTGGGATTCTGTTCAAGGGCACTGCAGCCAGCAGCAATATTTGAAATGTTCATAGCCATGTTCTGCAAGAGGGTAAAAGAGCTCTGCAAGCTCTGCTTGGGGTGGATTTGCAGGCTGTGTAAGGTCCTCAGACCTATCCCCTGGCAGAGCCCTTGTGGACAGCTGGGCTTTTCTTTGGGAATTGGGGCTTCTAGCTGCAGAGTTCGGCGCTGCTGCCTGTTTCAGTCCTTTGTGTCCCCAAGGCAGGGTACTTATTTGGTCACAGGTGGGCAGCCCAGCTGCCTCTGCACACAGGGAACCATGGGAGGCAGAGGGGTGGTGGCGACCCGTTACATACATGAAGTACGTTGACAGGGAGGTGGCAAGGGGCTGGCCTGAGCACAGCTTTCCATATTTGAAATGGCAGTCTGGAAAGAGCCTCAGCTCTTGCCTCCTTAACCAGATATCTGGCAAAGGCCAAATTTTGGTCTGGTTAAATTCAGGTCACTTCACTGGCATCAAAAGAGGTATCCGGGTCTGTGCCAGAAGGGGATCTTGTATATACAGCCATAGCATGTTAACATTAGATATTACAATACATTGTCTATTACAGTACACTCTGAAGTTAATTCCCATCTGATTGATGATCTAGAAAATGCCAGATTTTGAATTTTCTGTGATGGATATAATAACACTTTATCATCAAATGCCTCTCAAATGCTAATCAAGGCAGAAGAAACAGTATAGCAAACATCTCTTCAAATTAATCCAAATCAAAAAATCTGTTCCGTTAATAAAACTGGCAGAGAATCTAGGAATGCAGGATGAATCAAGAAGAATTACGAGTTTTTCACCTCAGCATCACTGGTTTGTATGTTGCTAAAGTTAAGGAGATGCAGACTTTGCTAGATCTTTCCCTGCTCTTTATGAGGAGACCAGCATTAGAAGAGATTAGGATCAGAGCTGCTTATGAGGGAAGACAATGAAAATGGTGAAAATACCTAAGGCAGTCTGGGATTGTAGCAACTAGGAGATCTGCATCGTTTCTCTCCCCTGAAAACCAAAGCTAGTCCACCCAATACAGGAGAGAAAAGAGTCACGGCAGGTAGGGTTCAGCTCATGAGGTGGTGAGGAGTGCCGATGCGGGAGGCCTGGAGGGCACCCACCCAGGCCCCAGCCTCCCCGTCAGAGAACTGAAAGGATCTACCTCATGTGCAGGTAGTTTGAAAGCTGAGAAGGGAAGATCAGCCCCTCCAGCCTCTGTTCTTGGCACAGAGTCTTGTTGGGTACGGGCTTTGCATTTATACAGGTCATTTGTGGATTTCCCCCCGAGAGAGCAGATCGATTTTTAAAATCCACTTGAGAACAGAAAATACGTGGCACTGAGCTCCCATCTGCTCTCTTACAGAGAAATGTTCTGCTCGATGGTAATGTTCTGTAATGCTGTATTAACACAGTTGAAAACTGTAATGGATGAGCCCATGACTGCAGGATGGTGGTAGTTGTTTTTAATAGGCACTTACATGCTTAACACGATGTAATTGTTAGCACAGGATTTCTATGCAGAAATAAATCCACTTATTACTAAATCACCTGGGAGAACTGACCAAAAAAGAAATAGTGGTGATTTTCAAGAAAGTGTGGTTGTTTTGTGGGTTTTTTTTGTTTTTGTTTTGTTTCTTTTTAAGGCAGAAAGCAAAAGATCTGCTGTTTAGCAGACTTGAGCCTCCTCTAAGAGTAGCCTAAAATAGTAAATGCCCTCCCTATATAGACAGAAAGAGTCTACTAGAAGTCATTGACTGAACTGATCTGAGGGACATAAATTTGATACACATTTCTTTCTTTGTCATTTAAAGAGTCTCTTTCTATGTTAAATGGGTTAGCTGATACAGAAATTACTCTGATCTTGTTTTCCAGCTTTATCTATCACTTCGGACATGACAAGGAGCTCAGGCTAGCAGTGCTTGAAGGAAGGGAAGTACAAGATTTGGAGATCATAAACCTGTCATGTTACAGTTCATGATGAGGTGGGCCATTTATACAAATTCATTCAGATGTTTCTTTCAAGATATATTTACTGTATCATACAAAACTGGGCTACATAATTCTTGCTCAGAGTGAGTTTAGAAGATTATGTATATTTTTCCCCGGGACAGTAAAAAAATCCTATTGGCAAACAGAAGACTTGTTTTCAGATTTACTGCAATATAAACAACAAAAAATACCACAAGAAGTAAAAAAAAAAAATAAAAAAAAATCTGTATTTGATGTAAAATTTGGAATAATGTTAGCTAATTCAGAAAAAAAATTCACTACTGATTTCAGACTCATGTTTGGTTTTAGGGGTGATGAAAAAATTGTGCATGAAAATGGACAATCAGTACTTATCATATGATCAGCAAAGCCTAACAGAATATTTAATCCTATGGTTTTTAGTTTGCTGGACTGCATAAATAACACAGCAACAAATTTAGCAGAATACATGATGAAAACTGATGCCTATATATGCATGGAAATGTCTGTTTTCCAGCTGCAGAAGAACTGCCATCAATTAAATTTCTTACTTTGAGCTTAAGATCAGATCTTTAATCTGAAGCCAGAACTTTAGCTCTGCAATATTTATGAAATGAGAAATTGCACCTTAACTGGAAGTAATCACAATCATCCAGGTAAAGGTGCCAGCGGAATGAATCAGTATCACAGAGATGAAAGGTAATGATGGCACCATGCCTGCATCCAGATATTGGTGGCCTCCAGAGAAATTCAAAACTATGCTGCTGAATATGGCTGAAATGTTGGCTGAGTCAAAAAAGGCGAACGTTGATTTCAGAAGCAGCGTGTCAATAGTAAACCTGCTAGGAAACCCCATCCCAGAAATGTGATGGACCAAGAAAAGGCTGACATGGGTTTAGCAATTCCTGCTAAAATGTGTTCCTGTCTTACTGGATGGGAGCTCTAGTTCTTCTCTCTCTCTTTTGGCCTAACTGAATTATTCTGAGAATTAACCTGCCTAGGATTCTGTGTTATTTATGCAAACATTTGCACCATATTTATTAAAAGCAGAGTGTAGCAGACCCTGTTATAAACCTTGTTAAAATTCTGACCATTGTCATCACTTGGCAATTCATAAAATGATGTGTTAAAATCCTATAACCTCTGGTCTGTTCTGTCAAGAATGTTCCCTTGTTAGATCCATGCAGTTTCGGTCCAGCTTATTCTTTTGTCTGTTTATATGCAGACATAACACTTAACAAGTGATAATGTGTAAACAAGAGTATGTATTGTGCAGATAAATAGACTCCCACTGTTGAGCAAGTCCTTAGCAGTTTGCATTAAAAATAAATACAAATGCAAACTGGAATACGATATTTTAACAGCAGGACTTTATCACTGGTAGCATTCCCTGATGTTTCCAGGATTAAATAAGTGGCTTTTAAAAGAGATTCACTAGTCCAGAAGTTTAAAACAGTTTAAACCTTTTGTTAATAGCGCCAAAGGGAAAAATAATAACAATTAGCAGTTCTTCACAATATCAAGAAATAACATTCGCATTAACTGACCGAGAATTGCTGGTTCCATGCAACCACAAGTCTGTTTACCCACTGACAAATGTAGTCATAAGAGGTGAAAGAAAGAAGGCAAAAAGATTTCCACTGATCTCAGCATATTGGATAATACTGAAGAGGTTTTTATTCAAGACACAAAATGGATTTAGATTTCATACTCCATTGAAAATTCAGAGGAAAGATTATAACTATTACTAGGTTCTTTAAATATTTCCAGTATGTGCTTCTCATTAATTCCATAGGTGCTTAAAATAAGCCTTGTCAGAAGTTCAAATTAAAGGTGGAGTTTCCTTTCTTTTCCTGGAAGCATCACATCACTAAGCTTGCCTTCACTCTTAAATGCTAGGCTCAGTCCTGTTTCCCTCACACACACACGCACATACGCATGCATGCACCCACACCCCTTGTTTTTGATGTGTTTTAGGTCAGAGGGGTAAATATGAGGTTCAGGGCATCAGAACAACACAGTGTTGGGCTCCAAGTTCTAGATTCAAGTCAAGCTCAGATCACTAAAAGTGGCCCAGTGAAGAGCTATCAAATAATAATGAGCAAAGCAAGGGGACTATAGCAAGAAATGTTTAAAAATATTCCTTTGAATAAAATTGTAGATTCACTTTCCTCTTTGATTCACTTTTGCATTTGAAATGTTAAAGTGTTTAAAGGTAAGAACAAATAAAAGCACTGGAAACACCTAGACAAGAACTGTGTTCACTATGGATGTGATTTTACGTTTTGTCAGGCCACCTATTTAAGGATGTTTCATCTTGCATGCTCATCCAGTTAAGTCATTCCATGATTTGGGCTACTATTCATACAGTGAGAATATTAAGTGTCTGAATGAATAACTAAGAAATAGTTTTGAGGGAGGTCATGTATTGTGATGGGGTTTTGAAATAGGTATGATCCATAGTGCTGAGCAGAGACAAAATTCATAAGGAGTCACTCTGAACAACAGCAACATCAAAACAGTAAACCCACTGCATAAGTCCCCCATTGTTCATCATCCACTTCAGCATTAAGAAGCTTGAGTCCATTTCTTTGAGGATCAACATCCAAATCACATGCAGTGACATCACAGTTGTGTGAAAGATAAACTTGTAAAAGCAGTTATGGGATTCATGGGTTCAAAGGTCATTTTCTCCAACTAGTTTCTCAAAATGAATGTGTAACTTCAGGCAAGCCTTTTCAGTCTCTTGCTGTTTCATGGTCCCTTTCCAGCAAAGACAATGATAGTATATCCACTGTATGAAAGCTGCATTGCTTGTGTAATCAGTTAAGCTTGTACAATGCTTTATATTTGTATGGCTTTCTTCCATCACAGTATCTTGAAGAAAAGTTCTATTCCTTTTATTGGCACAAAGGCAGGGAAGGAATTTAGTGGAGTGGCAAACTAATGTATCCTGTTATGGTAGCTCTTTCAAAATAGAGCAGCAAAATTATGTGTAGGCGTGGTAGATTATAAACTAATGTTTGCACTGCAAGTTGTAAATGACCCTTATTACAACCTATCTCTAATGCAAAAGTTACTCATGTTGCATATTCTGTTGTTCAAAATTTGACCATTCTTATTTTTTGAACATTCAAGAGAGTGTTTTTGAGCACACAAAAAATTATGTAAGATACAAAGGAGTGTCTTAAATACAGGAGACCTCATTTACTACAGAAATGAAGACTTGTCTTTGGAGACCTCCTAAAGAAGTCTCTGATGCTTCCCAGTTGAGAACTATTCTACAACATCAAAAACACACCAGAATGTTTAGAGTTGAAATTTGTCAGGCAGCAGTTGTCTGGCAGAAAAGGAATGACTCAAGCTAAGTTAGAACTGCTGACTGATATCCCTCTTGCTGCAAATTTTCTTATTGTACAGTGAGCCCTGGAAACGATAACACTGGAACTAGTGGGACTTCTCACATCCCATTTGTACACAATTCTCCAAATTAATAATTTGTCATGTATACATGCTACTAAAGAATTTCTTAATGTACCTCCCTCAGGCCTACAACATCTCTATGATGGTGAAGGCAGGCTTCCCAGCCATCTTTTTATCTCCAGTTCACACTGAACATTTGTGGTAGTAAGTTCAGGCTTAACAAAAAACGTTGATTAAGCAAAGGGGCCCTTTATCCAAAGACCTGCCCAGAAGACTTATGCTGCTCTGGAGGGTTGGTAGCTGAGCATTGTGGAAAATGTTGACCACTGAAAGGGTTTTATCAGGAGGGTTAAGAACTCCTCTTGACAGGCAGGGAGTGGGGCCAGTTGTCTATAAGCTCTGAGGGGGCTGCAGAGAGAAACTGAGAAGTGCAATGTGGAAGCACTCCAAATCCCAGCTTTGCAAGAACTGTGTGGAACCTAAGATGGAATGTTTTTCAGGTGTTGTGGTAGGCCTACCTGACTGTGGCTATTTCTTCAGCTTTATGAAGGGAGAGTACTTGAGCTATGCTCAGGTGCAAAGAGTTGGGAGGGGTGTTGTAAGGGGCCTCCTGTACCTCGCCTGGGAGCTGCATTTAACTTGGGCTTTTGTCCTTGCTTGAACTACAGGTATGTCTGTGTCCAGCCATGTACTTTGCTTATCACGACCTTGCCTTGTTGACTTGACTTTCCAGCTTGACCTTGGGCTTGCCTTGTTGCTACAGACTTGCCTGTTAATGACTTGACTTAGCTGATCCTAGTTACAGTCTCTGGACTTGCTTTGCTCTTCTCATTTGGCTGTTGTGGCCCTGGGCCCTTGCTGGTTTGGTCTTAGCGCCTGACTCCACTCCCCTGGTAGAGAGGTGGCCTTGCTGTAGCCTGATGAGGTAAAACACAGTGACCATGAGTTTGGGAAATAATGTGCTCAACTTCTGAGGGGCTAGAGGGAGTCAAATCACAAAGCCATTTTGTGAAGAAACAGAATTTCTGTGCCCAAGAAATTTGCCAGTGAAGATGATGAAAATGATCGTAACAATGTAAAGCCTTGCAGGCTGAGCTTGAAAAGAACAGGGATTGATGGAGTCTGAACCATCATAATTGGATAAATTTAGAAAGGGGACCGTGACTTGGGTTGGGACAAGTCCAGGGCCACATCTAAAATCAGTGGAAATGTTTCTGCTAGCATAAGCGAGGATAGGATTTCACCCTGCAGAACTCAGCAGATGCATATGTTGTTTGAAGGCTTTACAAAGCTTGCTGTTTTGTTCCCTCCATTCCCTTAGTAAAGTGCAGCAAACTCCCTGATTTGGCAAGCTGATCTATCAGTATTGTGGGGGATTGCAAAGGTTTCTTTTTTGTTTCCTTAGTGCTCATCATACACGAAAAGCAGCGTATTGCGATTGGTTGGCAGTTGAAAGTACGATTAAACATTTCAGAATCTGGAAGAACTTTTGAAGATGTTCCCTTTCTGTTTTGTTGGTTTTGTTGTTCTTGGGCTTTGGTGGCTTTTTAATTTATTTATTTATTTAATGACAGCACAAGCAAGTTTAATGTTTCATTTAGATTATACCAGCTGTCCATTGTGAATGTAAATGATGAGCCAGTGGAACTGCATCGTTGCCTTGAACAAATATGTGAAATAGCAGTGTGTTGTTACACATCCTGCAGGTGCCTCTGCTGTGGGAATCTATTCACTTGGAGGACATTTAGCTGATATATTGTACAGCTGGTCAAAGAATGCCTTTAGGCTATCTGAAAGTTTCTGCAGGAAATTAACTGCTTTGATGGAGTTTGCTGCAAGGCATTATTTTATAAAATCAGGCTAATTTTGACAGTCGTCTTTTTAGACTGCCAATTTCAGATCTCTGCCTCTTCTATTCAGTGTGCCTCTTTTTTTTTTTTCACTATATACAGGAAAATTCTGAGGTTTTTTTTTTTTTCAAAAAGGAGTAGATTTTTTTTTTTTCTGTAAATATACAATATTTTTCACCTGTAGCAGGAAGCCAGAGAGATACTAGGAAAAGGCTATGCTGACTCTCTGCAGTAAAACAGAGAGTGTGAGGGCAAAAAAAAGTGCTGCCAAATCTGCTTAATCCTCTGATTCAGGTGGACTTTTGACTATTTTGCTACATTCCAGGAAGCTTTCCAGCTTATTGCTGCTGGTTATTCCTCACTCTTTGTGATTACCTTTCAGCCTAGCCAACACAATTTCTTGTGGTTGTATTCTCCTGGCCTAGAATGCACTGGAGAATGTGCTTGGAAGCTGTGCGCTTCTGAAAACTGGGGTACTAGAGGAGTGTGAGATTCTCCACGCCCTGGGCAAGGGTGGCTTGGATGTTATTCAGTCTTCACTTTATACAACTACCTTCACATTATTTATAATGTATGCTGGTAAAAGTCTGTATTTACAACAGCCATATGTTAACAATATAACACAGAATATGTTAACAATAGTCATGAAAGACTTGGGTAAAGAAGTGAAAAAGGAAATGCGCTAAATTTACTTATGCTAAAATTAAATCAAAAAAATGTTTTCTTTCTTTCCATGTATCCCTTTTGCTTGTTGTAAGTAGTGTTGTAATAAAGCTGGCTAGAGATTTTCTTTTCTCACGTACTTTATGTCTCAGGTTGCATTCCTCAGAGAGAAGGAACACTGTATGGTAGCGTTATAGCTTTTTGGTGTCTTTGAGGGGCTCCAAATAGATTTAACCACCCCTCTGCTTTTCCAAAAGCAGTATCTTATCTGCTTCCAAGTAATTCAGAGGTTAGTCTTGATAGTTGTCTTACCAGTCGAAGCATTGTCTTACCTCTATGGCACATTTTTGTTTCCAGTCTTTTGATCTGTAGATTAAAGTTTTAGAAATCATATGGATGTTCTGAATTCATAATACAACATTATGCCTTAGTTCAAAGCACAAGAGAATACAGTCTTAAGAAAAAAAGTCTAAAACAAATCAGCTAAAGAAAAAAGTCTAAAACAAATCAGCTGAAGCAGTGCCCCTCATTTTTTACCGCAGCTTACCTTTGGAAACTTGTCTGTGTTCAGATAGGTCATGGCTTGTCTTCTCTCACCTTAAGCAATCCAAAGTTTCATCAGAAAACTGGTGGCCAAGACCTTCTCCCTCTCTCCCTCTTATCTCCTGTGTTTTTGTGAGGCTTCTTTCTTTGTGAGTGTATTTTGTTTTAAGGGAACTTTCATTTTAAGCTCCTTTCTTATTGGGCTTCAAATGTTCACCTGTTAGTAACATTCCAGTTTCTTGTGAAGATTTCTGGAAAGAGCAGGTAATTTTCTTGTGGAGTGTGTGTATGTGTTAGAGTATCAGTTGCACGGTCCAGATGGACCTATACAAATTCTTGATACTCAACTTACCTAGCTCAAATGTAGATGAATGTTTCATTCTCTCCCATACATCTACATATGCCATTTCTTCTAGGTGCTTCTTCCCCTTTGATCAGTGAGTATCTTTGGAAAGAAGTCAGACTTTGAAACTGCCTAAAAAGGAAAGTTAAGATTAAAAGTATTACAAGCATTTCACAGAAGCATGACAGAAATTCCCCATAGTTGCAACATTTCTTTTTCAAACGTTCATTCAAACCAGCTGTGGAGAGCCAGGATGTGCATAATCCAGAGGCCAACATGCCAACTTGGAATTATTGCTCCTGAGGCTAGGTGTGCGGGTGTGAGTTTTTTGTTTGTTTTGTTTTTTAAGGAAAATGCGGCACATGAAATGGTTTCACACAGCACTTCTGTGCGGCATTGCTTTGTCAATGATGTGATTAATCTAGGGCTTGTTTGTGATCTGACAGCAGATTTTTCTGGACCATGATACAGCATGAAAGTATTGTAGATACTCCAGACAGCCCTCCTGCATTGGGGCTTCAGTGGGTTTGTACAAAGACATGTGTGCTACCACAACTGAATACTTGAGAGGGAAGGGTATACATGCCTTGCTGCAGGCCTGATGCTGTGGGCAGCAGATTTGGTTTCATCTAGGTCAGGTGCCAGAAGGGGCAAGTCAGCTTGACAATAGCTGTCTCCATGACCCCTGGGATATTCTTCTGGCCTGTTTCTCCCTGAAGGAAAGGATATGTTAGCCTTTAGTTCTTTTGATCAAAGCTTAATGCTCTTCACCATTACATGTGTTCTCACTCGTTCCCATGGTGTCCTTCTGCCTGCACTCCATTCCTGGCTACCTCCCTCCTGCTGGTTTCTTGACTACTGTTCTGCTTCCGGGATGCTCATTGTCCATCATTTCCTCTATAGCCAGCTCATAAGCAGTAATTTTTTGTTGGGACACTGAAAAGGTTATTTGTCACTATAAGACTTACTGCCTACTACTAGCTGTCTGTCAAAGGAAAAGAAGGTTGGCCTAGTCCACAGATCATAGATTTGGGACTCAGCCAATCTAGCTGCAACTTCATCTGTGGATTTTCTGTCTGAACATCAGTGCTTTAGTCATCCATTGTCTGAAGAGACAGGGAAGCCATCTATCTTTTCCTCAGAGTGATACTGTAAGTATAAACTGTTAATTTGGAACCATGACGTTCCAGGGGTTGGTAAGATCCCATTAAGCAGACAAAACTTAGGCCCTTGGGCTGCTTGGTATATGCAATTTACCATATCTTTTTCTGTCCTTATTCTCAAGAAAGCTGGAAATAATTTTCCCAAGCTTTATGGAAATGCCAGGGTTTCAGTATAGTGTAGTCCTAGAAAGAAAACATAAATTTGCAGTAAGTTTTAAGTGACCAAGGAAGCACTTTTCTCTCGGTATCACTTTGTGACTCTTGACTACAGCCATTGCCAGCACTTAAGTAATAATGAAAATTAATTGTTTGCACTCTGACTCATGGTGTCTTTACTAAGTGTATGCTACTTCTTGCCCTAATGTTCTGTACTCTACAAAATACTTTTTTTCCCTTCTAAAAGCCATTTCTAGATTTCTATTCCAAGGTTACTTCATACACCATGACAGCTTAAAAGATGCTATGATAGCAAATGTTAAAAGGGTTCTGCAGCTTTTCCTGTGCCTCTCATGGAAAATGTACACTCTGCTAATTGCAAATGCACTTGGAGGACTGCAGATTAAAGTAACATAATATGTTCTTTCCAGCTTTAATTTCATTTGAATAATTAAACATGCCTTCAAATCCTTTTGTATTCAACAAAGTATGCATGTTCTTAAGAGCCATTGAGTTTCGTGTGACTTAAATGCATGCCTGAAGTTAAACATGTTCTTAAAAGCTTTGAATAGAAAATTGAAGTAAGTGCCCAAGTTCCTCACAGTCAAAGCTCGCATGCAGCTTAACAAAGAGCAAGTTGGTTAATGAGAATAGGGCAAAGCACGAACTCTTAGAGACCACGCTGAAGAAAAGAATTAAAAAATAACTAGCACCATCAAAACTTTAAATACTAGAAAACTCTCTCTCCTTCTTTAGTCTAATCCTGGGGGCAAACCACCAAATGTTCTCAGGGTCTGGAAGAGAAGAAAAGGCTCGTGTGAGAATGTATTGCTTCTGATGTAAGGAAACATAGGACTGCACAGAGAAGGGGTTTTTTGCATCATCATCCAATATGGGATGCGATGGCACACGTTTTATGTGGATGTTCTTTGATTGAAGCCTAATGTTTCAGATCAAAATAGAGCAGTCTTCAAAAGCTCATAAAATTAATATTCAAATTAAATACGAAAACATTGAGGAAACCAGTTAGGTGATGTAGATGACTTTCCACATGACATCAAGTTTGGGATACAGTGTTTTTCTGTGAGTGATTTCAGTAATTGGAGTGAAAAGAAAAATCCCTACATTTGCAAGGATCCTAAGGAGCTCTGACTAGAATTAGTGAGGAGAGCTGGGGAGACAGTGAGGGTTTTGGGCAACTACACTTAATTCCTGGGGGTTAAAGGGAGGACAGGTAACATCGGTACCTTTCTTTGAAATGGTTCCAGTTCAGAAGAAAAGCCCAGCTCGACCTTGCCTAAATGTGGGGACAGAAGATGACATAAAGAAGATCTTCAGTGTCTTATTAGGCACTCAGATACTTGTAGAAGGGACAGGTTATGCAAATTAGTTCCTTTTTATTTTTTTCCCCTAGGCTGCTGACACAAAACACTGATGAGATTTGGGGGAGATGTTTTAAATTAGAAACTTGGGAAGAGTTGACAGTTGCAGAAGGGTACGGAGGTCACCCAAAGACATCTGGTAGGACTGTCAGTCAGTAACATGAAGGTAATTTTGCCAAGTGTAGGGTAGGGCAGAAAATTGAGCTGCACTGGAGAAGGAATAGATGGAGGTCAGAGTTGAATTCTCAAAAAGTAACAAGGTTACAGATGTGAACTACATCAAATTAGGCATAGGGCCAAAAGTACACGTTAGAAATGCTGGTATGCAGAAATGCTGGTATGCACAAATGCTTATAAAAGTTTGAAGAACTTCTGAATTTAAGCATACACCAAGTCAGCAAAATTTACAGGAGAGAAAAAAAAAAAAAAGGTACATATTGAGGGCGATGTTGATTAGGGGTCTCCAGCAGACAGTGAATATAATCACCTCTGTTTATTGGGGCCTCTGTTTTTAGGATACTGTCTGATTTCATCCCCCCTCTTCTGCGTGTGTTGTGTGTGTCCTCCCCCTGCTCCATTTTCTGTGTTCAGGAGTACTCAGTCTGTGGGCACGATTTCTTTTGTTTCTCACTATTTGTTTTGTCACCTCTTTTCCTGGCTGCGAGTACAGGCTTTGCTGATAGCTTGCTGGTGAGTTTTGGTGACTGAGATTGGGAAAACAGCTAGAGGTTGCTAATGTATGAAAAAATACCGGGGGTATTCTTGCTTTGTCCATTGCTACGCTGACTTCAGTGCATGGTAGTGTTTTCTTTATTCCAGCTGAAGACCTGCCTGTCTAGGAACAGCTGCTTTGCAAAATGAGGCAGAAAGTGTTTCAAGAACACACCTTTATGAAACGTTGAATGGACAAATAAACCAACCCTCTCCCTGGTACAACGTGACACAGAAAATGAAATCCGAAGAGGTAAGAGAAAAACAAAGCCATGATCTAAATGCTGGAATATAATCTTTGAGCAAAACTACAGGTGTTTTTGTACTGGGTTTGGTTTTGTTTTTGTTTTTTTCTCCTTTTTTGGTCCTCAGACTTTGTTTGAAATAGTCTTTGGAACTAAACAGCATGATCTAAACTGCTCCTCCTGACTAATTAACCTTAGCCTGGTGATATGGTCAGTTTTTTACAGCACTGCAATTCATCACCACAGAATTGTATGCAGCTAGAGATGGGCCTGACCCAAAATCCAGATCTGAGCATCTGCGTATTTTGGGGAAGCGAGGCATAGGGCACAGCCTTCAGAACTGAACACTGTCTTTATTGTGAGCTCAGGTAAACCTCAGATCCAAATCCAAGCAGAATCTGAGCTGCTGTCCCTTCAAAGAAATGCTGGGCTGTGGCAGCAGAGGATGAATTGGGTAAGGAAACCATGCTGACCAGAAAGCAATTTGCTTTAATACATGAACACCTTGCAATTCACTCTAGCTAAAACCTTTGACGTGGCTACAGTGATAATTCTAGAAAAGACTCCTCACTGAGAAACTATGCATTGCCACTTTTTAGGGAAGCAGAATTCTTGGCTACATTACAAGCCTTGTTACTCACAAGGACAATGCAAAAAATATAGAATATAACGTGGGTATGGAATAACTATAAAAGGCACGAATGAGATCACAAGAGAGATTTCTGCAGAATGTTCTCATTGTATCAGGACTAGTTACTCACTTTCTGGAGGAATGGTTTTCCCCTTGGTTATATGATAGCAAGGTTTTGGGGAGTACTGCCATGTTACTCTGGAGATGGCTGCGCTGGATGACCCAAGAACTGCTCTTGACCCTTATTGTTTAGAATTATGCAAATCTGCAGCAAATAAGGTATGTGGTGAAGGTTTCGTGTATGCAGACTGCTACCTACCAGCCGTCCCAGTCCTTGGGTCTTTACCCCTGCCCCTTTCACAGAATCACAGAATGGCAAGCGTTGGAAGGGACCTGGGGAGATCATCTAGTCCAACCCTCCTGCTAAAGCTTTCCTGGGATACAGTTCAATGGCAGTAGTATATGAGGACGTTTGCAGGCCTTACTGTCCTGTCAGGTATCCTGTTGCAGACTGTTCCAATGGTCCTCTTGCACTGTTCTCCAAGCTTATCCTGTCTCAAATTTCCCTTCTGTTTCTAATTTGAATAAGTTACTTGGTCAGTGTTATATGTATGTACGTATAAGATGGACTGTATTTGCACTTTGGCCATATGTATGAGTTGAGCCTAGGTTCCTCAGTTATTTGCTCCAATGTTGCTTGACGGATTTGTATTGTGATTTTTGTCCTCGTCTACAGAGTTCTCACTCCTTTTCTTTTAGGCAGTTGATAGTCAGCATTCAAAAGGTGAGGATTCCTTATATATGATGTAGGAGTAAGTCCATGGAAGTAGGGTTATTGGAAGTGGACAGCTGGAAAGTCATGAGGAAAGAAAAAGGAGTCAGGCAGGTTTCTCCCTAGGTAACCGCTTACTTTAGCATCCGCCGTGCTTGGGGCTTCCAGTTCTCCGTGCTGAGCGCTGGACTGCAGTGCTGCCTAGTAAAGATTAAAAAAGTATTTTCCTATAAACTCCAGAACATCAGTGTGTGCCAGCAAGTACGTGAATGTTAAACCTGATGAATTAGGAACACAGGTATGTGCGCCAGTAGCTGTGCATGGTATGAATATTAATACTCCTAGTTTCTACTTTTTACGCAAAGTGTGTATGAAAGGAGGTGCAAGTTCCTTTGCCAGCTGCTGCACTAAGGTGTTGTTTTGCACGCCGTGCCTGGTTATGGTGTAGCTGAAAAGGGTAACTGATACAAATCACCTGGGATTTTGCATTTGTCTGGTACCCTAACACATCAATGTTATAAAAGGTCTAAAGCCTCATGACCTGCAGGAGTGTTCAATTTTGTGAGACCAAACCTCATTAATCCTCTTTTCTGATTTGGTTTTGTGATTTGTGATCTCAGTCATGGTTTAACCCCAGCCAGCAACTAAGCACCACCCAGCCGCTTTCTCACTCTCCCCCTGCAGTGGAAAGGGGGAGAGAATTGGAAGGGTAAAAGTGAGAAAACCTGTGGGTTGAGATAAGGACAGTTTAATAGGTAAAACAAAAGCCACACGTGCAAGAAAAGCAAAGCAAGGGATTAATTCCCTGCTTCCCATGGGCAGGCAGGTGTTCAGCCACCTCCAGGAAAGCAGGGCTCCATCACGTGTAATGGTGACTTGGGAAGACAACACCATCACTCTGAACGTCCCCCACTTCCTTCTTCTTCCTCCAGCTTTATAAGCTGAGCATGACATTGTATGATGTGGGATATCCCTTTGGTCAGTTTGGGTCAGCTGTCCTGGCTGTGCCCCTTCCTAGATTCTTGTGTACCCCCAGCCCAGTTGCTGGTGGGCTGGGGTGAGAGGCAGAAAAGGCCTTGACTCTGTGTAAGCCCTGCTCAGCAATAATGAAAATATCCCTGAATTATAGACACTGTATCAAGACTCTATCCCAGGAAAAAGCAGCACATCCCCCAAGAAGTGTACAAACCAAATGGCCTGTTTACAGGAAAAGGCCTATAAAAAAAGAGAAGCCTGGACCTGATGCTACAAGGTTGTATAGTTTAGGGAGGAAAAGGTGGGGGAGGCTGGTCCTGTTGCTGTTTTGCTCAACACAAAGGTTCAATTTCCTTGACAAATGATGGACACTGCCTCCAAAATTGGAACTCTGATCCCAAAGGGGCCCTGTGTTATTATAACGTAAAGAATGGTTATTAAACTGTCAGAGGGTTAATAGTTTCATCTTAATAATCTTGATAGATGGTGCACATTTCACCAGTGCTCCAAAAGCCCACAATGAGCTTTAAAATATTTTACTATTGGCTTGCCCTTCATTTCCCAAGGAAGTCTAAGGAGAACTCTTCTTGCTAATAAATTCTTTATCATAGCTTAGCTGGTTTTCCCCTTGTAGAAGGGAAATATATCCTTTGCTATGCTGTCTGATTAATCGGTCTAATTTTATCAGGAAAATTAAATTCTCTTCTTTATCTAGGAAGTTATTTAAAGAGGTCTGAGCAAAATCCCAGCCCATGAGCCTGATGACTACTCTGCATAAGTGTCTCTATGCTTTATTAACTTATTGCTTTTTAAGTGATTTCTGTCTGAAGGATTCCCTTCAACTTTGAGGGCCATTTGTCTTCTGTTCTCAGGATTTCAGGATGACAAATGGGATGTCAGATATGACTTACAGTAAGACTTTAAGGGATTCATATGCTCTGTATGAGGTAACCTGTAAAGCTGGCCAGTTTTGATGACCAAAACAAATATCTCAACAGCTTTACAACAAGCAAAATAGCTATACTCTTAACTGAAGTAGTTCTTAAAATATCACTGATCATTCGATGAGAAGAAAGAACTAATAAGACATATGTGTACATAAATACACATGGGAGTTGATCCCAGTCATGGAAACTGTAATATACAGCTAAGGATCAAAATAAGGGAGAGTCTTGGCAGTTTTGAAACAATAGAAGCCAGTGTTTTGCTTCTCTTTGCTTAGACTTGTATCAGAAATGGAATGTGTCCCCAGACACGCAGAGCTGACAAAGATGAAGAAGCATATCCATTTGTATATATCTTTTGTATTTTCCAAAACTAATGCATGCTGAATCCAGCAACCAGGTGGAGGGACTCTGCTAATTGACTTGAGGCTCTATTCTAGCCTCATCATTGATGGAAAGGGCAACAGCTTGTGGTGAGGTAAGACTATAAAGTATATAAACCCTTATGCTGTAGATCATAGGCCAATTTGCAATAGCCTGTGGTTAGGAAGAAATTTCCCCACAGGTTTATATTATTGTGAAATTATGTTTGTTACAGAACTTCTTGTGCCTTCTGGGAACGACTGTCTTCAGAGATGAGGTATGGGTCTGATATGGCAGTTCTACTACTAGGGCAATATTTTGTCCTGACAATTGTTCCCTCACACAGCTCCTAACCAAGATGGCAGATTATAGTGACGCACCCAGTGAGGTGAATCAAATATTGTCCTTCCTGGTTTAGCTGGAAATGGGCTTGTTGTTATCTCCTTGGATCTCTAGGCTTGTGGTGTTATTATTTCAACTAGGATTTCAACATCCACACCCTGCTTATGGTTTCAGGACAGTTAGCAGAGTTAGCAACTTTCTACCCTTTTATACAGAATTGCCATGGCATTCCAAATAATTCCACAATAGGAGAACATCAGCTCAGAACGGTTGAGGTTGGAAGGGACCTCTGAAGGTCGTCTAGTTCAGTGCCCCTGCTCAAGAAGGACCACCTACAGCAGGCTGCCCAGGACCATGTCCAGATGGCTTTTGAGTGTCTCCAAGGTGGGACACTCCATAACCTCTTTGGACAACCTGTGACAGTGCTTGGTCACCCTCACAGTAAAAAAGTATTCCCTGATGTTCAGATGGCACCTCCTGTATTTGTGCCCATCGCCTCTTGTCCTGTCACTGGGCACCACTAAAAAGAGCCTGGCTCAGTCTTCTTTACACCCTCCCTTCAGGGTGGTGTAAACAACAGGATGAGAGAAAATGGCCTCAAGTTGCACCAAGGGAGATTTAGATTGAATATTAGGAAAAATTCTTCACTGAAAGGGTTGTCAAGCATTGGAACAGGCTGCCCAGGGAAGTGGATGAGTCACCATCCTTGGAGGTATTTAAAAGACAGGTAGATGTGGCACTTAGAGACACGGTTTAGTGGTGGACTTGGCAGTGTTAGGTTTATGGTTGGACCCAATGATCTTAAAGGTCTTTTCCAACCTAAATGTTTCTATGATTCTATGATTCAGGTATTTATACACATTGATAAGATCTCCCCTGAGCATTCTCTTCTCCAGGCTGGGTAGTCCCAGATCTCTTGGCTTTTCCTCATAATGCTCCAGATGCTCCAGTCCCTTAACCATCTTAGTGGCCCTTCACTGGACTCTCTCCAGTAGCTCCATATCTCTCTTGTACTGGAGAACCCAGAACTGGACACAGTACTCCAGGTACAGCCTCACCAGCACTGAGTAGTGAGGAAGGATCACCTCCCTCAACCTGCTGACAGACAACACTCTTCCTAATGCCGCCCAAGATACTGTTAGCTGCCTTTGCTGCAAGGGTGTGTTGCTGGCTCATGTTCAATTTGGTGTCCACCAGGACCCCCAGGTTCTTTTCTGCCAAGGTGCTGCAGTTGGTTGGCCCTCAGCATACGCTGGTGCATGGGACTGTTCCTCCCCACTTGCAGAGAATTCCTCCCCAGGTACTCATTGTTAGCTGATGAGTCTCTTCAGTTCTTTACACAAGGCATTGAGGGATAATTTGCCATCTACTAAATCAGAGTAAGTTATGACAATAATGCAGAAAACAGCATACTGTAAAGTAATACATGCTATAAGGTTTGGAGGAAAACATTAAAAAATATGTGAAAGCCTTTTATTGATTGCCTAGAAAGGGGCTCTAGAGATAAAATATAGCTACAGAAAAGGAAAACAAAAAATTTAACTGCTACAGAGTTCTGTTCTTGGAGATTCCTCATTTATGGTTTGCTGCTTTCTTTTAAGTTTTAATGCTTCACGATAAATCAGGTTAAACACTCCATATTTGTACATAACAGTTTGAAATGTATGCTTTTATGAGATTAAATGTATACTAGAGCATGGAGAAGGCTGTCCATTATTTTTACGAATAAGTTTGATATATATAGATACGCCTGACCACTGAATCTATGATACAAACTTGAGGGAATACAGTGTGGGAATAGCCATGGTGCCACCTCCCTTATCTGTAAGGAAAGTGCACTGAAATAGCCTAAACCTCACAAAGTCTGGAGAAGTACCTTATGGTAAAAGATGAAACAAAACAACGTGTATTCTGTCCTTCACTGTCAACATGATAACTCGTAAGTGGTTTTATTTTCTCTGCATCTTCCTCCTATTATTGTCATCCTGTCTGAGCTAAATGACCTGTGACAGATGACAAATATGGGACAGTTCATGGACAAAAATCACTCAAAATTGGATATATTGTGAGAGTACAGTAACCTGCTATGCTGAAGCTTAACAGAAATGCAAAAATTTTTTCTTCAGTCTAGGACAAGTTTCCAGGTAGTTGATTCAATTAAGTGCAGGACGAGTCTTCATCGTGTTAGACTTTTCTGTTTGAAAGATTGGTTTCTGTGACTTTGTATGGAAGGTAACAGCAGCGGGAACTGACTGGTTAAATATGTGATTGCAGATCAGACTCAATACTGCAATGAACATACTATAATAATCCTGGCTTTCGTGTTTCATTCCCTGATGTTTTGGAGATATTCCAAGTTTTGATCTTCAGTGCTTGCCTCTCTTAAGCCCAGGTTGCAACAGCATCTTTATTTAGGACAGAACTTAAACAAATGCTTGAATGTTACCCTGTCATGGAATAGTGCTGAGTTTCTTTACCTTAAAGAAAGGCAAGTGAAGAGGAAAGGGTGGGGCCACTTTAATTCTTCAAAGATATAAAAAGCATCTATGAAGAGGAAAGCAGTAGTCTGTTTTTTGTATTCCTGATGGATAGCACAGGAAGTGGTGGGATTTATACTGCATCAAGAAAGATTGATTCACACACTAGGTCAAAGCTTGTTTGTGTGCATTGGTTTTTGGGGGATTTGGGGAGTGGGGTTATTGTTATTTTTTTAATGATGAGGTTTAAGGAGTAAATGGTATAAGGAGGTTTTTGCTCTTCCATCATAGGAGGTTTGTAAAGAACAGTTTGGAAAGCCTGTGATGAATGGCCTAAATATAATGGTTCTATGCTGGGACTGGGGGGGGGATGAAGTCAATGACTTCTTAAGGTCCCTTCTAGCTATATTTTCCTATAAACCTGTGCCACCCCCAGAGCTGGGCACGTATTAAATTTGCTGCCAGTTGCATTCTTCTCCATGTAAGGTAACATTTTACTCCTTCACCAAATAGATAGCAAGCCCTTCCGTGTGAGGCCACCTTTTATTCTTTTGCAGTACGTTAATATAGTGGCAACCTGCCATTTTTTTAGGAGTACTTGAATAAAACTAAAGTGGTACACATTAATTGTAGTCCCTGAGTTTTGTAGCCCTTTCTCTGTAGTTGAAGTATTACTTATGGTTACTTATCGGCAGGGCGTATTTCTTCATTAGCGAGTTCTTATTTTTGTGTGCTACTTTCAAACTCCGTGTGGGTTAGTCAGATTCTTTCCTTAAACTGTTGCTATTCTCTTCTCTCCATGTAAATCCAGCATTTGTTTTATGGCTGATGTCCCAGATGGCTCTGGGATAAGTCTCTCTGATACTGTGGTATAGCTCATTTCTGTCAAAGACAGTTGGAACAACAGTGGCATCAGTGCAGTTCTGCCCCCTTCTTATATTTCCACTTAAATGTTGTTTAATAAATGTTGTTTAAATTGGGGGCAGGTAAGTGATTTGTTTGATGTTTATGATAACAGAATGAAAGAATAGAGTGGTTTAAAGATAAAGTTGAAGGAATTTTACTCATCTTGTCCAAGGAGCTTGTGACTGAAGGATGTTGTTGGGTTCTCCAGCTTGAGAAAGACAAGCTTGACCTTGAAACATGGTGTGGTTCATTAAATGCTTGTTTATTTATTTATTTTTATTTCTGTATCTGGTAACTCAATGGCTGTTGCTGATTTTTTTTTTTTTATTTGACCTGCAGAATTAATTGTTAATACTCCCCTCAAATTACTTTTCTTGAAAATAATGTTGGACATGTGCTTTCTGCCAGGTTTCAGCAGCTTGTTAATGCTAATCCCAAGGATCATATTGTATCACATCTCTGACAACAGCATCAAATTACAAATTGCTTTTACAAGAAATTCAAGATAGCAAGTCAATATTTTCCAAAACAACTTGGGTTTTTACTGAGCAGGAGCAGTTTTCCTTGCTATGCGCCACTTCAAGAACTGAGTGCAGCTGAGGTTTGCAAGGATTTTCATTGGGAAGAGAAAGGTGTCCAGGTCTGGAATTAATTTTTCTCTGAATCTTACTTTCTTTTGACCAAGCCTATATCTGATGGCCAGTGCTGTATGGCTCATAGCTCTGTTGGTCAGTGGTTTGGGTAAATTCTGTTTTTTGTATGTGAGGAAAAGGGTCTATGTGCTAGGGGAGATAAATTCTCTGTTGCGTTGGTGTGGTCTCTATCCTCCAGTGATTATCTGTGCTTCAGAAGCGTGAGGAGCCTGTAAAGGCTGTCTAATTGCCTGGATCAAAGTCCTCTCAGATGGAGGAAACTTCAGGCATTAGAGTGTTTTGTGTCACTGGGTCTCAGGAATGATTAGAACATGGGCTGTTGGGAGAGCCAAGCTACAACAACAACTGAGAGCAGCTTCAAAGGTCTGAATATCGGGGAGGGTGCATAAACCACACCTTTTCTCCCTCTTGGGACTGACTGCAGCTGAGCTAAACCCAAAGTCCTGGACTGCTGTAGTTAGATGTTTTTTATATTTGCTGCGCCCAGTTGTTGAAGCCCTGATGATGTGTAGTAAGTGGGAATTGGAATCTGATCTATCTGGCATTGCTGAAAACTGGGATAATGTATGTTAAAATGACTGACTATGGCCTGTTCAGAAACAGTATGGAGATGATATAATTTTTGTAGTGTGGCTGGCAAGAAGGAAGTGTAGTCATCTTGAAAGTATATTCACTGGTGTTCTCACTAGCAAAATTTGAAGTGAAGAAGAGGCTATCCTCCCCTTCTGATTACTAAGTCAGCTTACAGAATACCATGCGTGACCGTCTAAGCATCTTTCTGCAATACAGACGGTTTATGGGCAACTTCAGTTTGAGAGACATATACTGACTGTGTCATGCAGCCAGTAGAGAAATTTTGTTAGAATTTCTGAAATACTAGAATTTTAAATTTTCCTCTATCGTATGTGTTGCACTCAGGACCCAGTAACTGTGGGTTTGTACTACAGGATACATTAAGAAATATTAATCTTTAGCATGTTAGATGGCGAATACAAAGGCACTACTAATTATTGCCTATGGAAATCCAGAAAAGAAAGAACAGCTGTTTGAATGGTAGCATCTGCCCCAGCCTTTCTAGGGAGCTGATTTCCCACAGCTGAGGAGAAATAGATGGAAATTTGAAAGAGAAATGTAATAGAAAACTGTGAATCAACACTTGCTGTTAAAAAGACTTTCTTAAACAGTTAAGATCGCTCAATTCTACAATAAAACACAATAATTTCAGGCGAAAGCCCATTCTGGAATAAGAGGAAGTACTAATGTACAACAGGTAGAAGAAGGAGACACAGCAGTGAAAGCAGTCAAAGACCTTAGGAAGTGGAGAAGATGGAAAAGTGATTCCCAGGAGAAATCCATGCCATGACAACAGTGTTTTACAGGTTAATGGCTACAGAAGTTTTAAAGACTGTTAAAATAAAATTAGGGAAATGGTAGAGACCTGGTGCACCGGGTGCCCAGGGGCTGCCTGAGGGCTGCAGGGGTGGCACCTGTGAGGAGTTGTGGGGGCTGCCCCATGCTGGCCACAGCCGGTTCCAGATGGCTCCAACCAACCCGCCCCAGGGCAGGCCTGCACCTCACAGCCATGGTGGTAATTTTGAGGAGGTTGTTGGAGAGTGTCTCTGAGAGATTAACACCCGGGCTTGCTGATTTAAGGTGCCTTTTATCAAGGATGCAAAAGGGTTACCTGAAATCATGTTTTATATTCTCTCTACATTTTGGGCTACTGGGGAAATTTCAGAATTCCTATTTCAAGAAGAACTTGGTGATAGACAAGTAAAATTCATGTTAGCATGATGTCTGTCTCCAACTTATTATTGGGCAAATGATGCAGACTTGATTTAATAAAAAATTGATAGATTTAAATAAAAGTAAATGTTAGTAGAGGTGAGTTTTTGAAGAATGTCAGTCAAATTTATGGCTTTTTCATTAAGGACTTCATTGATATCCATGAAGATATAATAGACTTAGACATTGATGTAGAGTTTGATGTAATACCATGGTTGCTTAAAGATATAGCACCCTTTGGGTTTGTCAACATGCCGTTTAATTTATTGGGAGCTTGCCAGATGTGGGAATACTTGTCAATGAGAAGCAATTACCCAAAACCGGAGTGGCACTATTGGTGCATCTTAATGTCCCATAGCAGGTCCATGGTATTCAACCTCCCCACCCATCATCTGGAAGTAAATGCACCTTTAAGGCTCGTAAAATTTGTAGCTGACACAAAGGGCATCAAAATGTTAAATGATGTCAAAGATAAATGGCAGCCTTGCAGATCTAGATCACTGACAAGCTGGGCTCCACTCGCACAAGAGTCACATTCAAACAATATGGATTTTGATTCAGTCAAGCGTAAAGTACCACAGATTTAGAAACTGTAAATGGAGGTGGTAGCTTTGAAATGGGGAATTACATCCTCGCAAGTAGGAAAGGGTTTAGGTGTTGGCATTAGATAAGAATCTTAAGCCTTCGATGCAAGGTTGTATCAAAAAGGCCTGCTGAGATCTGGGGCTGTTGGTAAGGAATTAAGGGGAGAGGGAGGGGAAAAAGGGATTTTATCTTTGTGTAGCGCATTGGCAAAAACTCTGCTGGAACACTTTCCTTAGTTCTAGAAAAACTGTATTTTATGATTCTATGTTACAAATTACAGCCAGTGTAGAAAACAGGCTCCAAAGCCATCCAGAGGCTGGAGAAGACTTCTAGCAATGAGAAATGCAAAACCAGTTCAGTCTGTGTAGGTATCAAAAAGATGACTTTGAGATGACTCGATTGCAAAATGTAAGTGCCTTTGAGGAAAGAAAGTACTGGTTAGTAATGGGCTCTTCACGCTAACATAGAAAGACAGAGCAGATCAGTGGCTGGAAGGTGATGCCAGACAAACTCAAATGCAGGGATGAGACACAGTTTTGACTGTAACGTCGCTGGTACAAACTTACAGGGGAGGTGGTTGGGCTCCGAGTTGCTGGTTTTTTGAAAACAAGACTCAGCTTCTCTCTGGAAGACATCCTTTAGCTGTACGAAAAATTACTGGGCTTTTTTTGTAAGTAACTGGGTAAAATTTAGTGGTGTGTGGTACACAGGAGGTCATTCAAAGTGATTGTAATGGTCTTGTCTGCCTTTAAGCTCTATGAATAAATGTTTAAGTTAAGCTCAGCTCCTTCATTCTGTAGGGTATGATAGGTTGTTTGTATTTCATTTTATTCTCTCCTACAAGCCTTACTTTACAGCCTCCCATATTTATATACATGAATTGAGGAGGGGTGCCTCTGCAGTTGCTGATCCTTGAACCACGGTGCGGTTTGCGCTTGTGATCGGGCCAGCCCGACCTGTGACTGCTTGCTTAAGGACTGACTTGTGCCCGTCGGTTTTTGATAACACCCAATGCCGTGCCTTTAAGTACCGTGCAGCCCAAGCCCCTGTGTTTGGGGGGGAGTCAGCTCTGCCAGCTTTAATCACTCACCTTAGCCTTGCCCAGAGGAAGGAGCAGAAAATGCCACTCAGCAAGGCTGCGAGGCCATGAAATTGTGTTAAGCAACACTCGTGAAAATGACTGGATTTGCTATTTTAGTGTAAGCATCTAAATGTTTTTGAAATTGTAATCTTCTTGTGCTGTTATGTGTAAAGGTGACCGCTCTGCGTTGGGCCCTTGGCAGTTTGCTCCAGACAGCTAATCAGCTTGATTCATTTGGCGGGGTGGTCAGTCAGCACCTTCTCTGCAGCAGTAAAGCAGGATTGAGCTCTTCTCTGATTTGCAAGGATATAATGGCACCTACTAGAAACGCGGAACTTTCTGAAGACGCATTAGGGTTTTATTTTTGTGGCAGCAATGTCCTTACCAGGGGCACAGAGATGATAACCCTTCTTCGGCGTGCCAGCAGCCGTGCAGGAATAGGAAGGGCAATGTCACTTGAGGAATCCTGAGCTCCTGCTGGAGAGACAGGCCCGAATGGATGCATCTCCGCAGTCGGCTCTCTTTCTAGCTCCCTTTCATCTCGCGTTTAAAATTGCAGAACGGAACTGAGGTTTATGATGTTTGGGTGGTACTGCGTTTGGCCACATGATGGCACACAGCGGTCAAATGAATGTTGCAGTGTTACCGGAGGAACTCCAGCCAAGGGTGAGGAATTGAGGCTCCCGTTCGGGGCTGTGGTGGTCAGGGCTTATCCTCCCTAGCTGCTGTTTTGATCTGCAGTTTACCGTGACCACAGTGAGGTTCGGTGGTGATGTTTCAGCCACAAGCTGAAAAAAATTCTGCAAAGAAAGAAATAAAAAAAGGGGTCTGAGGCAGGAGCAAAAATCTCACCTGGCAAAAAAGTCAGTCTTTGAAAGGGGCTGGTGGCAAGAAAGCTGTTGGGTTTGTGGCTGTGGTGTTTTGTGTTGGTTTGGGTTACTCTTCAAAGGATCAGTAAACACCCAGGAATCAGGAAAACCTTTTTATTTTTCCAGGATAACGCTCTTTGCCTCCCTGGTGATATGAGGATGACTGGTGAAAATATCTAAGTGTACTATAGGACCAAAGTGGTCTAGCGTATTATCAATAAGTCAAATAGTGTTTAATGAAAATCAGCCTCAGAAATAACTATGAAATTTCTATTTAGTTTATTACAGCTTCAGTAAGAAGTGTTAGTTCCTGAATTCTGCATTTATTTCTGATATCTAGAATTACTAATAAAACAGCAAAAGCTTGTCGGTCTCGTAGCTCTCGCCAGTCAATACCCTTCTTTTTTTTAGCATAATTTGCATGAAGAAGAACTCCCAGTTGAATGGAAAATGTGGAAGTATACTTCATATTAATGGTAGCAGCTAAAGACCAGCAGCCCATGCAGCAACGCTGCATAAACATATGCAGCATTTGAGTTAAAAACCAAACATCCATGGGGACGTAGAAAATAAATGTGGGGGCTGTAGAAACCTCTGAGGGCTCTTGCATACTACTAGGATGCAAATACTCAGGACAATGAGAGGAGTATAGAAAATAGTTGTCAGGATATTTGCAGCATTGACTCCAAGGTAGCACTCCTTTTTCCATTCGGAGTTTCTCTGTGGTTAAGTGGTACCTGGCTGAAAAAAGATAAGGAAGGACACATGAATCTGAATAAAGATGTGGACAGAGATTTTCAAAGGTGAGGTTAACTGCTGGGAATTGATTATCTTAATATTGTTGTTCTCCACCTCCCCTCATCACCCAACAGCTTTAAAACCCTGCCCTAAAGCTGTGCCTCAGCAGAAAGCTTGAACCGCTCGGCTTTCCGTGCACTCCTTGCAATGGGGAAGGAGGGCGATATCCCAGCCCCACTGTCTGTCTTGTGGGGGCCTTGTTTCTGTGTTGCCATCTGAAGCTCACTGAGGTTGTGCGTAGCTGTCAGGAGAAGTCTCTCAAGCCACTTTGAAAGATATTGTGCCTTTATTGACAATAATTTTGTGAGTGTACTTCTGGTTTTAAGCATAAGTCAGCAAAATGAAAGACAAACAAAAAGGGAAAAAAATCAAAACTCACATCCCTCAGCAAGCTCGTCACTCATAAGACAAAACTCAGTCAGATCCCTGAAGTGAATATGAAAAATCCCAAGCATCAAACAAGCATTTGACATCTTTTTTAGTAAACAAACACAATGCAGTTTCATTTCTTGTGACACTGAGTTACAGTGCAGCGTGTTCTGCCTCCCTCTCTTTCCCTTTCCTTCTGCTTTTCTCTCTTCTCCTCCTCCCGCCCCCATTGCCGGCAAGATGATTCCAGAGGCCCAGGACAAAACCTGTGTCCCTTTCAAGTTGAGTGCATTTGTTAGGCATTCAAGAGGGTTGCTTTCCTGCCCTTGGGTACCCTGGCACGCAATGTGAAAGATGCAGGAGTTCACAGACTGCTGAGTGCTTAGCTGCTGCACTTTCCTAAGTGAAGGCAACTACCGAGTAAGTGCAGCAATTAGAAATAAAAGAAAATATTTTTCTGTGGGGAATGTTTGTTGACCCCACAGCTGTTAGTTAAAATGGGGGGAAAAAAAAAAAGATGAAACTGGCTCTGTAGAGAGAGGAGAAATTATTTTTTTTAGAGGCGAAAATGCTTGCCTACAACAAATTCATTGTACCATACAGAGAAAACACTGCTTTTTTAACTCATGCTTTTAAACTTTGTCTTCTGTAGTAAACTATCATTAAAAAATGAGTTTTGAAAGTGACATCCTAATTCCTAATGGTATCTCAAGCTGTAATTGTCATGCCTTTCCTTGTGAAGAATTTCATAAACAGTCCACCAGTTTTTGCATAGTTATTTTTTGGCCTGGAATGCAGTCAACACAGTTTTCCAAATGAGAAACACAGTGCAAATGAGGTGCTCAGAATTCCACCTAATTTGGCATTTAGCAAAAACACAGGCTAAATCCTCAAACTTGCAAAAATCCCTCGGGTTTTTCACTGAACACAGATGGTCAAGACCTTCATTTGTATCTTATCCAATTAAACTGTCTTGGGTCCCTGACTGCCATGCTAAGGTACTCCACTAATCTGTATCCAAAGAAAAGATACGATAATAATTTGCTTCTCTCTGGTACCCTTTTTGAAGTACGCCATCAAGGAGAGGAACTAAGTTTCGTTGTGGTGCTTGTCACTGAGTAATATATTCTGAGGTTTGCGTTGTGTGCTTGCATGCTGTGATGAATATGCAGGTAAGAGACCTTGAGTGAAATTGGAGCCAGATCAAGCTCTGTGTTCTTCCTTCAGATTACCTGTAATCTATAATTTCAGTTTCAGGTCTGGTGGTTGCATGGAACAGTTGGATGCATCTGATTTTGATGGTAGGCTTGCCACTTCAGATAGAAGTATGATGTCTGGGTAAAGCAGGAGGGCTTCCTGAAAGATTACTTGAGCTGGAAGTGATGCAAAGAAGCAAAAGAAAAGTTTAGTTACACAGGTTCTTGCAGGTGAGAAAATGGAGTGCTGAGACCAGGAAAGCACAGAAGCTTTACTGTGAGTGTAGAAAGGGCAACCATGCACCAAAGAAAGTCTTTCTTCCTTAGGAAGTGCTCTGTGAAATCTTTCAGTCCTAATCAGCTGGACGGCTGAGGAACCAGGGATTCCACTATGGAGCTCAATATTTTGTTTCCTAGACAAAGATGCTTGAATTAGATGTTGTCTCCTGAAGTCCCCGCTGGCAAGGCGATAGTTCTGTCGCTGTGTTGGGCCTGCTGGCTGTTGCTGGGTTGCAAGGCAGGAAGGTCTCAGGAGCATCCTGTGAAGAATCCAAAATCCAACACCTTATGTCTCCATCTCCTAGCTGCCTACAAAATCTCACTGACTGTTGTGGTAAGAGGCACTGTGTCCCTTTGGGAATGACTCTCCTCTCTTCTGCCTAGAACCAGCCCATGGAGAGCACAGGGTGGTCTGTCCCCAGTGTTTCACTCCTGGCAATGCCCAGACACGTGCCCTACACCAGCTTGAGGAGGGTCCTGCAGACAAGTCTCATGGAGCCACAGACTAACCCACAGATGCAGCCAGTAAGGTACAGTAACATGGATTAAGTTGTTGAGCTCTGGTTTGACTTCAGTTATTAAGTGAACTTCCTTCATTTCAAATTGTTCCCAAGACGCCTTTTCCCTTCATACCCTTAAAAAGGGATCACACTATTCTTGGGTTGTTGCATATGGGCTTGAATGGAATTTAAACTGCCTGCCTGACAATGATGAATGAATCGACTCCAAATCCCTTGATGTGGATCAGCTATATAGCATAACAATAATATTGTTGTTTAACATTTATATTGAAGTAATACCGTGAGGAATCTCAGCCATTCGGGGACCTATTTTGTTAGGAACTGAATAAAGCACATAGCAAAATAACAAGTTTTGTTCCAAAGACAAGACTGTCTAAAAGACAAGCTGTACCAGCTGAAGGAGACAAACAAAAAAGACAAGGAGCAGAATGATATAAATGACAGTTGCATCTTTATAGGGCTCTGCAGACCCTGTGCCTGTGTGCTGCTTAATTTTCTTGCATGGTTGATCTGCCATGTTGATTCTGGATCTTGCTCAGCGCTTTCCACTTTCATCTTCTTTACCTGTGCTGTCAAACAGACTCAAACATCAGTATTTGCTGGCAAAGTTTAGAAAATATTGAAAAAATGAAGCTGTCCAGGAAATTCCTCATGACACTTCATTATTACCTTTGAACCGTACCCTTTTAGTTGGCTTTCTGTACCTCAACATCCATATTCAAGCCTACTTGAATGAGTTGTTCTATGTAAGATATTTGTGAAGCAGTCTGTCAAATTCTTCACTTAGGTCCAACTGTATTGAATCTGCTATGTGCCCTTCCATTCCTCACTTTGTAGTGTTTTCAAAATTGTAACTGAGCTTGTCTGGAAGTATTTTTTTTTATTTTATTTTATTTTATTTTCAACTGACTCATCCTTGCTACAGTTCATGGATCCCCATGTCCTGCAGGGGAGAGATTTTATATCAGCTAATTGGTCTAACTATTTTCTTTGGGATAACAGTGTCGTGAATTTTAATAAAGGAACACCTAGACCTCTTATTTCAAGAAGAGTATTCTGTTGACTGCTTTTGAAAGTCCCACCCTGGTTGTACATGCCATGTTTAAAAAAAAAAAAAAAAAAAAAAAGAAAAAGGAAAAGGAACACATCTTAGTAAGATATTTAAAATAAAAGTGTCTTTTATGACATAGATAAACTTTGAGCACATATGCCCATGTGCATGCAGATACTAACAAACACGTTAAAAGAACATCGGGGCTCTGAGGCCACAATCCCGAAAATCCCTACATCCAAGCCCCAAATAAAAGCTTAATTTACTCCCCTGAACCCTGTGTATACTATGACACAATGTTTGGTTACGTGGTCCCATGATATTTTTTGCTGCGGTATCTCTGACTTGGGAATCTCGGGTTCTCTCCAAGCTCTTGGAGCTGAACGAGCTCTACTGACATGTGCTCTGCTCCTTACTCAGGCAGCGTTTGACCTGCCTATCACCTTGCCTTCAAGCTGTTCATGTACAGTCCTGACTGTCTTGGAAGATGCAATGAGGCTGTGCAGTGTCCAGACACTGTGACCACATCAGAGCTGGAAATTAAAATGTCCACGGTCAATCCAATGCCTCTGTGTAATTAGCTCTTTTGAAGGAAAGCTGACTAGACTAAAAATTGCACGCAACATACCTGAATGGCATAGGAAACCCCCCAAATGCACGAAAACAAAGTACAGGCTCCTCCTGACCTGGGGACAGAGAAGGTTTCCTTCACTGGTATGGCCAGGACTCTGTGTAGCTGCTTACCCATGAAGTAGTTGGACATCATATAGTCACAGGCTATAAATATACAAATGTTACTTTTTGGAAAGTATTCTTCTAGCCTGGATGACTTGTACCATATTATTTAGCATAATTTCCTTTACTTTGTGAGCCTGTACTAAGCGGGAAGCATTACTTGATTATTGTCAAACAGAAACAGGCCCATGTGCTAAATTTAAATGCCTATGGAAACTGAGTGAAGTATATATCCTTAAAATCTCAAGTTGTGATAATATGATCGTGAATAATTCCAGGTTATAAATTATTTGCTTTTCATTTTTTCATGTGAAGACGATGAAACAAGACTGTACCTTGCCCTGAGATGGCACAGTGATTGAGGTTAGTGCAGGATTAACGCATTTGTCCTGGTTTGACATTATATTAAGATTAGTTAGAATTACTTTCAATCAGGTAATGCTTGCCAAAGGCTTCAGACCAGCTGTCTTGGACTTTGCTGCCCTCTACTTAGCTGCAAAATAGGTACAGGCTTGGCTGGTTTAGCATCTACCTGCAGCGAGGTTGTTGCAAACCACATTTAACTCTGCTTTGGTTATTGATCATTTTATGGCATCAGAATGTTTTCTGGATTAGCTAGGGAAGAGTGGGGTGTCTCTGTCAAGTAACTGTAGGATTGCTGCTCAGCCAATTGGATTCCTGGGCAATTCAAGCAAAAAATGTATATGCATGGAAAGAAGGCTATTAGGGGGCTGGATTACATTAAAGGGAAAAGCAAAAAGACCGAGATAAAACCGAGCAGAGGAACACAAAGGAATAGTGAGAAAAATAAATATATATGCCAGTAAATTGCTAAAACTTGTGGCTGTGATTACTTGAGCAGTATGTCAAAACACATTTGAAAAATTATGATATGCCATTCTTGTGAAGACTGCAGAGTTGAAGAAAAATGAAATAATGGGAGAGGGGGATAAACTCCAAACACAATATTGTCTTTTAAAGTACGTACTGCATCCTGCATGTCCAAGTTTGACAGCGTAGTCCTCTCAGAGATGCCTTTTGGCCACCATAATCCTTAGTCAGGAAAACATGCAGCGGTGTTTGACAACATGCGCAGGAAAGGGAAATTTTGTTATAGTTTATTGAATGATTGATGGTAATTTAAACCCAGTTCAGAAAAGCTGTTATGTTCTTGAATCATTTCTTGGCTAGCGTGCTAATAAAAATACATTGTATAGTGGTATTGCTGAATTTCAAACAATTTAATAATAAAAAGTTGCTTACTGAGGAACAAGAGGGGTTCCTCCAGAAGATGGATATGTGATAGTAATTATGATGGCAGTGGACTGGGCCTTGCTTTTATTTGCTAAAGAGAAGGAAACATTACAAATACTTTACTAATTTCAAGCATGAGTTAAGGATTTAGGAGGCAATTGCCTCTTGACTTAAAGTAAGATTTAGGTATGGAGGGTATTTAAATTTATTTCCAGGCCTAAACAGCAAGAGGAAAGTCTGAAAAAGTTTTTTGGCATTGTGAAGATTTTGGTCTCCTCAATGGAAATTTGTAATGAGTGGAAATTAGGTTTCACGGTGCCTAAATTGCACCTGAAAATGCAAACATAACCTCCAAAGTCACTAGAAAGCAGACTAGAAGACATGGTGACTTGGTCTGCAAAAAGTATCGTCAAGGACGATGTCTTTGAAGCAGAACAGTCCTCTGCAACGGGCAGGAAGTCAAGCAGGCAATGGCAGAAGGTCGTCACAAATGAACAGGGAACTCCTCACTGAGCAAAAATGCACAAAGGCAGTGTAGACAAGGTACAAGTGGAGATGGGCCGCCCAGGAGGAATATAGAGATGCTGCCTGAGAGTGCAGGGACAGAGCTAGAAAAGCCTAAGCTTAGTCTGCCGCTGAAACTACTGAGGGGTGCGAGGGGCAGCAGGACTGGGTGGTATAACTGCAGTGGCAGCAAAAGGAGGGTGAAGGAAAGAAAACACAAACCCACTGCTAAGTGGGGCAGAAGACCTAGTGACAAAGGACTGGAAAAATATGAGGTACTCAATGCTTTTTTTTTTTTTTTTTTGCATCCATTTTTACTGGTAAGGTTTGCCCGTTTGCCCTCTGCTTTCTCAGCTCACAGAGTCTGCTAGCGTGTTGGAATGAAGCATTATGTCCAGGAGAAGATAGAGCTAGGGAACACAAGCCAACTGGTTATACAGAAGTCAATAGGACCAGACAGGTTGCAGCCAAGGTTGCTTGGGGGAGCTGGCCAATGTCATTGACACAAATGGATGACTGATTGATAGTGGCATCTCAGAGTTTGACACTGATGCTAATGCTCTTTAACCTCTCTATTTACAACCTGGATGATGAGATACAGCAGACTCTCAGCAAACGTATGATACTAAGTTGGGGGAAGCATTCGCTGTGCTGGAGGGCAGGGCTGCCTTTCAGAGGGCCCTCAACAGGCTGGATAATTGGGCTGACTGGCACCTCCGGGAGTTCAGCACAAGGAGTTCAGCCCCTGTGCTAGGGTGACCCCATGCTAAAGCACAGGTTGGGCCCACAGCAGAGAAAACAGCTTTGGAGAAAAAGACCTGAGGGCCCAGTGGACAGGAAGTTGACGCATTAGCAGTGTGCCCTTGCAGCAAAAAACCACCAACGCATCCTGGGTTGTTAGCGCGAGTGCAGCCACCAGGCTGTGGGAAGCAATTCTTCCCCTCTGTTTGGCACTGGGGAGACCACATCTGGAGCACTGGGCCCAATTTGGGGCTCTCCAGTACAAAAGAGCCACTGAGGTACTGCACAGAGCCCCTCAGTGGGCCCCTGTGCTAGTCAGGGCTGGAGCACAGGGTGTATGAGGAGAGGCTGTGGGAGCTGGGCTTGATCAGCCTGGAGAAGGGAAGGCTGGAGGGAGGGAGCCCTTGCTGCTGCCCCCAGCTGCCTGCTGGGACGGTGTAAGGGGAGACGAAGCCAGAGACTCTGCTCAGAGGGGCACGGTGACAGGATGAGAGACAAAGGACAGAAGTTGGACAATTCAAACTTGATATTAAGGATTTTTTTTTTTTCCACCATGAAGAAGGACAAACACTGGAACAAGCTGCCCAGAGAGGTTGTTTTCTTCATGTCATGATTATCATATACTCCACGGCTTGTTCTAATGCACCCTTTGTCCTTGCATGATACTTCAACTTTATCTTTCTGAAATTTCTACAGGGAACAGAGTGTTTTGTTGTCATTAGCAGCACTATAAGAATGATAGGGGTCTGAACATAAAACGCAGTACAATGGACAGGCAGGGAATGAGGCTGAGCAGTTTAATATAAGGATTTTCAAATAAATTGCCTGAAAAACTTTGCAACTCTGGCAAGACAGGCCCCTAAAGATACAAGCCTCTCCTTGGGGAGCAGAATTCATCTGAAAAATAGTTTTCAAATGCTTCTGTTGCACATAAATCCCCCTGTTCTCCCTGCCCACAATGGTTATTCTTTCTATCTGGAGTTAGTTATCTGGGTGTAAAATCCTGACTTCATCAAAGCTGCTTTTGTTATCAGTATAGTAAGAACTTCACTCTGGCTTTTGGACCCTTTGAAATACTTTTTTAAAAAAAATGAGCTGAAGTTATAACCAATTAAAACATATCATAATTATGTCTTTTTCCTGTTAATGTCTTCATGGCAAAAGGCCTTTGAGGCTAAAGACCGATAAAAATGTGTATCCATGTGTATATGCTATGAGTACATAGATGCGTGCATGCCCACATGAATATATATGTGTATATACATGTACATGTTCTAAAGGACAGCCCTAAAAGACTGGACCTGTGCTCTGGTGAACCCTCTGGTTGGGTTATAGTCCTTAAAAAGGAGAAAGTACAAGGGAATAACCTGGATACATTTTACTTGGTTTTGATGGATGTGTTTTTTAAGGGCACTGCCGTGCATATGATAACTTGGGGTTTGTTTTTCTTTCCTCTGACAATGAATTTGTGGAACATGAATCTGTCACCTCTGTCTTTCATCTGCCTAATTTTACAAATGTGCTGAAATACCCAAAATAAATAAAAGTAATCAGAGAACCGCAGGATCTGCGAGGTAAAGTGGCTGCTTACGTGTTCGGTTTGCCATCTGCTTTATTTTGGACCAAATACCTGTGTATTCGGTCCAAAACAACAGCGTGCATTTCTTTTATTATCTATGCTGCCTGCCTCACATTTAATCATGTTTTTGTTATTTTATTATAACTCTTTACAGATACGAATTAGGTAATTAAAAGTCCTCTGGAAAATTTTTAACACCTGTTCTGTGCCTTAAATATTGCTTACAAAATTCAGAAAGCTGTGAAACTTTATTTTATTGAACAGATCATTATTATTTTAAAGTGCTACACTTACTTTGCACTTCTATTTTGCGAGGAAGCTGTTGAAGTCAAATAGAAAGCTGGCTGCTTCTAGCTCTAGTTATTACAAATTATGTGACAGTTGTTGCAGCAACAGACAGGAGAAATTTTTTTTTTTTTTTTTTTATTTTTTTTCACGAAAATTATGTTTTCATGTTGAAAAGAATGGTTACTAGTGGCTAGTTTTTTAACTGATAATTTCAATTGGCTATACTCCATCAACCACAAGGAAAACACCTGGCAAGCTGCTTGATCCCAGCCAACTCTTTGTTAACCTTTTGGCCTTCACAGTAACTATCAGCAGGCACCAAGTCAGTGCTACTAATAAACTGGCATTAAAACTTCCACCTGCTAATAACATCTTACTGCTTTTCAGTATTAAATAAAAGGAAATGATCTGTTTAATTACAGTCAAAGAAATTTTGCAATGCTGTGCTGCCTTGGATGGTGATAATAATAATGAAATGTATTTAAAGACATGGCTACATGAACTGATTGCTACCGAGGTAAGCCAGAATAGCAGTAGCTATTGTAAGTTAAGTTATTGCATGTAGGTTTTTCCCTGTAATAAATGTGAATCACCTTATTCTTAAGTGAAGGTAATGTAAACTGAGGATAGTCATTTAAAAAATATATGTAAGCAGTTGTAAGTAAGGTTGTATCCAAGGAATTTATTTTTCCCCTCACTGCTGGTCCCCTTAATCATTCCACTGTACTGGTGATTCTCTGCTTGGTTTTGGTTTTTTGTTCCATGTGCCCCCCGCTCCCCTTAGCAAAAAGGCAGAGTATGCATCACTTATTCTTTCCTAAATGGAGTTGCAGCGGGACAATTAAGACTTTGACAAACATTACAAAGCCAGGGTAGGTTCAGCTGAAATTTTCCTTTCTTGAATTACTAAGACAGTCAACTCATTTTCAGAGTGTTGTTCTGCCCTTTTCTCTTGCTGTTCAAGTAGGCTCGCCTTCCACAGCCCAGGCACCCTGCCTGCTTTTGCATATGAATTAGCACATGCCAACCAAAATCTTTCTTTACGTTTTTTGTAATATATTTGCCATAGGCTGAAGAAGGTATAAGAGGGCCTGTGTTGTGGTTTAACCCTGGCCAGCAACTAAGCACCACCCAGCCGCTCACTCACTCCCTCCTGGTGGGATGGGGGAGAGTAATCGGAAGAGTAAAAGTGAGAAAACTCGTGGGTTGAGATAAAGACAGTTTAACAAGTAAAACAAAAGCCACACACGCAAGCAAAGCAAATCAACACAAGGGATTCATTCCCTGCTTCCCATGGGCAGGCAGGTGCTCAGCCATCTCCAGGAAAGCAGGGCTCCATCACGTGTAATGGTGACTTGGGAAGACAAATGCCATCGTTCCGAATGTCCCCCCCTTCCTCCTTCTTCCCTCAGCTTTGCATGCTGACCATGATGCCATATGGTGTGAGATATCGTTTGGGTCAGCTGTCCCAGCTGTGCCCCCTCCTAGCTTCTCGTGCACCCCCAGCCTGCTCACTGGTGGAGTGGGGTGAAAGGCAGAAAAGTCCTTGACTCCTGTGTGAGCCCTGCTCAGGAACAACAAAAACATCCCTGTGTTATCAACACTGCTTCCAGCACAAATCCAAAACACAGCCCCATACCAGCTGCTGTGAAGAAAATTAACTCTACCCCAGCCAAAACTAGCACAACCTGTTATCGTACTGTTATCCTTTTAAAGAGTTGTAATGCAACAGTACTTTGCTCTTAATTACGTAGTGGAATATTTAGTATGTGGGAATGTTTGGACCAGCAAGCTCACGAATTGCGTAATACATAGAACAAGGACATATATTACATCCGTTGCAGTGGCCACAGGTCAGTGAGTTAATAAGTCCAACAACGTGTTCCCACATATCACTACTTACAGGCAGAGAAATAAGGACTCAGGTCAAGGAACTTTAAAGTCAAGGGAAACTCGGTTCACGTCAACTCTGTTTCAAGAACTTACTCTCATTATTTATTTCACCTGTGAGTGTTGGCTGGGTTGTCAACATTATGCAGCATTACTGTGGTGAACTGTTGAGAGGCAATAACTTCAAAGACAATAAATCTTTAAAAGGACAGAGGAAAACATTAATGCTATACATGCTGTTTGAGTGTGTATAGCTGTGCTCTTCTTTATTCTCTTTTGCAGAAAAACTGTTGTTGAGAATGCTTATACAACTGTCATGTTGCTTTTAAAACGAAAAGGAATTTCTTAGCCCCCTTTTATTTTTTAAAAATATTTTGTGATCAAAACATAGGCAGAGCATGTTTCTGATAAGGGACTGCTTTAAAAGTGACTTGTGAACTGTGTGGACAGAGGAATAAGAGGCCACAATAAACTGCATTTTATTTTATGTTAAATTGTATGGCAACAGTTTCTAGCAAGACAGATTCAAAGCAAAATCATTGCATGGTGCACATCTGCCTTTCTAAAGATCATCAGGTTATGACAGATGAACTAATCACACAGTATGATTTGCCAAGTATCTGCAAGTCTTCTAAATTAGTTGTCTCAAATTTGCAGGGTTAGCTGTGTGCCTATAGTTTAGTGAAGGTTTTAATTGTTTCAGTCAATATCAGCACGCTAAGGTATGCTACTCTAAAAAGTGCTCTTGCATGTGGTCTCAGCCCACTGATTTCGGTACAAACAGCTACAAAACTACAAGTTTGCACATTTTGATGGGACTCATGTTAGGAAATAAATTATGCAACTGTTAATTTGCATAACACCTCCCCTCTCATATTAAAGTTTCATTTGTGGGGAAAATTCTAGTTTGCCTTCATGGCCACGTGCCTTCCTTCCCTATTCTGGAAATGGTTTATAGCACACAGGAAAACCCTGAAGTCAGTCTTCATGAGATTGGATCTGTTGGGCTTGACTCCCTCCTTACCTTACTCTTTGGGTCTTGCATACCTTCATCCCCATTGGGGCATAAATCTTTTTCAAGACATTCAAGGAGAGACAACTTGTTTATTCTCTTTGCATGCTTTCACCTTGCTGTTACCCAAGGTAGGCAAAGCTTTGGAGAAAATAATGTAGTTCAAATCCAAGTGGAGATGAAAGGAAATGAAGTGGCTGTCTGTCATTGTTGGTGACAAAAATTCTAGAGGTATAACTTCAGAGCATACAGAAGACTAAGGCATGATATTTCATGTATTGCTGACATCTCCCATGTATTGTAGACGTCTCCTATTGTTGTGTTCTTTATGGCTCAACTCAGGACACTGGTACAGACATTGTTGTTCTTGGAAAGAGCGAAGATGTTTCTATTTGGTGTCAGCAGCAGGTAGGTTAAAAAAATAACCAATGTGGAAGAAAAAGCCTTTTTCTACCTCAGCTGTCTTTTTCACTGTAAGAATGACTCATGTGGCACTGTGTTAGTACTTTGTGCTCACACTGGCAACTTGACATACTTGTTGGGTTTGCTGCCCATAGCTTTAAATGTTCAGTTGAGATATGTGGATTCAGCTGCTACAGAGGGAAACAGCAGCACAGCAAGAAAAACTGATCATCATTAGAACTAGCAGTCCAACTAGTCCTGAGGATATTACCAGTATAGACTGCTTAGCAGAAAGCTAGCACCACTCAGAAGAGATGCAAACATGGCAACTTGGTCAGGTTGGAAAGGGGTATAGTGGTATGTCAGTCTCCGCTTTGACATACCTGAACCAACCTTCCTAGGAGAGAAGACCCCCAGTCTAAAGTTCACTATTAGCTAATATATTTTTTTTCTTAATAATTCTTTTTTTGTAATCCTTTCAGTCAGTTTGCAATCAGGTTTAATAATGTACTTAAATAAAAGTAACTACAACAACATTTATAGCCAAGAGATGCAGAAAAGGAAAACATTTCAGTGCTGGTAGGTGGCTTGACTTAGAGAGTCACTGACATCAGAAGAGGTGTCAAATCTCAGAAAAGGGCAGTGTTTTTGAACCAAATGTTGCACTGCTGTTCAAATGACATTTAGCACCAAACTTTCCCAAAGGAGAACTGTCTGCTCTGAGAGCCTCGATTGTTTGGGAGACAATAGATCTAGCAATGTGTTCATAAATGGTCACTTTCCTTTTGAAAAGGAGAGGGTAAAAGCACACATCAGGAATGGGAAAAGGCATTTTGAGGGCTTGTGGGTGTGGAGGTTGTTTGGGGTTGGGTTTTTTGTTTGTTTTTTCAGTTGTTTGGGGTTTTTTTTGGTTTTTCTAACACTTTATGATGAGAAGGTAGAGAGGAAGGATGCCAGATTGCTGAAAGTGAACTTAACCATTGAACTGGAAATGAAATATCCTGGGTAAAGCGGATGGCTTCTTTGACGTAGCTGAGTGCAGAATGAGTCTTGTGAGGGAGCTGCTTTTTGGAAGTACAGTGAAAGGTAGGAATATGGTGATATGGCAGTGTGGTGGGGCGAGTAACAGGCTATGGATAGAATAATAATTGGATTGGTCAAGTGCCTTTGTGTCTGAGGCATACACTCCACAGCATTTACAAAGCAGCTACTTAAATGCCTGTAGTGTAGCGTCCAGGCAGTCAAACAGAACTTCTCTTGTACAGAAAATTGTACAAAACACCATTTTCAACAGCTCTACTACCCAAACTGGTTCTGCCACCAGGGTTTTTATACTCTTCATCACTTTTTAGAGAGACCATCGTTAGGATCCTCTAGATGCTGTGATGTGGCTCTTGCTCCTCCAGTTCAATGCAATGCCAACCAGCCCTAGCCATTGTCTGGCTGGTACCATAATGATGGGCGAGTTTCCTGCTCTTGTTTGATTCTGCTCCTAACTGACCTTTTGAAAGGGTTCAGTAAGTGATAGAAAATCATCTCGTCCTTCCTATGGAACTTCCTATGTTGTGCTCTGAAAGTCAGAGAATGAGAGAGCTGCTTGCCTTGTCAGCCTCTGCCACAGTAACAGTGGGAGGTTGTCCTCCTCACATTCCCTGGAAGCAGGATCCAGGGAAACAAACAAAAACTGCACTTTGCTGCTGCAGACTCCTAAGATGAGGGTTTCCAGCTTTTGTTTTTTCTGTTAAAAAAAGATAGTAGTAGCTGAGGTTATGTGGGAGCTAGGGTCTAAACATGATTTTTGGTGGGAGCCATGTCTTTTATCAAGCTAACACTTGGGTAGCCCAGGTTTGGGAGACAAATCCTATGAAAGCTCTGGGTAGTAGGCTGCCCTCCCATAGGCTGCCCTCCCACAGCCTGGGGACTCATCAGGGATCCTCTGCATTGCTCAAAGCTCCAACCAGAAGGCTTCTGTTTGAAAAGCTGAGTGGAAACCTTTCCTTAAAAGCTTTTCTCTAACATGTATTTTTCTCCCTCTCAATAATTAGAAACAAAAACTGCTGCTGAAAGAAACTGGCTCCCTGTAGGATCCACACTTTCAACAGCAGCTCCATTACCACAGAACTGCGTTGATGGTATCTTCAGTGTTGTGTTCCTCCCTATGTGTGATGGCAGATGCAAACATCCTGTTGTGACACGGACCTTGATCTCCTCGGAAAGTGCTTCTGTTTTGACAACTGATGGGGAGACCAGCCTTATTTTCAGGGGTCAGTGGGATGCCTTGAAAAGAAAAAATGAATAAATGAATGAGGGAATATTTCTGGTTTCTGTCAGGGAGCTTAGCCATAACTGCTATACCACAGTATACTTTAGCTACCGTTTGCCCTGTATAAGTATTTCTAACGAGCACCAGTCATCTGAAGAACCCAGTCTCAGAGCAGTCCTCAGTTCTGACTGGTGTCACTAGCTTCCATGCCCATCTTGCTTTCTGGTAGACTTTCCAGTATTAGCAGACTTTTGCCAATCTGATCTTCTGTCGTTTTATACCTTGCACTCAGGTCTGTAGATTTCTCAGTGTTTATCTAAAACAGACTTCTCAATGCATAGTTAGCATAGTGGATTATGCAGAGTAGGGGTTGTTGTACAAGGAATCAAATTTAAAAGTTGTGGTGCCTGGGACCTTAGAAATGCTGAAGAACAGTCTTCACTGACAGTGTCTGGAAGGCAAATGCAGTTCCACTTTCCATATATTCTTTTGTTTCCAGCCCTGGTGAAGGGATAGACATCAAGGCACGAAGGCTACCAAGAATCTGAAGCAAACATGTACAGGCATGCTGGTGCATTAATATGTATGAAAGACACATGGTTTCTCTTGCAAATGGAAACACCTCCTCTGCAAAGAGTGATAAGCCTTAGGGTTTGTTTTTTTTTCTGTGACACTGCCTATAATTGCTAGGAAAAAAATAGGCTTAAATGTAAAGTTCCTAGAGCACTGTTCAGTATCCACAGGGTGGGTTTTCAACACTATTTTTAGCCTATTGCTTGCTGGGTTAGAATGCAAATAGCTGTGTGCACTCTGAAGCTGCAGAAGTCCGTAAAGACAGAAAACAGTAACGTTCCAGGGGGGAAGTTGTGCCATCCCTCTGGTGCCTGTCCTCACTGAAGAGTTTTAGAAATTTTTCCCTTCATTACTGCCCCATGTTCAACATATTTGCTGTCAACAATATTTGAAGCACACCGGCTTTTGGCTACTGCTGATATTTTTATATCAATGCAGTTAGGTAATCTCCTTGTAAACACCAGTCCGTCTAAAGTAGAACTAATGGGACCAGTGCTACTGTTTGCCAACAGACAGGTTGTCCCTCAGGTAAAGATCAGTCTTGAGTAGTGGGGTAAAAATGTCACACTTTTTCATAATGGAATGACTCAATGGCTGGAGAGCAGTTCTGAAGTGAAATGCTAACCTAAATTGTTTTTGCAAACAAGCTCATTTTTCTTTTCATAATCTTGAGGAGTGACATAATGAATTGGCAAAATGAAAAGAACCCTGTTCTTTGGCACACTACCCTAAAGAGTGAGGCTGCAGCAACATTCTGTACTATTACTTGCCTGAAGAGATATAGGTAAGATGTTGCTTACATTTTTGTTGTGAGACGAATATGAGAGACTCGTTTTGCAAGTTCAGTGTTGCATCTTCTTGTGTATTTTGGGAAGCTTTCAAATACTGGGTTGAGAATCATGGGAAGGCTGCCTTTCAGCCGTTCAGTAGCATAATCTGTGCCCAAGTATATATGTCTAAACAAAGCAGGGCACTGACAAAATATGTCCTTTTGCGCTCATGATTTCAGTTCTGCTGCGAGTGCTCCTGCTAGGCTTAAAACAATGCTATGGCTATGTAATAACCCTGATACTGGTAGCAGTAAGTGCAGCAATTTTACTCGAACGGAGCAGAAAATCTGTTGTATTGGCTGCAACCACATAAGATCTTATGGCACTGGGGACAAGGAATCAGTCTGGCACCCTTCTGTTCCTTCCCATTGATCTTGCTCAGAACTTAGGTAGCACCAAGAGCCTCCTTTCTCACATATTTCCTCTCAAATTTGTTTTCTTTTTGCCTTGGTTAGAGCCTCCCCATGGCAAACGACTTCTTAGATTTCCTAGACTGAAATAATGCTGGGGAAAACCACTGGGAGTCAGTGAAATTTAGAGGTGGCAGTGGGGGACCATATAAAGGCTCTGTCGAGATCCTTAGAAAAGGTGAGGCCTTGAGATACAAAGAAGGTGGCTGTATTACAACCTGCATGATGAATTGCATCTAAACATGCAGCTGCTTCATGATTTAAACTTCCTTCCATTAACCAGCTGCTTCAGTTCTGGCAGAACTATTTTGGATGTATTTCCTGCTGCAGACACAATGGGAAAGACCGTCTCAAGGGAACCTCAGCTTACCTCGGAGCAGGTAGAGGGGAACGTGAGGAGAACAGTTGCAAATCATTCGGGGTACTTCAGCCATACTGCTGATTGTAACTAAAGCCCATCAACATGCTCCCCGTTTGGTACTGAAACATGAATCACTTGTCCCGGTTGTTGCAGCAGATTTCATTTCCTTTGCAACTGAAGTGTAAGCATCATCTAAGAGGAAATAATTCTCTTTTTTTAATGTTTCACTTATAAGACAAGAGTCAGTTTATATACAAAATTCCAAGTCTTTCATATTTATCAACAGAGCGGGTGACAAGTCAGTCTCGGGGAGGAAAAATAATTATGCTTTAAAATGTGCAGTACTGACTTTAGGACATAGTGTCACAGACTCCATCAGTATTATGCACTATTTCATAGCCTTCAGAGCATTGCTTGGCTTTGCAACGTGCAGGTCGTTTTCATGTTTGCCAGGGGTCTAATTCCAAATGATTTTGTTCTCTTTGCACTTCAAGTTTCTGTGAGCTCATTCATTAGACAACCCTGTCCCCCCCCCCCCCCCCCCCCCCCTTGTGTGTTTTGGCCACTGCACACATCTGCTTTTAAGTAAGAATTTCAGAGTCTCCTGACTGCTTTAAGAAAACACCCACCTTTTCGAACCTTTGGACTGTATGAAATAGGCAAGAACAAATCTTTGACAAGTTATAATAGTCAAGGTTAATTTTGAAGCAATGTGTATGTTTATTGCTTCTTAAGGGAGTATCTCACTGCTTTGCATGCTACTTAGTTGTTTCTGGAGCTGAAGAAACACTGCTTAAAAGGATTAATTTGGCAGGCACTCCTGAGACTTTAGAAGGTAAACAACTGTTTCTTTTTTGTCAATATGGCAATTAAGGTCTGGGAGATTAAAGAAAAGAAAGTAAATGCAGTTTTGGCTCCTACTGTAGACTGATGGCTTAGTGATTCTTTGCATATTAATGAGGTGCTTTAAGGGTTCTGGAGCAGCAAAATCCACATCAGATGTGAAGAATTAAATAATAGTGAACTGCAGAGTGTGGGTTATGTGATGCCCAGAATTAGGCAGGTAGGGTTTCTTATGCTGGACACTGATGTCCAGACTGGTTTGGCAAATGACATGTCCTTCAAATGTAAGAGATGTGTGGAAGGTGTCCAGATGCCTGGGGATTTCGTCATTTGGCCTCTTTTAATACCATCTTTACCAAAACTTCTATCTACTTCTGGGTTTTGGGCTAAAGAAAATTGTGAGTCTTCCCTGTGAAGTTGGCAACATTGCTAAAAATAGTGTTACCGTGAATAGAATTGTGAATTTCAGAGACACTGAGACAGTCAGGAGTGATATTAAAAGAAAACAAAATATGGTGATCCCTTAGCAGCCATTAAAGCTGATGGGACAGTTTCATTCTTGGCTGCTTTGTTCACCTCAGATGACACAAAGTAGCCACAGAATAGGCTTCAACATCCCTAACGTTTGTTTTCCCCTAGTCTCCTCTTTTGAACAGCACACTTCTTATCTATCCTTAAGGGGGTGCCTGTCATGTCTCTTCAAATATATCTTCAGGGAATTAATTAGATTGTCTTTCTTAAAGTGGATGGGCATTTAGAGGAGGTTTAATTTGAAATCAGAAATTAAAAAGGTCTGAAGTTAATTCAGAATGCTGGTTATATGGCATTATAGTCGGAAAAGCTGGCAGAGTGTTAGCTGTGTGTAGTGGGAGAACAGCTCTATTTTCACTATTTTCTTCCCCATCTTTCCCCCCTGCCCCAGGGCTGTTCACTGTTTTCAACCCCAAATCTGTTGCTCTTGTGGAAGTTGGAGTGGGAAAGAGATGATCCTTTGAAGAAGCAGAGCAACGGAAGTCCAGATTTTGAACAAGAGCCTAATATATTCCCTAGGGAGCTCTTCATGCCTTTATTTTGGCACACCAGTGTTTCTAAAGTGGCCGCGTTAGCTTCAAGTCCTCTGGATCTTCTTCACCACAAATTCAGAGAGAAACAAATGCGATTGCTTTTCTGGCTAAGTGAAGAATTTAATCCATTCTGCATTGTCTCCGTTTACCTGCCCTGCTCTATCAATTGGAACAAATTGAAGAGCAATTTAAAGACGGCGATACTTCACTTCCAGGACAGCTCAGCTGTCTTCCAGAATGGCCAGTGGTGGAAGATTAGCTCAGGCTGCAGAGCCCTCTTCTTCTGGAGGTGCTGTCTACTGTCCTAAGAGTGATGCCTGTGGAGAGAATATTGGACATACACATGTCCCTGGGTACGGAAGGGATGTATTCAGGGCTGCTGAGGCAGCTGGCCAACATCACTGCGAGGGTGCTGTTTATTATCTTGGGACGGTCGTGGTGGTTGGGAGTTTGTTGGAGGAAAGCAAACTTCACACTTGTTGCCAGGAAGGGTAAGAAGGAAGAGAATCTGGGGAGCTACAGGCTAGTCACCCTTTTTTCAGGCACTGGGAATATTCTGGAGAAAATCCTCCTGGAAGCCATTTCCAGGCACATGAAGAATGAGAATGTAACTAGAGATAGCCAGTGCAGATTTACCAAGACAAATCTTGTCTGCCCCCAAGTACTTCTTGCACTGAACTGAGATGGCCTCCTGTAGCTACCATTGTAGCTAAATTCATGAGATATGGTCTGGACAAGCAGATACTGAAGTGGGTGAAGTAGCTGTATCGTCACGCCCAAAGGGTGGTGATCAGTCACCTGAAGTTGAAATAGTTGTTAGGTATGAGCGGTGTCCCTAAAGGATCGATGCTGACGCCAGTACTGTTAATCTCTTTATTTGCAGCCTGCATGATGAGATATGGTTCACTCGGCAAATACATGTACAATACTAAACTAGGGCACTGATATGCAGGATGGCAGGGCACGCTTTTGGAGGGGCCTGAACAAGCTGGAATGTGCTGGCAGGAGCCTCCTGGAGCTCAGCAAGGGCAAGTGTGACTTTCTGCAAAGGCCAGGCACATCCTGGGCTGTCAGCAGGAGCAGAGCCAGCAGGCTATGACCTGCTTTTCTATTTGGCACTGGTGAGACCATGTCTGGAGCACTGGGCCGAGTTTGGGGCTCTCCAGTACAAAAGAACCACTGAGGTACTGCACGGAGTGCCGCAGTGGGCCATCACACTGGCCAGGGCTGGAGCACAGGGTGGATGAGGAGCGGCTGCGGGAGCTGGGCTTGATCAGCCTGGAGAAGGGAAGGCTGGAGGGAGGGAGCCCTTGCTGCTGCCTGCTGGGAGGGTGTGGGGGAGAGAGCCAGCCTCATGCTCAGTGATAGCACAAGAAGCAATAGCACAAGTTGTAACATGGGAAACTTCCATTGGATATTAGGAAAAATCCTGGCTGTCGCAGGGTTATCTGTTCATTCCCTATCCTGGCTGTTAGTTCTTCTTTTGCTTTTTTTTCTGCTTGAGAGAGCTAGCAACTGTGTTAGAAATGCATCTCTTCATTTGCATACTTCTATGTAGTCTACATAGACTGATTTATCTATATATTGGTAATGTTCCAATTATTAAGGTTTACTTAGACTTCCATTTTCCCATCCCGGCCACCCCTTCCAATATATGACCTTTGTTTTATATCATTTTACTCTCTAAAAGACTGCAGTAGTTGTGCAGGGCACTCCTTGAACCTGGTCTTTTTTGAAGTTGGGTTTGGTTTGGTTTTTTGTTTGTTTGTGGGTGGTATTTTTTTTTAAATTCCATTTCCAGAAACGTTCCCTGGGAAGTGTTTTGGTTTGGGATCTTAATCTGGATCTATGTATGTGATTTCTACTGGTATTGTTATTGCTGTGAGGAGCGTGATCCTCTTCTCTCCTACCTATTCAACTTATAGCAGAACAGCTGAACTGTTTTTATAATAATCCGTACTGGAGATACGATTATAACATGCCTTTCCTATGTGCGAGGAATCTTTTGCAGGCAGTTTTGCACACTGTAACTGCACTCACCTATTTGTAGATCCACTTTTATACTTTAACTGTACTGAATTGCTCGTGCTCTTCAGCTCTCATTTGTAGACAAGCTCTAAAATTTATTTTTTTTTTTTCCAAAATAAAGAAAGTGCTTTAAAATTAAATCTAAAGTATAAGAATGAAATGGCCACCCATATCTTCCTTATGCTCACCCATAGGGTTTTGGGGGGTTTTTTCTTTTTTTTTTTTTTTTTTCCTGGAAAGTGTAAGATTTGAGGCCAGACATACAGCTGTATTCTTACTGCTGGCTACATAAAAATGTAGTTGTACTGGACCAATGCTCTTGAGATGTTAGTGGCCATTGGGAAAGGTGACTGAGGTTTACAGCCCTGCTTTATTAAGGTGTCACTCTAATGTCCACAAACTCAGTTATGTAAAACGTGAAAGACAAGCAGTTAATGAAAGAGGTTGCACCAAGTATGAAGTTTCATTCCCTGACCGAAAGACGCTTACAGGAATAGTGTTTGGAGTGCTCTGAAAATAAATATGAATGGTTTTATAACAAAGTTATTGTAAAGCTTGTGTGCGTGAAATTATTTTGGGTTTCTTTTTCCCCTCAGTTGAAGTTTCCTGGTTCACTTATCCCCAGTACTTTCAATTTAGTTGCTCTTCCCAGTGCATAAAGTCACGGTTTGCAATTAGTACTCATGACCCATGCAAAAAGACAACATTCCCCATTTCCCCAGGTGATCCCTGCACTTCGGCTGTGTAAGAGCAACTGTGTTGGTGCTCAGAAATAATAATGCAGAAGAGAAAAGGACAATGACAGCGCAGCAGAAAAAAAGACAAGTCCAGGTTTGCCTCTGCTGAAGTGTTCAGAGCACTCTCTCCTGTCCTCCCAGTGTTGATATGCTTTGCCTTAACTACCTTTTCCGCTAGCGTTTTCCGCGTTCCCTATTGGGAATGTACAGCGAAGAGAGTCTTTCACATGGTGTGTGAAGATCCAGAAACTCATTACAGTAGCAGCCCCGCAAGGCAGTGCTGGGAATCAAACTGTGAAATTGCAATTCCTGAAGGGCAGTATACAGGGCGACATGTTACTGTGGTTTTCCAATGGACTGAGCCACCCAGTCATCACGACAAACGATGCTAAGTCCCAGCAGCTACCCTGTATTTATTCTGTAATTTCTGCTCCAGGGGATATAAACACAGAAGAAAATTCCTTAAGAGAAGTTTCCCTGCAAAGTTCAGCCTTAACAGAGCAACAGTCTTTATTTCTATGAGTAGTTAACACAGAGGTGTAGAAAGGGTTGTTTTTTTTTTTTTTTCCACATGGTTTCCTTGCCCCCGCTTTCTTTCTCCCACATCCTTAGGAGTTTTTCAGACCAATGAAGAAAGCAATTTTAGTACATTGCAGTTCAGGAAATTGTTACTTGACATCAATACCTACAGGAACAGATTCTGCAAATAAATATACAGAGTTGAGGGGATTCCACATCTACGTATTGTGCAGAAATCCAGGCAGGGTCATATATAATATTGCAGATCTGCAGAGATGAACAGTGAGCAGAACATGTAGTGCAGATATTTCAAATTCATTCATAAATTAATTTTCGAATGTGAAAAAAAAATTTCAAATAAATATATAGTTCAGAAAATGCTGACTTCCAGTTCATCCCACTGGGGCTTAATCTTGGACCTGTGCCTTAATTATGGATGGATCTGCTGATTTCAGTGGTGCTGTTATGGAAAGCAAAGTTCCATGTGGATTTCTGCCACCATGTGGAGAATATTACTGTAATTCTATCTTCAGAAGTTCCCTCTAAAGCCCTTGGAAACAGTCTCCTTTACAGTTGAAGTGTCCTGTCTTCACTTCATCCTTGATCTGATTTTATTTCAAAAGGTGCTAAGAAAAGTTTTTAGTTACCAGATAGTCTAATTCATATTTTTGTGTTCTTTTCCTAGCAATAAAATGGCCCAAACCGCAAAAATATTCCATCTCAGGAGGCTTTAAACAGCATCCCAGGAAATATGCTGAAGAATGGACATAGAATGTGAATAATGGTTATAGAATATTCACGTTTGTGTGATAGTTTTTGAGTAGCCATATATTTTTTCATTGATTTGAGTAAGTGGCACCAATTTGCTCTGTCATATAAGCATGTGAAAAAATTCTTCTTTTTGTAATTAATCCCACTACTCTAGGAAATCTCAAATACATGCTAAATGATAGTTATTTTCTAGGACATCTGATGCTGCATTTGGAATTGTGTTCCTGAAGCAAGAAAAATGGGGAAATTTCTCCCAAGTTGCAACAAGAATTGCAAACTATTTGTCCAAACAGGTCTTTAAATACAGATAGGAGGCAGTCAGGATTAGGGAATCAATCTAATTTGTGTGTGTGTAATTGTGAACGTATTTGACAAAGTATTAATTGAATAATTGTTATTTGGTGTAAATGGAACAAAATAAACATGCAAAATAGTGGAAAAGGGAACTAAAGCTTCCTGAGCTATTCAAAAGTGAAGGCGTCAGAGGGCTCCGTTTCCCATTCTCAAAATTTTCATACAGCTGTTTTCAGGGAAGACAGAGGAAGCAAAGCTGGTGAGGCTGTAAAAAGAAGCTGCCCTTCTCTGGAGGCCTATTGGATGACGCAGGCATTACAGGATTCTAGCAATGCAATTAGGACACTTTGAAAAATCAAAATAAAGAGCATACTTTTAATTGTAAATGCAGTTAACTACTGGAGCTACCCATCTAGGGATGTGGCAGAGCTGTTGTCATCTGCTGTCTTTAAATCAGCCATCTTGCACAGAAAGTAAGGCTACAGATTGTAATGAACTCTTCTGGCCTTGCAATCTGTAAGTCCTCACTTAATACCATTGAAACACACCGTAAAGGTGACAGGAGACACCTGACAGACTGTGGTCAAAGCAGAATTTTAAATAGTTATACTTTAATAGAGAAAAAGACTTTAAATGGAAGGCACATTAGAGAGTGTGTGGTGAAAAGTAAAACGGTGAAGTATTTTAATTTACTCTAAATGCCTCTGCTTCCATGTATTTGAATTTATCTTCCAGATAGTTTTAACACAGAAATTGCATAGTTATTAGTTTCGGTACCAGAGGATACAATTGAATGTACTATATGTCTCACTGAAAATTGGTAAGCATTATTTAGGATGTGTTGTTAGGGAATAATTTATGGGCTTTTGTGCCAAAACTCTGAGTTTGTAGGAATGGCAGTGATGATGACTGGTTTGGGAAAATGCTGTTTCGTGAATAAGCCTGTAAGATGCAGGTATTTTGCCGCTGTTGTTTTTTCCACCTGGAAATGAAACAGCTTGAAAGATTAATTAGAATTGAAGAAGATAAGGGGTTCTCTGCAGGAAGTACATGTCAGGCTTCCTTTTGGATATCAGGTTCTTTTGGAGTTCTTGATCAGAAGTAGGTTTAAGCTTGTAATTGCTCAGCTTTTGAGGAGTCTGTTGGCTCGAGATTTCCTGCATTTGGAGTATTGTGTACAAGATATTTTATCTTGGTTATTAGCACAGTTAGACTCTCTTTAAACAGCGATTGCCAGAGGTCTTCATCTTTTGGAATATGCACTATGAGTAACAAATAGTTAGGCTGCCTATGGTGTATCATAGTAATTGTGCTCTTATAGCACTGATGACAATTAAGAGAACAGAAATAGTGAGATATAATTAAAAGTACAGTATGCTTTGTTATTATAGTTTGATTCCTGTGAAAATGCTCTTTCGTCCCAGGAAAAGTAACTCTCGCTGTGCTTGAGAAAGCTTCCAAAATTCTGATGCGTTTATATGGATGCTTGTGTAAAAGGTGCACCACCAGAGAAGGAATGAAACCTTTCAATAGCCTTTTTTGTCTTTTTCATCGATTTCTCTTCCCATAAAATCAAGTTTAAAATGGTAGGGTCCTAGCTACCTCTGTTTCTGGCTGTGATGAAGGCCAGCTGCATGGCAGACATGGTTCTGACTCATTTCTTAGCTGCCTCAAAGGTTTTCAGCCCCCTTGCCCCTCCACTGTTCCCCTAGGAGGTACCTGGGAGAAAAGGAGAGCTCGTTCACCCTCCTTCTTGGGAATATGCAGACACTCTGCTGCAAATGTTGCTTTAACCTTGTAAATGCATCTGCTGTGGATTTCGGTCTTTCCTGTCTAACGTCCAACATATACCATAAAGCTGTTCTCTGGGAAAGGGTGGCATGAATGTGCAAGGTCACCTGAGCTCTGGGTTATAGCTATAAAAAGGGACAGGGCATCGGAGACCTTCGGTCATCGGTGCAGAACGCCTGAAGGTGAAAGTACCAGCCTTTAAATAAAATGAAGGGGCCTTCATGCCTAAAGGGACTGAAGAAAACACACTAGTAGCCTGACAATCCTAAATGTGATGAAAATTGTCCACTGCAGGGGATATTACTGTAAATCTTTGTCTACCTGACAGATTTAGATCTACTAGCTTCCATAAAATTCACTGTTAATGGCACAACACCTATTAAGCTGAGGTATTTCTAGGTATACTATATCATTGTATTTTACTGTAGAGTTTACATTATTCTGAGGATTTCAGTGCTTATATTATGAGGTGATTCAGGCTGAAAATATAGCAACTTTTTCTTGCTTCTCAAGGACAAGCTTTTATTCCTGAGAAACCATTCAGAAATGACAGGCAAAATATTGGAAATAATAAGGCTGAAAAATACTGTACTCCAGAATGGATGAGATTTATTGAGACACGTATTTGGCTACTTGAAGGAGGCGTTAATAAGGTGCCAGACAGATTCTTGTGTTTCATTAGTTGCTTTTCTGTTGTCTTTTCTGTTTCCCCCTCCCCCCCACTACACTTTTGCCTGTCCAAATATCAATTGAAGAATTGCATTGAGAAGGTTATATATGGAGCACATGATGAATATTGACATCAAACTAATGTCAGCAGTGAAGAGCTTGGAGGAACAAGAAACCCTGCCTCAACGTAAAAATATTAGGTGAAGTAACTGAAAGCACATGCCACCAGCCAGTGTCCTGTGCTGCAAATTGCTGAGGCTGGGTACTGGAAGACCCTGGGAGAATGAGTACAATGTCCCTCCCATTCCCCTAGCTTCGATGATTGAGGGAGGAGGGGCATCTACATTATATGTGAAGAGAAGCTGTGGCATCAGTTACGTATGGAATTGGTGGTTAGATTAATCCAGCTTTCACCTGAATTTAGCAGAGGAAATACCAGAAATGAAGAGAGAACCTTGCAAGGAGCAAGCTCATTGTCCTGGAGGCTGCTTCCCTGGTACTCGGGTAAGGAAACGTCACTGCTACCAAAAGAAAGATGTGCCAGTCTCTCCCTTAGGAAGTTTCTAAGCCCCATATGATATTGTGGGGTTTTGGAAAAGCTTTTTTGTTTCTTTAGTACCAGACTCTTATAATGCAGCGTTGCTTTCTAAGACTGCCAATATGTTTCTAGATTTTCTTGTGAAACTAATCCTGCATCCTGTGCCATACAGTCCTACTTTACCGGAAAACTGTATTACAGAGGAGTGGATCAAAGACACTCAAGTCTTTGAAGGGATAAAATATGACACCTCTCCCAATCTGCCCCTAGCCAACAAAAACCAACAAAACATAAATGAGTTCTAACTATTTCACTCATAACTCACAAATGGATGGATTTTTACAAATTCACTTCATGTTGCAAGTTAGTGAAATGTAGTGCTGGCAACACTATTTACTCCCCCTTTGCAAAAATATGTGATTTCAAAGCAAAATAGGAATGGGCAACGTTTTTGTCTCTAGTCAAATTTCTAACAAAGATATTTCAGTGGCCAGTTCTTGAGAAGACCCTGCTGTGAGTGGCTTTCAGCCTGGAACCGTGATTAACTCCTGGTGGTGACCAATCCATGCATTGGTGCTGGCCCTTCTGCCTGGTCCCTGCTGATGGGGCCTCGTATGTATTTTGTTGACTGCTGAGCTTCCTCTTCCCTGATTGTGACCCACAGGCTAATCAAGCCTGGTCATTCCTGCCTGTTAAATGGAGTGTTATTCTATGAATTAGCTTAAAATAAAATGTAACTACCTGGTTTTGGTCTGGATTACCAATTTTAATTACCTTTTTTTTTTTTACTATGACTTCACATCTATATTGTTCTCCCTCTTTTTTTCCCTTAAAGGTTCTTTGTCCATCATAATTTTGATTTGTAAAAACTAGATCACAAAACATTCATTATTGCCTGCTCTTTTAATTCTTTTGCGTTCTTTTCAAGCTTAGAAAGAAAAGTTCTTCTGTACCATTTTAGCTAATCAGCTGTTTCTCTTATTAAGCAGCATTTGCTACTCCTTGTTGGGTTGTGGCTTTTTTTTTTTTTTTTTTTCAGTTATCCTTCCAGCAGGATCTGGAAAGAAACCCCATAAGATGAGTGTATGCTGGAAAGCAGCAACAGCAATTTTGGGCAAAAGGAATTTCATATTTAAAGAGTGTGGCGGCTGTTTCCCAAGTGCATTGTTCCAATACAAAAAGTAAATGTTATGCTTTCTTTTCACAAAAGCTGACATACATAGCCAACCTCTATCATAAGGTTTCACCTCTTGATTCAAAAGGAAAGCTCAGTAAGCATAAAGAGTGTGCATACTGCAACAAGAGAAGCTTAAAGGTCAGCACAAAGATGAATGCGGTAATAACTGTAGTATTCTCGCCTATGCATAAACTGGCTTCTGCACAATTTAAGGTAAAAATCACGTCCCACGGTATTACGCAACAGCAGGGTGGTCTCCTGCTGGCCTCAGAGGAAAGTCTGCTGGAAAAACAATGAAGAAGGATTGTCACCAAGCTGTCACGTTAGGGGAAAGATTTGCCAAATTTGGGTCTGAACCGCTCACCTGCCAAAGTTGCATAAATCTGCAGACAGTTTGAAAATTGGAGCATATGGAGACAGGGACCACATTCCACGGTGCCAGCTAATGAAAATATGTGGTGTGAAATGAGCTAACATGGATGTCCCATATACTGTAGAGATTTATACTCTTCCCTTGGGGAGTTTAATCATTCTAACAAATTGCAAGTTTAATTTGTAGCAATGACCTTGAGAAAGATCATTTGCTCCACTCTTCTAATAAAGCTAATCTAGATACTGTGGGGGGGGTGTTTTAGAATTTCTTAATTTTTAAATCTGTTACTTATGGATTCCTCATACAAAGCCATTCACAAAATGGATATAGCAAATCAGGCAGATTTGGTTTTTAGACAGAAAGTTTAAATACACTATTCTGGTTTCATACCTCCACCAGAAAACTTTTGGGAGTCTGAAAATCAAAAAGCTATGGTCATTACTGACCAAGATCATAAGGTGAGGTACGCAATATCTCTGTTTCAGCTGGTTTTAGGCAGCCCATAGGGCACAGCAATGTCGAGAAAGTCACCGGTTCTCGTCCATATGAAGATGCAGCATTTGTGGGCCCTACTCATGTGAGGAATGCTACTGAGATAAGAAGAGCTGGTAGGGGAGGTTTGTACAATTGCACTAAAGGTGATCAGGCATTGGAAAATTATTAAGGAAGACTGACTAGAGCTGTTGCAGATGGGCTGTCACTGTGTAAGGTACCCCTAAACTATAGAATATCATTTGATATTTAGAATATCATAGTAAAACCATATAAAGACCTTTTCCCTAATCTTGCTAAACTGAGCATTCTCTCTTTTGAACAAATCGGGCAATTTTGTAAAGGACCTCTGTGTTACAGCAGCCTGAAATGGCTTCAGAAAAATACGCACTACCCATTAAGATACAATTTTCCATTGTATCCTGACCACAGCTGGGGAAGTTGGAAAACAGGCTGCAGCTCTCTGACCCTATGGCCAATTCTTTGACAGGCTGCCTTATTGATTAGAGCAGCCCCCAAATGCTAAGCAGTAGCAGCTGCCAGTTGTCCTGAAGAGGCCGTTTCTCAAAAGGCAGTTGGCTGAGTGAACTTGGGTTGTGGCTGTAGCCTTGCCAGGTTTATGACAAACCTGGGCTGAAGCAGGGATCTCAAGCTAGTTTTCAAGCTGCATCTGCTCTGCTACGGGGTCAGCGCTCAGGAACTCCCTTCCTAGGGAGGGTCTGTATAAAACCAACCTCTGGTGCTGCAGCGAAAGCATGCTGACTTTGCGGTGTTGGGGTATGCGAGGGTCTTAGAGAGAAGGAGCGCTAATTATGCAGCATTAGAGGGGGATTCACTGGCTTTCTTATTTTTTCAACAGATTTTTTTTTTCCTCTGCCATTAGAGGGAAATCTAGGATGTCTAGAGATATCCCTTCAGAAGTAATAATATTTAGCTTTTTTTTCTGGCAGAAACCCAAATGTTCCACAGCCATGCCATCATTGTTATTTTGCAGTTGCATGGATAGTAATTGTGCTGAATTTTACAAGTAGGAAAACTGAAGGATGGGTGGGAAACAATGTGCTAAGGATGGCTTAATGGGCATTGGCAAACGAGCGTACAGTCTCTAGCTCCTCTGTTCAAATTGATGCTTCATTCACTAATTCACATCTCCCCTTTGCCCTCCATGCTCCCTTTGCAGCCATTTTTGTACAAGCTGCCAATTCTTTATGACAGTTATCATGCAAATTATTTGCTTGGCATTATATGTTTCTCCTGGTATCTGCTTTCCTTGTGCAAGCACAAGGAGAGCAAAAGTCTGATTCTGTTCTGACCTTTCAGTAAATTAACTTACCCTTGTATGTGTTTGCCTTCCCTGAGACGCATACCTGGTTGCCTTTTCAATTACCTTCTTTGCTATTCACATTATTTTTCCTAAAATGTGTAATTCAAGTGTCTCCCAGAATCCTCCCTTGAGTCCACGCTACTCTGTGAGCAGAGATCCTTCTGAAGACCGGTTAGCTCTGAGCAAAGCATGTCCCAGCCGCTCTAGAGCTAGGCTTACCTATTTGAACATGAAGTATATTTAGTCTGAGCTGCATCATCCTTAGGGAAATGGTAAAAATGCCTTTACTAGCAATTAACTGGGAAACAGGTGTCTGTAACTTCATTGCTATGACTTATCTTCCTTAATGAAAGGAAGAAGAGAAGCAAGGAGAGGGAAGATGAAATATGCGTAAAGAAAAAAAGGAAAGGAAGGAAATCCTTCTTCTTCAGCGTGTGAGGCATGCTGTGTTTTATCTCTGTTTATACTGCACTGCTGTCATCAGGAACTTTATGTTTTGAAAGAACAAAATACTGCCTTTATGAAGTAGAAAAATGATTTCTTTTCATTTTTGTTTGTATTTATATTCTATGTCTCAGGTCAAATTCTTTTTCCTAGTTTATTTTTTATTTGTCCCATTTGCCTAATTTCTTCTGACTACAAAGAAATAGTTTATGGCAATTATAAGGCAAATACTATTTGTCCTTTCAGGAAAAATCGTCAGTACCGGTGACCAGATGGTGCAGGCAGGTAGTCCTATTGGATTGTGCTGTCAAAGGACTCAGCAAATCTGGGATTTAGTGCTTACGCTGAAACAGGCTTCTCTGTGACCTTGAATAGGTCATTTAGTTTCTCTGTGCTCCAGAGTCCCACTTGTCAAACAGCAATAATAGTGTTTTCCTCTTCGCAAGGCTGTTGTGAGGATAAACGCAATTAAATAATGCAGGATGCCCGGATGCTATCAAAGTGGTGCCACTAAAGAAAGTAAACTAAATTAAACTCAGGATTCATTCTTCTCATAGTTATATATGTTTAAATTGAGAGTTGCCTTGCTGAATTTATTAAGATTAATACTCTGTGGCAGAAAATCAACACTTCCCCAAATTGTTTGTGCCCAAACTCAGGTAGAGGTAAACTGCCTTATTTACCCCTCCTCTTTAACTACAGATACGATGCTGTATGTCTTGTTCCTTCAGGAGCAGGGGTGAATTTGCACTGTGCAGTGGAGGAAAACCAGCCTGGGCAGAGTCAGCTGCAGGGTTCTTAAGCTGCGGTGCACAATGTCGGCAATTCCCTGCGCACGTCCCAGCAGACTACTGTTAGGAGCGCACACAAAACTCACCAGTCCCACTGCTCACCGAGCGCTTTTTCTTTTTCCCGTTCTTTCCCCCCGCAGTCAGCTAACACCTTGCCACTGTTTGGTGGGACCTGACCGTTGCTGGCTGACAGGCTGTTGGTATTGACAGAATAATTTACTGCTTTTTAGGAAAGGGATTCTGTGGTGATGATTTATTTCTACTATAGAATGTTTATTTGCATAGCATAGAAAATAATGTGATTTATTTGCAGAGTTGGAATCCCTCAGGTATAGTATAAATATAATTACAAGAACATATAAATATATTTATACTATGCTATCGGGTTTTTGGCACTACAAATCTTATTTTCTTGACTGTGAAAATAAATGTTTTGGAAGAGAAATAAATCATTAATTTCTACTCTTGACTCAAGAGTAGGAAATATGTAGGCTATTGGCCTAAAAGATAATTGATCCACTGTCCTTTGACATCCCAGTGTGATGGGATATCTGAAATGATATTTGCAGACTGTTCTAGTCCCTGCAGAAGGGTGGAGATAAGACTTTTGGCAGTTTAGGGTTATAGGTAAAAATATACTTCTAAACCAGTACTTTATGTTCAATTAATTCTACATTTTAAAATATTGGGCATGAGTTTTCCAAACAGAGGCTCAAAAATTGTAGAGCTCTGTTAAAAGGTATGTCTGATTTTTTGTTTTTTTTTTGTATTTTTAATTGTCCAGACAATAAAGTGAATGCATGTAGCATATTTCAGCATCGTCAGATTAATTCTAGGAAAGCTTCTGGAAGGTGATGTCTGAAAACGATAGCTGTTGCAATATGAGCATTTGGGAAAAATTTCATCTACTAACATACGGACCAAAAATCCGAGTTTCAGGGAATTCTTTCTATATGTAGTGCTGTATGTAGCACATGTTGGTTTCTTTCCTTCTTTGCTGTATAGGTAAGGCTTTGATACAAAATGAACATTGAAGGTTCTGTTGTCCTTGCACAGCATTGATTCAGTCAACCACAATCTAAGGTTGTCTAATTAGTTCTGGTAAAATAAGAGTTAATCGGACACCAGTGTTAACAGTGAATTGGTTCATATTTTGGGGCAGACCATGTCTTTGGGAAAGCTGGGACTCGCCTTGGTCAAAGTCATCTGTCGTCTTTATGCATCTTTCTCCCTGCAACATTTGAGTTTGTTGTTTGAGACAGGGGCTTTCTGACCAAAGTTTATGCAGATTACCAGGTGTGGCTCTGATCTTGCTTGGGGGGGTCTATCACCATAAGCAGAATACGCAGCCAGTACATCGGTAGGTTTATAAATTTTAAGTTTCCCAGAACGAGCTGGTCTGACTTTCTGTGTACCTTAGCAGCTGAAGTCACCGAAATCTTGTGGCCTGCTTTGAGCCCAGGAACTGTGGCTAAATTAGGTGATCTTTAAAAACAACCCAAAAACCAATAAAAAAGAACAGAACCCCTTCAAAACCTGGAAAAAACCTGATATTGATTCAAAGATTTGCAATTAAAGAGAAGCTGCTTTAAGCAGTAATTTGTTGTGATTGATTGTGCTTGCAGCTTGAGATTTGAGCCTTATTTCTCATCTGCTTTTATCTGGTTTCAACTCAAAGCTTTGGACATTGTTCATCCTTTTGTCTTTTAGACTGAAGAGGACTGCACTATTAGATTAGGTAGTAGTAATATGAGAGTTACCATAATCATCTCTTTCTAACTTTCTCTTTGAAAAGCAAAATAATTTGAATTATCCTATCCTCATCTTTTTAACGTATGTTTCTTTTCGTGGATCTCTGAACCTCCTCCAATTTTTCATCATCCTTCTTGAAGGCCTGATGCCAATCGACCTACTATTTAATCCCAACTCTTTCAGAATGCTTGTATATGTAGGAATATATAGGAAGTAGCGCATGAGAACCATCAAGTATAGAATGCAAACATGAATAATAGTTTAGCATATACATGTAACTGTAAGAGGCAGTATAGGTCAATCTAGCTGTAGGTAGGCTGAGCAGTTATTCTGAATCCTCCCCTGTGGAAGTACCTTCCTCTGCTAGCCGTAGAAGTAAAGCGTGCGCTCGTCCCTTAAGCTGAAGGTAGCCTCATGAGAGGCTTTCTCTTAGTACCCAGATACTTAACCTGACATTTTTGCTGTACGTACCCTTTGGTTGTGTCCCAGTTTACAAAGCAGTCTCGGTTGCTGTGAATCCTCCTGTCTTCACCTTCTCACTGTCTATTCCCAATATTTTACCTTCACCAGCTTTGTTATCAGTGATCCAGAAGTTAATTAGCATTAGAACAGTCCTTGTAAGTCCTTCTCTGGAAACACAGCTGTTCGGTGTTGTTTCTGCACTTACATAGGCAGTTTATTCCTATTAGACCACCGTCAGCCTGTTTCAATTGTGCTTTTCTTCTGTTTATTTCTGTTCCAGTCTAGTCAGGACTACTAGTGCCAGAAATGTGTTGGAACCTGTCGCATTACTTTCATTTAATATGACTTTAGCCCTGGATCCACTGGAACCAGAGGGGACCGGTTAGAGTTTGCCGCAACTCAGAAAATCACCACGTGACTGAAAGCAGTTGTAAAAGCAAGGACCCATCTCCATGGATGCAAGCATGTGAGGAGAGATCTGGTTTTAAACTATCTCTGTTTCTGTTCCTCACTGTTTTGTGTATTTAAAACCTAAATATTCTGGCTGATACTGTAAAGAAACCTTGCTTTTGATTAAAATTTGTGTAATTTTCTTTGGAGAATTCAGACTGGAAGTCAGTTTCTGCAGCCTCAAAATTTGCACTGCTTTAATGCCCCACCACAAGTACCCTTGAGTCACTCGTCACTCTGTCCCTAATTTTTTCCCAGTGCTTCCTGTTGATTTTTGTCTTTTGTAAGGCTGGAATTTGAGCAGACAATTTTGAAAACAAGCAGCAGTATACCTGTCTAGTGACATGGATGTTTATGTAACAGGGGCCTCCAAACCTCTTAAGGCCCAATAATTGCTAGTAAGATTTCTGGAATTCTTTATACCCAGAGATACAAAGTCTGGGTCTTTTTATTTAAGCTATTTAGTTGGCGTTTGCTGTATTGAATGAGATACTTTCCCTACTTGATGATCCCTTGTCATATATTTATTTGTCAACGTTTATATTTACTTCCTTGTTTGCTGTGCGTACCATTTACTAAGTTTAAACAGAGCGTTAAAAAAGCAGAAACAAACAGCTCAGTTGTAAGTGGCTACAGCTTTTAATTTTTTTTAATGTGAAGTAGTTTCTGAAACAGTTTCTAAACAATTGCAGCCTGACTTTCATAGGGAATTAACAGTAGGCTAATGACAAATTTCCACAACTGCTACCAGTTCAAGCAGAATTAAGTCACTAACACTTCTGCCCTGAACTGGTGTAAGGCATAAAGGCAGTGAAATTACATAAGGACATATGGGTAATGTACTCAGAAGATACTAGTAATAGATGTGTGCAGTCTGTGAGTGATGAACATGACTTATTTTGGAGTGCATAGTTGCTTTTGTGTGTGAAGCGACTTTATCCAAAGTGGTCAGAGATGCCTGTAGTTTGAAAACTCGAGGACTAACAGGAACGATATTTCCGGCAGCGCACAGAAAGACTTGGAGAGGTTGCGAGTGTCAGCATCCTGCCAGAACTGCCAAAAAGCTGTAGCTGGGTCTCTTAGACACACAGAACCATTGACTCAAGTTGCAACTACAGGGTTTGCCTCTTCCGAAGAGTCACTTCACACAGCTCGGTTGCTTACAGCATATTCTGACGTCTGTGCAGGCTGTCGCTTTCAAGTACAGCTGGTTTAATGAACTGGGGCAAGCCTATCTAGGTGAAGCAAGAACTGATCCATCTTTTTTCCAGTAAGTTTTGTGGCAGTTAGAAAATGTTTGATCATAATAATTTAATTGTTATATGCATATCTGGGTATTACAACCTAGCAACAGGATTGATACAAGGGTAGATGCTTGTTTAATTTTCAGGAGTATGATTTCTCATTGCCCAGCTCTTGTTTTACATTTATGTAGGTACAACAACAGAAAATTAATTGGTTAATATCACCATTTCTTACTGGTATAAAGCTACAATTATTATTGTTGTTGTTGTTGTTGTTGTTATTATCCTGTTCAGCAAAAGTTATCAGCGAATTCCTTGTTGTTCAATGGATCAGTTGATTAAAGCAGGTGCTTAAATATCACTGATTTCAGAAATTTCAGTGGAATCTCAACTTTTATTAAATGTTCTTCTCAACGGGAACACTTCCAGAAATCAGTTTTAAGTGTACATTAGTATTTTTTGTGCACGCCACAGCCCAAATTATCTGCTGATGTAAATGAGTAAAAATTGTTAGGTTAAGCCCACTTATACCAGCAGGAAATCTGATCTGGGATTTGCCGTGATGAGCAAATATGGGTATATGCTGGAGTTTGTTTTACAACGCTGGCCTAGCATTGCTGTCCAGGGGTAGGAAAGCATAAATACCACAACAGGGATAGAAGCGCAATGTTATTTGACCATGCTTGCTCTTTCAAAAAAAAGCATCAAGAGTAAAGAGTATATATTGAACAAATCTAGGTATTTTGATATGGTGTACTTATTTCAGCAGGCAGATTAATCACACAACTGATTTTGAGGCTTGTGTGTCAAGTAGCAAATACCACCTTGTGCGTAGTCAACAGATAAGACTGACTGCTGGTAATTTTCTTCACGTATTTCCAAGAAGATATGCAAATAATGGGGATGGTCTGTGAATCTTTCACAACACAAAAGCATACCCAAATTTACCAGAATCTGTATGTAGAGAATACTATTTGACCAGCTCTAAAAGTCAGTGATGCTATTTGAACAAAAGTGTACTGTGTCAATAAAGCAGGCATTTAGATTTTATGCACATTCAGAATTAGATATTCTGTATAGTTTTCAAGTTTCCAGGAGCTCTGGCTGGAATACTCCTTTTTAAGTTGATTGCTTCAGAATACATGCCAGCAAGCATATATTTTGGTTCTGGCTCATCTGCCGATAAGCTCATTGAACTATTTCCAAAAAAAAGAATAAGGATAAACAGTAGTTCAGTGATAGCCACATAATTGTAATATCAGCTGCAAATACTCAAAAGCAAGACTTTTGCTGGGTGTCTGTTTAGGAGATCCATGTGGCCATATTGTATTAGATTTTGGCCAGTTTCCTAGAAATCATATATAGATTTTAAACCTCAGCCATCGTTGGATATGTCTGGTGCACGTATGAAAGAGAAATGCTTATGTCTTCAGTAGCATTTAATTTATTACTTACACATTGTAAAATTTTATGAACCAGAGCTGTAATACAACACTGCAGTGCACAGCCCATTGGTACTGCTGTAATCATTCAATTGAGGGACGTGTATGGGCATGATTCAATAGGTAATGGACTGTATCAGTTCAGCTTGACTGTTGGGATTTTATTGCTCTACCCACCTTGGTGACAGCTGCTTATTAGTGTGCAGTGCTTTAGGGAAGTCAGTATATGAGCTCTCCAATCTTTCCCTCATTATGCCATGTGGATCAGTATTTTGGTAGATAGGGGAGGTCTTCACCCACCCTCCTTCCCCCTCCCTGCTCCGTGAAGTTCCAATTCTCAGATTTGTGCAGGTTCTGTCTTCCAGACCAAACATGTTAGAAAGCCCATCATCTTGCATTGATTAATGCTAATACGATTTGTGACCGTAAAGCACCATGCAGTGAGTTGAGAGCCTATGCCAATGGGATTTTTTTTTCTTTCTTCTGTTGCTTTATATATTATCTTTCATCAGCAGGCAACAGAATTTCTTCTGCATCGTTGAAGGAATCAACATCAGCAGGGGGTAAGAAGGTGTCTTCATCAAATTAAAGTCATTTACTTTCACATCCATATGTAACCATTTCTCTGCACCATGAAATATGTTAATGGATACAGTCTGTCAGCTCTAGGCCATCAACTTAAATCGGGCCCAAGCTGGCAAAGATCAATAGTCTTTACTCTCTGTTGGTTGTACAGGACACGGTATGGAACTGAGCTGGAAAGTTCAGCCCACTGGCTGTTGGAGTGTGGTGCCTGCCATTGAAGTAGGTACATCAGTTAGATGCACGCGTTGTCTTAACTGGGATGGAAGGTTTAAAGTCTGATCCCAAACCCAATGAAATCACCTGAAGGATGATTTCTTTCGGTGGACTTTACAGCAGGTGCAAGAAATGGATGCAACCTGAGTAATCCTGTGAATTGTATCTAGAGGGTGGCTCAGTCCTGATATTAGAGAGTCCTCATGTTGATGTAATCATTAATGTTTTTCTGTCAAAAACGCTGGGGCAATTTGAGTGGAAGATTATACTGTCCTCAAAGCTCTGCTTTACTGAGAATAAATATGAAGCTTTTGTCCAGTCCTATATTTTTGTCTTCATTAATAACAAGATACCTTTGAAACAAAATATTACTTAAGAATATTTAAAAGGTTTCATTTGCTGTAGGCATGTGTTCAATTAAAAATAATTTATCATTTATTGCTAGAAAACTAGGAAGTTCCAACAAATTATCAGATGTTTCAGAAGTTCCTACCTACATTGAACTAAAACTTAAATTGTCTTTACCTGCAGGAAGTGTAAATCAAAGATAGCAAATATCTTGCAGCCGTGTTTTCATTTCAAAGACTGGTCTTCTATGTCATGTGTGATGTGCTGCCATTATTACAAGAGGCAGATTAGGCAATCATCTTAATGAAATGTGAATAAGACGAATGCAGAAATATCAGATGCTCTGGGGCGTACTCCACTAAGCAAAGTATTTGCGGTACCTATTAAGCAGGATGTAAGTCAATAGAGTACCTGAACAGAAGGTGCGGAATATTGTTGTTAGAAAATTTGGTGTAATTGCTTTTTTTATTAAAATGGATGGCTGCTTCTATATCTGAATGCTCACTTTTCCTCTGCCTTTCTCATTCCCAGTAGTAAATGCAATCTGATTTATTGTTGCACACAAACACTGCAAAATCACATGGCCATCTAGGATATAGTTGCTATGAAGAGGTGTAAGTGGTAGTAAAGGAGGAGGAAATTCGCCCTGTGATTTTTTTTTTTTTTTTTTTTTTTAATATTTACCAGATATACCAAATAACTGGGGATATTACAGTAGGGGCTGGGGGAACTTTCAAGATTTCCATTACCCCACATTTTACTATGATTTAGGAAGTACATTAAATAACTCTTCAGGTCCAAATTCATTGGTACCTTACAGCTGTTAGTGGCTATTGTGGTAACGTAGACAGGCATAAATTCAGCATCTGCAACCTTCAGAGGGACTGTGATACCTGGCTTCTGGCCTGAAACTTACATGGAGTCTTCAAGCTAAAGGCTGTAAAGGTCCATGATCTCATGGTTCCTTGTGTCCTGAGGGAGATCATCTCTTTTTAAGCACAGTATACTATCTCACAGGGGCACAGCATCCCAAAGTTAGATGCTCTGCCACCCATGACTTCAGTAACAAGCATGGGAATTAAGACAGCAGTGCACTTGAAACACCTTCAAGAACAGTGTGTGTTCCGTAGGTGTCTGGCAGTGTCTGAAGCCCCAGTTCTCTGCAGCTATCAGCCAGATAGGGTGTCATCTGTAGCAAATCAATCCCCAAGATGTCAGCAGTCAGGCAGGCAACTGGCTGCTTCATGTCTGTTTTGTTCAGAGATACTGCTCTGTGAAGGCAAAGGAATTTTTTTCTCCCTTTCGCTATTTTAAGTTAGCAGAAAGTGGATGTTAAAAGATGTGGTTGACTCAACTTTTCTGTCAGTTGTCCTAAGAGGCATTGCTTTTAACTTCAATAAAATGCCTAAAAATGCAGCCTGTCAGTGTGACTGTTGTTACTGAACATCATTATATTAGGACATGTCAGGCAACTCTGCCTTAGCCTTTTCATTCCTACTGACTTCTTTCTAGCTGCTGTGTGGTGCTGTACTCGTGTCTCCACCTTCCCATTAGCATCCTTTAATTCTACCTGGACTGATCATTTGTTAACTTCTGTTTGAGCTAACTGGGGACTCTTGCACAAATACAGAGGTTTTAGGTAGCTTGGTGGCGAGCCATGACTGTACGGAAGTTTGAATAGAGAGAGTTCATGGTGTACTCCTGGAGCACTTACATTGTGCTGGCACCAGACAAGCAACTTAGAAATGTGGTCGTCTTTCCACGTGCTCACTCCTAATATAACAAGCGTTCAGCAAGCTTCTTCAAACATTTGCGAAATCTACAGGCAATTTCCTTCTCTTCAGTGTTGTTAAGAGATCCTGGCTTGGAGATTTATGTGTGTTTAGCATCACATTTCTCACCCTCTGAAGCTGACCTGGCTTTCCATGCAGCCTCTCACAGGGCAGGTGTGAACATCCCTAGGTGAGAACAAAAATTAGTGCAGGTGAAAAAGGCAGAAGGAAGAACTCCCCCCTCCTTGTTTTGTTTGTACCTAGCGAAGCAGGAACCTCTCCCGTCTTCCTCTTATTTCCCTCTACTGAATTCATCTGCAGGTTATGTTTTTACTAAAGGGAAAGTTGCCTAAGAAAATTCAGTAAAACATTATGAAGTCTGTGTCCCCTCAGGGCTTATACAGCTGAAAATCTAAGGAGAGGTGCTTTCTTTGTTGCAAAGAGATTTATCAATACAAAGACAAACACAGCCCGTCACTAGGTTGCTACTCTGCTTTTTGTTGTCAAAAAGACATAGAGAACATGGTAGAGTATTTACAAAGCATTACGGAGTCTTCAGCAATTATACACCTTTAAGATGTTCTGTCCTTCACTGTTTAACTTCTGCTTTTTGATTTTGTTTATGTCCCCTTATGCATCTTCCTGAGCTTTTCAGCCTTTAGCAATGTTAGGAGCTGGAGTTACAGAGCATCACAAGGGAGCCTGACTACCTTTTGTTCCTAGTGGCAAATGAGTTGAAAGCCAGGACAGAGTCCTTTTCTTTAATTCAGACTAACTGTAGAATTGTATTTGAAAGGACAGAGACAAATCCATCCCAGGTTCATGCTGACTTGAATTAACTGTTTTGTTAATAGGTGTATAGGACTTACAAAGAAAAGGTTACGATTTCATTTGCACTATCTAGGGATCTCTAGTGTCTTCAGTTGCTCTTTTTTATCCCACTATAAAAATAGCAGCCAAGACTTAACCAAAATACTGTGTATTTGTCTTGCTCTAGGTGATATTAGCTGTTTTGTTTGCAGTGGTTTTTTTGTTGTTGTTGGGGTTTTTTTTAAATTCATCTGAAACATTACAAACCTGTACTAATTCTCTGCATGGTTTCAGATTTATTGCAACACAAAGTATCCTGCCATAGGGTGATGGACCAGGTGTGCCTATACTACAGCTGAGTAGTGCCAGGTGCTGCCCCACCCTCTATAAATAGAAAAGAAAAGCTCCCAGAAATTGTTGAGCTGTGATCAGGAAGGGAAAGGCCTGGAAAGAGAGCTGTGAGAGTCCCCTACAGAAGCAGAGAGATGCGGGCAGCAACTTGCCTTCCAGAACTGGAGAGAGACAGAGCGGTGCCGGGTCCAAGGTGAGAGCAAAGGCATGGCTGACGGAGGGTCAGACACGCGTTCTGCCTGGGGTTGCCGAGGGAATCCATGTGCTACCTGGGGGCTTGCTCCTTCCATCTACCATGGGGAAGGTGTTTCCATGCCTGTGTGATACTGGTCCTGAGGGAATCTGTATCTGGCTACATGAAGAGCTGCTGGTACTGAGGGGATATGGTGGCTGAGTCTTAAGGGTTACTGTTGGAGTGAGGTAGGATTATAGGCAGATTAAGTGAAGAATTTAGGGGAACCTACTAAAAGCAAAGGGTTGTAGAGGTGCTCCAGCTGTGGTCTCTCATTTGGCTAAAACCATGTTTCTAGGGTGGGTTGTGTGTTGCAATTTAATGCTAAATGTTGCTGGCTAAAGCCCTCTCCTTACCAGGTGACCTGAATGATGGTTTCTATTTGCTCATCTGTGGTTGTTGCTGGAGAATGATGTCATTGTGGTTTATGTAGTTAATTTGCTTGTCTTGTTCTGATTTTTCTGCATTTTCATAATTTTTTTGACTAAGCTGTTGGGTTTGCTTTCTGATATCTCTTAAAAATACCCCCTTCATTTAAACTCAAGCCTGAAAGATCCCAAATATTTGAATTGTGTACTGGACTTCAGAGGAGTTGAATGTACTTGCATTTTCCTTTCACTCTTGCTTTGTTTAAAGATCTCTGATGACAGCAATTGATTGATATGCTAGGTAGCATACACAGATTACTTGCCATCTTTTGCTCTGTGCTTAAGTGTTAAGATGATGGTTGTGTTATTATTCTTTGTATATACTTGCAAGAATTCAAATGGGATAATTTAGATATCAAAGAAACCTATTTAGCTGTGTCCTTCACTAATAGCATTATGTTTAATATATCAATTTTCATTAGAATATCATTAAATATTAATGAATGAATTTTATAGGTAATTCTGAGCTGACTTGAAGTACAATTAAGCCAACTTTATATTTGTTTCCATTTCTGAGTAGCCTGGCAGTTTGTATATGGAGGGTATTGTGTATTTTCTGTATTAAGTAAATCTATCACTGAACCATAAAAATTGGGTTTTAGGGAAAAAAGTGAAGATAGTCATGCATCATGCTAATGCTGTCCCACTGTTAGTCAATCCATGTTCTAAATTAATTTTAGTATTAGATTTAATACCAAAAAGGTTATCATGTATGTGTACAACTGCTATATTTTAGTTATTATTACAGAGGTTAGAACCTAAATTTATAAACTTGAAAACTTGGTAGGTGTAAAATCTAGATTTAAACCAAAACTAGAGTGTTTCAAAATCTGAAAGACATTTGTGACCAATGAAAGCCTATGAGGCTTCCTGCCCCAAATAGAAAATGAGCAGTAAAGGGGAAAGTTAGTAAAAAAATCTGCTTCTTATGGCCTTCAAAGGGAAAAGGTGCATACTTCTAGTAACTCCTATAAAGACATAATTTATAGGCCTCAGTAATCTTCTTAGGGTAGGTGATTTTGGGTAAGATAGCATTAAGAACTTCCTGAGGCACAGCGGGGAATTGATATCTGCAGGTATATACCTCAGTTTCTCTTTAAGGTGTTTAGAGCAGTATTTTAGGATGCAGACGTTAGTGAGTTCATTTTCTTTGTGCAAGGATAATAAATATAAAATAAACAGTCACACGCTCCCCCCTCCTCCCCTTTTTCCCCCCTTCTGTTTGTGGTTACAAGTGGGAGATGGCATATGCAGTAAGGTACTCCTCATGTAGTAGCTATGTAAAATCAGACAGAAATGAGAACTGTAATAAGTAAAAAGTTTCCAAATATCATTGAGCCTAATGTGTGTTGGTACTCCTTTCTTAATTTTCTACAGTAAAGAGAAAGTGATAGGTTCGCATCTTTGGAGGTTCAAACTATTATCCAAATATGAAAAAACTCCTACAAATAATGTTTTACTTGCTTTATTCACTCTTGCAAGTGTTGCAGACATATTGCATATTGGGCAGCTAGAATGTTTCCTTGTGATAGATCCAGTGATATAATATCTGATTCAAAAAATGGGTTCACTTCTAAGTGTAGAAGGTAGGTCATGTAATGACAGCAAATATGCTATCTGATGTGCTAAAGAAGGGAGGGTGGGGGGAAAAAGTAGCTTGGCAGTAATTTTTCTGTTGTTTTACAGAGACTGACTGAAGGCATCATAGTCTCTGAATCCTTGGCAAAGTCCTTTTATGTTACAGGAACATGCTTAGAGTCATCCTCTGGTAGCGAGTGCTTGGGTGGAGAGGAAAGGTGATGAGCCACAGTTCAAATAGTTCTAGTATCTTCCCGCTGTTTTTTCAGAAAAAGGATCATAAATAGCTGCTCTTCTAAGCTATAGTCTGAAAATTAATTGTGGTCATGTCTTAAATCTCTGCTGGATGAGGAACAATGATACTTTTAGTAAATGTTTTTGTTAGTGCTTCTACACAGCTTACCCCACTCCACCCACCACAACTGCCCAGTTATTCATGACTTGCATGCAGCGTCTTAAGGTGAATTTCAGCATCTCCGATTTCTCTTCACAACAAAATTTCAGTATAGTTGGACTTTGTGTACCTTCACTCCATTCCCTTCTCCACATACTTATTAAATCTTCTTGGAAATTTACTTCCTCTGTGATGGGTTAAACATCGCAAAGGTGGTCGGAAATAGATTCCTATTTAGGGGATCTTGGCTGCGCAGTCAGGGTGTAAAAAAAAAAAAACTGTCTGACCGGTGGTGGGGAATATCTTGTAATAAATCATCACTAAAGGAAGTGGTTATGGCTCATTGGAGCTGTATTTAATAAATGGTGGATTGCTGTTTGGAACCACAGAAAATATTATACATCCTGTGAAGGCAAGTGAAATTTGTCAAGGTGCTTGGAAGATGGACTTCCAGTTGCGATCTAGCAAGTGGTTAACTTCTTGAAGGCGGTAACTGGGCTTACTAAAAGCATGTAAGGTTACTGCATCTGCATGTTAGTATCTCTTCTAGGATTGACCATATACTGAGCAACATACTCTTCCTTTATTGTTTGTTCCATGCAGAGCATAGCAGTAAGTAGTTTATGCATACCAGAAAACAGGGAGCATATTTTCAAAAATAGTAGGGCTTTCAGAGTTTCACAACATGTGTGTTATGAGTGTGGCCTAGAAGCACAGAAATTAGTACATCAAGTGTAAAAAGTGTAGTTCTCCCTTTCTCCCTTTCCCACAAAACAGTTTTCCTCTTATTGGTCATGCTGTCTGCCACAGCTGGTAGTATTTGGAAAGGTTGGGTCGAAATAATTAATACATTGTGGAATGTGAGATAAAAGGATTTCCCCCCATGTTATTAGAGAATTCATACAACTGTTTCAACCATGTGCCTGTGAAGGCTGCTGCATGCTGAAGCAGGGTACTGGAATTCTGTGGAAGACGATGCTCCTTTCAGTTCTTCAACAGCAGAAAGCTGTGAGATCTGGCAAAATGCTTTGTTTGCATAGACTCATGACCTAGTTGCCTGAATTCTGGAAGTGGTTCTCCCCACTGCGCAGATGGGGACGTCCTGAAGCAAGCATGCTGGCTTGTGCTCAACTCACGAGTATGCACCATTTCCAAATGATGCCTGGTTTGGAAGCAAGGGTGAGAAGCTAGGGTGGAATGGTGAAGGAGAGGAAACGGAAATAGATGGGAACTTCAAGGAGGTTTAGGAGGCATAGGGCAGGCCTAGAGTTTAAAGGTAGCCTTCATTTTCTGTCTCTTCCTAACTTCATAATATGAATTTTTGAAACCTGAATGTTTTTTCATCTCTCTGGCTTGGCTTTGCAGACAGACCTCTAGTAACTGCAGAGGTGTGGTCTTGCCTTTGACAAGTGTAGGGGCAGGAGTTCTGCAGTAGAACTCATTGTAGTTATTGTAATAGCTTTGCGTATATATACGCACAGACATTCCATGAAGAAGCCACTTTTAATAATTAAGTACTTTAAAGTTGCATTACAAAATGACATCCTAATTTTATTATAAAACCGCCCTGATTGTCCTCTCTAGTCAAGCTTAAATTAATAGATGGTCCCTCTGAAATTTTCAGTTGCCTTTCAGCAAATCTGTCTTCCTGTTTTGTGTGCATTTATATATGTATTTATGTTTTGTCCTACATATTTAACTTTGGTAAGTTTGCCTTTTAGAACAAGTGCTGATAATCTTCCCTTGTGCATTAGTGATGACAATCTTCCTCTGGCATTAATTCTTCCCAAACAGAAGCGGTACTCAGGAATGGAAATGGTCTGCATTCAGACTTGCTCTGTTAGAGAAAGCTAAGAACATCCCATTGTGATCTGTAATTACTGCCTATAGTGATTTTTTTTTTTCCTACTATTTTTCTTTGCAAAGAGCTGTTTAAAAATGTTGTTCCTTCAGTTTCTTCCTACTTATTCCTCCCCTCGCTCTCCCCATTAGCCAATGCTGTTGTGCTAGGGAGGAAATGAAACCATGACATGGTGTTTCAACTGCTGCAGGGATCAGTTTTCAACTCCTACTTATTTCTTGTTAAAGCTTACATTTAATGCCTAGTATCCTTAAGTGAGGCTATTATATTCATGCTAGTATTTGGATCATACTTTGTCTATAGACAGCTGTTGTAATTGACTCCTCCAGCATTGATGAAAAGGTCATGGAACAGATACACGAGCAAAAGTTTACTGCTATTCCAAGAGGGTATCTGATAAATGATTAGGGGCTAAGAATCTTTATACTTCTCTCCTTTATTTTACTATTTTCAGCACTCTTCAAAGCCTGAGTATGTTTAGTTAGGCAAAAGTCTTGTATTGAAGCAACTACCTAGTTTTTTGGGATTTAGAATGAGTTTCAATTCTAGTTATACCTGGTTGCACCTGAACAGATGTCTTATCAAATGGCTTTTATTTATTTGCAGAAATGCAGTGTTACTCAAGGGTTTACTGTGTGACTGGTGTTTCACTGGCCAAAGTAGAAACAGTACGCTTGTTTTGAGAAGCCTGAAACAGAGGCCTCCCTTCTCTCTCTCCCCACCTCCACATGCTTACGGCAGGTAGACCTATCGTCTGTTAGACACTCACCTTCAGGATTTTTCTAACAAAATTGTTGGGAAAAAAGGTCATCTCCTTCTTCCTCCTGTGTGTGGTTCTGAGACCAGTGACTTGACAAATCCAGCTGTCTGTGCAACAGGTGGCAGCAGAACTATGCAGATTTTTTCTGGATTTGCTGAGAATTTACAGGTCTTTCTAAGAAACATTAACAGATGAGAGCCTTCTTTCAGACAATAGAAGAAATATTGAACATAACATTCAGAGCCCCAAAGTGCATTGCGGTAGGTCACTGAATACAATGATACTGCACTATAATCCAGTAATGAATCAACATGAGACTTGTCCCTTAGTCACAGCGTACCTTACAGAGAGCACTTGCTCTCTCCTCTCCCTTTGCATCTTCCCTCCCTACTCTCCATTCACCTCACATCAAGTAGCTATAGGACTAACAATGAGAAATACATTGCCATATGTCATCTTTGAGATCTGACCATTAAACCTCTTATACTGCTTTCATAGAACAAGTGTGTAGGGGGTTGACATTTTCCTTGTAGTTTGATTTGGTTTTTTTATTTTTTTTTTGTCTGTTAAATCTCTGAAGTGCTCCCAGTCTATCTAAACTCAAGTGTGTGTCTCAGCTTGAAATACTTTATTCACAGCTTTGTGCAGCAGTATAATTTAGCTACTGGAACAAGTTCAGCAGACAGCCACCAAAATGGCTGGAGCAGCTCTCCTGTAGGGAGAGGCTGGGCGGGTTGGCCTTGTGAAGCATGGGGAAGAGGTGACTTTGGGGTGTATACAGTGGCAGCCTTCCCCTCCCTATATGGAGACTACAGAGAAGATGGAGCCAGATTTCACAGCAGTGCATGGTGGGAAGATGAATGGCAATGGATGCAACTTGAAACAAGGGGTTCAGACTGGATATAAGGAGAAACTTTTTCCCCAGGAGGACCATGGGGTGTTGGAGCAGTTGCCCGGAGCAGTTGTGCAGTCTCCAGCTTTGGAGGGTTTCAATATCAAAATTAATCAAGCCCTGAGACACCTGGTCTCAGCAGGAGGTTGGACTAGGGATGTCCAATCTGAATCATGCTATGAATCGCTTTCTACTGACAGAAAATAGAAACAATTTTGTCTGTCAACCTTGATTAGAAGAATGAAATCAAAAACTAGTTGATGTGAAATAGAAGATAAAGCAATGTAAATAATAAAGCTTTTTCTGATACTGTTTGGACAGTTAACAATTGCCACAAGCAATTACAATGGTGGTGAAATAGAATCAACTTTTGTGGGAAGTGTCTTCTTGAAAGACTAAGTAACATCATGGTCTGTAGCCCCTGCAAATGTTCTGCGTCACTTATGGCCTTTATGCCAGTGCTTCTGTGTTCACCTCATGCACCTTGCTCTGCGCCTCTGACACTTGAAGAATGGTACTCACTTACTTGAACTTAATGCAGTTTAGTGACAATCACTTCTCTGCCATGTGCAAGTTATGAAGGGTTACGGAAGGTTAGCAAGGATACAGTACAAGAGTAGATGGCACAACAGTTTGATAGACTTTCATCTTTGAGGACCTTGCTCCTCAAAGATTTTTTTCCTTTTAATTGCTACCAAGACTCAGTTAAAATGATATTAATCAATTGCAGAGGAGAAATATGTTAATATCATGTAATCCTCATTCCATCTCCTGTAGTGGAGACGAGGAGAGGAATGCTGGCTGAATAATGGATGCTTTAGATTAAGATTCAGTTATGCAGGTAGCTTGTAGGTAAAACTTTTTCAAAAAGGAAATGCTTAAAAAGTTAAGTGTGTGCTTCTCTTTGAAACCCAGCCTTCTTCTACTTAACTAGCCAAGCTATAGTAGAACAGTGCTACTGAACTCAATATTAAAATGGTATCACTTAATTTTAATGATAAATCAATACAGAGCATTTACTACTTAGAAAATCTAATGGATCTTGTGCTAGTAAAGGTTACTAATGACTCTTAGTGTGTCAAAGGAAAATAACTGTGTGTGCAAAATTGTATTCGATGTTCAAAATCAAATAAGGAAGAATCTGTTGTATTGTAGAAAACTGTATATTATTTTCCACGAAATAATCACTTGGCTCAGATACACCTAGGCATGTGGCTTAAAGGCTGACCATTCTCTTCATCCTTGGGAGGCCAGACCTTTGCATTTATATATAAATCCTAATTTGGATTACTGATATAGAATATGTTTTTGGTTTACCTCTTTAATAATGTGAAGTGATAGATTCATTTAAAAGAAAAAAGACACAGGAGAGAGAAAATACCAAAACCAGGACACCTGGTAGATGTGTTTAATGCAGTCTGTCAAGACATATTTAACTTTTATGAATGCTTTTAACAGAATTTTTGTTATCTCTCAACCTGAATATATCTAAAAGGACTGTTGGAAGAAATGTCTCCATAGCAATGCGTTCTAAAGAATTAACAACAGTTGTTGTGCTCAATGGGAGGGAGCAGCATACTTTTATTATCTTTCTTTAATGGCAACCTCATTCAGGCCTGAGGTTTTTAAGTGCTCCCACATAACAAATGATAAATAACAGGACCAAAGAAGACACTAATATCAGCAAGATTACAGGCCATCTCTCCTTCTGCAGCAGAAATGTGTGCTTGTTTTTTATTGTAATCTTCTGGCTGATTTTACTCCCTGGCTTGTTTTGTAATACTTCTTCCTGCTCATTGGTTACCAAGAAACTGTTTGATATCTTGGTTTTACCACCCAGTTATAATTCTTCTGAAAGGAGATTTCATTGTCACAGCGGTTGAAACGATACTTGATGGAGAACCTCTCCTTAGACCAGCACTGAGACCATCGGGAACATTGATTTCTGCTGCTTCTAAATTTTGTTCCTGTGAGAAGATCTTAGGAAATGTCTTTGCATGAAGACAATGTGCATCATAAATGCAGCAGGACACCTCTGCTAGTGGTAACTATCAGAGAGTTGTGCTTTCGCTGCCTTCAGACCAGGGCAGCTTTACTTAAGCCTCACTGATGTTGTCTCATTGGGACAGATGATATCAGAATTACTTCCTTTAATCTACCTTCACAGGTGGCACACATGACTGGGCTCAGCCAGATGACTTGTAGAAAGCCAAGCACACTGGATGCTAAATTCCTCTCTGCCCCCAGTTCTCTCTGACGGTAGTATCTTCCAGAGGCAAGCTGTTGTGCTGTGGTGTGCGTAGCCATGGTTGTGAAAACACCCATAGCTGAATCACATTGTTGAAGAACGAACAGTTTTTTCCTAAACACCTTCAATTCAAAGGTGTAAGGAGAGGCCTGGATCTGTGTCCTGGCCCTTGCTTCTGTGAAGAAGGATTTGGGACAACCTGGTTGTAAGAAACACAACCCAAAATCAAAATACTGTCCTTGAAAAGTACACCTGGCCCTGCTGCCCATTTGCCTAGATATCTTTGCGTAAGTAGTGATAACGTTCTAGCTGTCTGCAATTTAACTTCATATCTTCAATAAAAACCCAGCCAGGTTTGGGTATTGGAGGCAGAACAACTTTTACAGCTATGAACTGCTGTGTCGTGTTGTGGTGTTGCCCTGGTGACACTTGTATCCTACTGTAGGACATGGTGGGATTCTACACCTCTGGAGAGAGGGTCCTGTTCTATGTAGGACGTGGTATTACTGGCAGATATATCTAGATTTTAGTTTTCCTGTGAATCAGCCTACCTAAGCATAATTGCAGTGTATCTGCAATCCTCATTCTGCAAGTAGAGGTCTTGCATAAGTTCTCTGCACTCTCTTGCTGTACTAAAATTGGAGCTTTTTTTGCCAGGCTTGTGCTTTCATTTTGAATGTTCTTTGGGGATTTGGGATCAGGGGATAGTTGTCTTCATCTTCTAGGCCAGAGAAATGTAATGGGCACCACTGGAAGGGTATCAGCAATGCCTCTAACTTTCCCAGCACTTATAAAACTTTGAAACAGATGTTAATTAGTAAACGGTATAGCACAAAAGTGGAAAGTGGCTTCATCACTGCTTTGGTTTTTGCTGATTGCCTGTCAGTGATTTTTTTGCTGCTGTTTTGATGTCTGAATATTAAAATTGCCACGAGAGGGGCCCACGGTGTCTTATCTACTTAGCTATTCTTGAATGCCAATCTTAGTATTTGTAATGGCAAGAAGCCAAAACTTTCAGGTTTTATTTGGTCTCTGCTTTCTGCTGCTGCAAACAGCAAGTGGTTCTGATGAAGTGTCATGTTTTTAAAACTTGAGTAAGCAGCCAAGAATCAGGTCTTATGCATATGCATCAGAATATATATGCAAGTGTGTGTGTATGTATGAATAAAATTCAACCTGCCATCTTTGTGGAGTAAATTCAGCCAAGGCAACCTGAAGACACAACTGGGAAGTGGAAGACATTTGCTATGTTAGATAGCTATGCTATCTCCAGACCAGTGTCATTTTGTATTGGCTATTTCTGCAGGCTTCTAGAAAAGCTGTGAGCTTCCTGCCACAGGTAAGAGCCAGATATACTGATGAGAGAAGCTTATACGTCTAAGCACCCAGCAGATAACTTTCCTTTGAAAGTAGTGAAGTTTGATATCCACAATTTCCTTTTCCAGCTGGCTACTGCCCTCCATGCAGAAGTCAGCAGCAAGAGTCATAATATAAATAGGGCCAGAATTTTGTCATGGGTTGCAGAAACATGTAGCTCATGGTACAGAGATTCAAGAACATAAAACCTAAACCTTTCCCTTCTCTATATGGATATGTACCTTCTAGATCTAGTTTGACAGATTTAGTTTACACAGAAATCCCTGTTCAGTAGGAGGAAAAAGCAGCATAATATCTATGTCTGCTGCTTAAATTTCTGCAAGAAACTAATCTTTTAAGCACCTGCAGCCTTTGACATTATATTTTAGAAATATTTTTGATGTGTAATTTCTGTGCTTTAGCCCCATCTTCCCCCCTGCTCCAGCCCCAAGGGATAGATTATATGTAGCACTTCTGTAGCAATCCAGCAAAAGATTGCCACACTGCTCTGCGAGCATGTAAAGCTCTGTCCATGTCAGCAAAATGTGTTTTAAAACACTTCATTAATAATAGCTGATGTCTTTAAACCTTAGGTTAGTCAATTATGCTTGACATAATAGTTGAATATCATTAAATGATTTCATGGAATCAATCTTGTAAGGAGAGGGGGAGAGAGATCAATTTAATTTTGCAGAAGTAATTATCCTGTTAAAAAAGTTACAAAAAGGAGGGGTGGTGTGGATGAAGAGCTCTATGTGCTGCTGTAAATCTGCGGTGGATTTGAACTAGCTGGAGTTGCAGCGCTTTGGTTATAACTTGGAAGCTAATTTCTGCTCTCAAAATCCATTTCGGCATTGTGGCTACTTCTGTTTCCACGTGAGAATAAAACTTATTTCGGTGCCCTGCAGGTGATTTCAGCTGCCTGGTGGATCTTCTCAGTGTTGCATTTCTGTGGTGTGCCTAACCTCACACATCTACTTTCTTGTGTCTTCTCCTGTAGAAGCTGTTTAAGCTCCAGCTTGGTGACATGGGAGACAAGATTAAAATAAAACCTTTGCTTTTCTGGAGTACTGGGGTGCCTAACGCTATTAAATAGGAAGTGATTATCTTGTATGTCATAGGGGAGCTTGAGTGGGCCACGAGAGCAATGTCTCAACACTCAGTAACATATAACCTAAAATTGCTTTACTAATGAAGGCAGCTATAGTGGGTGGATAGCAATTTCTATTTTGACACACATCACACACTCATACCAATGTAGACTCCTGCCCTCCAGCCCAGTTTAGATGGAGGCCAGGGGCCTGGGAAGCGAGACCCTCGCTCTACTAGCTCAGCTGACGTGCAGGGTCCCAGCTGCCAACCTGTCCCCTGCACCTTCGTAAGGTGCAGCCTTTCACACCATGTCAGATGCCTGGGTTAAGCACTCCCCCACCAAGGACTGAATCTGCTATTGCCCTCTGGTCTCCTATCCCAAAAGTTTTAAAAATGCATGTATTTTGCAACAGGTAGATATGTAAATCTATTGCTTCCTTGTCTTCCAGCATGTACTGTATTATCAGAGCCAGGCAGGTGCAGCCTCATTTATTTGGGTGGTGCTTTTGGGTAGGCTTCACACTGTGACACTTACATCTGCAAAAATCTGAACACAACTTGTGGTGTGGTTTTTTGTTTTTTTTTCGTTTTGCTTGCTGACATTTCAGGCACAGTTTTTGGCAGAGGGTGCTGCAGAAAAGCTTTCAGAGCAAGCAGGCCATCTGTAGGAATGGGAATCAGCTGCTGAGACAAGAGTGGGAAGAAAGATTTTAATATGATGCTCACTTTCTCAGGACTAAATCAACAGCTGCCTCTACTTTTGAAGCTTCTCTGATGACTTTGAGATCTGGCTTTTTTTTTTTTCTTTTTTTCCTGTGGATGCTTTCCAAGATGTGCACATGGAAACTGTTCTGTATCCTTAGTAGGATGAATTTGTGTCTCTCTAAATGATGGCTTCCCTTTTTGAGGGCCCAAGGATAATACAGTGGTACAAATATACCCAGTTTATTTAAATAAAACAAAATAAATTAAAAATATATAAAGTTAGTGGTGGGTGTCATATTTATAGGTGGGGAATGTACATGTATCTGTCATCTTTGTTGTATGAAAACATTACTAATGTTTCCAAGAGTGCTAAGAATGAACACTGATGTTAAAAAGTTGGATTTTTTTACTTGGTAAATACATCTTGTCCTTTCTACTTCAGACTGTGAATTTTTCTGAGATTTACAGGTTCTGCTGACCCCCACTGGCATCTCATTTTTTCGATTTTTATTGGACTGTTGAATTTTGGCTGAGATTATTTTTAATTCTCCATTTAGAGTACAAGGGATGCATTTTGTTCACTGAGCTTTTTCCTCCCCCCTTTCTATTTTTTTTTAAACACACCCATCTTCTCTGGTAGTTGCTCATTTTAATATTTAGCTTTGTACAGTCGTCATCTGGTGGTAGTCATTTGTCTTGTAGTGCTGAATATCTGTGCTGGAAACTGTGCTGGGGAAAGGCACGGTATGCTGACACCATTCTGGTTTGATCCCCGTAGTGCTGCGTGATGGAAGGACGTGCAGGCTGCTTAGACTGGAAGAGTGCCAGAAGCAGAAGATCCTTTCTGTATATCGATGAGCAAAGAGGATAGTCAGTCAGATAACAGGCTTGTTTTAAACACTCGCTTTTTTGCGTGAGATGGGATTTGTTTTACATAATCGGTGAAATTATTTGAAATCTACAAAAGACATAGAATTTTATCACCTGTCAGCTTCAAGGCATACTTTTGCCTTGCCTGTATGAACTTTTAAACAACTTGGACTGATTTCTGACTCTTGGACTCTTGCTTTGTCTTATGTTTACAGACAGAGGTTAAGATCTTTGGTCTATAAAGCCTTCCCAGGCGAGATGAAGTTAACTGCATCCCTGTAAAGCCTTAAAAATTCAATTGGCAGTGCATTTTCTGTCCAGGTCATTCAGAGGAGAGAAGAATACTTAGAATGTAGTGCCACCCACCCTGGGACTTCACTGGGATGCTAAGCATGCTTTATAGAGCTTACCTTTGAACCACAGGTGTTTGGTATGTGGCCTGTGTTATGGCAGGTCAGAGCCAGAAGGATTTCAGAGTCTTCTGTTGCTGAGAATTAATGGCATAATCCCTGCTTTTTAAGTAGGTGGAATTTACAGTCTTGTCAAGGCAGGGAATGTGGAAGATGACCGCCTCTGTAAGAGCGTGGTGTGCCGAGGGTGGGGTAAAAGGGAACTCGTGTGCATGACTGAGTGGTTTGCTTGCCGATGATACCTTGGCTTGATGAGACTTAGGAGTCTTTCACTTCTGAATAGCCCCCTGCCCTCTTTGAAAGAGAAAGTAGAATCTTGTGCTTTTAGAGGTCACTATTACTTTCTTCTGCTATTTCTTTGCTCCTCAAGTGCTTGTTGTCCGTGGAGGACTTGCTCAACCATGTTATCCCCAATGTCTGATCAGACTTTCCAAAAATGACTAGGGTAGAATTGCCTTTCTGTAGCACCCTGCAGACCAGTTCTGCCATTTGCTCTCGCTGTAGCTCACTCCAGGGGGCCAGGTAGATTCTCCATACTTTCTCAGAAGGCTTTGGGAGAGTGTCAGTCTTCAAGAGTATCTGAATATATTTTGGTTTTTAAATGTAAAAATCTATTGGAAGTGGCATCTGTTGAGAGGGCAACTAGAGATCAGAGCTGGGGGTAAACTATGGCCTAATGCTCTCTTATGAGTCAACCAACTTTATTTTTTATTGTTCAGTGGGACTTGACTGTACTATTAGTAAGGTTCTTTGACTGTGGAAGTCCTCTATTTTGTAATCTTGTTACTGCCATTTTAACTATCTAAGACACTGGAAAGTCTATATTCTTTGTTTCTTCAGTTTGTCTTGCATAATAGGTTTATCTGTAGATAACCTGGGTAGTTGTGGCTGCTTCTCTGTCCCACAGTGAACTGCAGTCTTCAGTAAAGCAGAACATTCTGATGGTGTGTTTCCTGCTTTGTGTGTTATTGTCCATGTCTTGGAAGAACTGTTTTTCAGGAGGATTGTGAAAGAAACTCAAGGAGAGTGTATCCTAGTACCTAAAGTGCTCAGATAGAGGTGGACTCTGTCTGTGGTGGCAAATCAGGATTGACATCTGGGCTTTTCTGCCTGGAGAAGAGGAGGACCTGAGAGTAGCCTGCCCATACTGATGCGGAGGTTATCAATCAGATTGCAGGAGCCAGGCTCTTCACAGCACTGCACGGCAGGATAATGAGAGATGGGCAGAATTTGAAATTAGCAGTTTGAACTGGATGTAAGGAAAAGCTTTTCCCCCCTCAAGGATAGTGAGGTGGAGCAGTTGCCCAGACTGTTTGTGCAGTCTCCAGCCTTGGAAGATTTAGACCTGACTGGGTCAAGCCCTGAGCAACCTGGTCTGGTCCTATGGTTGAATATTCTCTGAGCAGGAGGCTGGAGTAGATACCTCTTGAGGTCCCTTCACAAACTGAATTACCCAATGATCTTATTGGTCACAGACCTTCTGAAGACAGCATAAGGCAGGTGCTTGGTTTTTTAGCCTGCAGGGTTCAAGGGTTTCATTGTGATTGCTTGTGGGGAAGTCCACATGGCTTTCTCTTGGTAATTAGACTCCGCCTAGGCCAGATAGCGTGGCCTCCCTGCAGGATGCTGTGCCCAGCCTGCACTCAGCGAAGGGATGGGTGACGGTGGGCATGCTGTGCTGCTGCAGCACCTGCGTAGCCCATGGGAGGATGTGCTGGAAGGGAACCCGTGCACCCTGGGGAGGGGAGGTGGGAGTGCGTGTAGCCCACATGGCCAGAGTGCATGGGTGCAGGTGATTACAGCTTTTGGGGACTGGTTATAGAAGGGTGTTTAGACATTTATAGGTGTTCATTAACATTTTGTAAGTGTCTAGTGTTGTGGTTTATCTGTTGTACTCCTGATATTGATTCTGAATATATAGTTCTCCACTTCCCAGTTAATTACATGTTAATAAATCAATAAGCCCCTTTGATCCTGATTTAAGTCACATGAGCTGAGCAGTTTTTTACTGCAACAGTCACTTTCATCTTCATCACTGCGTTTTTACAGTGATGGGACTCCAAATTGCTCAGTGGTTTTCAATGGTTCTGTTTACACAGTTTTATTCAGTGAGCATCCCCAAAACAGTAAGAGGATGTTAAATTTTGGATGATAAACTAGACTATTGATCTTTTAATGACAGAAACACTTGCACAGAATAGGAACAGTAGGTGTCTGCAAACAAATCCACTTTGCTCTCCATTTTGTCCTCATGGGAAGTGATCTTTCTGCCAGTTTTTCTCTCAATCAGCTTACCTGGTAGTGGCTCTCTAGCACTGCAAATGTTACAACATGAGGATGCAAGGGGACTGAATTTTCTTTTTCTTCTTCACAGGACTCTCCCAGTCTAGACTGATGCTCTAGGGTCCAATTGAATGGGTCTGACTTTCTCTCTTTTCTCTCTGTATCATCTCTGCTCTGGGAAAGTTTAACCCATCCTCTAAACCTGACCCAATTTGCAAGTAAAGAGGAGACCTTTTTCTGTAGTGACCAGCTGCATCTTTCCTAAAGGAGTATGACACAGAGTAAATTAAAATGTATAAATCATATACCCTCTATCACAGCAGTGTTTCAATTTTTCTGTCTGAAAATATTTTTCTCTTTTTTTCTTTAGAGTGAGAAGGATAAAAAATTGACCTATTTTCTTATTTTTAATGGCATATTAGAATAAAAAAATTGTTCATGAAAATACCCCACATACACCAATTTTGAAAAAGTTGAATTTGCTGCTGTTGCCCTAAGGTGATTTTTTCCAAGCTATTTTTAACTCTTCCCTCTAATTTTTTATGGCATTATTTCTATTGATTAGTGCAATGTGGTTTTTATAGCTTCCAAAGTAACCAGACTTTTGCTACAGTCTGAAACTGTTGATGTAAACTAAAATTATGGCCCTGTTCAGTTAATGGCTGTAATTATGTTTTAGAATTTACTTTATATCACAAAGTCTTTGCAGTGTTGCAGAAGGAGCATTTATCTTCCATGAACTGTGTTTTCATATGGATATGCTTTTCTATGCTTGTATTTAAAGCAGTTCTTTAGTGTGTCAGAATTAACCTAACATTTGGAGTGACATGTTTAGGCATTTGCAGTAGTTATAACAGTTGCAAAATACTCGGATTCCAAAGTAATCATAGAATCATTTAGGTCAGAAAAGACCTTTAAGATCACCAGGTCCAACCGTTAACCTAGCACTGCCAAGTCCACCACTAAACCATGTCCCTAAGCACCATGTCTACACATCTTGTAAATGCCTGCAGGGATGGGGACTCCACCACTTCCCTGGGCAGCCCGTTCCAGTGCTTGACAACCCTTTTGGTGAAGAGATTTTTCCCAATAGCCGATCTAAACCTCCCTTGGTGCAACCTGAGGCCATTTCCTCTCCTCCTAGGGCTTGTTCCTTTGGACAAGAGACTGACCCCCACCTTGCTACACCCTCCTTTCAGGGAGTTGTAGAGAGCGATATGGTCTCCCCTCAGCCTCCTCTTCTCTAAACTGAACAACCCCAGTTCCCTCAGCTGTTCCTCACAAGGCGTGTGCTCTAGACCCCTCACCAGCTTGGTTGCCCTCCTTTGGATGTGCTCCAGTCCTGCTGGCCACACTATTTCTGATACAAAGAATACTGTATCTTCCTATTAATCAAAACAACTTCTCTAACTTTTTCATATCTGAGCTAAGGGGCTTGTGTAAATATCACCCACTTAGTGTAATATATAGTTCTACTTTTATGCTTTCCTATTTTTAGTAGGTAAAATCAAAGACTTTAAGATTAAAAGACTTCTTGAATTTTTAATGGTGGGTTTTCTTAAGGGTTTGAAAATCACAACTCTGGTCTGCAAAAAAAAAACCTGTGAGCCTCAGGTTTATTATTGACATGCCTTCCGATTTTTGAGACTTTAGGGCTTTGACTTTTCAAACTATCTGTAACTGAAGGCTAAAAGCATTTTCATACTGAAACAGAGATTCCTACATAGCTACATGATTCTGCACAGGAGTAGAAAGAGAAGTGCCAAATTTTACGTGTCTTTCAGTGAACACATGAGTTGGTATAGTTCTATTCAGTGTAGATAATCTGTGCCAGCCTGTTTAGCCTGAGGGTCAAACATACTGTTTCAAAAAGGACACAGGACTCGCAATCAATACCTTGTGGCCAACCAGCTGCCCTGCTATGCTTCTTGGGCTTGATCTTCCTCTCACTCAAGTCACTGAAAAAATTCCCAATGACTTGAAGACGTGTGAGATCAAACCCCTTATGTGCAGTTCTTTCTCGTTCTTGTGCAGAATTTAGCTGGAACAGATGTGTGTATTGAGCCTTTTTGAAGTTTGAAAAGGTATTTTGTTGTGGGGTTTGTTTGGGAGGTTTTTTTGTTTGGTTGGTTTTTTAATTCCAGCAAGCATGGGTAAACAGGAATTCTTAGATTCAAATACATCAAAAAGGATTATTTTCCCTTCTGAGAGTGGAATCCAAGAGATCTGCTTTGAATGCACAAAGAATTATTGCTTGTCATAGGAGGGGCAAAATGGCAGCATAGACCACAGCTTTGGAGTTAGAATATTTCATATCATGTCCCTGGAGAAACTGTAGCATGCAGTCCATCCTGGTGTGACAGTACACAAACCTGTCTGTCCGTTATGGCGCATCATCAGTGATGGCAGGAGTAATGCAGTGTGGGAATTATTTTCTGTTCTGCGTTAGTCAGTCATAATTCAGTTTAAATAATAGTAAGAGGGAAATATTTTACTACTACGGGATGGTTTACTCAGTACCGCTGTTGTCTAATCATGTGAGCAAATGCAACCTGGATGATTATACCGTGTAGGAGAAGGTGCAGCACTCTTGCAGCACAAAACCAAGCACTTGCTAACAGTCATTCATGTAGATTGCCTTGGAAGTTTAGTACCATCTCAGTAAAACTGGCACATACGTGCTGGATTCTGCTGCCCCTGCTTAGATTCAGCTGAACTTTCCTCTGTTGTTTCTATCTGAAACTCTTACGAACTACTTAAGGAATCAAGCTCAGCTTTTGCTATGTGATAGAAGATCCAATTTGGTAACTGCTTTTGTGATAAATGTTGGCATCCTTTACCTGTCTAGGTGAAGACTACAGTAATTTATTCTTGCATTTCAACTAAATTTGCATTAGACAAGATTTTGTGCACTTAGTTTCCTCCACATTCATTCATTCTCTGGCAATATTTATATTTCTTTCTATACCTTGGAACGTTTCTTTAAAACCTCTCTGTAACATTCATCTATTTTTTTGAGAGAGAATAGAATAAAATTTCTTAATGCTTGGGTTAATTAAATCACTGGCCAATGATTCTGCATGAAAGTGAGAGAAAAGTCCTGACATCATAGCTTTCAAATGCCAGTGCCTGCTGCTGTGGCTTGTATAGCCAAACAATTTCTTGATACATAAAAAGCCTTCTGGGATGCAGTGAACTTTGCAATTGTAAATTGAAAAGGTTTTAGATTTGCATATAAAACTATTTATAAGTTGTCTTATTCAAAAGTGTTTGGAGACTAAAACAGCGAAAGGCATCTGTGTGAAGGTAACTTAAACTGGACCAAATTCCTTCATTGCCTTATTTAGAACTTTCATTAGTGAAAGAAAGAATGTGTTCTTTGATCTATGCATAATATTCAGAACATCTCATTTATGGAAAGAGAAAGACTATGTTCAACTGACTTTCTATACTAGCTTGTGGGTTGTCATCATGTAACCCTACGCTGCATTTCTTTCACCTGTAAACAAATAAAGGACCTGAAGACATTTCAAAAGATATTGTAGGAATCTAGGATACTGATAGTAGGTGACTAGGAAAAATATAAAGATCAAATCCACAAGATTTCTCCTTTGATTGCACAGCATGAATTTTGATTGTCTAGGCAGTTTGATAGGGATGCACATTCAAGCTGGTGTACCTGACCATATCAGGCTGCTCTCTATGCTTAAAGTTCTCCCATGTTGTCTAAGAAGGAACACTGCCTAAGCCTACAGGGCCTATTTTAACTCCTGAGCTAAGCTGCTACTTGCTTTTGGCTGTGGAGCTTTTAGTATGGGGACACTATAGTCATGATTAACAGGGTGAGTGTTTTCTACCGGCAGCTTGACAATTCCCCATATCCCTACCTTCTGATACAATTACTCTTCCCTCCTCCGTACGTTCTGCTTAGAAGTACTTTTATTATTTTTCTCAGTCCTTCACTTTTCTTGCATATTATTGCAGACTGCCAACATCTAGCATGCTGCCAAATGAGCTAGCTGCAAAGAAAAGCATATGGAAAGCCTTGTGAAAACAGAGGGAATAATCTCAAGACCACAGTTTTAACAACACTACCAACAGCATGTACTGCTACAAAGATTTTGTGAAGTAGCTGTTTTTACTGGGGAGTCATCAACCTTGGCTCTAGTGCTAGGAATAAATGAAATTCTTTGAGCAGTGACCAGGGTCTTAGCATGCAGATGTCCTGTTTTGCTCCTTTGTTTAGCTGAACTCAGCAAAATGCCTGCCTACTGTTCACAATTCAGAAAGCCTCTTGCATTAGACTTGAAAGGAATTAGAAAAATTTCTAAGTTCTTTTAAAATTGCAGCCCTATCTATTTAGCAATGTGTTTCAGAAAATGTTCTTGTAAAATTCAGGTGATCTGTCTTGAGATAGAACCCAGGTGATCATTGTAAATGCAGGAGTTGGAAAACTTAAAGACTGTTCCAAAGTATTGATGGCCATATTTAACTCTCTTAGGTGGGGCAACTGTGGCTTGGTGAAATAATAAATGCCTGACTCATGGCAATTGCAGTTTTAGAAAATCATGCATTCTCTAGGGTGTAGTAGGCTGTTTAAATAAAAATCAATCTCTTTGTAGTCAAACTTAGTGGGTTCCAGATTCTTTTTATTTTTATTTTTTTCTCCAACTGTTATGGTCATCTAAAGATACCCAGAAAGAGATTAGAACATGATTCATTCCAGCTAAGTGTTAGCTGGGTTTTAATGGGTTTTTTTTGGTTTTTTTTTTTCTGCTTGTTTGTCAGTCAGTCTGTTTGGTTTTGTTTCACTTTTCAATTGGAACTAGGACAACTGGAATGTGACTTTTGCATAATAACTTCAAAAATGTCTTTTCTGTGACTACGTCACTATAAAGTATTGCTTATTGGGATCTATGCCTCAATTTTTTTATTACAATTTGATTAACCAGAAATAGTTTCCAATATTATCTCTAACTATTAGTCTTGTTTAAAAATTAGTGTTTCCCGGAGCTACATTTACCTACTACAGGTACTCTGCCTGCAAGGTCAGTTTCCTGGAAACTGTCCAAGACTGCATGGTCATTGTTTTGTAAAGGATCTATTAATCTTTAATTTTTTTTTTCTTCTTATATTGATAAACAGATAGTCGAAAAAGCCCCAAATCTCAATCCTTTGTTACAATGGATGTAGAGTGAACTTGGAGCATTGGAGTATATAAGTCATCAACTGGTGGTTGATCAATGATCATCTTGCTGCCAAGTTTGTCTGGGTTTGCTCCACAGGCTTGTAGGAGATGATGCCTACTAATTTTTTCATGAAGGAAAAATTTTAATTGGACAATTCAATGGTAAAGGTTTTTTCCAAATCCATCTTCAGCTAGACCTTCATTAATGACATGTTGGGAGCTCTAACCATATTTTCTATAGTTTGTGTAATGCCTCTGTTTTACTTTGGAATTTCAGAATGAAAAGGACTTGTCTCTGAATTGACCAACTTAAATATTATTCATGATTCAATGCTTTAGCAAAAGTTCTATTAGGAGTCAAGCAATCTTCATGTTCCTTTAGCCATGATTTTAAATAAAAGGTAATGTACTCAATAGAAGTGGAAATCATGAGACTGCTCTTAAGCTTTGCACCTGCAGAAGCTCAGTTAATGGAGAGAGGAAAAAAAAAAGGAAAATGGTGTGATGCCAAAAGGTCACAAAAAGTAAATCTTTAATGTGCCAGTCACGATGGGAACATTTGTCTTTTGACTGTTGGTGTAGAAGGCCGTCATCTCTTAGGGCCCTGGCTTCATAAGAAACCCCAGTATTGTAGAAGCCATGCTCGGTCTGGAGGGGCGTGGGTCTTGTGGGAGGCAGGGTCATTCACATAGCTTTTAAGCGTAGCTGTGGTAAACTGTCTTACAGACAGCTCTGTCTTTTCATTCTGTCTGACTTTTGGTTGTGTATTTCTCCACTGGCCTGTAATGTGACATGTAGACCTGAATTAAGGTGGTCAGTGAACTGGCAAGAGTGCAAGTGTTTTTAGCAAAGATGGCACCAGACTTTTCTTGGAGGTGCACAGAGAATGGATGTGTGGCAGAAGACACAAATTGGAATATGAGAAATTCTAGCTCAATATAAGAAAAAATATTTTTCACCATGGGGGAGTTCAGACACCAGAGCAGGTACCAAAACTAGTTTGAAAAGACTGTCTTTAGTGATATTCAAAACCTGACAGAACAAAGCCCTGAACAACAACAATAAATAGACATGCTTTGAGCTGGGACATTGGGCTAGGTGACCTCCAGACAACCCTTCCAACCCGAGTTAATTTTTGACTTCCTAACAGCTGAGTGTAAGGGTAAGACTTCGTAAGCTATAGCAGGGAGGGTAGAACAAGTCCTTTAAAATTCAAGTGGCGTTCTTGAATGTAACGTGTTCTAGCAGCCAGCTCTTAATTAAATAGATCTTTCTGCTTTTCTGGTACTGACACCTTGCAATATACCAATTATAAACAAATCCTCCATCTAGTTTGCTTTGTTCTGTTTCTCCCTTTTTTCTTTTTTCAGAGTCTAGCAAATATGAACAGCGATGATTTTGGCTTTCATAAAATTATGTTCTTGGCAGCTCAAAAAAAGAAACAGGTTTGGTTGGCAGGTTGCTGTTCAACGCACGTGAAGTTCAGACATTAGAGATGGTTGATAAAAATGAGTAAAACCCAATTACACAACAGAAAACAGGGAAGGCATGTTTGGCTGGCAGTGAGAGCTCCATGGAGGTCAGTGCTCTGACCTCTTCTGTTTCCAGCCAACGTCAATGACCTAGATGTGGGAAATAAACTAATTGAATTTGCTGATGCCACAAAATCAAAAATTGAGGTCACTGCTGAACAGCAGGTAAAATTCAAAACAGATTTAGATCTTCTATTTAAGTGGTCTCAAAGAGAGCAAATGAAATTGTATGTCTACAAGTGGAAAGTAATACACATTTGGCTTCAAAATAAATTCATGAATACAAATTAATGGGATTGAACTAGAGTGGGAGAAAATTGAAAGTGACTTTGAAGTAATAGCTCACACGCAGTGCTGTCGGGCCATGTGACAAGGTGGTGGTGTGCCTTCGAATGTCAAAGAGAAGATCCCTTAAGCTTCCTCAGTATTTAAATAAGAGCCTCAGGAGAGTGAGTAAGCTTCAGCAGTGCAGTGATGAGTGCAATGCCATGAATAACTTTTCCTTCCTGGCCTCCTAGAAAGACTCTATGTTACTGTTAGTCAACGGGGTGTTTGTAAGAACCTAAAGAATAAGGACAAAAAGCCCACATATATATTACTGGGGAGAAAGGAAAGCCTCGTCAGGGAGTTATATTGAGGACAGTTCCCCCTTCAGTCAGAGTTGGAGGCCCTCGTGGAGGGATGGAGCACAGCTTATTCTCCCCCTTAAAAAGGTCCTAAACGGTGTGAACTGATTGGTTTAACTGGAGCCATCATCATTTTTCTCGCAAATAAACCATAGATTTCCAGAAACTCACTAGGAACGATCTTCTTTGCATCTCCGAAAAGTATTCTTTCTTGGAAACCCAAATGCTGCAGCTGCTTTTGTCTGCATTTTCTTGTACAGTATCAAAGAAAAGCAGAGCTCTTGAGATGAGTTCTGCTCTCTAAACAAGAAAACACAACATATTTCTTGGGAGTTCTTCTCTTGCTGCACTCTGACACTAACCTGTTTCTGTCAGAGCGTGGCACGCCACTGGCACTTCCTAATAGGTAGCTGTTGTTGAAGCCGCTGTCGATGGTCAATAGCAAGCTAAAAGCTTAGTGCTCCTGATGTGCTTCTGAAGTGTTCCTGTACGTTGATTTTTTTGTCTGTTTGTTGGTTGGTTTTGGGGGTGTTTATTGAATTAATGTGTTACAGCTTATACAGTTCAGATAACTTCTTCGATTGCTCAGCACTATGCCTTGCTCTCTGGGTGCTACATCAGTACAATCACCTTTGCCACTGAATAAATTTTCACATTAAAAGTAATTTAGGTTTTTGCCCCTTCTGCTTAAGTTAGAAAGTTATATCAGAATATCATTGCTCTAGGAAGTAGAAACTGTCTTCAAGCACTAGTGTAATTCTGGTGGTTTATTCTCCAGTTAGAAATGCCTCAACCTAATCTGTTTAAACGCTAATTTCCTATTTTCCCTTCTGTTTGCTTGTCCAGTGATATTTACTTAACTGCCTGTATGAACAGAGCAGCTACAAACTGCCTGTGTGTTATGAGGTTAAATCGATGAGAGATTAAATCTCCTTTCCGTTCTGTTTCTTTGAACCTTTCTGGCTGCTTCTGTGAACATGAGCGGTTGGGTGGCTGAAACTTCAGGCACTCCTCCAGGTGAGGTTCACCAATGTATCATGCGGTCGGCCGCTTCTTTTCGTATCTCTGAGACAACCACAAGATAGTTGACAAGATCTCATTTGTTTCTATCATCACTGCAACAGATTTAACTCTACTGGAAAATCTATGAAATGCTGTTTTGGGGCATCCTCAACCTCAGTTAGTTCCATTTGACAAGTGCCTGCTGTTTTGCTGAAGGTTGTGGTCACATCATGACTTTATACCTTGATGTATGAAAATAAACTCTGTTCCAGTCCTTGTGATCATCTTGTCTTTGTGCAACGTTCTCCCCATTCTCTGTTGATCATAACTTCCAGCTTCATCTCACAAAATGTTTTTTGTTTTGGTGTCCAGGTCACACGCTATTAGAAATACTAAAAAAAAAAAAAAATACTATCTCTACATCTCTCTTTTTAATGATCGCCACCTCTTCCTAGTCTGGTATTTCTGTTCAACACACAGGGTTTCCAAGCTCCCTGTTGATATGGGGCAAATTTGCATCTATGGTATAGGCTTACCAAGGATCACTATTACGTGTGGTCTGCAAGACCTAAGACAAAGTCGCTGACTGTCTTTTGCTGTTGTATTGGAGAGGAGGATGCAGGGTAAAATTCAAATGCCCAGTGAGCCTTAAGAAGGAAATTGATACCCATCATATTCCCTAGTATCTGCTGCTGTAATAAAAGCCAGTCAGACGCTTTATCAAAGATTATACAGTGTTGTGGAAGTTAGTTGTAAATTTTCAGTATTGTTTTTTCTGTGCAAAACTTCAGAAACATGTATTTCAGTTGGAGCTTTTAGCAGTGGAAACATTGCAAAGCCGTACGTTGTGTTCCTCACACACCTGAATTCTTTGCATCTGAAGAGTTCAGATTCAGATTGTGTATGCAATGTTCATCTCCTATCATGGTGAAGAGAACCCAATGTTTGTGTTGCTGATTAACAACTCAGGTGTGTCTGTTTTGAAATAAAATCTGCAGATCGAGGACACATATAGAATAAGTAATAGGCTCTTAAAATATGGTACTTCATTAGCCCTTTGGGATATGGTAGGGCTGTCTGTAATTACTTGTGGAAAGCACAAATGATTGGAGCTGTTGCTTCAAAGTCTCACAGTTGAACCTTGGCTCCAGTCGGTGGCTCAGGATCTTCTGTTTAATATGCATCAGACTAATACATTAGACTTCTGAAGGCTTTGCAGAATATCCTTTCCAGCTCTTAATTGCTTGTTCTGTTTTGACCTCTGCTGTGGAAAGGGTTTCATCCCTATTTCCAGAAACTAGCTTAGGTTCCATCACTGCTCATATGATAGTTTTAGCCTTTAATTAAATTTTAAATGCCAGTGGCTCCATCTGACCTGATCTCCAGTAGTGTGTTGCAGTCTTTCAAGTGCAATCTAGTCTCACAGAAGCGAGGGAAAATTTTTATTTAAAAACAGACAAGTGTCTTTTTTAGTATAGGAGAATGAAACTTAGTTATGTAGAGGAGGTAAACAAACTCAGAGCATCTCAGAGCACAGTTAGTTGCTCTCTGTCAAGTCTTGGTCAAAAATGTTTCTCTATGCGTTATTTACATGCTGCTTCTGTTCAGTCTCCAGTTATTTCTTGTTAGATAGGCAAATCCGGATGCTAACTAGCTTTTCAACTCCATAGTTATCAGTATATCACCTAATCCAAGTTTGTGTGTGTAACTTGATAAGAACAATTCACCAGCTGTCTCTGATATAGAATTTGTAAGCTTTTAACTGTTTGGTAATATTTTATGAATATTTGCTTTGGACATATATCATATTTGTGCATAATGAGGGAATAATTGTAGGGAAGGCCTGTCACTCCACGTTTCCTTCTACTCCTATCCCTGCTTCTCTACGTTCATTTGCAGTAGTGGACTGGGGAAACCCTCCCTTACAGAAATAAAGAAGAGTTGCAGCAGGTAATGTGAAGTGAAATGCCACATATCAAACCAGAAATATCTTGCTTCTTAAAAATAAATAAATAAAATCAAATATACCTAGGAAATGTAAAACGTGTTGAAAAACCTAGTGTGCTAGCTGCCATTGAGGGATTAAAGGCTTTAGGGTTTTTCCTGTTGAATCAGTTCATGGCATAACCATATGATTATATAACAATCGAGCTAAAGTCGCTTCGATCTGAAATGGACTCTGTATGCAATTATATTTACACGTGCCTTCCGACTACTGCATCCTCCATCACTTCAGTAAGTGCATTTTGTTGACATAGTAAATCAGACCAGGAGTCAGATGGGTCATGCAGCCAGCTCCTACCTGCGCAGCCTCTATCGTGCTCCAGGGTGTGATACCAGGGCATAAGGAATAAGTGGATTTTCGTTTATATTTTTTTAGATAGTTTGTGAGTTTGAAACAGACTGCTGGGACAGCAAAGTGTAATCATGCAATAACACTTCCACACAGAAGACTATTAGCTTTTCCAGGAATCTAAGAGCTGGTCTTTTTCATTAAAAGTGCTCAGTTTTCCCTCTTTGATTGCTGACACTGCTGTATTTACTGTATCCATTAAGTGTGAGGGGAAGCTCAGCTGGTGAGTTTGCTAATATAATAAAGGGAAATAGTGCAACTATCTCCATCCATCACTCCTCCTTCTGAGACTGATCCACTGACCATGAGTTACAGTGGTTGTTTCTATCTCCAGGTAATTATGCTCTAAAGCACCAGTCATATGCAACTTGCTGTAGCTCTTTGTGGATTATTATTATTTTTTCTTACAGTGAAGTGTGTCGTGCCCAGAGATATGGCATATACAATTTGAAAGCAAATTAATACTTAAACAGCATGTTAAGATTAATGTTCCTCTTGCATTATGGAGTGCTTTTTAATTCCCCTTGGAACAGCTGCAAATGCAGTTTGTACACAAATGCATTTGGTTTTGCTGTAGAGCCAGTAATAGTAATTTTATTCCAAATGTGCTTGGGCTACTGTTAAGGAATGCCTCTTGCAAAGAATACTTTGAAGTTCTACTAAAATAGATAAGAGAGGTGATAGTTTAAAAGATTAGATTGTGTGTGTATAGGTATTAATTCAGATTTAGTGCAGAGTATAAATGTATTCCTTGCTACCAATAGAACTACATCAATTCCCCATAAGATACACTGGTGGTGTGAGATGAAAGATGTATGCTGCTCAATGTTTCCTTGTGGGAGAGGGCTCAGAACCGACCATTAGAGTGGGATTTCTCAGGATGGTGTCCTGTGCCTGCACACAGGCAGGGTCCCCTTGGAGCCAGCAAAAATTGCGCATCTGTATCTTAAGTGCAAAATACGCCCTAGTGTTTGGGTTTTTCTTTCTACTTACTGAACTCTGAATTCCAAGGTTCTAGTCTGATAAACTAGATAAAACCTGCCTTTTATCTACATGAAGGATCCAAAAAGAAATCAAAGCTTGTTCTACACTAGGTTCCTTACCACTCTGTCTATGACCTAAACAGAGGCTCTGCAGATGCAGAAGCTAGTCTCAAATCTGTGAGCTTCCTCCCCCCGCTACCCCAAAATGATTGCTAATAAGCAATTGAAATAATTACATGTGTGCAGTTTATGAGGAATTGTGGAGGAGGGGGAATGACATGTAAGCTTATCTTATACTGGCTTTTAGTTTTAACTGTTCAGTCACTTCAGTCCACTCAGTAGGTGATCTGGAGAATTTTGACATGCATGCATCTCACTGAATTCCTGCAGCTGCTGGGAAGTTAGGATGTTGACCCACCACACTGCAAATTCTTCTGTTTAGTTTTGGTTTCTTGCTTCCTTCCCCCTACTCCCTGCAGCACACACCCTAGTTGGATCTAATATTGTGGTTCAGGTGTAAACTTGGTTCATTTTCCCATGTCCTACACAAACAATGGAAAGCCTTGAGCTACATGTTCTTTGGTGTCTGTTGATAATACAAGCTAATTTTGCATTTGCAATAGATCAAGGCAAACTTCATGTGATATGCAAGTATCACACTGCTGTAATAAATTTGCATATCACAGCTAATGAAAAAAACTCATTTCCTTCTCATTGAAATCCATGAAAGTTTTGTATTCCAGGAGGCATAGGCAATTTAACACAGGGTCTGTATGTATTGGCCCCCTTTCCTCTTTTTATTCCCCCCTCCCCCCCACTTTCATTTATATTGCTCTATAAACCAGCACCTATATCAATGTCAAAGTGCTCTTGAAGCACTCGTTAAAATGTTAAACTTGGGCTATTGCCTGCAAATGCTCTGTCCTTGCAAGGAATCATCTTGCTGCTTGAGTGTTTCAGAGTTTGTTATTTAAAGGGGGCAGATACAGATGCATGCACGGGAGCCCCCTGCTTCAGCGTTAGGCTTGTAACGGCAGCTGTCCGGTGGCTGTAGATCGCTTCAGCAGCAGATGACGTGTGGTGGAAGAGTAACAGGTTGCAAGTACAGGTCATGCTTTTGGATTTTAATTTCTAGGCAACAGTTCAGAATGCTTCTTAAGATGATGAACTATTTCCTGAACATAAATGCTGTTGCAAAAACTTGAGACATCTAAAAGCATCACATGGCATCTGTAGCATAAATAAACCCAGGCATCTTAGTGTACTTTTGAGAACCTTCCTCTTTCTGCGATGCTTTCTTTGATCTGACAGTAGGTTACAACTTCCTTAAGTGGTATTAAAGATTCTAGGGTTAAGTACGAGGAAAGATATTTTAAAGTGATAGGGTCTGATATACACATCACCTAATATTTATAAATGCAGACAGCCTTTCCTGAGAGAAGTCTTTTGATTCTCTCTGAGTCCTGGGAAGTCAATGGATATTGCAACTGCCAAGTGTTTCTTGAGACCAAGTGCAGTAAAAAGTTTGAAAAATGTATTGCATTTGCTTTGCTGGTAATGTAGGATGGAGTGCCTCCCCCCCCCCCCCCTTTTTTTTTTTTAGCTCAATGTTCTTCCTTTAATAAAAAAAAAAAACCAAAACACAACACACACACAAAAAAACCCACAAAAAGAATTGTCTCAGATGTTAATTTCCATGATTGGTGGCAGGTTGATTTGTAGGAAGGTTAACTTGGAATTTCTCAAATTTCTCCACATTACAATTCTTGTGAAACCTTCAGGTTGCTACCTTACTGACACAACCCAAGCCCTCAGAGGTCTGGCTTTCTGTCGCAGTAACAGTATCGCAAGTACTGCCTGCTCATGGCATCCTTTGTTTCTCCCCTCGGGTTTCAATGAGAATTTATGGCCACACAAATGTGATTGAGACTATAGTAAATCTCTGGAGGCTTTCAAGAGAGCCTTTGCATTAAAATATATGAAGTTTTAGTAGGCTCAATTTTAGCTGTGTTTGAACTGCAGAATTTTCAAACATCCAGTACATAAGATCACGTTAAATGGAAAGCATGTTCTCGCATATGCTCGAAATACCTCCAAAGTATAATGGCAGCTGTTTGAATGTATTCAATTTGCAGGAAATGCTGCAAAATATTCTTTTTTGAGATAGCTGTGTTGTTTTTTTATTACACTTTGACTCTTTCCTCTTTCTGTTTTAGCTGCTGGATGTATTTATATCAGAGCAGATGCTTGCCACATGGGAGTTCAGCAATTCTTTCCACTGGGTTGTTTCTTAAACTCCTTGGTCCAAATCTGGTGGTCAAGAATTATTCCTGTTCATTTTGAGCTTTAGCAGATTAGATCCTTACTCTTCATTGCTTTACACATTCACGCCTCTTCCATCCCTTATCTTATCCTCCCCAATATTTGGTTTTTTCCCCACCAATATTTGGTTTTTTCTTCTTCTTTTTCTTCCCTCCCAACTCACCCCTGTGAGGCCTGTGATTTACAGGCCTCCTTCACCCTCACTTTGAAAAGGAATCTCTGGGCCTTCAGGACCTGTTTCAACACAGAAGTGTAATTTAGAAATGCAAACCAAGAATATCTCTGAACAATTAATGGGGAAATTGGGCTTCTAACAGCAGAAACTGTCAGTATTAACATCTGGAATGGAAAAGCTGAAAAGTATCGTCAACTGTATTCTCTTGTTTCTCTTATCCCTTTTAAATAGTCACATTGCTCTTGCCTGTCTACTCCACTCTTATGTGAAAATACGCATGTATATAAAATGTGTGTATATTGCTCTATATACATATCTTTATACATGTATTTGTATTAAATTCCATGTATTCACTTTACAGCAGAGCTGGGCAAAAGAACAAGGAAAACAGAAGAAAATGAAGTATTGCATCCTGTTTCAGAAGGAGAAAATTTCCTGTGCAAAGTACGTTCCTGCTTTTGAGTGTGTGGGAACCAGGCATATGCCTTAGCCTTCTCTATTTCTTCTGCCCTTGTGCAAATAAATAAAATAAGAAAAAGGAAGGGAAGAGAGGCAAAATGTTAAAATGGGGCAATGGTGAAAAGGGCGATTTCTTATGTGGAAGTGGTGTAAATTCTATGGTATCTTGTATGTTTTCTAGAAAACAGTGGTTGGCTTGTAATCTTTTTTTGTTTGTGGTTTTTCTTTTTTCTTTCTAAACATCTTTTAAAATAGGTTCCCTTGGTTTATTTTTAGGTTTGGTTTTGGGGGTCTTTGTCTTGTGGGTTTTTTTTTTTTTTTTAACACTGGCCATTTCTTAACTTTCTTCTGACGCTTTGTTCTATTCCTGCTTTATACACTAATTACATCAACAAATTTTATGTTCTTTGTCCAACTTCTGTGGCAAATGCAGCCTGTTGAAGTGATGCTTAAACTATTCTGGATGAGGTAAAGAATTTGTAAAAGCTATAATGGTTTTAAGAACACTGACCCCTGTCCACACCATACCCTCTAAAAGGCAAAGAGGCCTCGTGAAAAGAAGTGATTTTTCCCTTATATACCTCAGATATAAGGGGAAAAAACCTCATCTTTGGTAGTTGCTTGCCTTTTTTTTGTTTGTTTGTTTGTTTTTGGGGCTTTTTTTTGGGGGTGTGTGCTGATTTTTTTTAAGAAACCTAGGGGGTTTTATGCACCAAAATTGCTACAGGTTTCCTTTGTTTCAAGTGCTATACATGTCTTTTATTTCAAATGCAACTGAGCATGGTATTCTGTTCTGAATTTGGTCTGAGGAAGAATTTACTTTTCACAGATCTAGCAAAGAAAATGATGAGGCATTCATTCAAGAAGCAGAACATAAAATAGACATACTTCAACTCAAGCCATTTCTTTTCAAGTCTACGTCAAAGTTGAAACAGTGGGTTCTCCTACAGCAACCCATGTTAGCTTTTGCAGTCATAAATACCAGTGCTTTGGAACAGTTTCAATTCTCCAACTCCATAAAAATGATGAAAGGAGACAAGAGAAGAATTTTCCATTTAAACTGGTGCTGTATTGGTAAAACAAACATGAATTGTAACGCTCCTGGGTTATCTTATCAGTAATGTTTCTACTTGACACATTACAGAGCACCGAAATCTTTTAACTATGGTCAGATAGATGTGAAAATATTTTCAGATAAATATAAAGGCCAATGTCAAATGTTCTCCTACAGGTTGTAAATAATGATGAGTGAAAAATGGTACCTGCAATCACTTGCATGTAAATGTTCCTTGTCGGGCTGTTTGCAGTGGTATTATTGAGCAAGGGCTGACAGAGCAGCCCTGCAGGTCAGGATGAGGCTGAGTGCAGAGCTGTCATGCTTAATACCCTGCATCACTGCATGTGGATGACCCTCTGCCTCTGACATAATTAAAGAGTTTCCTCATGAGTCTTTGGTTGTTACAAGCAGCTAATGTACTTCCCTCCCTCAGCCCCTGCCCTCCCTGTACTTAGAATATGTATCAAAAGATTGATTTGACTATTTAAGGCTGGTAAAATCTAGTAGAAATGTTTTGATAGAAAGAGGATTAGCCTTTTGAGTATGACATTAGCTAGTGGAAGAGAGAGGCTTTTAGATGTGCTACTAAAAGGGATTGTGCTTAGGGCATGGCAGCCTGGATACGGAGACACTGAACGTCCACTCTTTCTGATCCACTCTTTCAGCTTCACACTTGGGAAGAAGTGAAGATGTGAACAAAAGGCATTCAGTTGCTTATGTCATCCTACTAGAAGCTCGACACAGTATGATGTGAAATACCCTATCCCTTGCATGGTAACATTAAATACACTCTTGGAAAGAGAATCAGTATTGTTGTTTTAATGGGCAGGAATTGATGAAGAAAGGAAAGCCTAGAAATAGATTTGGCCAAGATCATCCAGGAGGCTGTTGATAAAGGTGGCAGCAGACTCCATATCTTCAGAGTTAGTGTGCACTGCTCTTACAGAAAATACCAAGAAAAATTAGAAATGCTTACCAGAGAAAAGACATCTGATGCAAATGATGCTACTAAAACTTCATGGAGTCTTTCTCATGCCAATTGTTCAAATAACTGGGAGATATATAGCTTTAAGAAAGGGGGAGTAGGATAGGGTTTGAGGAATGGTACTTTATCTTCAAGGGAATATTGGGTTATTGGCAGTTCAGATGAAAAGAAACTGGTCAGGCTAGAGATTAACAATCCTTTGTAGGCCTGGACTGAACAACTGTCTGAATATCTGTCAACAACATGGAGGGGGGAAAAAAAGATGGCTGTATTATCTGCCCTTAGTAGAGTTTTCTAAGGTAACCAGTACGTGGCATTAGTGATGTCATGTGATCACTATTTATTAACTCTGTATTTGCTTTGCTCTCCAAAACTTGATAAACTTGATGAAGAAAGTAGGTAGGGTGAAGGTAGGGAAAATATTATGAGTAGAATTATCTGGCTATAACTTTAGAATTAAATCAGTTACACCAATTTTAGTTTAGTAGTCTAAATCTAATCCTTCTCTGCAACATGAAGGCAGTTTTTCAAAGTTAAGATCAATCCAGAGCCTAGCTGAGAAGGTAGGAGGGGTTTAACTTTGTGTAAAATTTCACTTCTGAATCTTTAAGAATATTTTCCATCCAACTAAATAATACTGTTTTGCAATTACACAATTCCCTCTTTAGTTGTAAAATAATCCTTTTGTTGAGGGGTATCTGTAGGAATTATTAAAGATTATTTTTATTTTATGAAGCTGTAGGTTTTTAATATATTTTTCTTGGTTTAGGCTCTCCAAAGCCATAGAACTGAAAATAAAAGCTTAGGGTGAGTGAATTTTTCTTCTTCCTCTAAAATTATTTTAATTTTTTAGATACAATTTCAGTATCTCTCTAAATCTTTCTGAGTAGTGAACATGCTAAAAAAATTTTTTTTTTCAGTCTACATTCATTTTACTTGCAACTGATTTCTGAAGAATCAGCATAATTAAAAAAGCTGGGAAAGCACATATTTAAGTATGGGCTGGTGACCTAATATCACTTGCTGTGCTTTGTTCTTTACTGGGATTATAGGAAGTTGCTGTTTAATTAGGATGCTGGCTAAACAGTGCATCATAAATTAAGCTAATTGATTTCAGCAATGGTTTAAATCTCATGGAGTTTGAGGTTTTGCAAACCTTGCAAACTGTTTTCAGAGCTGAGAATTCATTAAAGTAGACTTTAAGCTTGTGTTGGGTTTTTTTGGTTGTTGGTTTGTTTACTTGTTTTTCTGTAACTCTTCCTTGGAATTAAAGAAGCAGTGTGAGAATGGATTAATATGCAGAAAGTGAGGATGACATGCATGACTGACCATCTCTACACGAGAGATACTGTGGCTCATATCTGCTGCTGCTGCTCCAGATGGACCATAGATGGATTGCTGGGAACCCTGATTCCAGGCTGCAAATCTATGGACTGGTACCACCTCTGTTCCCAGCATACCGTGCCTACTCTGCTGGGATGGTGATGTGCTCTGGTGATCCCATCATGTCCTGTGAGTATGAGGGACTTGTTATGAAAAGCAGCTTGATTTAAGTAGTGCTGCCCAACTGAGGATGAAGTCGCTTTGATTTTTTCCACCATAGCATGAGTCCACCAATACTTGCTTACCTATTAATTCATTTCTATAATGATTAAAAACATGTGTCTGCAGGTGGTGAGCAGACTGACTTACCTATCTCTAATGAAAATATTAACGGGAGCCTTTCTGGTAATAATATTCTTTGTCTTATCGTGCTTCAGATCTGCTAAACTGGCATTCTAGTTGACTGTTAGACCTGCTTTTAGTAGAAGACTTCCTAGATGAAGGAACTAGGCCACTGCTGCTCAGTAACCCCACACTAGATGAAGTGCACACCTAGGCTATTTAAGTGATGTGACTTGTGCTGTCTGTCAGCCCATTCAAAGCAGTTTACAAGCATGAAATAGTTGCCTGCCACCATGAATTTCCCAGACTGAAGATCTTTATTATCGCTGTGCTTTTCCTCATCCACTTCTAAGTGCTCAGGTCTTTTGCCATACTCTATACTGTTCAGTGTTTTAACCTTCCTCTATTGTTAATCTATCAGCAAATGGATTAAAACTTCTGGTGTGTGATATACCTTACATAACACTTACTCATAAAACCGATTTTATTTTTTTTAATTAATGTCTGTGGGTTTGTGTTTTGTTTTTTTTTTTCCCCCTCTGGTACTAATTTTTTAGTGTGTATCATGCTCCTGTGACAATAACAAAGCTATTTTACAGCTGGGGGTAATATAAGATGTGGTTACCAGGTCTCCTCTCTGTAAGACCACTCTGGGAAAAGTTCAATTTCTGGCTTACCTTTAATTGCAAGATAGGCTCCATTTCTTGTAGCAAACCATGACAGGGAAGAAAACTTTCATTTACAGCTGGCTTTTTCATTTTGTAGTCATGCAAAAATATAAAATCATAAATGTCATGAGATGGGAGGTGTTGGAGTTAGGTAGCCTGTTTTGATTTTTTTTTTTTTTTTTTTTTTAATTTATTTTTGTGTGTAACTCCCCAAAGACTGCTCAGGACGTATTGTTTTCCTGAGGAAATACTCTGCCAACAGTTGGTTGTTCAAAAGCAGACCTCCTCTGCGTCTGCCACTTGGGAGAGTTATGCTCCCATGTACGTTGTCTCTTTACCTGGTGTTACGAGCACCAAGGCCACTTCACAGGCACGTATTTCCTTGTGTGAGAAGTGAAGCTGGAAAGTCTGGAATTTGCTTGACTTCTGCACATGCTGCTCTGCTTTTGTACTGTCTAACATGCCCCAAATGCCTCTTGTCCAGCAGCACAGGGGGCTGCCCAGCGCACAAATGCTGCAGTCCCCCCCGGCAGCAGGCAGGTTCCTGAGTAACGATGTCAAGCCTGCGTTGGTAATGGCAAAAAAGCTCATGTCTTGCTACAAGATAAACCATTTGACTTTGGATTTTTTGTAATTGGTCTGGCATTTCTTTGTTTCAATTCACTCTTTCATATATTCTACTCTTGTAAAAAAAAGTAGGTTAGAAAAATAATATTTGGGTATGAAACCATGTAATTATGCTTGTATTTTTTTGCCTGTATCTTATCTCTGATAGCTTGCAAAACTAAGGTATTAAACAGGGCATATCATAGCATCAGAATAGAAGGAATGTAATTCAGTGGTGCTCACAAAGGTAGCTTAAAAGAATAGATACAAAAATATAAAGAAAAATTATTCTAGCAATGAGGTTTGGGTATTGAAGTGCAAATACTGCTGTGGAAAACTGACTAATGGAGCAATGCTTTAGAATGCTGAAGGTTTTTTAGCCTTGGTGTATTTTCAGTGAGAGGAGGAAGGGAGAGTAGGTAACCAAAGGCAAACAGTGACAGACATTGTGTTTTGGCCACGTGCCTCAGAAGTGAACTTGTGGCCAAATTTCCAAGAGCTGTTTGTGCATGTTCTGTGTTATCAAAGGATTTAGTTTGAATGCACTTATTTGCCTTTCTAAATAAAAATATCCCAGCATCAAATACTTGTTTTGTTTGATAGTAGCTGATGAAAATGCATTAAACTGAAAAAACATCTTCCACTTCATCATTGTTAGAAGAGTCAAAGGAATGTGTAAAGCAAATTATTTCTGTGTAATATCTAATGGAACAAAAGTATTGGGAAGCCTTTCAATGCTGAAGAACTTAAACTCTTTTTCTTTTTAAATCAGTAGCTGTAGAAACTACTCATAAACATCAAAAATGTTGATGCATAACAGCTGTATTTTTCCATGCTTCATTTTCTTCTGGAGTCCAGACAGAAGAACTACCTGTTATCACTGTAAATGAAATCAAAATTGAACTAAAGTTCTGTGAGAGTTAGATGACTGGAAGGTAATTGTTGTCACAGCTAAACAGGCTAAAGACATCACAGGCCAAGAAAAGTCCAGACCATTTCTGAGACCTAGCATGATCAGGTCAGTAAGGAGCCTCTGACCTTTAAGCAGCAGCAAAAAATACTCGCTGTTACAACTTCTAATTTTCTTGTTTAGAGAAAACAAAGGAAAACAACAAGCATGGAAAAAGTGCTCTTTAGATGTTTTGTTGGAGATAGAGAATCATAATAACATGTTTCCTAATTTTGAATTCTTCTAAAATAAATAAAAATAATTTTTTAAATTGTTGTAGTAATAGACTGTGTAACTGTACATGATACATATTTCTTTACCCTTTTGCTTTTGGGGACATAATAAAAACCAGGTTAGTACCAAGCCACAACTGTAAACCTCATCTTTCAGTGCACCCAGCTCTAGCTAAATGTAATCTTCTTATCACTCTGTCTGAATAGCTCCAGAATGTTAAACAGGAATCTATCTTCAAGGATGCATTTGCCATCAACTTTTAATTTGAAGGGTTCTTAAATCTGAAAAAGTGAGCAGTTTGCAAATTGATTTGGATCAACCAGCTCCAAGTTAATAGTTAGGAAATATTTATTTAATAGTTTGAGCACTTTAACATCACATGCAATTTCATTTCCTGTTCCATCTTGTGATGTTCCAGTTGCCAGCTTCACCAGTTCAACTGCTAGTGAAGCATTCAGAAGACTGGTTTCACCTGGAGATTGGGCTTGTATTTCTTGCTATATTAATTTCAGATTGTATTCTATGGTCCTTAATATTTTAAATATTTACTTTACTTTTTTTATACCGTATTGGAAAATCATCTTTTTCCCCTCTGTGATATAATCACAGACACATTCAAGATTATGCTTTAAAACGTAACTGCTTCACCAGCAGAGGTGCTCCTTCTTCTCACTGAATATAGGCTTGTTCAGTGATTAAAAAGGTTATGTTAAAAAGTTCAAGAAATGCATAGCGTGTGAGGCAATAGAACTGTAGCTTCTGTTAGTGTGCTTATGTTAAGAAGGTTAACTTTCAAAATATGCACTTCTGCTTTCATGTCAAATATTTTAAAGTTTATTATCACTTATCAATGAAACACTTCAGTTCTGTGGGTTAAGATCTATATGAAATTTACAAAACTGCGTTAACATTACATAATTTTATTTTTTTTTATGTGAGGAAGCTAAGTAACCAGAAGAGTGGTAGAGGGAATTCAAAGTTTAACTGTTATAATTTTTAAGCATCGTCAAATTCGGAAAAAGTTAATTATTTAGGTGGCTAAATGTATATTTAATTGATTAATCTGAAGATGTAGTTAGGAAAAAAAACCCCAACAACAACCTATGTTCAATGGAAAACTACATAGCACAATGAAGAACAGGCTTAATACCTGAATTCAAAACCTACATGGAAATTGCGAGATTGGCCTTTCTGCCTCTGTATATACTTTCTCTCCCTGCTTTGGCAACAAATATCAGGGCTCTAAAATGCTTTTGGATCATTGAACATATACCTTATAGAAGGAGTTTTCTAGCTCTTTCAGTAAGAAAATGTTTCTCATGAACTTTTTTCCCCCTCTAATACCTTGAAGTGCATTGGATAGTTAGATCTCATTACTAAGTACTGCTGGTTTATTTTCCTTAGGAATATAAAATAGCACCACCAAACAGGCATTTTGTCACTTAGTATGTTTCTTTTAATGATCTTTTACCAAGGTAGATTTCTGCTTCAATATTTTGGGGACCCATTTCTTCTGGAAACGTTCTCCTATAACCTTACTTAACTTTATAGAGATGATATTTTTCTGTGATGCATATTACAAACAGAATTCATTAAAGGAGTCGTATAAAGGGTGAATTTTATTAATATTTTCTCATAATAATATTTGTTTTGCTTTTCTTGCTAATGAGACACACAAGAATTTGTATTTGTCATGAAGAAGATGATTTTGTCTGTGTAGTGGGCCAAATGTCACATAATGCAAATCACCTATAGGTGAGGCCTATAGGGTTGATAAAAACTTTTTTTTTTTAAACTCTAGAAAGGAGCATCCAGTAAGCAAGGGTACATGTAGCAGCTGCCCGCTGATCACCATTGTGGGTGCTCATAGAATGCCTTTACATGGACATGAGCAGAGATTTCTGGGTTTGCTCTGCTCTGACAAGGTGTACTTTCTAGTACAGACCAAGCCACCGGTGTGTGGTTCACCTGTCTAGTCTTGGGACAGATGTTAGCAACTGCATACAATCAGTGGCTAAGTCGCATAACATTTCTTCATTTTTCATTTTGTATTTTTCCACAAAATCTCTTGGAGGTTTCTTTTTGTGTAATGGGATAACCTTGCATACTGTTGTAATAATTAAATTACGTGTTTTTCTTATTCATATGGAAGTTGTTCTGTGCTAAATATCTGGCAGATTCTCTAGGGGAGCTTCCTTCTCATGTCTGTCTTAGTTATTGAGAAACTACGTTTGTCTTCCTTATCAAGATAATAAAGCACTTCAATAACTCCACTTTATAGATTCAAAGCAATGCACAGTGTTGCCTTTTAGACCCCAGCAGGTGACTGCCTATTTTCACCACTCTTTCCTAATTTTCATACAATCACACAAAGACTAAACTTTTTGAACAGCAGAACTTGTGGAGCTTGGTTTGCTGTGGGCTCTCCCCTGCATGTGTTCTGCAGTGCCTAATAATGAGATTGAGTTTACCGCTACAGAGAGCTTTTTTCTCTGTGAGTGCTTATTTTAGTCTTTCCTCTACTTGCAGCCTGTTTTTACAAATCTTATTTTTAAAAATATCTTTGAAATCATTGCAATGTCTTTGCTAGGTTTAGTTGAAAGTACACAAGGATTTCCAAAGTCTTTTAAGAGAAAGAGATGAATACCAAAAGATAGCGATGATTATATAAACCTCTCTTGCACTGCAAAACAAGCCTGGGAAAAAAAGTACTTTTGTTATATTTTATGTTGGTTCCTCAGCTTCAGTTACCTGCCCGGATCTATCAAAGATTTTTTTATTCTGCTCTTTAGAAGTAGGAGACCATTGCCTGGTTGTAATCAAAGCTTGTAATTGTTTCTAGTTGTCTTTGGATAAAGTGTGACAGTGTTATCATTGGTTTGTCATCTTTAGAGGTAAATCCACCAGTATTTGAGTGTTTCAGATGTTTGGGCAGGCCTCAACTGACAGGATGGCAAACCTTTCAAACATTGTCTTCATTTGCTACTTTACTGCTGTCATTGTTCAGCAAGATTGAAAAACCTGCAGATGCACTGTCCTGTTCTGTATACTGGTACATAAAGAAAAAACAAAATAGGCAGGCTCTGGTTTTTGCCCAAACAGAACAAAGAAAAGGCTCTTTGCTTTATTAATTGGACTTCACCAAAACTGCACATGCAAGTCGGTAGTCCAAAGATGGACTAATCTTAAACGGACTTTCTGTGTAATAAAATATATGTTGGAGTAGCTTTGCTTGACACTTGGCGTAGACCATAGCAAGATACAAATTACAGAAAAAAAACCCCAACATTTAAATGCATCTGAGTATTTGAAGTTTGGACACATATGTGATCAAACAAGTTTTTTTCTGAAACAAAACAAAAAAATTGATATTCTGCGGGACAGAACTTTTTCCTTCCAAAATGATCTACTTTAGATTTCTTGGCTTGATCCTTTGTTATATGTAAGGAAGGAAAGGGATTAGAGTGTTGAGCTGTAGAAACTTCACAGAAGCAAATCAAACCTATGTTTTGTTGGAAAGAAGAGTATGGAGATGCATTTCTGTCAGAATGAAGAACTAGAATGTGGCATTTTGTCCCAGCAAAGGTACTGTTTCCCTTATCTCTGAGCATCTTGTTTTGTTTCCTTCCAATTAATTTATTCCTTGAGCAGCAAATAAGTAATTTCTGTAATCCCTCTGCAAGTGGGCCTTCGGAAGATGGTTGAATTGCTCCTGTCTTGTAAAGAGCAAGCTGTTTTTTGTCGCTTGTACCATAAACACTACATGCTTCCTTCAGCCCTATTTTCTTTCTAGCCTTATGACTCTTTACAAGCATCCATCTGCACAACTGTCATTTAAAGCAAACGAAGCAACTGGGGACTTACTTTCTAGGGAGACATAAAGAAGAATCAGTCATACCTTGTGTGTGTCTAGCATTCTGTGTAGAGTCTACCATTTTTCTCTCTCCTGTTTTACTCTCTTGGTTTGTTGGGGTTGTGTTGACAGAATTATTAACATTTGATATTTGAAAGGTCTGGCTAAGAAGATAACACTAACTGAAGGAACGTTCCTTTTGACTAAAAGCTAACAGTCTGTGATTGTTTCCAACTCCCCATTTCTGTGCTAAGATAATACTGGGTTTGCCACTCCTATAGGCTCCACCAAGATTCATCTCTCTGTATTGTTACCTTACTGTTTGATTACTTTTTAGAAGTGTGGCAGTTAGCAAGCTACGTAAGGAGTCCATCCTTCATCCTTCCCAGAGATGGATACCTGGCTTTAACATTGAAATGAATGTTTTTCCTCACCTTTTTTTTTGTTTGTTTTGTTCTTTTTCTCAGAAACAGTATATAGGCTGGGTCTTTGCATCACTTGGCAGAGAACAGGGGAGCAGAGGGGAAAATGCTGTCCGAATGTCCTCTCCCTATGATCAAAGCCAATAAAGCTTCTGTCTGACATGTCCTAAATCGTACTTGTGTTAGCATGGACTTTGTGTCCCCAGACCCTTCAACAGGGAAGAAACTAATTTGAAAAAATAATTTCAAAATAGTTGACTTGTTGATCCCATGATAGACTTTGGTCAGAACAATACTTAAATGCCTAGCAAAATATTTTTAATTTTGTCTGAGAAATTTTAATAAATAGAAAACCAAGTGTGGGTACAATACATACTTTTAAAAAGTAATTTTGGTAATTATGTCTAATTACTCAGAATTAAAATGTGTTAGCTGCAGATAATTATGTTAACCTTGTCCTTTCAACTACTTCCAAGTTCTCTTCAAACTTACAAGGTTTTTGGGTAACACATCAAGGTTTTGCCAATTCTAATTTGCTTGCTTGTTCATAATTCTTCTACTTGATTTCCCCACCTATTAAGGCTCAATTCACAGTACAGTTTAGGTTGGAAAGGACACCTGGAGATCATCTAATATAACTGCTTTGCTCAAGCAGGGTCAAGTAGAGCAGGTTGGCCAGGGCTATGTCCAGTCAGGCTATCAGTCTCCACAGATGGAGTCTCTTCAACCTCTCTGAGGTATTTTAAAACCTGAATAGACACAGGCTGATCTATATTCAGAATAACTGAAGTAACAGGGGTTTTTTTCAGATACTTTGCAAAGTTTGCAATGAAGATGATGTGTGGACTGTCTTACTGGAAAATTAGTAAGTCAAAAAACAACCCCGAGAAACATTGGCTTTGTGGAAGAATCTTGGAGGCATCTCCCTAGGGTGGGGGAGAGTTCAGTGCTTTTTTTGGCACTTTGCTGCTTTAGACTGATGAATACTTGGAGAGGTATTTATTCTACACTAGCGGAAGATGTAAGTTAATTTAACAATAAGAGGAGGAAGTTAAATAATTTGAAAAAGAAAAGGAAGTTACAGATCCAAAGTGATTCAAGAGGAAATCAGTGTAAGTTGTCTCTATTTTGTATGGTACAAACCGAAAAGTGTAGGATTTCCTTTTTCATCTGACTAGCTAGACCAGTGTATAGTGTCATTGGATATTACCTTGTCCTTTCAAATTCACTATGTAAAGATTTTAGCTTTGTAGCACGTAGCTGATTTGAATACTTACGATCATACACCTTCATGGGTGAAACTTATTAGTTGGGGCAGTAAAACAAGTACACCCATAAGGTTGAGGGCATGAACACCAGTCAGTTAGAAGCTCTCTAATTACAGGACTTGTACTGAGATAAATAACCTTGTGCTGCTCTAAGTTTATTGTGTCCTTTGTAAGGACAGTAAAGGTGGTCAAATTATGATGCCCTTAATTTATGGAACTAAGAGCTGGAGTACAAGAAGGTTAGCTTACTTGCCCAAAAGTTATTCAGATGAAAGTGGTGGAGGCATAAAGAGAACTGTTTGCAAATATAAACCCAGCTTTTGGGCAGTTTTACATTTCAGTCCACCTTTAGGGTAAGAAACTTGGGAGCTTTCAATGCTCCAGGAAGTCCCCTGGCTGATCAGTGCTCTGGCCTTCTCAAAAAAAAAAAAAAAAATCATCTTGTTCAGAAAGGATGTGTAAAACCATGTCTGTCAGTCTGTCAAGCATCTGTTAGCCTGTCAGACAAGCCCAGGTTCAGAGAAAACATGCAAATGTAGCCTTTAACTGTTAGTTAAGTTAAGGTACAAAGGAAAAGTATAAATGGTTTTGGAAAAAAAGAAATCTGTTCATATTTAAGAAAAACATTTCAGTTCATACTTATAAAAGTGCTATATGTATTCACATATGGCAGCAGAAATTGTCTATGTCCTGAGAAGTCCATGAGCCTGTAAATTCAAGCAACCACAAGCTCTATGACAATTTCAGCCTGAAAGGAGCCACTTTATTATCAAATTCAAAACTTTGAATCGGCTTGATTGTAGGGTAAAACCAGTTTTATTGAGCCCTATTTTGGGCTGGGGTTGGACTAGATGACTTCTAGGGGTCCCTTCCAACCCAAAACATTCTAGTATTCTATTATTCTATTTATTTTATTAGAGTGTGTTCTCTTTCTCAACTAATGAGATAGAAAGGATTATGTTATTTTATGTTTAAGGTAAGGTGGTTCCTTGTAAGTAAATGCCATGTTGATCATAGACGCTAGCATTAGCTCAAAATATGATCCAAACAAGCAAGTCATCATCTCTTCAGAGCATGTTTTAGCCTGCAGCATTCACTCCTGCAAGAGGTCACACAGTGACAAGTGCCTCTGTTTTTAAAGAGGGCTGATAATATTGTGATAACTGGTGTTGTTTCTTATTAGGTGAGATAAAATCATAACTTATGCTTTGGGATAAACACAGTTTGAAACTCAATCCTGATAAGCAGAGAGAATTTACTGTGCGGCTCTTTGGGAGTAACTGTAGGATGTTCAGAGGTACAGTATTTTTCTATAGTTTTGTTGCTTTCATTTGTTATTCTCTATGAAGACTGGCAGGTCTTTGAGTGCCATACCACTAGTATCTGTGCCTTTCATTTGCAATATGAATTAATTATTAGTGACTCATATATTTGATCTCTGGCATACATTATCACCGATATACCAGGTGGAAATTTCAGTCATCCTTGGAAGTGGTAGATTATTCAAGCACACATTTCCCCCTCTGCTCCCTTTTTTTTTTTTTTTTTTTTGTCTAGTTACCTTAGCTTGCTGTGGATACCAACAGCTGTGTCTCCAAACATTCTTCATTGTTAACAAACCTCCATGTTTCTTGAGAAACGATGTGTTGAAAGCAAGTGAGGTGTATCACAGAGTTTGAGATAGGGACCCTGATCTTATAAACCAAAGGGTAACAAACTTTAATTAGGGCAAAAACAAAAACTTGAGATTTTTTACTTTAGAGACTTTGGCATTTTATTAATCAGGATGAAAATGAGACTTTAAAGTGTCTGTGGGAATCTGGGGGGGAGAGAGGCGGCGGTGGCAGGGAAGACACAGGGATGGACTAGCTCAGGAGTCCACCCTGAACTCATTTTCACGTTTTCCTTCCCCACAGTTTATGGCTGATTCTAACAATATTTTGATGAAAAATTCTACATTGAAATTTCAAAATATTTTTAAAAAATGGTCATCTCATTAAAAAAAGCTTCTGATTTCAAAGAACAAGTATTTTGAACTCTCTTGATGAATTTTGCCAATGAAATTTTACTCCCCTCAGATTTAGTGCCTTGTGCAAGGAAACATTCACACTCTCTCTCTCTGCCACCCACTTGTATGGTGACATAACTACACCAATAAGTTGCATCAAATCATGACAAGTCAATATCTGAATACTAGGCAATTTTTGTCAGACGGAATTATTTCAGGTGTATAGTTCAGTTATGCATTTGGGGCTTTCAAGTGATTATTGACAGCATTTTATGATTGATAGTTCCTGCTTTGAGTTTTGTTGATTAGCTGTGATTTGTTGAACAAGTCGCACAAAAAGTTTTGTCTGTTCCTGGATCAGGTGACTGCTCAGGTACTTCTGGCATGAACACTGACTCATGAGACTCTGAAATGATCTTTCACAGCTTTGTGCCAACAGACACAGATTTAATCACAGGGGCCAAAGAAGCTGATTTCTCCCATTAATGCCTCAGAGAGGCAGGGAGACTCACGGCTTTGTGATTCACATTGCAGCAGCTTCTATTCTTGGTCAGAAAAGCATGGTTGCTCAAATGCTGTCATGAAGTGAGCAGAAACCCATGTTGAGATTCATTACGATGACTTAGTGAAAATAGACAAATGATTATTAACAGCAGTGGTTGTTCTAGCTTTGTATGAACTAGTTCTAGCCAGAATGAACATGAAGCACATTTCTCATATTTACAACATGAGCTTTCATTTAATTTTTAGATGTAATTAAATAGGTTGATTGTGATATGTAATGCTTTATAGACTTTAAGTTCTGACTGCCTGATATAGGCTGATTCATTAATGCACTGTCTATATAGACGTGATCAATGTGGCGAGTCTCCTAGGAACCCTGAAACCATAACAGATGACAGGAAAGACAGAGCTGTCAGGTTTGTCAACTACAGCTTTATTTCTTGTCTCTCGTTATTTTAAAATATTTTTTTGAGAAGGTGTCTGTGTTCTCTTCCCTGTGCCCCCTTTGAAAGCATGGGCAAAATAAGGCTTAGTGTAGGGGATCTATTTTTTTATGTAAGGTCTGATCCCTATTAATTCAATCAATTACCAGCCATTGGGTCATATCTGTCCTTTTTGCATGCAGAGAAATTGATTCATCCAAAGCAGCTAAGAAGTTTCAGGTTCAGAATAAAAATTATTCTATAGCATTGTTTATTTAATCTGTGGAACTCCTTGCTCCAGGATGTTGTTGGTGCTAAAAGCTACTATGAATTTAAGGACAGACTGGACAAATTCATAACAGAGAAATCCTCTGAGGTCTATGAAAAATGCCTAACCACAAATTAGTGGAGGAGCATTTTAAGTAAATATTTGTATGTACCTTGCCCTTTCCTTATATCTCTTAAGCAGCTACTTTTGGCTATTGTCAAAGGCAGGCTATTGGGATAAATTGGTCTTTGTTTGACACACTAGTGCTGCTCTCATAATCCATGAAGATATCATCCTGCTTGTTTTGTAGGCTATATTAAAAATAGTCTGGTCTTGTAACCAAAAACTTTACTTTGGGGGAGAAAAATTAAAACCATAAGGTTCCACTCTTAAAGCATGCCTGTATTGGTTTTGCTTGTTTGTGTGTTTTTATTGTTTCAGCTATCTTATTCCATAATAACCATGTTTTAATTCATTCTTTGTAGCTGACATGATGGTCAGGTCACAAAATGACCATTTTCAGTTGTCTCCAAATGCCTATAAATCAAAGATGTGTTTTGCTAGTATCTATCAGTTTTCCCTAATGTAATAGCAAATACAAGATAGTTCTTGTAATCTTGTTTTCTTTCAGTGGTAAAATAGAAAAAGGCTAAAAAGGATTTTGGATTTTGATTTTTTTTTTTTTTTTTTTTTTTTAATGGGGTGAGCTATACTCTTTTGTGGGGGCTTGTCCACAAAAATTTTAAAAATAGGTGTATAAGTTTCTACTTAGTTGGCACCTTCTGTGCGCCTATACAATGTTGGCCCTTGCAGGAAAAACAGAATAAATTATGCATAGAAGATAAGATTTTCTTAGCTGTCTGTGAGCTTGTCATGATCTCTGCAAGACATGTTTAGCCAGGTCTTTTGCTTTTAAAACCTTTCTGATAGGCATTATCTGAAATCTAAATATAGAAGCAAATTAAAAAGACTGTGCACTTCCCCTAGGAACAGTTTGCTAAACAAACATTTCTACCATGAAGGTAGTCAGCATGTAATGTTTAAGTAGCAGCTCAATGGTAGTAAAATTGGTCTTTTAAAGCACCATATTTTCAGCTAAACCCACAGTATTCCTATGCAGTTTTGTTGGAAACATTCAGTCCCTTTCAATGTTGCCCTTCCCCTGCCCTAGCTTTGTAACTCTGGAAGGCTCTACAGCATGGGAGCTTTGTTTCCTCTCTACCCTGAATCGGGCCGTAAGCACCAATCTCTGGTGGGTTAGGTGTCTGCTTTTAGCTCTGGTAAACTTAAAAATAGGTGTCTCTGTTGAAGACTGCGGAAGTTTTGCTAAGTTACAGTAATCTCTTTCTTCTGAAAGTTTGCAGCCAGATTGAAGGGAGAGAAAATGCAGTGTGGTCTTGCTTGCATGCCTGGTGCTCTTGCGAAAAAATGTTTTGGCTTTGTGGGTTTTTTTTAGCGTTTGTGGGGTTTTGGTGGTTTTATTGTTTGCTTTTTTGGTGTGTTGTTCCCCTCCCCCTCCCCAAGTATTTGTGGAGCAGCAAGTCACCCTGTAAGAGAATAGCCTGAGAGAAGATGGGGGATGACGCCTGCCTCCTGGGTTGTCTTGTCGCAGCTGTGTGCAGTGGGAAGATTGGGCTTTAGCAGACTAGTATGGGCTTTTCTCATCCTGAACATCAGCTCTTTGCCCTGTCTGTACAAGACAACCTCTCACAAGAACCCTTTGCAATTCTGCACAGGGGGGTCTGCTCAGGCAGGTATTTCCATCAGTCCACTTGTCTTGAGAGTAGTTGTTCCTTGGCACAGTTTGGGTTTGCAGTGTGCTTGTGTACTATTCCACTCTCCTTCAGTTGCTTTGGCCTCCTTGTGGTCCCTAGCAACCACTTTGGTATGACCTACACCCTCTGCTAGGCAGCTAAATACTGTATTTCTTTTGAGTTGGCTGCAGTGATGTATAGCTTTATCGCATAAATAATGCATTGGTTTAGCTCAATTATTTGCTATATCAATGCCTGTATGTTTAAGGAGAGGTAATTCATATATACATATCTTTAAATAAGGTCTTTGAAAACAACCATTAAGTTTTAGCATTTACCTTTATTATGAACAGTTGGAGGCCTTATATCGCAAGCTGCAATTCACTTCTTATAAAATCTGACTTAATAACTTTCTGCGGTATTTCTCTTTCCTGGGAAGTGCATACTATAATTCATCTGCAGAGAAGAGTAGAATCTGTCTTAACTTAACAAAAGGCATGCACAATACTCATGTTGCAAATTTTATCCAAAAATTGTTTTAAAAATTTTCTGATGTAGTGTCTAGCAAAACAACCACTATCAGAAGGGAAGATGTTGCAGTTAACGCCGTCTATGGTTTTGGTTTTTTTTTTTTTCAAGATGGTCATGAACACCTCTGAACAGGAGGGAACTGCGTGACTCTGCGTATATAGAGGTCTGATGCCCCTGGCTGATTTAAGCAGATGCAGGAAAATTTAACCTGTTTGATATTGGTAAATTCCCATTATATGAGACCAGTTACCACACAGAGCTTGAAGGAACAGTGTTGAAATATCACTACATCCAGCATCATCCACACCCGTTATAAAGACCTTATCACCTAACAAATTAAATGCGGAGAGGTCACTAGAAACAAAGTGGTGGCTGAAGCAACTTATGAACTGTATAACTTCTGGGGCTTTGGGTTGGTATCTGTCATGAACCATACTTGCAGGTGAGAAGAAAATGGGTGTTTTTCTAGCAAGATTATTCACAGGCAACTTTCTTGTGTTAAAAGAATCTCGGGGTAAAATTAGAATAACCTGAAAATTTGCAGCAAAGTGTTTTCCTACAATTTCAGATTATCCTCTAAATTTTTGCCATTCTGAGACAGATCACAGTATTTCTTACCCTCTGGCTTTACTTTGCAATGCAAAAAAAAAAAAATAGATAGCTTTTAATTTAAAGAGAAATAAGTCTCTATCTTCATATTCTTGCATTTATAATTTCAAAAATGTTATACAGTCTTTTCTGTTTCAACCTTCTTTGAGAAATGTGGAGCTCAGGCCTTTTTTTAGACTGCTTTGTTATAGTTCCTCAAGCAAAGTAAAGGTAAACTAAAAATTGAGCCTGACATGTTCTAACTCTAGATTTTGGCATCAAAAGAAAGTTTTATTCCTTACATTCAGTAGAACAACATAAATTGCCGTTTCTGAAAAATCTAGCCGTTTTTTCTTCAGATGCCAGAAAACAAAGAGAGATAGTGAGTTTTTATCACCAAACTTCACAAATTTGTGTTTTCCTTCAGTACAGCCTCCTACCCAACTATGACAGTACAAAACAAGGGTAATAAAAAGTCATTTACTGTATTGTCCAAGTTGCTTTTCTCCAAGGAATTAAAATATTCTCAAACTTTCCCCATATATTTATATGATGCTATTTTAATTGCATGTCAGTGGCTTGAAAAAGGCGGGTGATGAATTGTGCCCACAGGAATGTTTGGCACATAATTTTTTTGGACTTTCAATTTGATGCAGCTCACTTGAGGCAATAAACATGACATTCCTGGAAAAGGAATGTATTACAGTCAGCTTGATGTCACGATTATTAATCCCAAATCAATCACAGGACTTTCTGTGACAAACTAAATTAAAAAAAAAAAAAAGAAACCAAACCAAAAACCCAAGCAAGCATTTGACCTCCCCTCTCTTCTCCCTCCTAGCCCCAAATCTTTAAAAAATGCAGCGCATTTCATGTGTTGAACAATCTGGGCAAAGACATTATAGGTATAGTTATGGTTTATTGATCTCTTAAGGAGAATGTAATATGCTGTAAAAGACAATATTTAGCTGAGAAATGTTTTTCAAGCAAGGGACAGTGGAGCATCATGACTGAACTCTTAGGAATGGTCTTCCTGAACACAGAGGAGAGTAGTAGCCTTATAGCAAAGGATAAGGAATCCAGGAATTTTTGATTGGTCCTTACTCCTATAACTGATTAATTATATTTTACAAATAAGTTGTGCAAGTTATTTGTAAACTACCTACTACAAAATTTGTCTGCTTGTTTCATTTCATATAGATGTCTTCTTTGCCTTATGTTATTTTAGTGTCTTTCGTAATGATGGTTTACATAGTTCTCGCCTTCACAAGGAACTCTAGAAACATATCAAAACCTTTTGCTTTGGCGTTTGCAACCAAAATCCTGTACTGCCTGTGTTCAAAGGGTTTGCATGTTTCCTAACCAAAAAACTTGATCACGCACCTCTGATGAAACTATAAGCATCTGTAGGCAACTATAAACATTGAATCTTTTGCATAGTTTTTTAACTTGCTGTCTGTCATCAGTCTCAAATACAGCTTTCAGGGACCACATTCATCTTCAGGGCAGACCAGGCAGTAATATATACCCTACCTTCTCTACAGGTACTTGTAGGACGTTTTCTGTAGTGCTTCCTATTCCTGTCTCCCTTTGAAATTGCTTAGGCTAGTGTATCTGCAGTCTGACCAGGCCTTAGCTTAAATTGAGAAAATCTTCACTGGCTGTTGCAGTTGATGAAACAGAAGTAATTTATTTTTTATGAGTATCTGTAACTTTAGGCATTTTGTGGGTTGTGTTTTTCTTTATTTTCTGCTAAAAAAATTAAACTTGTCATGACAAATAAGTATATACACACATAACATTCTGGTCTTCTAGCACTTCTGATTTAATCTGTTGAATAATTAGGTAAAAAAACCCATGATATTGATTATGGATGAATTAAAAAAAATATATATTTTCTTTCTAGTTCCTATATCCGTTCCAAAATTTTAAACAGTGCTCGTGAAGATAAAATGTCACCAACAGTGCTGATTCAAGACCTCCACTATTTCATATAAGCATCATAACTTCTAGCTGTTGATCTGTATCTAACTCCTTTTGATGGCTGGTCTTCATTTATACACCTCTCCTTAGAGGGGAGAGCAAGATAGGAAACTTTCCCTTCTGGAATGAGCGAAACCCAGATCAGTCAATGACCTCATATGTTTTTTGGGCAGAAGCCTTGGATCGTGAATTTCTTAAAAATTTTAAATCTGTTGATAAGGTGTAAGCCTGTTCATCACAGAAGTGCCATTGCACAGCTCAGTATAGCTGCCCCAGCAGTTTACTGTTTTCCCTGACAAGGCAAAACAAGGGGCATCTATAATAATTTCCCTACAAGTGACCCACAGCAGTCAGCTTTGAAGTACAATAAAATAAATCAAATGCTCTACTTCCTGTTACCTTGGGTAGCAGGAAGATGGGCCAAATGAATCTTGTTTTGACTTCATGAAGAGTGATCTCAGGAAAGGTAATTGACCTTTCTGATTCAATTATTTAGTATCTGGTCAAACCTCAGTCTGATAGGCAAGCTCTAGACATACAGAGTTTATTATTATACAGAAATGTGCTGAAATGAAAGTCTTTCAGTCATAGTACAAGGGTACTATACTGATCCATGACTGTACACTTAATTCTCGCTTATCAAAAAGATTAGCTTTGGTTAAGTGCTAAAAAAATTTGTGCTGAGCACATTTTGAGACAAAAACCAATGGACAATCCCTGCTTTGCGCTGAGTATGTGGGATATACAGAAAGTGCAAGAGATGGAGGAATATGTTTAAAGGAGGGGGGGACATTTTACTTTTTGTGGTTTTAATATACTATTACTGTTGCTGATGATCAGGCATGAGCTTCAGAAGAAACAAGGCTTTAGGAAGATTTGCACAAGGACCGTAATTTCCCAGGCTGTGCTGGAACAGCCAGGCTGATGAGCAAAGGCACATGAGGCTGCCTTCATAGAGGAATAGAGGTGATAAGCAGGGGATGTTAGGCACTGCGGGCAAAAGTTTAGGCCAATGTGGTTCTTGCAGTTCCTGCCCAATCAAAATGGGAGACGTAAAGCCCGATAGGGCAAATTCAAGCTAATTCACATGTATTTGCCTGCTGCTGGAGCCCAAGTTTTGCACATAGATTGTGCAGATTTTTGTTTCCTTAATTATACAAATTTGTACTTTGGGTGAAGATCAGTATCCAGGTTAGGATCAGCAGAATGGTAAGAAATAGCACCTATTTCTACATCTTGACTGTAACAGAAATTTTCTTTGGGAGAGATCTGCTATTTGTTCAGGGCTACGTTGATTGCTTAACATTGTTGACTTGCAGCCATGTTATTGACAATAAAAGAATTACATTTCCACGTGAGGATTTACCAGAAGATATGTTATAGATTTTTAAAGTAGTACTGTCAGGAAGGATGACCTGGAAGAGGAAATTGTCTTTCTCTTACTGCCACTGGTGGGAGTTTCTGAGGACTGAGTAGTGTAATGCAAAGGTGGCAAAGGATCTAGAAATTGAACTGTCATTTCCCACTACTGCAGTGGAAGAGATGACACAAGTCACAGTACAAAGATAACTAGATACAAAGATAAACCCAACCCAAACCCCACCCCAAACAAACAAACAACTCCCATGTCCTCCACCCCCACCAATGAGGCAAAGGTTCTGGTGCTGCGACCCTGCCAGGTTCTCATGTGAAGGGAATCTACTTAAATGATTCCTAGCAGTTGGGATTGTCCTTTGTTTATTGCTTTTGGAAATGAAAAATATGGCCTGACTTTTCTCTAACTGCTGCCAGGTATTAAGCTGTCAGCCTTCCAGAGTTCATTCAGCACACGTTTTCAGTGAAGCACAGAATGTCACAACTAACTGATGATCGATCCAGAATATCACGAGTGCCTTGACCAAATAACACCCTTAACGGTAAATGTGGAGGGTCTTAATCTGACCTTCCTTACATTGATTTTATAGCTCTATTGCTTTCTGTGGGAGCACTTCACTTTTATATTGTGAGATCAGAATCAGACACTTCTGCATAGAAGATAATGTTATCAGTTTGGCAACTCTCTTCTTAAAAATAAAACTAGCAAATTAACATTTTTATATACCTTGTTCCACTTTAGGTTAAATTCAGTCTTCATAGGTAAATCTACTTTATGGCTGCGTTAAAGAGGTGATTGTAATCAAGTGCTAATACAATTTAACAGGTCAGTGTTTGGACCTTCTTGCTCATGCCTTGTAGTAAATCTGGGGAAAAGATTCACACAGTAGCTCGCTCTGATACACCATGTATCTTTACTGGTTAAATCAGTGGTCTCATTCATGTACTTGCTCAAATTTTCCTCATGAGTCTGGGATTTAAATGTATGCCAGCATAGTCTTCAATTCTTTTGATTCTACCTAGCACCCGACCAAAACCCCAGAAGCCCTGGTAGGAATACAACACCTAAGAGGCGATTCCTGTTCCAAAGAGTTCATGTCCTGAATCTAACTTGTGCACGTGTATTGATCTATGTCAATCTAGGCAGAATGTGATTGGATAGTGTATTCTGTGGACACAGGGCCTGGGAAGAGTGTGATTTAGGATAACGTTTGGTCATTCGAATTTGGAAAGCAGAAGGTGGGAAAACGTTTCATAAGGAAAAAAACCACAGTAGCTCTTCACAAGGGAGGAAATCGTGGGAGTCGAATCTTATCTGTTCACATGTATTTCTGTGGGAAAAAAACTACAGAGATAAACAGGGCCAATTTTTATGGCTTCCTATACGGACAGCTATCTGATCTTGCCAGCCTTCTGCATGCCCTGCACTGGGAGTTCCACACAATCCTCAATTTTCTTTTACGATACAAATGCTGCAGGAGAATAGCTGATATATTACTCTTGCCCTATACTGGTCTTAAAACAATTTTCCCCTCCCTGTGTGAATCCTTTCCTGTAATGCTTTATTCCATAAAGGCTTTTACTTACCCACAGAAATTGGCTGTGTAATCTCCTTCTCACACATACACACATTGTTTTTCTTCCTGCTGTTTTTTATAACAAATCCGTTATTTGCGTGTCAGCTTGTAAATTGATAACAGCAATGTCTTTGTATGAGAACAATATCCAGGAGATATTAATTTTCACTAAATATTCTAACTAATCCTGCAGAGAGGGTAATATTTTCTGGTATTAGAAAGCATGTCTCTGATCTTCAGAATGATCAAAATCATTGTAATCTAAATACTTGCCTAATTTAATCATATTCTTTGTGGGGGATGGGATTTTTTAAAAAACAAATTTTACTCAACAAATTCTTCAAATCCTATGAACAATAAATTGAGGTATGAGAACTGTAACCTTCAACTAGTATGTGAATGATGCTATCAGATTGGACTGAGCTGCTTATTTCATTATCTAAATAAATGTTCGGCTAGTATTGGTACCTAATATGAAGGACCTACTGCTGCTGATAGTTCACAATACATTGTCTCCTTAGTCCCTATGGATACATTTGTTTCTGCTAAGACAAAAAGGTCACAAAGATGCTGCAGCTCTGTTGTTTTAATAGAAGAAAACAACAACTTTTGTCATTGAGACCAATCAAAGCAGATAAATCTAAAAACCCAGGGGATTTTGAGTTCTGTGAGTGGCTAATCTGGCATCCATAAATAACCATCCATTGTTAATCACAAAGTCACTTGTTTAATTTGACGAAAAATAAAAACGTAGACTCTGCAGTACCTTTTGTGATGTTTTCTCGAGAGTGATTTTTATACGTTTTAAAACAGTATTCTAAACTTTGTGAAGTCTGAGGAAAAATAGCCTGCCCTGATGGTCTGCTCATGTGCTTCCATAGCATGTGTTTAACTCTACAGTAGCTTGAGGGAGTACTGTAGAAACTTAGCATTGATTAAGCATTATTGGAAGTCTTCCATGGACTGTGAAGGAGCCAGAATTTCATCCACAAAGTTTAATGAAAGTTATAAACCACTTAATCTCTCTAAGGCAGAGTGGTCTCTTTTTTCTTCGACGACAAAAACCTTCATTAACACAGAATGCCTTCTTCCAGTCCTTTCAGAACTTCAGCTTCAGCAAAATTCAATTACCTGCCAAGTCTCCAGCTCTAGTCTTCAGTTGAATTTAGTTTGCAGTTAAATTGATTGTGTGAGGTATATCTGCATTGCATGAATGAGAGATTAAGTGGAGCAAAAGCTCAATTGGGTAGAAGCTGCTGTTTGAAGTGACCAGAACTGCCAGGCATTGGAGGTTGTCTAGAATGTGATTAAAGGGCTCATGACTACCCTATGGTAAAGCTTGGATGTAATTAGGCATGGTTTGTCAGCAGTAAGGTTGGGGCTGTATGCATTCTGAATAGATAGCTGAAAATGTTAGAGGGTATCATTGCCTTAGTTGTGAAATTAACAACCTTTTGTAGAGACAGGGTTTTTGGCAGGGTAAGAGCAGATAATTGTGGGTGGATGTGGCCCCAGATAATGATGTGTATGTGATCATATATTGACTGGAACATCGCTCAAAGCAATGCTGGACTTTGATCAGTTGGGACAGTTGGATCAGTTAGTTCGGAAATCAGGTATGACTGTCAGTCTTGTATTTCTGCAGAATAACCAGGACCTCTGGTTGAAGTTGGTCAGCTTTCCTTTATTTAGTTGCAATTTCTTGCAGGCTTGCAGTTGGACTATTATGTACAAGTGAAGAATGTCCTGTGATTTCCAAGTGATTTCCCCCTTCCTATTCATATTGTGAAAGTTGAATACAGAAATTATGGTCATTCACTAAATGGTAGTTGTAACAGTAAGAAAACCTCAGATACGCCCCCCATTTCAAAGCGTGGCTGTTCAAATATGTGATCATTTTGGTAGTTGAGAGAAAAATACTTTGTTCCCCCACCATCAACCTTACATCTCACACAGTGTTTTCAACTTCAGTGTTTTTCAGTAAGAGTGAACTCTTAATTGGCTAGGAATGGCTCTCATGTGGAAAGACTCCTTGCTGTCTGAAAAGTGCCTGTTTGCTGTAAAGGGGCATGGACTTGAAGCTGCTATTTCCACATTTCTAGGCAAATGAAGCAGAGCTCCACAAGGTGCTCATCTGTGTATTGAGGCAGTAACAGGCTAAATTTCAGATGTGCTTTTCCTAAAGGCTTCTGTTCCTCAGGTCTCTGTCAAACAACAAGAAAAAAGGCTCAGATCTTCCTACAGTTCAGATCCAATTTGCTTTCAGGGCATTGGAGCAGAAAGTGTGATGCACCCCACAGACAGGGTCCCACTGGGCCTTGAGCATTAGCTTTATATTTGCCACACAGTGCTTGGTTATTGTTTTATGATGGACTGCTCTGCTGCAGGACTGTTTGCTGTGGTTGATGTGGAATGAAGGAGGCTGCCTGTTCTCTTCTTCATGCCTGTTCTCTTCTTCATGCCTGTTCTCTTCTTCATGCCTGTTCTCTTCTTCATGCCTGTTCTCTTCTTCATGCCTTCTCTTCTTCATGCCTGTTCTCTTCTTCATGCCTGTTCTCTTCTTCATGCCTGTTCCTGCAGCTTTTTAGTATTCCAAATAGCCAGGAAACAATTTGCAGGGCTGTGTGGGTTAGCAAGGAAGGAAAACCAGTTACCAGTGATTAGAGGAATGAAGAAATCTAGTTCTGGCCATATTGAACAAGGCAGAAAAAGTGGATCTTAGTCAATTAGAAGGGAAGCTGTGCTTAGCATGAAACAAAGCCTGCAAATAGAAAGAAATGTCAGCCTGAAAAATTTTTCCCCCAGGAATTATTGCATAGCTACATTTATGAAATTTCATAATTATGCTTGGAATGAAGCCAGTTGCAGCTCTTCTGAAAAAAATCACCATTTTTTTCCAGTTTGACCAGGTCCAGTTAAGTCAGCTCAATGAAGTAAGGAGCCTTGTCCAGTTATCAGGTATTTACACTTCTAAAGCTGTGCCGATTCAGAACAAGAGATGCTGACAAAAATGGGTATGGAAAAGGCTATGCTTTACATAGTAACAGAGTTATCAACGAGTCGAGGCCTTATATGTTGAAGATTATTTTGATTGGGGATTAACTACATAGTACTTGTTGATAGCCATGTCTTCGGCCTTTGACAGTGAGTATATATCCTGTTTGTGTGTATAATTTGTGAGTATCTAGATGAATGAGCAAGAGGCACACTTGTGCTTCCAGAATGACTTGAAAACCTGGCTGAGTGTGCAGTTACAGGTTAAGGGTGCAAAATTTGTGAGACTTTGTAGTTGGTGTCTCTCTGAACTTTAGTTTAGGTATCTAGTAATAGTACTGCATCTACTAACCTACACAGGGACGGTCACTTTTTTTTTACATGTGGTTAACTTCCAAAATTTTCATTTCTTTCTGTTTGGTTTCCTGAAACTTCCAGTTGAGTCTCCCTTTGGGGCAGAATATGTGAATCAGGCTCCTGCATCGGATGACACACTGGTGTTAATTTTTTTTTTTAATATGAAAGGCAACTTGGAGATCTTCTAGTTTCTCTTAATTGAGCTGTTCCTCCCAAACACATACCAAATAAAGCTAGAAAACTGATAGTTGCTGAAAGCTTAAGAAAAGGCAATGGTAAGGAAATCTTTGTACATGTGTAATCTTTAGATTTTCTCTTGTCTTAAGGGGGAATGAAAAAAATCAAGATTCCATAACCTGATATTAGAGTTGAGAAAGTGAAAGATACTTTCTCAGCTCTGAACTGAGCAGGATACTTTGTCTGTTTCTTTCCATGGCATTTCCTATTCCTTTCCTGCCTCTCTTTATAGCTAAAAAGGCTGTCCGTGATTATGTGACCCTTAGGTGTGGTAAAGCCAAATTATCAAAAGCTTCCAAATAGCAAAAATTAAAAAACCCAACCAAACAACAAACAAAACTATAATTAGGGCTTTTCAAGTAAAATAGAAACTTTTTATATTGGTCATTGTTGCTTGCAACATGTGATTTGGAGCATTGCAAGCACCGTACCTGCAAGCCGTGACTGGAGTCGTAATGGAAGGATGGCAATGCCAGCTGCTCACGTAGGAAAACCACCACCCTCTGACCTCCTGCAGTTTGGTGGTGTTAGCCAACAGCTCCACAAGTGGTACAAGCAAATTTCCACAGCAGATCTGCTGTGAGCAGGCTTCTGTTTAGAAAATGCTTCCTCTGTTGGTTAACCCAGAATTCAACTCTATCTTTTTAAGTGTCATTTAGAAACTCTTAATATCCGTATAGTACAGTTACTTCACTTTAAAGTTGGCAAACCCCATCAGCTTTCTGAAATGGTTTTTGAAGCCATCCCACACTCTACTGTGCATTATCAAATCCATTTTAATTAAAGCTCAGTTTCAGTTGATAGCCTCAAGCCATAAGCTCCATAACTCAATTCTTCTCTCAACCATGTTGAACAAACTCCTGCTGAATTTTGAGCTTAATATAAATCTGCACAGAGATATTTCTGAAGCTGTTCAAAGAGTGTTTCTTTGCAGTACTACTTCTTACTAGAGCAATTAAAAGTGGAAGGTGTAGTCACATCCTTTTATATAGCTGAAACATAAACTTTGCTAAAAAAGGTAGTTTAGTCTGATCTACCTAATGTATTTGTGGCCCCATCGATGTTGTACTTTTTCATGGAGGAAACCACATAATCCTCTGTCAGTGACTATATGGGACTGAGTTGTTATTTATTGTCAGTTATGAATGCAGTGGCTGTGTTTACCTATAGGCCTAGGCATTACGTAGAACTTGCAATGAAAAAACATCTGTCTTGCTAGAGAACAAAAAGCTAAAAATCAAAGAAGTGTAATCTGTGTTATGTTTTTCATGGTGAAGAAGCAGTGGATAACAATTTTCCAGAATGCAAGGGAAAAGGTATTTGGGACAAGCCAGCTCAGATTTATCAAGGGTATATCATGCCTGACCAACCTCATTTCCTTCTATAATGAGATGAGTGGTAGTGTTGACAAAGGGAGAACAATGTATGTTGTTTATCTCTCCTTTAGCAAGGCCTTTGGCATGGTTTCCTGTGTTACTCTCATAGCCAAATGGTGAGATATGTATTCGATAAGTGGATGAGAAAGTAGATGGAAACTGGCTGGACTGTTTCACTTAAAAAATTGTGATCAGTGACAAAAACTGATGGCTGATTGCTAGTGGCATCAACCACAGGTAGATACTGATGCCAGTGCTATAGGTTGTCTTCATTAACAACCTGGATGATGAGGTAGAGGTGCACTCACAGCAAATTCATGATAGCTGCTAAGCTGGGGGATGCATCTGGTGTGCTGGAGGGCCGGGCTGCTGTTCACAGGGACCTGGGCAAACTGGAGAAATGGGCTGGCCTGCAATTCCAGGTCATCAGCACAGGCAAGAGCCAGGTCTGGTCTCTGGGCTGGGGTCACCCTACACAGCAGCATTGTCTGGGCCCACGGCAGAGAAAACAGCTTTGGAGAAAAGGACCCAGGGTCCCTGGGGACAGCAAGTTGGACACAAGTCAGCAGCAGTGTGCCCTTGCAGCAGTGATAGCCAACTGTGTGCTGGGCTATGTTAGTGTTTTCCCCCTCTATTTGGCACTTGTGAGACTGCATCTGGTTTGGTAAATCTGTGCTGGCTGTTCCCAATCACCTTCTAGTCCTTCATGTGTTTGGGAAGGTCTTTGCTCTGTTTGGGAAGGATTTGTTCCATTACCAAGCCATGGGAGCTGGGCTTACGTGACACCCTCTACTGAATGACATGGGATAGGGTAAGCAGTTGTTGTATGATACAATATTTATGGAAAATCAGTAAAAGTAGCTGAGTGATTTAATTTGGTCTGTTATAGACTTGAACCATGTGACATCTAATTGTGGCACTATGATATAAAGCCAATTTAACCATTAACAATCTGCTTCCTTTGCACAGGAACAGTAAAGGGAATTCTCATTCAAGACAAATGCTGCCAAAGTAGCAAAAAACCCAACCAACCAAACAAAAAAAACCACCCTCAAAACACCACCATGGCCCCGCTCCCACCCCCGAAACCCACAACTTGAAAGATCAGCTAAAAATATTAGGGAAAACCATAAAATGTCAATGCTTCTTTACTTTATGGCCAAACAGAGAATGCTAGTTTGCAGTAGCTTTTAAAGTTAATTTACATATGTATGTGTGTACACACACACACACAATTTCTGAGACATACTTTTAAAAATTGAGTAACTTGTTAGTAGAACTTTGTATGCAAGTAAACATTTTATAAATGGTCCTGACATGGAAATATCCTGCACCGGGATATAGAAGATGATTGTAATCTGTCATTAAGATACTGTCTTTAAATTTTCTAAACATCCCTGCTTATGGAACTTAGAAAGGAAGAGATTTACAAAATCACTTTGTCAGTGTTTGAAGCATATGTCAAAAAATGAAGTAAGAAGCAAGATATGGAATTAGCTTTGTTTTCTTTTCCAGTCCATATGTTTTCTCCATATCTTGATTTTTACGCATACCACTATGACTAAAACGGTTAATTTAAGAGCCATCTTTCTAATAATAATCTTCTCTTCCAATTTGCCCACCCTTATTTCTGCTGCTCTAATTGTAGTGAAGTTCAACTTTTTGATGTGTTTTCAGCAAAAACATTCAGTGTTTTATATCATGTTGCTGCCTCCACCTTCCTTTTGCATTGACTTTTAGCTAACGTGACCATTTTGTGGCTTTTCTGGAATTACTTAAAGCAACACACATTTTTCTGCCTTCTTAGAATACTAGCTTAATGGCATGCTAATATTTTTCAGAATGCCATCTTCTCTCTGTGGGGGGAAAAAAATTAAAATTCAGCAAAGAAGTGGTAAATTCTGTTGAAAATACTTTTGTTTGATTTTGGACATATTTGCATCTTCAGAGTTTTGTTTTCACTGTTAACCTTTTCAAATGCAGGTGTAAGGATATTAATAGATTCTCAAACACTAGCCTCTGTCTGAATAAACAGATTATTGGGATGGCAACCAGTAAAATAGCTGTGCAACAGTTCTTTAGTTTGTGGAATAGAACAAGTTACATGCTGGAAATAAATGCAAATGCATAGCCTATTTCTGCCCAGATTACTCACACACCAGTTACTGTGCTGATTCATTCTAGAGAATGATTTTCAGCATGCCAGAACTAAAGAAAAAGATGTGTTTTTTCTTCTGCAACCCATAAATTCATAACCTGATGAGAAGTGCATTTTTAAGCTGTTTTATAGAATACTTTTAGAGACTAATTCTGCTAAACAGCTAATGAGCCTCTCATTGATGCACTTGTGTCTTTTTAGCAGTTTAGGAGTGCAAAAATTCAATGTGTGCTGGTTAATTCCGATTAAATAGATAAAGATAGTTGTGAGGTATTACTAGGTAAGAAAATATCTTAAATCTGATTTTGATATAAAAAAAAGCCTTTGTCATTAAGGATGTACATTCTGTCAGTATTTTAAATATCTGTGTTAAATTTATTGTTGAATTAATCTTTGTCAATTAATATTTATTTTCTTAGAATATGTGGAAACTCATTATAAGCAAACCAGCTGAAATAAAATATGCCAGTTCACATTTAGAAACATTTTGCCAGTTCTCCTGATTACCCTGGTTTGAAAGAGGATCCTGGCCAGGTTCACCCCTCATAGTGCTTCCCTGATGTCAGTGGAGTTGGAAGAGGTAGGAGTCGTTCCACAACTTTTATGTTGCTGTTACTCAGACCTGGCTGATTCAGGCTTTCAGCACTAGTGATTCAAAATTCCCTGTTAAACTAGGGGAGGTCAACCCGCATATCCGCAGTCCTGTTGTCTGTCCTGTAAGAACAACTCACATTGCCTGTAGCTTTTCGTCTTGGCTCTTGTCTGAACAGAAGTGTCATGGCGCTTTCCCACGCATGGCGTAAGCAGGCATGGGTTCACTGAACCCGAGATCAGAGACTGAATTGTGCCAGGATGTGCCCATTTTGTGACGAGGAGTTCTGCATTTTGATACCCTGGCGGGTACATATCTAGGTATATGGCAGAGGAGAGGAGTTGTGGTATGAAGCTTTTTCTTTGTAAAAGATTATGTAGTCTGTCCCATCTGAAGTTTGACATCATTGGTTTAGTACTTTGAGTTTTGTGGGACAGGTTCAGGGAGCTGGGGCACTGGAACTAATCCCTTCTGACAAGCCCATCTTATCTGCCACATATGGAAAGTGTTTCACCAAAGAATAGATACAGTCTGAAATTTCCATTTGATTACATTTGATTGATTACACTTTCACTTGGCAATATTAGTCAATAAACGCTGCCTTGCTAGAAAAGCATCACATGCTCTAAAACAAGCAACACAAGCAAGTTTGTATCTTCACGTAATGATTTTGTGCTGTGTGAAAATGAACGGTTGCTCCCTGGAAACCTGATCGACGAGACCTGCATTACATTATGCTGGGAGAAGGGTTTTCTTATCATTTGCCTTGGTGAACATCTAGGTACTAAACTGAAAGGTGTAGGTGTGTGAGCAAGGAAGCAAGCCACATACATTGTGCACTGCATCAACCTCAGATGACCTGCGCTCAGTGACCAAGATAATTTCCTTTTTTCTTTTTTTGTTACAGTTCAAGTAATAGCTTTCTCCCAGCCTATTAGTAACCAGCAATTGCTAAAATTCAGTTAGTGTACATAACACCTGTGTTTCCTTCCATGAGTTCTATTCAACACTTGATGAAGGCTGAGATGCATCTCTGGGTGCAGTCCAGGCAGTTTACGCCTCTATTTGGTGTATAAATGTCAGGTTTTAACTATACGTTCCTGTATCTTCTCCCAGTCCCATCTATTCACATATTTATAAGGATGATTTTTAAACTTGCTTCTGACAGCAAGTAAGAATAATTGGCAAGCTGGTTCACTTTATTTTCCTTGCACCAGGACACCTTGGTCTGAAATGTTGCTGCAAGCAGAATTCTAAGCAGCGGGACTAAATGGACCTTTTTGTCTCAGAAGAGCTTCTGTGAATGAGGCGCTCTTAGCTACTGCTGAGAATTAACAGTATTTCAGCATCCTGTGATCAAAGAGGCACCAACTTGGCCGAAAAAATGCAGTAGTAGTAGCAGTAGTAGTAACCTCTTAGCCAAATGTGCTCATCAGCAGAATTTCTCTTGTGAAGAAGATAGTCAGCAGCAGCCCCTCGTAGCAAAGCACAGCACAGTGGAGCAATCAATCGCTTGCTCCCTCAGAGCAGGGCCGTGTGGCTTGCAGTGCAGGATGCGCTTGGTGAACTTCCAGGCTCTAAGCAAAAAAGCTGAAAAAGTTACGATGAGCTAAAAATTGTCCCCACCTGGACTGGGGTTTAAAAAAAAAAAGAAAATTAAAAAAAAATTCTCATGTCTGAAATGTGCATTCTTTGGAAATAAGGGAGTTGCAGATAATAAATCTATGTGTAGATAAAAAATAGTTTCATGAACATAAATGTATTTTCTAATTTGTTATACTCAATGGTTGCTCTTCAGCAATGAAAATATAAATACTTCAAAAAGCGGACAGCAGCAGGTATCTTAGTTATTTAGGATTAGATGCATCTTTCTTTCATTATTGGATTAAGATTTTTCCCCACATCTTCGTATTTATTTTGCTGTTACTTTTGTCGGATGTTCTTAAAAATTAGTTGAGTTACCCCAAATCATGTGAATTTAAAACAAACAAACAAATCCCAATCTTTTTTCTACTTTGTTAGCAAGGTAATTAATTTTCAAGAGTTTTACAGCAGTCCTGAGACCAAGCAACTTGTTCAGACAAGTATATTGCAGAGTCTTTTGGCTGCAGCAGCTGGAGTTATTAGGTAGGCAAGCCACCTGAAGTTGGGACTGGCACTGATGTATTGGTGACCCTGGTCTTCATAAAACACAAGGAGAAATCATTGATGGAGATCTGTGGTCCCATTACAGTTGTGCGTTGTTAATTGTAACTTCTGCCACACTAATTCTGCTCAGAACTTCTGCAGTGAACTAAAACTCAGGATTAATTATGTCCAAAGTTTGGTGGCTTTGGTTTGGGGTTTTTGGTTTTTGTTTTTTCAGTTCCTGATCATAGTGTCTGGTGCCTGTAAGAGTAAAGAGAAATACATAGTTACTAGCAGGGGTTTTTTTAAGGTTTTAGGTCAAAGACACCACTCTGGTACGATGAGAATTAATTTTATAGATAAATAAATAAAAAGCAATTTGCTGTGTGTTCTTGTGAGATTATCAGAGTCTTCCCAAACATTTGCCGTGTCTAAGCAGGGGGACATTCAGGAGTGTTTAAAAGTAAGTCGTTAAGGAGGATTAAGTTACAACAATTCAAATGAAATTTACCTCTAAATGGAAGCAACATATAAAGGTTTAATGCTCTTTAACTAATGCTCCAGCTGACTTCGCATCTTCAGGTTATTTTCCTTACATTTCTTTGAGGCTTTTCTTTCTTGAAATAGGAGATCTCACTGCTTAACCGTGTGGCTGCAGCTTTTAGGGTGGGCTTTTTAAGACTGCAGCCCAGTCTTGCTGCTACCCACTGATTGCTGATGGCACCAGGGTTGGCTTGCCCAAGTGCTTTTAGAATGCCTGCTTCCATAGCATTACTGTGTGTTGTCGCTAGTCCCAGAGGGGACCCAAGGTTCCCAGTTTCCCTGCTTCATGGCGCCATAACTGTGGGGTCAAAGGGCTTTTGACATTTGGGGGAGTTCGCTTATTTATTTTAGTGTGAACGTGTCTTTTTGTACTATCTAAAATCTTCTGGGTCTGTCTTTTCTCTAACACAATAATAGCACCTACTAGTTTGCGTACACTTACAGCCTTTCAAAATGTTTCCTTCCAAGCTTCTTTCAAGAGTCTTCATCCCTACCAAGATCTCTTCCAGGTGATATAAGGATGGAGAAACTGGTGTTATTGAGAACTGTATGTGGAAGGGTTTAGCAGAAGGTTGTGCTCCCCTCTTTTCTTCAGTGACAAAACACCACCGCTCTTCAGTGTTTTTGTCTGTGCTTATAACTGAAGCCATGAAAAACCAAAATAAGGACTCAATAGTCTTGATGACTATTAAGCAGGTATTCTTTATTGCAGCACCGGATGCACAGGGAATCGCTCCTCCTAATGTGCGTGCCGCACAGGATTAGTTGCATAGCGTATATAAAAGTTTTACATACCTATTCATTAATTTTCCAAGAAAAGGTTGTCTTATGACAGTGAGTTCCCGAAATTCATTTACTTACTCCCTTCCTGATTATGCATGCTCAGTGATTTGAGTCTGTAGTCTTTGGGGGTCCCCAGTGATCATTGTGGAGGGGCTTCTCAATGGTAGTTTTCCATGACCTCTGGGCCTTTCTTCCATAGATGATCATAAGTTGACTCCCTGGGTGGCAAGGCCTGGTCCTTCTGTGCTTATCTTGGGGGTCAATGTTTTATCTGAGTGTCTGCTGACTTCTTCAGAGTGACTTGACAACCCCATTCAGGATCTGTTAATGCTATTACAAAGAGATACCCTCTCGAAAGCTCCCAGACAGGTTGGCACCTGCCACTGTGAGCCACATCCCACAGCTATCAGCTATAAGCCACAGGTTGAACTTCAAAAAAATGTGTAAATCTTACATTGTGTATTGTAACCTTTCCTTTTCTAAAATGACTTCTTTTTGCCCCAGCCTCTGTGAGTACTGAGATGTCTCCCCTCAAATAGCAAGTTAATAGCAAATACTCTGCAATAATGTGGGTGCGTCTCAAGGTATGTAGTGAACATAGAGTAAACATAGCGTGGCACCAGGATGCTCTGAATAACTGAAGATTGTTAATAGAAAGAAAAAAAAATGCTCTTAATTTACCCCAGTGAAAGTAAAATGAGAACATAGCAATGTTGCTTATTGGTTTTATTCTCTTGCACTTGTTGTATGATCTGAACAATCCATCATTCTTATATCTAGCATATACGCCTCTTGCAATCTGAATTTATAGAAAAATAAGACTCTTGAATTATTGTCAGTATTTAAAACAATACATTGTTTCCCAAATGTGGGGAAACAAAAACGTTCCGAGGGAGTTAGTAAGAGAAGGCTGTCATGTGTTATACAATATTTCTTAGTGAAACCTGTGGGATATCAAATGGTTAAATATAGCACGTACTACATTGAGGAGGTCACTGTTGGCCACTGATTAACTAAGTCCAACTACAACTGTCTTCATTTACTTCATTTGAGCTAATTGTCCTAGGGCCAAAATTTTGAATATTTTTCATTAAGTAATCTGAATTATAGAAGAGGCAAATAAGTCTAGAGGTTCACCAAGTATGATTTATTTTCACATGTGTGGTGCTTAATGGTTTTTATAAATTTCAATTTGTGTTAGATAATTTATATCAACTTCGATTTACATCAATTTTCTTAGTGCACGGGTGTCTCTTTATGGTTAAGGGAATTAATAATCTGAAATTACCAGACACTCGTATTAATCAAATGTCTTATTACAAGGAGAATGACTCTTATTATCATACATACAAGACCAAAAGCAACGCTAATTGCCCTGGTTTGGTGCAATTATTTAGCAGTTATCTAGACAATGACAGTATAGGCAGGCCTTCTCCTGTGTTATACCTTCTTTATCATTCAAGTGATAATGTTCATAAAGCTGCCCTTCTTGTCGAAGCTGGGATTACTCCAGTTAGTTTTGTACTACAAATATTTTACTAATTTTAGTAACATCTACCTCTGTAAGTGTGTATCTGCATGCACACAAATCATGTACATAACATAGGGAAACGTGTTTCTACAACCTACTAAGCTAAAATTTTCTCTAATATTGTGCAATCTAAATGGAACTTTTAAAGTTAGATTGTAAATCAAAACAGAATCTAATGTATTTTATTTGTTTTCATCTTTATTTTGTGTTTCTAAGACTGTAGCACTTATCTATCATATATTTCTCCTTTTTCATCAGTAATGGTATACTACAGAAAAATAACAAATTATAGTTCAAGTTAGATAGCCTATTATATGTTTACTCCTCTAGATTAATGTTTTCCATCCCCCACGCACAGTGATTACTGCTCACTTGATTTAACTGTTTTCAGATAACAAGGCCTGGATTTTGTTGCTAAGGATGCAACTTGCATAGGTTGCCCAGCTCTCCTAAAAACAGAATAACCCAATTTTCTATAAAGGGTTCTGGTAATGCAGTAAAGCAACCATTTTCTATGTTAAAATCGACTATAAATGGAACCATTTACAGTGGTTTGCTGCATTAGCTGAACAAGTCATAACAGAAGTACTTTGACTGTCTGTAGTTACGACATACACGTATAGCCATATTATGTGCGCTGAGCGCTAATGCAGCTTGCTGTCAGGAAGAACTCACACTTACTGCCTTTCTGGTTGCTGGAAGGTTTTCCTTGAAAAAATAATCTATATGATGAGGAGGGGGGGGAAGCTTATATTTAGAGCTTTTCTTTGCTGGGTCTTATTTCAGCCAAATTTTCTGTTGCTATTTTTACTCAAAATAGTACAGCAAGGTTCTGATTATTAGCGTTTAATATATTTGTTTCATTTTTTTTTTTAACTCCTTGAATTAGAATAAATCTAAATGGCCCTGAAAACTTGAAATAAGTTTGCTGCTCATGGAAATATTAGATTAGAAACGTTGCTCTTTTACTGAAACAGAAGCAATGGGCACCAGCAACTCCTGACTGATGTTTCTCTAGCTCATCAATGTGTGTGTGTGTGTGTGTGTGTGTATATGTGTGTATATATATATACACACACACATATATATAATGTCATAGTCTCCCTGAACAACCCATTCCAATGTGTGGTTGTCCCTTGGAGTTACATAGAGCGTGTTTGCTTTTTTTCCTGAAAACTTAATACTCAGTTTAGTTGTTTGTTATTCAGCTTGGAAGCAGCTTTTTTATTACAACTCCTTACATATTTGTGCCTCATCCCTCCTCTCCTGCATCTCCTCTTTTGTAGGACAAATAAAATCAGTTCTTTCAACCTCCATACAGAGGTCACGTTTTCCAAACCTCTCTATTTTTTGGTTCTCTTCCAAACACAGTCACATTTATCCTTGTCTGCCTTGAAGCTCTGTTCCCAGTGCTGGATACAGCACATGCTCCAGGTGAGGTCAGCCAGCCTGTCTTATCCTGTCATGCCTATCCAGAAGACGGAATAAAATTTGTGTTGCCTGTTGACAAAATCCAGGTGTTACAGCATGTTTAGCTTAGTAAACTGCAATTCCTAGATTTTTTTTTTCTGTAATGTTGTCTATCTAAAATAATATTGTTTAATTTTATCTTAGTGATTTTCTTCAAATTCCTCAAGGATGATGACCTGCAGAATCCAATTTAAAGTGCCCTGATTTGTCTGAGGCACTGATGACTATGTGTTGTTTGTGCCTTCCAAATATGTTAGCTTGCACCAGTAATTTTCAAACACTAATTTTTAGATACCTTAAAACACAAGCAAACAAGCAGGGGGGAAAAAAGTGTCCCAGTGAGACGTGTCCATATGTGCCCTTCAGCCTTGCAGCTTAAGGCAAGCACTCATCTCCTTTCAAGAAGCTTTCTGGATCTAACCCATGCTCCCGGAGAGGCTGCAGGCCCCCAGTTACATTCTGTGGACCTAGATAATTATAAAGACAGTTAAAGAGACTGCCACACGATGCTCACATCAGCTTTGCTGAAGTTGTTTCTGCTTTCTAAACTACTCAAACTACTTGTTCAAAAGAACAACAAGATTGGCATGGTGTGATTCTTTCTCTGGATTTATCTATGCTTTTTAATTATTTGCATCTTAAGTGGATAGAAAACGTGCTTCAGTTTCTGTATAGGTTCAGAAGCTAGGCTTTACTTCTTTTATGTATTATTTATATTTTATTTCATATATTCTGTTATATTTACATATTGTTATTGCTATTTTTCCTTTTCTTCCTTTTTTCTTCTCTTCTTCCTTTGTCTTTCCCTAGTTCATCCTCTTGTTTCACTTAAGGTTAGATGTTTGTATTTAAATTCTCTGCGTACTTACCCTCTTCCATAATGCCTCAGGGTCCAAAGATTACTTTTATCAGTTTCATCACTTGTCAACTTTGATGTGTTTAACTTGCCTAAATAGTCTTTAACCTATTTGTTATTTTTTATGGTATTTCTTGATCCTTATTGTTAATAATAATAGTGCCTAGCATTTGTTCAAAGTTCAACTTCTTAGTAAAAGCTAGAGGAAAAAAAGGCACTTAACGTTTCAGCCTTCTATGCCATCCATTATTTGCTCACCTTGCATGGTAAGTAGTGGACCTGTACTTTCTTATATTTTTCTCTTACATCTAGGGTATTTATAGAATCTTTTCTTACTGCCTTTGTCCCCTGATAGCTGTGACTCATTTAAAGCCTGAGTCCTTCTGCTTGTGTGTCTATGCCCTTGTACTGTCCTTTTCTACTCATCATCAGCAACATGTCCTTCTTCCAACTCTTTGTACCACCTCCCTTTGATTTCCAGGTCACTGAAGAGCCCTTACTGCAGTGACCATCTGAAACAAAAGCTTCTCTCTGACACATACAAAAAACTTTATGGCTGGTTTGGGGCTAGGTACTCACCTTATGGTGGTTGTCTGGGGGATGTTTTTTGTTGCCGCAGTTGTTGACTTTGAATGTGTTCTTACAACTCTTTCTTATTTCTGGAGAACTCGGACTATTTCCCCAGCAAGATACTGCCCGGGATCATTAGACAGACCTCACCTGGTCACCAGAGGGTGGCAGTAAGTTTCTTTTCACTCTTGTGAAGTCCTTAACAGAGCTAATTACCTATCAACACAGTGTACCCCCTGAAAGGTTTTGGGCTCCCCCTGTCCTTGCATGATTTGCATGATGAAAATTAGAACACATTATGCTGAAACGTGTCTCTTCGTATTGTTCCCTTATAAAAGCACATTTGTTGAAAAAATAGATATCTTTTTGTATAGCTAATATAAATTAGTAAAGTTAACCAGCCTTGAAACTTCAACTAAAGGAACTCTAGCTTCATACAAATTATTTGTGGTGCTATTTATTCTCCTGATTTTTAGAAGATAGTGGTTGTTATTTTCTGAAAATTCAGTTCTTTTAAAATGCTTCAAACTAGGAAACTGAAGTTTTCACAGAAAACTTTGGATTCCAAACACTGGAGAATTCTGAGCTTTTTTTTTTTTGCTCCTTAGAAGTCAGCTTTGGACTCTGGTCTTTACTGAAAAGATGTATTCTAAGAAATCTTACTGATTTTTAAATAAATGTGTTGTGGTGCGAACAGACTAGTGTCTATATAAAAGCACGTATTCTGCTGTTAGGTGTTTCATCAGTTGTAAAGGTGGGGTAAGCTGTGTAAACACGAAGTAGTCTTTAGATGCCTTATACTTTTCTTTATATTAATTTTTTTTACTTTTTTTTTTAAAAGAATGCAACTAACTTTAAAAGTGATCTTGTAAAGCTTTTGGCTAAAACATGTCTTTGCTTTTAAATAGTAAGGGACAAATTATTTCTCATGTGTGTCCATGAAATTGCTGTTGATATTGCTAAGAGACCTATGAGGACTGTTTTCTGCCAACAGAGCTGTGTAAGGCACGGAGAGCAATATGGCCCTGAGTCTTTTGGGCATCCCAGTTCAAGACTGACTTGGACCAAATCCAGAGAAATCCAAGGATAAGACATTTTTGCTTTCCTATAGTGAACGTAATTTGGTAAAGACTTAAGACTTGCACTAACTTGGTCACAAAGAGATCAACTGAGCTGTGGCAATTTTCTATGTATATGCTGTTAGCCTGTAGGAAAATAATGTAATCTAGGAGCAGGTTATGAGAGGTTATCCAATCTTGTGTTTTTATGAATATATGTGCATGTGAATTATTGAAGTTGAGATGATGCATGTCAACTTATTAAGTTTTGTGAGGGAGCTGATAGTGATGGAATCAAAGCATAAAATAGTCCCTAGATCCCTCATCTGTCTCTAATGTCCTTCAATTTTCTGTATTTAAAGGGGGTAAATTGCAAATATTTTCCATATTTTGAATTTCCTTGCACCTATGTAAATCAACAATCCAGAGCTGGTTTTTTTTCTCGCAGAGAATATTTACGCCAGATGCCGTAAACGACTTTAAAATCAACAAACAAGCCTTCAAAGCTTTTATTTTCTGTTCCTGGCTTACTAAAACAGCTGTTGATTGAATTTAGAAAAGAATTGTTATTAGAGGAACCAATATCAATAAAACCCCTTATGGGAAGGGGGAGGGAGAAAGCTTAAATTGGTTAGTGGACAAGAACTGCGCCCTATCAGGCAGTGATACATTAGTCAGTAATGCTTGACGATAGACCCAGAGTGCACACAGCTAAACTGTCAACCCTTCTTGAAGGGTGGCCGCATTTGCCATGCTTCATCTGACAAAATATATTTGGCGTTTAATTTAAAGCTCTGCTCTAGTAATAGAAAAGGGCTCTTAATATTGCATTAGTGAGAAAGCACTGAGCATCCAGTTCAATAAAATAGATTTTTTTCCTACTTTACAAATAAGATGATAAAGTGGATAATGTGCCATTTACAACTTTTGTTATGTGGATAGAAAATCTACCCTAGCAAATGCTTGCTCTACGTTTCCTTTGTTAAATGAATGGAAGAGACCGAGAACTTTTCGTTATTTTAAAGATTCTTTCACAAATGTGCACAGTGAAAATTCTCCTGAGTTTTTTGGGAAGTTTTCAATTTCTTTTTCCTTAACAAGTGCTGCTAGTAATGAGAGATGGTGGGATCAGCATGTAGTTGCAGCCGGTCATTCTTCTTCTGATGCAATGGGAGGGAATGATTTTGTAGTGCGGGATAATGAGGAAGGAAGGAAGGACTTCAGTGTTGAGTACCTGTTTGCTATGAGAGGAAAGCTGTTGAAAACTGATCTGCTCTTTAACTGTGTGATAAGTCCTTGCAGTTATGTTTTGATTGCTATTTTATCATTGCAGGTTCCACCCCCAGTACATTTCCGAGCCAAAACTATTGAAGTTAGTAAGACTACTGACATCAACATGAATTGGTCTCTCATGCAAAGAGGTGGCCTATTAAATCAAGACTGAAGCACCCAGAAACTTATTTTGGTGTCACATTCATATATATAGGGAAAGGTAGTCTTATAAATTACTTTCTATCGCATGACCACACCATGCAAGAACATGCAATAACCCCAACCCCTACCAAAGAGTTGGCAAAATTATTTAAAAATTTATTTGGACAGTTTGATGACAGATCATAACATCTCTTCAAATTGTGTCTGAGTCATGTGCAGTTGTTGATTTTATGGTCTTTATGTTTAGTAGAGATAAAGGGTTTAAGATATGGTAGTATTGGTGGGTATAAACTGATGGGATGATTTATTTATAAACAAAAGGGGTATCCCCACTTTGCAGAGCATTCACATGTATGTGCTCCATGGAGATTTACTTTGATCAGAGACTTTCTTTTCTGGTGCAAAGTGGAGAGTTGCTCCCTCCCCTGTCAGGGTCTATAATCACAGCAAAGTAATGTCATGTTCTGTGAGGCTCTCTTGGAGAGGAAAAGTAAAAGACTTCTTACCTTCAGGGAAACACAAAGTACGCAGGTTTTCACACCCCTTATAAGCTCCTTTGTGCCAGGAACTGCAAAAATATTTTTGTCCTTTGATTCAGAAAGCCTTTGTCCAGACGGTGCCTTGTGTATCTATACAGGTTTTGTTACATGATAACAGGAATTGCAGCAGTACAGGATAAAACTTATGACTCTTCATATATGCAGATACTTTATACAGGCCTCAAATTCTTATTTTTAAATTCTTTTGTCTACCAGCCCTACATTTAAGCAGGGTGTACTTTTGGGGAGCACAGGTGGGGTTGTGATTTCTAATCTCATCTTTGAGACCATCTTGCCTTTATTTAAGTTTGCGTGGTCAATTTGTCATTTCTTTCCTTCTCTTGCATGCACATACATTCACACACATGTATATACCTTGTTTGGCTTCTGATCTCTTGCCTGAAATTAATTTTAGTATTATTTGTAAGAAGAGTGGAATAGACATTTTGCTTAACATTTTTAACTTCTGCTTTCCAAATAAAAAAGCTTTTCTAAGTAAAGCTTTGTGATGCAGAAACTATAGAAGCTGCTTCGTTTAGGGGACTCCTATAGGTAGGAATAACTTAGCACCTAATGTTCAAAACATAAGGGTGGAAGTCAGAAGTGGGTAGAGATGGGGAGCACATTCCCCAGAGCAAAAGTGGAAGGTGCAAATTGTATCAGGGGTGTTATACTTCCAGTTTAACAGCAATGGTTCCAAGTATTGATTATGAGGTCTACCGTTCTACTTGGAGGAGGATGGCCAGGTCTGCATGTCTTAAATAGTGTTCATCCTATTGCTTTCTTACTGTTGTCACAGGAGGGGAATAATGCTATGAGAGCTGCTGCTGACGTAAGGGCAGAGACCCATGGGTGTTAGTGGGCCTACAGTAAAGGTCACATTTATCCCTTTTCTGCATGTGCTGTGTGAAGTATGTGTCTTGCTGAAGTTATGCTCTAAGCTGAACTGAAGGGAGTGTTCTGCCAGCGCTGCGTAAGCTTCGCAATTAGAGGGAGTGTGTAACTCCAAAAGAGTGCTCTGTTATTTTCTAGACCCGGTCAGTGTTGGCTAGCTAAGCCGATGCTTTTACATCAGGAAATCGTGGCTTGTGCTTTGCTGTCCCAAACTCCAGCTAGGGTCAGTGTCACAGTTAGGTCTTGTTGGGCTTCTGTCTTTAGCTTGTTTCAGTGCGCCCCGATTTAAATGGCTGGACCTGCCCATTTATTGCAGGGTGGAATCCTGTGATTGTCCCGGTCTTAGCCCAAGTCCCTGCGGTGACTGTGATTTGGGTACCAGTAGGAGGAGGTTTTAATTGATCCGTATGATTTCAGTAACCATTGCTCTTTCCTTGGATAACTTTAACCATTGATCAGGTACACAATGTAATTGTAATTCAATAAAGGTAACAAAGTTGAGGTGTTTAAAAAAAAAAAAATAATCGGAATGTTAGAAAAAGGCTTGTTACACCTTTTAGGCTAATTACTTGCTTATTAGCTTTTTTCTTCCTGGGTTCCCTGGTTGCTGATAGTCACAGGGAATTCAATGAACTCCATGGAACTCCACGTTTTTCTCTCCCTCCTTAGAAACTGCGCTTTTATCCACCAAATGTTATAGATTTTCTCTCTTGAATTCCATATTCTGTGTTTACAAGCCAGACGCTGCAGTTCAGAATAGCTTGAGGTGTAATTTCCTAGCAAAAAACCCACCTGTGTTGTCCTTTAAAGGTTGGTAAATGGTGCTATATGAAGCTATTGACTGTTTTCCTGCCTGAATTAACATCTTGGAATCACAAAGCAAATGCATAAATATCACACAGATGGGACACATAATACTCATAAAATTATTACTGTCATACTGAGATTCCCCACAGACTCATTGGGGGAGGCAACATCCTCTGAATGCTCTCTTGCTTGCTATTTGTGGTGTAGCTGATGTATAGCAGGGTCACCAAGTTGTCCTTTCCAAAACAAGTTGCTAGGTACATCAATATGACTATACCTGGTTAAAATTTCTTTCACACTGTCTATTGATTTGCAGGCTTTTCCAATTTATGTATAGTATATTTTCAACAAAATCTGTTCACAGTTTCTTCCATGTGTTCATTCCTTTTATATTTTCCTATTATGCTACAGAAATGGTACCTCGAGGAGGTGACTGGGGTTTTTTTTATTTGTTTTATTTCTTACTACTCTTCCACTTTTTTAGTCTTTATACTTGTTATTTTTTTTAATAACCAAAACCACCCCAAAAAGCCAAGAACAAATTGACACATAAATATTTAAAATATTTTTGCTCTTCGATTGAGCAGGAAAAAATAAATAAAAGAAGAATGGAACAGAAGGAAAAAAGAACTTAGGCTGTTTTAATCATTTTAGTTCATAATGTTTTTGGGGGAAAGTGTCACTTTCAGAAAGGAATATTCTTCTTAGGAGGTTTCAGCACTAGAGCTCATTATTTTTAAAAATCGTCAGTATTTTTAAAGAAAAGTTTCAGCAGAGTCTGCCTGTGTATTTGCATGTGTGTGTGAAAGAGTAACCCTATCATCTGGATTTATAGTGCAAAATGTCTGGCACAAGTGTCAGCGTAATTTTGGGAATGGGAGAGAAAAGGATTTCTCGCTCGTTTTGTAAAGCTGAAGTGGTGTCCTGATCCGAACTGTGTTCATGACTGTCACTCAGCAAAACTGAGAGAGGAACATCTTGGGCAAGGGGCCATGTGAGATGGCAGGGGCAGCTGGGGAGGCTGAGCTTGGGGCTGGCTGACAAACTGTGCAGTAAAGAAAAGCTGTGTGCACCCCACAAAACTCAGGGGGGGGCACTACTCGGGCTGGGAAAATGGGATTAGTGCATTACATACTGGCATATAAATGTTTTCAGAGAAGCAGATGCTTTCTGTATTTGCATTCTGGATAGGGCTTTTCAGGGACCTGGTTTCTTGATAAAAAGTGTGGCTTGACGAACAGCAAATGCTCCAGTGGGGATGCAGGCTGTTTCTGGTGACCCTTGAGTGTGCTGTCGTGCAGTGGAGAAACCCCACATATGTAATTTTAAATGGAGCTACGCCAAGATGCAACCCAGCTCCTCATCCCTGAACACCCCTGCCTGAGGGGGAGTTGGGACCCCCTTGGCTCAGCTGCACCTCCTGCCTTGCAGTTGGCACTGGCCTGTGCCCCAGTGTAAGGCTGCGTCTGTGCCTTGTGGCCAGGCCAAAACCAGTTCCCAGCCCTGTTCTTCAGCAGTGTGAGTCCCAGTGGCCACAGTGTCCCCATGCCTGGGACCCTGGAGAACACGTGGCCCATTCTTGTGAGGAGGAGGCTAGAAATTTGGACTTTCTTTTGGAGTCCTCCATCATCCTGGTGCACTGCCCTCCCCCTCTGACCTCCGTGCTAAGGAATTGGGTGGCCGACTGTCCTTAAGTAGCACTGCAGACCCAAAACTCATTTAAAAGTTTGTAAGGACAAGGTGCTTGGCCATGGCATACTCGAGAGCAGACTGAGTCCCTCCGTTACTGCAGAGGACCCCAAATTCCTCATGAAGTTGTGTCCTATGTGGGTTCATGCAAGGGAGGTGGGCCCCCTAAGGCCTCTCAGCTCAGACAGATGGCGGAAGGAACGGATTTTCTAGTTGCCTGCTGCTTAATTTCCTCTCTGTTATTTCAGACCCAATTGTGCAGTTGCCTGTAGATCTAAGCATGCAGAACCTCTCCTCTTCGGTTTCTCAGGAAACGCTTTGCTTTTCTCCTTAAAGGGTGATCAGAGAGCATGTCGAGAACTGCTACCCCAAACTTCCCTGGACTTTAAAAAAACAACAAACCTGAGACATCACCGACCTCACGTTTCTCCCTCTTTGTTTGTTCAAGGGGGGATGGAGCATAAATCATAATGTGTCTTTCCTTAACCCTTTGTAGCTATTTCCAAGTGTCACTAAAGGTGATCTCGTTGTTTACAAGCCTGCTCAGTCTTGTGAGATAGTGTTATGGAGGGGTTAGTTATAAGTCTTATACCACCGGGCGAGAGAAATCAGTGTGTTTTGCAAATCCAGTGGAGTCTGAAAATGATCCAAGTGATCTGAATGTAGACCCAGTGTTAAAAGACTCCGGGCATTGATGGTATCTAGAATGAAGATTTGTTATTTAGACCCTGGTTTGCAGTTGTTTGATTTGTAGGCTTACTAACAGTGTAAGTGCTCTTCTGACCCCCAAATTCCTCAGAATGTTCGCAGTCAAAATATTCTTTGTGAAATTATTCCATCTGTGGTTGGGATGATTTCAGGCAAGTGAGCAGTATAGTCACACATTTTGAAAGATATTCTGATTCATGGCTTGTGCATTCTTGGACTTTTTTAGATGTCTCTCTTTAAATCTTTCTTATCCGTGTGTTGAGTGAAGTTGTACATAGCATGCTAACTGGATGGTGCATTAAATGGTTTGGGTGAAGCCAGGGCTCTATTCCCAGCGGTGCTGTTGTGGTACAGTGTCACCTTGAATGAGGAAATATTTCTTGGTTCGTTTGTGTCCCTTTCTACAATTTTCCCTTGCAAAGTTGACCTGCAGGTTGTCTGAGACTTTGCTGCTGCTTTTCGAGGTTCTGGTGCACCAGCTCAGCCAGTGATGCTATGGTATGTGAATATGGGGAATTCTCTAATTCCGCTTTTATGTTCTGAAAGAAACACATTTGTTGACCCTTCACTGAAGCACCCAGTAGAGGATTTGATCAAGGCACTTGGTTGCACAGTACCAGCCTTGGTTTGGCAATGCTAGAACAGATGTGGTATACTGTTTCTTCACCATAGAGTTAACTGTGGTAATAAAAATTGTTTATTTCCCATAACTGGAATCTATTTTTAAAGCCAGGTACAAAACAGACTTTTCCCATTTGCAGGACAGATTGCTATTACAAATAATTTGTAAGTGGATTAAAGCACATTGATGCTTTCTAACGCACTTTTGGATGGGGCAGTAGAGTGAGAATTAAGTCTGTTGAACCATTTATTCCAGTAACACTGAAATGCTTTTTTCCTTTTTTAAACCAAAACATTGTCAAACATTCTCTCCTTTCACAAAGCATTTATACCAAGAGTGTCAAAATGAAAAATTTCTGTTCCACCAAAACCAGCCTATTTTTACAGAAAATTTGGTTTTAAAGAAACTGTTTTCCAGCAGAATAAATGTCCTGTGGTAGAGTTTTCTTGAGTTCTTAAATATGCCTGAATTCTATTATGTTTTTTACTCAAGTTGCCCACACGACCAGGTCCCTGCATAGTGGTGCAGCTGAGCCGGTGAGGCGATCTTTCTCTCAGCCATGGCTGGTCCTCTGCAGCTTTCCTGTGACTGCCACAGGAGCCCAGAGAAGGGACAGGATTTGTCCCACAGTTCATGCAGAAATGTTTCAGAGGAACAGGACATAAACTCTGTCATATTGTTTGAAAGTGGTTAGTTGAAGTGTTACCTTATAGGATGATTCCCCTGTCACTGGAGTTTGGCTACTTCCAGTTCAGATTTTTGGGGAGGCATAGCCTTTAGCGGTCTGCAGAGCATCAGTGTTCATAGTGAAGTGCGATGTAATTGATGGTTTGGGACTGACGAGAAATATGGTGATGGATTTTAAGTGACAATGAATAGCAAGGTGTCCTAAAGCAAACAAAGGGCAGGCTGTTTTAGCTGAAAGTTAACTCACAGTGATTTCATCTCTTGGATGTTGTGCCTCACTTTTTTAATTTGTAGAGGCTCCAAGTAAAAGCAAATGGGAGGCTGTGGCTTAAGAAGTGGATTTTAATCAGCTATCCAGCTGGAGACAGCCTGTCACGGAACATGTGAAATTTTTTATCTGGACTGTTAATCTTCCTTTTGAGCAGTAAGAACATTTCAACAGGTCCAGTCAAAATGAGATTATATGAAAAGTTGATTATGCTTTCAGCAGTGAGACTTGCACCAGAGGTAGTCTAAAAGATCTTGGTTTTCCCATGGCTTGCAAAACTGAAAGTCTTCAAGAAGCAGACTGAAGACAAATGAACTGCCAGAAATGTAAATATCAGGATAGAGGGGCAGAACCACAACTAATATAAATCTATCTAAGCTTTATTGATTTTTTTTTTTTTTTTTTTTTTTCCTCCCAGCTGATGATGTGGACCAATATATTTAACATCCATTAGTGGTATATTTAAACAAAACTAAATAAAAGCTCAGAAACATGATTACAGTTTCTAAAATTTCAGACCCCTCAGCACTTTCTTATTTTTACGCATTTGATGCACCTCTGTTTTATTAATGCCTTTCCTGTGGCATTTTAATACACTTCAGGGTACTGTTGAAGAAGACGACAGCTGCCTTTTCAAAGTATTCAAGAAAGTCTGAACAGATGCAAGACTTCACAATGCTGCATATAACTGCAAACAGCATCCCTCAAAGGTTCAGGTTTCTCGTAAGTGTTATGGTATTTGCTAACACTGAAATGATTTCTCTTCTTTCTTAAACTAACTAAAGTTCACCTGTCTGCACAGCAATGGCTGACAGCAAAGGTTAGATAGCCCTTTCTCTTTATATCAGCTTAAATGTTGAACGATGCTTTTTGTGCTATTACCCAGAATACGTACCTCTGACACAGCCATGATCAACAAACTGGAGTGAATGTTAGCACTATAATTTTCAGTTCTAGTTGAACTACAGTTTTGAAACTGGTCCATAAATTTAGCTACCAAATTCATGCTTAGGCACACAAATAAGGGTGACCTGATGTTCAGGATAGGAAGACCTGACTGAAAATCAGTTTTCCCATATATTGTACAATTTATGAATTTTGATTGGCATTGTGAAGTAACTTAATCAATGCCTTTGCGTATATGGAGTTAGTCATATACTGTTAGGCATAACTAGGAGGGTGAGTTATGGTTCTTTCAACTCAGTCTCATTAAACTCTGGTTTTCATCAGAGAAGGATATCAGGAAAAATGGTCTGGATGCAGCCTATGAAAAAGCTGTTTTTTCTACTCTCTAGCATGAGGCTTTTCAGACTGAAAAAAATCTGCAAAAGGAAAAAAGAAACTACTAGGTACTAGTTTGCTAGCTTAAGGAATACCAAAAGTGAAAAGGGAGCAGAATGAATGGCAATAACGGACACGTTAAAGAATAAGAAAAGGGAATTCTTTTATAGCTGGAGGGGTAACTTAGCTACAGGGCCACCTGAGGATGAAGGAACTATGTGCAGAAAAAAACTGTGGATTGGAGAAGAAACCATGCATGGAACAAAGATGCTTGGACTACCAAGATAAGTTTGCTCTGAGTGCAAAAGCCAGTCAGGACTGGCAAAAAAATTGAGGCAGAGAACTGAAAGCAGATTTTATTTTATTCCCACTATATCCATATATTTCCTGTACTGTTTATAGCAGTAACTAGATTTTTGGAAAATTTGCAGTCTTTGCATCAGTTTGTGTCAAATATTATGTGCTTCCAAATAGGAGAACTGTAAACCCAGACTGCCAGCAGATCTGCCTGTTTGAGGAAAAAATATGTTTAGATAACAAGGTGGATCTGGGGTTCAGCAGAGGTCCTGAAGTTCTGACAGATGGGATTTCAGGTACAGTTTCCAAACCCCTCAAAAGATTAAGATTTATGCTCATAAAATGAACCAGAGAAATGGAGGTAGTGCTGTAGGAGACATAGGGACACACAGACCCAGGGGATGAGCTTCAGCTACAGAGTGTGCGTTTGGCTGCGTCACCCATCAGAAAGTTATATGGAAGTGTTCAGACATGAGTACCAGGGCAAGAATGGTCAACTTCGGCTTTTAAAATTGTTTTTGCACTTAATAGTAACCTATTTGTAACTCTTCAAGTCATGAGTTATTCAGATGTTATCAAATGAATGTCAGTAAGATCCCCATACAGTTCTGAGGTATGTTTTTGTAAAATATATAGAAATTCTTGAGGTTACACTTGGCAGATGCTGTGCCTCATGGAAGACTCAGCAAAGCTGAGCCGTGTAATTCACGCAAGCAAATGTCTATTTGTTGCCCTGGTTTCTTCAGAGACTCGCTGTAGGTTTCATAGTATAATTTAGTGGCCGATTAATTTTGTCCATTACACAAGTACTTTTGTTTATATAATATCTTTTACATAATTAATATGTAGTTTAATAATTTAAGGTTAATTTGTGAAGATTAAAATATTAAAATCAACTAATTACTGTACACAACGTATTTCTGTACTACTATGCTTCAAGCATGTGTTCAGTTACCAATATATTTATTTAAAAGCAATGAGTACATATTCATGTATGATAGGCAAATAACTAAAATTATAACCACGAACATTGCCATTTATTGCAGGCACTTTATGGGCTTTCCCATTTCCCTCTTTCCTCCCTTCCCTGGAGGGGAATTCTCTGCGAGTACTTCTCTGCTTGGAGAAGTTGACCATCATGGCACAATAAGTTCCCAGAATAAATTCCTACTTGAATTTCGGTGCATTAATAATATTATTTTGCAGTTGTTGACTCACAAGGCAGTTGTTGTCTTGAAATGACATTGCTTTACTTATGAAAATTTACCCACATGGGTGAAAAGTTCTGATACAGCTGAAGTTATTTTGGAAGTGCATCTCCTCTGGAGACAACTTGTATGGAGTACCTACGTTGTGTTAGTTGCTGTGGAAAGCAGCAGTTACCAGGATGAGTGGTTTCAAGGCAGTATCTTTTGGAAGTAGAGCACCAAATTGTCATTGTGCTTGGTTTTGTTTTGTACCATTGTGCAATGAGGGACAGAGCATTGGCAGCAATACTGTATTGCCACTGTAATTGTTATAGACTGGAAGTCTTGCTCCAAAAAAAGAGAAAAACCTATTTTCTCAGGTTCTTGTATTGTCTGTGTAGCTACCTACCTACTTACAATACCTATCCCCCTCGTTAATCTAGAATCTCCAATACCTTGATCGGCAGCAACTATATTGTTAAACCCTAAATATCCTGATTTTTCAGTACACATTGATTTCTCACTTACTGTGGCAGAATCACAGCAGTTAAAGTGTAAATGGCAAACAGAAGTGGGCAAATGCTCCAAAACACCACTGGGGACTATTCCACTCAGTTCTGAATAGCTCTTCACTTTGAACTTGTTTAATAATGGGTTTGTTTCCTTCTACGTACTTAAATAGCTTTTTGTTTGTATAGTTATTTGATGGCTTGTCTTCATTCAAATACTTGTTGAAGGTTGTTTGTTCATTCACTCAGCCATTCGCTGCTATTCACGCACAAATTAGAAACATGCTTTTTATGAAATCTCACTCATTTTCTCAAAGGATAAAACCAGGATTGCATATACTGTGTAGTGTTCTCCTTAAAAAGCATGTTTTCCTGATTTCCTCATGTTCAGAAAAAATCCTTAGAAAGGAAAGGTCTCATCAGAACTTTAATCTGGGCCACTTCTCATGAACAGCCTTGGGAAATACTGGTTGTTCTGTAAACCCCTGGGGGAAGCCTGAAAGCCTGTAGACCGATCAGTGTTTGTAGGCTCCAGGGCTGTAATTTGCTGAGCTGGGCAGTTTAGTTCTCTGCTACCTTGCATTGCATGAAGTCTTTTATGTGATAGCAAAGCCTGGGTGAAGCATTGCCGGGGCAATTTCCCAGTAAATTACTTCACAAGGTTCAGGGCATGGGAGAACCAGGCCTCTGCTTTGTATTTGTTTCTCACTAATTGCTTTTTTAACACAACGTTGTTTTCAGTTCTCAATTTGTCTGTCCTTTATATTGGCTAATTTGCCATTTTTCTTCCTGTTCTTCCACTGCAGAAAAGAAGCAAGCTATTCACCAACGTGTGACCACAGACATGCCGTTGGCTTGCTGCAAAACAAAATGTTATGTTAAAACAAGGGATGTCTGTGGTGACTATCATGTATCTTTATCTTCAAAGTACATCACGGACTAAGCAGTGCTGCTGCCACTGCCTGCTATGTTATTAATGCTGCTCTAATTAGGCCAATCAGTTTTAATTAGTATACTGTCATGTAACAATCTCATAAAATACTTTGTGTAAGAAAATTGATCTGGCTCTAATGCTAATTAGTTTGCTAGACTCCCTACCTTATAAATGGGAATTGATTGCTTCCCTTCAACCCCCCCTTCTTTCCTTTTCAGTAATTCTCCCATAAACTCTGTAGTCTCTTCTTTTTTCTTTTGTGATTTTTTTTTTTTTTTTTTTAGTGTCCCTGTGTCTCCCTCAATTAATTCTGCCCACAACCCCGTCTCTAGTACAACCTGAAAAGAATGGGGCTTTATCACTTGTCAGAGAGAACCTTCCTCAGTTAAATTTTTTCCTCTCAGGAATTTGCCAGATCAGAGACCCATAATCTTAAGGACTGTCTCAGAACTAAAGCTGACGGGGTTAGGCCCAGGTCAGCCCACTCGTAAATCAAAGCCAGTAAGGAGCTAAGGCTGTGGCTGGAATCTTAGATTTATAAAGACAGTAGCATTAACATTACAAAAGAAGTATTTTATTTGCTTTCACATGGGATTTGTTTACTGCTAGTAAACTGCAGAAGAATGAAACGATAAGGTTAATAAATGGGAGAGCAAGCAACAGATAAATCAAGTACTCCTTGCTGCTCTTAAAAGCTCTTTAAAATTGGGATTAATTTGGTTAATGGTGAACATAGCAATAATGGGTAAAAAGTCTGAAAATTCTGGCTATGTAAATTTACAGCATTGTTCCGTTTTGGTTTTGCTGTCTGGCTTTTAGTATAAAGTAAATTAGCAGGCAGAGACAAAGCTGACTGCTAAAATGTTGCCCTGTTTTGTTCTGTCTTTCAATAATAATGAAAATAATCTCTTTGGGATACTTACAGGGAAAAAAAAAATCCCCAAAAGTTTAAATGAAAATTTAATATTTAATTTTCCTTTATATTATGTTGATGTGTTGGCTAAAACTGGTATGGAGTTATGTGCCAAAGTGTATCTAGGTATCATGAATAATAACATATCTGGAATTGATGTAAGCAGTCTGATGTGCCACGTTGGTTTTCGTATGGGGGTTCATGCCTGGATGTCTCCAGGCGCTTCTCTTGTTATCAGGTATCTCCGTGCTGGGAATGGTATTTATGACTTGACTTAACGTTACCATCTGAAAATTACACAGCAGGTGCCATGCACGTGAGTGCAGGAAAGATGTCTTTGCAGTGTCCCGAGTGCATGCATATTGTTCTTTGCTTGCTTTTGCTAAGAGTATGATGAATTTGAAGTTTGTATTTGCAAAAGCAATTATCTTAAGCTTGGCTACATGATTACATTATATCTGTATGTAGATAATTCTGTCTCCAAAGGAAATTTTTGGTGCATTAGGCACTCACACCTGCATGGTTCATGGCTTTTCCTGGTCAGTTCTATAACCATTTCTGCTTTTGCGGTACAGATGATGGGAATGAAGCAGGAGAAGACTCTCTGGCTGAGCGATCCGTCATTGTTTTTGCTTACAGTGACATTTGTCATGTTCAAAGGTGAAGTTTTCCTCCTACTTCTTAATGAAATAAAAATCTAAAGGCTGATATAATTTGATGAATGTGTACATGTCAGAGAAATACTTCGAGACATCATGTATGATGTCAAATTATGGTTTTGTGAAATTTATTAATTTAGGGAATATATACTTTCTTAGTCTTCAATTAATTCTCGGTTCAATAAAAGGATTTTTGTTCCTTATTTTTCTTTAACCTGCAGCTACCTGCTAAGAAATATTGCTGCTCCTTTTAGCCCTTTGAAAGTAATATCAAATATAAGTGTATGTATGAATGTGTGTTTCCTTACCTGGGCTCCTGAAACACATTCAGCCATTTAACAAGAAGGAATTCTTAATTTACTTTTACTAGAGATACTTCTAAAATGTGTACTCACCAACAGCTGAAAATAAAAGAGCTATTTGAACTTGGCTAAAATCAATTTTTATAATTTGTAACAACAGACTGACTGGGCCAATGACAATATTTCTTTGATAATTGCTATCTCATCAGCACCATATTTCTTTTCAAGTTCCAGGAAAGTTGCTGAAGGAGCAATCTGGAAAAACCCTTGTTAGCATGAAATGTCCAAAACAGTTGTTACTAAGTTGATTTGATTACATCAAGATCTTGATTTCCCATCCATCAGGACACATCTGCATTTCCTACAGAATCTCATTATGAATTCCCAGCACATTCCTCCTCTGGATATTCAAATCCCTCTAAAGGGAGATGCTGAAAATACACTGGCTTATATCAGTCTGAAAATTATGCAATGACATTAGGGACAAGAGATATAACGTCTCTAGTTGTAAAAGGGCAGGGCCATACTGAGAATTTCCCTATTCATTGCAGTTTGGGATTAAAGTTTACCGCACCTGGTTTGTCTAGCACGAAAAACTTGACTTCTGTAACCAAAGGCTGACCAGAAATCTCTGGGTACTGGAAAATTTACCTAAACACACAGACACATACATGAAACTTCTAATTATATCCAGCTTCTAATTTTAACCTTGTCAAAATATTGACATAAGTGAAGTCTTGGCCCCTTGAAAAAAAATGTAATTTTAAACCTTTGAAAATTGGTTACATTAAGGTCATTGCTGCTGGTGGTAGATCTTAGACCATAGTACTGCAGAAGTATAGATGCTGGTAGTCATTTATCCAGGTGTTGGCGGAGGTAACTGCGTATCTTCTCCTCACATGTTTACCTGTTCACTGCTTCCCGTCCCGAACCCCATCACACAGGGTTGCTGCATGCTCTCCAACACCTGACATGGTTCATCCTGGAGGTGTTCCAGTGTTGTGAGATATGACCAAGAAAGGTCAGGTTTTGTCAACTATTGCTAAACATAACTCTCTTATCTGTATAAAAGAAAAAGTGTAAAGCTTGGGCACCACTGGGAGGTGACTGTCAGCAAATTTTGATTTTTTTTTTTTGACCACAGGATATCATTAAAACTATTTTCCCTGCTGTGCCATATGAGGCTTAATTAAATATTTGTTCAAACAGTCTGAGTTTTCCCCAAATGAAAGGATGTGGTAGGAATATATTAGTATAATTTGGATACATGGATACATGAACCTCTGAAATTCTCCAGTTTTCAGGAGTAAAAAATTGGCTTTTTGAAGGCATTTTCATCAGGGCCTGCACTGAGATCACAGATGTCAGCAGAGCACACCTGGATTGCATGGAAGTTGTCATAAGCGTGTGCGCTCTGCTGCTGGTACATATTTCTCTACTGGGGTTGCACCCACACTAACATTTGGGCAACTTCTGAATTCTGGTTTGGAGCTCTGCTCTATGTCACAGGCCTATCTCCCATCATGGGGGAAGAAGATTGTTCTCTTAATGGCCTTGCACTCCATGTCATCTTCCAGCCTGTTTTCCTTGTGTGACCCTGTACTGTCACTAACAAAACTGTTTCCAGAGGTACGCTGGTGTACCACCTAGTGTAGGAGTAAATCCATGGATTCATGTCAGCTCTCACACAAACAATAGGGAGCAAAGATAGAAAGTACTGGAAGAAGGAAAGGGTAGTCTCCAATCTACAGATGCATATATATATATACACACACACTTATAAAATATACGTATATGCTCACATTTATTTTAATGAAAGCAGATCAGGAGGGGGCAGGAACTTTTTTTAATAGAAAAAAATACTGTGCTATTACTCTGAATTTTAAGATGATCAGAATTTGTGAGGTTTTTTGTTAGTGGCTGAATATTCTAAGTTGCACAAGGGTGTGATTTTTCCCAAGTATTTTATTTGAAAATGTGTCTCATAGCAAAACTACCTACTCAGTTGGAATGATGGACAGTTTTGGGGTTTGTTTCTTTAAAATAGCTTGTTCACTAAGACCCTTTTAAAATAAGGAATGAGCTCATGAAGACGCAAAATGGAGATTTTATTGATCTAAAGCATGTTTGCCCAGAATAGGAGAGAAGAAAAAAAAAAAAAGAAAAGGAAAAGAAAACCAAAAGAAGAAAAAACTTGGGCTGATGTTCAACAATGCTGATGACGTGACAAAGACGCGGTGTCTGACTCTTTGAATATAGGTGTTAGGTTGAGGAGGATGCTAAATTCCATTAGTTTGAAAATAACCTGAATGTCATGTGCCTGAAGCTCACTTTAGCTCCAGATTGAGTGCTGATAGTATTTTCTATATATACTCTCCAATATCTATCTAATCTTTCTATCAAATGGATTTAGCAAAAAATTCCACTGGCAGCTGGCAAAAAATGTCATATCTCCTGATGGCAATGTCATTAAAGGGTCATATTTAGAGTTATGATACAGCTGTGAACTATGACTTTATCAAAGCGTGAAAGGGCTTGTGCAGAATCTTAAACAACAGAACAGCTGAGCACAAATGAATTTGCTGTCTTTGTGATGTCTGGCTGGGTCATCACTGATGTAATAATTCTACCATTCAATGAAATATGTATAAGTTTTGAGATCAAACAGAGGACCAGAGCAAAGCAGAACAATTCATCGATAGGTATTCATGTTGGTCCTTGGCATACGTAAATGCTGGGGGGAAAGGGGCAGAGGGTATTCTATACCGTAGAGCTGATGCGCTGCCTGGGGGCTGAATCCATCAGCTGCTCTTATCAGCCCGAATCCCTCTGCTGCCTGTGCCAGGATGCCAAACGTGCCCAGAAAAGGGATGCGAATGTCAATTTTATAAAAGAAAGAAGAGACAAAAGAAAACTAGTTTAGAACCTGCATTTGAACAAATGGGAATAAGGCGACTGCTTCATTTTTTAAGGGAAAGTAGGTTGTTGTTTCCCCATATGCAGGAGGGAGCAGAGTTGCTCAAAATGGAGAGCAGTTTACAGAAGAAAGGGATTGAATTGCTGCTTTGGCAAGTGCAAAACATTGGTATTGCTCCTGCGGTGGGGAGGCCAGGGAGCAAGCGCATTGCTCTGCTCTGTTGCTGATTGTATTTCATCCTTTCTTCAACAAGGACGAATTGCTGTTTGGAGCAATATCAGTAGTTGTTCTAGCTGGCACGTAAAATGTCTTTGCTTTTTTCAGTTTTGATTCACGATGAGCTAGGTTAGAGATAATGCTGATAAAGGTCTTGCAAAAAGAAAAACGGAAACTTTGGAGGCAGTTTGAGTCCATCTCTTGCTGGGAAGTGAGCTCCAAGCTTTGGGGCAGTTGCACTGCACAGATGGCATTTTCCATCTGAAATCACCTACTGTGGAGGCAAGGATCTGGGGACATGTTCTGTAGCTTCCAGCTTGTGCCTGAAATCAGTTAATCTCTTTTCTTGGTTTCCCAGAGCACCAAGAATTTATATTTAGTAAGTGTGGACAGACACTGATTTAACAAGAGAGAGAATCTTAGGTTGTAAGTCTGCGCTGCAGAAAATCTTTTTAATGGTTTTGGCGTAAGTTGTTTCCTTCCTCTGGCTGCATATTCTGGTCTCTAGGATTCAACGTGCCCCCGTGTCAGTCGAGTTAACTTCTTGTGGGCTGTCCTATTAAATATGTTAAGAAAATGATCTTTGATCCAAACAAAAAAATCCTGCCTAAAGAGTTGTTTTTCAGCCTGGGTCATTTAATTAACCTGATTTAAAGCAGGACATAGCAGTACATGTCAAGGGGTGATACAGTGCTGTATAGGGAACAAGTAGTCATGGCAAATTAGTCTTAATTAAAGTTAATTAAGGCTTAAAACTAGTCTTATTACTACAGCTACTATGTTATGAAACTTTACTCTCAAATGTCACACTTCTAAACAGCTGAAAAAGGTCTTGTGTAACAATGGGGGTTTGTATAGGTAATTGTATTGCTTCATAAAGATGCAATACTGTTGTTTGAAGAGGTAATTCAGAAATGATCCTTAGTGCAAAATGAAACTACTAATATATTTTGGCTTGCTTGAGTCACCCACAGTTTAACACAAGCTGATCCAATTGACAGATATTCTTGACTGACAACTGGCAACGAAGAGCTGTTTTCACTCCAGCATGGGATCCATTAAACCACTTTTGTATGATAGTGGCAGTGGAGAAACCAGATCATCGGCAGTTTCTGTAACTTTGACCATGAACCGACTAAAGATGACTTCACTCTCGAGTCCAGCGTCCTCCATGAACACTCAGCTCACTCAGTGTAAGGAAAGACAGCAACCTTGCTGGTACAGCTCAGTGTACCTTGGACCAACAGCATCCTCTTACTGTGTTCAGAATTCTCTCCAAGTCTATAATGAGACAAAGAAAGTGAGCAGAGTGGCGTTTATTCCTCCATGCTTGCATAATTTACTCTCGTTCAGCATGCTCTTTTTGTATTTATATCTCTTTCATTGTTTCCATTCTGAGTTTATTCCGTTCAATCTTTTATTTAATCAGGTACACTAATCCTTGGAGGTTTTTCTTTTTATACCAAGGTAACCTCACTCACATTGCAATCAATTTTCACTGAATTTGGCATTTGTTGAATGTTAAAAGTAAAGACTACTATGATCGTAATATAATTATTTAATATTTTAGCTAAAAAATCAGATGTCACCTTTGCCATTATATTTAGGGCAGGGATGCATAACCAATAGTTAACTGGATTCCTGTACGTTTGCATTTCACAATAGGGAAAAAATAACAAAAGTTCCATATATATTGTACAGCTCTTCCCCTGTAAACCTCATGCAGATAAAATTTGAATATTTGTATGCAGGCCTTCTGCCTGTCACTTTTCCCAAAATGATAAATACCCAGAGTAGCAGCAATAAAATGCCAAAGTTATAAAGGACATTATTCTTATGAAGACATGTGTTTGGAAGAGTAGAATAAATTGTGTCCTTGTGGTTATAATTGGAAAAAGAGACTGCATCTATTATTACTTTAAAATAACATCTTTGTCGTAATATTTGCTAGACAATCTGGGGGTTTGCTGCCTAGTAAGATTGAGTATTAAAAGCAATTCTGTTATCAGAGAAGTTATTTCTTACTAGTCTATGTTTTCAGTTGGTCAATGCCAGAATGTGAGATATGTATACAAAACCATTCCTATGTACAATGATATACATACCTATATAGGAAGAGAGGAAAAGAGAGAGTGCCTAGTCTAAAACATATGTGCCTCAGAGGCTCACATCCCCTCCAGCTGCATTATGATGAGGATTACAAGCCTTTTGACATGGCCTCACAACTTTTCTGACATCTAAATGTGGCACCGCTTTGGTGCTTTGCTTATGGCCATCGTTAGACATGAAAGCAGTCCTCTGTGCTTCACGGGTGTCGTCCTCCCACCCCCATTATTTCTTTGAATTGTGGTAAGCCCCTTGCTGAAATACAGGTATATGCACTTTAATTTCTTTTATATATTCTTTTCTAGGCAGTCTTGTAAAAATGAGTCTCAAAGCTGCGTACTATGCCTGGGAAGGGATCCTGCTGCAGATGGTCAGTATTTAAGGCCAGGGAGATCGCTCCAGATTTTACAATAAACTTGATATGCATGAACATCCAAGCGTAACTTATGCCCTTCCCCAGATTCAGTGCAGTGACAGCAGGGAATGAGCTGGTCCCTTTGGTTGCAGACCAGTTGTGAATATGGATCCTCTCAACAGATCAGATAAAGCTGGTAGTTTCTTGTGTCAACTCTCTCAAGCTTGAGCAAAAGCTTAAACATCCTGTTGTTGACCTAGTAATGCTTATCTCTTTCCCTCATGAGGGAGATCCCCCATTATTAAAGTGTTTGCTTCACTTTATTTTTGCCTGTGTTTTTTTCCCCAGCTTTAGATTTATGAGCCATTGTAAGCTTTTCTGACTGCTTCTGAAAAGGCTTCATGCCTGCTTGTGCTCACAGCATCCAAGAAATCACTCATTTCACAATGTTCATGTCTTTCACTAGATGGATATTCTTCATTTTTTTTGTACATCCCTTGCACTTCACTGCAGTAATTTGAAGGATTTTGCATACCAGTCTCAAACAAGAGGAATATATTTTTGTTGTTGTTTTGAAATGTGGATTCAGTAAGTTCTGGTCCTCTTTTGTTTGTCACCACAGCACGAAAAACAATGAAAGGCACCTGCACATTAAAATGAAGGCTAATTTTCAGGTTCTATTTTTTGGAATAGTTGATATTTGCCTTGAGGAAGAAGAACGGACAAACTGACCTAATGATGTCCCTTCCAGCTCTATTTTCTGCGCTTCTGTGATTAGCTGAATGTTCATGGGGAAAAATAAATGTAATTGTTATATCAGATGCTTGGCATTCAGCAATTCTTTTTTTTTTTTCCTCCCCAATTTGTTGCAGTTTAGCTGAATGACTTGCGTTGGGTTTCATGTTGAGGATCTTTCCTTGAATGTAAGCTGTGGTTGTGAGGCATTGGTGTTTCAGCAAAGCTAGATGATAGTTACAAACAGATGCATTTAAATTATCACTTATCAACAACAACGGCAAAAACAGAGCAGATATTCATCTTTTCCCTTGGTTTCTTCTCTGTCTAAATTTGGGAAGACCACAGCCTTTCCTGTGTCAATCTGTCTCTTTATATGGGAGATGGGAGACCCCCAGAGAGAGATGAATCTCGGAAGACTCTTAACTATTTAATTTGTTCTGATCTCTAAGTTAGTAGCCAGATAGCATTAGCTTGCTTTTTTCTTTGAAGCGGACTCATTATGGTTATTCTCTTCAGTCTCTTGGGTGGGACTCGATTGCTGAACTTGGTGCATCTTTTCTCTAGGAAAATGACATCTGCAATGGTGGGTGAAGGACCCACCCAGCCATTTCCTGTCCCCACCAATGACCTGTGCCAGGTGCCTGGGGAGAGGATGCAAGAAATGCATGACATCTTTTCCCTGACATCTCTCTCCCCATTTCCCCTAGTCAACAGAAATGATTATTACATGCCCATTTTCTTTCAACAAGCCATGGTAAAAGTTATAGCAGATGTTTGTGTTTGTTGCATCTGTATTTATGACGATGTTGCAAACACCCCCTTAAGATAATGGGTTTTTGATTTCTGGCTGCAATCCTTGTGGATGTTAGTTTGGTAGCATAAGTGCCAGAGCTTGGCGTAACAAAACATTAGAGGTCATCTATCTTGGCCCCCAGTTGCACTAGATTTTCTGCTATATGCCCTTTGGGCATGGGGATTTTAGGGAACTCTTTTTGAAAAAAGATTCTTGAGGGGGTCTGCACCATTTCTATTAACAGACTTCTCTGCATCTCACTGTTATAAATTGCTTGATGCTGACAGTTTTCTTTTTTTTTTTTTTTTTTTTTTTTTTTTTTTCCTTCTCCCTGTGGCTTTGACTTCATCCGATTTGTCTTCATTGCAACCCTTTCCTTTTTCAGTGCTTACCGGTAAACAGCTGTTATATAACACAACAGGTTATCACGCTGGTTCACTTTATTTTCAGTTTTCTCCTAAATTATCTTTTCAAGCTCTTGTTAATTGCACATTGGGCTTCTGGACTTTTCACCGACTTCAAGTCTCCTGTGTGGAAGGACCCAGAATTTGATGTAGTGTCTTACACCTGGGTTCATCAGTGTCCCCTAAAGAGCCCAGGAGTGCTGTACATTCACAAACAGAAGTGGGGTGCTTAGGGCTTATCCAGAGTGCAAGTGTCTTCCTAAACAGCTGAGTTGTGTGGGGTAGGAAGGTCCTATTTCTTTTCTCTTTGTTTTAATAACTGCTTAATTGAAAACCTATTTTAAATTTGTTCTCTACTACTGCCCTAGATTTTTTTTTAAGCAAATCTACCTTACTTGTGCCCTATATATTAATTTTCTTTCAAATTTACCTTCTAAATAAGTATATCAATATATTTGACAAACATATTTTCAGGATGCATGCATACAATTTTTTTTTTCCAGTTACAAGTACTGCCCTAGTTTTCAGAATCACCTGCAGATGTAATTAATGTGATTTTTGCACTCTTTCCATGTCCTTCAAGTGACATTATAAAGCTGTTTCTGCAGGAAATCAGTGAATACATTCTTGTAACTTGATTTCTTACTGTTTTACAGTTACTTTTCACTTAAGCTTTATAGGGCAGTTTTCAGTTTTGGACTTAAGCTGGTTTGCAATAGCCTTTCAGTAAAGGTTCTGTGATGCATTAATGAGGGGGAGGGTAATTATATCCTCTTGGCTTTTTTTTCCAGCTAGTGTCATCATTCCTTCACCAGGTCCTCCCTATTCTGCTTAGTTCCTACATCTCTGATCTGTGCAGATCTTGACGCGCGTGTCTGTGGTCGGCTGTAAGGTGAAAGAAAAAGAGGAAGAAAAGGAACATCTGGTTAAGATGTGACAGCGCTAAGTTCTGGCATATCCATGAGGGTAATCCATGAGGGTAATGACCTTGTGAAGGTTGTCTGGGGTTTTCTTATTTGGGACCGGGTGATGCGTCTAGGTGATTGATACTAAATGAGCCAGTAAGGTACTGTTCTTTCAGTGAGACTTTGCAAGCTTTATTAATCCTGTTTTTAGAGACAGAATTTTCTAAATCTTCCAGGCCATATGTTAAGCTTACAGCCTCATTTGTTATCACTCGACAACAGGTCTGCTTAATATTCTTTTACTTTGTGGTACATATGTGAAAACTGCTATTGCTGGAAAGAGGAGATGGTGCTTTACGCCAACAGTGCCTCACTTTGTTTTAATAGGAGGTCTCTAACTACTGTGAAGTGATCAGCACATGAGGAAGTTTGCACTTGCAATCCTGGATTCATGACATATAAAGAAAAGGTTTTCCTCTGCGCGCAGATTTACCAGGAGGGAATTTATTTTGTTTGGTGGCCAGAGTTGTATTATATTGCTACTAAGGAGAAGCTACTGAATCGTATGTTTCTGAGATTTTTGTAATTTGATTAAACTTATGTCACAATTAAAGAAATCTGCCAGGTTTTTTTGCAGCTTTTACACTAATGTTTGTGAGATGTGTTTTCCCAGTCTGTTATTGAATCGCCTTTTTACATAAATGTAGCTCCCAGGTGTGCTTTTAATTGCATTTTATTTACTAAGTTCCAGAATTATCATTTTGCTTTCATCAACACGTATGGGTAATTTACTGCATGCAAACTAAATTCGTTAAGATCAAAGCACTAACTGCGGTGCTTGTTCCATGCCTTCATTTCTATGTCAGTTAAAACCTTTAGGTTGAATGTATGTTGACATACCTTCTGAGTGTATCTTCTGGAGGAAAATTATGTCTTTCCCATATTGGTAGGTTTGCAAGCTATTTCATTTTTCTCAAGATCAGGTTGCGAGGTCTCTGTACCTGTTCAGTAGAAAATGAAGATAATGGTATTTGCTATTAGCAGAGTGTAAAGATCATACAAGGTGACATAGGAAGCAGCGGTGGAAAAGAATCCTTTCCCCTTGCTATATAGCCTGAAAACTTGCTTATGCTCTGAGTGCGGTACATGGAGTTTACCAGCTGTGAGTTGGAAACAGTGATGCTACTTAAGGTAGAAAGCACTAGAACAAGCAGAAAGTTATGCAAAATTGGCTAGCTGACACACTGATAATAGTAAGATGGGATGCAGCAAAAATCAATGCTCTTGTGCCAGTGCTATAATACTGAATATTTTAAGTGACTGATTTGCACTCCTGCCTAGTGTGTTGACTTGTGAATGAAGGCGAATTAAACTCTGCTGCATCAAGTGGTTCCTATTCCCCAGCTATTTGTCGTGTGTGTGATACAGTTGTCTTTGCTGAAGGAGTGGCTACTTAAAGGAGATCCTGGATTTCATTGCCAAGACTAATCCACTTTGAAAGTCAGTGGTCTGGGGTATGTGCACACCAATGGATACTTGAGAGTCTGTGGACATATTGAAAGCTATATGCTTTTGGATGTGCTGGGAAATAATTTAGTGAATGACAGGTCCAGAGCAATGGCACTGTGTATGAGCAGTCAGTTGGGAAAAAGAAAGCCTGGTTACAGGAATTACAAATGAGAATAACTGTTTGACTTGAAGAGAACAAAATGAGCTGAAAAACCAGCACAGAAATACGTGGTCAGAAATAAAGGGAGCCAGCTTGGACTTGCTAATAGTTCTGTCTTCAGCAGACACTCTTAAGCTCATATTCCCAACGGAGACAAAACAATAAAAAAGTAAAATCTAAACCAAGAGAGCCACTGATGCGTTCTGGATGGCAAGCAGAATGCTATAGCTGCCTGGGAATGGGGGAAGAAAAAAGCAGGCACAGGGGAGGTTTGGTATCTTGGCTGCCAAGGGCGAAATGGAACTAGCTATTCTGTTAGTACAGCAGACAAGATTTCTATTGCACACAGAGAAAATGAACCTAACAAAGACACAGGCCTGTAGATAAGTGGGAGAGCTGCCAGGACAATGAAAGAAGGTACCTATTTGGCTGTGATACAGATTTTCATTTGATTGTCACTGAAAAACATACCCTGACTGACGTGGAATGTAAGTCCTTTCTGCGAAGACATTAGCATGGCATTTGCTGGAAAACTTGGAGGGTTGAATGCTATCCACACCTACCAGCTGTGTTGCAAAGGGAGCAATGCCATCTCTTTTACATAAGTCTGCCCAGTTCCCCATTAAGAGGGGAAATAGTTTGTCTTTGGCTGGTACTGAACAAGGTTTCACAGGCCTTGGACAAATTGAACATTATTTCAAACCATGCATTCTTCTGCTGGCTGTTGTTCCTTGTACGTTTCCCTTATGTTCATTGAAGTCCTTCTTGGAAACTTCTTGCTCACCGGTCATAGCTTGCACTTTCCTGTTTGTGGCTTGTTGCTCCGTCAGACTGGAGCATTTGAATACCTGTTGTGAGGTTTTCCAAACACTGCAGTTCAGTTGTAAGAGTCGTAACTCATGAAGTGAGTTACACTCACAGTGAAGTCCTTGGAAAATAATTTAACGCAATTTCATTGAATTAGCAATACAAAGTACGAAGCAGCAGGTGATCTACTGGCTGTAACGGAGTACTGATTTGCTGTTCATCAGGTTCCTAGGTATCTTCTGAAGTTCCTTCCAACTTGATTTATCCTTTGTTCCTGAGTTTGTAGTCATACTCCTGTATGGGACACCGTCCTCAGGTTGGCATAATTTGAAAGGAGTGGGCTCTGCTTGTGGCCATTGAACAAGACACAAGTTTTATCTCAGTTCCCTTCTTCATGCATTGTGACAATACAGCTACTGCTTTATTTAAAAAAAAAAAAAAAAAAGCAGAGGGGAGAAAAAAAGTAAAGTGCAAAAGCTCTACTGTGTGTAAAAAAAAAAAAAAAAAACAAAAAAATGACTTTAAACCCACAATTCCATTCATGAGTGTGGAGCATGTAGCCTGTTAAAGGCATGACTTTAATTAAATACCAGAAGATCCACTCCATCCTCATCCATTGAGGGTTTGGATTTATTCGGAAGCTGTTTGCTTAGCCTCTGCAGCACAGGACACAGCTAGTGTTGCACTGAAGTGAGGATGTCTGGTCACGGATGAAAGCACCAACCAGGCTGATGTTTACTCCTCTGGGACTAGGGGAGATTCATATTGATGCAGACCTGTCTCCTCAGTACAAGCCAGCATCAACTCTCAATTGCAGTCTCAGGTTGACATGGATAGGTGGCATCGTCTTTGAAGGCTGAGGTCACAACAGTATCACCAAAACCGGAGCTTTGTAGTTGCCAGGGCCAAGCGGAAAGCTAAAGAATATTTGACTCATTGGAACATGGTGCTCAGGTTTTTCAGGGTTTAATTTGGGGTTTTCCAGCTTCATGACTGGGAAGTTTTAGTGGCATAACTGTGTTGGTTGGAAGATTTAAAATTATTTTTGTAACTGAATTAACTGCATCAGTAAAAGATCTATATGTGGCTGCAGTTAAAACAATGTAAAATGTGCATTATACTGTAATAGATCATTTCATTTTCTATATCAACTTCTGCTGATGTAGGAGTATTTACATCAATTTGAGTTTGCCCTCTTGGAGGGCAGGAGAAAAGGGAAGCAGGAATATTGCTTTAAGTCTTAAAGTCAGCTCTTCCTCCTTATCCCTCAAACTATCTCATCTTCCTAAAAGCAATACTGCATGCACTGAATTAGAAACTCATTAATATATCAGCCACATTAAAAAAACAAACCCAAACAGCTAGGCAATTCATTATTCTTTGGGGCATCTCCAGCAAGTCGAGCAACTCCCATAACTCATCCAGCTGACAGGTCTCATTGACTTTGTTTAGCAAATATAAACCAATTTCACCCAAGCACTTTGCCAAAGAACCTACCAGTCTAACCTGCTAATAATGTCGTCTGGATTTAAATATAGGGACAAAGCCAAAAAAGCTGTACAAATGCTGCAAAAGCCTTGATGGCAAAACCAGTATAAAGCCTTTGCATAATTGCTTCTGTGCTAGGCCTTTGTCATAAAGGCAATTCGTTCATTTGGGCTGCTGGTGGACACCAGCAGAGAGAAAGGGTAACAGCATAATCTGCTAGGGTGTTGGTTTGGCAGACGGTGGGTGTGTTTCTATCTGGAGGCTGCCAAGTCCTGACTGAGTCCAGATTTCAGACTTAAGTCTCTGCCATTGGCAGCAAAAAAGGATTCCTGTGAAGGGATGTTTGCAAAGGGCCAAATGGTGTGCCAAGAGTGTCTCTTACATGTCTATCATTATAGCTCCTGCATGTTACGAGACAAATATTGTATGACAAATATTGAAAGGAATATAGACGCCTTTATATATCATAGCTTAGTATTTAAAATAATTGCTTCTCCCACCCTCCAAAAAAAACCAACCCCAAAACCTGGGAAACTTCCTGAAGAAATGTAGTTGCCAAAATAAAGCAAGAATGTAGGAGGTCCTGCTTGGCTGGACAGGGGTTGCTCTCTTGGACCAGAGGGGTGAGCAAGGGAAGAAAGTGAGGCAATTCCATAAAGTTGTACCTCTTCTTGAGAAGGTGATCTAGATGTGGGTGAAATTTTAAAAATCTATGTTGCTGTATTGCCCTCATAACTTGCTCTAGGAGTTGGATGCTGTTCTTGATGGCTGATGTTTGTGCATTGCTTATGCTCTGTAGTGCCTTATGGTGTCTGTTAAGAGACCTAGTGTCACACAACAGTTCAGCCAGAAGAGTCTTAGCTTTAAGAGAATTATGCAGAATTTTCTTGGGGGTTGCCTGTCCCTACAGTTTGTCATTTATAAAGTAGACCCCATGCGGGATTGAGATCCTGTTTGTCTGAGAGCAAACACTAGAGCTGATCACTTGGGTCAAAATTTTGCAAAAATTGCATTGATATTATACTTCACATAAAACCAGTTCCTATTGGTTTTGTGGTTCTTCATTCCCACCACAACAAATGACTGCTGAAACATCACCGTAAAGGTTTAATTTCAATGAGTAGATTCTTGTTTGCTTTCTCCATCTCAATGTCTGTGTAAATTGTGAAAAATTGCAATCAAGTCATCACCCTCTTAACAAAATCTACCACAAAAAAGATCCAAAATGTAAAGTCATTACTGGAAGCAAACACATACATGCGCCCCACCCCCGGACTTTGGTGTTGCTTAGTGTTAACTATATTAACATATGAGGAATAACAGATTCCCACTTTACTCAAAGTAAAAAAAATATGCCCAGCCTTTTAAATAAGTGTGTCAGCTCCATCACTCACCTGAAAAAATACAGGACACCTCGTTCCAGACTGTCAGGGGGAAAGGGCATTAAAATCTGCTTGTTTCATTTATTTTGCTTTAATGACTTTGTGCGTTCAGTATACAGTTGGGGTTTATATTGCTGGGGAGATTTGGATTTGTGGCAGCAGAGGTGGGAACGCAGGCTATGCCATGAGGATGCAAGCATTAGCTGGAGTTAAGTGGAAAAAGTAGCGGCTATCATGCTTGCCTGGAATTTTAGGGGAAACTTGAGAGAGGACAGCTGTATTTCTGACTTCAGGAGAGTGTCCCAGCCACTCGGCTACAACAAGACTGGAATGATGAGGGGGGGAGATGATGTAAATGAGCTTGCAACTTGCTGTCCAGCCTGTTGAAGCTGGGCTGCTAAACAGGAGGCATATAAACCGTTTTGATCCAAAGAGAGAAAGTGTTGAGTGTAAACAAAGAACAACAAAAAAAGTAAACACAGCCTAAATACCTTACAAAAATCTGTTCTTCAGTCTCTTGACTGGAGAATGAAGGTGATCCAGACTGTGTGGAAGTGCTATAAGGATACATCTCTGTCCTCAGAACAAACAGTGAATTCTGTCATGGTGGAAAGCAGTGCAAGAGTTAACCACTCAGAGAGATGTCTGCCTCCTGTTTTCCTTCCAGACAGCCAACGCTTGTTGACCCAACTTCTGCTGGCGCCCTGTTCTAGTGATCCCTGGAGTGGTAGAAGAGTAGCTATATGGCTTGCAGTAACCTGCATTTCAGCATAGAATTGAAAGAGAGATTAATTTTCCTTTTGCCTAAATAATGCTTTCAAACCTGTTTTACGTGGCCTGAGCAAAAATAAGGCAATTTCAGAACAGCGAAACACCATCTTGAGAGAGGTCAGCACCGGAATGTGCCTGGAGAACAGTCCCTCAGAGCTGCCCCTGGAGAAGCCTCGATGGGTAGCAAGCAGATGGCTTGGCTCTGTCAACATCAGAATGTCTCCTAAAACACCAGATTATTGAGGCAATGAGGTTCTGGCTAGCTAACTACACCTGAGATACTCATGGGCATGGCTCTCTTTCAGACCTTGTCTTTCTGCAAGACAAAACCTATTTTAATTCTTGAAAGAAAACTTTGTAAGGGAAGTATGTGAAAATGAGGACTGTAGCATGGATGCATGTTTGCTAATAACAGTGGAAGACTGGATTCAGCAACATAGGAGAACTCTTCCAGCTTTACAGTCCCACAGTATTTGCAAAATTACTTTCTCAGAAAATCAGTGGGTGTTATGCAGAGGCCATGCTAAATATGAATAATTAAAAACAGTGAATAATTAAAACCTGTCTGGGAACAGTTATATAGGTACTTTACATCTCAGGTGTACACAAAAGAAAAGGAAATGTGAGCATATTAGAATTTGGGATCACATATTAGATATGCCTTGTTTAAGTGAATCCAAATCTGAACTATAAGCACTATCCTGAATGCCACCAAGTACAGCAAATCCCAAAGCAATATGAATATGTGTGTTGCTCTTGGACTTAATGGACTATCTCTTCAAAGATGACAATGTGCCTTTGAAATGGGAAGTGCAAGTACACTATAGGTCCTGGTGGAACTACTCTGGCTTTCTCTTTATCTAAAGGTCATTGCAAAATGGGAAGTTTAATTCACATCCTGCATGTTTTGTGCCACCAGTCATGGTCCTTAGCTGATAAATAACAAAAGTGAATTTGGTCCTGAAGAGAGAAGGTGTGCATGTGAACAGTATAAACTTGCCCAGGCGCTTCCCGGGGGGAGGGTTAAGCCACACTTTTGGTTGCAGTGTATTTATATGTTTTGCAGTAGATGCATTTCTGTCCTGGTTTCGGCTGGGATAGAGTTAATTTTTCTTCACAGAAGCTAGCATAGTGCTGTGCTTTGGATTTAGTACTAGAAGAATGTTGATAACACGCTGATGTTTTTAGTTGTTGCCAAGTAGTGCTCAGACTGTTCAAGGACTTTTTGAGCTTCTCCTGCTCGGCCAGGTGCATAACAAGCTGGGAGTACAGCACAGCTAGGACCCAAACTGTCCAAAGAGCTATTCCATACCATATAACGTCATGCTCGGGGGGGGTTAGTCGGTCGGTCGGTCGCGGTCAGAGTGGTCGCAGCTCGGGCTGTGTGATCGCGGCCCGGGGGGAGTGATCGCTGCTCGGGACGGGCTGGGCATCGGTCAGCGGGTGGTGAGCAATTGCATTGTGCATCACTTGTTTTATATATTCTGTATATTTTCTTACCATTATTATTATATTGTTATTCTTCTCTCTTATTAAACTGTCTCTATCTCAACTCACGGGTCTTACTTTTTTTTTCTTTTCTCTGATTCTCTCCCCCATCCCACTGAGGGAGGGGGGGGAGTGAGCGAGCGGCTGCGTGGTGCTTAGTTGCCAGCCGGGTTAAACCACGACAATTTCTAAGCTATTCAGGATTTTAGTACAAAGAATGATAAATAACCTATTCAGTGAGGGATCACAGGGACAACACAGGAAAAGAGAGCCTAGATGCAGGATTATAATTTCTGGGTTGAGAGATGATCTAAAAACGGAGGCTGCTGAATTTGGATGTAATAACTCAAAACCTAGAATTATATTTGGCCAAAAGAAGCAAGTGTGCCTGATTTGTTTCTACAGCTCAAGCACAATAGTATCTGGTTTTGTATAAAAACGAGTTGGTAACAGATGAAATTACTGTAAGAGATCCATACTTGCAAGTGATCATCTGAAAGCAGAGGAGGAAGAGAGAGTATGTCATTGTAAAAAAAAAAAAAAATTTCCAAAATGTCCATCGTACATTAACAGATCTGTTTTCAGCAACTCTAGTCCTGCATACAGTATTTTTTTGGTAAGGAGAGCATCCGAGAAGTTGCTACAACGTCTGTATTCCAGAGAGCAGCAGATGAAGCTTTAATTTCTTGTATAGTAGTATTGCTGTTTGCTTTTCAAAATAGCACATGCATTCTTTCTGGGTTTTATTTTTCCTCCCTACAGTGTGAATTCTGTGTATATTATACATAGAAACATGCATGAATGAGAGGGTGTGTGAAGAGAACAACTTAATTGTGCAGTGATGTTTAAGTATAAGAAGCCACTTTTACTGTAAAATGGATTAAGAGGAGGTTTGTTGTTGGTTGGTTTTTTTTTTTAATTTATTCTCATGATAGCGGTTATCCTTCCTTCTAACAAGAGTAAAATTCACCAGCTCAGGGCAGCATATCACCCCTTTCTGAATTTAGAGGCTCATCAGCTCTATTATGTTTGTTAGATATAGTGTTGGTTTGGGACATATTTCTGGGAAATAACTCAGTTATATTTCCCCTATAGGAGTAATCTCACTGAGGTAGCATACACATGCTCTTTTCCCCTCCTTTGTGTTTCAGCTACACAGATCAAAAGGTTTACTGGAGTTCATGTTGCTACTGCCATGCCTTTTTTTTAGTGTCTCAGAAACAGGGAAGGAGCATGGGAAGGGTCCTTGTGCCTTACAGAGAACTCTGTGGTAGGCTGAGGGAGAAGCTGAGTTAATGCTGAACAGCTAAAACACGAGGAAAAAGAATAATTTGTCTTCTGTTCTCTACTTTCTAATTTCTTGCTGTTAAGCAGATGTCCCTCCAGGACATCCAAGGATTCCCCTTTTCTCAAAACAAGAATCATAGGTGGACTCATGCACCTCTGGCTTTCTGAAGCAGCACCAATGTTTCTACACTCACCTGTCTAGAATAGCAGGTCAGGATTGTAAAAGAATGGGGTTTTGAATGGAAATTTGAATTATACTGAATGGAAAAGTTCTGAAGAAACAAGATTCATGTTTAGGTCTTTCGTTTGTTTACTTTATATTGAATTAAAAGCCAGGTTTCAGAATGTTTTTACACTGGGCTCAAAAAAATTGATGAGAACTATGTTTGTAGCTTCTGCCAGTTTCTTTTCATTATTAATGTCAGCTACTTAAAAGTAGTTATGGGTCAGCCTTAGATCAGAAAGGGATGCAGTCTACATAAAAACTTTATTCCTTCAGTATTTCTCCCATTTGTCTTACAGTGCCAGCTGTTCAGGTAGAGTTTTTTGGTTTTAATGATCGTTTCCCAGAAGGAGTCCTTGCCATGGACGTGGCTCTATAAATGATGATAGCATCAAGCTAAAACAAGTTCATTTCTTGGCAGCCAAATGGACGATTCGGAAAGGCACAAACCTGAGATTTTCAGGGGTACACTATAAGGAGTTAAGGACCTCAAATCCATAAGGTGGTCTTCTGCTTTGCAGAGTCAAATCCCTGGTTAAGCAGGTAGCTTTCGTAGTGTGGCTCAGCTCTCCTGTACAGACTGATAAGAAACAGCTGAGCTTTAGCCTGTTGTTGTCTGGAGTGAAGATTGACCCCTGCAGAACTGCAAGGTGTTTGAGAAATGTAAATAAAGTAATAATGATTTTAGAAGCATTCAGCCTAATGCTCTCTCACCAGGTGGTTTCCTATAAGGAAGGCTTTCTTTCCTGTCTTTCTTTCCCTGCCTTTTGAGGAAATGAAGACTCCAGACTTCATGCTGAGAATCCATGGTTTCCCTCCTCTCTCCTGCACAGCCCCCTGTACTGGAGAAGGGACCGTGTCCCCAGCTCGCTTCTGAAGGGCCCAAGCCTTGCCCTGTGCACGTGTGCTCCCCCAAACCATGCCCAGGGAGGGGACCAGCATACCTGTGTCAGGCTGGCACATCAGGTCTGAAACAGTTCTGCTACTGTAATCCCTTAATCCACCTGGGTCTTCCACAAACCTCCTCCCACCCCTTGACAACATCTCCCTGGCTGCCTCCTTGCCTGCGGTGGGAGAAGGGGAGGGACGGGGTGCTTCACAGCCCCCTACCCTCTCCCCACACCCAGCAGGCGTAATGGTTCAGATACACTCTCAAATTTGAGATGCTGTTTAGAGGAGTTTGGTATCATACAGGTTCAATAAGAGACAGCTTACTTCAACTTGGTAAATTTTAGGTGCCTTTTTGAGACTTTCTCCGAGACAGATCTTTTACTGTAATATCAACCTGTAAGAATAGACTTGTGACTCCGTCTCCTCATCACCAATTAAAATGAAGTAATTTAGCACAAGGAGGATGAAACCCTGCAGCTTTCATGCACCTTGTGCTCGAGTTGGAGGTACTACCTATTTAAGTATTAAAACTCTATAAAACGTCCACTTCTGTCCCTCACCATGATGTACTGCAGCTCCCAGGACTGCATTCAGTATGCGTCACAAATCAAATTTCTAGACAACCGGATCTGTGTTCCTACTTTGCTTGGTTATAAGGCAGTAATTCATTTTCCATTAATTTTCACATAGATTATACTTTCTTGAATATTAACAAGAAGGGGGTTAGAATCAAAACCTAATCCAGAACTTACAGCAAATAGAAATAACAGCTTTTTGCCTTTCCTAACATCATTGATCTTTTGAGTCAATACCATTCATAAAAATAAATATCTGGCAGAATTAATTTCACATAATTTCAGGCATCTACGGTAGATGTAGCTCTACACCTGGTTTCCTCATCTCTTTCTACATTGTTAGTGAGGAGAAACGGGCATGAGGGAATGACTCATCTGAACTTCTTCGGGCAACCAATTAGTCCCTAATTTAGGGTGACGCAATGGGCACGCAAATGCCTGTTTCTTCCCAGTGGCAATCGTGGCAGCCTCAGGCAGAGACAGTCATTTAGAAGAACACTCTTCCAGATGTGGTTTCTCCTGTGTAAGGTGATGTGCGCAGCCCCGCTGGCATCATGGCAGCCCCGAACATCGCTGGCTGAACAGGAGAGGGACCCGAACATGTATGCCTGCTTGACGGATCATTTGCTTTATGGATAATGATTGTTTGGCTTGTCTATTTGATGTTTTTGTCTGAGTGGGTAAGGATGAATAGATACCAGGAAAAGGCTAAAAAGGTTAAAAGTTTATTTGCTTTACATGTTATTGTTTCTGTAACAAGAATAAGACTAGGAAACATTTGTTAATTATGTTTTCTTTGTTTTGTTTTTTTTTTTTAAAAAAAAAAAGAAAACCACCCCAAAACCCCCTGAAAGATAATAGACTTTAAAATGTTTCATTCAGGTGTATTACAGTAAAATTCCATGGGGATAAATACATTATTTGTTTTCTGGGAGTCTTCCAGGAAAGACTTTTTTCCTCAAAGAATGAAAATATTTTTCTTTCCAACCAGACTACAAAATGTTTTCCTTGGGAAGACAACTTCTTTCCAGTTGTAAGACTCCTGTTCAAGACCCACTATGTCAGGATATGTTAGCATATCACTTTTCCATTTGTGATCACCCTAATTTGCTGCTCTCACCCTTGCTTGTGCAATTCCTTGTGTGTGTAACTAGATATTTTATTTTGATCATGATTAATAACCCTTCATTGTTTTAATGCAGTGTTTAAACGAACAGCAAATGGCAACAAAGCACTGCTTAAATTCCAAGCATATCTGTCTAGCTCAGGCCTTAGGCTCCTACTCCACAAGACAAAATCATTACCAGTCCACAGAGCTCCCCATTGCAGCAGTCCTATTGCATGTATACAGCAGCTGCAGACATATTTTGACTGAGGCTTTTGTTCCTAAATACATTTATTAGGTGGGAATTTAAGTACCTGTATAGATTACAGTATGTAAACCAAGGGATACCCTGACTTGTCTCACTGATGAAGAATTGTGCAATAGCAGCACTGGCCTGGTACCCGCTGCCATGTGTCTTCAGGGATAGTGAATTGCACAGACTCTGAGCGTGCTACTGCAGTGCTTGTAAGCTCTGGAAGCCCTTGCCATGAGATTTCAGTCCTTTGAAGCTCTCTGGGACTAAAACTGAAGTCCTGTGGTCAGCAGAGCAGAGGCTCCTTTGCAGCTCTTCTCCTGCAGGGGTTTTTATGTTGCAATCAGTTTGTAGTGGCAGAGGTGTGTGCTTTTGCTGTGGTGCCACCAGTGTTGAGTTTCATGCATCATGGCTGGTACTGTGTGTCAGAAAAGCCTGAACTCTTCATGACTGAATTGAACTTGCTGCTTTTTTAATAGGACAAAATTAAGTTAATTTAACCAGAGAAAATTCGCATTTTCAGTTCAAAGTGGAGTAGTTTGAAAAAAGCAATGGTAACATCTTCACTTCTGGACAGTTGTAATAGTTACATTCTGTGGCCTGGCAGAGCTGTAGGTTCAGGTTCTCCTAGGAAAAAGAGGGGATTTGAACTGATATCTCTGCTATTCTAAACCACAATATGAATGGGCTAAGGACAAGAATGGCACTAGAAATTGTGTTTGGGAGGAGAAAGGAGTAAAATCAAAACTCTACGTTGGCACCAAGAGCAGGAAGCACCCTGCAGCCAAGGTACGAGGTGCTGGCTGGGCCCTGGAGAGAGGTAAATCCTTTTAAAGATTTGACTGAGGGAGGATCCCCTTACAGAGCTGATGTGTAAGGGTAAATTGCACAAACAAATCAAAAAGGATCATTCTTTGTTTTAGGAGCTACTACGCTAAAACAAACTACTACTAAAAACGTGAACCAACTAAAACGAATATACAAACCTATCAGTAGAACTTGCATTTAAAATGGACTGAACAAGACAAAGGGAAAATGTAATTAAGCATCAAGGTTGCTTTCATTCAAGAAGTTTGCTAAGTTTTTGCTGGGTCTTTGGGGAAATAATTACAGCCAGTGGGAAAGGGAAAACAAAGCAGCAAGCACTTGCAAGCCCAGATGGGCAGGCACCAAATGGCAATGTAGGGACAAATAGCAGCAAGGTGTTTGCTAATAATGTAATGCAAAGCTTGTATCATACTGAACAAAGGTTGAGATTATTGGCATTTGAAACACATTCATCACTCGTATCCATTTGGGGGAAGATTGCATCAATAGTACTTGCCCTTGCTTCGATATCCAGTCTTCGATGACTTGAGCTTGGCTGCTGAGCTCCATGGTGACTACTCTCTCTCCTGGCTGAATTTTAGCCTATGTGCAGCTCAGTTATGAAATTCTGTACAGTCTCTCCAACTTTATGAGGATCCTGCCTCAATTTGGAAAAAGAAGTCTCTTTGGGACATGCTGTATTATCAAAACTGCACAGTTGAACATTTCTGTTGTTCCTCTGAATGCGACAGTGTTCATCAAAAGTAGCTGCTTTTTTATTGCTTAGATTTGAACACACATTTTTTGACTTTTTCTTTTGTTTATTGAAAGATGGCTGTACAGGAAAAAGTTCATGCTTTTATTGTCAAGACCTGGAGGAATTAATTTCTTCTGTCATATGGGAAAGCTGTCTGTTATCTTGTATCTCTGCTGTGCAGCGGAATTCACCCCCAATTTCTAGCCCAGGGTATAAGGAAAGCTTGAAAGGCTAGGCCTGTCATTATGTATGTTGCCATTGTGCTTTCAAAAAATAAGCTGAAGTCTTGAAAGCAGGTGGGAGTAACAAGCACACTGATTTAATTTTAACAGAAATTGCGTATCTAAGTTGCCCAGGCTATTTTGAAAATACACGTGTTCTGTATCATTGCAGGCCTGGGAGAGAGACTCTGAGAGTAATGCTCGTTGCCTTCTCTGGACACCCAGCACCTCTTGATGAAACAGCACCTGCTGCTTTCCAGTTTTGAGCAAATACTGGAGTTTGCAGGTCCGTGCCTCTCAGGCGTCAGTGCTGCCGCAGCTGTGCTCACTAAGCCATGCCCCGCACCAAATGTGCGTAGCTGTTACTCATCCAGTTGCTATGCACGGGAGGGGAGACACGGGGCCAGGCTTACTGCGCACAGGACGTGAAGCGCTTCAGAGTGCGCGTCTGTGCAGGTTCTGTCTGCGTACATGGAGTCCTGTTGGAATCTGGATGGGGATTCCAGGCTCCTGGAAAGGTTTCCCTTACCCTGGGGGACGAATGGATGGGAGCCACACTGAGCAAACCTGCCCAGTTCCCCAGGTGTTCACCTCCTATTTCCACCTGTCCACGCGTTATAATATCAAGTGATCTAATAACAGCAATTGTGTGGTTCTCTTTGCTTTGCCCGAACATCTGCAGAGCCTTTCTAGCACAGCATGGAAGAGCATTATCTGGGTTTACAGCCTATCTTGTCCTAACAACACCAGAAATACCAGCCATCAATACGCTCCCCCTTGAGAGCAAACGAACCGCAGGTGTGTCAGCTGGCTACAGTTATATTCACAGGCTTGTACTCATCTTGTGTCAGCTCATCATAACTGCCAATCTGTGTATTTTTAAAATTATTTATTGCCATACGGATGAACCAGATGACCTAATCAGTCTGGGGGTTATGATTCATATGAAGAAGAGTAACTGATGTTAGTCAGAAAAGAAACATCTGAGGCTTTGAACAAATTTCCATTAAAATACTTTTTTCATATTATGACATTTATTTCATGAAACATTAACTCCATTTTCTCCAGACTATTTTAATATTTAGAGTTAAAGGTTTTTCTCTCACGTTTGCATTACTAGATAACTATAATAATGCAGAATATATCATGAAGTTTACAGAGAGCTGCAAGTCTGAAACAATGTTACAGCTCAAAAATAGAAATGAAACAAAGTCCAAAGAGAAAACTGTCAGTGAAAATTGGTAGAAATTGGATATGTATGTAAATTACAAAAACTAATCTACTGAGATTCATAGGGCAAATAACTCTAGCTACTATTACTCGGCACCAAATAGAAACATTTCATTGAAAGTGCTGCTGCTAGAGAAATGAACTGATGAACATAAATTGAACATAAATGGCTGCAAGCAAACTGGAGTACCAAACAGAAAAGGAACACGGGAAAAAAAAATTGTGTTTGTACACATGTGTGTGTCTGTGCACGCAGAGACTTATATACATTATAAACATCTGCAAGTCTCAGAAATGGATTGGATTGCCAAGGGTTCCCAACCCAGCAAGTTTCCCAGGTGTAAAACCCTCAGACACCCTCAGCAGGGATGGAGCTCCTCCCAGGATACAGGCAGTGAAGCCCATCCAGAACGGGGTCCTACCACTGGTCAGGTTAGGACGCCAACCCAGAGATAAATGGGGTGGTGGAAGGATGAAACGGTGCTCTGAATTTCATGCCCTGCTAATTGATTAATTTAATATATTAGGCTGTTATATAAGTTCTTATGTAAAGTCTTAGGCCAAAATCTAAAATAATTTTTATTACTTCAAATCTGGAATTACTCCATTATTTCTGACAGTAAAGAGGGAAACGGAGGTTTTACATTATCCCTCCTCCCCTCCCATTCTTTGCTTGGAGTCCCAGCTGTATCACTAGATGTTTCCTTAAATTAGAGGAATGTACTTTCCCTAAGCACACCTGTTAGCAAACACTAAAAATACATATAAAAATGTGTATATACATATGCACATACAAACACTCCTCCTCCTCCTCCTCTGCACATAGATGACATAAATCGTTCTCTGCAGTTTCCTAGAAACCATACTACAGATGTGGTATTTAAGAGTGAATGTGGCTAACGTTTATTAGACTTGAACTGTATTGTGGGTAATTGTCCAGTAATAACCTTTGGTAAATTATATGAAGCCTTTACTTTACTTAACAGGGAACGCAGGCTCCCCAAACTCTAATATTATCATCATTCAAGATAATGAGCAACACAAACCATTCTATTACCAATCTAAAAGCAATAAATGTCAAAGTAAAGAACTATGCAATATTCTGGCCTGGAAGAACAAAGGACAAAAGTAATGATAATGCCTTTTTATATTTGCAGTCTATTATATCATGCATAACAAATGACCCTGTAATTGTAGACAGTGTTATTTTAACAGGTTGTAAAGAGAAAATGGTGGGGGTGGGAAGGGAGTTTTTTGAACACTGCCCTGACAAATGCTCTAGGGCTGGTAAATTGAAATACCTGACGTTGTATTTGAATTTTATCCTGGTGAGTATGCTGGATTATTCTGAAGCTGGTTTGTTTATCACCATGATCACCTACAGCTCTGCGATATGACACAAAGATCCTTGTTTGCCACGCGGATGGTTTTACTCATAACTTGGCAACAGCCTCAGTTCTCCTCTGACATAACCACAAACAAGGACAAAAAAAACATTTTAAAACACGGGTTATTGATTTATGGAAATTCCTAAATTGGGTATTTCTAGACCATTCAGAGGTCACACAGCGCTGGGCATTCATTCGTTATGAGCCCGAGGGTTACAGCAAGTAACGGGTGCTCTGTCTACCGCTGCACATACGGTGGTATAGGTTCAGGTACTCAGGGATTTGTAGAATGACTCCACATTGAGATATTTTGGTTTAATTTTTTTATAAACAGAAACAGAAGCTAGTCAGCTATTTGATCAGCATTTAGAGTAATTTTTTTTTTTTTTTTTTTAATGTTAGGGGTGAAGGAAATTGCCTGAAACTCAGGAAGCCAATACCTCAACTACCTCTTTGTAAAAGTAGGGTAATTCTTACTTTCTTGCAGCTTACGTTCATTGCCTATTTTGAGAAAAACTTTTTGCTGAACAAACAGTCTCTTAGTTTGTATGTGCTTTGTGTTAACATGGAAAGGGCTTCAAGCAAGGCATTTACTAAAACAAATATTTAAATGGCATTATTCTCTATGTGATTGAAAGAATTCATTCATGTAGCTTTGATGTACTAAGGAGGCAATTAGCACAAGTGGCAATCGTATTTTACATCTCATTCACTAATATGTATGGTCAAATTCTGTTCTTGGGTTCTGTTTCTGTTCCTAGGCCTGAAGTAAATCCATCCATCCTGCTCTTTCTCCACATCTACACTTGTGGACATGAGAGTAAGATTTAGCTGTAAGGGGAAAAGTTGAATTTGGACAAAAGTTCATTTGTCCAAAAATGAACCCTTTCCTGACATTATATTGCCTTATAATGCATGTGATTCTTTATGGCTTCCCTAATGTAGCCATTTTATACCCTCCCTCGCCCAATGCAAAAGATTCCATCAGATTCAGGACCCTGTAGGGTCAAGCCCCGTATGGTTTCATTAGGTGAAATTCTATTCTGACTTGCTTTAGTGCTTTGTTATCAGCTGGCGTATAGACCATAAACGACAAATGTTATACTAAACTGAACTAACCTCGCTTGTATTATCTTTATTAAGCTGGTTTAATAAGTTGGCTTTGGCGTATGTTTGCTGTTCACAAGGTCATGTTACTTTACTACCTCAAAAACGTATCCATAGAAGTGTTTGTCAGAGAGAAAACAGGCCTTCAGAACAAAACTGTAAGATTTAGGTTTGCACTTGTACTGCTGCTTAACAGAAGTGACGTAAAAAATAGCAAGTGGTTATGTTACATATCTCTTTCCTTCTCAGGGAAAACAAATGATTAAACTTCTCAATATTTGCATTTTCCCTATCAGCATACATCCCAAACCCATCAAGTGAATGGCAGGGGGTGGCAATGCCTGTCGCATTTCTGCTTTTGGAAAAGATCAGAACCCAAGCTTCCTGATGGCAGAGCCATACTGCAGTTTCCATAGCAGATCTCAGAAAAGATGTTCCCCATGAGAGTAATTTCTACAACTATTTTCAGGTAAGTTCCAGAATAACGAACACAGCTTGTGTTGTCTTTTATTTTTGCTCCTTCTTCCTCATATCTAAACGTGTGTTATGCGTTTATCTGTATGTTCATCTGTTTCTGTTTGTCTGTAATTTTATGTGGTAGCATCTGTGAGTGGTAGTTTTGTATAATAACATGTATATAAGTGAAATCATCAGTTGGGTTTAAGGACTGTGTTCAGTAAGCAGGGGAGTCTTGGATAACTGTTACTAGTTACTATGGATTGGCTGTTACATCGCTGAGATGCAAAGAGGGATTTGGTTAAATGGTGTGTCTAGGTGTCATGCTTATTGTCCTCTTGGGCTACTACAGAAAAGAAATCTAGCTCCTTTCGGTCTGAAAAAAATTTTTATATATACAACAGAATTGTCTTTTGGCTTACTGACTCCCCATCCCAAATGGCATTTGGTTGCTCATCAGACTTTTTCAGGCTCAGAAATAGTTTCGTGAAGGACATAACGTGAATCCATCCTCAGGCAAAAGTGTAAACGTTAATGCTGCCACTGAGCTTGGGGGCAGGGTAAGTGACGATGTCCAAGATAGGGGAAAATAATTAGGGAAAACGTTTTGGAATTACTTATATATTGAATTTCAATTCCAATATATCACTGAAACTGAGTGGGAGGCCACATGAATGTTCCAAGTATCAGTCTGAAGGCAGGAGTGTAAGACTTCAGATGGTACATCTGAGGTACGGGAAGTCTCAAAAAGAAGCGGAAATCCCAAAAGTCTTCCTCTGTGAAAAAAAACCCCACACGATTAGGTTATTTCTAAGCCAGTTTACAGCCTATTTGACACTGCACAAATGAGATTTGGCATGTCACTAGTAAAACTATAACATAAGGCTTTGCACAAATTAATTTACGAATAAGATTTACCCTTCTTCAACTACCTCTGTAAGGCTTAGGGGTTAGAGATTGCTTCCAAGCCACCAAGAAAATTAATAGTAACATTGTTATAGCCCAGGTGAATTTTCCTTTTCTCAGTTCTGTTCTGTACAACAATCCTTACTCGTTAAATCTCAGTCCTATTGTGCTGGGCTTCGTTATGAGCAGGGAAGTCGTCACATCTGAAATGGAATATCCATTTCCCTAGTTGTGTTTGCAAACGTCTGACAAATTGATCTGTCCCTCATCTTGCCAGTCTCCCACTATCTTGGCGGTTCCCCATGCTGATCACGCATAGCTATTGGTCCCAATAGCTATGCCTCTTAACTAGCTATTCTGAAATTATTACAAGTTTATTTAAGCAGACGTGAAGAAGTGCTATTGGAATTCCTTATCACGGAGTCAAATCAGTTGTTCCTGGTACTTACCTTATCACAACATGGTGTGCAACCCATCACCAGAGAAAGTAACTACTTCTCTTAAGCTTGTTTCTGTAATTTATTCCCTTTTGAAAATCAATATGTAAATGTTTCTTATACACATTTGTTTCATATATTAGATACAGCTTTTACTGACTATGCAAATAATTTTTGTCAAACTTAAGAAAAGTACCACAGTAACTTTTACTGTTGGCTCAAAAGAGGGTTAATTTAATTCTTTTGAATAGCAGGATATCTCTCGTGTATGAATGTGTTATTGTTCACTTATGCCAAGCAAACTTCCAAAGTCTACATTTTTACCACCTGTACTTCTGTAAACCTTCAGTAGAGTCAGCAGCTATATACTAATTTTTTTTGTGAAGAATAATTGTGAAGAATAGAGCTTGAAGATGACAAATTCCACTGAATTGGCTGTATCTTTTCCTGAACGTTTCTAGTTATCTTCTACAAAAATAGGAAGGTAAGAAGGAAAAAAGTTGGGGTTTTATTTCATCATCAACAATACTAAGCAATAGAACCATTTTTTTATTTAGCATTTTTCCTTATTTTCATAGTTATAGGGGAACGTGCTTAGAGCTTCTTATTTTTCTTTTAGGTGACCATTTTCCTAAAAAAGCTGTTGTTAGAATTCAATTCTGTGTTAATTGTTCATAAGAGAATAAAGCTAATTCAGAAAAATTCCAATAGAAGCCATGTAAGTGGAGAGTACTGTACGCTTTACTGGATAATGACTGAGTGAAAAGGAGGCAACTGAAGGAAAATGGGTGCTGCTGGAATGGTGCACACCAACAGGAACAGGTTCCAATCTCTCCCTATAGCGTGTCCCAGCAAGCCTCAGGGAAAGCATGGAAAATATAAGTGAGGACAGTTATACAGTTACCTGTCCACAAAGTGGTTTTTTGTTTGGTTGGTTTTGGTTTTTTTTTTACTTTGTCTCTTTCCATAATAACTACAAACCCTTCAAGCTTAGAGGTACAGCTAGCCAGGAAGCAGAATCTTCAATACAGGGAGATTGTTGCATTTTGAAAAGAAGTTGTTCTGATCTAGAATCCTTCTTTCTCTACTTCATCTCCCAAAATATCCTGTAAATGAAAATTCAGGATTGAAGATGGCCAAACTATCTTAATATGAAAAAGTTTTGCAATTATAGCAAAGCAGTATACTTGCGCAATGTTTTGTATCATGTGCACCTCTAATGGCCATTGCAATATACGAAAGGTTAATATTTCATCCTATATCGAAATAAACGTGCTGCTACACACTGTTCACTTCTCAAGTAAGGGCAGTTTTTTGACTAAGGACCGCTTACTTGATCAATTTTTGAAGTATGTCTCCCAGGCATAGGGCCAAGGTAGGAGATGGAGACCTTCTAGACTTGACTATTTTTAGTGATAATAACCTGTACATTCTTATCTACAGAACATCCTTAAACTTTGTGTCACTGTTTTGTAATGATGCCTATGAGGGGTTAACTGTGCTTGCTAACCCTTCTGTTATAGAAAGGGTAAAATACTACACATTCTGTCCAACTAAATGTGTTTATTAGTTATTTAATTATTAATGTGGTAATTAAATTTAAGGAACTTACTATTAAGTACTAGTAAATTGTAAGTGCTAACAAGGACTGGTGGAAAGCAAAGTCAGAAACATATTCCACACCTGGTTTATACACCTGAAAACACTCTCCTTCCCTGCACAAACTCATAGGTGAGGTTTATGGCATTGCCCTCAGCATGAGTTCCCCAGTTCCAAGCTTCACTCTGGGTTTGGCTCCAGGCAAATTTGGACAAGGTCTGAGGATTCAGTATAATTAAACAAAGGCTTCCTAGAGTCAGGTCATCCAGATGATACTAAATGCAGAGCAAATAATTTCCTGTATATTGGATGTATTAGAAAGATCTTTTTTTTTTTTTTTCTTTTAATCAAGGAGGGATGCTGCTGTAGTACTTAACCCACCTTGAGCAGCCCTCTTTCAACATCAGTCAAGCTGGTCAAGGTGGTAGTTTTGGTGAAGGCATTTCATGGCCTTGTTTTACTGCGACCAGTCTATAATATAATCACAAAGATTTACAAATCAAAGTAGTATGCTGGCATGGTTGAGAAATTAGATCTAACTAAACCAGTCTAGGTGCAGGCTGGCTAGTATACACTTATTAAATCTAGCATCTGAGAGACCAGCATGTGCTCTGATATGTTCGGTGCTGCTCCATGAGCAGCACTAGTTGAAAAGATTTTAAGAAACCCTAGGCAAACTGCCTAAAGAGCTGTTCTGCCGATCTTATCCTTGTGCAACTGGCAATGCATTTTACCCGTTAATGGAGGATTCCTGAGGTTGTTAATGAATCTTGGAGATGGAGAACTCATGTTAATAGGGAATTGCATGGAATGATATAGCACGGGGTCTTGTAGGACTTCCACGCTTTCAAATAATCTCATCACATACTCATGAAGGAAGTGCTAATTAAAAGTATAAAAGAGCATATGTGGTATTTGTGAAGCTGTTATCCAAAGCTGTATTGCTGCATCTGTTATGGGCTGCAGTTAGTTTTAGTTTAATGGGAAAATAAGATATCTGAGGTCTGCACTTCTAAAACTACAACCCCTTTGCCACACTCCCTCCTCCCCCAAAAAAGCAGCCACAGTGCACCTGTAATGCAGTAGTGGAAAAAGTATTTATCATTTCAGCAGGTGTAACCTGCATGAGGACTTTGCTTTTGTAGTTTTGCTTTGATCCAGGTACATTATCGAAATGCTTTTCAAGCTTTTAAAACTGGCAGTGACAATAGAGTTTTTGGTGTGGAAGAGAGGGGAAGATGGGATCAGATATTATATATAGCTGTTCTTTGCGTGGCCCACATTAATATGTCTCTTCATATGACATACTGCCATAGGTACTTATCCTACTGGGATATTTTTTAAGTAAAATTGAACAAAAATATGAAAGGTGCATCTTGCAAATGCAATGTCATAATTATTGATCCTGCTGCCATAAAGAGTTAATTCACTGAAAATTTTCTAGATTTAAAAACAACAACAAAAAAAATCTCCTTTATAATGGCCCTATCTTTCCTAAAATGGTCTATATGTCCATGACCTCAGCATATCTGTTTTATTAAACCCTGTCTAATAGGTATTATTACTCTGGCTTCACAGCATAGTGAGGGTTGTAGGTTTTGGGGTTTCTTTGGTTTCTCTCCCTCCTCCCCAGTATAGTAGGTTTTAAATAAGTTAATAACAATGTGAAGTTAATTATCATAACTACAGTTGGCATTTTATTGTCAGGCTTCATCCAAATAACATTTCACCTGTAACATTTCACACTGCTGCTATCTGCAGTTCAGAGCCACAATTAGATCAATAAAGGACACTTGGCCGTAAGTGGTATGCAGGAGTTCTTTCTGTTTCAGTTTTACCAAAAAATATTAAAAGAAGTTATTAAAAAAAAACCCCCTATTATTGTTAGTGGGAAAATACTGTTAATATCAGGAAAAAGTAGAATGAAATGTAGATTTTTTTTCTATATGGGTTTTGTGACAATGTGGTGTATTTTAGAACTCAAGCTATAACATATGGTGGTGAAATGATTTTTAGCAGGATCCAAAATCAGCACTCCCCACTAATCTATCCACAGAAGTCACAGGTAGTAGAAAGGGGGAGGAAAGCAATAGTGGGACAGCATTTTCTTAATAGCTGTTTCACAGTTTTGAAATATAAAAGGGCAACATACTTAAAAAAAGGAAAAAATGGTTTGAAGCCCTGTGATTTATGATGACCTACCTTAGTGATGCTGATTTTTTTTCATTTTAACTGTTTAGTTACTCTATACGTACTGTGGGTTTGACAACATTTCTCAGTGCTTATTTTTGCTTGTTGGAACCCCTCTTTCTGTGTGATCCTCTCTTTCCTTTATGAAAGATTTTCCTTCCTAAGTAAGGGATACAGGCAATTCTATCACAGACAGGGGACCCAGGCCTCAGGGAAAACAGGTGACCTCCCCAGAAAGTGTCTGCATTTTCTATATCCCAGTACATTTTATTGCTAAGTAGTCTTGCAGTTTCACATGTATAAAATGCATTGTAGAACTCCTAAATAGGTAGATGGGAAAGTATCTATATGATATTATTGACATAGGATTTAGCACTAAATATACCAGATATTATTTTCCTTTTTCAGCTGTAATTTGGAGGCTTACGGGATGCTGTTCATGAACAGTGTTTCAGAGTGCTCTACTCATAATTAGAGCTGGGTGAATTATTCATCCCAAACAATACTTACTATGAATTTATGCTCCCCATTTCCTGCAGGAGCACCAGTTATTACTATGCTTATCGAATAGGACAGCATGCTGCTTTCCAAGGGCTCTCTGTTTCTGGGTTACAAGGTGCACCAGTGAATTTTGTATCCTGAGTCTTTTGTTTTCCCTCAGAGATGATGGGGGCTGTTGTTCCCTCAGGAGCAGCACTGAGGTGTTACTTCTGATTATTTGCCTGGTAATTCTGGCTGGTCGGCTGAAGCCAAGGAGAGGTTTCTGAAGGTGTGACCTTTTCCTACAGGCAAATATCTTTGACAGAATAATTCACAACCGATCAATTCGTTATTCGTACCCTTTGGTGGTTCACCTGTGCTATTTTGTTCTGGGCCAGCTCGGCTTCATGAATATTATTCATTGTGAACTTAGCACCTCCTTTGGAGGTAAGCAAAGCTTTTTTTGGCTCTGGCTTCCAGAGTGTTTGTAAGCCGACCTGTGCTGACCTGACCTAAGCTAGAGGTATTAATGTGGCCTGGCAGCTTGCCTGCTGAGTCCCGTGGGTGGGTAACTGTGGATTTCTGTGGATCATCTGGCTTCTGCATGAATTTAGGTACTGGGCTATAGCATTTGTCATGGTTTACCCCCGGCAGGCAGCTCAGCCCCACTCAGCTGCTCGCTCCCACCCAGTGGGATGAGGGAGAGAATTGGAAGGGTGAAAGTGAGAAAACTCGTGAGTTGACAGGGAAGTTTAATAGGTAAAGCAAAAGCTGGGCACGCAAACAAAGTAAAATAAGGCATTCATTCATTGTTTCCCATGGGCAGGCACATGTTCAGCCATCTCCAGGAAAGCAGGGCTCCATCATGCGTAATGGTGACTTGGGATGACAAATGCCATCACTCTGAACATCCTCCCTTCCTCCTCCTTCCTCCACCTTTTGTTGCTGAGCACAACACCATATGGTCTGGGATATACCTTGGGTCAGTCGGGGTCGGCTATCCTGGCTGTGCCCCCTTCCAAGTCCTTGTGCGCCCCCAGCCTTCTCGCTGGTGGGACGGTGTGAGAAACAGAAAAGGCTTTGGTGCTCTGTAAGCAATAGATGAAACATCCCTGTGTTATCAACACCATTTCCAGCACAAAACCAAACCATAACCCCACACAAGCTACTATGAAAAAAATGAGACATATCCCAGCCAAAACCAGTACAGCACGTTACCTACTGCATTGGGATTTAATCAGGTGTCTAAGCCTTTGAGCCACCACTTATTTCTGTGACCGCATGGGAGAAGGGCTGGTGCCAGAGGCAGCTCAGGGTGTAAACCGGGGAGATGCTGTTGCCTCTCCTGATGGTCCCCAGTGGGGTGCTTGGCCAGCCAGGTGGGGTGGCGGCTGCTGCTGCTGCAGGGCTCCAGCAGCCCTCTCTGTAAGCAGCATCTGTGCTGACCATGGAAAACACTTCTCTAGTTCTTGTTTTGCTCAGTAATGCTCGTTTCTAACACTGTGGGGTTGCTTGTTTAAGTAATTTGGCATTGTTTTTTCTCCTTTTTGGAATGGCAGGTATTTTAAATGGGAGAAAATTGTTGAAATTGGTTCTATGGTGGCAGCAGGAACGCTACTCTTGCGCTCAAACTGTGAATCTCAAGCGCTCTGTCAGATGTGAGGAAAATGAGTTTTCCTTAAAGAAAAGATAAAAAGTTCCCAGCTTTCATGTTTGCAGATGTAAGTCTACAGTAAGAGGAGTGTACAATGTAAATAGTTGAAAACCAAAAAATATTGCAAAGAAAATAGAAAGAACCAAGTCTTTAAAAAATTTATTACATTGTGGGGTGTGGACTGCATTCATGTGATTTGTGAATATATTTTTTTTGCAGCTATCTTCACAGAATGTCACAAAATAGGTCTGAAAAGTTTTTGGGTGCTAATACAATGATGGTTATTCTTTTTTTTTTTTTTAAATTCCTATTTTTAAATGCATTTATATGTAAAATCCGTGTACATCTGGGGACTTGTATATCTTTCCTAATAATCCATTTCTTGTTGGCATTTGAGAGTCTGGATACAATAAGCAAGCAAGTCTGGGTGTTTCACTTATGTGTTGGTTTCATGTATTTATTTTCATTTGTTTTATTCAAATGGATCAATCTTTGTAGCAATTATTTTCTATTAAATTTAAAGATCTGGGTTTTGTTTGGCTGGTTTTCTTTTTGGGTTTTTTCCTCATCCTTGCTTGATCTAGCAAAGATCAAACACATTAAATGAAGGGTAAACAGACCTTCAATATAAAAAATAAAAAAAGCAAATTTATGTGGTTATTTACAGGACTGCTATACTTCTGGTGTGTTGAGTAAGACTGAGAAAATGAATACTGATTGCCAGCAAAGAAGAGAAAACCACTTTGTGCTTAAAATTTGTGTTTTCTAAGGAGTGGAATCCATTTCATACCATCAAAATATAAGACTACTTGTCACCCACGTGATGCACAGAATTCATATTGTCCCAGAAATTTTAGGTACCATTTAAGATTTACTTAGATTCTTCATAATAAAGGTTTTATAAGCTGCCTCTTGTAAACCCTAGCATCTCTGGAGATGTTGCCAGATGAACGTGGAGTACATATTCTCCCAGAGACTAGACAAATTTTGTATCTGAAGAAAATTTCACCTCTGTCTGTGAGCCACCAGAGTTACAGTAATACCACGCCTGCATTCTCTAGTCAGATCTGTACTGACAGGTACCATTTCTTACAAGAACTACAGATAACCAGGAAAAGAATAAGAGGGATGGGAGGAATTCTGAGGGCCAGCGTGTGGAATATTTTTTTTTCCCTTTACAGAAGATGGTGATTTTTGAAAACTTGAAAGTTGAGGAAAGAAAGTTTTCTATCAGTTTCAGTGGAAGACTGCATGATGGGATACAAGGGGGTATTTGGCCAGCTTGCTGTAAAAGACTGTAGGTTCTGTTCACTTTGTTCAGCAGAAGTTAAAGCTGCAGCATTACAAAATCAAGGGTTCTTGCTTATTTTGTTTTTGTGGAGATGACACTGAGCTGCAATATAGAAGACCTGAATTTTACTCCTGGCTTCTTCCCCTGACCTACCACTGAGAGATCTTATGTGACCTCTTTCTCCACTTTACTACTTCTGTCTTGTTTAATTAATATCCAGGAAAATTACATCTTCTACTGTATTTAATATAATACCATCTAACAAAGAGATTTTGATATCAGCTGATGCCTCTTCACATTGCTCTAATATAAACAGTAAAGAAAATAATGAGAATCCCCAAATCACAAACTCATCCATCCTCCGGCTCACGGTGACTGCGGAGCCCGGATTCCCTCAAGGGTTTGGTAAAACTACAGAGGCTGACAGAAAGCAAGTAATCTGTGGGAAGGATGGGAGGAAAATGCCATAATGAAAGCAGGACTACTAGGCTTCATATCCCTGCAGGTATTTCAAATGAGAGAGAATATTTCAGTAAATAAGTGTCTCTGGCCACATTACTGCTAAAACTCCTGTAATATGTACAGGACAATATGTCTCTGCTTATGTCATTTGGGGGGTGGGTGGGTGTTGTTTTATGTTTTGGGGGCGTTTTTTTGTGTGTGTTTTTTTTTTTTAATTAAAGCAATGCCTCAGTGTCTCTACCTGCACTCTGTGAAGTTAACAAAATCCCTTATGTGTCAGGATGCAAGTAAAATCACCTGTCTTCCAAACTCTTTCTTTGGATACCCTTTCTCTCTTTCATCCTATCTCCTTCCTCTGCCTTAAGACAAAATCCTCTCAAGTACTGAGGAACCTATATTTCCTCTGAAATTAAAGATTTTCCTTGGTTCTTTCCCTCTGCTTTCCTTATTAAACTATTTCAAATAAGTATTCTATTTGAAATGAGGAATAAAAAAATGGGGAGGATGTGACCTAGTTTGCTTCTCATTATTATAAGATCTTTTCAGTAATTCTTACGAGGATTTCCTGAAAAGTCCTTTCCGATATTCCTCTTTCCTTCCCAGGATCTCTTTGTTTTTAATATTCATGAAGAACCTGAAGCTGGCCTGAGATGTAGATATGTCACTTTGCTCCATAAAGTGACATATCTACATCTTTGCTTCATAGAACTCAGTGTGAGGAAGTGTGTACGCTCAGAAAGCAGAAATGGAGTATGTGTGTGGGAGGGTTAGATGAGTGCTTTACAGACAGTAAAAGCTTGCTTTTCTAGGAAGACAAAAAATTAGATATTGTGAAGTAGAATACCTAAAGTTCAGATATTTTTTCCTGTGGTTTCACCTCATCGTACCATAGAGGTTGAGGTAGCTATAGATGAGAGCAGACTTGGACCCAGGGTACCCTACATAAAACAAGCATGCTTTGTCTTGGAGGTAGTGCCCTGTTTAAACCTGTGGATTAGGTTAATTGCAAAGCATACAACAAAGACAGGTTGTCTGATGTTTTCTTATGCCCCCCTACCATCTTGGAATTGTACTGAAATAATTCTGATTTATTTTTTTTTTTTAGTGGAAATTGAAGTTGAAACAAACTTTGTAAAAACAAATTTATCATTTTAACTAAAGTCTAGTGACTTCAACCATCTTTTAGTCAAAGCCAGGCATCCAAGCTAGGGTATACCCTTACCCATGGGAAAATTGTACTGGTCCAGGGACAGATGTTTCATTTGTTTTTCACAGGTATTTGATTTCTTTTTTAGGATCCAAATCTTAAAATCTTGAAGTTATCTACAAAACCCAATTTTATTTTCATATGGAACTGTGGTACCATTTACAAACGTTATGATCATTGTCACCCAAATGGCTTTTTAATTCTTTCAAGTTTATTAAAATCTTAAGGATGATATCATAAATTGCCTTATCGGAATCTAAGCCACAAGTTATAAAAGGAATGAGAATTCTAAACCTCTTTAAGTGGTTTGGTTTATCTTTCATGGTAACAAGTACAATAACATTTAAGTGACTGACATTTTCAAGTTTGACTGATGACCTACACCTTTTTCTTTTTTATTTTTTTAAACAGCAGTTCCTTTATTAAAGACCCAAAATGTCATCATTCTCTTTTTCACTTCTTTCCCTTCCCTCTTGCCTTTACCTGCTACAAAGCTCATTCTTCCTCCAGCCCCTGTACTTTCTTCTCCAGCCCTCTCTTTCCTCCTGCACCCACAGTCTGTTATCCTTTGCAGTGGCCAGGTCCCAGGGGATGACAAAGTTGACCTTCCTCAGCATAACACCCAGCTTTCCCTACTCATGTCAGCTGCCCATAGGGAGTCTCATTACTAAAAAGCAGGTTTTCTACCTCCTGAGCAGCAAGTGGCTTTACCCCACATTCCCTGGAGAAGGGGTGCACACCTGTAGCTGCCTGCAGGGAACAGGGAGAGTCACTTGGGGCTGGCAGAGGACTCCCCTTGCAGGGGGTGGTTTGCCTGGGAAATTTTTTTCTGGGAAGATCCTAGGAATTCAGTAGGCCTACTGGCATCTGCATAGCTGCTTTGCAAAGATAGTTCTTATAGCTGCTGTTAAATTACAGGGGGCTATTTCTGACAAAATGGGAATGCTTGGGAGTTTAGTCTTAAATATAGGTCTCTCCTCTGGAGAAGACATAATTTTTTCATAACAAGAGTCAGAACAGAGACAAAGTAAGAACTTTGAAGGCAGAATTTCTCACAGAATGTTTCTGATTTCTTTTTTTCTTGAATGCGTGTGACAGGAAAAAACCCCAATGGCACTGTAGAACCCGGATCTGAGAAAAGCTAGATTTCACCTTAGCAGAAGGCAGCCAATATTTCTGATAAAATGTAGAATTTGTATTTCACTTGATTTTTCTTGTTCACAGGAACATCAATGAAAAGAATATACCTATTTGCTAACTTGGAGTGTAGCTTTGTAAATAATTAGCTTAGTGTTGCCTTGGGAGGCTTGCTTTAAAATGCAAGCAAAATGGATGGGATGGATGGATGGGATTTTGTTCCTCTCCTAGAGCTTTCCCACCACTCAGTGTGTCAACTAGAGGAAGCCTGTTTGCTGCAGGCCTGTTACTTGTATCAAGAACGAGATGCGCTGACATCTGTTGAGCAACTCTCCAGAGAGCGACAAGCTCTATTTGAAGCCAGCAGCATTTTGGGCTTTCCCCCTGTCTTTTTAAACACAAGTCCTGAAATGTACTGTATTATTGAGGGAAATCTGAGGGACAACATATGTGTTGGCACTTCTGCTGTATGAAGGATTTACTCTTAATCCACACTCTCTGCCAGACTGTCACTGGTACAGGGCACTGAGAGAAGCGGGTATGATGGTTATCGAGGCTTAGTTTGTCACTGAGACTGTTTTGCAATGTGCACTTAATAAATGTGAGTTTTTTGTTAAAGAGGAGATTTCTGAGCCTTCTGTAAATAAAGCACTGTTGAAACTGTCTGCCTCTGATCACTGGTGTACAATGAAACCAGTTTATTTTTCAGCTTAAGCATTCTCTGGAACCTGATTGATTTTTATATTGTGCTTTGCTGCCTGAACATGGGTTCCATCTTCCCAGATGAAAACCTGATACCCTTTCTTTATGGAGCTCTGGACACATGATGACATTTGAAAAGAAAATGTAATTTTGCATCGGCTGAAGGTGTGATGAGGTGCGCTAGCCTGACAGGTTTGTAAGCTGGTGCGCAATCAGAGAAAATCATGTTAAACTGCAGTTTAAGGGTTGATTAATTCGGTAATCTCATGGATACTATTTGTTGCAAATGTCAGCTTGATTGGGGTTGGTTTTCCCGTAGAGCAAAAGCAGGTGTGCTTTCAGGGACTGTGTTATTTTACAGGGAAGCATCCTGTATAAATGCAACTAGAAGCGATCATGGCTTTCTCACACTTCTCTCTAGAAATTAAATGGGGATGTAGTTTTTCTGGGCATGTTTCATCCTGTAACTTGTGAGTGGCAATTAATAATTACATTTTTCAAAGTGAAGGACTTCTGCAATGGAGGATGCAATAGTATCTTTCCCTGTACATGAAGTACCAAGTGCTTGGTCCTAGGACTAGTAAACCAAGGGCTTGTTTGAACTCTAAAAGCACAAGCTGACAAGTGCTGACTTTGGGTGTGAGCTAGATAGGATAAGTTAAATAGAAAAAGTTCAGCTCCATCTCACATAAAGTTTGCACTGTCTGAGCTACCCTCAACAACCTTGCTAGCATGATTTTTTTTACCTTCCGTCTATAAAGGCCTTAATGATATATAAAATAAACACTAGCAATTGCCTTCGCTGCATTTTCAAAAGGTTATTTTGTTATAAACTTTTGTCTCTGTTTTCTTGTGGTACTTGAATTTTGTCTTGTTTGCAAGGCGGTTTGCTGATTTTTTGTTTGTTTGTTTATTTGGGCTTGTCTGAGTCACTTTTTTTTTCCTCCAAATTGCAGAGGCTGTTTCCACATTTCTTCCCATGTCCTGAAACAGAGGAGGAAACTTGGTGGCTCTGCAGCCTGGGCAAGCTGTCGCTCAGTAGGGCAAATGCCCCTTGGCTCAGCTCAGGCCTGTTGAGAGCGAGGTAGGCTGATAGCATTCAGCTTGAGAAACAATAATCGCTGCCTTTCCAAGTTTGAGATTAGAAGAAATGCGTGTGTGTATAGTACAGTGTGCATGTGTATATAAATGCATACACAAATCTATACATATATATACAAAAGCAAAACAAAAACAAACGCCTGGAAATTACTTAAAGATTAAATGCAGACAAACCCTCGCCCTGCAACAGGCAGGGAACCTTGTGCCACGAGCTGGAAGGGGTCATCCCCTAGCTCATCGGGCCTGGGAGCAGAAGCTCAGCTTTTGGTCCTGGGGGACTGCGCTGTGCCCCCACCCCAGGTGGGAGCCGTGTGCCCTGGCCCCTTCCTGGCCCACAGAGGTGGCCTGCCAGCCTTCATGTTTTGCGCCCCTCAGAAACAGCTGGAAAGGTGATAAGCAGAAGTTTGTGGAGAGGGTTTTGCCTTTGCGGTTAGCTTATTGCTAAGATCTCAGAGGATCAAAACCCAAAATAAATGCGTGACTTACTCTATTCTTGGAAACCAAACATGATGGGTCTTTTATAATGTTCTGGTGCTGGTTACCCTTCTGGCTCTTCTAAACTCAGCTTGCGCCTTGTTGGTCAACAGTCTCACAGAAATATAGTGCTCTAGATGAGCCAGACTGAGCAGAATATAATATATACATTTTTTTTTTTTTTATTACAGAATAACATGCAAACTATTTAGTGTTGATAGGCTTTTGTGTCTGATTTTTTTTGAAGTCCAAGCAGAGTTACATTTTATAAAAAATCATATCAGCTCCCTGGACATTATAGAATATAAACATGTAAAAAGTGGGCTGATGTCAAGTTATAGGAACCAAATAATCCAGAATGCAAAAGCCACATTTCCATGGAACCCTTTTCTTACAGCAGCAACACCAGGTCTTCTCTAGTTCGGTAGAAAGAGGAAAAGTGAAAAGGAGACGATCAGGAACAGGTAACAGCTGGGTAAATGTGCTTTTCTTGACCTTGGATATACATTTAGGAGTAGTATTAATAACCAGAGAAGATAACCACATCACTTTGAATATTAAAAAGTAATCAAAGTGTGAAAAGGCTGAAACTGTTCACTATTTTTATTTTATTCCATTCTAATAACATTAACAGCCTTTTTGTTTAATCCTGGTTCTTGTACCTTTACTTTTGACTTTCTTGCATCCATGAGATATGAGTATTTTACCTCACTTTTTGCATCAACAGATCAGAAAACAGAGAGGAAAAAAGAGAGGGTGTTCCCCTCAGGGTAGGACTCTGAATCCCTCAGAATATGACTCTGAGAAGGTGGAAAGGCTCTGAAGTCCCTATTTTAAAACAAACACAGCATCTTAACCTTACCCACTGTGACAGCTTTATTGCCATGAACACTGAATTTAAGAGATAAAGAAAATAAAAAACTGGAGAATTTAAAGTAGTAGGAGAGGAAACATCTCCTGTCCAAAACAGCCACTGTGAATACAAGAGATGATGCTTTGAGTAGTTGCACATTTAATTGGGGAAGGGAAGGCTGAGAAGGTACCTAGGAATGCATTTGTTCTTTTAAGGCACGGTTGATAAAAAGAAATAAAGGTAGAGGTGCTGGGTCTAGTTATGCTCATTTATAAATCAGTCATTTCCATCAAACTCTATTGCAGCACATTAAAACAAAGTGGAAACAAAAGCCACTGAATTTGCTGCCACAGCAGGAGAACAGAGGGAAGCCACCACACAGAAAGCATAATCTGGGTCTCTGCTGGTAGATGGCATCAACTGAAATCTTTTTCTAATTGAGATTAACAGAATGATATGTTATCTAGCCTGACAGACCACTCAGGTTTTTAGGAGATACCACTCTGCTACTGTCCCAGAATGGTTTTTAGGGCAGGTGGGCGGGGTGGTGAGGGAGAAAGATGCTTCCATATAAAGCCAGGCTAGCAAAAGGCTTTCGCGGCATATATCGCAGCATGCCCCACCAGTGCCATGCTCTGTGCCCCTGTAACCTTGCACCTGGGCTCTGGTCTGCTCCTTGTAAATTGGTACTAGGGTTTTCTACAGAATTTAACCAATCCTCAGCTGTTCTGTTCCCCTTCGTTTTCACAGACACTAGAGGTTTTGTTGCTTAGATTGAAGAAATTGCTTACAAGGGGGACTTGGGAGGCGCCTCACTGTAGGGTGAATTCAGTTTCCCAGGGAGAGCTACGAGCAGCAATACAACTCACAGAAGACCTAATTTGCGTCTTCTGTATTCATGGTGGCGTATTGATTTTTGGAAGTCCGCCTCTCACAGGAACCTGTTCTGAATAACTTGCTACATGTCATAAAAAAGCCAGCACCTTTTTATTTATTTTGTTCTTGTCAAAGTATCAAAAATAGCCAGAGGGAAGTGGTCTGCTATAGTAAAAAAAAATTGTAAATTTCTATTTAGTTTAGTTTATTTGGGTGTATTCAAAACAAACCCAAACATTTCATGCATATCTTGTATAATTTTTAATACATAAAGAAGTATGTACACATGGACAAGTGTGTGCACACATACCCCAAATCCGTCCCTATCTATTAAAAATATTTTAATGTTACCTTAAAAAAAAAGTTTCTTAAACATCTGCCATAGTTATACTTTCATGTCACACAGTATTAGCCAAATTGGTTAAATGATGAATTTTTTCATAACATTTAGTTCAAGCCTGTTTATCAATTGAATTGCCTTTGGACTAATTAAATAATGATTGCCACCAGCAGTGCACGCAGCATGAAGTTCGTTGGTTCTCCTTTTACCATTTGCTTCTAGGTTTTGGCTGAGAGTGCAGAAAAGGAGTATTTCAAATTGAGCTAATTTGATGTTTCTAGAAGAGCAGCCTTTTGTGAGATATTTTGATTACATGGCAGAGCAGCCTCTATAAAGAGCTATTTGGCTAAGTAGAGCTTCTTAACTCCAAACAGGGAAAAAAAAATTACAAAATGACTACTCAAGTGAGTATAACAAGAACAAGGAAGATAGCCTTAACAAGCCCGGGGAGACAGATTGTTAGCTAAAATTCCTACATCAGTGTATGTATGTGCTACACGACTTCAGCATCACTGAGGTTCTGTGCAAGCCCCTGTCCTGAAAAGGTACTTGTGGGTGGCCTTTTTTTAAACAAAAAATATATATAAATATTATGCCGTTCCTGTGCTGCTGCTGCTGAATTTGTGCAGGGGTATACTTTCCCCTAATTAGTGTTAATTTTTAAAAATTATAAAATAAATGGCTATTGTGGACATGTACAAGGGACATCTCTTGTTACACCATATATTTATGCATGTTTATTTGTGGGCTTGTGCTACTGCCTCCTGTCAACTTTCATCTCATACCAGTAAATTAGAGAGATACATGCTGTCTGTTGCTTGATTCACAGGTTTTTACAGTATCCTCTTCAGAAACCTTAAATTGGTGTGTCTGGTCTTTGTTTTCTGTTTTATAAAATCATTTCTCTCTTGCTAGAGGGCATGTATTTGAGATGGCAGAATGGATCAGTAGGTTCAGAGGAAGGGATACAGGGCTGTCTAAAATTTTCCCCTTTCCAAATATTTTAATCATGCTGGTAGAGAGAGCATTGAAAGGAGTATTGGTTTGAATGATTTTTTGGAATGTAATTTGAATTCTTCTTTGGGCTTCGATTTATAGTCATCAGCTCAAAAAATTAAGTCTAAGAAAATGTAACTACCCATCTATTTCCAAATTACTGTACAGGTTGAAGAGATGCAGAGATGTGAAATCCTGTAGCAACTAGATGTTTTATTTTGTAATACTGCTAAAAGGAGACAATAGGAGGAGTTCTGGAAAAAGGTTGTTTAAACGTTCTTATATATATAGCTACTTAAATATATGTAGCTAGAATATCTGATTGCATGTGTGTAACTTCAGACACTGACAGTTAAAGTATATGCATCCACTTAAAACATAGGGTTTTTTTAAAAAAATAATTCTGTCTCCATGAGCTTTCTGCTGTATTTTCTCTTTCAGGTTGAAAATGGAAAAGAAATATTTTAGAATATAAATATTTTATAATAAAATATTTTGCAATATTTTAGAAAAAAACCCAACAAACTAAAGAAATTTTGAAACACACCCACCCCTCCCCAAACCCAATTAACAGTTGTTAATCTAGCGTTCAGTTAATATCCTGGATGTTAAAAGGGGCAATACTGGCTCAGAAAAACAGTTCTTCTGGTCCAGCATCCTGTGTCTGACAGGTGAAAAAGATATGCCGCGGGAGGAATATAAGAATGTGGTGATCAGTCAGCAATGTTTCCCTTTTATACTCACCCAGCCTTTGGCAATGTGCACCTGAGAACACTTGATGGTTTTTTCCACTATATTTGTCTCGCCGCTAATTGAATCAATGACAGTTTTCAGTACCTGAACCATCTTGTGTTCTAGAGCTGAGCTCCATGTTGTGTATGGTACTACCTCTTTTGGTTTGTTCTCAAGTCGCTTACGCGCTCCCTTGATGGGGTGCCCAGCTAGTTCACATTCAAAACCATATTGTGGTTAAACGATCTCTAAACTCCCAAAGTCTACAAAAGGGTTTTTCAAAGTTCTTTGAAGGCATATTAGAATATAATGACAAAATCATGTATTCTCTACTAAAACTGTGTATCTCCTGCTGTAATGGGGTATTGCTATGTATGTAGCAGAGCTGAGAGCCCTGTAATTGAACCTTATCAGCTTGATTTTTTGGCAAAAGTGCCCTCATCTGATTTATGGCAGGATATATAAAAATATGTGTATACACAGATATGTTTATTTATGTATCTTAAAAAGCAAAAAGCTACATCTTCTAGTCACGTGATTAAGTTTTTTGCATCTACGCATTTTAATTTGGCTTCCTTGTACTATTGCAATATTTTTTTCTCCTTTCTTCTGGGGGTCTGTTTTCTGTCTCTCAAAATATTCAGAAGAGAAAGGAGAGAGAAGGAGCTGGGAGTTGGTGAGGTGGAGGAGGGACCTTCAGAAAATTAAATTGTTTTTCCATTTAATTTTTTATCTTCTGTGAAGAATGTCAGTATCGCACAGTAAAGCAACATTTGGGTCACAGATTGCTTTTTTTTTTGGGTGGATTTCTGCAGTAAGTGTATTCTTACTGCCAGTATCCCTCATGCAGGATGACTGCTGTAAAATTTGACTTTATAAACATTGTTGGCATTAAAAAACATCTTTAAGGGATTCTGTTTTGTTTTTTAAAGGTATATTGCTATTTGAACAAATTTGATCCGAGGCTGTCCCCTGGAAATTGAAGTTCAGTTTTTTCTTTTCTTAGCTGGTGGTTTTTGTTTTTTTTTTTTTTTTTTGCTTTTTCCTTCCCCATCAACAAATATAGCCCCCCTCAAGATAAAAGAAAAATGCAAACAAACTCCAATGGAAATTCGCAAACGTTATAGCCTGCTTATCTTTTAGATTATCTGTTTTTGTATGATTGGAAAAAGTGATAAAGCATAGGCGCAGAGAATTAAATATATAAGGAAAAGCCACGTAGAGGTTTCGTATATGAAAAGGCTTACACAGCATTCTAACGTGCACAGCTGTGGACCTATGATCAATAACAATCTCTTTTCAAAGAATCTGGCTGTCCTTTGAAGTTAACATCAGATCTTTTTCCTCAATAGAATACCAAAAGGATAAAACAAAATGAGGAAATAGCTTCCCAGGTGTTGTTTTGATATCCCACTTGTGGGCATCTCCTTGGTAATACAATCCAAATTAGATAGGAACAACGCAAATCTATGTGAACTTGATAAATGCTTCAATTATGGATTGATTTATTTTACACATTGTTAATGGCTGTGGTTGAAAGAGGCTTCCCTCACAATTTCTGGTCAACTGTAATTCATGCTCCAGCATTTCTTTGGAGTTGATTGACTCTTGCCAGTAAGCATGGTTTACATCCTTCTTTTACACCCCTGGTTTAATATGTGTCTGCATGATCTAGTGACACAATGCAGGCAAGCTCACAACCATAAATTCCTCCTTTACAGCAGCGCAGCCTTCTGTGCCTCACATGGACATCCATAATTTGCTGAAAATCTTTAAGTCTCATGGGGAGGCAGTTGCCTCTCTATCCAACATTTTGCAAAGGATGAATTCTGACTTCTGAACATGTTTAATTTTAGTTCACATATAGGAGCAGGACTCTGGGAAAGATGGGAATATTTCATTACTGTTCAGATTAATTTCACTGACTTTAGTATCCTGAAAATGTTCTGCATCTGACCTAAGCTAATCATCTGGGCTTTTTCTATAGCAATGGTAGATGACAGCGATGGTACTTCTCATTCTTTTTCAGTGGTGAAGGGATCCTAAATGAACAGCTTTCACCAGACAGACCCCTCCTCAGCCCTCCTGGATAAGTCTTTTGCAGAAAAAATACTGGTGGGGAGGAACTGGGAGACAACTGGGATGTGGGGAAGTAGGAGAAAGGAGGAGCAAACATTTATGGTACAGTGTCCCTTCACTGATTCTCTTTGCACATCATTATGATGAAGAAGGGCTTTCCATCAGCATCATGTTGCAAACATCTCTGGTCCCTTGAACTGTCAGGCTTGCTCCCAGCCTCGGTCAGAGGAAGGACTTGCTTTTCTGTGTGTGCAGAACTGGAAGGTTTTGCCTCCCTAGCAGAAACTGGAGCATTGAATGCCTCTCCACCATCTCTAATATACCTCTGCCAAAAGTGAAGCTTGCAGAATTGTTCCATAACACAACTCAGAATGGGAGTTCACCACCCAAAACAGACTCGCACGAGGATAATACAGGTAACATCCTACATCCTCTTCACGGGTGAAAAACAGCACCTTACAAAGGAAACTAGGAGACTTTGAGTAAATGAGCCCTGGACATTTCTGACTCCCAGTGTGTGTAGAGCTGACCTTTTAAGAGCTCAGGACATGGAGATTTTCAGTGCTTAAGAGTTCTTACCAGATTCTTGTCATTTCAAGGAACTGCATAAAATGAGGTTGATGGATGCCTTTGTAACTTATAGGAGAACTGCACAATGAGAAGCATAGTGTATATGTGCCTTTTATAAATCAGTTGCTTCCTTAAAGCAAAATTGCTTATATATAAAATGTGAGACACAGTAAGTATCTTTAAAAAGAATTTAAAAAAAGAAAGGAAGTACCAAGAGTACAGAAGCATTTAGGAGCTTATCTTCTGGGATACCAGAGAATAAGGAACAAGTGAAACATGAGGAGCTCCAGAATTTGTGGCTCATTCTTTTCTTACTTGATAGGATCCTTACAAAGAAAGTAATACCAAAGAAGCATGCAAGTGCCGCATTCAGTATTCTGTATGCAGTGCTGTAACGGCTGTAATTTCCATGACAGAAATTAATCAAAAGACTCTGTGGGAACTGCAAAGAGCAGGAAAAAAAAAGCCATTCAGGATGGAGGAATTAGATGAAATTATAGTGTACTTCATATTGCTAGTTGTTAAACCTTTGTGCTCACAAACTCTTTACCTTCCTCTGCAGCAAAAAGTTCATAAATCCAACATAGATTTAGAATCATAGAACCACTTTGGTTGGAAAAGACCTTTAAGATCATTGAGTCCAACCTTTAACCTAACCCTGCCATCCCACCACTAAACCATGTCCCTAAGCACCTCATCTATCCTTCTTTTAAATACCTCTGGGGATGGGGACTCGACCACCTCCCTGGGCAGCCCATTCCAGAGCCTGACAACCCTTTTGGTGAAGAAGTTTTTCCTAATGTCTAGCCTAAACCTGCCCTGTTTGTACCTGTTTCATAGGGATTTCACCTACTCGGACAGGGGGATAGAGATAGGGATTTCTTAAGCACGTGTACAGGATCCTTTCACCAAATAAAAGGAACAAAACCACAGTTGAGCTTCAATAAAAATAAGAAACAAGCTAGATGAAGTTTGGTTTATTACTAAATGTTTTCTATTATAGTTTGATCATCTGTTAGATTGATGCTGTTAAGTGAGAGCAAGAGAATCATTGATTCAAATACAGTTTAAATTATCAAAATAGATACAAAGGAAACATGCGTAATCTCTTTTCTTATTTACAAAGCAGGGTTTTCCCAAAGAGATGTGAAATTTTTTTTCATTCCACTTTTAGCGTGTCTACTCTATACGGTTGAGATCAGAGTCTTTTAGGTATGATTTTTTTTGTATTGGGATTATATTTGTACGTGGTATGTCTGTATCATCTTTGTAAATGACACAAAGCATGTAACAATCCATCATCTCAACTAAAGGTGAGAATATAACCTTATCAGATACGGCAGGATACCATAACACAGAGAAGGAATATGAGATCAGGGAATGTATGGGTGACACCTGACAAAGAACTGTAGTTACTGCATATATATGTAACTTTCTTATTTTATGGACTGTTTATATTTATGTATTTTACTCTTAGTGGGTCTAATAGTGACTTTCCTTGAGATCAGTATTTAGTACCTAATTAACAAAAGACTGAAGTGCAGCACTGTCAAAAGCATCATCCAGCTTTGATGTCTCTATAATGAAAGGGTATTTGGTAAAATATGTATTGATTTTCTTGGAGGAAACATACAATTGTCTGAAGTGATAATTCTTTATGAGGAAACTACAGGGAAACTGCTTGGTTCCCTTTCTGAGGTGTAAGTTCAATACCATCCATCTTATAGCAGGGTTTGGAACAGCCAAGGCTTGATGTTGTAATGCATTGACCCTTCACTCTCCCAGCGATTGCTGCAAACAAATTGCAGGAGGTCTGATAGGTTTAGCTTCTTGCAGGTTAAAGATCAATGTTCAATGAACATACAAGGCAGGCAGAGTAGCTTCTCCTATAGTCTCATTAATTTTGAAAAAGGGTTGTCTGCAGGTGAATTGTTTGGCTTATGTGAGAATCTATAACAAGCTGGAGCAGAATTCCAGATTTAGTTAAGAGACACGTTGATAATATGAAGAAGGTCTGTCATGAGGGCAACTTTCCAGTCTTTTTCATTGTGGGTTCGAAAGAGCTTTGCATAAATGTAATTGCAAATCACTTTCCAGGGGGCTTAATGAGGGAGGGAAAAAATCAAAAAGGAGTATTTTTGAGGAAATTAGGCTCTTATGGGTGGCAGAGGGAAGAGAAGAGCGTTAAGACAAATATAAGGAGTGGAGAACTCATTTGATAGATTTCTTTTGGGTTTTTTTAAGGTACTTGAAAGCCACAGGGATTTGTTTCATTCAGCCTGTCAGCAAGCATCACCAGTGCTATCTGCCACTTTTCCCACTGCCAGTACTCTCCACAGATCCCACGGGGTGCATGTGTCTCAGGTTTGCATGAACTACTGTGTTCTGCAACACTTATTTTCTAGTGTGTTGTTGTCATGGTTTAACCCCAATCGACAACCAAGCACCACGCAGTGGTTCGCTCGCCCTCCCCACCCCCCGGGGGAGAGAATCGGAAGGGCAAAAGTAAGAAAACTTATGGGTTGAGATAAGAACAGTTTAATAATTGAAATAAAATAAAAATTGTAAAGGAAAACAACAAAAGAGAGAGATAGAGGAACGAAACCCAGGAAAAAAAAGTAATGCAACCAGTCACCACCCTCTGACCGATGCCCAGCCCAGCCCCGAGCAGCGACCGCTGCTTCCCCAGCCAACTCCCCCAGTTTCTATACTGGGCATGATGTCCTATGGTCTGGAACAGCCTTTTGGCCAGGTGGGGTCAGCTGTCCTGGCTGTGCCCCCTCCCAGCTTCTTGTGCACCTGGCGGAGCAGGGGAAGCTGAAAAGTCCTTGACTTGGTATAAATACTGCTCAGCAACAACTAAAACATCAGGGTATTATCACATTATTGTCATCCTAAATCCAAAACACAGCACTGTGCCAGCCACAAGGAAGAAAATTAACTCTGTCCCAGCTGAAACCAGGACAGTTGTCCCACAATACAGCTAGAAGTTGCACACTCCATCTAAAAAAAGACAAAAATCACAGCTCTAAATGAGGAGAGAAACTTTCACTTTTATCTCAAGTATATGAATCGCACTGAATTCTCTCTACTATCTGCAGCTATGATTCACCTTTCCATCTTCATAGGTTTTCTTTTTTTCCCTATACACAATAACTACTGTGCTTATTTTCAACCCTCTGGAAAGTTAAAAGCTTTGTCTTAATTTTTCTTCTGAAACACTAGCTCCAGTTCCTGTGTGTGTCCCCTTTTTGTCTCTGATGTAATTTTTCATACATTACTTTCTCATAAACCCTTTTGGATATATCGTAATCAGTTTGTGTTTCTAGCTCAGTTTTAAAACCAAACCAGCATTTGTAGCTCTAGTGAAGCAAAGCCCCTGTTTCCCCTCACACATGCTAAAAATGCATTCTACTACATCAAAAAGTAGGAAATGAAGCTCCATTTTTCTGCATTGTTTTCAGATATATATTCAACAGAATTTGGTTCTCTAAGGGTAAATAATAGCCCCGTGTTTTGAATGATTTTACTTCACAAAATTTTCTCTCATTTCTAGCTATCTGATTTATGTCTTACATGTAATTTCAAAGTTAGAGGGGGTGGTTTGTTTTGGTTTGGTTTTCTACAGTTGCTTTTAAAGACAGGTAGGAAAAAAAATGTATGAGCCTTATGGTCAGTTTGGGAAAAGAGAAGAGCTACGTTTTCTAACTATCAGAGTGATGAGAGTTGTTTGATACACAGTACAGTTAGCCAGAAGCAAGAATATTATTACCAGGAGAAACTGAGAAAGGTACAAATAAAAAGAAAGATGCTGGGATCTCAAGTAAATTATTCAGCTTGCCCCTAGGCCCCTGAAACAAACCCCAGTGTCAATTCACAGACACTGCCCTGAAGTCAGTGAAACAAGTTTTGATCTACAATCATCTTGACCATTTGAGAAATACAGAGCAGTAATGCTTTTTCAGCTGCCTTGCAGTCCACTAAACAGTTCCCAGCTTGCAGATTTATGCCGAACAGAATTTGGTCCTCCAAGGGTATCTCATAGCCCCAGAGTATTGGTGGTTTTAGGTTTCAATACTTTTCTTGTTTCTAGCTACCTTCTATGATACCTGTTATATTTAATTGTGGAGCTGGTTAGGTGGAGGATTCCCCACATCTCAATGCACTTGTAGTGTATCTGTCTGCCAGAACATCTCACAAATTATCAACTTCGCTTTATCTAGGTTTAAGTGTAGTGGAATGTTTGGTAATTAGCTGACATTGTTATCAATTTATTTTATTTTTTTTAATAAATTGAGGAACTACTAATGCTAGGTGAGACCACTGGGAAAACTGCTTTTATGGAAGCAATCTGTTACATGAAATTTTTTGTGGCAATCCAGTGCAGATCAAAATTGGAAGATAGCTTTTGTACTCCATCCCAACACCTTTCTCAATCTCAGTCTCTTCCTTCTTTTGAGGCGTGATTTCCTGGTGCTGATGCTGTCTTTCTAGATTGAGTAGATTGCTTTATGGGTAGTAACAGAGAAGACGATGAAGTGTTGCACTAGTTGGGTGTGCTGTAACGTGGTGATTCACACCTTCCTCTTCAAAGTGTTTCTCATATGCCAAGATCTGAGAGAGGGTGGTTGAACTACCAACACCTAGTGAATTAATAGCTTCAGGATAGCAGATGGCTTTTCAAACCACTCCATGTTTGTGCTTTAGAGAGCTGTAACTGCACATGGCTGTGCTCATTATCTATTGTAGATTGGCCTTCCTACACACTATAGAGCAATATTAATGGGTAACGCTGTATCTGGGTAAGGGCCAGTTTTACTCTTGGCTTACTTCTTCAGTGCTTCATTAAAATGAATCTGTTCTGGTAGGACAGTTTTTAAAATAGACCCACGGTAGTTGCCACCTTCTTCAAGACATTTCTTTTTGCTGGTGAATTCATAAATCCAAATTGAATTAGTTTAATCAGTGTATGAGCTTCATAGGGTAGTCATGCTGAGCACGATTTTTTTTTTTTTTGATAGAGCAACTCTTGTGTTGCTTTTCTGTCAAATACTTATGTATTAAACATATAAAGAGGTTATGCTATATTCAGTCTGACAGATTAACGTGCCATTAGCACACAAACGTACTTATTGTGTCAGTGTGTTACAGATGTACGTATTGATGAACAACTTAACTCAATACCAAAGGGGGCAGCATTGTTGTATTGCCCACCTAGTGCAAAATTATCTGTGGGTTGGGTTGGTTTTTTATTAGATACCTTTTCTTTTTAACAAACAAAATAATATTTCTGGCATATAACACCTCCTTTACTGGTAGATACTGCCTTATTTTCTGAGAAAGTTTCAAAACAAGGTCAGTATTGCCATACGCCTGCAACAGTCAGATTTCTTCCCCGTTCTTTTGCCTGGGCAGCAAGAATTCTTGCACACAGTTCTGGCCAGCAGCAGCCTGGGCTATCAAAGTGAAGCCTTCCATGAAATAGCATAAAAAACTTTGTGCTGCAGTATGAAGCTAGCTGAAGTCTGTATTACTTTGAAAAGACATTCTCAAAACTGAGCATTTCACCTCAGTTAGGTGACATTTTCTCCTGTTGGACTCTGTGGAATGGAAACTAGAGTCTGACAAAGCCAAAGATTTGTCAAGGGCGAAGTCCAGTTCAGCTTCTACCTCTAACTTCATTTTCTTTTGCTCATGTCCCTAGTTTGCTCCTCTATGAATTTAGCTTGAGATATTTTTTCACTCTGTGGTCATTCTCCTTTTCTGTCAGCACAGAATGAAAGAGGACCTTCGTTCATCTGTTCTTTCGTTACTTATTGTTGGTTTTAAAGGATCTAGAGCCAGTGAGCATCGGCAAAACAAGTATGAAGCTGATTTATAGAGTTGTAAGACCTTAAAAACAAAAGCTTTGCTTTGACCCGTCCCATGATTTTTCCTAAAGCCCCTATCTCAACATGATCTTACACTCAACTGATGGAAAGCGGACAGAAGAGTGCAGTTGTAACCGCTCAACCCAAGGCTTCACTTACTTTCTCTGAACTGGACTTTACCATCTCTTCTTCCACTTGCAAATGTCTGCCAGACTTGGGTCTTCCCTATTCATCTCGGTTGTTCTTAGTTACCCCCAGACATCACCCTGCTTGCGCAGACCTTGGTTACATCACAGCACCTCTGTCACTACGGCTGTTAGCAACAGCCTGAAGCATAGAGATAAAATATGGTGAAAGCTGAAAAACTTTACTACTGTTCATATGTCATCTTTCAGAACAATACAAGTTAACTCAATAGGACTCTTGGTGGCAAAGCCTGATTCAGGGCTTTTATTGACATGGCAATGTTCATTAAAGGTTAATTTTCTTAGTGAAATTTTGGTGTAAGTTTCTGCTCGCAGAGCTTTAGGCCTGATTAGTCTCCTTCCCAACTCCTAAACATGCTGTCTTTTACTTTCCTATTCTTTTTATCTCATGATCTCTAGCTGTTCCTCAGAAGTGTTGGAGACATTTAGAAACCCACCTCTTACACTGTTCCCTTCCCTTTTTTGACCTTCTCCCATTTCTCCTTATCACCATACTCATCTGTCCACATCTTGCTGTCTTCTATGTCCAGTCTGTGCTATGGCCTTACTTTCCCACCTACAGTATCCTCCTCTGCCAAGTCTTATCCCAAACAGGTCTTAATGTGAATGTTTCTTCCTCATCTTTCTAAGTTGCTTCCCAATGCGCCCTCGTTCATGCCACATTTAATACTGTGCCTCAAAGGATTTGTGTTGGCTGAGGCTCTGTCTACTTTTAGGCACGCTAAGAGACAGTGGCCGCCTTTACAAGAGGCAGCTTTGTTTCTATTTTCATCTTTGGCAAAATACCTTTGACAATTTTGAGACTTCCAGTAATATCAGAGATGGCTGCTTTTCAACCTCTTGCAGTGCGGGTTCACTTAACTTTTTGATGGGTTTTTTTCATGCATTTTTCTAGCATTCTGCTCTTTTTATTCCTCTTACTCTTTTACTGTTTCTTCTTTCCTTTTTAATCTGCCCACTGGAGCATGGTGTAATTATAATTGAAAAGATAAAACATGCAAAATGTAGAAGTGTAGATATTGTTCTAAAAAGAAAATTATCAAAGGCTTATGAAACATGCAGATCTCCTGGTTTAATATTTTCTACTTGTGTTTCTTCATTATTTCCTATTCTTACCAGTAGGAAACTATTAATTATTATGAAAGACAGGAAAAAAAAAAGCAAACCTTTTGGTTGAAAACAAGGTTGTATGTGCATGCACACACGCATCTCCACAAACTGAGTTGATAAACTTTGGGAATAATTTCTCTAATTGCAAAGGTGTGTTTTGCAAAAGAAAAGTATCTAACTATAAGCTTGATAGTATGTTTCTGCAGCTGGACAAAGCTCTAAAAGAGAGAAAATGGCATTCTAACCTTTTTTTAAAATTTTACTCTAAGACATTAAACTGCTTTTTTATTTCCTGCAGCAGGCTAAGGCAGACTAAAGAGAGAAATAGAGAATGGAGTAAGAAACCCTCTCTAGATACTAAAAGACAAGGACACATTGTGTATTGTAAGGATTTATTTTGTGATTACAGAATATCATTTTTACTAGGGTCGTTTCTGACTTTCCTCTCATATAAGTGTTTTTAGTAGGATTAGTAAACCAATGTTCTGATTCCATCTGCTGTTTTTATCTCTGTTGTCTATGTTCCACTGACAGTTAAAACATCCCTCTGAGAGAAATATGCTAAATTATATGTAAGCTTTTGAATGTAGCAGTCTGTATTGGGCTGCTAGCCGAAGAAATGCTTATAAACCTCATCAGTAGTTGAAACACCTTGATGATACCCTTTCTTGTTCTGCTTTATTTCTTTAAGTAATTCAAATACAATTCAACTCAATGCATCTTTGAAGAAAAGTCATGACTTTTCTTTTTGGAAAAATCCTCCTTTTGGAAACACAGAGTTTCTAAACTTTAGCCCTTAAGCTCAGCACATTTTCCTCTCTTTCATATAATTAAATGTCTATGAGGAACTTCCCAGACTTTTAAAAATAAAGTTAGCAGAATGTGTATTTTCACAGGCTAATTAATCCTTACATTTCCTTACATTGAAGAGCTATCAAGTACATTTTTTTGTAAGTAGTAGAATAATGATAAAATTTTATATAAATATTATTACATGTAACACGTAATAATGTAGATGATGACTGTAATAAGTAAATATATTTTATTTATCACTGGTTTTTTTTGTTGTTGCCATGCTGGTTGATTACATAGTAAACTTAAGGTTCATGGTTAGCTGGCAACTGAAGTCCTATAGTAAGCCACCGTGACATCTTTCTAGTGGCACCCTTTGTTGGCCAACTGCCAGGGAGAGATGTTTTTACAAAAACTGTAGCACTCCAGCAATGGGAGATCTTACACTAACCTGCGTAATAGGAAGTCCCTTTTACACCACAGAATTGCAAGAGCCTAGTGTTCTAAGGCATACAGCTTGAAAAGATTTAAAACCATGTAACGTGACCCACTCCATCTGTGGAGACAGACCAGGTATAATCATATAAAGAGTACAGGAAGGTGTTTTCTTGGAAGCGCAGTGTTGGTGTGAATGTCCCTTATGAAGGAATCAATCTCTCTTTTCTCTTTTTCTCAAAACGTCCCGTGGTAGGGCAGGACATCCTTGTCCTGAAATGCAAAGGCAAGCCCAGATTCTTCAGTGACATAACCATTTGGCTACGTTATTCTCATCTCTTCTAGAACTTGACCACAAAAGCTTTGCTTCAGTGCTTTTTGTATTGTGTCTGTGGTATCAGTTGCCTTTTGGCCAAAGAAGGTGAATGCTCTTAGACCACAAACACCATGTTTCTACCAGAGCATCTTTCTTATCTTAAAGTGTATACACTTTCCTTCATATATATCCCTGTTTATTTTAGCAGACAGTGGTTATTAGACTGTGTGTACTTTTTACTCATCATAGGCAATTTGAAAGGTTGTTTTTCTGTCAGTCTCACAAAGTGAAATTTTCATTTTAGTAGAGAATAATGCAGCTAGCTTGTACTACTTATTCTAACAGTATATCACAGACTGCATATTTTTCGACTACATTGTCTTAAAAACCGTGATGTAAAGATTTTGGTGATCTAGCACATCCAATTTCCAGCTATCGAATCTCATCTGCCTTTTAGTTCACCTAAAGAGCTTCTTTCCTATTAAAAGCGTCTTCAGTGTTTAGGTACCCATGGCTTGTGATGAAGTTGCATGTTGACCTTAACTTTGATAAAGTGTGCTTTGCTTCTTAAACTTCTTTTTATGGAACTGTAAGTCAGTGCAAGGCAGGGTTTTGCAGGCATACCCAAGATACTCCTTCTTCTTAAGTCTTACTAAGTTATTTTCTACACTTTTCTGAAGTTCTTTAAATTGTACTGTTTCCTGTTGTTTCACATGCAGGCTGTCTGCTCAGTTTATATGCAGGAGAATGAGGAAAATATTTTCCTGTTTTATGGAGCATATATAGTCATCTATTTATCATCAGAGGATTCAGTAGCCTTCTGTATGGCAGACAGGCCTGCAAACAAATATTAAGTGTCACCTTCAGGGTTTATATCAAGTCCAAAGTGAGGCATGTCTCTGCTTTAGGGGTTAAAAAACCAAGGTGAAATTTTGCTGTTTGGAAAATTCCAGTCCCACAACCTGAGTACTCTAGTTTGCAGTTCAGTACTTAACAACAACATTAAAAGTTTTCCTATAAGTAGAACTTTGCAAGTCTGTCTACACAACTTCTCTGGCATATTTTTTGAATGTTAAAATTTATGCTATGAATGGTTGATTTTTAGGGGAAAGTCAACAATAATTAAGCAGTCCTAAAATGTAATATTAAATAGAGAACATATGAATTGTGAATGCACCCTTTAGATTAAAAATTCTTTTGGGTGTATTACTAGTTAACAACTGGTAACCTGTGCAACATGAAGCAAAACTCTTATATTGCCCCTTAAGATTAATTAGCTTTGTAGCATATTAATCAAACTGGTTGGAGAGCAAAATCAGAATGTATATTCCTGTGTGGTTCTCAGACATCTCATTTGTTTAATGGAGCCATTTGGATAATTAAGATCAGTACAGGTAATTTAGCTAAAGTGCAATCTACAGAAAAGATTATCTAGCAATTTACTTGTGTTTAGGTTTTTGTCTTGTTTTTCTCCCTAGTTATTTATACACATATATCAGTAGTTTAAAAAGCTTCTCTTCTGTAGCAGAGAAAATATCCCTTTGTATTGATATTAGTGAATTATGAATATAGTGAATTATGGTAGAATGTTGCATTCAAAAAAGCCCCCCAAAGCAAGTAGTTAAGAGGAGGTCCTATTCAACACCCCCGAAAAACTTCCTTGTTTGACTTCCCTTTCATTCAAAAAACCAGAATTCTTGTCAGTGCTGGACTGTACTTAGGTGAGCTCCTACCCTCCTTCAGACTTCTTTTCTATAAGAGGTGAGGTTTCAGACCAAGTGATTATGCTGCTGCTATCATTAACTAGTATGGAAGAAAGTTGTGTTGATGGACTGCTTGGGGCTGCACCCACACATGCAGCAAGGATGGCTGCAGATGAAATTTCAGGCACCCAACTGGAATATGACAGGCAATGCAATCCTTCATACATGGCTTAGTTCTGATGGGCTCAAGAACAATTGTTCTTTGATTTGTTAAATATATATGTGTGTGTATTTCTGTTGGGTGAATTTTAACTGCGTGCTACCTTAAACTTCCAACACAAACACTTGGTCTGGCTAGCATTCACAGATTTTCCCTATAATCAGTGGAGAGATAGAAGCTCCTTTAGGGAGTAGGTCAGATGTAGAGCCTCATTTGGTGACCTGAACTGATCTCCAGAAAAGCATTACTTTTCTACCTAGAGGGGATATAGATTAGTCTGCTATTCTATTTACATGTCATAATCTCTGGTGTGACTATCTCCCTTTGTATCTTATGCCTTCATTCCTAAGGAGGAGCCATTTACACTAATTGTAGAATCATTTGGTTGGAAAACACCTTTAAGATCATTGAGTCCAACTGTACCTGTCCACCACTAACTAAACACCTCGTCCACCCGTCTTTTAAATACCTGCAGGGATGGTGACTCGACCAATTCCCCAGGTAGCCCATTCCAGTGCCTGATAATATTTCAGTGAAGAATTTTTTCCTAATATCTAAACGTCCCTTGGCGCAACTCGAGGCCTTTTCCTCTCATCCTATCACTTATGACCTGGGAGAAGAGACCGAGCCCCACCTCACTACACCCTCCTTTCAGGGAGTCATAGAGAGCAATAAGGTCTCCCTTTCAGCCTTCTCTTCTCCAGGCTAAACAACCCCAGTTCCCTCATCCCCTCCTCATAAGATTTGTGCTCCAGACCCCTCACCAGCTTCATTGCCCTTCTCTGGACATGCTCCAACACCTCAATGTTGTTCTTGTAGCGAGGAGCCCAAAACTGAACACAGTATTCAAGGTGCGGCCTCACCAATGATAAGTACAGGGGGAGGATGACTTCCCTACTCCTGGTGGCCACGCTATCTCTGATACGAGCCACGATGCTGTTGGCCCTCTTGGCCACATGGGCACACTGCTGGCTCATATTCAGCCAGATGTCGACTAGTATCCCCAGATCCCTCTCTGTCAAGCAGCTTTGCCACCACTCATCCCCAAGCCTCCTCCCCTAAGACCATATCCATGGATTTCAGGAGCTTTGGTCGTGGGCTAAAATACATTTGATTTGCAAAAATTTCCCAGTAGAAAGATGTCCTTTTTCAGATGTAAAACTCAGTAATGGGAGGCACTGTGCATTTTTTGCATTTAAAAAAAAATATGCTACAGCAGTGAGTTCAGTTAGGCAAAATTACTTTCATTACTTCTGGAAATGTAGTTTTGTAAAACTTGCTATTGCCAACCAGCAGATTATGTCTGACTAATATTAGTAGCTTTGAAAAACATGTGAAAACATTTTACATGAATTGGACATTAAGTTTAAAAAAATTAAATTTGCTATTGTCAAAATACAAATGCATCAATAGTCTGATAATTAATATCTTAGAAATGTTTGTACTAAGCATCTTTGACACTTAAATGAGATGATTGAAAAAGCTCCTGCTTTTTGAAATATGGCACATTAATAAATTAGAGGAGAGATTAAAAAGCATTGCAGTTCGTATAAGGCACTGTTCAGGGATACTTGCATTAACTAGCTTCATCTTTCAAAATTAGCAAATGCACCTTGCAAGGCACAAATTTGGGGCAGTATATGCAAATCTGTTATTCCAATTCAAAAATTCAGCACCTACTCAAGCTAATGGATCAATAAAAGCTATTGGCTTGAGGCTTGCTGCTGCAATTCTCACTAGTTGAACGGAAATATTTTTAGTGGCATATCATTAAATATATTGTACACAGCTCTTTGTTTGCCTTTCCAAGGTGTTGTTGTTTACACTGTTGCAAAGAAGAAAAGAAAATTGCCCACACAATACTTGCAGGCTAATTGTCTTGTTATATCTGAAGCTAATATTCCTAGATATTGTACCAGTTAAATATCTGCTTGTGTAATCTTTACCCCAGTGTTACTTAATAATTTAGTGATTTAGCGCTCCAAATGATAGCAGTGCATCTACTTTAGGTAGATTTCTGTGGGACTATTATTCATGGTAGTCAGTACATACACGCACAGCAATAAGTACTGGCAAGATTAGCTCTTTATATTTTAAGCTTAATCGGAGTCAGATGGGATACCGGGCAACTCAGTATTTCCAGAGTGCTGTTCATTTGAGGTTTCTCGGAGCTCAGTTGCCTAGAGCTCATATATCAGGCACTGCAAGCATGAGGCAATAACAGAAAATCCAACTAGTGGCTGGGGATGTACATTTGGGCTGTTAAATGAGAAAAAAAAAACCATCAAGCTTGGCGCTGGGGGTGTATATTTGGGCTGCAAAGCATCAGTCACTGTAGAAGTAATAAAGACATAACTGACAGCAGTTCTGAGTCTCTCCATGTGTGCATATATGCTTAAGCCTGGACTATGACACAAGTGGGCTATTATTACAGCTGTTATGACATTCGTGCTGCTTCAGTAAAAATGTCACTACTTCCATTTAAAACCACTATATTCACAAGTTTTTAACTCAGCAAGATAAAACGGCTAGGAGCTCTGGAGTATTTTTTTATCAACCAAGTTTTTACACGATAGGCATAATGCACTTCCCTCACACCCAACTGCATTGTCCTTTAGTATATATTGGTTTGGATGCCTTGAGATTTACAAAATTCAAGTTTTAAAATATTTTTTTGGGTATCTTATGCTTTTAAGGTATCTCACTGATGCTTTTTAAGCAAAACTAAAAATTAAAATAGGAATAATAGTAGTACTTTAGAAGTCAAGACATTGTTTCACTTTATTTTATATTATCCATCTAAAAAAGTGATGTCCAGCATTGGAGATACTTGTTTAATGGAGTTGTGAACTTTTTAATAACTTCTTACTATTGCAATATTAACTGCCTTGCAGTGATGCTACGTGATCTGGGATTTAAGCATAAGTTGAACAAAATGCAGTGTGATTTCAGATGTTAACCGCTGTGACTGTGAGATTTGGTTCTTTCTTTTTCTTTTTTCCTTCATCATCTGATATGATTGCCCTACCATCTTTGATTAATTTTTATTTTTGTTTTAGTGCTTAGATATCTAGGTTGTTCCTCCTTTCTACATAGTGTTACTTGGGTTTTAACAGGAAATTTTCTTGACTTTTTTTTTCAGTAGTATATTTTTATCAGATAACTGGATAGGTAGAACATTTAAGAAATATCTATAAGGTAAGCAGTCAGAGGGGTGTGTGAAAGCCCAAATTAGGCAAGCTAATGTGTGCCTTCAAGAAAAAGTAAATATCAGGTAAACACTTAAGTTCTGCCAATAGCAATTGATTCTGAAACAAAAATGAGTTACGCTGGTTATGCTCAGCAGTGTTTTGGATATCCACTTCTGTTCCCATCTGGAATCAGGCACTATCAAGAAGACAGTAAGAGAATAATTGAAAGCAATGATGAAGCTGGAAGAATAACCTTTCATGGGTTGTTCCCGGTTTGGGGCCTGCTTGGTAATTCCTATTTTTTTCTATCATTGGGGCACGCTGTTCACCTGTAAGGAGCTTGAGTTTTTTCCAAGTGCTCCACTACAGAAGGCAATTATGCACTGTGCTTGGACCTAACTCTCACTAACTTGGGAAAGAAATTGTAGTGTTATAGTGGATAGATTTCTGAAAATTTTAATTTAATGCTCAAAAGGTAAAATGCAACGGTTGCTGAAAAATAATTCTGGAAGAGTGTGTGCAAGGTGCGTTCCTTGCCTCAGACAGGGTGTAATAGGACTATGTGATGTACAAAGGAGAGTGGCAGGTTGGCTAAAAAGTGTGAAATGACTTCCACATGGGTAGAGGCTAAGCAGACTAAGGAGGATTTTTCAATCTGGGAAAGAGACAGTGGTGTCTGCAACTATGATAGAAGCATATAAAATCATGATAAGCCCCCAAAACTGGAATAAGAAATAATTATTCATTGTTTCTTAGACTGCCAGGAGTAGAGACATCTCATAAATCAGTCAGCTGAAAGGCTCAAAGCACACAGCGGGTGATACTGCAACAGAAGCCATTTGTCCCAGGGTGTGGAGGCCCAAAGTGTACACAGGTTCACATGATAAGACACCTTCACAGAAGAGAAAGGGAGTTATGAGGGCAATTAAACTCAGCCTTCCCTCTACAGGCTTTGGGAATTTCTGAATGGTAGATTATTGGAGACTGAGAAAGACAGAAGTATCTTACATCTTCCCCCGTATGCTATTCCTAAGGCATCGGCATCCCCCTTTTTCCATGTGGTTGGTGGACATAAAGCAGTGCTCTTCAGTGGAGTCCCAGTAAGGACTGGTGCTGGCTAGCTGGTGGCTTGGCTAAGAAAAGCGTTGATTTGAACAAAATGCCCCGGGAAAGGGATTTCATTGTGCTTTTGTAGAAGTAGTGATACTTGGTTTTGGAAAACACCTTCTAATGCAGGTCAGTTGGCTATTGCCCCTGTACATTTCTACATGGGACGTAAGTTATGGACCAAATATTCACCTGGGGAAAAATTAACCAGCACATAAATTGCACTGCTAATTACATGCCCTCGCAATTTCTCAAATGTTTGCCTCTGCTGCCTTCTCATGCAAGTGAGGACCAAGGACACTGAGCACTACCTGTTTATGACAGGGCAAAGCCTTGGTGATGCTGTGATCCACAAAAGCATTTATCTCTTAATCAATGACTGTAGCTCTTTGTCTGTCATTCATACTTTTGGCAGATTTTCTCCATTTTGGGGAGCAAGGGGGTCTAAAGATGACAGCAATCACTGTGGCTTGCAAATGTGTCAGTTGCTGTGACAGCTAGACCTTTCTTATTCCATATGTATTGATGCAGCAATAGGAAGTTTAAAATATACTTTTTTTTCTCCTCTCAGAGTGGGCTTAAATTTGATCAATTTAGAAGTCTAGTATGTGATGAGAATGTGTGTCAAAAAGGAAGAAATGTGACAGGCCAAGGGTTTAGGCCATAAAGTGGTACAGACATGTGAGTTACAGTGCAAGCAAAATCAGAAGGCCGAGCCAAGAAGAAATCCTAGTAAAGAAGGTGCTGGGAAATCAGACAAGTCAGACTTATGCCGCAGGAAGCCGCAGACTCCACCTCAGCTCTGAAAATCAATTTCCCACTTCTGTGGTGCCCAGCAGAGCTCTCCAAGGGGAGTGGAGATATGAGGGGCAGCTCCGCTCCCAGTCACCGGCTGCTGAGCTGCAAATTGCAGATGGGTGAATAGGAGGTGCAGAACGGATAATAGAAAAGAGAAGGGAGAGCAGGAGCAGGGAAGGAAGGGTTACATTTACAGCCTTTCAGGCTTTCTGAGGAAATCAGTGGCTGCTGGGGGAAGGAATAGAAAGGTATTTGTCCTACAGCAGAGGAAAATGGTCTTTCTTCAGGTGGACAAAAATCTCAGCTGGGGGTTGCCAGGTGGTATTGCAATGGAAGTGTTACAATTTTGAAGCTTGTGAGTCTAAATTTCCAATCTGAAGAACAGCCTGGTATATCACATCATCACATCACTGTTTCCATGCTGGCTCACAGTACAGTTTAAATTGAGTGACCAGAATTATATTGATGCAGTCCCTCTTTAGATCAAATTTTTTTCTTGACTGAATATAGAGTAATTGACTGAGGGTGAGAAGCAAGTATCATTTAAGAATGTTGTGCTACATGCAGGTGTAATTGTTTGCATCCCTCTCTTTGATGCTCTTTTTTTTTTTTTTTCTTTTAAGGGACAGTATGAATCGCACATGCAGGATTTCACCCACTCTCCACAGAAAAGTTAAAAAGAAAAGTAGTACGTTAATAAAACTTAATCCTAGGCCAATTCTCTAAATAAACAATTCAGCTTGTTAGTTTAGTACAAATAGAATGTTAGTTGTATTCCACAGCAAGGATGCTAGTGATTCATGGCTGGAAAATACTTTTTACTTTATGCGGGTGGAAAAGCTGGTCTAACAATAACCAGGTATGGAAATGAATTAGTTAAATTTTAACAACAAACACATTTAGTAAATGAGTGAGTGCAATGATATGTCATGAGAGGGGAAAGCTGAGTGCCAGGCCTTCTCAGGAGTATAGGTGAGGTTTTATAAATGCCTTTTTTGACTGTACACCTATCTCTATAATTTATATGTCTGAATTATACAATTTTGTTGCTCTGTAGTAGCTACAGCCCTCAAATCATGTCGGCTCTATTACCTATCTATTATATATCATAGTAATTTCAGTACCTGTAGTCCATGGAAGAATAAGCCATTTTATATTTGGCTTTGCTGATTTACTTCTAGACCACTGCTCTCAGAGCTGCCCTGAGAGCCTTTGAAACTGAATGGGTTACATCTGGATTTCTCTCCTTCCTGTACTCACATATTGGATCTGTTGCAGAGCTCAAATGACACTGAGGTGCAACCAAGCAGGACATTTTATTAACTACAAAAAAATAAATAAGAACACTATTCTGTATGTAAAAACATGACCTGGAATTTCTCCAAGAGCAGCTCTGGGTCTCAGATTACTCTTGCGACTCAAATTATTAAATTAAGCCAAAGCACGAGTGGATTTAGTGCCAAGGAGACTTTCAAGGATGAGAGGGATAATTAGAAAGGATGGATTTTGGTAATTTCTTCACTGAAGTGGTTGTCAAGCGTTGGAACGGGCTGCTGGGGGAAGTGGTCGAGTCCCCAGCCCTGGAGGTATTTAAAAGATGGGCAGACGAGGTGCTTAGGGACAGGGTTTAGTGGTGGGATGGACCTGATGATCTTAAAGGTCTTTTCCAACCTGAACATTTCTATGATTCTAAGTGAGGCAGGTGTCCCTAGGCTATTTATTTGAACCATGGAGGGAGCCTTGACGCTTTTGAGAGAAGATTCAGAGCAGAAGTTGAAGTATCAGGGTGCTGAATTGCCTGAGGGGAGGAGGGGGGTTTGGGGGTCTCTTTTAACTGCATAAGAAAAGGAGCCTGTAAGCTTTCTGACTACTTGTAAGCATCCCGAAGTATTCCAGTGGCCCCAGTGTTAATATGCCTGAATGTCTTTGAGAATGATAGAATCTTATGGACCATCCTGATACCTCTCAGGTGAGTGAGAAAATGCAACTATTGCAATTCCACTTTTAACAGAGTGGAAAACCTGGTTTATTTGTTAACCAAAGACAAGGTTTCTTTTCAGATTTCATAAGAATGAAAGTCAATATCCTTTCCCAGTGCTTAATCTATTTAATATTGAAATCATTATACTAGGTTCGTTTTGCACAAATCACATTGTGGTTTTGGTAGAACAGGATTCATATGGTTACTGTGAGAAAAATAAATGCAAAAAAGAGTCTGTGTTTTGCCGATGGTTATGAATTCCTCTGCCTTTTAGCAGTATAGCTGGAGAATTGGGTTAAGCTTCTGGGCATGAGCACAGTAGGTTTCTGTATTTATTCTGTATAATCTATTTTTTTCCTCTCTTTTTAATCTTTGTTTACTTGCCAGGCTTTCCTTTGTGGCCTCCTTCCTACTACTGCATGCTGAGTTCTGCTCTGTCATGTTGTTTACTGAAGCTTAGACATGAAAGGACAACGAAATGGACATTTTAATCAATTAACTGTAGCTTGATCAAAGTTTCATTCTTCCATATTGTTGTTGTTGTTGTTTGAAGTGTTTTTGTTTACAACAGCATCCAGTTGGTCTTTTGATTCATGTGGTGTGACAAAGTCACTCTCTTGCATAGAATAGCAAGCTGAGAGTCTAAAATCTGCATTTGATCAAGGCCTTGTTTTAATCATGGATCATGTCAGAGTTCTGAGCAACAGCTCAGCTTTCCTTGTGGACTAATGCTGAAGGCAGAAGGGGAGTGCATTGGCGCGTAGAAAAACACACACTAAGCAGAGAACACAAAGAAAGAGGTTGAACGTCTACACGTTGGTCCTTTATTCAATTCCTTTTGCCTTCAGAGGCCACTTGCTTGCCTTTTCCCTCTTAAAAGAGAATAACAAATAACCTTCAGTCTCTGCTGTTGTCAAGGGTTTATTTATCCTTTCTGATTCATGCGAGGTAACTATCTCAGTCTGTTAGAGATAGGTAGAAAAAAGGGTATCGTTCACATGAGGTCATTATGGCCTGTTTGTGGTTGCCTAGGACTTTTGGCAGTTTTAAGTGCTGAGGTAATTTTTCCCCCCCTTTTTTTTTTTCTCTTTAAGGGTGCTATTTGCTTCAGGTTCCTTTTCTACATGGCCCATCCAAGCAATTCTGTTGGAAAACTTTGCTGGCTTTTTTAAAGTTCTGTGTATTTGTGATTTGCAGAAGGGACATGAGATCTCAGAATAACAATGTCTTTGGATCAGGTACATCCCTGTAAAAGTCTGACTATGGATAAGTTGCCTAAGTTTTGGAAAAACTACTGCTTGCATGTAACCTAGGAGAGCCTTTTGTATGTAATGGCTGATTCTTACTGAGTTGTATCTTCACTGAACATGGCCTGTCCACGTTTGAGATCAAACTACTGGGAAAATATAGGATTTTAACTGCTGCTGGAGGCTGCTGCTGGTCTTATCAGGTCTATCTACTAGCACTTGACCAAAGATCAACAGCACTTTCCTATTGCTACCCTTGTTCCTCCTTCCCATGCTTTGACTTAGGCAATGCCAGGGAGGTAGTCTGTTTGATTGCAAGGGTCGAGATTTTATTGCAAGATTTGGACGTGTGCTGAGTCATTTTGAGAGATGAGACGGACAGGGGAAGACATAGTGTCTCAAGTCAAGGTGAACTGTCAATTTTGAGGACAGAAAAAAAATTGGAATAATACTAGATAATCAATACATCTTACAGACTTCACTCAGCAGGCAATTAGTGCATATGTCTTGTTTCGTTGCAGTGCCATGTGGGTGAGCTTTAAAATTTGAGCTAAAGAACTCATGTCTCTCAAAAGTACCTCCAAAATAACTGAAGGTCCTGCTGCGAAACAAGAATCAAGTAGCTTTCAGGAGTGGCTTTGCAATCAAAGTAGTGGAGTCAAAGCTCCTGGCTTCCATTATACAGTGTGCTTTCAAGGTTCAAGCAGAGATTCAGTCAAGCAACCTCCTGGAGTGTCTCAGACGGTCCCTCCCCTCCCATATTGTGGTGTTATTTAGGAAACTTGACCTGCACATGCAGCATTAGTAATAACAACATATTCATTCTGATCCCTTAGTACTGGAGATAAACAATTAGTTTTGCTTTTCAGATTTCTACATTTATGCAAATACAAGCAAGAAAGAAATCTATCTGGTTTGTTTTCTGCATGTTTTTTCCAATCCGTCTTCCCTAGTGGCAACGGTTAATGAAAAAGATTATTTTATTAGTTAAACATTCAAAACAATGCAGTTTGTTGCTGGCAGCCACTTGTTTGGAATAATCTTGTATGCATCATAACCTTCTATCTTTGTGTTTAATTGCTTCCCCCCCCCCCCCCCCTTCCCTTCCTCTGGAGCACTCTTTCAAAAATCTCTCCTGACCTTTCATGCTGCTTTTGCATTTAATGTAATTTCAGTTAAGAAATGTTTAATTACTAAAATAATTACTTCTGCTTTTAATCTGTTTATGCTTTTTCGCCTGGCTCTTGTTCTTCCACTGTAATTCCTGCTGATTGCAATGATGCCTGTATTAAGGGAAGAATTGATCTCTCCCAGTTCTTGGGAGGACTCCTTCATAATTATACCCACACATACACCTATTAGTCTAACAGGAGTTTCAATCAGGCACCTGCCAAGAGAGATTCATCTAATGTACGGGAGGAATCGGATTTGGGGGTCATAAAGGCTTACATACGGTCAAATACAAGAGAACTTTCCTAAATTCAAGTGAATGACCCCACTTGAAACATCAGTGGAAACTACAAATTGCTATCAAGAGGTGCATTGCCTATGGAGGCAATACATCTGTAGGACAAAGTGGACAGGCTATTTACACCAGTCAGGTTGAAGGACCTAAATTAGCTGGGTAGTTTAACACATTTCCCTCAGTTCCCTGTTTCACAGATGGGAAGAGAGATATCCAGAGAATGGCTGAGATACCTAAGTTAGTCTCTCTGCTCGTGAAGCAAGCCTAGGGAAAGCAGCTGCAGCTCCACTAACTGAGCTTTCGAGGTATGTGTTGCAAATACTAACCCAACTCTGGCCTTGCATTACTGCTTCTGAGAGCAGTTACTCACATGGAGCCTGATCCAAACCCTCTGCAGAGAAGCTTTCTACAGCCTCTCATACGTGTGGGGCTTGAAGCAAGATTGACTGCGACAAATCCTACATGCCTTTGAACTCATCTCTGATGAACAGACTTGCCTCAGATTTACAACTTTGTCACTGTCAGCAGAAAGTGGCTCCCTGACATTAATGTACCGGTGACAAAGGAGCTCAGAGAGTCAAGTCCATCAGTGTAGATGGATGTGAAGGAGATTAATTATTTATGACAGAGTTGCCATATCTGGAATAAAACAGAAGCAAATTGTGCTCCCCTGAATTTACTGTGGCTACATATCTCAAGTGCTACTCAACTTGAACAGCCAAAAGTAAATCAAGTCAGGTTTTCAATTAGGGCATGCTCACATACTGATAATCTGGCTTACAAAAGTTGTTACAAGCAGCTGAAGATATCTAATATGATTATAACCAGAAATTAGTGGCAGAAAAGTCTCTTAGTAGATAATGAAAAATGGTGAGAATAATTGAGATTACTTCCCCTTTATCTGCTTCTCTGCTCAAGAACTCTGCTGGTCCCACCACTGTCAGTTAATTAGCAATCTTTGGCATCACCAGCACACAGGTTTCAGTGTAATGCGTGTTCTGTGCACTCATTTGCAGAGTCAAGGAAATAAGATTCCCAGAGGTGGACTGCAGTCTTAGAGCAGCCTTGGACTTACTAATAATTTGAATTGGCTCCCCTTCCCCCAGCCCCCTGCTGCTGAGCCAACAGTTGCAAAATCCACCTCTCCTGTTCTTGCTCCATGTTTCCCTTGGTGGCAGGAGGTCAGAGAAGCCTACTGCTGCTCCCAAACTTGAACAGTGAAGATCCGTACTACTCTGCTACAAAGCTCATGACAGAGCTGCAGGGTTTAAGATAAACATGATTCACAGCTAGTTTTTTACATTTAAACTAGCTTTATTTACGTCTTGTATCTCTGCTAGTTCCTCCTCTCTTTTTTTAAAGCCAATTTGGTATTTTCCTCGTGAGTTTATGGAAAGCCTAATATGTTATATTCAGCCAAGCACAGATTTTTAGCCCCAAGACCTCTACATTAGACGGAAGTTAAAAAGAAGCACATTTAGAGATCTAGACCTGCATAATCAGCAAAACCTTCAAATTCCCAAACAGCAAATAACTTCTGCCTCAATTCGTTTTCTGCAGATGTATACATATGTCATCTTCATTTTGCTTCCTATTTACTGAGGAAGCAAGGGAGTTTGGCTTGTGTGAATGCCAGTCAGAGAGCAGACCCATCCTGAATAAACACAGAAAGAAATGTGGATATTTGTTGCCACTCACTATTTTTTATGTCTGTTTCATTCTAAGTTGCCTACCTTTTTCAAGAAGTCAGACTTTACCCATATTCTTAAGAGGTTTGCTTAACATCTTGCAACATCAGCCCCTGGTTCATTGGAAGGAGAGTATGGAAGAGCATTACATGGCTGCTGATCTCCTCTCTATTGCAATAGCTGGTCTGACCCTGGTGTAGAGAGCGTGGTGAATCTTTTAATGAGCTTTAGCTAATTGATCACCTCTTGAGTACAACCACAGAGCAATGTAGCAGGGAATTTTGGGTCCTTCAGGGAAGATTCTTCTTTATGCCTCTTGTCAAGGCTGTGATTAAATGTGACAAATTAGTTCTCAGTTTTGCAGCTCATTTACAGTTTTGCCTAATTGCAGACAGAATTTTTGAGGAATTTTTATTTACTAGTGCCTGGGCTACAATTTAAACACGCAGAATTGCTTGTGGTATATTATGCTTACCAAGGTTACTTTCTCACACTAAAAAGATACGTTCAAAAATAAAGTTTGTTAGGAAGCAAAATAAACTGGTTGGCCCTGGCAAAAAAGAAGGCATGATCCCCTTGTGAAGTTATTAACTTCCTGTAATTTAGCTTGCAGAAATGTATTTTTGTAACGTATAGTGCTACTGACCATTTAGTGTATCTTTGTTTACCACAGAGGATGGTCTACATTTTGTTTGAGATCACATCTTGGGCAGTCTAAAAGTGATTATGGAGTAATAATACGGCAGTGGGCTGATGAGCAATATTATTACTTCCATGTTATGTATAGCCTTGATGACTTTGGTTGCACTCATTTCCCCATGCGAAGAAAACAAAGACCTGCCTGCCTCCAAGTACAGCCTTAATTAAAACGGTATGCGTTGAAAAGTATTGTCAGCAGATAAAACAGTCAAAAAGTGCTAGTGAAGGAAAATCCTCCAGGTCTATGAAGTTGTCTGCACTTCAGTGGTAGATGCTCTGCGAGGCATCTGCCAGGAGGACATGAAAGAGATGACTAGGGAGCAGAGGAACCCATACCTGTCTTGTGTGTCCCCAGAGCTTTTCTAAACTGGCCTACAGAAATAAATGAAGTCCAAGAGGTAGGATAAGGTTATATAAGAGATGCCGCAGAATCCAGGTCTCGACACCACACTGAGAGATGAGGTATCTTATGCAGCTGCTGCAGCAGCGCCCGGTTTTGATTTGAACTGATTTGAAGGTACAGTACATCAAGTGACTGGACCGAGAGAAAAATTCATTTCCATGTCTAGTCAAGTCCTTAAATTTAGTACTTTTTATACTTTATGCCACTACATAAAGCACTGTGCTAAATGTGTTTTGTTTGGTGGGAACTGCATTAAATCTGAAGGGCTCCATTTGTATGGGAAGAGGTGGTTGTTTATTGGCCACTTAACTTTCAGTCATAGTTAATATAGGAATGCTTTGATTCTTTTGAGTTTCTTTCTGTCATTCTTGTTGGGACTGCAGGTAAACTATACAAAGACAATATCTGTTTTGCTGTCATTTCCTTCTGGTTTTGTGTGCTCCAGGTGATTTTTTTACCTCCGCAGAGGAAATTCCAGAGTCTTCTGAGTCCACCTAGCATACCAAGGTACACAGTAGGAGATATGTCTATTTTTAGCCAAACAATGTCACTGAGAAGCATACAGATCATAATATAGTATTTTAAAAATGCGGTTAGTTCAGATTCACTTGTCCGTCCCTGCTGACTTGCTTATGTTGTTTATGGTAAAAATTGTGAGTATTCCACACAGACAGGTAGGCACTTGCACCAATGGTTAGTTGTTAATTTTTCTAGATCGCTGCCTGATTTTCATGTAGGATTGCTTTTGTAGCAAAGAAATTAAATTAGATGTGCAATGCACTCTTTCGCATGTTCAGCTGACTACTTAGGTAAAAAGAGGCTATAAACTCCCTGGTTACGTTTAAATAAACTTGTCCTCTGTCCAATGTTGTCAAAAGGGAAAACGCTTCCAAAGCAAAAAAGGTCACTGTATCACTTAAGGGGATTTCCCAAGCTTCTTCAAATCCAGGACATCCAATTTGTTAGCTAAGCACTCCTGTTCTCTTAAATATTTACAGTGATTTATTTTCAGTGTCAGTAACAGCATCATCATTACTGGGAGATCCAGCTGTACCAAATGTTACGTTAATAAATCATCAACCCTGAAAATCAATACTCCAATGAATTGAATCAAATGAAACTGTTTCTATTGCACAGTTTCACTCACAAAATCGGAACCTCTGCTGTCCAAGTTGATAAAGTTTCCATCAGCTGGTTAGGCCAGAACCATCAGACACAGTTCCTCAGACTCAGTGTCAGACAAACCTTATCAGTTGATGGATTTATTTTTTTTTATATCAACCTAACAATGTGTCCGTGATCTTATCTTATGATATTTGCTTCCTCTGAAGTGACATGAACTTCTACTTTATTTCATATCCTGAAAAGATACTAAAGGTTAGGTCTGACCTGCCTTTTTATCCTTGTAGAGTCCTGCCTTTCTCTCCTGAACCTCCTCGTCTTTCCCCTTTTAAATCTACTCTTGCAGAAAAACTAATATCTCTATTTGTTTTCCCAGGTTTGCTTATTGGTCAAGTACATAGCACAATGAAATTTGTATACCTGTACAAACATGCTTGTCATCTGTGCCAGGGCGTTTATATTCCCATGTTTGAATTGTTGGTAGAATATTTTTGTGTTCACTACATTCATCTGTTTATTGCTGCTGTCTGGAAATCTGGTGGAATTGGTGGTACTTCCTTTTCCAGCTGGCATTATTCCTATTAGTGATGAGAAAAAAAAATCTCTTGTGACAAAGAATTTAACCCTGTGCATAGGTACACCTTCTGTCACAAATATCAATGGAGACAGACAGAAAGTTAGTTATTTATGAAACTTAATGATGGCTAATCCAAGTCTAGCACTAAGGCTGAATGCAAATAAACTACCTATACAAGAAAGCAAGCAGACTACTTCTCTAACATGATAATGGAGTTTCCTTTCCTGCTTTCCTTTTTACTGAAAGCAATCTAAATCTTATGGTTTTTAAAATGTTCCTACAGCAGTAGTAACTGGAAGCTCTTCATGTTGTAAAATAAATCCAGTGATCTTATCCATTTTACGGTGAATTTAGTGTAAATCGTCATGTTGTTTTGACATCAATGCAGTGGTGCCATGATGTTAGTGATCAAGGTTGTTCTACCTTGTGAAGAAAATCCAGCCAGCATTTCTTTCTATAAACTCCATGTCTTTCTCCTTTCTAATCTCTAAACGTTCTATTTTTATCTATTATTGTTTTCAAAAGAAGCATTAATCCAACCCTGAAGATGAAGACATAGGCAGAAAAACTGGTTTTCTGTTCTCATGTGATTAATTTTCCAGCTTTGGCTTTAATTTGACAGGGAATAACAAAAAGTTTGGGGAGTGGTTTGCACTAATTCAGCTGCAATCAGAAATACTGATTTTTGGCTGACTTTGCTTGTGTGCTTGGTTTTGGTCCTCTCAGTCTCTGCCCAGAACTCCTCGCAATGCTCAAGTTGCTGAAAGGAGGCTGAATTTGTCAGCTAACGACTTTCACTTTATTTTAGCATCTTTTGCTTCCTTGTACTCAGCTATTGTCTCTGGCAACATTCTTAAAGCATGAACTCTTGAAAGCTTTGGCATTGTGTGAGTGAACTTACTGCCACTGGAGAGAGGCAGGAGAAATCCTTCTCTCTCTGTACTGTGATGGTGTTAATAATCATACGTGGCATTTGGAGTTTTTCTTCTGTATGTTTTGCCTTATGAGTTCTGTGTGGCAGACTAACTGCAGTAGCTTCAAATTTTAAGTTCATCTCCATCTTCCTAATTGTTGTGACATTTTTAATTGAATTGCAACCTTTCATGTTACAGTTATTACCCTGGTTATAGCGAGAAGAGTGAGTAAACTCTTCCTGTCTTGCAGATAAGTAGTGAGAAGCACGGAAACTTATGTCCAAATAAAAATGAGATAGACTGTTTTGTGTATGTATCACAGACTATATTTCTTCTCGCCAGGACAGGGATACCTAGAGCATCTGCAAAACTCCATAGGGGCAGGTGCACCTACTCTTTATTGTCTGCCCCCATCTCCAGTGCCGAGCCTTCCCATTCTGGTGCGGTGAAGTCTTCCTCCATCTATCATACCACCTGCTCCTACTTGCCTTTTTGCCTTCTGGCCATGCTGTGATGGAAAGGACTGCCTTAGGGCTATATGAACTTTAAAGAGATACAGTGAGGCACCGGAGCCTTGCAGATTTATAGAGTTGTTGCTGGACATCAGAAGTCTGTGAACTTGATAGAGTTTGCCTCAGGGCTGTGTGGGTTTAAGGGCTCTGAAGGATTTTAGGATATAAAAATGCTTTTAATGACTAGGTAACTCACCTTCAGATCTTACAAAAAAACCTATTAAAAATCTTCATGCTGTCCAACTACAACAGATTAAGACAAAATTAGATGTGTTTTCCCAAAGCTTTATTTGAAATATAGTAAGTCACTCTGCACCACATTTCCTAGCAAGGTGTAGATTTATTCAATGTAAGGCATGGGGCAGAGGCAGAAATATAGCTGGGAGGATGAAACGAGATGTATCTATAACAGGCCAGCAGTGATCTATATTAAAAATTATTTTTGGCAAAAAATCCCAAGATCCTTACACCTTCAAAAACTATACCTCAGATAATTCTGTGTTTATTTTTTTTAACCAGTATCTGGAGTACATATTTTGGCTCTGATATTCCCCAGGATGGCAACTGATCACAGCTGCTGTCCAGTGACCAGTCAGAGAAGAAATCATTGAATTATCCTTGATGTTAATTGAATTTACAGGTTAGTTCAGCCCAAGCTAAGGAGATGGAGAACATCAATTGCTCATGTGTCTGAGGACTGGAGTACTCCTGCAAATCAGCATTTGACAGATGTGTTATGTTAGAGTAAGGCAGTGGCTCAATGTGACCTGCTGTGGCCACTGAATCACCGTAGCACATCTGTCTATCACAGCTTCTTGCATTTCTTAATCTGTGCTCATACTACTGAAATTTTCTTATGAGGAAAGATTTGATTTAGAGAGTCATTATTCCAAAACGACATAAAGTTTGGGGCATGAAGGAACAGAGGTCATTTGGAAGTTATTAGTTACATGTGGTTTAGATGGAGACTACCTTGTGCTCATTATAAATTGAATGAAACAATCCTGACACTTTCTTCTGGGTGTATTGGGCGAGGGAACCAAACATAATCAAAGAAAATTGACTGTTAGTGATTAATTATAAGAATTGGATTAAGACTGGATTGATGAGCATGGTGCCTGGAAACTCAATCAAAGGAGTGAGCTTTGTCAGCCAGGACAAATAAACACAGGAACTGAGTTTCCCAGGTAAAAGGGATCCTGTTTCAAAGCCATACAAGAAAAATTTTGGTAATATGGGGGTTTAGTATCAACCTGAGGTGTTTTTATTTGTTACCTCAGAAATTCCATAGAAAAATTAACAAATCAAACAGTACACAAAATGATGTAAAAAACCACCCTCAAAACCCCCAAAGCCCCACACATACCTCAGAGAAACACTTTTTCATGCTCTTTTTCACACACTGAAAAAGAAAACCCTGTAGTCAGTTATGGCCAAAGGGGTCTTAGATCTTCTCTAGCTCTCTCCAATAAGGAGTTGATTTCATTTACCTACTTCTCTTCCAGCATAGGCTGTAGCAATAAAATAATGACAAAGCTATACTCGAGGGATTGTATCACACATAGCCTTCATTTCCTATTTCTTGAGCAGTTATTAATGTATAAGCAGGCTTGCCTTATTATCCCAAGGCAGATTGGTTTCTGTAAGAGTCTCTGATGAGGGACTTTGTCAAAAAGCTTGCTGAAATCTAAATACGCTTTTACCTGTTATGTTTGGATTTCAGTGTTTTTATAAGAAAGAAGCAGTTGCAATACAAACATTCCTGTAATTCTATAGATTAATTTAAAATTCAGGCGGTTTTGGGGGGAGAGAAGCAGGGCGGAAAGCAGGAGGAAGGGTGACCTTAAAGGAGGTGTTTGACAAACCAAGCGCCCTACAACTCTTTTATCTTTTGAAATTTTAGAAGGACATGTTAAAGATGTGTTTCCTTGTAGGAGACAGGGAGTTAATTGCTCTCTGAAAAAGTGCTGCCAGGGTGTGTCTGCTTTCAACCGTTAGTTCTTAAGACTGCAAACTCTTAAACTCTTGAAGCTTTGCAACACAATTAGAAGTCAAAAGTGTTATAAAGCAAAGAAATTGTGAATATTCAAATGTTTCTAATGTCACATCAGATAAATGGTATAGGATATCACAGTAAAATCAGCATTTCAACTACTCTGTTCCTCAGTCTGCTAATGAAACCTGGAGGTAAGCACAGACTTATGAAGGAGTAAGCTATCTTGCCCTGCCAGTGAAGCTCTGATAGAAGTCGTATATAAATCTTTGTGAATGAAGGAACCAGCGTTTTCTGCTCCCATTCCTCAATTTGAGAGGCATTTCTCTCTCAGGGCTTTGATCTCATCTCCCCTGGCTTCTTTCAGACAGTCAAAGTGGCAGATGATAAAAGTCCAAAAAGCCCTCGTACAGCACCAAAACTATTCCACCAGCATGGCCCTGCTCCTGCAGCTGCTGCCTGAAGGACAGCAGGACACTGCTGCCTAGTGGTGAAAGGATGTTTGTCAAAGCACTATCAAAAATTTACCCTACATCTTTCTGGTGATGCTACTACTTAAATTTTATGCGTGTCTCCTGCTAAAATCCAAGACAATTTCAGGGATAGATTCCTAGAGACAAAAGCAAATTATAATCTTGCAAATGGAGAAGTACAGCAAATTAAAATTGAATGTAAGATTCTTAATAGGCATTGATTTCCCAAGCAAGATGATTTCTTTCATGGTGTCTTTTAAGCAATTAAAATAGCTTCTCTTGTTAAGATTACTCATACTTGACCGTTTGTGAATTCTTTATATTAACCAGGATTAAAACAGAGCACTCAACTTGTCTTAAGAATTGCTCTGCACTTTCACAAACTTGTTTTGGAAAGCTGCGTCACTTAGTAGCTGAAGTAACTATTGTTTGCTTGCTTGTTTCTTCCTCTGCTGTCTGCCTTCCTCATTTTTTTTCCCTTTCTTTAACAAGGACTCGCATCTGTTATTCTTTTTTTTTTTTTTTCCTCATTTAATTATGGTTTCCTATGCATGGCCTGTAGCAAGAGTAGTCATGATCCCCAATAAGTGTTAAAAAGGATGCAGATGTTAAAGGTTTCAGTTGCACTTTCTTATTTCTTTTATGAGGTACCTTTAGTTTCAGAAATTAACAGCAGTGCCTGCTAGATCCCATATACTCTTTTCCCTACTGATAGAAAATAAGTATGACAGCATATTTCTGCTTCTCTCTCAAGGGGGTCATGAGATGACAAGAGAAGGGGAGATAGATACAAGTTGGTATTGACTAAGGGAATGGAAGTTGTTTGGGAATTCCAGAAGAAAGAAGTAGAGAGCTGGTTTTTGCTCACAACATTTCATTTCTTATTACACTGGCATATTTCTGAAGAGGACAAAGGCATGTTAAATAAAGGAGGTATACCTAGATGTAGATTCTAAGCTACAAATGTGTGTGGATATGGCAAATCCAGATTTTTGTCTCTTGAGGACTCATTTGGTAACATTGCCGAAATTCTGTGTTTGAGGAACAGCGCTCCTTATTATGCAGGACTCTTCTGCTGAGAGATGGGGTTTGGAGCTGGCTGGAAACCAGATCCCTCTGGGTTCCTGGAAAACTACCACTACCACCACTCCCCTCTTCTTTTCTCTTAATATGCTGTGCATCCAAATCAGGATGAAACAATAAAGTTTAGTTGCGTTTTTTTGATTTTTCTGGTGACCCAAAAGAGCCCTGGATACCGCAGCTGTTCAATGAAGTTATTGTGCTTGTCAAAGTCACTGCTGCTAGCAGCTGCAAAACCAAGGCTGTCAGCTGCAGTGAAAGAATGCAGAGTTTTGTATCTGCAGCATTCTAGGCAAGGGTACATCCGTCCTTGAGTCATGGATTTGGCAGTTTTCAGGATTTGGTGCTCTGGAGCAAATCGCTCAGGAATCCCTCCTGCCATTGATTTGAATGAAATGTTTCAGACTCACTGATCTAGCATTTTCTGTCAGATCTTTGTTTTGCCAGGGATTTGCAAACAACACTAGCAAATACATTACCACCAATTTTGTGAAATAGTTTAATGTTTTTCCAAGATGTTTGCGATATCTATTCTCTGAAATACAAATATAAGAGAGGAGGGAGGTCTCATAAGCCGTTTGAATTATTTTCTATATTTACTGTTTTTTTTTCACAGATCCCTTCCACTTTTCAGAATGACTGCCTTTACCTCCCTTTCTGTTCAAAAGTCACATTCAGAAAAGTTACAAAAGTGCTGTTCAGAGAACTAGCTTTCATGAAACTTCATTGAAGCTGCAAAGAAGGTATAGATTTTTACCCTCAGTTCACAAAAGATGCGCGGTCAAGAAAGCAAGAGGTTGTAGACGGCTTCTAAATCAGTACTGCACAAGCTCTCATTCTATGTGGCAAATTGTGGGAGCATATTTTACAATAATAATCCACGTGGATCCTTTGTGCCCTTTCATTGGAAAAATGTGTCAGTTTGGGGTCTTTCATTTCTGAAGAAAATAAAGATAGTTTGGTCTCAGGCCTTACGCAAGCTATTCCAAACTTTTTTACTAACCTAAGCAGATTTTACTATGCCTCAACTTTTCTGCTACCACGACTGTATGCAACATCCATCACAAGGTGCCTACTACTTCCCTCTCTTCAGATACTCGTTGAGGACCATTATCTCCATGTTGGCAAATGTATTGATTCTGCTACCGGAAGAAATAAAAAAACCTAAACAGAAAAACAAACAAAAAAAGCTGTAGTTGAGGATAAATTATAGCTTATTCTGGGGCTTTCTGAGGGTCCACAAAGAATTCTTACCCCTTTGAAATTAGTATTTCATCTGATCATGAGACAAATGCAATACCACAAGCAGTATGACAGTATTTAGCCTACAGTATTCCTCTCTGGGCAAGCAGAGAGAATCACACAAGTTTTTCTTCAATACTAATGTGTAATAGGCTTGAGCTGGAAAGCGTATGTTATGGAAGCACACTCAGACAATTCCGTTTTATAACTCTTGTAGTTGGTAAGCAAATTCATTTATGAGTTTCGATATACAGGTTTCAGCTCTTCAAAGTGTAATATTTTTACAGTGACATTTATTCACAAAGCTGTATTTTGTAGATCAAACAGTTATGACTAATTTGGAAAACTTTTCTCTGCACTTTTAATGGTTAAGTTCACCCACTATCAGCACCTGTCAAACTCTGGGGTTTACTTATCAAGTAATAAAGTCTCAGGAATAAATATATCAACCAACTGGCTTTATTGGAAAATCAGGCTGACGACAGTGAACAGGGAAAAAAAAAATGGTGCAGAAATCTTCAGGGAAATGGTGGCTGATTTCACACTGCGAGGCACCACAAAAGGTCTTTCTCCTTAGTTTCTGTGTCTGGCTAAATACAGCCTCAGTCCTTACAGTTGCTGGGTGACAGGATTAGGAGCAATCTTGTGCACATTGGTTCTGAGTGGAGGAGGTTTTAGACCCCTCTTCACTTTCTTCTGTGTTTCCACATTGCCACAGGACGTGAGAAATGTGATACCTATGTGCATACATCCTCTTCACAGTGAGGAGTAAAAGCATCTACCCCTTTTCTATGGAAGGAGAGATACTGTGACTTGTCAGCACCATCTACGTATAATTTCACAGTGAAAGAACAGCATCAAATCTCCTGCATTTCATCAAATCTGCCTTTCCCTGTTTCTGATGTCCAGAGTATTTATGGGAGGTTCTTATAGTTTCATGGCCTCTATAACCTATTTTTAATTACTTGCATGTCCACAGAAATTGCAATTGAGGAACCTAATGTGTTGTAGCAGTTTTAGTTAGTTCTTTGTAATATTTATCTTGTTAACTTACAGGTGGGTGAGCTCCGACTCAAATGATTTTTCTGTAGGAAAGGAGATTTTGCAAATAGGAAGAGGTATAGTTTACTATGCTAATATTTTATGATAAGTTGAAAAAGAATGGGTTTGCATCTTTAATACTATTTATATGTGTGTCAATTTATAATAGTTCAAAAGAAACTCTCTTCAACTGGTAGAAGCTCACTTTTAACTTTCTGATGGCCAAGATCTGCACACAAGATGTGAAAAGTTAGCAAGTCAGGCCTGTTAGGTCTCAGAAAAGCACTGAGAGCGCCATAGTATGCACATAGCAAATGCAAGTCTGTTTTAATAATACTTTAATTATGTGTTAATTATTTATTCATTAAATTGTTTATCCTGATATTTCATCAAAAGTCTCAGGTGTCCCTGCCTAGAAGCCACAGTTCTTTCAGTGGCTGACAAATCTTCTGGCAGTGTAGTGCTGCGGTGTATGATTATGTTTAAGCCAAAGTTGATGAGATGACACTTTTAGCTGGAGGAGGAGGAGGTGTCTGAAATTTCACAGCATCCCAATTTGTGAATTTTCAGGCTTCCCTGACACCATAACTGTAAAGCCAGTATAATATTAAGGAGCAAGTACCAAAGTAGAAATGGAGCACTTCAGTTGGCTTGATCACATCATATTTAATTTTGAAGTATTCAAAAAAAAGAATGTCTCTCAGAGATGTCTTCTCCCCAGCCATAGAGGAGTCCTCCTATTGAAGGAGCTGGCAATCTCTTAAGAGCTTTTTTCCTCAATATGAAGAGAGTAAGCTCATCCTCAAAGTCCTCTGGAGTATTACTAACAATCTAGGTTGGGCCTCAGCATTGCATAACCAAATGTGTCTTGTTGTGAGACATGGCAAATCACAAGATGCCACGATTTAAGCTTTAGAAACTGTGCTGAATGTGTCTGCAGCCTGTAAATAGCGCGTAGGTCTTGTATCATTGGCCAAATCAAGCCCTGTTTTTTTCAGCTGGGCCTTTCTTTTGTTCTTTCCTGCATTGCTTTCTCTTTCAAAAGTATGATAGGCAAAAGATGGTGGGGCGGTATCATAGTAGGTTACTCTGTTTTTCTGTGCAGTCAGCACCTAAACCAGTATATTTTGTAATATCATTAACCCCCATGTTCTCAGGGTTTAATAATCTATAATGCTTTAACCTCTTTTATGGCTAGTATACAGCCTCCAGGCTACCTTCTTTTTATGTAGGTTATTAAAAAAGACAGAGTAATATTTGGGAAACTGAGCTTTATTCAAAAACTTGCCATCCTGAGTTTTTCTCCATTAGTGCCTATATTTATTTTCTGCCATTTCACGTTTGTACAAATCAGAAGTGTCACAAAATCTTATACAGCATAGAATAATAATAATGTACTTTAGATTACAACCAGCAATTGAAATCCCTGAGAAGAGTTTGTTGATTCAAGAGTCGTGGGGGGGTTTAAAAATTTTTTAAAAGAAAACCCTGGAAATCACATCTATTTATTCTGTTAATTATCAAACAAGCCTTTTTATGAACATGGTGAGTTAATTCCCAGGTTGCGATAAAACCAAGACATCTTTATGCAGTCTGTGAAATAGCACCTGTGTCTTGCAGAGACCCAGTGGGTCAACAGTAAAACTGTTCACTAGTTCTCTACTGGGCCTTCTTAGAGATTTAATATTTCTTCTGCTTTACTACTGTAGCTACCATTTACCACTCTTTCCTGTGAACATTTCTTTCTCCTTCTGAAAGAGAATGATAGTTTTCATGATATGGAGCAGGCAGATCTTTAAGACTTAGAGATTGATGCCGGTGAGATCCTGTCCATGTACATGTGGCCTCTGTTCTGACCCACAAGCGCTGTTGCAGGGACAGTTCTGAGTCCCAGGTAACCTGGGCCATCAATTCTTCCATGTCCTTCCTTACCAAGATTTGTTTGCTGGCATTCTCCTCGTCTCTGTTATACAATAGACAGATGGATGTTTATGGAAGGTTTCAGATCTGCACCGTTTCTTCTACCTTAAGTTTTATGAATGTCTGCAGATTTTTAATTGCTTGACAAGCAGGATGTTGTAAACAACCCATATTTTATGCATATATGAAATGTAATCATGAGTTTTATGATGTTATTGATTGATGGCCTTGAAAAGTTGAGCAGGGAGGGTTAGAAGGCTTGAGGCTCGGCAAGAATGGATGGCTTCTTCGTGATACTTGGTATCTTTGCAGTGTACTTTATGTCTCAAAAGTGATTTCTAAAAATAAATTGGGTTTGTGGATGTTCCTCAACAACCTCTAAGTTGCTGGTAAACATATCAGCAGCCTCAGCTTTCAAAGGTGAACCTCCCGAGAGAGGTATCAAACAGCACAAGTTTTCAGGCCCCTTTGTCACATTTTGTCATATGATTATCATTCTCTTTAGTTTTCTTTAGAATGCTACACAGCTACTAAATTTTGGCTGACTGTTATAGACATGACCTCTCTAAGGGAAGTTCAGGAGAACTCCAAAATCTTTTTCCATACCCCAGAGGATGGTAAAGGTTCAGTCCCCAAAACCACTAAGCATATTGAAGTTCTGCAAAGGGTCAGATGCAGGCTAAGTTTTGCAGTGACCTGCACTGGTTTTAAATCACAGGATGGAAGTTAATTTATTTTTATAGATAATTCAAAGGGTCTGTATCTGAAAATCTAGTCATTGGGGCTGGTTATATACACAACTTTATTGCTGCTTAGAATAAGAGCTGCTTAGAAATACTTAATTTATTTTTTCTTTTAAAAAAGCAAGGTAAAAAAAATGCAAACTGCTTCTATGTTAAGACCAATTTTGGCAAGTATAGATGGAGGAAGGAGTAAATAGAGAATTTTGATCTGGTGTTGAGCAAAAGACACAGACAGGAGGTCCCTGTTCCACCTCTCTCTCTCTTCTCTTTTTCATTTCCAGAGAGACCTATTTGTTCTTGCTGAAAACAGAACCAAGTCTATCTAAAGTCCACCAGGATCCCTGGTTACTTTGGAAATGTCTTAAATTCCCAAGTGGGCTTTCTGAAGCTGTGTCACCAGATACACTGTAACACAAGACACACACTCATGTTGCGAACCTCTCAGCCCTTTCTGAAGTTTGGGAGGGGACACAATGAAGGGATCTTTTGTTTGGTTTTTTGGGGTTTTTTTAAACCAGTCCAATGTTAGAACTGTTAATTTTGAATACAGATTGTTTCCTGAGGTCAGTCTATTTTTTAAGCTTTAGCGAAAGTGCCTACAGGCATAGTGGCTATGCGCCTCTCATGTAAATAAAGAGTGTTGTCCTACTGCTCAAGTGACTCTTCATACATCTATTAATGTCTTTCGATACAGAGGGAAGCAATGCTGATTTCTCTCACCTCAGGGTAAGTAAGGAGATGTATTTAGGGTGGCAGAGCGGGTACAACTAATACTGCAGTTGGATGTCAACATCACATTCTCCTCCCAGCTGAAGTATAACAAAGCTGACAATTTCTTCCCCAAATTACTTTCCTATATTTCTTCAACATATAAACCCAGCAATCATTATTTTTCAGAGATTCTAGTTTTGCAACGCAGACCCCTTCTAGAGTGTTTTTGCTGGGGAGAAAAAAGAGGGTTCAAGCTGGCCTACGAGTATAATTGCCTCCTCTAAAACCCACTTTTATTCTATAGCAAAGTTTATTTTTTTGTCAGAGAACTTCACTAACTTCAAAGGGATCTGTGGTGAACAGCAGGTGGTTTTCTTCTTGCTTGCGTTGTTTAGAAGTATTGTCTTTGCAAAGGAGGTTTGGTTACTATTAAGTTACCTTGTTCTTTTATTCATTTAGTACAATTGAAAATAGGTAGGAGTGTACCCTCAAGATTAAATGAACAAAACCCATGCTCACTATTCCACTCAGCTCGTCTTTAGCCGAGCACCTATTTGGCAACTTTGGGATTTAAATGATAACAGATGAAAAACATTGGGTCCTGGTGCCCTTTTCATTCCATTAAGAGCTAACATGTGTATAATTATAAAAGCAAATGTGCAGAAGGCAATCATGTAAATACTAATAAAGGTTTCTTAGTGGCAAAGCTGATTTCATGTAAATAACTCATCTTAATCTGTTTTAATTAAAAAAGTCTAATTACAGAGAGCAGCTTCCTTGATCAGCATGTTCAGATGAATGCTGGTATATGTCAGCCAGAAATAAATAAATAAGGGAAATAATCTATATAATGAAATCCAAAAATAGTGTCAGATAACAAGAGTTGATTTAGAATACTGGCACTGAATATGTATTGCTGGATTCATCCCAGCCAGTTAGAAAGTGAAGGACAGCTGGAAATACTTCCAATTAAAAAAGGAAAAAAAAAAAAAAACCAAACAGGAAAAATCGACATATGGTAGCGTATAAGAAAGTCTGAATGCAAGAGTGTGTGAGTGATTGCTGTCAGATCACATCATGCATGCCTTGTCCTTTTATTTGGGAAAGTTCCCCACCAGGGAACTTACTCCCTGTAAGTATCCTTCATGCACTCACATACCTATCGCTGCTGAGGACATCAAGAAAAGTCTTAGTCTGGGTAACCCAGATTTTCAGGTATTTAAAAGAAATAATAGTGAACTAGTAGTGAATGGTCATTTGATGATTATCTAGAAAATAATGGGAAAACTGCAGTTCTCATTACTCAAAGGTAAGAAAAAAATGTTTCAAAACAGAATTTCAAAGCAGAATGGGCTAAATACTAATTCAGCAAACTTTCTAATTTCTACTCTTCTTATAGTAATTCAAATATTTTAAAAATACTTTGAAAATCAAAGATTAGCAGAACCATCATCAATAAGGAAAAATAATACATAATGAATAGATCAAGGTAGGGTTTTTTTTTCCCACAAGGAGGATTAAAGTCCACTTAAGAACCGATAAGAATTGGCTTTTTAATTTTAAATGGCCTATTTTTTTCTTGCTGCCCTTTGAAGATAAGATTTATGTGATCACATTGTCTGCTCATTTCCCGCTCCAATAAACTTTTGACCTTTCAAGCAATTTTAAGCCAAATTTGACAAAGGATTAGAGATCTCAAAGCCTCTATCACGTTCTTAAAAAAATATTATCAAACAAGAATGGCAAGGTAGAAGGGAGAAGATGATGGTGAGCTGCAAATGTGATGCCATTGTTAAACATGAGAGAATCTACCAATACTCTCCTGTGACTATTGCCCTTTTTTTACTATGCATACTGCAAAGGGAAGGTGAAAATGAAACAACCTATTCCCCAAAAATACTAAAGAATGTATATTTATGGTGTGACTGTCGCAAGATTTTTCAGAAGGTCTATGTGGTTTTGGTGTATCCATTGTTGATATTAGGTCATTTCTACAAAAATGTAGAACAACTTCAACAGCTCTTAGAAGCTGAAAGCTTCCCAGTCCACCTCTAACACCCTCAGAGGTAAAACAGTATAGAACTTTCATGTTCAAATCCCTGATTTATTTTGCTTCAAACCAGGCATTTTCCCAACGCATCTTGAGTTCCCCAGCTTTCTAGGCTGTCTCATTAGCACTAATGAGCATTTATTTGTTCACTGGGGGTAGAATAGTTTGAACAGTACAATACAAATTGTATCCGTAGCTCCATGGGTACAGTATTACAGAGAAGATGTAGATTGATCAGTCTGAAATTGCTGACAGAATATTATCAAAGAAACCTGGATTTTATTCTAGTGTGAAAAAGAGGAAGTTTAGAATTTCATAGGAGAAAGAAATAATTTCCTAGACCCCTGACGATTCAAAATTCAGCAGTATCTCAAGAACTACCGTCTTTACCAAACCTCAGAAAAGACAAACAGTTCTGCGTTTGCACTCACTGAGTTGCCATGCGTGCGTGTGCTCCACTCAGCTGCTTAATGGGAGAAAAAGGCAGGCGACCTAGTGAGCAGAATTGAAGGAGCTGTTGTAGGCTGCTTTAGGAGGAAAGAACAAGAGCTGAACTGGCTAAGGCACTACTGAGCTGTAAGGAATAGCCTAGTGTCTTCCCAGGGGCATAAGCTTTAACAGGGGAGCTCCTTGGAACGTCAGAGATGTAGTAATAACTCGGGAAAATGGGCAGAATTTCAGATATCGGGGAAAAACCTTTTTGGTGGTGAGATGGATTCAGTTCCACAGCAGCCCCTCTATATATTGGGTTTGTGTGGCAAGGTTGTGGTATCGAGGGGGCTACAGAGGTAGCTTTTGTGAGAAGCTGCCAGAAGCTTGCCCCATGTCTGACAGAGCCAATGCGACCCACCTCTGGCCAAGGCCGAGCCCATCAGTGACGGTGGTAGCACCTCTGGGATAACCTATTTAAGAAGGGAAATAAAGCCCTGCTGAGGAACAGCAGCTGGAGAGAGAGAAATGAGATGGGAGGCAGAGCCTGGCCAGACCCCGGGGGGGGGTTCCCCCCCCGGAGCCCCGGGGGGGGCCCCTGGGGGGGGGAGCAGATACCCCCCTGCAGCCTGGGGAGGACCCCATGCTGGAGCAGGTGGATGCTCAGAGGGGTGACTCCGTGGGAAGCCTGCACTGGAGCAGGCTCTGGGCAGGACCTTTGGTCCTGTGGAGAGAGGTTTTCTGGCAGGGCTTGTGACCCCATGGGGGACCCACACTTGAGCAGTCTGTTCCTGAAGGACTGGCTCCCGTGGAAGGGACTCAAATTGGAGCAGTTCATGAAGAACTGCAGCCCATGAGAAGGACTCGCGTTGGAAATGTTCGTGGAGGACTGTCTGCTGTGGGAGGGGCCCCAGGCTAGAGCAGGGGCAGAGTGTGAGGAGTCCTCCCCCTGGGAAGGAAGGAACAGCAGAGACAGCGTGTGATGAACTGACCCCAACTGTCCCTGCACCGCTCAAGGGGAGGAGGTAGAGAAAATCAGGAGTGAAGCTGAGCCTGGGAAGAAGGGAGGGGTGGGAGGAAAGCGTCTTAAGACTTGGGTTTATTTCTCATTACCCTACTCTGATTTTATTGGTAATAAATTAAATTCATTTCCCCAAATCAAGTCTGTTTTGCCCATGATGGGAATTGCTGAGTGATCTCTCCATCCTTATCTCAATCCATGAGCCTTCGCTTTATTTTCTCTCCCCTGTCCAGTTGAGGAGGGAAGTGATAGAGAGGCTTTGGTGGGCACCTCGTGTCCAGCCAGGGTCAACCCACCACACTCTAGAAGACCATTGCTGAAGCTGTGTTCTTCAAATTATTGTAAGTTAGACTGGAAAGGAAAAAAAAAAGCTTTCAATGAAGGTTACTCCTCCAGTGACAGAAGATGAAACAGGTTACTACTTAATATCTTTTGCCCAGATATTATCTTCAGCCATATATCATCCTGCTGTTTTTCCACAAAAAACGATTGATTTAAACATGACTTGGGAGGTAGAAGGATGTTCAGCTGAGTGATTGCTCTGGTAGAATTCTAGACTGTGCTCAGGAGCTGTGGGAAAACTTGTTAAACATATTACAGATTTACTCTCTTATGTGGATATGTGGCATCAAGGAGCTGTGGCTTCTGATTTCAGACATTATCCTCTCTTAAAGACGTAACCCCTCTTCTCCCACCCAAATAGGTTCTGGTGCATTGAGATTTGTATTTGTGGTCGAGTGCATGTGCACCCACAATATGCTTGCATGCCTTCATCCACACGAAGAAAAAGGGAAGCTTTCTTGTAGTACCTGTGAATCTGAGAGCCGGTTCAGTGGGAGAGACAGAGTTACGCTCCACTGTGTAGTATGATCAATTGGTTTTCTCTTTGAAAGTGAAGTCATACAAAAGCACAGCAGTGTAGTTCTTCTATGCTTCATAGTTTTGCTCTACTTTTAGCAGAATCCTATTTACAGCAAGCAATGGATTGAAAAGAGTATCTAGCTGAGATCAGCACCTTCAGTGCTTGCTAGCAGACTAGCCTCTGGTTGATGGATAGAGTACAAGTTTTCCTTAAAGGTTCAATAAGAAGGACTGAAATTGATGTCTTCACCCCTGTGGTACCTGCTGGTATGTTCAGCTGAAAAAATAAAATATGGCTTCCTATTCTAGAAATCATGCAAAGTATATGCAGTTGCCCCAGACTTCAGTCACAGCATTTTATTTATGCAGCTACAAAGTACACTCATGTCTTTAAAGGTATCACCTGGAAGAGTAAACAGAAATATTTGGAAAAAAACTGGAATTTGCTTAGGAGTTAGACCTAAAAGAATTGGGAGCAATGCTACACTAAAATTCTGGGCTTAACAGGCTTTCAATTTTGGGGAGAGGTACTGCTCAAGGAGAGAGAGGATGGTGGGATAAGGTTTTACCTTGCTGGCAGCTTTCATATCAACCTTGCCATGAATACTTTGCAAGAAATGTTATGTCTTTCTCGAAGTCTTGAGTTAGCAAGTCAGAGTGCTGTAAGCAGAAATGTATTGTGGGTCTCAGTGAAATGAGCCTTTTGACTGTGAGTATCAGCTCTTACTTAAAATAGCATCATTGCCATTCCCTAGGAGGGGAAAAATAACAGCTGACTCTCAAGAAAAAAAAAAAGCCATCAGCATGTTCTGCAAATATAGATGAGAAATGTCCAATATAATAACCATAAACATCCTGTGCAAATATAGGGTTGCAATACTAGCAAAGCAGTGTAAATGCTAAAACCCTAGTACAGATGAAAAAAATCAATCTCAGTTTTTCCCCATGAGTATATTGCTTTACTGAGTGTTGTCTCTAGGTACCTATCACCTTTCAGAGCTAGCTTGTGTGGGGAAAGGCAGATGAGGCACCTGCTTTGCTGGTAAGCAGCACATTATAGGCATTTAAAAACACTGAAGATGGGATTTACCTCACTCATCTGAGCTAGCTGTCAGCAAAAAGGCAGTTCTATTTTTATGTTTTACAAATCAGGCATTGTAGAAGCCGATAATCACTTACCTGCCTAAAAAATCTCATGGCATCCAGTTTGTTCTCAAGAGTACACAAAGAGCAAACAGTGAAAAAAACACAGAGGAAGGTGTATTTAAGAGGGATGCCAGCATACGGCCCAAGGACACTTCCAAAAAGCATCGCTGTGCTTCAGTCACTAGCATTTTGTTGTACCATATGCACCTGTAAATATATTAAATAAGTCTAATGATGCAGTACTTTATTCTTTGTGCAAAAGCAATATTTCAGCAATGGGCAGACACAAACTGAGCAAAAAATATCAATATACCTCTGATATAAATGTTCCTCTACACAAAGGGCTTTTTATCAATCCCAGGCATTAGAATATGGGCAAGCAGTAAGGAGCTGTGGGTCCAGTACTAGCCCCTCAAACTTTTGCCCATACTGAGTAGTTTTTCAATAAAATCAGGTTTATTCTTCTACTTCCTCTGCTTGTCTCTCAGCTTAGAAAGTCTGATCACAGATTCCTCAATGCAGTGAAGCTGTCTTTCTGCTACAGCTTATCCTGCAGGACCACTAGACAAATTGATCTTTTCCTGAAATCCTGGTCCCTATTTATTTCCTCCTGCTGGCTAACTTTTATACCTGTGTCTTAAGATGCACAGGCTTCCCTGAACTCAAACTATATCTTTTAGTCACCATGAAATTGTTGATAGCCCATAACATGAAAAACAAACATGAAAATACACCTGCTGCTCATTTTACCAGCACAGAGCAGCACTGCTTTCCTCTATTCAGAAGAATGTATTCAGCTGAAGCTTTAAGGAGTCTTTAGACAAGCAGAATGAGACAAACTTGTCATCAGGATGTTCCATGAATGACTTCCAAGTAGACTGGGTACTCTAACAACCAAAAGTACGTGTTAACCTTGCTTGCTTGTGAAGGAAGACACTTCCAAAACCATGTTCTTATGAAGATGGAGGGTTTCTTGAATTTACATTCAAACCAGAAAATGCCACTTACTGAATCACCTATGCTGTTTCCTACAACCCATTACTCATTGTTATGTTTGATAGTGTTCATTCTTGGTTTTTACTCTTTGGCTTGCCATTTTGTAACTGCTCTGTGTGAACTTGTATGGCTACAGTTAGGATCGTTCTAACAATGTTCCACATTCTAGGAACAAAAAAAAGGAAAACATTTTTCAGAAAATATCACCATAAAATGTCATGAACTCTTGGAAACAAAACTTCATATATCTTGTCTTTAGAAGTACAGGGTGACTACCATTCTGGATTGGTCTTTGTTTTCTTCACAAGATAAAACCAAACCAACCCTAGGCCCATGTTCTAAATGCTGTTGCTGAAATTTAGAGAAAACAATAGCATTTAGAGATTAATATTGCCTTTAAGTAGCATATGAAACACAATTTCTTTAAAATTAGGTATGTCAAATATACACCATTAATTAAACTACTGAAGGTGAGTCCAGCTACAGTGTGTGTGCATGTGTATATATATAAAAATATGGCCTTTTCTTCCTAGGCTTCCTCTATAATGAACGGACAGAAACAAGCATTTTTAGAATATGATTCTTCTGATCTATTTCCTACTTCAAGATGAAGCAAATTATGCATTATAAATGCAGATTTCTCCCCACAGAAGGAGGGGTATATATATTCTCCACATAACAAAAATAAGAATGACTTACTCAAATGCAGATATCTTCATTTGGACCATGTAGAGTTAAATGGACTCCTATTCCCACATGCTGCAAAACCTGAAAAAAAGTACATTCCTGTAGCCATGAATGCAAATTTATAGTAACCACAAATGTTGCCAGGTTTGCAAATCTTTTAGCACAAGTATGAGCTCAATTTGAGTGTCAGGTCACTTATTTTATAGTCTGAATGGGAACGACACTCTCCTGAAAATCTGTCCCTCTCTGGCGATGCTGAGCCCATCAGAAAACGTAATTGAACTGATGCATCTGACCCTGCATAGTTTGAGAAAAGCACCAGATACAAACTGATCAGAAGTACTAGATAAAAGCTCATTTGATCGATTACTATTGTTTGTTGAAGATATATCTGAACAATTATCTTCTCTTAAACAAGAAGCTGATCAATACTAGCAGATAAATTAAACAAGGGTAACTCCAGTACAACTTTGAAGATGATAAAAAAAAAAATTAAATAGACATGTCTGGAAGAAATGTGGCTCTTCCACAATACAAAGAACAACTTTAACAGAAGCAGCCGTGTTTGTGAAGTGCTGTGCTCACTCTTGATTATAAAGGGACCAGTGTATGAGAATGAATGTCTTGGCTGAGTTCAATAATAAAAGATCCTTGCATTGGACAAGTTCTGGCAAGGTTCACTTTCTCAGTTCATTTTCAAAACTTCAGGAGAGTTTCACGCACGTTCTCAACTGATCATTGTTATGCTATTGAAATCAATGACTTGTCACCAGTTGCTCTCCGGTGATACATTACTTTTTTCTCCATCTCAGTAAAAAGGTTTGATTTCTTGTTCAAAATCACTTCAGAAAGGCTATATAATTTATCTGGTTTTATTACTTAAGCGTTTTTCCTCTTTTCTTTGGAAAAACCATACTGGAAAAAATTCTCTCCTCTCAAAGTGATCCTTCACATCCATCTATAAATGTGTTCCAGTCTTAGGATGTGTTTTATATGGAGGCCTGTTTTAACTGGAGCATATATCACACACTAAAATAAAAATGAAAGAGCATGGGGGGAAGCAATGAATAAAACCATAAAGGAGTTATATCCAAACTAATACAGAGAGGTGGGAATATTAAGATGATGGTGGTCAGGATCTGAAAGTCAATGACTGCTTGAGATTGCTCATTCTTAACCTTTAACATCTATGTCTATTTTTGTTCCTGTTCTTGAAAAATTTCTACAACATAACATATCAGAAAGGCATTTTACATTACTTGTGTTATAAATTTAGTCCAGATCTTTCTCTTTCCTCAGGATGCCTGTACTTCATAAAGTGAAACAAATGAAGCATACCCTAGTACCCATCAAATTCTGTTTTGATCTCCAGGCACAGGCTCAATTACTATTAAAATGGGTTTGGTTATTAGAAAAGAGCACATACTATTTACACTTTTCTTGCCGCTCTTACAGACTTTTCAAATTTATATTGAAGATTAAGGATATGCAAATATCAAAATGTCCCATCAGAAATGCTTCCCACTTAATTTATTTACATAGCACTGATAAACTAATACTGAAAGTCATTTGAACATTCATTAATATTGTATTCTGGGTTTTTTTATTTACTCATTAAAGGAAGTGTGGTGCCAGATTTGTAATTCTAGAGATAATAGTCTTTTGTCTAGATACATCCACATTACCAGCTATAGCATCTGGTTTCTCTTCATTTGTTTATCTGACCAGCCATTTTTTCTCTAATCTCACCCAGAACTTCCCACAGTTGGAATAGTTGTTTTAAAGTAGTCAGTTCATGTTTATCTGAATAAAGGCCTCTTAACCACTCTACCTAGATCAGTCTGTCAATGTTTTTTTTGAGATGTTTTAGCTGTTAAACTCTGTAGCATCAGGCACTGTTTTCTCTCTGAGTTACCGTGTTTCTCCCTAGCAATCTTTCTTTCACTAACTCATTCTTGCTACCTTTTCATAGCAGCTAAAAGATTGTCCTCCACCCCTGAAGAAAATGTGTCCAAGGAGAAAACCTGTAATTTTATTCTAGTCTACAATAATTGAATACTGAAAATCCTTACTATCATAAAAAAGAATCACAATGTGCTAATAAGACTCCAAGGGGGCAGAGTCCTCTGTTGAAGTGAGTGTGAAAATCCTTCCTGTAAATGGTCCCTTCTGCTCATATTTCACGTTTTCTTTGGACATTTTAAAGTTTATTGGAATTGAAAATATTTAAATCAAGTAGCAAAAGGGGGAAAACCCACATGTATTCACTGTAGCGACCAGAAATATTTTTCCCAATAGATATTTGTACTTACTTAATAAAACCTTTTGCAGCTCTTTCTAAAAGGCAGGGAACTTTGTCTTTCTTTTAACAGCTCAATGAACAGCAGCAGAATTAAAATTTAGGTTAAATATCTGTGATTTCCTTTTGGTTTAAGATACTACCCGTTATGTGAATGAAATCAGTGAAAGTCTCTCCTTAGACTTTACCAGGAGTAAATCAGCCACAGCACACATCTGATTTCAAGACAGACTTGCAGAATACCCCAGTGAGGACAATGTCTGTGTTCCCAGCAACTCTTTGCTCTCTTCAAAAGCCCAAAGAGGGCTGACTGAAGCACTGTGTGATTTATTACGCCTTTGAATAAAATGAAATATAGCATATAATTTATAAAAATTATTTGAACTTCTAATGATTTAAAACAGTAATATACTCAACATTTGCAATTTCCCATTCCAAGAGAAAGTCATTCCTTCTGCTCTGATCTGTTTTCATAAAAATGTTTTAAAGTACATAAAAGATCTGTTACAGAGAGGAGTTACTACCTTAATCTGTATTTGGCTAATTAAGAATACCCCAAAGCTTGTCAGAGTGTGAGTCACAATCTAGCCAAATATAAATGTTTAAAGTCATTGGCCTGCATTAGGATGTTTGTGAGATTTTTTTCACTTTGCTAAGTCACAATTTTGCTAAATAGTCCCCTTGGATTCAGTGCAGACAAGGTTGCTTCGGTATCAAGTTAGACTGTGCTCCCACTCATTGCTTTCTTAGGTATTTGCTCCTGCTGGTAATTTTGATTGTTTCTGATTTATTCCTATTTATTTTAACATTGTGAAGTGATCAATGCTGGCTTTGCTGTCCGAGCATTCCATTTGTGTATGAATTCTTTACTTTCATTTCATAAATTTGATTTATGACTTGCCTTTGAACCTATTCATTTTATCTTGTACTAACTGTGAGTTTGAGATAGAGCTGTACTAATTTGTCAACTTTTGCTACATAAAGTTTTTTCTTCCCTTTCATTCACTGTGAAGTGCATAGCCTACAGACTAAGACTGACTGTCCACTCTGCCAACTAATGACAGCTAATGACACTAACGAATAGACCTAATGTCTGTGTGGGCAAATAAAACTCTTCATCATATCAGACATACTGGATTAAAGCTTACAGGGAATTCCTAAATGGGAAGAAATATAAAGACACTTTTAAGAAGCCATGTGCTTGCTGAGGGCACCATTTCCCAATTTTACTTGGCTGGAAAAACACCCAACATTTCTCAGAGGATCATGAGAATTCACCCTAAAATCTGTGAATAATTGTTTTTCTTTAAATATCTTTAACGTCAAAATGTACTCAGGCTGTTTGAAAAGAGTTAAATCTGTTCAACCTAAAGCCTTTTCCTACATAACTGGGAAAATCAATTACTAAAAAATAATGAATACAAGAATCACCTGTTTTGCATAACCCTACTTATTATATCAGAAGGTAAATGTAGTCAAAAGAGGTAGGTGATTAGTTCCATTAAAAAGAAACCTGAATCTCTAGGCTGTGATTTAAAATGCTGTTTATATCCTTATGATTGGTTGTAGAGGCAGAGTTACCTTTCTAAACTCAAATTCTTTCAAGAGTATGTTTTGTTGAGTTGAACTCTGTCTTCAGCCGTCCTAAGCAGATTTATTGCATGATTTATTTTTTGATTACTTATTGGAATAGGCTTATTATGAGGCTTGTTACTTAGATAATAACAAAATACTAAGTTTAGTGAGAGCCATACATGGGAGATGGGCTGTAAGATATACCAGACCAGAGCTAGCTAGGTTCATATTAGCTTCAATTCATTTAATTCAGCAAGGTTTTGAAGAAATGGTTTTGGAGAAATGTAGGTTCTAGCATTAATGACATTAAAAAAAAAAACAACTGCATTGGCATGCTCTTGCCTTGTCCCGGGAAAGAAATTTGCTCAGGGGTGACTTAAGAAGTTGTATTACAGTTTGGCTTGTGGACTTAAAGTAATCATCAGATATATGCGGGGGGGTGGAGGTAGTAAATGATCACCAAGTAAAGGATGAGCAATGAAAAGTAAAAAACCAGTGAGGAAGGATATGAAGTGAAGTAGAAAGTGAGAAACTTTTCAGGAGAGAATGCAAGAGGGAAAAGATGAAAAGAAAAGAAATTAGATTTTCTATCTTTTAAAGATTTTATGGGAGAAAAGAAGTCAGTGTAACTGAAAGGTATTGAAATTGAAAGGGATTTCTTCTTAGGATGTTCATGAGCAATTCCATAACCCTGGTGACAAATCTTTCCAGACGGGCTCTGAACACCTTGCCATAGTTCTGCTTTGGGTACAAATCCTCTTTAGTAGCAAGTAGCAGACCACAACAGGGGCTGAAAGCAGGATGCAGGCAAGTGGTTTGTTGTTCGTGCTCCCTCCCTGTCCCAGCTTTCAATGTTTCAAAAGCTTCTACACCTGCTAAAGAACTGGTGGAATTGACTAAAAGTTTTTCAAAGTTATTAAAGATATACAATAATCTGGAAAAGCAAGGCAAAACAAACAAAATAAAGAATAGAAAAGAAATATTGTTTCATTCATCTAAAAATTAGATATAATTATTGCTATTTTATAACTTTATACTCTGCTATGGAACAGAAGTCCTTGAGAAAGCTTTGCATGATAAGCAGATATGCGATTAAGGGAAAAGAGTTTGTTACCATAACAGCTTCTTATTGACCCTTTTATTGAACATAAGAATCTCAGAAGTACTGTATATTTTAATGGTATTTTACAGAGTTATAAAGAAGATAGAGGAAGTGATACATAAAACTGCTTTTCATATTTAGTTGGAAATACTATGCATTCAGTTTCTGAAAAGCAGTTTTCATTTTTGTTATATTTGAGATCTTCTTTGCCCCTTTTGAAAGCCAGCATATATAAAAAAGTAAAAAGGTGTTTATTTACGGCTTTCCAGCTGTGTTCCAGATTCCTCCTTCACTGCGTGCAGACAGTAAGCAGACTTCCCTGCTACCAGTCAAAACCCGTTATTGTGAAGGTTGCAGGTTTCTTGGTGAATTCTTGTTGTGCCCTAAAGGGGCTGAAGGGAAGCCTGTTAATCCAGCGACAGCCATGGCTGAAAGAGGTAGCAGAGTGCAAAACCAGACCTAAAGCAGAGTCAGAAAACTCCTCACAGCAGCTTGTCTTTAAAACTGTGCTGAGGCCATTCTTGAACAGTCTTGCCAGTGCAACGCTGTTTACGTCTTTTAATGTGCACCCCTCGTAATCATTTTGATGCAAAACTTGGTACTTGAAAAGCATGAAACTTTCTCGTTCTGTATTCAGTGTTGTCCAACCACCGCTGAAGAACAAACATTTAAAAAAAAAAAACAACAAAAGGACTGATTTCTACTAAAGAGTTCAGCACAGCCTTCTCTGAAGCGCAGCAAAGTGTGCAGTTTTGGTCCCACAGGTCCCACGCATCAGAAAAGCATTGTGAACAGGGACTGTTTTTAATTGGGTTAGGTTTTGTCTAGGTCTAACACGGACATGCTTACCATGTGTTTAGCTGAAATAACCGTATTAGGTTTTTCAGTTGCACCAGCAAAGCCTCGGGGGAGCGAAAAGGCTTGTGCATGTTTGGACAGAGTTTTCTGCGACGTAAGGGAACAAGGCTGATGGGATCTGACAGTGCCCAGTGGGGATGGGGTAAATTCACGGACAGAAGTAGAATTTGAAGTTTAGTCACAGCATAAACAAAGACTCTGTCTTAAATCGTCTATCTATCTATCATTGAGACAGGTCCCCTGAGATGCTTCCCCTTGCCTTTGTTAATCACATGCAAAGGATCAGAGTTAGACAAGCAGATAACTGATCTTTGTTGGCCACAAACTAATGCCTTCAAGGTCTGTGCTGCAGTTGCTTCTCCAGCAAATCTGTTAAGCTTATTCTCAGATTCCCTTTATTGGCATTTAGTTCATTGCTACTATCTGTTGGATTATCCTTTTTTTTTTTTTTTTTTTTTTTTTTTTCCCAATTAAAGCAATCATTAACACTCTGTGTTGAGTTTGAAGGGCATTAGGATATTTTTGCAGCCTGCACATTTTAGACATCTGGACAATACTAATTGCAAACAGTCTGGGTGCAGATGGGGATTTCTTTTTCCTGTTTTACATTTATCCTTTTTTAATTAAGTTCATGTATGTTATGCATGTCTTGTAAATATTATAGGAAGGCTTCCTGTCTGTGCCAGTGCTGCTGGATCAGGACCACAGTAAAGGAGGGCTTAATGTCAAGGAGTATCTAACCTGCCAACCAGCAACAAGGAAAAGAGATTCTGATCCTTCTTCGAGTGTTGGCTGGTCTCTCCCTGGGTCTGGCAGCCTGGCTGCCCAGAGCAGATTGCAGAGTTGTCTGGGAAAAAACATCAGGAGCTGGTCCTGCTTCACCATTGCCCAAGCTTTTACTTTCACTGTTGATTATGAATAAGAAGAGGATATAGGTAGGATAAGATCTAATCTGAGAGAGAGGAAAAGCTGCAAAAAAAAGCTGTGTGGGAAAAATGCAAGAAAGACTTTTTACTGAAATCCTCCATCTTGTGAAGCTGATGTTTGCCTACTTAGTGTCTATACATAATACTTGAATCTATTCTGCTGAGGAGTCAAGTATCTCAGGTCCAGTTTCCCTTCATGAACACATATTAGGATGGTGCAGGCACAGGTACATGTACCTGCATGCTATAAGAATATTAGGTTGGTATATGGAAGAATCTGAGTTGTCTGACAATGCAGAATACAAACTTTGTGCTGGATCCTTAAGACTTTTTTTTTTTTATTATTATTTTGGACTGGTTCCACTTTCCTCCACACTCTTGATGGCAGTGTTGTAAAATATGTTGAGCTTCTGCTTCCCTAAGAGGTGACAAATAGGGTATCTCCGAGGAAGATCTAATTTAAAGACCACATTACTGTGGAGTCTTCAGTTCAGTGTAACAGTATAATAAAATTTACTCCTTGTCTCTACTCAGAATACCACCACCCTTTTCAAGTTTTTTTTACCCTCCCAAAGTGCAAAACTGTAAGAGGCTTGGCACATGCAAGGTTTGTCTCTGGAGGTCCCAGGAGGTCCCTATGACACAGGAGCCATAAGGAGGTTTGCCTGAACACCAGCCTGAGCATCTCTGCTGCTGGACGACCGTATGGCATCCAGGCAAGCCTGCCTCTAGCTGGTGTGATCGGGCAGCAGGAGGGAGGCCATGAGGCTGCGCTGCAAAAGCAGTGGGAAGGGGGATATAGGAGGGTATTTGGGCTCGGTGTGCAGGCCTGGGAAGGTCTGCCTGTGCTTGCTGTTGTTCTGACTTGGGTTTAGCAGATTTGTGTATGTTTGTGTTCTGTCCCTGTAGAGAAAGCTGCTGTCCTCACTGACAAACCTTCTTTAGTCATAATAGCAGTTCTCTCTCCTTGACTCTTATTTCAGAAGGTGATTTAAGAAAGCATTTAAGAGCCTTAATGAGGACAATAAATGATCCCAATGGAACGGATACGCAAATAAATTTTTTTTTTAGTACCTTACTGAATCAGGTTCTCAGGTCTTATTTCTAACCACCGTGGTAGAACCACACTTTTCTTCCTGCTAACCACTTCCCCCCACCAAAGAGATTTCATTTGGGAACAGCTAATACTTTCCCGGTAACCTACAGGGTACTCCAGTTGAACATTTCTGTGCTTAGTAAATATGCTAGTCAGTTGCTAAGAAGACTAATGAATCCTTAAGTGTACATAAGAATGATTTATGGCATAATGTGAATTTACAGCCCATTATGGGAAATAATTACATTCCACTAATTACAAAATTTAATAGTCACTCCAGCCTAGGAAACAGCAGTATGAGCAAGCAGATTTGCAGCGACGCACTCAGAAGTGTGAACTGTATGAGAAGCAGTTAGCTGAAAATCAGTTTGCCATTTAACCCCAGCTCAGTTCAGAGATGTAAATTCATGAAAAAGTTGTTATTGAATTAGTTTTTTCCACGGTTAACTTTTCTAAAAACTTGGAGGAAATAGGTTCATTAAAGAGGCTGACTAGAAGTATATTAAGAAACTTGCTTCATCAGTCTTCCAATCCACCATGTTTCTGATAGAGTTCTTCAGGAGGAAAACTAAGACTTTTATCCATAGTGCAGGTGGTTTATTGTAATGGGTATATAATAATATACTTCATCCTATGGGGTGCAAACCCACTCTTTTGTTACACACTGTTGCTCACACTGGGTGAGCAGTGTAAGACTTGGTTCTTTCCTTTGAACTATATAAATTATTAGTAACTGTCAGAATAATTTTTGTAAATGTGGAGAATAAAGCCCAATAAAGCCTGCTCTGAGATTCTCAACTGAAAAGTAGACAGTCTTTATTCTACCCTTTGATACCTGATTCACCTGTCAGGCACTTGACAAGGCTGCACACAGTGGTGTGGCCTGCAGTCTCTACATGTGAGGTATGGAACATAGGAGACAGATTTTATATGGGGATCTGTTTAACAAAACAGAAAAATGGACAGGTTTGGTTTGATGGAATAACATGCTCCACTTCCTGCTAGATGCTAATTGAAGTAAAGAATTTGATGCAGCTTGCATTATATTTAGGGAACTGAATGTGATGCAAAAAGAAAAGCCACCCATTACGTCGAGTGTTCTGTTTAACCTTCATAGCAACTCTTGTGGTTTTTAAGAATAGCTGCTTGACAGATTATTTGTTCTGTGTTGGACTCAGGAAAGTAAAACCATCTTTCACTGACCAAAAAAGTTCGAACTTAACAAGATTCAGATGGCAAGAGCAGATTGCAAGCAAATTGTCAGTCAGTGGGCATATAATGGAAGTGTGTGGTAAAACTGTTATTTTTGGATGTATGCATGTTCCAGAAGAGAAGATGTTAAATGATAATACTGTCCAGAGCTGATGAATTTTCTTGGATAATGAGATAACTTCAAGAGCACAATCAGTTAAACACAGGCTTATTTAAACACGACTGCATCTTTTGTTTCTGTAACTTTACACATTCACATCAGTGTGAAACCAGATAATGGATACTGGATGCTGTTCTCACATTCACAGGGTAGCAAATGATGCTCTTGATCTCATCAAGACATAGCAGGAAACAAGTATAGTCTTTTTCATAAATCTTTGTATGTATTCGAAGTCAAAAGCATTGTGTCAAAACGTAAGTTCCTTAACTAGTTTCATTGGTTTTGCAAACACCTGATCTGGGATTAAGGGTTTTTTTAATTTTTTTTCTTTTTCTTTTTAAACATACTGCAAATTTAAGATTTTACCAAGTTTTTTTTTTCCAGCTTGAAGTGGAAAAGTAAAAACAATCTTATTCCAGAATGAAACCCCATGTGCTTAAATGCCATTGGGCCTCACTGTTATAGGTCTAGCCAAGCTGGTTGATATAAATGTCTTTCATGGAGGCTTATAGTCTAGCCTTCATCAAAATATATACTGGCTTTTGGAAGAAAAAAATTATGCCTCTCTCATGGCATTATATTGGGTTTTGAACCTGAATCTAACATTCTGGATTTCTTCACTCCATCTCCATTTGGAATCATATGATAAAGCAAGCTGAAGAAAGGTGCAAGTAGATTCACCTTGATTGACTAAGGAAACAGTAAATAGCAATTTGAGGGGGTTTTTTGGTTTGGTTTAGTTTTTTGATGTTGTCTCGGTATTTGAAAAAAAAAAAAAAAAAAGAATACCTATAAAAAAAATAGACCAAATTCTATTTTGTTCATGTCTATAAACAGCCTGGATCTAATGTCAGAGGAACTGCAAAAGAGTGAAAACAGCATCAGGTCCACAGTATATATGTGTGCTAACTTTCCTCCACAGCCCGGTTGTCTTCTGGAAGTTGGTATTTACTTTGATCTTGATTCAGCTCACTCTCTCATCTGCTGCTTGCATAAAATTATTAGTTAAGCAAGAATGCCAAAAATTATCTACCTTTAATTCTCTTTTAGTTAATCCGATACTATCAGGTCCTATTATTTACAGATCCTATATGAAAAATGCATTCATTTTCTTTTCTACCTGCTAATCCACATGCAGATTGAGGAAGCTGCATTTTTCCTTCTGTGTAATTTTGGGCTTGGCTATTTATTTAAAAGAGCCTTTAGTAGAAGTAAAATTGTAGAAGTAAAAAATAATACATGGAAACCAGGAGGGCATTTGATTTTATGATGGTACTTGAACATTTGCTTTGGAAATTAAAGCCTAAGGTTATCTTTTCCAATATATACACCTTCCCAGGATTACAAACACAAGGCTAAAGTCATTTGGTTTTACCTCTGTTTACAAACTGATGGCAGCAAATTGCAATATGCTTGAATAAATATGTTCATTGTTATTCATTTAAGTAAATACTTGCAAGAAACAGGAGGTCATATCCTGAGTTTTTCTAAGTAGCTAGAGTACAAATGAGTCTTGGCTTATACCATCTGGCCTGAGATCAGTAGTTCACAACTACTCAACACTCGATTTTCAGACTGCCTGTAATGACAAGCAGTCTAAGTGTTGTTTCTGTGTCCTGAAGGGTGACCATCTCTTAGAACAAGGGGTTTGGCATATTGGTTAAATAGGAAGATTGTTGCAATACTAGGTAGCTTTGCCAATTACTTTCTTTCAAAACGGAGAAATATCTTTTAGTAAAACCCCAGCAAAAGCTGCTTACCTTGATGATTGGTGCATACAGTCAACAGTTTCTAAAAGATACGGTGAAGGACCATTCAAATGAGTTAGCCGATATAGGAGCATTGGCCTGAAATTTATGACTGACCGGACTCCAAGACAGCCAGGATTTAAGTTCACAGTTCATCTGTAATTATCACCATACCATGCTGTAAATGTTAGGCAAGCGCCTTTACATTCATGTTCCATAGCCTTAGTACTCTTAGGTATATTCAGGTGCGGTCACGTCCTATACCACTAGAACTGCAGAGATCCCATGCCTTAAATACAATCTTATTTTATTATGTAGGTGGTGTTTCTCCTCAGAAAGAAGCTTTTCCTTAGGACCTTGAACTTAATAGTCACTTTAGTTTTACCTAGACTTTTACAGATTAGCAAATATGAAAAACCTAGGAAACCTAGGAGTATGAAAAATCTTTTGTAACCTAGGTGTTACAAAAGCCATGTGTCCAGGAGTGAGCAGTATAAAAGGGTGTCATACTTCAGAAAACTTAGTCAGGTTACTGCAACCCATCTTCCTGACAGCACTGCTGAATAAAGACTACAGAAGTAATCTTCTTTTTGGCATGCCAAACTTCTGAGTGCTCAGTATTGAACTCTTTGTATTCATTTTAGTGCTCCATGTAATAAACTCTACTTTCCACTTTTGGCAGATTACACAACATCTGTGACCAGTGTAGCTGTTGAACCATACCCACGACCACACTTCTAGAAGATAGGCATTTGCAGCTAGCTTGTTAGCAAGCAGTAAGAGTTGATGGGACACTAGTATTCAGTAATACAGCAGAGTATGCACATTATCACTAATCAAATATTAATTAGTTGCACTTATGAGAATTCTTCTATCTTTATATGATCTCATTCCTAAACCTGTACTGCAAGTGTAATCATATCCACAGATCTTGAAGTACTACCATAATATTTGCTACCAGCACACACTTCTAGTCAAGAATAATTTGACGTTAATCCTATACGTAAAGTTCTCGATACTATTTTGTGGTAAGACTCAGAGCTGTAGTGTCTGAAGCTCTTTGAATGCACATATTTGTGCATGCATGCACACACCACAAATAGAACCACCCAAGATATGTGTAGATTTATGTGGGATTATAGAGTTGAATTAATTTAGGTCACTGACTTGGCTGATCTCATTTTTCATTTAATATTTATTAGAATGTGTAAGGATTTAGTTGTGTAAGTCATCAGTATAGTAATTTATTTAAAATTTGTAATTGATTTCAGATGATTTCTCTACACTTTCAAAAGTAATGGCTCCTGAAAAAAAAAAAGTCCTTACATAGCCTGTATACTTAAGTAATCAAGGTAAAAATGGAGTGTTGGTGGGGTAAAGGGGGATGTGTAATTGATCAAGAGAGGGACTGTATAGAGGGGATTGAAATTAAGCTTCTCTTTTATTGCCCATAAAGTTGTTTACCCCAAGAACCATCCTGTAAACTCTCCTTATTTATTAAACAGTAAATGATATTTTTGAAAATATGCTACCTGTACAGCTCGGCAGATTTTCTTATACCCTTTCCTGAGGTCACAAACTCAACCAAACTGTGAACCTTCAGTAGACCTGAGAAAATTTCATTCTTGGTGCTCATTCAACCTTACTTTAAGAATGGCAGTGAAATTATTAGCTAGTTTCATATATACTGCCAGGCAAGCAGCAGATGGTGGGTATAACTGCACTATACTGCTAAATAAAACAGATCCAAGGGCTGTTTTCTTGTGGCTAGATTGATCCTGTCAAAATAACTGCAGATGACCTGGCCCCCATGCAGTGTACTACGTCCCTGAGACAGTATTTGCATATATGCGTGCGGGTGTACGTGTGTGCGTGCTCATCTCAGTTCAAAGCCACTTTTCCAGAGCAGGAAACTGAGGGTAGGCATCGCTTGTCCCCGCAGCACTCTGTGTTTGTGTGCATCTCTGTGTAGGGAACTAACTGCCCTCACTGTGCCACAAGAATTTGGGCAACTTATGCTGTAAAACAGTTTCTGTAGGCAGGGTATGCACAAATGATGAGCGCAAAGCTTTTAAATTTACTAATGCAGGTAGTAGCTAGCTATGAATAATGAGCTACTAGGCTAAACATTAATATGCTCCTCACCACCTGATGAAATGCCTGATGGGGCTTTACCAGCCAAGCGCTTGTCAGTCAAATGGTGATAGGTCAGTCTCCTTTGCTTCTTAGGATGGGCTGTTCCTCTTGTGTTGCTGAATTAGCATCTTCTGAGTCTCTGCTGTTTTTTCTTTAGTTCTGTATGTTTTCATGTAAGTATTTTTCCTCTTGAATTATTGAGCTGTTCTTTGCTCTTGTCTCAAAAATTGGATTACTTGTGTTTTTACATGTTTTATCTTGCATGGCCTTACCACATGTACTTTCTTACACCTTAATAATATTTTTCCAGTAAAAGAGAGCCAAGATTGTGCAGCTCCCTTGCAAGGCAGTTCTCCTTGGATCACAGACCCTGAACCACTGACTGCAGCTTATAGAGGCGAGGGTACAAAGTGCATTGGGATACTGTTGAAGGACAGCACATGGTAAAGGGAGCTAAACCTGGTGCAGTCTTATCCCTAAAACAGGGTGTGCTCCTCCTCAAACCAGGCCAGTGTGTTGTCTGAGCGAGTGCTGACTGGCGTAGCCAAATCTGTTCCAAGGAGCACAGCAGCGTGGATGATCGGCCGCTGCAGTGTTGGAGATTGTCCTTGGCACCATTTTCCTTAGAAGTACAGAAAAGGATGCAAAGGAAGGGCTTGCTTTGAATGGGCCAGCTAGAGGCTTCTTGTACATGAGACTCTTTAACTGTAACTTTGATGATGCATGGCAGTGCCAGGAATTGGATCATGCTAATGTCAAGTACCCTGGTTTTGACTGAATAATGTCAGCATTACATCTGGCATCAGATTATTATTTTTTTTTTACAGTTGATAACCTGAGGGCTTTGAAAGGGCTTAATCATTTTAAATTTTGTTTTATTCTGCTACTGTGATCTGATACCACTTCCTTGCATAGTGTCGCTGCACTATTCTTGAGGCATTTTTCTAAACCACTGTAGCTGGACCACAGACAGAGTAAGCTTTAATGAAAGTTTATTTTAGACACAATGCCAAAAGAGGAAAAGAAAAAATGCAATTTTCTCTCTGTCTTTTAAAGGAAATCCACTAACTGAGCTTTTTTCCTTCCTGATTTACTGCTAAGTTTAGATCTCTGCAAATCATTGTAGGCCAATTCTGTTTCAAAAAACAGACACTCAATGCCACTTTCTAGCTGAAGGGGCAAATAAGGCTACTGATGTGGAACAAAAGAGTCTGTGTGCTCTGTGTGGTATGAACTAAACATTTGCAGTGACACATGCCATGGTCCAGGGTAGAAAACGACCCTGTAAACAATGCGGTGCTGCCAAGCCATGCGACATTTCAGTGAATGGATGACCATCTGCACGCAGGGGGACTTTCTGTGCCTGGAGAACACCTGGGTCAAGGTGGAGTATAATCAAACCACACTCAGTAGCTTAAATTGTTCAAAGCTTTTCAGATTCAATCACTGGCTGAAGTTTTGCCCGGTGTGGGTGTAAACGCATCCTGATATTCTGGCTAATGGAGGGGTTGACAGTTCTGTGTTTAGAACCCAGTAAAATCTCCCTCTTTATCCTCCTGAATATACCTTGTGAAAGATTCTTCATCTGTGCACCATTACCTGCCAGGCAAGATACTGTGACATTCCCTCTGTTTCCCTTGAGATATGTTTTCCTCTTAAAAGGACATGAGGGCAGGGTTTTCAGAGTTGTGCTTAAAATGCCACACTTCATAAAGGCATTATGCTTTGATAATCTTTTTCCCGGCACCTTTTTCAACTGAGTGGTGCATCAGGCTCCTGTCAGAAAGCCCCTCTTCATCACGAGGCATGCCATCCCTCAGCAGGCAGTCCAGCCGTGATGTGGAGGAAATAACAGCTTGCCACCTATTCAGAGGCAGAGTCACCTTGGAGGATCTGTGCTACCTTTATTTTACTCCCTTGAAAATACTGTCTAGTGTACATAATCCTATTATATTATTTTTTTTTTCTGAATGACTAGCAAGCTACAATTTGGTTTTGCTTACATTGCTGTCAAAAATGGAAATACTTTGGATGCAATTCTTAACCTTAAACTGGCTCGAAACAAGACGAAACCATATAAGAGAGGATCAGCAAATCAACAGAAAAAAAAAGTAGTTTGTTTTTCTTAAAAGGCGACTGTCCTATAGCTTTATGTAACAAAGCATGTATGTATTTATTCAGTGTAGTTACATATTAGTGAATGATAACTTGCATTTATTTAGTAGATTATTCCTTTCTACTTGTGGTTTGTATCAAACTTTATCTGAAACTTTGATTTTAATCAGGAAAGCCTAAAAATAGAATTTTAAATTTGCAATTCAAGCTTAAAATTTAACAAGAGTCTGACCTTTTCATAGGCATCATATTGCTGAAAAAAAAAATGAAATTAAATGCTTGTTCTAAAAAAGGGAATTGCTATTTTTAATTAGCGAGTTATCTTTCCGGGCACCAAATTATCCTGGATTATGTGACTATGAGTTCTCACTCCTCATTTATAGCCAAACCATATGAGGGAAACAGTTTTCCCAATTTTTCAATGCCTCAGACAATTATCTAATTTAAATTATTCTCTGAACTGGAATACTTCAGTGAACTGACATGGAAAAAAAAATAAATCTACCTTTAAAGCAAGTCTGTCTGCAAAGAGATTATAGCTGTAAAAAGCTGGTTTAACTCTTCTAACTGCTTAAACCACATACTCATATTAGAAACCACTGCATCTGGTACTTCACTGGTTCAAAAATCTTGAAAGGTCAGCAGATACTACCTGAATTATTCTATTTAAATTTTAGAAAATATAATGAGTAATAGGTAAGGTAGCAAAGGATTCACTATTTTTAAATTCTGCTGCTACATTTATTTGAAGTAATAGAAAAAGCTTTGTTTAAATGAAAATCAATTGAAATATTAAATATTTTTATATTAAAACAAAATGTTTCCTTAACAAAGATTTCTTCAGAAATAGATCCCACGTTGCTGATCGCATACCAATATTGTACCTTTGCATTTGCACTGTCTCCCAGAAACTTCATTATTTTCAGCCCAGAGGCATGCACTTTTGAAGAATTTGGAAAAACATCTTCCACAGAAGAAGAAATTAGATTATTTAAAAAAAAATCCAACCAGAAGCCTACTACTCTGTTTAAATTTAGTCCTCATGGAGATCAAGGTACACAAACACCATCTGAGAGGTGCTGAAGCTTTTATTCTAAATTCAGATGAACATTAACACAGCAATAATAATAATAATAATAATAATAACAATAATAATAATGGATTAGCATTGTAGAATGAAGTAGTAGCATTTTGCAGTGCAACAGTATCATAGCCTCTATGGTGACTGATTGCTATGGTTACTCAGAACGGTATGTGCCGTATGCACGCTGGAGAGGTTATGACAATAATGCAAGAAGTCATAGGAATTAGTGAGCTCTTCATTATTATTGTTGTTAATGGCTCCCCAATGGGCCGTGTGCACTAGGAAAAAACTCAAACACTCTGAAAAGCAGTTAGTATGAACACACTGCTACCTTTCCCCCAAGGTTAATAATTCATCTATATACATATGAAGTACCAGAAGGCCCTAATCTATGCTAAACTAAGCAATTTCACTTTACGTCGTCTTTTCTTTCTGCAGAAGCCCCTTAATAAAAACACGCTAGCTAAACTGCAGGCTATATTCTTTTCTCACTTGAGTCACTGAGATGAGAGAGGGAAGAAGAAAAAATCCTGGAGGACCTCCTTGAATGAGAAAAATATTTAAAGTAAAAAAGACAGAGAAGCAATGTTTACAAAAAAAAAAAAAAACAACCCAAACCCACTAACTTTTGCCACCACTGACCACACAAATTTTGCTGTTTGTAAGAACAGTGTAGGACCTTTCTGAGCTCTTCTGCAAGCTTAATGTTGCAGCTCCTTTTGTAACTAAGGTGAAGTCAAAAGAGGTCACAGTTGTGCTAAGAAAACTTACTTACATAAATTCTGCAGCTTTTATCTAGTGACATCCCTTTTGGCATTTTAGCCTCACTGTCCCTGAGACCTGGAGGACACAGGACCATGAGTAAGCTCAAAATAAATGGAATAATTCAGTACCCTCAATCTTAAATATCCAAAGACTGTGACTTGTCTCCCTCCCCCAATGTTCTGTGCATACTGCAAATTAATTTTTTTTTATTTTTTTTTTTTTTTTCCCCAAGCTAAATGTGTGGCTCCCTGTATTTCCTTTCACAGCAATGTGGTTCTAAAATGTTCTCAGTTCATTGATCTGGAAACATTTTTTTATTAAATAATGACAGCAGAGATCCTCACAAGCATGCAAGATGCAGTAAATTTCAGGAGATGCAGAATAATCTAGCTATGAGACTTTGCCACATCGTTCCTGGATTGACTCCTACGTATCACCTGCAATATCCTGAACCACCAAAAGATTTCACTTGCTTTTGTTTTTCCTTTTAAGCTGTAAACATCAGGTCAAATGATTCTTATGCCGAATTCTGTTTGCCTTTTCCCATTTACGGTGCATATGTGTGTTTGTGAGGTGGAATCAAAGCAGGAGCAGACATGCCTTGAGACAGCAGGGTGTCGGGGCACAGCCCCTTGGCTAGTTGCTGTTCAGCCTTAGGAAGGGCTTTGCAAGAATCTAATTTTGCCAGGAAGTTCTAAAGCAGGAGGGAGATTTAGCCAGCTAAGCTCAGAAGGGCATGATAACAACAGAGCAGCTGGTGGTTATTAAAGGATTTATATCAAGGTTAAGTAGCAGTACTAAAGGTGTTTAGCACAAATTCCTGTTTCTCCCTCATCTGTTAGGTTTCCCTAGTCCCAGTAGTGAACAGGCAGTAGGTAGAGAATTATATCCTTGCAAAAAAAGTCCCCCAAACCAGTAAAAACATTTAGGATGAATCAGGGAAAAGAACAATTTCATTATCTATCAAAAATGTTACTCCTCCTATAATGAATATTGCATACACTTCTATCAGGCTCTTACTTGCTATATTTTGTTAGTATTGATTTCAAGTATATCAGAAATTGAGTGCTTTTTTTTTTTTTTTAATAAACTGTGAGTTTTAAAACCACCCAAATTTTTATTTAAAGCAATCCAAATGGAACAATTCATTTTCAAAGCTAAAACAGGTTAGGCAGTATACGCAGAACCCGCGTTTCTTTGAGCTAGAGCATAGTAAATCAACTAGTAAAATACACAGAAGAAGGTAGCATGTTGTAGAGAATCAAAAGATGTGGTCTGGAGTCTCCTATAAATCATCAGGCCAGATACTTTAATTTCGTTAGCGCTGAAGTTATGAATTATAATAGAATGCACCAACAGCATAATAAAATCCCACACAGAGAATGGCCTCTTTCAACCCCGAAAACAAGAGCAATTCAGTTTTCACAAGCAGATGTTGGAAACTTTATAAAATATTTTGGCCGTATGTCACAAGGAAACAGTCAACATTTGCTGACACACACAATCATTCAAAATGTCTGTCTCCAAAATTAATGTCAGAGTTACATTAACCAAATTATAAAAATCCTGAGGTCAGAAATAAGCCATAAAACCAGGAATAGTGTAAATGTCTCTTAAATTATTCTTCTTCAAAAATCAGTCTTTCCTTCTCAGAAGTACACTGCAGTTTATAAAGATAATAAATTCAGGCTAAGGGACTGACTTAAATCTGCAGTGTCCTTTCTTTTGCTGTTACTAGAGCCTAAAATGCAGTAACTTCTCCTTTTCTAGTTACGTGTTGTCACTTGTTTAATATCACTTATCAAAGCTAAACTCATTCTGCAGCATAATCAGAAATACACACAACTTTTATGCCTAAGTTGGAAATCAGGGTCAATCACCTCTGTTCAGGTTCTGTTACAAATTCAAAACTAAAGAAAATTTACAATCTGCTTGGCAAAGCTGCCGCTGAGCACTGCATCGCCTCCTTTCGTCTCTAAAGAAACATTATGGCTTGAAGACTCCTGTTCCTTCCTTGCTGCAGGTCTCTTCTGAAGCAAACTACCCCTTTCTCATTTCAGGGACTTCTCTAATGCTAGAAATTCCTATTCAAATATTTCTGCTTTCCACAAGCTCATCTTTCTATCCATCCTTAATTTTTGATCAAATGTTAGGAAAGGCATAGGGCTGTGTTTCTTTAATTTTTAGATTCTGTAACAATGAGACACTGATTGGTATGTCCTAAAAAGCATCAAATGCAATACACCATGCAATTCCTGAGAGACTAGAAGTACGAGGAGAAGAGGCAGCCATGCAACCTCCTGGTGAAACTCTGTGGAGGTCCATTCAGTTTGCATGACAACGTGTCCATAGTAGCTGGGCTAATTACCTCTTACATACAAAACTGTCCTGTTTCAGTTTGAAAAGGCCTTCCGTGGAGGCCTACCAAAACAAAACTTCTGCTTGACTCAGTGGGAGGCGTGTGGCAAGACAAGGCTGGCTGCTAATATTTAAAGGTCGGTGGTGAAGAGGAGGGCTTTCTTCAGACAGGACAAGAAGTTGTAAATAGAAAAATGGCAAGCATTTAAAGAAGTGTAATATTGCTGAATGTAGGAAAAGATCCGTGACAATGAGATTTATTACTCTGTGGAGCGGTCTCCTGGGGCAAGATGTGAAAGCCCCGATCTTTTAGCACCATTTGAAGCACAATTAACAAAAGAAGATATATTGCATGGAAAAATCTTGCTCTGACAGGAAGTTAAAGCAGATGGACTGATAGATCTTTGCAACTGCAAATCTATGATTCTCTGACTTGGAGGTTCCTGTTGCTTAATTAGTTCCATTAGTTTCAGCTCAACTGTTGTGATGTGGTAGTTATTGTGCAAAGTGAAATCAATAGACGTGTGTCTGTACTGCACTGTAGGCTACACTGCATGCAGTATAAGATGGAGGAGGATTCGCTAGCAATGTAAAATTGTCACATTAAAAAAAAAATTTTTAAAAAAGGGAAAAATGCTAAAATTTATAAAGTAGCAAAATATCTCCTGCGCAGCAGGTTTATACCAGAAAACATAAAACCTTGCAGTTATGCTATCCAGTATGACTAAGTTTTGGTATCACTCCTTGGAGAGAAATTACAGTTACAATAGTGGATATCATAAATAGGACATGAGTTGCTGACCACCAGTTTCCAGGGAGGAAAATGAGGCAAGTGTATAAACAACTGTGATTTTAATATGTGTTTTATGTATTATATATTACATATATATAATATGTATTTATTATGTATTACATATAAATTTAATAACTACTTGATAGTGTTTCTAATGTATATAAATTAAGGTATAGTGGTTGAGCAAGTTGATTGGGATGGCAATTGTAGTACAGTTATCTAATGTACCAATGGCTCTGTTCGGTCCCTGGTTTAATTTCCAGTGGGGACCTTAAGGAGAACTTCACGATTGTATGTCATTGTACTGAAATCCTTGTGAAATCCTGAGTTTCTCTTCAGTTCCCGTTCTCCTCTTTGGCGAGCTTCAGCTTGGGCCAGTGAATACAGAAATGTTTTCTACCTGGGCAATGAAGACAGGCACAAGCTGTCTCCTTCAGATTGCAGCTGGAAGACTGCCATCAGCAGGAGCTCTTCTCCCTGCCCCTCCCACCCTTTTTTCTTTTTTTTTTTTTTCAGTTTTGTGCAAAAACCTAAGCAACCACAAGCAATGGGACCCCAAGCCTTTTTGACTCTGAGGCTGCCCAAGCAGTAGGGCTTTGCATCAGGGAAAATGGCAACTGGTGGCAACAGTCTCTGTGTCTGCTCAGTTGGGATAACTAGTAGAGGGTGGGACAGTTTTAATGCTATGAATACTTCAGCAAACTGATAATAGGTCATTTCAACAAAAAGTTAAAGCAGCATAGGACAGTAAATATTTACAAGTTCACTGTCAAGTATGAGCAGACTTTATTTACTGGAAAAAGATACCAAAGTTTCCCTTGAGAGGAAACAGTAAATGGTTTACTCCTACAGATTTGGAGATTTCTTTAATATTCTAGACTACCTATTTCATTGCATATACATAGTTCTGTTCTTTATGACCACTGACAGAACAGCTGCATTTTGCTACTTCCACAGAAAGGAAAAGAGAGAGAAATGAGAATATATCTCTAGTTTGGGCTGAGAGCTGGTTTCTAGTCTTGTTTGCTGCACGTTTTTTATGGAACCCTTGGTCAGCCCATGCTTGGTCTGCTGGTAAAGTGAGTTTAATGGCTACTGTGGGGTGGTGTTTCCAGGACTCATTGCTTGAAAAACACTCAAAATGCTTGTATTAAGAAACTTTAGAGCATTGTATTATAGTGATCGCTGTCGACATCACTTAGACCTAATAGCATTGTCTGAGTGTGGCTCATCTGAATTGCATGTCATAGAGTCTTGTTGTGCTATAGAATTTGTTTATTGATGCTTGTGTTTAAAAAAGTGACTTAGATAAACAAGGCAGTAAGTAACATGAAAAATAAGAAAGCAAGCTTTCCTGAGATTACCAATTTTGCTGCTCTTTCTCTTAGAAAACGGTTATTTCATGTGCCCATTTGTAAAGCAGGACAATGACTGATGTGCCTTCAATTTTTAAAAAGACTTTATTTAAAAATTTTCATCCTTGCATTCCTATAACATTTAACCTGCCACAAGAATTCAAAATATTAAAGGATACAGATCTTTAATGAATGTAAGTAATTTTTTCATATAACTTAATTGCCCAGATCATTTTGATGCTTCAAGGCAATGTTTGAGCATCTGTGAAAAAAATTTGCATGTCCACAGAGTGCAATGTTGTACACAGTACAGGCATCTGCAGGGAAAGCCAGCCCGGCTGAATGTACTTACAGCTCTGCTCAATTAAATAAGGTGCGCATCTATTCTGCAAAAATGTGCTGTTCCACAAATAACTTAAACAGCTTTCCAAGATGGATGAGTATGTGAAGAGATGACCTGCTTGTGCCAAAGAGATTTGGATATTACAAACCATCTAATATCTTTTACAATGCTTGGAAGGTTAGAATGGTGTCCAAATCGAGCAGTTGTTTGGAGAAAGATGCCAAATTTTGTCTCAGTGACATAAAATACTTCAGCATGAAGATAGAACAGTAATAAAACTGCAAGAAAAAGAGATAAACTGAGACTGGTATCAACAGAAAAAAATGACATCTCTTTCTATTTACTGCAGGTGCTGTGTTTGACAACTCTTATCCTCTGGAAGATGCTCTTTTTAAGGCATGCTTTTCCTAACCTTAATTAGGTAAGTGGCATATCCTGTTCTGGATCCACATATTTAATTTCATCAGTATGTCAAGCAGAAGCCAGACGCCTTTAATAGGAGATGGTAGAGAAATATAAAATGATCCACAGCTTTAGACTCTTAAGTCTGCTTCTAACAGGCTGTCCTGCAAAATGAATGTGTCCTAGATTGAGCTGCTGAACAGTTTTAAGAAATCAGTGCAGGCTTTTCGGCTGGTTCCATTTCGCTGAGGTCATGGACACGCATCCTCCCGCAGCCACAGATGCGTTTGCTGACAAAGCAGTTGCCAGCCCTCTTTCAGTGAGGAGCTTAGCCCCGTTCCTCTCCTTGTGGTTACCACCACATCAGATCTAGCAGATTATGTAAGCACTCTCTAGCATGTTTCAGTGAATAGGAGCTGCGTTAGTTTAAACGGTCGAATGAGAAAGTTTTGCTAATATTGGCTAATTTTCATTCATCAGCCTAGAGGGGAGGGGGAAGAAAGGAAGGAAAGGAATTCCCACCTTTTTCCAGAACTGTACATCTGCAGTAGGTCATGTTGATCTCCAACAAGGGGTACTCCTAGAGCCCAACTGTAAATGGCAATATTCTCATGTATTCTACATGACAAGATTGAAGTACTGCCTGCATGCAGCAGTCATCATTAGGTTTTCCTGTACTCTTCCCTTCTGTACTGGTTCTTCTATAGTAATGGCTACAAAGCTTTGGAGGATGGTAAAAAACAGTTTGGGAGACAAATGGTAGGAGAAAATAAAGCCAAAAGAGGTGAAATAATCAAAGAGGTATAAGATATACAGATAAAGGTAGATTTAAAAATCAAATGCCCAGGATCACAGCTCAGTATCTTAGCCCTTCTTTGTCACAGCATTTTAAAATTTTCCTTCACTAGTGAACTTCTATGGAGTAAACAAATGCTATTTCCGTTTACATCAAGTAAATCTAGTGGCTCACTCAAGGAAACATAGATGACTTGACTAAAACCACACCCTGTGTCAGGGATAGAGTTACAGTAGGAAAGTAGGCGTATCGCCTGTGTTTGTAGCATTACTACTGGTGACTCGAAATTTCCTTAGGCTCTTGTAAATTATGATTTCTCCCGAACACTTCTGAGAGACAAAGAACAGTAATCATTTTGAACTACTACCTTTATTCTTGTAGCTGAAACTGTTGGCTTACATCCACTTGCAATATTCCCAGCTTTGCTCCATTTATATTACCTTCTGGATTATATACTTCTGACTGTATTTTCCATGATTACCAAATGCCAGTACAATTTACGAAATGAAACTAGAAAGCCGCTTGTGTTTATTTTGATTTAATATCACAACTTTGGGCTTTGATAGTTCCTTAACATTACTTCATTTTTGAAAGTATGAGGAAATATTTTTAAAGTACTATAGATACCTAATTTCTATTGTTCTTTCAGTGAGTATGATATATTTTTATATTTAATAATGGGCACTGATTTTTATGACAAGCAGCATTTTCCAAAAAATGCCTATTCTATTTATCCTTATAACTATTTGAGAAAGTAAATTAAACCAAAGATAAAATGGACTGCATATGTGAGACCCAAATTTGATTGTCAATCTTTTGTGGTCTTTTTCTGGTCCATGCTAAGTAGGTTAATTCATTTTCCTTCAGAGCATGATTTTGAACAACACCATCCCATTAAATAGCTGAGTCATCAAAAATAGAGAATGAAAATAACAGCATTACTTTTACAAACACTACTGTCTTGACACTTCACAGGTTATATTTGCTAAGATACTTGGGTTCTGGTGCATTCAGCATGTTCTAGACAGAGCATAATTGAATGCATTTCATTCTAATTCTCCTAAATAACTTCAACTGTGAAAAAAAGAATTAAGACGTGTTGATTTTACTACACATTGGGCTAGCAAATCTGCTCAAGAACAGAAGCTCTGCCTTTTGGCTTTGAGTAAATGGAATAAGAGTTTTGTTTGCAGAAAGAGGACTACAAAGCCAGAAAATAGGAATAGCATAGCAAATACTGTTAATAAAAATGAAAACCAAAATTTTTCCAAAAAAAAAAATAGCATGCTACACTAATTATACTGGAAGTAGCAATAAAAATATTACTTCTGTGAAATATGACCTCTGAAAACTGTTTTTTAGAATGTTCAGTGAGCATTGAATACTTAGTGACATTTTGAAACCTGCTGGTCAGAGTGTCAGCGAGTCATTTTAGTGTGCAAAGCAGATTGATCAAGCTGGGAGCTGAACTCTGGCATCCTAAATCATACATACTTTGTTATGAACAAAATTATCTTGTATAAAGCTGTGTGCTACCATGTCCAAAATGCTTTCAATGCTTACCCAATCTTGCACATCTTTATTCTACGCTGCAATTTAAAAGATAGATCTTCCTTCTGACTCATCCAAACAGGGTACGTTTATCATCTGGAACTCTGCAAGTTCCAGTCCTTTTTCTGAGACGTTTCAGTGACACTGTTGTAAAGAAAAAAGGAAAAAAAGTATGTGCACTCATTAACCAATCGTCAGCTCACAAATGAAATTTCTGCCATTTAGAGTTATGTGGAAAACAAAATAAAATTCAGGAATGCAGAGGAAATGAAGAACTCCATCTCATTTTGGCAAACACATTACTACATGCTCATATGCATTTTTTCATTATTACATAGTGTAAGCAAGGAACCATTGGAAAAGTCTACCAAGCTTCAGTCTGTTTTTTTTCCAACATTGGAAGTTTCATAAAGCTTGAGCCTTAAATTATAGAGAGCTGGTAAATTATTCAAAGCAGTTCAGGTAATTATCACTCATGTATCTTAGAATAGTCAGTAGTACACAATATTAGTTTGAGTATTATCACATAGCATAATTGGCTAATTCCTTGTACTCCTCCCTTTCATCCTTCAAATAAGCTACTCACATGTGTATTTCCTCATAAATTCTGTCAGTTAATAATTAACATGCTACAGAAATACAGATCACATTTTGTATTCAGGTTTCATTTCCCATGAAATTCCATTTCTTATTTTTCATGAAGAAAATATAGCTGTCCACATATTGGGACATTAAAATATATATTTTTATTCCAGAAAGCATGACATCTTTGATTATAGGAAGTTAAACATACAGTCTTTGTGCCAAAAATTAATCGACCCTTCTGTTTTGTTTCATTGAGAAGTTATTTTACCTTCAAGTGCATGGGAACCTTATATGTTTGCACAATATATAAGAAACGAAGCAGGAAGAAAAAATCTTTGTATCCAAGCATAATTTCTTTCATCCAGCAGAGCTGCTTGAATGCCTCTTCAGCATTTACCTTTAACCAGAACAGATTGGAAATGTTAGCAGTGAAGAAAACAGATGGTGTCAATAACGACTGATACCCATTGGAGTTCTATAAACGTAGGCGTATTCATAGCCTGTCAACCAGCCCATATTGTAACCAAATGATACAAGTTACTTACTGGAATAAAAACTGTGAATAGGACCAAGCCATTTTAGAGTTATGGTGCCTAAAACTGATCTCTTCATTGCATAATCTTCTAATGTACCTTTTTTTACAGAAGTGATGAGACAAACTTGATAGGGAATGGTTTTAATGCTTTTAATAATCATGTGAGAGAAAGGTTATGTACTAACTGGCCAACTTCTCTGAATATTTCTAAGACTTTGAAGACTACCATTCCCAAACCAAAGTTGTGTCCAAGTTGATGAACTAGTGAATAAGTAGAAATTATGCAATAGCATCACTGCATGTATAATCATACTTCTAATAAACAGGAGGGTGCATAAATAGCATTGATGTTATTTTGCCCATTCTCTTTACAGCTCATTCACCTCATACTCTAGATATCAGATTTCCAGACACAAATCAAGCAGCCTCGTTTCATGGAAACCTTTTCAGACCATGCAATGAGCAAATCCAAGGGCAACCATTCCAGACGATAGTAACATGGAGTTTAGTTCATGCATGTCACTGAAGAAGTGCTATTTAGCAAGGTAGTAGTTATTAAAATTGAACTTAAACAATGCAGTCATTTGAAAGTAGTTTAGGAAGGGCAACTGCTGAGTGGAATTAACTTAAAAATTGATCCACCAGAATGCTTTTAAATACATTATCTCATGTAGGGTTCTGATATCTTGATTGATGTGTCATGTCCCGATTGCTAAATAAGATCTCCCCCCGTCATAAGTTTCTAGATTGCTACTTGCTATTTTGATACAATTAAGATAATGACTGCATAAAAGCCTATGAATAAATAGAGCATGCTCAGTAATTTTCATTATTAACACAATTTTGTAAAACTAACATATACCTAGATTCCCAGCACTACAACCAGTCTTGCTGCTTACTATTTCAGAAAACTAACCTATGTCAGCAGACAGACTGATTGCACAGCACATTATCATATTCTAAGACAGGGTATAGGACAACCTCTGCCTGTGGGTGTATATGCATCTGTTGAAGCTGTACTGCAGTCAGGGATTGTAACTGAGTTCCGATTTTCATAAAGGAGTAATACAGTAGGATAGATCTTGAAGCACAGTTGAAAATGGAGACAGAAATTTGCTTGCTGATACCTAATTACTTACTGTTGAGTGCATTCTGTGGTGCACAGTGCACAGACCAAGAACCTATGGCCTCAATCCTTCAGTATTCTTTGCTTTGTGAAGGAACATTTTGTTGTAAAATGAAATGCTACAAAAATGGAATTCAATACTTAAGTCTTAGTTCCCATTTTAAAAAGTCATAAATGACTGCACAAGGGACCAGACAATGGGGTATTGCAGACTTTCAGATCACTTTACTTCCATAGTGAACGCATGAACTAGAAGAGCTGGATTTGATGCTGAGTGCTTTTATTCATATATTTAAATGAATATAGTCTCTATTTTGAGCAGGTTCAGTGGCTGTATCTGCTGATTGCCAAAATAATCTGATTTATATTAGAAAACAAGCACTGCCTTGTCTTTAACAGTGGTTTTCCTGAACTTCAGAAATACAATCAACTACTGCTACTTGGTTATATACACTTTGTGCTATACGAATTTCTTCATGTTATTTATTTTTACTTGACAGAACACAATATAGGTCAAAAACTATAAAAGCTTTCAAGCTCCTTGGAAGATATGTGCACTGGAAAAATATTCATTCATTAATAATCCTAATACAGAAATGGAATTTGAGAACTATCTGTCCCTTCCCTGATTTTCTTCTCTACCTTCTGGCAGTATGGGTTATCTTTTATATAGAAATGGATCTCCTTTGTTTTTTACAGTAATGATAATAGGGGAAATGATGATGTGAATAAATAATAAGTACTTCTCTGCCTTTTCATTCCTCCAGGTATTTAAAAGCTATGGGGTTTTTAGGATCTCAAATGCTTTTAGATAATTTTCAGAAGCTTTACTTACCCTTTTCTAGCTTGTTCCTCCATATTCCTGGGGAGGGAAGGCAAGCTGGGGAAGGAGGCTTGGTTGTATTGATTCACTGACAGGGCTGCATTGCAATCTAAGGCCCACCCCAAGAACATGAACTCTCAGTATTCAGTAAAAATTCCCTACAGATAATGAGTCAAACATCTGTCAGTAGGGCTTTTTAATCCATTGATAACACAATTTTTGCCCTTCTGTTTGAATCAAACCATGTGGTTTTCACCCAAAGGTTGTAACAGTTCACTATTGGAGAATCATTACAGTGATGAGTACACTGAAGAACCTAAATAGCAGAACAGGTACTGGTGAAGTACTAGGCAAATGTAGGAAGAACACAGGCTTGCAACAGCCATTGCTCATTTAAATTGCCTTTTCTTAAATTTGGCTTTATAATTTCCCCTTACAATACAGTAAAAGGCAGACAGTTTCCAGATCTGACACATTTTCAGCATCCGTAGGACACTGGGTACAGCCTGATACCTTTGTCCACTGTTTCTCCTCCATTTTCTTCCAAGGCGTAAAAAAGAGAGTTCAGAATGTATACAATTACCACCACTATGTGTCAAATATTTTCACTGACTCATAGAATATTGTCAAGTATTTGCTAATATGTCCTCTAGTATTACTGGATACTCAAAATTGTCATATGTATTCTGGTTTTCTATGCCAACTAAAGGAATAACTCCAGAAAATGAAAAGAAAAAGCCCTATGTAAGTTCTCACATATACCACTTAAGAGTCAATATTTAATAAAACATAAATTTGGGTTAGGAAATGTAAGGATATATTATGCAGATCTCTTCAGTAATTGAATAGTCTTCTGAGTCATAAGTAAAATTATCATTTTTCTGGTGAAAATAACATAGTAGACCAACACAGTGTCAAACTAAAGGACCAACCCAAAGAAAAATTATTTGGAGTTCCTGAATGTATATATTACTATATACACAAACTGCAGATATGGTACATTGATCCACAGCACTCTAGAGGCTGACAAGGAAATTGGGAAACAAAGCTCTGCTGTTGGTTATCAGCTAAGTTCAACTGACAGACTAGAAATCACCTGAAATGGTGGTGCAGCAGTCTGGATAAACTTAGAGTCATGGGTACAAAATGTTTTTGGCTCAGGGTGAAATAGATGAGGAAGAACTTCCACAGTGAGATGCTTCTATTTGTAGCAAGGGGTGCATAGGTCAGTGAAAATTACAAGCACAAGGTTCATATTCCCTTAAAACAAATTAAATATTAATTCTGGAAAAGTTTCATTACATTTTACATGCCGTTGACTGAGCTGGATGCATTCTAAGTGTTTCTTCTCCCGCCTTTGCTTCCAAGCAGAAGGTTGGCCTGGGATGAATTCATCAATTGGGGTAAGATCCTTCTACCCACCACTTTCTCTCTCTCCGCTTCCTTGTCTCTGAGACTGCCAAAACCTGCCGTAGCAAAGGTACTGGGATGGCAAGTCTGAAGCATGCCTCACTGTTCCCCTTGCTCTTTTGAGGTTTTTGACTGTTCCCTGTCTGTCACCGTCACCACCGTGAGCAATAATGTAATTCGTAGTTGTCCTGATACACTGCCATTTCCCTCCTCCCATATCTTTTCTGGTTAACATTTGGGTTTATATATGCCATTGCAAATGAGGTCACTGTGGTTATTAAATTACGGTTAACTTGATGCAGAGTAAGTGTTTCTTACAGCTTGCTTCATTTTAATGCTAGGTTTTGCTTTCTTTTATTTTTTTTTTCCTCCAAACATTTCACTGTGCACATATTGTACTCTCCTCAGTCCAGAATTTTTAAGCACAATACTTTCACGCTTCATAAGAATTTCCAGAGTTTTATTTTGAACCTTGTTATTTTGATAGTTCTTTATTCTGTCAGCAATGACTGGAATAGGACAGTACTCAGGGGAAAGGGAGGTACATACCACTACAAAGTCAGTGTATTTTCCAAGATCCCTTATGCTGGGATTATGACTGTCTCTAAATAGACTCGTCTAACCTCACATTCTGTCAATCATTCAAAAGAAAAGATCTACATCCAGTCTTCATTCAGTCCCTAGGAGAAACCAGACAAGACATCCTAACAAAATAAATGTAGGAAACGGCACTCTATTCTGCCACTTGAGCCTGAAAAGGATGGAAAATCTATAGCTTTCAATTGTTTTTCTTCTTTCTGTGCAGAGCTGGGCCTTCTGTATGCAATAAGATAGACGCTTCCAATTTTTCCCAAAATGCTGCTGGTGAAATTTGTCCTTAGTGCAAGCCCACCATGGAGACACACCTGGAATTAATGTGACTCACTATTCCTGAAAAAAAGGTAGAAGGGTCCCGTAATGAAATCATACTGTTTCTGCAACTATGAGTAGATGGTAAACATTAAATTGCAAAGATCCAAAGTCCCAGAGGACTGACAGCAAGAGTGGTTTTACCAAAAGCTAACATGAAGTCACTTTTGTTTATCTTCTGTTCATCATATACTGACTGCAATAGGCACAGGGATTTTATTATGTCTAGTCCTACACAGTAGATGACTCCCACAGCTGAACCAGACACAAGGCCAGGATGCTCAATAGCTTGCTGCTCCAGCAAATCCAACAGATCTCAGTACTCATCTCTCTGTGGTTTAGCTCTTGCCAAATTAGTACCTTGTTACGTTGCATGCATACACATGCAGAGCAGCCCTTTCTTCCTCAAACACAGGTCGTTAAGTAAAGAGCATCTGTTATTAAATAATGCCTTATCAAAATAAAATTTAAGCATATTTGTAACTCTTTTCCCATGGCAGAAAAAGTGTAACATTCCCTAGGTGCCAGCAGCTGACCCAAATCCATCTGAGGATCTGAGTGACTTCACGCCAGCTGTATGGAAGAGCTCTAGCTTGCCAGATGCCTAAACTGAGAAAGATTGAAATAAAGTGAGTGAAGATTTGGGAAAAAGGAATTACCTGAAGGTGAGCAAACTGAGGGGAGAGGATATGGTTAGCTTGGTAAGCTTTTTAAAAGTTGCCTCAAAGTGGAGTCACCATTACAGTAACCAGCACCAAGCACAGCAGAGCATATTACCATCATCATTTGCTCTGCACTGAGCAGGTAATACTTTTTGTAAAGTGATCTCTGAATGGGCTTAGAGCTGCCAAGGGACACTGGGAAGTTATTACTTTGCTTTGACTCAGGCTCTTTTTTCCTTTAGTCTTGCTGGAGAGTCTCACGGGCTTATTCTATAAAACAGGCTTCCTGTTGTGCTGGTTTTGGCTGGGGTAGAGTTAATTTTCTTCACAGTAGCTGGTATGGGGCTGTGTTTTGGATTTGTGCTGGAAGCAGTGTTGATAACACAGGGATGGTTTCGTTGTTGCTGAGCAGGGCTTACACAAAGTCAAGGCCTTTTCTGCCTCTCACCCCACCCCACCAGCAAGCAGGCTGGGGGGCCACGAGAAGCTGGGAAGGGGCACAGCTGGGACAGCTGACCCCAGCTGACCCAAGGGATATCCCACACCATATGACGTCATGTTCAGCACATAAAGCTGGGGGAAGAAGGAGGAAGGGGGGGGACATTCAGCGTGATGGCCTTTGTCTTCCCAAGTCACCGTTATGCGTGATGGAGCCCTGCTTTCCTGGGGATGGCTGAACACCTGCCTGCCCATGGGAAGCAGGGAATGAATCCCTTGTGTTGCTTTGCTTGCGTATGTGGCTTTTGCTTTCCCTATTAAACTGTCTTTATCTCAACCCACGAGTTTTCTTACGTTTACTTTTCTCATTCTCTCCCCCATCCCACCATGGGTGGATGAGTGAGCAGCTGGGTAGTTGCCGGCTGGGGTTAAACCACACTACCTGGTCTTTCAGGATAGGCATGGGTGCTTTCTGCTTACTGTCTTTCTGGTTGTCTCTCTCCTCTTAAAGGTTCCTCTCAGTGAAAAGCATATCAATAGCTGTCACATTATTTCTATCTAATTAATTTCTGGCCCGTATTTATGAATCCATGCTTTCTCACTAGAAAATAAATTGCAGAATCGCTGAGCTAACAGGAGGTGGGAGAGAAACAAACCAAAAAACTCCAAAGCAAAGTTTAATTGATATAGCAGTTACCTGTATGTTAAAAAGAAGAAATGATCTGCCACAGCTGAGACACCCACTTTGGAATAGCAAAGTTGAAACAGATCATCACAGTTTATCTTCAGTGTGTAAGCTAAATTGGGAAAAATTCCATTGTCTTTAAAACAGTAACATTTTGGTGACTTCCACCCACTTCTGTCTATAAACACAGGGTTAAGAAGCTAACCTTTTGAAATTCAGAGGATGCTAAATGTTTTCTGCAAAGAGTGATGGATGTTTACATGTTAATACTCTCTTTTTTCAGCTTAGATATTGGCAAGCCTCAGAACACAAAATAAAGACACTGTATATTTGTCCACATTTAACAAACACCTCTTTTAGCCTCTGGTTGGCTGTGTGCATGATCCCCATTTCACACAATCTCTTTTTTCTTAGCTACTCCCTCCTCCAGAACACTTTAGCAGTGTTGCTAATCACTGCCTTCTGTAAATACAGCAGCTCCCAGAGGAATTTGAATTACGGGAAGAAGCAAATTCTGCTACTTGGAAAACTGCAGAGAAGCAGAGTGATTTTTAAAATGATTACTGCTGATATCAAGTGTTGAGTAACTGTGCTGTTTATCATCTAAATTACTTTTATCTTGTACTCCAGGTCATTCACAAAGCCTAAATCTAATACTGCTTTGTCTTTTATGTCTCAAACATGTGTAACTTAAAGCATGTGGTACTTTAGTTTTATTGGTCTAGTCAGTTCTGCCTAGTGAAAGAAGGGGCTTTATCACAAGATGGGAGCTTCTTAAAAATCAAACCAATATTTTGGTTCTTAAACATTTACACCGTCTTCAAACTGAAATGTCATGATGATATATGTTTGCAATTAGACAGTATTAAACTGTCTAAACTCTGTAATTCTCAAAATTTCAAGTTCCAAGACATGGCCTTTGTCAAGTTTAATGTGAATTGAACAGTTTGTCTCTGTGTAATACTCGTATCAAATATGCACAAGTCTTCGGCTTGATAGAGATACGGTACTCCACATATCTTTCTATTCCAGTGAAGGTTGCTCAATCAGCTGTGGTGACATTTTCAAGTGAAGGAAATTACATTTTTTCAAACAAAAGCTTTCTCCAGCATTTTACGTTTTGAAGCGATCGGTTCCTCTAAGTTTAAGTTATCTTTTCATATTTATGGCTGCTGTTTACTTTTCCCTACCTTTTAGGAACAACCAGAAGAGAACTGTTCCACTTTCACTTGCAGTCAGTGCCTCAATCAACAGCGTCATCAGTTTCGTGCAGAAGGTACCAATCAGGCTTTTCTTCTGTGTTGAAGTTAGTTACTAGCAAAGTTTAGTATCTTTTTAAGATAGTGGCTTTAAGCAGCAGAGAGAGACAGAAACAGACAGGGATACTGCTAAACAGCAAAAGGCCATCTTGCCACCCAAAATGACCTTCACATGTAGATTACGTGGGAAATTTGGCTGTGCAGTATTGTGAAACTTTTCTTGCAACATCAGCGACTAGAAGGAGATGATGCAGAAAGTAGATAACCAGAATCTACTTAAAAAGCTTTATCTTAACAGTGAAATACCTTTTATAATTTCACACTAACGAAACTAAGTGGGAGAGGGGAGAATGGAGAAAACAAGATGGTGATGACGCTAGGAAAAGACTGCATGGTGGTTTAGAGAAGTTCCCTAAGCCAGCAGATCTGCAATGTTTTATTGGTAATAAGGATTCATAATCAGATTTGATCCCACAGTGTCACACGGGGTGTCTTGCGGGCACAACACAGTGCTGCACTTCGGTGCAAATAAAAGCTAGCAAAGAGTGTGGGACTGTGGGCCTGGCTGTGGGGCCTTACGCTCTGCAGGGTGTTTCAGGGCTGATGCATTCCTTCCATTACAGTAAGAAAATCATGTGGAGAAAAGTAGGGAGAAAAAAAGCTGAAAGGAATATTTTAGGCAAGGAGTAGGTGTGACTGAAAAGACCTGTGGGTAAATGGGATCTCCGTTATGCAAACCTGGCAGGGTAATTTAATCTGGTTTCCCTGTGGTGTGGAGATCCTTTTCGCCTTTCAATTAAATATGCAGCATGGCACAGCTGCACAGGCCGCGCCAAAGGCCTAGCGCCATTGAGCCCGTTACATCACCATTAGCTTAATGTGTAAAGACGACAGATTTACAGATTATACAACACTTTTGGCACCAATTCAGCAACTTGTGTACCATGTGCATACATTGAAAATGGTTGAATACTTACCTCCGAGATGACTGTGATATCTTCATGCCTACACATAAAGTATAAACCTTGCTTCGATCATGGCTCCATAAAGGTGGACGATCAATAATTTGGTCTAATTAAAGAGTGAACTGACCACTGGACCCAGTGATTAAAAGTTCCTTTTCTGTACATTGAGAATTATGGTCACTGTTGTACTCCAGCCATGCACATGATTCTTTGTCATTTATCCAAACATACTTTTAAAATAATCCCCCTTTTTATAAACAGGTATATGCACACAATTTTTAATTCTAGTTGCTGTAATTGAATCTAATCTAGTCAAATTCATTTTTATTAAAGTTCACACTGTGAGACTACTGAACTTAAAGCACTGGAATCATTCTCATTACACACATTTAGGTCTATTTACTGAACCTGCATTGTCTCATGCCCAGAAGGAAAAAAAACCCCACCTCCATCAAGATGCAAAACACATCTTCTCCATCGTTTCCCCTACAGGAAATAGTTTAAATTAACTATGTTTTAACAGAAAGGGGAATGTAAGCAATGTTTCCACTACTGAGTTTTAATATGAAAGAATGGTTTACTGATGAAGAGTGGTTTAAGGGATAATGAAATGAGAAGAAGGAGAAAAGTCAGCTGCTGGTGATGGACAGCTAGATGATACAGTTACAGACAGCTGACATACTTACAAAATTGATATATCCAGAAGCTTAAGATAAGATACAGTCATTCCAGCAGATGGACAACTGTCCTTTCATATATTTTTCCCAATAGCCTGTAAGCAGGGTATGATCTTCTAGAAATCATTCACAAGGTCACTCTTCCCCTGTGCATCCAGTTCCCTCTTCAAAACATGTTCTCCCATGGCATGTGCAAATAACTGGCCAACAAGCGACAAGAAGACTGGGTAGATTGTGTAGGTGATGTATATGTAGCAAGGAAAATGGGTGTATTTCGATCTCTAATAGTCTTGACAACATAATACACATGTCCTTTGAGGGACTGCCAGATGTATTACTAAGTAAAGCAAAATAAAATCCCACTTTTTTCCAATACACGAGTTTCATTATGATCTCTTTGCTCAAAAGCCCAAGTAAAGAGATCTTGCCATGTGATGGTGAAGAAACTTTTTGAAATTTGGGGGGCTGTTTCACTTTTCACTCCAAAGAAGAGAAGTGAAGACAGACTAGACTGTAAAACTGAAAATCATTGTCAAAACACTTATGTTTTCACCACCCTATTCCCCAAGCACAGGGTGCCTATTTATCCCACTTCAGTACCAGTGCTCTCTTTTGAGAAGGGAGCACAAACAGGATGCAAAGTGCCAGAATTTCCAAACGAAAGCTCCTCCACAGGCAACAAAACATATTTTGCCATGTAAACAATGAGAAGTGATTCCTTCCCGTGCTAATGACATTTCTGCACCTGGCAGAACAAAGAAAGCCCTCTTCTCACTCTTTCCTCTTGGTGCCTCCAATACAATATCAGATTTTTCCATGGCTTTAAACTCATGATAAGAGCTATCAAAATAGGTTATCTCCTCACCTGCCTGAAGGGAATGGCTTTTATATCACATTTAGAGTTGGGCAAAAACCAGAACTTCTTTCCCATCAATGTTTCCATTGGCTTTTTCATGGTAGTTTTTCAGTCGTTTTTAGCTGCTGATAATTATGGATCATCCAACACAAATGCATCGATAAAGTATTCCAGATAACTCCTCAGTAATGAGAATACATAAATCCCCTGCTCAATAAGCTATGCAATCAGTTTAGCCCCTGCAAAAATACATATGGGATACTGCAATCTCTATGACAGTTCATTTAAAGTGGAATTTGTTAATGTTGGATGAGATCCTCGACTGCTGTAAATCAACACAGCCTCCCTGAATCGATGGAATGACACTGAATTGCACCAGATGAGAGTCAGTCTGCAGCTTTTTGTAACTAAGGGTTCCTTTCAATGAGCTTTGTCACTATCGTTACATCCATTACAAGTTTACCTAAATACTTTTTTTTTTCTAAGGAAAAGCTTATCTTTAAAAGATATGTTTATTTAAAATAGCAAAATATCGCATCTGTTTTCTATTTGCAGAACATAAAATAACAAAGGTTTTACTGAAGTGCTTGGCATTATTCAGTTGCTCTCTCATATTTGGCTAGCAATGGATAAGACGATCATGCCTCTGTCCTCTGATCTCCCAGGTGGGGGACACAGTCAGCTGTGGCTTGCTTCCCGCACACATGCTGGATTTCCTTCCCATGGAAACTGTGGTGGAGGAGAAGAGGCAGGTCTTCTACAGTCAGGAGACTAATTTCAGCTCTGGAGCTGAGAACACTCCCAGGTTTTACAGCTTAAGCGTAGCCCTTACGTTGTATCGGACCTTTCTCCCCCTCTGCCAGCTGTAGTAGTGTCGCTTGACTTTGTTGCATTGTTAATGTTCTCACTTTGGCGACCCATGTGGCAATTTTGTAATAGACTGCACATTTTCTGAGTTGCTCACCTTTCAGAGCTGCAAGTACAGGCAAAGACATAATTCACAAAATCCTTAAACGCATGCTAAAACCATGAATCTAAGGTATGGTTTGGGAAGGGCAAGATCAAAAAAAAGTATCATTTAGTGAAGACCCTTTAATTTCTCATGTCCTGTGATTACACCTTAGAAAGAAGTTGGACAGAAGAGCGAGCCTGGAGCGTTCGCTCTCAGCTTTCTGCCTTTAGCATTTCCATTTACTGTGCTAATAAAGTGCATGTAACAAGAATTTGTGTAGGTAAGTAAAAATAGTGGGGAAGGTTTGATTTTAACATCTTTTTACATACAGTCTGGCTTCAGATCTAATATACATATCCCCAAATACATCACAATATGCCCTACAGCATGCACAATTAATAACATCCTGCTTTCTTTTATAGTCCTCTATGTTCAGAGGGCTACAAAACTACCTTGTGTATGTGGGCTTTCAATTAAAACTTCCTATTTCCAGGTCCACTGCTTTGTCTCCACAAAAGCAGGGAGAAAGGACTCCATGGAGTTGTACCACTGTACTCATTACAAGCTGGTTAGCAAGCACCTGCTATTCACCAGCTTAGAAAACAATTTGAAATTCAAGTAAGTCTCATTAAGGACCTAACGAAAAACATCAGGAAGCTAGGCAGCTAGCCAGTTTCATATGCCTCATCTCTCAAACATTTTTTTTGCTCTGATGCTCCCCCCCCCCAATTTTGTTTTCTGCTTTTCTTTCTATATTTGAAGTGGAAACATGTCACTGTCTTAAATGTCTCGTCTATATTTTCTCGAATGGAGATTTTAATGCCTTGTAATGACAGAAATTATTTAGCGAGGCACGGCTTGGTTATAAAAGCATGTGTCAATATAGAAAGCCAAGCCAGATTTTTCTCTTCAAAGGAGCAAACATGTAAGTGTTAGTGAAAAATGTGCTTGGGCCAAATTAGGTTGAAATCCTGGCACATGATATAAAGACTCTGAGCACATCATTTCCAGCTTTCCTCAGGTATTCATTGTAGCAACAATATGAAATTAACTTCAATTGTGTAGCAATTTGAGAAATGTTTTATGATGATGATGATCCATTCAGCATTTCTGGCTTGGACAACTTTTTGGCCAGTTTTCAATTTCTGTTTTCTAATAATTATGCTCAACAGAAAGATCAGGTAAACCTGATGTAAATTCATATTTTTTGGCCATCACAATTACAGACATGTTAGAGGAAGGAGAGATGCTGCCTGTGAGTTCCTGAATGTGGATGAAAGCCACACTCCATACTGTTTTAGAAACAGTGCTGAGGCAGTCTCGGGCCAGGCATCCTGACATCCCCAGATATATAAAGCCAAATCTTTGCAGATTCAGGTGAGCCTTTCACCATTCCTATGGGTGACATGCACAAAGTTTCAAACCTTGGGACCTATCTTCCTAAATTAAGTGATCTGATTTCCACTTAGAGGCAGGAAAGCCACGTTTCTGCAGTCAGTGTTTGATTTTCACACCTCGAAGTTTGGTTCCCTCTTTGTCTGTAAGCAGCATGCTTGGATATCCTCAGATTAGTGATGGTTTGAAATTTTTAATTTTTAACTCAACCTGAAACTTTACCCACTATAGGGCTTTGCTGGCTCCAGGGTCCTAAAGAATGGGAATCCATTCAACTTTTCCTACAGTTGGTGATTCACCTAAATATTGCACCTCCTTGCCACTTTTCTGCAGCCTCTACCACTTTGACTTTCACCTTCTCCTGTCACTGCAGAACTGGGTGCATGGTTCTGTTTTGACGAAATGTAGAAACCAAATTAAATGAGTCTGGTAATTGTAACTATGTGAATATTCACTAAAAAGAAGGTCTAAAGCAAGCAATATACTGAAACCAGATACAACAAGAAAAATAAATCTGATACTCTGAGTGTTATGTGTAGATTGAAAGAGAGAGTGGGAAGGTTTGACTTCATGATGTGTACTGATGTGGGAAATTAAATTGGTCAGGGCAGCTCCAGGGAGCAAAAAATATTTTTCCTTAAGGCTATATAAAATGTCATATTTTCATCCAAGAATGCTAATACACTGTTTCTCTGTTAGCATTTTGTATTTACTATTAATCTGCAATTCATTGCAGTCAAAAAAGTATGCTGCAATCTTTAACATGTCCAAAAAATTGAGACCAGCGTCTATATTTGAATAAACATAGGACTGAACCTCCTTATGGACTGAGCCGCTCCAAATAATCTGCAGTTTTCAGGCCTTACGCTCACTTCTTTGTTATAACGACAGAAGATAACAAGAAGGACGAGCACATAGTAGGGCTGCACTTGCTATGGGTGTGCATGTGTGTGGTGCAGGGTTTCAGGAGGGCGAAAATGTAGTGACAGACCAGGAAGGATTTTTTTTTAACTCACTGACATACAGCTTGCAGTCTCAGGGTGCAGGAATTGCCTTGCCCTGACTCATTTGTGCGTGTTCACCCATATAAGATCAAAACAACTATTTGAGTTTGTCAGGGAATTTCAACTCCTTGTCAGTTTGGCAGCAGACATTGACCCTCCAGTGCAGTGGATGGCCTGCTCTTCTTCTTAGGGACATTCAAGGTAGTTTCACTAGTGTGGTCTCCCAGGAACACAGGGTGCATAATCCTTTCTTTTTTTCCTGAGGCACATGACAGCTGAGACTTTGGTCTTTTATTACTCAGTGAATGAGCATTTGGAAGTGTTCTATGACTTGCAGCATACCACAGTGTGTGAAGTTGCTTGTGAATTAGATATATATAGCCTGGTTGTCTATGACTGCAGGGGCAGGACTCAATGATCCAAGTAATTGTTTCCAATACTATGTTCTCCAGAAGTACAAAATAGCTGGTAGATGAAGGATGGTATTTATCTGGCCAAAAGCAGTAATGCACACTGTAGGTGAGCGCCTACATTTTAGCCAATCAGCCTATGATATCTTTATGATGAACCGATATAAGCAGGCACTTCTGACGTACAGTTCAACTCATCTAAAGGATATAGGTAAAATACTCAGATGAGTCATACCCTAAAATTAGAACATTCACTTTAAAGGAATTTAAGGACACTCAGGTCAGGTGTAGACAGCTACAGCATAAAGTTGGATGAAATTATTTCAGCCGGTGATGCTTGGTTGGAATATAAGACATGTAAAATAATTCCTCTGCTGTTCACTGGCAAGATACCAACTGGAAGACTGCATCCATTTTTTTGACATTACACTTCAAGAAATGTGTGGACTGGTTGGAGAGAGTCTACAGATGAGTGAGAAAGATTAAAGGCTCGAAAACCAAGAACCACACAGCAAGGCTAAATAGAGATTAAAGGAAAAAAGGCCAGGGAAAGGGAAATAGGAGAAATGAGATATTAATAGTCCTCAAGTCTATGAAAAATTGTTAAAGAGACTATTTTATGTCCCTGGTGGATACAACAAAAAACATGGATGTAACTTGCTGCAACAAAGAAGAAGACTTGACCATGGCTATTCCAAGAGAGTGCAGCAATAAGAAGCAGCCCTGGAGGCTCAGGCTTCCCCAGGGCTCCTCCTCCCTGCTGTTGGAGGTGGAGAGCTCAGCTGTACCAAATCTCTGCTTGGTTCAGTATCTGCTGGTGGATGAGGGGGAGTAGCTAAAAGCATGCCCATCCTTACCCTGTTCTCTTACCTCTCCAAGTCCCTTTTCTCACCCTCTGCTCTCTCCACATTGTTGAGCCATGTCTTTGTCCCCTTCTGCTGCAGCAACAGGGAAAAGTTTGGCCCACGAATACAAACAGAAAATGTTCTCAGGACTCCGCTGAGAGCCTAGTCAAGGCTATACCATGCCAGGGAAACAGAAACATATAAGGCCCTGTGTGTTAACAGGCAACTAGAAGTGCCCTGCACTCTAACTAAATCAGAAGGTTTTGATATTTTGCACGCTTTTGATAGTAATCTGAAGGAATGATGAAACAGCTGACTTTTGCTGCTGTTTCTCAGGCTTTTCAGATGCCGCAGCAACTGCTTATGTTGAATATTTAACCACCTCACTATTACAGATCCCAATTTACTGATGTTCTGACAACTTTCCTTTATCTTTCACCCTTTCATCACTCAAGGTGTAAGACAGACAAGAGAAAGTGTGTGGGGAAAAAGTCAGTCAGCATGCATTAAAAGCCCACAGAAATGCAGAATGAAAGAGGAGGGAAAATATTCAAATAAGCATGTTTGACTCCTTGCTGCTAACATGCAAGCCAGAGAGAAAACAGCCTGAAGCTCTCTGAACTGAGTGAGAGAATACGTGGGAGGACTGTGGCTGGTTAACAGAAAGGGAGACATTTAGTCAGGCCTTTAGCTTGCTCGCCTTATTTTGTGAAAACACCTGCATATTTTTTTGAAGCACATTTTCAGTCCAGCATTCTGAGTGTATAACTTTTTGGGGTTTTCACAGACTAAGGAAAGTGCTGTTAGAACATCTCTCCTTGAGCCTGACAGCAGCAGCCTTTCAGACCCCATCTTACAGTCTTTTTTCCACTCCAAGAAGTGATGTGGAATCTGCCTTTCCGTATAACCTCCACTCCTAAAAAATTACATACAGTCTTTTACACCTTTCCTTGGCCCTTTTCCTTCTGCACAGGACCCAGAACCCCCTCCTGGTCTCACGGCCTCTTTGGGTGTATAATGCCTTCTTATCAATACAGTGACCCAGCTCAGAAAATTGTGCTGATGCTATAGGGTTCAGCCTGACCTACAGTGCTCCAGCTAGCCCTGTCTGATGTGTGGGACCACAGGTGACAAAAAACTTATCATGCTCAAGTAAGTCCCCCAAAGCCTTCTTAGCTGAAGCCTCCCAATCGTGTTATCTGATGGCAGATGTACTCTTTGTCACACAACCATTGCAAGATGGTCATGAAGATCACACAAGAAGACACTTAAGAAGCCTGATGCATCATATGGGACTGCACATCTAAGTCCTATTAAAAACAGCACTAAAAAATGCATGTGCAATTACCTGCAAACACAATTGGTTTTTGCAAAAATGAAAGTTGGCTGAAGTTTTGCACTGTGTTTCAGCAGACATAGCTTCTTTCCTTGCCATTTTCCTTTTCTTTTATCTTGAAAAATTCTATCTTTGAAATCAGTTTAACAAGACAGACACTGAATTAAAAAACTTTTGCCTTCTCAAAATTCAAAGTAGAAGAATACTTGTAAGGAATTGTCCCTTTTCTCACGTGTACAGGTGGGAAATGGAAGCCCTAGGAAGGGAGCTATGTCTTCATACCTGGAGGATATCCTTAAGGTAAAGGACCTCCTGCCCCATGTTTCACTGAAGTCAGCAATTATATAGCTCAGCCCTGGATTCCTTGGCTACAGTACTGATGTACATTTCCAACTTCCAAAATCCTCTACCCATTCAGCTCATGAATGTCTACTATAGCTTTTCCTCCTTGTTTTAAGATTATATAGGAGAGCCTCACTTTTAAAATTCAGATAGAACAATGAATGAGAAAAGCATCTTGTTGTTGATTTTAAAGAAGATTGAGATGGCTGTAACACATAATTACTAAATTTAATGAAGTAATTACTTTTCAAATCAATTTCTAATTTCCTACAAAAAAGTTCCCATAGTTATTAATGGAATGGGAATAATTAACAGTATCTACAAATTAAAACTACCCATGCTATATTGCATACTTTGAGACATATAAATTTGTTATGTTCTTTGCATGGAAACTGATTGTCTTGAATAAAACCCAAACTGCTCATTCCTTTCTGTGGATGTTACCAGCTTACAATAGCAGTTTATACAGTCTTTTCCCCTGTGCTTCAGTATTCAAGCTGCTGCCACTCTGGAAAAAGACATCTGGGTCACTGTGGACAGCAGAGTGATGAGAAAAGCAAGCAAAATATTAGTCTCAGTAAGACCAAAAAATTGCTGAAAATATTTGAGGATCACTAATCACTTCAGTGATGATATTTGTTTACAAAACTGTCTTTAATGGTCTGTGTCAACACACAACCATTGTATAAAGGAATTTTTTTTGTTGGAGAGATGTCACACACCTCAGGAATGTGGCCTGAATTTGCCTATGAGTTTTCATCTAAAATTTGCCATTTGGGCAAGTAGTAATACCTCCAGTTGATGCCACTGATAGAACTAGGACAGTGAACAAATTTGTGGATGCAGAAGTATCCTGCAGCTGTAGGTTAAAACAAGTTATAGGACTATGACTTTCGCCAACTGTACAAAGATTTTTCCCTTTAATGTTTGCACTTAAAGATATATAGCAGAATATAAGAATTAGTGAGTGCATTTGGGGCAACTTCCCTTATTTTGTTGCAAATAATTTTCAGAGTAGGAGAGAACAAGTGCATTCCAAAGACCGAAAAACAACCAAACTTATTTAAAATGTAAAACTGACAAAAATATTTTAAAAGTTAACACTATAACTCATTCTCCAGTTTTAGTTAGCCTCAATACTGCAGACAACTGAAATTACAAAATAAATATGCATTTATACAACTAGAAGGCCCCCATGTTTACATTGGCATGGTGAAAAGAAAAGAATAGGGCAAGACAAATGTTGAGCATGTAAACTCATTCCTACCCCTGATAAGAGTAGACTTCCTGTTGATGCTGTTCCTTAAATTGCTTGCAGCCAAAATCTTTGTGCCTTCTTCTGGCATGGCTGATGCTGCCGACTAACTTAGGGGGACTGATGTGCGATAGAAAATCCTGTGAACTCTATTTCACTCTTATGGTTTCATTGAGCAAGTGTACCTGCAGTAGATTGACAGGATGCCAGCCTCCACCATGGGAGCTGCGTTTCCATCTGGGTGGTTTCTTCTGTTCAGATCTGTGCGTACCATTTTGCCTGTTTCTATTCTAGTATTTCATGCTGCAGGAAAGAAGTTCAGCAGCAGTGTTGGGTGGTTATTTGGCTGAATATGCTGCTGTGGAACAGTGTGTGTTCTACACTGAATGTAATTTTACTGGACTTAGAGCCTGAAGTCCAGAAGCAAAGTGGTTTGTTGGTTTTTTTTCACAGACAGAATCCTATGCCAATGGCAAGTTGGGTGTGACAAGGTACAGCCGTTACTGTCTCTTCAGGATTCACCAGGCTTTGTTTCCCCATCTTTCCTTTCCTTGCAAGTCTACAGCTTTGCGTTACATCTTTGGCTTCTCTCTTCTGTCTGGGCAGAGACCTGACTTTTCCCACTAGTTGACCTTGTCTCAGTATTCAGTTATTTCAGTTATCTCAGTGTCATTTCATGCTAGCTGAATTGCATGTTTGAGCCTTCTTGTCAAACAGGCATAGGCTCCCCAGAAACCATAGTCCTCTTCCCAGAGGAAGACATCTTCCTCAATGATACAGGAATCTGCCTCATACCTAGAATGGCATGCTAATACGACGATCTCAGCTTTTATTTGAAAATTGACTTTCTTTTTATCTTCATTGTCAAAATTCAGATTTAAACCCAAGGGTATCCTAAAGGCTTAGATATTAAAAAATAACCCAATATAATTACTATTTTAAAATGTCAAGAAGATTTAAGACAAATAATTTGATGTGCAAATGCTTGGGTTTGGCAGTACTGCAAAAAATGTGGATTTTGTCTGCACAGCTTAAATAGAAAGAAACTCCTTTGAAGCCAAAGTCTCTTTTCCATATTTTTTTTTTCTGGCAAAAATAGTTACTGGGTCAGTTTCCTTCATTAGCTCCAGAAGCTGGCATATCATATAATAACAAATCAATGAACTAAACACATTCTAATTAATCACTTCAGGTTTACTTGATTGACTACACAGTCAATTCCTTGAATAAATCAATGCAGGGTTAGAAAGTATTTCAAGTTAAGCTTTTTGGGGACTGTGGGCTGGAATTCAGAGAAAAGGAAAGCCAGTAGAAACCATTGCACTAGAAAGAGCAGCTGCATTGCTCTTTGTCAGCAAATGACATGCTTGATATTGCAAACACTTACTACGTCTTGACTTTAACACAACTACTTTAGGAAAAAGCACTTGGTCTGCAATAATTAATATTATTGTCAGTTACAATATTTTCTCCACAATACCTTATTAACTCTTATCTGTGCAACTGAAAATAGGAAATCTTTCCTAAACCGATGGAGAACCGAGTTCTCCCGCAGTCTTGATAGTTCTGTGAGTGCAACAAGATCACAGGAGCTCACCCCAAAATCCTGCCAGCCCAGACACAGCCTCAACTTTGTGGGTTACTGAAATTGTGGTCCCAGCTCTTCAGCTATGGTCTAGCCAATGCTCTGATGTGATCGTGCTTTCTTTGCTCACTGTGCTATCCTGAACCACAGACTCGGCCCCGACATCAACCCTTCGGAGAGATCCTGGTGTGGGCCAGAAGCTCGGTCACCTTATGACACTAATTTCCAGGGAAGCTTGGGACTGTATTAAAGAAAGTAACCACAGTGCTGAACTCCTGCTTAGCTTCTTTTATCTCCTCCTCTGAGATAGACTACTGTGAACCAGTGCAGAGACTAGCTCTGGTTTGTGAGGAAAAAAGGTTATTTTTTATCATGGTGCCTTAAAGCTTCCAATCAGGGAGAAAAAGTAGCATATAATGGAGGGGTATTTGCCCTCCTTTCAGCTTCACAGCAGCTTCTGAGACAAAGAAAAGTGACTAAAGTGGCAGCATTAAAGATGTCACTTCATTTAAAGATGTTATTATGCAAGTAACCTTTTTGAAATCAGCGAGTACTTGAACAACACTAAAATCAGCAAGTATGGCTTTGGCTGTTCTCTAGGTGACTCCGAAGGGGTGCTGGCGCGTACAGAGCTGTCTGGCACCACATTTCCAACACTGATGAGAGTTTGGATTTCAGGTGTGTGGGGAGAGACGCTGATGGCCAAAGCTGGTCCTTTACCTCCAAGCAAAAGGTGGGCCACAGTCAGGGCACTGGAGCATCTGTCATACAAGGGGAGGCTGAGAGAGATGGGACTGTCCAGCCTGGAGAAGGCTCAGGGGGATCTTACCTGTGTGTATAAACACCTGATGGGGCCAGTAAAGAAGACAGAGACAGGATCCTCTTCACAGCGTGCAGTGAACAGACCACAGGGAATGGTTACAAACTGAAATAGAAGAAATTTCATTTAAACATAAGAAAATGAACAAGTTGTCCAGAGGGGCTGCAGAGTTTCCATCCTTGGATTTTATCAAACTCTGATGAGACACAGTCCAGGGCAACCTACTCCAGGTGACCCTGTTTGACCAGAGAGGATGGTCTAGACAATCTCCAGAGACCCTCTTCTTCCTTCAGCTCTTCTGTGATTCTGTGATACTGTGAAATAAATTAGAAGCTTTAAAAAAGTATAGTAACAGGTATTCTTTTTAAGTATAGCTCAAAAAAATTTATTTTTGTCTTCCCTTTTCTGCCTACCCTTTACCATCAACAAGAACAAAATATAAAAACAAGGAAAAGGAATGATAAAATCAATGGTTACCAACCTTTTTTTTGAATATTTTTTTCTAATTACAAGATTTTTTAAACTGAAACATAACAATTAATTGCTTTTCTTTTTTTTTTGTAAATTGGAAGTGAAAAAAAAAGCTTTATTCTAGAATTGAACACTTTTTTTTCTGAGAAGTTCACTGAAGGTGATTTCTCTCAAAGGGATGGAGAACCTATGGCCCACAGACTAAGTTAATCCCACAAAATAAATCTGGCCTTCCTCTTCTTACGTGATCTCTAAGCCCCTTAGAGATCATCAAAAAACAGACTGCCCTGGATTATTTGTTCTTTCACACGCTGATGTAGACATGACCACATGGCCAGAAGTATGTTTGCCATATGACAAAACTGTAGGTTTCTCCCATGACGTGATCAATACCCACCTGGGGTTTTCCTGGGCACTCCATCAGGTGAACACAGTATGGATTGGACTAGCCAAAAGTTCCCATGCTCTGGTTCAGTACAAAGCACAGCAGATCTTAACCCCTGGTCATACATGCCTTTCTCCTATTCAGAGTGTCATTAAACTGATGAAGAGATAAGGTGCAGACAAAGAAGTTCTGAGAGACATGAGATCCTCTGCAGGCAGCCATCTGCTACTCAGTTGTTTCTGCAGCCCCATTCCACAGGACACCAGTGGGCTGAAAGGGTCACATCCATCTGAACAGATACACACATATTAAGTTTACTTTGATGACTCTCAGCTGTAGCTCTAGACCTGTAAAAATGCCTGATGTTCAAATAACTCAATTTGAGCTAGTTTTCTTGATTTTTAGTCAGTGGAAAGAAATAGGTGTTTCTGGAGTATGATCTGTCTCATCTTGAGGTAGATGTGTAAGACGGATCAGTTGGCTGTCATCGCCCTACCACTGGCTATTTTTTTGCAAATGGAGACTAGCATAGAGCCCACAAGTGGACTGTGCTACGGACAGATATCCTGCCACATTTGGTCAGGTGAAGCCCAGTAAGAGAAGACTGTAAACAGCACTGAATGTATAAGCAAATATTTGCCTAGGACATAAAGCATCCTAAGGAGAAAGGGGAGATGCTACAGGTTACTCTAGAGGACTCCAGCATGTGTAAACATTGGGGATGCTGGGGACACTTGTCTTACTGACTCGTTGAGCTCTCCAGCTCACTTTCACTTTCTGTGTTATTAACCTCCTTCATCTGATGTGAACACATTTTGCTAATTCAAGAAAATTAAGACAGCGCAGTCTTACAGTTAAATTTACCCTGCATGTAGGCTTTCTGAAGCATGGAAACATCGTGACATATATTACTGGTATTACAGATTAAAGTATCTGTAAGGAAGCTATACTAGTGTTCTCCTGTACCAATATATGCCCTGCAGAGCTATGCAAGAAAGCATAAAAGGTTTGACAATGATCAGTCTCTCAGGTAAGAAGATAAGTATTCAGTCATTTTCTCTTCCTAATTGCACTTAGCTTCTGTATTTGTTTATTCAAGAATGATTCTGGGAGCTTGTTCTAGCCCCTTCAATAAAAAAACGGGGTTCTGTTTCCTTTTTCAGAAACTAATTATGTATTTTGGAAAACTGGGAAAATGCATCTTAAAAGTAAACATGCTTAAAAGAGCAAAGAGAGCTCCATGGAAATTGCATACCTAAGAATACTAATGTTTGGTTTGCGGGTTTCTAAAAGCTACGAAAAAGGGTGATCAAACCATTTTACATTTCTGCCTTCCCCTGCATTAGATTCTGGGTTGCAGGCCCCTCTTTGGAGTTCCTGACTTTCAAAGCATGGGATGAGATTCGTCCTGTCCATTTAATGTAGTTGGAGGAGAGCTCCTGTGCTACTCCTTCATGGTCTGGGTACTGAGAACTGGAGAGGAGCCATAGCCAAGCACGCACTCCCAGGCACACCCAGTAATTTTCAGCTTTCTTGGTATCTTGATCTCTACCCCAAGATGGACTGCATCTCTTCTTTTCAAAACTAGAAGTACCTTGTGAGAATGTTTTGGGAAAAAGAAAACAACCAACCAAACAAAAAAAACCACCCCACATCAGAAGAAGAGCACAGATTTAGTAAGAAAGAGAAAGACAAATGACTAAAAAGAGTTCAATAAGTGGTTCTCACAAACAGGAGTTTGTCCAAGCGCTCTCTAAATTCCATGCAATTACTGGTGACTCAGTGCTAATTAATCTGAATTCCATTCATTTCCACTGTTTCTGCCCTCTTAGAGGCCAAGCTAGAAGACAAGTATCTAAACGTTCCTACAGGAGAGTGCCCACGGAAAGTACACTTTGAAGGTGGTGGAGGTGGGGGGGCCAAAGGAGAAGTGTATGGTTTTCACACAAAAATGCTATCATAGTTGCTGAAACCGTGTGGGTTTTTTCAAGTCACATTTCAAAGTTAGGGTGGATACAGAATGATTTAAAACCTGATCAGAATCCAAATGAGTGCCTATTTACCATGAAATTTGAACATCTCAAACCACTTGAGACCCTACGGTTAGGTCTGGACTACTGATTTGGAGTGTATGAGATATATATAAATATGTATATATGCATGTATATGCTCATTATATATTAGTGTGGGTACATATGCACATACTTACAAACAACTGGAGGACCATTAGCAGATGGCAGAATGAACGTGTGGCTCCTGAAGCTGCAGGAGAGCAGCACCTGCAGTCGCAGCAATCCCACACGGGCACTCGCAGGCTGCAGTCACAGGCTGGGCTCTGCCACGCTCATGGCACGGCTGTGTGGAAGCAGAGAGGCAAGCAGGGTGCCCATGGTCTTTGGTAGCTTCCCACTGCTGAAGCCTTTCCATTGGCCTCTGTCTTTCTAGAAAACGTGCAGTTTTCAAACTCAGCCAAAAAGATACCCGAGGTGAAGTCAGGTCCTTGACACATGCAAATGTTATCTATTGGCTTTACACTGTTCTCAGTGAATTTTCCACCAGTTGAAGACAAAACCTTCTGTTTGCCATACAAATGAAGTAGTTTGATGAAATGCCTCGTAGAAAAGATGTGTGTGCACGTGTATGCATGTTGTGTAATACCTGCAGTTCTTAGGGAACTGTCTGAATTACTCTAATTCAGATATTTCAGGCATCTTGATAGTGCTGTGTAAAGATTTCTGCAGCTGCAAGACATTGGATAGCCTGATAACCCTGTGCCTCTATAAGAGGGGAAAGCATGGGCTAAAAATCACTGCATTTGTCAGGCCTCTCCCAAGTTACACGCACATCAGAGAAATGGTGTTTCTGAGAGAAGCTTAAAATAAGGGCTCTTCAGTGATTAATTATTAAAGTGCAGATTGTTCGGCTAGATTTCTAATAACTGTAATTTGAAGCCATCTGCCTGACATACATAGTTCATCCTATCATTAAATTCTTTCTAAAAATTATGTTCTTCAAAAACCAGATAAAGTGATAAGCTGATGGGATGGGAGGAAAGAAATGTATAATGAAATCTGTCCTTCAAACATACTCAGTCCTAGGGCTGACTGAGTTATAAGTACGCAGTATTCAAGCTAACCAAAGCCTGCAGCCTAATTGCGAGCCTTGTGCACAGGACTTCATGAATCACTGGTGCAGCCATAGTTTGAGAAAGGAGGCAGACACCAGTCCTCAAACCAGCAAAGGACTGAACAGCAGGTGAAAGAAAAATAATGGGAATGAGAAAAGTATGGTAACTCGTTCGGCAAGAAGAATATACTTAGCAGTTAAGGTAGAATAAAGGATGCAGTGTTCTTAGATTGCCGGATAATAAATGGCCACCTAATAGGATATCGCTGCAGAGATACTACTAATGGACATTATAAGGAACTAAGAGAGTGAATTACTTTCTCGCACTTAGAAGGGGACATTTGGCAGCATTCATTAATGCAGAGAATGCAGAGACTCTACTGCAGGAATATTTCAGAATGAAAATTATCAATAGGACAAGGAATAAGATGACTAAAAATGTAGGAATTTATAGAATCATACACACAGAGGCATATACACTCCCACACATACAAATAGTTTTGTACAATGCCTTTTTAATATATCCCTCTTCATTTCAGCTCTTGTCAGTCTTGTGGGAATGTGGGCTTTTATTTTTCCTCAGGTAATCAAAAAATTCACATCTTCACCCTCACTCTTGAACATGCTATAGCAAAAAAATACAGAACTGCTATGGTCTTCAGGAGTATTTTACCTAAAGCTCTCAAACACATACATCAAAAGTACAGCTATAATTCTGCACATGAAATCATACGCTTTGTACAACTGGAATAATAAAATGGAAGACAACTTGTTGGCTAAAAATTACTTTCCCACTATGTTTGTTGATACGAATCACAAATTAAAGCAGTCAGAAATTATAAAGTGAACACAGGACAAGAAAAGCTCGTCTGCTAAAAACTCGGAAAGGAAGAGAAGGCCAGTTCCAGGCATTCCCTAGTGAAATGCTAAATCCCTGAGAAATCAGTTTATTATCTGATGGTGGGGGCAGATCTCTTGCAAAGCTCGTGATACAAGTCTGCCAACAAGTACAGAAACAAAGCATAGAAATCTTTATTAAATGTCTCATTTACTGAAAGTTTAAAACACCAGCAAGGCTACTGACCCTTTTAAAAACAAAATCTTTGAATGCACAAAAGCTTTCTCTTTACAGAAGAGAGAAGCTGGCGACATAAAAAAATATGTACTACCCATTACGTGTAAGATATGTCATACAGCTAATGGGTTTATAGGGCAACAGTGACTGTTTTGAAAACAGTGGAACTGCATATTTTGGTTTTATATCTGGACTATAAACATAGATTGCCTCTGAATGCAACCTCAGAAATGCTGGCCACAATAATCTCTCGTTCACAAAAAAAAAAGAAATGCATGCCTTTGAAACCTCTCAAGGTCAGGCCCTATACCATTCCTGTCTTGGGACACGTTCAAGTCAGATGCTTTGAATATAAGAGTGCTGGAAGCCCACCAGTAGTCTTCTAAATTATTTGTCCAGTGAGAGTTATAAAATCCAGAGGGCAATTTGGACTGGGTTTAGGGATGACTCGGAAATTAACCCAAAATTTAGCAATTCAGATGCAAGCTGAATGGCATTTCTGTCCTAATGAAGTGAAGATCAAAATAATAAAACTTACACTCATGCCTGAACCTTGGCAATTGTCTAAATGGAAGAATTAAGGCATTTCTTTTTCTCTGTAGGGTATTTTTCCCCATCAGAAGCAACTCCCTAAATCTTTTAGACTGGAACTGAAACATGCATTTTAAGCATCTCCTAGTAAATTGAAAAACATTGATTTCAGGGTTTTTTTTTCCCAGAGCTTTCATTCCAGACTGTTACCTTCAAAGCAATGTGAGTAGGAGTCTAGCCTAGGCTAGCTGCACATGCAGCTGCATTTTTGTATACACTAGGCTTTAGGTTCACATAATTTCTGCTATTGAGTCCACTACTAAAAGTCTGTTGCATAATGACAGAGACTAATATTAATATTTGCCATTATGAAAGATGTGCAGTGGTATTTTCTGATTTGTTTATATATCTAAGAAGCTGTGCTTTTCATACTGTTAATGTGAAAGTCACCCCTATTACTATGCCCCCCCCCCCCCAAACAGTGCTTAAAGCCATGGTCGTATTAATAATACATGTATGATCATTAGCTCCTTTCTGATTATGACCCCATGCAGAAGCAGGATTTTCACACTGAATAGATAACATAATCTGAACCACACTGTGGCATTTGAGGTTTTCAGGTTTTGTCCTGTTTTGTCTGAGATGTTTTCCTATGGGAAAGAGTAAAAAAACCAGGGAATTACATGCCCAGTCCTCCTCCCAGCTGCATTCCAGTTCTGTAGCAACCAGCTCTCATAGTCAGTAGAGACTCCACTCTGGGGGGAAAAAACAGCCAAATAAAAGCATACAGCCATAAATTTAAAAATAGCAACCCAAACACTGGGTGAAAGGAGAACAGGGTAAAATAATGGCTTGGACATAGCTGGATGGAGCTATGCCAGGTGGGGATTTGGGCTACAGACCTGCATCGTGGTTTTGAGAACGAGCAAAGCCATGACGCCCTGCTAGAGCAAGCTCTGCATCAGCTTCAAGATGTGTGTGGAAATGTCACTGCTCCTGGAGCTTGCTAGGAATGCTTTAAAAAATTCTGGCCTGTGTCACCACTGTGCGGTACTGCTGCCAGCACAGGCTGCTGCGCATTTCACTGGCCGTGTTTTTCATTCCTAATTGGTAAACTCCCTTGGGTTTCAAGTTTGCAAAACCTTTTCTCTCTACAAATCTAAGTATAAAAATGCTTCAAAATTCCCCTCCCCCATATAATATAAAAACAGAGCTGGAGAAGCTACCAAGTCTTATTTGCCATTGCACTACACACAGTGAATATGCCAATTTTGGTTTTGCTCCTTGTTGCATAGGCATTTTTCCTGCCTTCCTCCTGCTGCCTCTTGGAAACTTTCACTTTCTTTCTTTTTAAAGCTTTCCTACAAAGAGATTGCCTGATGGGCGCTAACATATTTCAGAGAGCTGACAATTTGAACCACTGTGAACACAGGCTTCTCGCCAGCTCGGGGCACAGTCGGCTTCTATTCCTCTTTACTTTGTATTGCTTATTGAAAATGAAACCACAGAACGGGCTCTAGTTTTCCTTGTGGGCCCATATGTAAGGGACAGCACAAAAGGTATAGTGGGATCTCATGGGATAGTGTGTGAGGGCCTCTCCTGGCAGAGGACTAAGGAGAAATTCTCTGCCTCACTGATTTTTAGTTGACTCACACAATAATAAGTATAGGATCCACAAGGGCAAAAGGGAGATATTAGAGGATGTAGGAATCAATAGCTGGAGCACAGAAAATAGAGTGGCAAAGAGTTATTTTTAGCTCTTCAGGGTTTTTTTTCTTTTTATCAAGGGAAATGAATATGGAATTAGACCTGGCACTGCTAGGTTGACTGAGCATTACCATTTTCCTGTAATTATTGTATTTTGCTTGGGAACCCCCCAAGAAGGGTAATTTGTACAACCCAAGGCTACATGCTGCCTCTGGATTGAAGTTCTTCATTTTTTCTCTTACACTTGGCATTTTATTGGGTGCCCTCCCACCAATTACTGTTTTCTCCCTTTCAGAAAGTGTCATAGGTGCTACTTCAAAGATCTCATTCTCATTCGTATTAAAGCTACTTTGGCACTTCCCTCATGTTTTTTTCACTTGTAGCAAATTATGGGCAAGGTTGCAAGGATGACATTGGCAGCATCCAATTCATGGAGTTCCCTTTACAGGGTCCTTGAGCCATTCCATTAATACTTATGTAAACAAAAATAACTTCCGATGTAATTTTCATCACATCATGTTCATACTGTCTCACAGTACATATTTTAACCCAAAAAGGTTGTTTGATAAGGTTAGGCCCTTAGATGTGCTTAATGATGCATACATGAGCTCAACATTTGCTTAGATGCATATTTAAGCATGTGCACAAAATATTTCCAGGTTTACACTGAAAGCATATGCAAAAATTATGTGAATTTTAAAAGCCTGTAAATACATTAAAAATTAATTTTAATTTAAAATAATAGTGACATTACTGTTAAGATAGCCTTCAATAATTACTATATGCATGGTCTCTATGTTCCTTACTTACAGAAGACTGATTTAACTTGGGTCAAATTTTATTTCTTCATGAATTTTTGTTCCAAGTGTTTTATGCCAAAAAAAAACCCAAACCATTATGGGAGCAAAACTCTTAAGAATAATTGCAATTTTCAGGTCCCTGACGGCTAGGGAGATGCAAGAGAAACAGTGCTAGTAGAAAGAGGACTTTTATTTTTTTTCTAAAAATCAGACTATTGACATGGTTGGAAAAGGACTTTGGGGTCCATCACGATATTTTTGAAGCTCTTCCTTCATGGCTGCTATTGAGCCACTCCGTAGAAATATATGACAGAGTTAATTGCAAGTGCCAGTGAAGACATTCATACTCAGAATGCCAAACAATAATTAAATTTAGGTAATTTTATTTAACTTTCTTCATACTATTTTCAATACTCTGAAGCTTGAGGATGCTGGAGGATGCTGTCTCTGCTTTCTCTTTTTTCTAGATATCCTTTCTACATTGCCTAAGCAAGTGAAATGACTCATTTCCACATTAAGAACGAAAAGTAACAGCACTGACTTGGCGTATGCATAAAAGTTAAATTATTCAAGCTTTGGTGGAAACTGTCATAAGACATCCACCTTAGTCATTTCTGAAATGTCTTTCAAATGCAGTCTCTTAGACTCTGCACTACATCATTAGCAAACGAGACAAAAATGCAGAACATCTGAGTAGCTGACAAGTACAAGCTCACACAGATCCTCACAGTTATTTGTCAAACCAGGTTGCTGAAGTTATTGTAGCTACTTTAATTACATTTTTTTCCCTAGTAGGTTTGCTGCAATTGTCATAGACCTCACAACTTTATTTTCCTATTAGAATCTTGACAATGATCTATAGGACTGTTCCACCTTTCTCCAGTGCCTGTATCAGTTATATCTCACACATAAACTGAAAGCCCACCTTAAACATATGCATTTATAGCATTAACAAGTTTTGCATTGCATAATTACAGGCAAGCTGTGACAGGTTTTAAACATTTGAGCTGTGATTTGAATTTCCATTCTTTCAGGGTGATACTTGCATCCAAGGAGATGGACCAAACATCAAACCTGTGACATACCCCTTTCAGTCCTGCTCAGGATCTTTTGTAGCACATAAGACATGCTCATAGTAGCAGATCCTACCCATGAAGTGATGCTTGAACTGGTAGGAACATAAGTTTTCTGTTACGCTACTCCCAAATACACTCACCTGGTTATTGCTGAAGCCTGTGATGAAGCTTTGTATTGACTGCAGCATCTAATGCCGCCTCTGATTTTAAGAGTCACCCTTCAAACCATGCTGGAGAATATTTTATTTGCAACAGAAAGCCTCTTGAAAGAAACTCTTCTGGCACTTTACAGAATACATTAGACTACTTACCTCTAAAAGCATTCCATTTAGTGTGAAATCCAAATATATCTTAAAAAAAAAAATCAACAATAAGAATGTGATTCAAGAGAAAGTAAGTGGTGAAGGCTTAGGAAGACGCATAAATATACTTGAATAAGTCCTACTAAGAGAAAACTTGTTCATGCATTTAGAACTTGATGTATTAAAATTTTATTTCTGAAATGCAAAATGCGACACTTCAGGACGTTCCCAGAGGACACGTATAATTCTATGACCAGTTTTTAAAACTGATGATTTCCACCCACTCTGGCAAATAATTCAGCTTTTTTTGTCTTGCCAATAATAGTTCTATATCTAAGTTCTCCAAAATCCATTTATAAAATGATGAACTCAAATATGCAGAATTTTCCTATGAGCCATAAAAGTTGATATGGGAAGAAAGAGAGATAGGAGAAGGTATTTTATTTTTTATATTGGCTTGGGATTTTTTTGATAAAGAGGTTTACTTATTTCCCAGTATATCAAAGATGAAAATGCACTCACAGAAAGAAGAGGTGGGTCTATAAGTAGAATATTTTACTTTAGGTTTCAACACTGTCATTTCATTTTAATCTAAAATTTGCCTTACATTAGGCAAGGAGCAGGAAAAAAGAAGTCTGATTTTTATCTTGACAAAGCTTTAACCACATTCTGTAAATTAATAAAGTTTGTAGTAATGGTAAAGTTGCACAGCACCAGTAGCAAGATATATCATTCATTGTGCATTTCCATGTTTTTACTATGGAGGTTATCAGTATTGCACGCGAAATAAACCATTTTAATAGCCTTTCTGTGATTTAAATTAGGTTATATTTTAAATAACTTTTATAAATATAATGATAAAAATTAATTAACTTATATACTATTTTACATACTTTTGGTAGTCTGGTATGCTAATTATCATATGCCAGAAATATTCCATGGGTTTTTTTTTTTGATGACCATGTTCTATGCATTCCGTAAAAACATCTAAGCTGTCAGGATAGCTGGGATTTTTTTCAGCCCAGTAGGAAAAGGTCCGTGTTCTGGGAGATAAAGAGAGCTGGTAGGACAGCTTTTCAGTTGTCACACTATTGCTGATATGTTAGGTTGTGTCTGAAGGCCATCCCAGTAAGGACATCCTTGGCTGCACCCATGTTGCATGTTAGGATGTCAAAAATGCCAGATGATTGCATCCACTCTGCACATAAGGTGGCATGCCTTACCTCACACGGTCTGGCAAAACCTCCTGGCAAAGCTCCATTAGCACGCTCCAGGACATGTTAAATTTCCATCAGGCAAACCTACAGAATGGGCCCATCTGCCCCAACAAGCTTATAGGCCACGGGAAGTGGTGTGAGTTGATAACCTCTGGGAGCACTCTGTAATGTGGATCTTCCTTAGGTTTTTCTGGAGACAGTCTAAAAAACACCCTAAAGACAGGGTGCTCCCAAAGTCTCAATCCTACCATAACAACTGGGGCATCTTTTGGGCAGTCCAAAGGTTTTTCCAAAGGTTAATTCAGCTCATTTTCCAAAGGATAATTTGGAAGAACAGGGCTTTGGTCCCGGGGCACTGACAGGCAGCATTGCAACAGGCTACTGAGACAGAGGCAGCATCAGTAAGAGTGGTGAAAGTGCTCTATTGCCAGCCCTGCCTCAGATTAATTCTATATTTTTATTTCCAAAATTTTAATATGCAATGAAGAGAGGAGAGAAATGCAGTCATGTTCAAATGTCAGCACAGCAATATGCTGGTGACCAAGCACGGTGCATGACTAAATTTCATGCTTCCCTGAATTGCAAATAATTTACAGAGCTATCAGGCCACTGATTTAATTCTCCTATTAAATTGGCAGTCATTTGACCCAGGAATTTGCCATTTAGCACGTAAAAAAAAAATCCCTTCATTACATGATTTTTTTTTTTTTGCATTTATCCCAAACAATCAAATTATGCAAAAAGTTATAACTTTTAAATTGAGAGCTTTATTGTACTCATTATATCTGAAACTTTTTCATTGCAGGCCTCATACATGAAGGTACATTATACACATATAGAAATAGCATTCTAGTGATCCATTTGGAGCAGGTTTAAAGAAAGAAGCTTGTTTCCTTGTTTCCCTTAAAAATAAATCAAAACAAAACAAAGAACTATGGAATAGTTTAAGAAAACCATCATCTTACCACTGTTGCAAGCTCAATAGTCTAAGCTGGTCAGACCAACATCGGGATAATTGTACAAAATTTAGTAATTTGTGTAAAAGTTTTTAGCCTGTATTTTGTTTTAGTATACATAAGCAGAGAGCTACGTTTAGCACCTAAATCAGATGCATGATGGTCCAAGGGGTTGTGAACATCATCTCCCTAGACCTTTCCTTCTTCATGGCAAGATCAACAAAATTTAGATCAACCTTGAGAGACCTGATGCTGTTTTGTTCTTAAATATCTCCAAGGATGGAGAGTCCATAACCTCCCTAGGCAACCTACTCTGCTTTTTCCCTATTCTTACCATTGGAAAGCATTTTTTTTCCTTCTTCTGAATGCCTGAATCAACCTTGCCACCGTTTACTTTTGTTCTGCCTCCTGTGATTATAGAGAACACTTTTTTTGTCTTCTTTTTAATAGCACTTTTTACGGACAGAAAACCAAAATGAATGGTCTGATTTTGCAGAAGTGCAAGAAGTCCCAAACACCCATGCTATTTACTGCAGTCAAGGGAGTCTGAAAGTGCTTTTGCTGTTTACCTCAAGCCACTTTTCTGGATGGTTTAATTAGAATGTTAGTTTGGGTTTTTAACATTAAAAAGTTCATCTAAACCCCCCTTTTTCAGTGGTATAATCCTGTTAATAAAACCCCTGAAGGTTTCAAAGCATTCCTTAACACCTGTCTCACTCATCAACAGCCATCCTTTCCAAGCCATGTCCCTAAAAGCATCCTGAAACACATTAGCTTAGAAAGCTTACAGAAATACTTTTAAAAATCCCCGCAGACCTTTCATCCCCTAAGCAAGCAAACTAAGGAAACAGAAAGGTGCCAAAGCCTTTAGGACATCTTCACTAGTAGTATAAAATCCTGAGAATGGCCATACTGCAGGTCTGCCCAAGGGTTCATTTAAACTAGCATCTTGGTTGTGACAGTGCCCAGAACCCAGTGCAGCAAAGCTGTTTATGGCTGCGGCAGCCGTGCTGTGATACCTCCCTTGGTCGCTCGCCCTCCCAGCCTGCAACAGTTTGCAGCAGTGGCTGTGTGTGGAAAATACTCGAGTTCACCCATGGGATGAAGAGATCTTTAATGGGTAGAATGGAGATATAGCTAAGTTGACTGATGTGTTTAAAGCAAAATAAAGCATTGCAGAGATAAAATCAAGAAAGAAATTATTAAAAGAATATATTGAACTTAATATCTTGATGGAGAATTATCTGAGGACACATGATTGGTGATTTATTTCACTGGACTTCAGTATAGCATTGAGAACATGCTCAGGGATTTTCTTCTGAGGAGGAATAGCAGTAACAAGGTTCATAATTTGCCTTGCTCAGTCAGGCCGGGCAAGGTGGATCCTTTTAGTACCAAAATCTTTGAAGTACAGAGGGAAAAAAAAAAAACCAAAAACTTGCCATCATCTGCTGGCTGGAATTAGGACAGTAAGTATTGCAGCCCTTTTTGATTCCCCAGGTCCTCACTTGGGTCCTCAGCCTGGAAGGATGGAAAGCTGTCTGGATGAAAAGGACCAGTGTGACCAGGTGGCCAAGGTGGCCAACAGCATCCTGGCTTGTATTAGAAATAGTGTGGCCAGCAGGACCAGGGAAGTGATCGTGCCCCTGTACTTGGCACTGGTGAGGCTGCACCTCGAATACTGTGTTCAGTTTTGGGCCCTCACTACAAAAAGGACATTGAAGTGCTGGACCGCATCCAAAGAAGGGCAACAAAGCTGGTGAAAGGTCTGGAGAACAAATCCTAAGAGAAGCAGCTGAAGGAAGGGGCTGTTTAATCCTGGAGAAAAGGAGGCAGAGGGGAGACCTTATAGTTTTCTACAACTCCTTGAAAGGAGGCTGTAGCCAGGTGGGGTTTGGTCTTTTCTCCCAAGTAACAAGCGATAGGACAAGAGGAAATGGCCTCAAGTTGCACCAGGGGAGGTTTGGATTGGACATTAGGAAAAATTTCTTCACCGCAAGGGTTGTCAAGCATTGGAACGGGCTGCCCAGGGAAGTTGTTGAGTCCCCATCTCTGAAGGTATTTAAAGACGAGGTGCTTAGGGACATGGTTTAGTGGTGGACTTGGCAGTGCTAGGACCTCACAGGTCTGTTTGTCCAAACACTTTGAGGCAAATGATTATTTTAGTTAAGCAGGGTCTTCCTTCTCTATGCTCTGAGTGTTCATGCGCTTGCCAAACAACAAGTAAGCTCCTGCCTGCTTTGAGCAATCTTTAAATCAAAGATGACTAATATGATGAGTAGGAGAGAAGTTTTATTTTTATCTTATTTTTGCATCATGTCAGGCCTGAATGCAAATTCACACTCCCAAGGGTATCTCGGGAGAAGTTAAGAGGAAGAAAAAAAAGTATCTACAGTACTTTACTGGCCACATACGGAATAAACATGGTCGAGCGGGATATACCAGTAATAAAAGGTCCCAAATGTATGTTAGATGAGTGATCACTACAAGGAGTAGCTTAAAGGTTGATATCTGTCATGTTCACCCTGGATGCATATTATCACCAGTGCCATGCTGACAGTGGTATGTAATGCCTTGAAAGTCATTGGGAGCTGCAAATTCAATTAGAGAGATATTTTACAACAGATTACATTTTTGTAGGCTGGAGTATTGTAAATTTTTATTCCACCATTAAACATTTTAAAATTAAGTAAACAAGGCTCAAAAGTCTCAAAGAGAATTGCTTTCTGCATGTATTTAATTACACATGGTATAACACATATTAAAATTCAGGAGATGGAAGGGAAGGATGCCTGCCTGCAACAATTACATGTGAAATAAAAAGGGATTAATACTGCTCAATTTTCATGTCAATGACTTCATATAAATTCATGGAAAACTGCCACAGCAAGTAGTTATTACTGCTACTACAGTGCAACATTAAACAGTGGTCAAGGAAAAGCTTTTGACATGGAAATAGTTTGCATAATACAGGCCTTCACTGACAGGGTTTCATTCGGCTGCCTGTTCTTCACTATACAGAATAGGATGATATAATGAACTATAACAGAATTAGCTATTACTTGTTAGTACGTGCATAAGTACAAAAATAAAAAGTTGAAATTAATAGCAGAGCAAGTAAAAAAATGCATCCTCTTCTTAGTGCCTCTAATGGTTACTTATACTGAACTGATGGCTGGTTGTGTTCTCCTCACATTGTATATTAATGTGTTTAAAGGAGATAGAGGAATACTGAATTGACTCCTAATTTGTGAGCTGCAATTTACCTGCTAAGTTTGCACACATGGACGGAAGACTGTTGATCACACCACACTTCACAGGCCAACACTGCAAGGCTACTCCAACAGACCCAGGATGAATTCATAGCACAGAAGTTGCATGGAAGCACTGATCATCACCAAAAACCTGGCAGATCTGCCAAAAAGCTGGTCCAGCCCTCAGTGCTGACCTGATAAAAAAAGTTCTTGTTTCTGGGAACATGCTCACTACAAACTATTCTGCTGATGGGGCCAAACTGTGCAAGCGCAAGTCTGTAATGAACATAAGGACCCTGGAAGAATGACAGTGGAGCTCCTCAGCTGCATGCCAAGACAACTTGTTGGATTCAACATAAAATAGATCTATTTTTCAGTGGATTGTTGAAACTTTGTATGCCTGCGTTTGAGGGTTGAGGACCACAGAAGAGCTCATCTTATTGCACGTGTTTAAGCCGGAGGGTGGAAAGGATTAAGAGTAGGGTTCATCCCTGGCAACGACTTTTTGAAGGAGCTGTTGCATTTCCTGGAAGTCCAGGGTGGGCCAGGGTCTGGGTGCAGGGACGCATCTCTTGCTCAGGCTGAAGCAGATACCTCCATCCTGGCAATAAACAGGTCCCTTGCATGCTGACACTATCACTTATACCTGCAATGCATTGCTTTTTCACATTCGACTTCTTGTCTGTCCAGCAATTTTCATTGTCAGAGGTCTGATTCCAGGGTTGCCATGTTTACAGCCAAAGTGAAGTTCATGCTCCCAGAGTACAGACACTCCATCAATGCTACTATTTCCTGGAAATAATAACCTCACTTAACACAATATAATTGCACATTATAAAATCACAGCTGGGCATCTAGTAGAGTAACCCGAGAACAATTTACTAGTAACATGAGAATAATTCTTCCAGCTATAACTTGCGTTAATGGCTGTAGGTCACAATGGTATGGGTACTCAGCTATGGTTCTTTCACAGGCCAGCATTGTCCAACAACAGCACCTGGTTGTTCAGAGCTTTCCAGAACAAAATTTGCAAAGGGAGTCTCTTTTACACCAGTTTCCCATCTTTCTCCCTCTGGCTTGCTTTTGTAATACGGTGTCTACAAGTGCTTTGAAGAGATCAAAGAGGATGCAGTGGCTACCTCTTAAGGCTTTCTGACATTTCAGTTTTTCATTTCTCTGTTACACATAACAAATTTTTAGGTGGTACTGGAGGGTCTGTTAAGTGGGGGTCCAAAACGCAGACCACATTTTATACACATTTTCCCCCTTTTCTTGAAGAAAGTGGATGCAAACTTTGCAAAGGCCAACACTGCTCTGAAACTGATACACGTATTTTGTGGTTGCTTAAGCTACAGCTCTTTTTAAAAACAAGGGGCTGGTCAAAGAATATCTGATTTGCAGTTATCAAGATGTCAAGGTCAATTTGAACTGGAGGGCTCCAAGTTTTAATCACATGTCTTCTCCAAATCACTATTAAGTCATGAGGTAGAAACACTTTGCTTGTAATAGAAGCAGGATTAGATTTTAACTCACTTTTGCAGCATCGTGCACTCCTAGATCCTCATTGCATTCTGCAAGTTAGAAGCCAGATTTTCCACAAACTGACAACATAATATTCTTTTTTTATCTAGTAATTTTTCAGCACTCTTGTTGTTGTTCAATGCAGACAGTCTAGTCTGCAACACCTACAGCAATAAAAGAACAAACTCTCTCAAAGAGCAAAGCTCCTCTGGTAAGTCTCTTCATGTACTATATGGTCCCAAGATCACACATTTTTTAGCCCCTCAGGGTGCCTTTTCCCTAAGATACATACATAAGTACATACATATTTGTATAACAATGGCTTTTTAGAAAGTTTTCCAGCCAAACAGGGCTGAAATCAGTGAGGAAGAAAAGTCTGATGAGCATGGCCCAAATATGTCTGGTTGGGGCAGTGAATCTTTGCACCAGGATGGCTAAATCAGGTGTACTTCTTACAATGCAGTGTCATTGTTCTCATCACTTTTTACTCCTAAGAGCAATCACATCCATGAAAGTAGTGGAACAGCCCCAGGAAGGATGCTTTGTGGCTTGGATTCACCTGAGCACTTTTGGTTTCTACTTACATGGCGGGATTGATAAAAAACATAGTCTTCAGTGTTTTCCTGATTTGGGACTTAACTAAACCACCACAATAATGCCTAAAGCAGCAGTATCTTTCTTCAGGCTCCTTCCTTACACCCCTTTTGTTTTGTCATGTAGCATGAAGAGCAGCTCTCATAACTTTAGGACATTGCCCGGAAACAATTTAGGCTTAACCTATAAATCAGTGATGATGTTCTCAATACCTGTTTTCTTCTCAAGAACACGTGAACATGAGCTGGCTCTGGTGTGCCCTGGTCACAAAATATAAATACAGGTAGTTACTAGAAAAGATTTTTTTTTCTGAACAGTCTCTGAATTTATGCTGTTTTCCAGCAACAAACATAATTCAGTTCCAGGAAAGAAACATATTGAACGACATAATAAAATGTGAGAATGACAGCATTTGTATCTGGTACGGACTGAAACAAATTTGAGGTTAACAGATGAAAGAACTAATGGAAATGGAATATGACTATGTTGGTTCTCCTATGTGTTTTATTTCCCTAGGGTTGAATTTGCATTCAAACTATGTTAGATATCTCCCTAAAAAGATTACACTGTGGAGGACAAATAACTAATTTAATAGAAATGAATCACACTGTGAGGTATGTCTTTAAAGATCTCGCTCTGACAAATACATCTGCTACAATCAGCTCTTAATATACAGTAGGAAATCCATATTGGAACCAAGTATTTGACTCAATATTACTGCCATCAGAAAACATATTATACACCTTCCCTCACACTTCTCGGAAATAAAAATCAACAGTAGAAGAAAAGAAAGTTTACCATGGTTTGCAGCAAAATGAAGAAATGGCACGTTTCATCATGGGAAGCATGGGATGCAAACCTATGCGCAACATGACTTGTACTGGGAGCTCATGCCCTATATGCCTGCTTTATACTAAATCATGTATGACCAGAATGGTACATGCAAAAACAACTGGGGCCCTGTTTTAGTGGAGAGGAAGTCCAAACCATTGCCAGTTCTGATACAGACTCACATACAGTTTTATGTTTCTTTCCATTGGTTTGGAGTATGCATTTAGGAATAGACAAACATGATTTTTAAATAAGAAAATTAATTGAAAATGCAGACCCTATCAGCTCTTCCTGTGTTATGGAGCTATATAAATCCAGCAATGAAATACATACAAAAACGATAGTCAGGACTGGAGATACAGGATGGTGCCTCAGGATTAATACAAGAGGACACTTGAGAAGGAGTATATATATCACTATAACACTTCCAAAATAAGTGAGATCCTTTCAATTATATGGTACACCTTGACTAAGCGTATGCAGATAAAGACTCACATTCATAAACCAACATTTTCCTTAAGACAGATAAGCCCCCTGATTCTAGTTCACAAAGTGCTACCCAGCAGTAGGTTGGTTTGGGCAGGAGTGCCCTGGACTTCTCTGCCACCAAGCGCTCTGTACCCTGAGGGCTGTGGCCACAGGAGGTTGTGCTCATTCACTGCAACTGATTTATCTCACCGTACCTAGCCATGCAGAAAGGTCAGAAAAAGGAGTAGCGTCAGCTCTTCTTACCTTTTAGTTTGCTTTCATTATGTCCCCTTTATCACTACAACCTTGTCCTTAGCAACTGAAAGGAGCACAAACATTTCCCGCTACACCTCTTGAGGACTGCTCAGTTGGTTCAATTTTCACCAGTACCCATCAACCAGGAGTAGATAGGGTGGGTCAGCATCTCTCAGTCACAGCGCTGCAAAGTGGGGTGGCTTGCACAGTACTCTAAACGTGGTGGGTAATTAAAAATAATCTTTTTTCTTGAGCTTCAAAATATTGGCATCTGTTGCCTCTAAAGATACCAGCTGCTTGTATCACTGTTTAGGGTAGAGGAAGAGGGTTTTTTCTCCTGCAAAAGCAACACCCCTTAATATCAGAGCCTGCATAAGCAGCATGCAAATCCTCCCTCCCATGAAAATATGATGCTTGTGGTTGTCCAGAAATATGTATTTGGAAAGTGCCAAAAATGCAGAAAATTTGATTACAAATCAGGAATAATGTGGATTATTCAGCATCCCGTAGCACATTATGCAGGTATTTCTTCAGAAACAGAAAATCCCAGAAAAATCTCAAGAAGAAATTTGTGAAGAATTTGGCTGGCAGGAAAAAGCAAGCTTAGAAATCTTAGATAAAGCTCACCGGGTAGGACAAGTGGATCACACTGAGTGCAATGCATCTGTGGGCAAATTGGCCTTCATAACGCCAATGCGCTCTTCTGAAAGCATAATTGGGACTTGAGAGATGCACTAAGCCTTGCACTGCTGCTGTATGCAGGGACCAATTTCCCTCATTGTACACAGTTTGATCACAGGAGCGTGGAGAAGAACTATTTTGTGGCTTAATATGAATCTTCCAGTAAATCTGATACAGCAAAATGCTCTTTTTTTTTTTTTTTTTTTTTAATGGAAGGCATTTCAAAGAAATGGCTTAGAAAAAACAGACAAACCAGCCTGCTTGGCAAAAGGCATTCCCTGTGCTTGCTGCAGAGAGAGATCACAGGCAAGCAAAACTGCAGTGACTTTCTGCACCTTCTCACTGGTCTCTAAAACACAGTAGAGACCTGAGACTTAAAAATAAATTCACCTACAAGGGGGGTTTGCTCTGTTTTATCACCTTAGAAGTCACGGCTGAATAAAGGCTCTGGCATGCGTTAATTGAATTTAAATGTGCTCAGAGAAGGGTACAGGATCATGTAGAAAGCTTCATTCCTGAGCTTTCATCAGTGGATTTTTTGTTTGTTTATTTTCCACATTCCAGCATGTTGTCAAGTCTTCCTCCCTTTTTATAGGATCTGGTGAATATAAACTATATATATAATCATAAATGATCTTAGTAAGAAGGCTATTTGGCCATTCCTTCTCTCTGTATTTAATTCACTCACAAAATAATAGTATGGGGACAAATGGAAAAAAAAAACCAACAAAATTTCCTGACTCCACTAGAGTCTAGAAGCTAATTTTCTGGCATCTTTAACAAATAAGAAATTTGGGGCAGGAGAAGGAGGGAAAGCTACCGGAAAGAAAAATAAATCTCTTGTACATGGGAGCAGAAGTTATCAAGGCCTAGAACTTCTCACAGAAATATATGATTGTTACAGGAAAGTCTCCTCAGTTCAGGTGGTTTAAATCAAATCAAGATCAAATGGTTTATTGATTTATTAACAGCACATAAATAACTGGCAATCTGTGACCTATACGTTCAGGATCAATATCAGCAATGGAGGAGATTCATCACAACACTAGACACTTGCAAAATGTTAATATGCACATGCAGATGCCTCACACCTTCCTGTGCCACCCCCAAGACATGGCATCTGCAGGCACATAAACCCCCACGCCCCAGCTGCGAGGGCTGCAGGCAGCACCCTGCCCACCCTGGGCACGCCTGGCCCCAAACGGGCTTCATGTCACTTTACCACTCCTTTTCAAGATGGCTCCTCCTTTTTCCAAAGTCTTTTTATAATTTCCAGGTTATTGTTTAACCCAGCTGATGCTAATCTTCCTCAGTTACTCCACCAGGTTTGGGCAAGCACAGTCTCTGGCAGCTTTTGGGTGTTTAAGTGAGTGGGTTTGTGCTCGCTTTTCCAGCTTTTCAGCTGCTGTTATCCAGGCCATCTGACCAAGAGGAGGGACCATGTAGGCACCCCTATAGAAATATTTTGATATGATAAATTATGATATGATGGGGTTTTGCCTTGAAACAGGTTACATTTTGGGGAAGTCAACTGCTTTCACATGAAATGATTTCAAATGCCCATGAAACTTTGGCACAGTTGAAGAAGACATTGCAAGGAATGCAGTTTGTACATGGGGTTAGGAAAGGGGGAGGCTACGGTCATAATGAGGTGGACTTTAAAAAGAGCTCAATATTAGTCCAACTCATATACATAAGATATTCAACCCTCTGCACATATAAAAGCAAGATCGACAGCATCCAACATCAGACTGCTCTTGTAACGCCCATGGGGACTCCTTGGTACTGCTCAGTTGTTTTTAAGAATGGTGTGCCTACAAGTGCAAGTAGTTTGCCCAGAACCTGCGGCAAGGGGTTGCATGTCAAGGGTCTCGTATGTGGAGGCACCACATCAAAGCTTTGAATTAAGCTGAATAAGAATTGCCCTCTCCTTTCCTCAGCCCAGCAGGATGGTTTTGTCTTTGCATGCTGGGGGAAGAAACAGCGCCATCTGTAATTAAAGCTAGAAGAGCTTGGGAAATAAAAGCAGGGAGCCAGACTGTCCCTGGGAGGCCACGCTGGACTTGGGGACTGTTAGGATCCAATTTTGTTGGATGAGAGGATGGCCCCCTTGATTTCTAGCCAACCTCAGATGAGTTTGGGAGGCCAGGGGCAGCTGGACCAACCTCTCCTTTCAGGTTCAATCTCTTCCAGCAAGACTAAGACACAAATGAGGTCAGATGTCGTAAGTCCACCCGTTTATTAATTCTTCAGGGGAAAGAGAGAAAGCAACAATAGGAAAGGAAGGAAGGAAAGATGGGAAATCAAGTGAGAGGTCCAGACAGAAGAGTGCAGTCACCACTATGGATCCGCGGTGTCCCAGGGGTCCGTGCTTCTTCAGTGGTGGGTGATCACACCCGCAACTGTCCCAAAAGCCAGAGTGTGCGACTTTGTATAATTTGTTCCAGAATGCATTTTCTGTGCATTGGAATGAGCAGTGATCCTGATGGCAACAATGTATGCTTTAAATATATAACCTGGTATAAAGGCAGCTACAAACATGTTTATCATTTACATTGTGGTAACAAAAAATACGTGCTAAATTGGAGCTCTAATAAAAATAAATGAGTGCATGACACAAATAATTACTTTTACAATTAGATTTTGAATTTTCTGCTATGCACTATAACTTAAAGATAGTGCATTTTTAAAATTACTTTGGCAGGGAAGGAAGTGTATGCAGTCTATTTATTAATTTTTTTTTTAAACACTAGTCATTCCATATTGTCAAAGTCAAAACATCTCATCGAGGTGCATTTCTCCCTAAGTGCTGTATTTTGGTTAAAACATTTGGAGTGTACTGAAATTTATTCTTAAAACCCTCACAATATTAATCGTTTATGTCTCATAACATCAGGTGTCTTTCTAATGCTTCACAAAGTCAAGTTCATTGACCCAATTTGTAGGGTGGGGGAGGTGTTAAGAGCTAATTGATTTTATAGTTTTTATAAATTTCAGGTTTCATTTTTTTAAAAAATGCAGTGTTCTACTATACATGTTGGTGTAACCAAATGGTGGCTCTCACCAAATTCACATTATAAATAGAGATGCCATTTTTTTTTGGCCCTAATTCTCTTAACTTTGCATGATCAGTTTTAATCAGACATTCACCATAATTACTGAATAAAGCAGACAAGCTGAGATTGGGTGCTTGCTCCTCACCACATTTATGACACGCAATTGATGATGCAACAAAACCAATGAAGTTGCTTTTCTGCCCATCTGGAAGTGGTTATAGCATTATGAGCTAAATACTTTCACATGTCCAGTAATAGAATTTACTGATTCTTCATTCTGACTCTTTTCAAGGTGCCATGCACTGATACACTTTTTTTTAAAAAAAAAAACCTAACAAAACAAAGTATTTGCCAATAGCCACCTCTGCTTCATCAGTATCAAACATTTGAAGGTCTATTACAATTAACAGTGGCAATGTCTAAAGCAACCTTTGCTCAAATGCATCGTTTCTAAAATAACAAATGTAATCATAGTGCTTCAGCATAGGTTGGCATTAAAATTAGTCGCGAAGATAAAACCAAGCTTTCTCAGCAAAACCTGTAACTAGGTGTGTAACAGGAGCTTCATGATTCGGGCCTTAGGCTGCTCATCTCTCTTTCTTACTTAGATCCCTCTAGATACTGCAATCTGTATCTGTATCTTTATAAAAGTCACTGCATTAATGTCAAATCATCTTTGGGCAGGGGTGACTCATGCATCTCAGCAAGCAAACTCATCCCCATGCCAATTATTTTTTTGTTATACACAGAAGCTAGAGATCTCTATGTATTGTATCTTCCTAGTATAAACACTCTAGTCTAGAAGCTGAAGAGAGATTTGCCTTCTCCGCAGTCACTGGGAGCACTGTTCTGAGTGGGACTGGCAGGAGCGGACCCCCTGGCCTGGTGAAGTGTTCGACATTCTGGCATTGCTGTACACCTCAGTCCCCATGAGGGACTGAAAGGTGGAGGATGCTTCTGTCACTGAAATTAGGAAGAATAAACCTCGTAACACCAATGTAGTGTTAAGAGGCAGGCATTCTTTATTCACGGCGCTGGATGCACGGGGGATTGCTCCACCTAACATGCATACCTATAAGCGGCAACTTGCCCCATTTATATGTAGCAAAGTGTTACATATGCGTAAAGTTTCCCGATATGCCTATACATATGCATAACCTGTCTCTGCTTTGTATTAAAATTAGCTTCAGGTGGTCATTTCCATAAATCCCTCCCCACTGCACTTGCTCAGTGCCTCCTTGTGGTGGTCGTTGGGGGTCATGGGGATGAAGGCTGCCGGCTCTTTTTTGTCACCGCTAGTAACCCCTTGTTCTTGCGCAGACTCAGTTGCTCCTTGGCTCTTGCCCAAACTGCAGGGTCGGTGTAGACCAGTTCTTGAGGTAAACTCCTAGTTTTTATCAAAAAACTGTCCTTCGTAAGGAGCCACAAATCTTCCTGCATCAATTAGTTCTCATTCTTTCTAGTCTAGCAACCTTGGCAAACCATTATTATCCTTCTGCTCCATTCCCCCCCTGATTCTTCCCGTCCTTGAATAGGGTTCCAAATTTAATAAGTAGCTACATTACTGACTTACAAAAAACATCCAAGCTAGACACTACTGACTTTAGCAAAACATCCAAACTAGACACTACTGATTTTTAGCAAAGCATCAGCAAATTAGACAATGAGGCCTAAATCTTATGCATGTAGGCTGCTTACATCTGGGGGTCTTTCGACCCTTAAGGTATCACTTCCAGCCAATGCGCAAGGAGGATGGAGTGTGAGAAAGGGAAAAGGTTCTGGGTGAAACTACAATTTTTTTTTAATTAACAACTCCTTTCGCTTTGGTCTTTCTTTTGGCAAATTCGATTCAGATAGAAGCTATCAGATTGGTAATTACTGGGGGAGCAGAGCACACCTTCACTATATTTATCTTTTCGCTCACTAATTTTTATTAAAGGATTATTTTTCTTCTTCAAAATAGCCAGAGAGACTGAGTCATCTTTGGAATTCAGACTTGTACCTTTAGTAAAAGGAAAGAGGGCTACACATAGGACCTTGCTTCTGCTCACATTAACATTTATACATACACTTAATTCTCCCCACCTGAGTGCACTTAAGAACTTGCATACACATTTGCAGAACTGGGGCCAAAATAATTATAGTTTACACAAGACTGTGACAGGGAAGTATTTCATTACTGCAATTAATCCTTTAGAGCATTACGAAATGGCCAATTTCTCAGAATAAAACAGAATATTTGTTGCTAATCAAAGGTAAAGTTTATGTAATAGGAATAGACGATACTTAATAACATGGGAATATATAATATTTAACAGCTCCATAATCCATGGTTATTTTTATTTCACTAATGTTTATTGCCAATGGAAGAGAGAGAATGAGAAAGTCTTCCCTTATACTATCAGAGGCACTTGGGTTACATTTTTACATTAGGTGGCACTAATTCCCTATTAACTGATATTAATGTAATATGCAAGAACACTTCAATTTCATAGAGCTAATGCATAACTTCGGTGCTGTTACACTTCACAGAGTATATAGTACAGTACTGAATGCAGGCCTGTCTGTACCTCAGACAAGTTATAATAACCTTCAGATATTCTTTAGCACCAACCCAGTCAGATCACATCATTTCGAGATGATGGACAATTTCAGAGTCCTGGACCAGCCCCAGATACACGGTGCCTGTCTCCGTCAACTGCCGTTGTAAGGAATTGGTGTCAAATCAGATAATCAACCACCCTTCAATTGGATAGATAGGAGAAATCAATTGCCAAGGGTACAGAGTATTTGCATTCGGTTACAAAGCAACTTTTTATCGCACACCAAGAGTTTCCCATCAATTAAAAGATGCAAAACGATGCGATCTGCTGTAGAGAGCGATGTAACACACACAAACAGCAGTTCAGATGTAAATTCTCACTGTTTTTTCACTGAGTTCACACTGGTTTAGGGACTGGTTCCCTTCTTCAGTGCAGCACATACCCTGTCAGGCCCAGGCACGGAGTTTGGTACCAGCTGATTTCAGAGAAGTCACGTTGGGGTGGGAGGAAAGGGGGCAGCAAGAGCCAATTGTTTCAAAAAATGCAGTAAGAGATGGCTGTACAGGCACAGCCACCCTGTCCAGGAGGGAAAAACTTCTTCACAGAAAATGTTGTCAGGCACTGGAATGGGCTGCCCAGGGAGGTGGTCGAGTCCCCATCCCTGGAGGTAGATGACGGGTAGATGAGGTGCTTAGGGACATGGTTTAGTGGTGGGATGGCAGTGCTAGGTTAACGGTTGGACTTGACGATCTTAAAGGTCTTTCCCAACCAAGGTGATTCTATGATTCTATGATTGAGCCCTGGTAGGACCAGCTCCTGCAGGGTGAGCACATAACTCAGCGTGTGACCATTGCCTGCCTCCAGTCTGGAGGAGCTTGGGCACACCGTGTTACAGGCAAGCTCACGAAGAAAAGCGGAGGCTGGGCACAGTGGCAAGGACTCTCTGTAAAACCAGTGAGCCCGCTTACATGAAACGGAGCACCGGGCTCCACGCAGGGCGGGTTTGAGCACAAATGTCACTCCATCCATGTAAGGATTTCTGTTAAATACTTGATTTATTGTCTGAGTTTGATGTTGATTTAAAAGACCCCTATTTCCACCCACCGATCCACCCATTTTAAAGAAACCCAGTCATACAGAATGGTGTTACAGCCTGCTTGCCATTCCCTATTCAAACATAGAGGCACACCTATACATTTAACCTGGAGAAAAGGAGGCGGATGGGAGACCTTATTGCCCTCTACAACTGCCTGAAAGCAGGGTGTAGTGAGGTGGGGGTCAGTCTCTTCTCCCAGGTAACAGGCAATAGCATAAGGGGTGTCGTGGTTTAACCCGGCTGGCAACTAAGCACCACGCAGCCGCTCGCTCACTGCCCCCCCTCCCTCAGTGGGATGGGGGAGAGAATCGGGAAGGAGAAAAAGGTTAGAGCTGAGGGCTGAGATAAAGACAGTTTAATAAGAGAAAATAATAATAATAGTAATAATGAGAATGATAACAAAATATACAGAATATACAAAACGAATGATGCACAATGCAATTGCTCACCACCCGCCGACCGATGCCCAGCCCGTCCCGAGCCGCGATCAGTACCCGAGCAGCGATCACTCTCCCCGTGACCGACCGACTGACTAAACCCCCCCCCCCCCCGGGCATGACGTTATATGGTATGGAATAGCTCTTTGGACAGTTTGGGTCCTAGCTGTGCTGTACTCCCAGCTTGTTATGCACCTGGCCGAGCAGGAGAAGTCCTTGAGCAGTCTGAGCACTACTTGGCAACAACTAAAAACATCAGCGTGTTATCAACATTCTTCTGGCACTAAATCCAAAGCACAGCACTATGCTAGCTTCTGTGAAGAAAATTAACTCTATCCCAGCTGAAACCAGGACAAGGGGAAATGGCCTCAAGTTGCACCAGGGCAAGTTTAGGTTGGACATCAGGAAAAATTTTTTCACAAAGGGTTGTAAAGCATTGGACAGGCTGCCCTGGGAAGTGGTTGAGTCCCCATCCCTGGAGGTATTTAAAAGGTGGGTAGACGAGGTGCTTAGGGACATGGTCTAGTGGTGGGATGGCAGGGTTATGGTAATGGTTGGACCTGATGATCTTAAGGGTCTTTTCCAACCTAAACGATTCTATGATTCTATATATAGGCATTACCGCTTTTCCATGGCGCCCAGAACACAGCAAGGCAGGAGACTGAGCTTTCTAAATCCATTACTTAAGCATGTCATCTGCCAAGGGTTCAGAGAAGTCAGATGGGCTAACAATTTCACAATTACATTTTCCATTATCTGTACTGTAGTATCCATCGCCTTATGGCTCCGAACTCGGTGCCGTTTTGTTGCAGTGCTCGGTGCTTGCTATTGATAACTGCCAGGTTAATTGCTCAGGAGAGTCACAAGTTCTACTTGCCAGCACCAACACTGGAAAATAATTGACACAGTGGTGGGGGCAACTTTTCAAAGGAAAGCATTTTAATGGATTCATGAATCAGGAGTAAGAAATCTGAAGGAGCAGCAAATGAACATTGATACAGATCAGAGGAAATGGCTTTTCTGTAAGGTGAAAGTACATCTTGGAGAATGTGCAGAATTAATTAGAAGTTAGAAGGAGAATTATTAAGGAAAGAATATGTGGAATATTCTTTTTAGCAAAGTCTATGCCAACATAGTCCTAAAGAAAAAGAGCCCAAAAATCAAGATAAATTTCTTTATTTAGTCTCCACATTTAAAGATCCTTGTGGTTAATTTACTGTCAGACTAACTGGAAGAGAATTTTGTTGCTCATTTTTATGGAGCAAAGAGCATCCCCCAGCCAAGCCTATCCCCCTGCTAGAGGCAGCAGTTGGACAAGGGCATGTTTCCCCACACCACCCACCCCAGAACATCACTGTCCAGCGCGTCCCTGCAAGCCAGACGTTACGGGTGGCTGAGGCTCATGTGTTCGACTGTCAACCCTTCCCTTCTGCTGGCTGCTACCCCTCTGCCGACAGCCCGGGGAGGTGAGCGACTGCGAGCCGGCAGGCAGCCTGCCAAAGGTGCACGCAGCGCTTCCTAAAAACAAAATCAGCATTTCTCTACAGTGTTCTTTTGTCAGGTGGTCAGCACTTTAGGGGGTTTGACCCTATTGTTTTCCACAGGATCAATTTTCTCTTAAGATTTCAATAATTTTCTTATCAGTTACCTATGCTATTTCAAAGGGTGTTTATTTTGCTGACAGGTAGGCATTTGACCAGATATCATTATAGTGTATAATATACTGTTCTGGAAACAACAACATTTACAGAGTTATAAGGTTTTTTATATATTTATAGTGTTTTCTGTCTCAAATAACCCCAACCCCCAACCAGAGAGAGAGAATTACCTAGCATTATTTCCAGAGGAACGGTGCAGTTGCCACATTGGATCCTCCCTGTATTACATCTAGCCCAGCATTTGGGTCTTCACGTAACTTAAAAAAACCAAGTAGGTTAGATTGTTTTCCAAGAATTGTCTGGGTGGTCACCCATAATTTGCTGGCACCTGATGTAATGTTAATTGTAATAAACTATGTAGCCACAATAGTATTAAGAGGCTCTCCTCCCAAAGTTGAACTGACACAGGTTTAAACAAGGTTAACCTACAGAATTAAGAGAGTACAATGCAGAGTGAGGAATAAAACCAAAATTCTTTAGGAAGTCCTTGGAAACTAAGAATATGTAAGGTAAGATAAACAAAATATGGTATAAATAGGTTTACCAGAGGATTGTTTGGTATTGATTTTTGCCTTTAATAGGCTTGGTTAACCTAACAGCAGGTTCTTCAGGTGAAACTAGCTACTGTTTTGGTCTAGTGTGAGCAAGACCCAAAATCAAAGCCCATTTTTTTCCTATTCTGTGCTTTAATATCATTAACAAAATTAATTTCATACCTATACTAGAATGTCATATCAGAGCAATAAATGGGTGTTCTGTTTCCACAGCCAGTATTTTTTAGTGAAGTGTTTATTTTCATGGAAGCAATTTACTGTGGCTGGCTGGTCTAAGGAAAGGAAAATGTGGAGAAGGTTGGGAGGAGGCTGGGACAAGACATTCCATTCACAGCTCTCTGTAAATTAGGAGTTAAACTCAGGCCAAAAGCCTAGATCTGAATTTTAGGAGCTCTTTAAATTCCAGAGCTTTGAAGAATATCTACAAATTCCTACATAAACCATCCTAAACTCTCCTTAGGGTGTTACAGAACTTGATTTGAATTTTTGCAGCTTAAGACTGCCTCTGTTATAAACACTTTGAGAGTCGCCTTTAACTGGCACTGAAGTGTCTTCCTCAAAACTGCGGTTGGCCTATACGCATCTTACCCCTCTCCCTACTGGTCTTGCAGAAACCTTCTGCACTTTTTAAGCCAGGTATCCTGCTGCTCACTATCCATTAAAAACAGTACATGAATTTTGCCACCTACCGCAGAATCAAGGAGATGAGTTTCTGTCCTTATTTTAAATGGGTGCAAGTGGCTTTTGAAAGCCACGACAGTTGTGTACAGCCCAAGGCAGGAGCGCAGCCCCGGCTCTGCTGTCGGTATTTGTAGAATGACACATGTGAGGGGAGCAGCGGGGGAGGCTGAATGAGGAGCATTACAGTGGCTGCGACTCGTAGTTTTGGAAAATTCCAGACGGAGGAAGAACTGAAAGGGTTTGGCCTATTTAGCTTACCAAGAAATGTGGTGGGCATTTTTTTTTTTTTTTTTTTTGGGGGGGGGGTATGGATCTTGAGAAGTAATTTGACTTATGAAAGGAAACACTGATTATTAAGAGTACTGTAACTAAGAATTGTCAAAAACCAACCAATGGTTTGAACTGAAGACAGACAGATTGTACACTAACAATAGTACGCACATGGTGAGACTGCTGGGACAGTCTACCAACAGTCTAGTTTTACTCCATCTGGACACTTCTCTAGAAGATATACCTTTGCCAGACACCAGAAAATTTTTCACCAAACCAAGTATTTTTGCCCTACAGAAAGAGTGAAATATTACAGCTCATGATAAATGAGGATTAAGACAAATGCTTTCTCTGCATTAAAAAATTGTCATATGTGAGTAAATACATGAAAACCCAAAGCCCTTTTTTTTATTGTTGATGGCATAGGATGATCAGCTAACAGACATGACTGTACTGCATCCAATTAAAATATTCAGAATAACTGTACATCACAGTCAGGAATTGGTGTACATTGCCTTTCAATACGGTGATGTGAGCTGAAAGGAAAAGCCATAGGAAGCAGAATATCAACAAATGTTTTCTCCTCTTTCATGTCATACCTCCCCTAATACCCATTTCCAGCAAGAATTAGAGGAAATACCTTCTGCCCCATTCACTCTATTTAGACTTTTGCATAAAAGTTATTCTGAGGTCTGTGAGGTCCCTTACAGGAAAAAAGAAAAAAGAAAAAGAAAAGTAAAGGCTTGTGCATATAGTAGGAGGGATGTTACTTACAAGTTCAGATCTTTAAAATGCTTTTAAAAACTTGTAAGATGCTACACCCATCTAAACATTAAAGTGCAGTTATTGTGGCAGTGCTGGAGCATGCGGTCACGAAATGCTAGGGGATGCCATGTGCGCTGGTAAAGGGACGACAAGATTTGTGCTACCCCAAGGATACGGACCCTCCAGCGAGTGCTCCGCTAATCCATGCGGGTGAGACCGTACTAAGCGTGCCAGAAATGCAGCTGAGCTGTGAGGTGCCTGGGGCTGCTGAGCCGAGCAAATACATCAGCAGGTGAAGTACTGCCAGCCTCTCAACAGTGGGCGCACCACTTTGGGACGTCCCGGGTGCAGTTTCTGTAGCTTTCTGTGATGTTTGATCTGCAATAAAAAGAAAGAGGAACCAGGATGCAGTGGAGCCTCTCTGTAGCAGTGATGTTTATAAATGTTTAGAATAAAGCCTACATTGTTAAAAAAAAATAGAAAATGTTCCAGAATCAAGATAAAAGCAACAATGTCCCTTTGTATTTGCTTGGACTTCATTTTGGCTGGAAAGCAGAAAAGTAGACTTATCATAATGATTAAGACACTAGCCCTCAACTCACAAAACACTCTGAGATATGTAATTCCCTGCTTCTGTATGTTTCTCTCACTATTTCAGCAGCACAAATGGGCACAGAAGTGGATGATAATGTACTAACAGAGCGACATTAAGGAAAACTAGATTTTTGTAGAGTGGGAAAAGCAAGTATGGGAAGTGGCTGTGAGCGTGCTTGCAGTGACCAGCCATTTCGCACTCATGGCTGGGGTGGTTTCTGCAGCATCTCAAGCTTTCAGAGTGGAGCAAAACTGCGTGCCCAGAAACATCCAGCGTTTCTGTGTCCGCATTTCGTCATTAGCATCCGCATGAATGAGGCTCATGGAATGGCATGTACACTGGGCATTTATGCCCTGAACCGCACATCCTGAGGTTGCCACGTACTAACACTTGCGCTGCCAAGCCTTCAGAGTGCCTGGAAGAGCTGTCCTCAACACCTGTGTTTTGGCTATGGCGAAATGGCACCGAGACACGCGGGAGGCAGCAAGCGAGAGCGTATGACTGCAGTCCTGCAGTCAGCCACTAACAGCTCATTAACAGCACCACCATGGATATAAGGCACATTAAGGAAATTAATGCTTTGCATATAACATCCCCAAGAGTAAGTGACTGCTAACCGTAAGGAACTGCAAGGCAGCAGGAAATTCAGACTCACTTCTATTTCTGAACAGTTGTCCCACTCAGGGATAGAGCTTCATTTCACTCTGAACAGCAGCGAGGCCAATGGTATTGTCCTGCTTTCTAGCACATCTCATCAGCTCTATAATTACGCCGGCAGCCAGCTATCCTCATGAGCAGGTCTAGATAAATGGCGATGTTAAGAGGACATTGACACTCCTATTCGAAGTCTTTTCCTACTTAAATCTGCCAGGAGAGGGGAGGATGAGGCAGAGAAAGAAGTCAGCATTACACCCACCAAACACAACATGACACTTGAAGCACTTCATCTGACCTAATATGTAGATACACAAAGGACTCATATTGGACCCAAATTTTGTGCTTCTTCTCTACTGAAAACAAGTTTTGATTTGAATGCTATTCCAGATATGAAAATTAATTTCATTGGACAAGCTCTAATATCTTATTATTTTATGAAAATAGTTAATTTTATATATTGCTCTACAAGGCAGCAAAAACTCTTTCAGGTCCCAAGGCAAACACAGTATTTGCTCCTATTCTGATGTCTCTTCCCTCTCCCTCCCCTTCCATATGCCACCTCTCCCTTTTCCTTTCTCTGGCTTCTTTGCTCCTTACACTTACCAGCTGCTGGAAGTTAAGGAGATAAGGGAAGGTCTCCGGCCCCTTACTCTTGTCTGGCTGCTGCCAACCCGCCCCAGCTGCCCCCCTGCCGTGCTGGCATGTCTGGTGTTTTGCGAGGGGAGGTGTTGCTCTAAAAGGGTCTCGCTGTACTGCTACATTAAAATTCATTATCCAGATTCCCAGTGGCGGTAATCTCACAGCTGTGTCTCAACTATCCTTACAAGCAAAGCCTGAACGCATCAAAGTCCAAGAGCCCTCTCGCAATGCCTGGGTAAAAAGCACAGAACTAACATGTTTCCATAGCATATGTGTTAACATCTACGCGGGCAGAGAAATTCATTCCTCAGCTTCTCCTGCTGTGGACTTTTCCAGTAGGGAACAGCAGCCTTGAAAATTGACTCAGTGCTTGTGTTTGGAGTCGAACATCATTGAGAAGTACAACTTCACGTTATTATTGCTACAGTAAATCCAAGAACCCTTGCCTTTCCTCTGGGTTAGTAGCGCCCAATCAATATTCCCCAGGTACAGATCTCAGCGATGGGCTTAGTTACAACATTTTTTATTATTTCTTCCTTTTAACCTTTCTGAGGGATGGAAATTGCATCAGTGCAACAACCTGGATCAGTATGCCTTGAATCGAATCTTTCTGCTCTGTATTCTCATTTGATGTGCAAAGTTTTATTTGACTGTTTGGAATTTATGTCCATATTTCTAGACAGCTCTGGTGACCTCAGCTACAGGTTCAACCTATTTTTGGAGTAATAGTAAAGAATGAGAGAAGAGCTGTGGCAGCTAAAAGATGTGTTGTGTCCCAGAACAAACAAAATATTCAGGGCCTGCACCCTCTGTTACCAGAGAGGCCGTTTCCTGCCCTCCATGTACTGATTAGATGGTGGCACGGAAAAGCTCTGAACTGAAGGGTGTTCCCCAGGTCTCTGGGTCTTCTGTGCTGAAGGCAATGCCCCCTTAAATGATGCAGCTCTTAGACATTTCCAAAAATTTCCATAAAGAATGCAGGCATATTTATTTTAAAGTATGGTGAAGGATGATGTATCATGAACCACAGTTATATCACCAAGGAAACAAATATATTCATCGGTTCCTAGACAGTCAGCAAGGGCTATACAAATGTCATGCAGGGCAGAATTACTCTGGTTCAAATACAGATGTATCTGGCGTGGACATATGCATGAGAGCAAAGAAATATTGCACACCATTTCAGGAAATCATGTATTAACAGAAAAAAAAAGCAAAAAAAAGCTGTAAAGTAATTGAAACTATGAAGGTAATGTAGGCAGGGAAAATTTAATTATCCAGTTTAGAACCTGAGCAGGGCACCTCTGATTAATAGGCCTCTTTGGCAGAACCTCATGTGGGAAAGTTAATCAGTGTTAGGGGCCAGGATCTGGTTGCTGTGTCACCCGCTGGCAGCCCAAAGCACCCAAGCCCAATAGTGGGGATAAGGTGCAGCACTGGTTTGGGCTGTGGAGGGGGAGGGAATGGCAGCACTGGTTACTTACCCATAAACACCACTTCTTACAAATGCGATGAGTTTCTCTTACCAGCGTTGTGACTGCTTCTAGACCAAGAGACAAAAGTTACTTCTGAAGGACAGAAGCAAGTATAATAGCCAGGGATGTGCTATCAAGCTACTAACAAGGTTAAAGCCTGAGTTAGCCTGGAAATCATGAGGAGTTTGTAACGCAAGGAGATGTGACAGCAGGTATCATTTAATGTTATTTTCATGTGGTTTTGGCTCCTTATGCTGTCTGTGCCCATCATTGCCAACACAGCTACATTTGTTGTCAAAAAAATGAAACGGTATCTCTTTGTATCTCGGCTGTATTTTCATTATACTGTTGTGTCAGCTCCCGAGATTTGGATATTTGTTGCTTCTTAATTAGAAGCATAAGAAATCTTTAAAACACACCTCGGACAAACAATCTTGAAATAATTCTCCCCAAATGTAACTTCCCCTAATGAAACTGATAAACTTAATTTTCTACTTCTTCAACTTTCTGCTAAGCGCAGAAACCTACTTCCTACTCCAGTGCTAACAGCGTACAGTGAATTTCTCACTTTTGAAGGGAGGGAGAACAGCTGGATTTGTCCCCTCCTCCAAATTAGCAGGTGAAAAATGGCAGTTCAAATGAAACGGAAACCTCTTGGCTCTTTCTAATTAGGACGGCTCTGCTGAGATGCTGTGCTCTTTTCCAAGGCTCTGAGTACTCCCTCGCAGGACAAACCCTGCTTTCCCTTTAGGGCATGAGCACTCGCATCAGGGCCAGGGCCCCGTAGTAGCTGCTACAGTTCCTATAGCTGAGGATCTTGAAAAAGGGGCTGCTTTGAAAGAAAAAGCAGTCTCCCCATGGCCGGACCTGAAATAGTAGTACTATATCCTCCTAGTAGAGTAGCACAATATTGTGCAGCAAAGACACCTAAAAATAAAAAAACCATGAAGCCCAAAACACTCACACAAAACCTCAGTTCATTTTCCGTGAAGGACATGGGAACGTTGCTAGTGATATAACGACAGCAAATTGCTAAAAAAAAATGAGGATAAATTGAGACTCTGGTAAGGACGGCTAGGGCAGGATGAAAGACAAGGGATACAGCAGGATGAAGAGAATGCTATGGGATCCCAGGCTACAGCTAATGTTTGTTTTAAAACATTCCCGATCCTGGAGAATATACAGTAATATGATAGCCACAAGCACCTCTCAGTGGAAGCCATTGCCTAGAGCTTAAATTTTGACTTTTGTCTGCCTGGATTTCATCTCAGAGGAAGTACAGGCAGGCTTTGCTGGGAAAACATAGGCCATCAGCCCTCTGGCTCAGATATTTGCAGAAAGACATACTGAAGCAGAAGGAGGCAGCTGTTTGGGCTGGCAAGTAGAAGAAAAAAAAATGGAATAAAAAAGGCTTCATGACTGTGGAGCCAAATATCTCCAGCCCTGAAGGGGTGAGAGCTCACCCCCTATCCATCAGTGAGAGGCAGCAGCTTTGGCACCACCCGCGGGGAGGCTGGGGGAACCCTTGGTCTCTGGAGACAACCTGCCTTCCCAAGGAGACCTGCTCTCCTAGGTGATACCTGCCAGGGAAATGGCACCCATCTGGCATGTGCATACAGGACAGTCTTGTGTGGTAAGCACAAACTTCTCCGACTTTTTCCCCAGAATAAGTTCAATGTACGTTTTACATACAGATTTTCTCTCAGTTCGTGGGGTCAGCATGCCAGATGCTAGCTGCCAGCATAAAATTGTCACTGTGACTGGGCTGCTGACTTTGCAAATATATATTGTACACAGACCACTTTTTTTCACTTCTATGCAAGACATTTTATCTTACTTGCCCTGCACAATTGATTGTGAATAGAAAGATTAACGAAGAAATAAAAGTATAGGCCTTTCAAATCCTTTAATTAAAACATAAATGGCATGTGTTCCACCAGGCTTGGAGTTTAAGTTAGTAGTCTTTTATTCAATATAACCAGTAATATCAGTATCAGGAGAAATAATATTTTTTTTGCCCCTCACTATGTTATAGTTCATATACATCTACAATCCTAAGGTAAATTATAGCTGGAGGAAATAGAGTGAGGAATGCCCTCTCAGTCTCTTTGACATTATAAAACACATTCAGAGGGGAGTCTAGCGCACACACAAAAAAAACCCTACACAGAAAAAAAAAAAATCCCAATCAAAAATCACCCACATAATTTAAAAAAAAAATTGGTTATTAGAAAAAAATCTGTCAGCAAGATAGTGTAAGCGAAGGAAATATTTAATTAATTGCTTAGTCTGGTATGAAGGCTTGGTATTTAAAAAAAAAAGTTAATCTGAAATTAGTTATATGAGCTTTTCACAGACTTAGGCAAATTATTTGTGGCATTCATTTATGAACATAATCTAATAAGCTAGCAACATATTAGGAAAAGAAAAATGCAAACATTCCTGAATGTTTTTTTCTTGTCACTTTAAGCTACCTATACTTTTCCATAAAGTATATTAAAAAACAAAATCACAAGTTGGATTGCCTAAGGGAATGGACTGTGAAAATAGATTGCAAAAACTCAGGTAGGTTGTAACTTTTTGCATATATGCCCAACATATGCTGATGTTAAAAATTAGAGTGTACTGGTAACTCTGCAGTTAAATAGAGCTAAGCACTGGAAACCCAGGTTAAAACTGAAAAAATTCTTCAAATCTGATTTAAAAAAAATAATCTAAATTTGCTGTTCTTGGGAATGTACCATTCAGTCATCCAACTCCACTCCTTTTACCTGCAATAAACCATAATTCTTTAATTAATGTGTAGTTCTGTTTGCTGTTTTAGATTAAGAGATTTTAGGCAAACTTTAGGCAACCTTTATTTCATCCTCCTCCCCAGCCCTGTGATATTGCTGCCTGTCTGCACTGCGACACCACCTAAACCTCAGCTCTCGCACAAACTGCATTCTTTTTGGGTAGAACTAGCCCGGGAGATGCTTGCCAGAAGCGCACATAACGCCCCCCAACTGCAAACAGGTGTTCAGCACATGCAAGGCAGCCTGAATTAATAAAACCAGAAAAAGTCTGAGATGTGCCATCCTCGCTACCATTTCACTATACAAGTGCATTTCCTCCAAGTCCGTTCTCCTAGACAACTTAGCCATTGCACCCATTTCGGGAATATTCGCCACGTGCTGTGAGACTCAGTTACTGTGGAAGGCAAAATTCCTGTTGAATTATTGCTGCAAACCCATTCAAACTTGCCAGCTAACCAGTGCCAGCGTTGTGACTGCTTCTAGACCAAGAGACAAAAGTTACTTCTGAAGGACAGAAGCAAGTATAATAGCCAGGGATGTGCTAAGTTGTATCTACATGTATTTGGAGGATTGCAGAATAGGGAGTTAGTATCAGTGCTACCTTTGAACCAGTCAACCTCGATGGCCACGCCAGCATGGATGTACCATCATGAATTTCAACGCAAACTGTCTCCAGCAGCCGGAGCTCCTGGGTATGCAGTCTAGCCACACGGACCCCTCTGCTACTGCCATTTCACTTTCTTTGCTTTTTCAATTAGTAAAAGCTAACACGTTGCAATCCTACCTTTGAAACGCTACATTGGTACCCCAGATCTGAGAGGAAAGCAGAGACAGTTTGGGAGAAGAAAAAAAAAGGCCCAAGGACAGTAATGCCAGTTAAGAGAGGGATAAGGGGAATGATACAGAGGCAGCTTTCTCCATGTTTTAATCTTTGTAATAACAATGCATCAGTTAAGCAAATTTGCATACAAAGAATGCAAATTTGGTTTCACTTGCAAAATCACCTTAATTTTACCTTTTAATTGACAGCCCGTGGAACAGCCTGGGGACCAATACTAACTTTGCTTGCTGATCATCTTTTATACTTACAAAGAGCAGAAAGAACCAGCAGCTGTTGCAATGCAGCTTCACCAAATGCATGTGAACATTTGCTTTGGCCAGTGTATCTGCAAGTGTGAAAGGATTCCCTGCGCCATATACTCTAATAAAGAAACACTGGGGTTTACATCAGTGGGCTGGAAAATATTTGCTGTGAAAGCAGTGTCCCCTTTTTCCCCTGCCTTGCAACTGAAGTGTTACCTCTTTACACATCCATTCAGGACACAGCTGTAAAGAACATTTTCCTAGTCTCTCTGGCAGAGATTTCCTCTTCACCTTGAATGAAAGTTTAGGGGTGGGTAGCATATATTGCTGTTCCACTCATGGGTGTAATCCAAGGGTACAGCCCAAAAAACGTTCCCATATAAAAGTCAGCTGCTGTTTGAAAAAGCAAAATAAAATGTTGAAGACTAAACTAGCAGGAAAGTATTTAATGCCATCATACAGCCTCAGGAGCAGATATGCTGCCTGCCCCATGTCTCCTGCTCTGTGGAGCCTCCTCCTGGCTGCCCTCTGAGCTGAGCACAGCAGGAATTCAAGCTTTGGTCCTAGGAATTACCCCTTTGGTAGATACCTAAGATACCCCTCCAAGCAAGAATATGCAGTTCCACACGTTTTAAAAACTTTCCCATGACTACAGCATTTGAGCGCCATCGCTGAGGCACCAAGTCACCTCCCTTTGCACAGCCCTGCTACCATAGGCAGCCTCAGAGCCCAAGGAGAAAAGGGTTCAGAAAGGTCATTGCAGGGAATGACCTTTCAGCTGGAGCTGGAGCTGAAATCGCACCTGCAATGACAGTAATGGACGTACCTGTTTCAACTGGCAAGGAATTCCAATTGTAGTTTTTTTTTATAGTTTCAATATATTTCAGTATCTTGCTTCTTGAAGAAAACCGTCTCTCCACCAACCTGCAGTTTCTCCTCTGCCCTGGCCTTTGGTAGCAGAAAAAGACGTCATGCCGAGCCACTTCCCTGGGGTGAGATCTCTTGCATAATTAGAGCTGACACCATTGTGAATTTAAAGAACAAATATAAATATAACAATCACAGAGGGACCTGAATTTTTAATGGGCAATAAATATAGCAAAAATACTAATGGCAGACGAGGTAAATTCCATGCTAATCAGTGGGAAGACACCGGCATCCTTTGAAGCCACTGGGAGCTTTGCACACCTTAACTTCTCCCTGAGAAGTTATGAATTCTTTACTTCTGAAACTTCTTATTCATATCACTTAATAAAAATGTTTCATTCCAAAAGCAATTGTAGTTGGTACCGTATTGAACTGTAATTAAAGATTTATGATCCTATTAAAAGGTAATATTGTAGTTAATCCTTAATAATAACACACTTCATAGAAGTTCAGTGTTACACACATAGCTGAGAGAAGTTGATGTGTTCTGCAAAATACTTACTGTATTTTCCAAGTGTCAGAAAAGAGAGCACTGCTACAGCTCTCCTTCAAATAATAATCTATAAAGCTGTGGAAGTAACCTACCAAACTCTAGATGTTGCCTATCTTTTATGACCTATACATCTATACCAATGTCTAAAGCACACATTTTTCCATCTTGATTTTATGGGATTAGCATGCAGATAATCCCATTTATTTCATACAGCTCCATTTGGATGATAGTGGCAGAATCAGGGCTGGATTCAGCCTGGAGCATGGTATCAGTATTACCTATGTAGATTATCCCGTGGTGAATCGTTTATTTGTGGAATGAGTTATTATTCAAAATAAGCATGAGATAATTGCCATTCTAATACAATAGATGAACAAGGAAAAAAGTATTATCCTGCAAAAATAATATAGTGTAACTTTGATAAGTTTAAATGAGAGAATTAAATCTATCAAAAAACCTTAACATTGGGCAACAATATGGGCTTCATTGCTTTTCTGTTATCATATTTCACACAGAGCTGAAATTGTGAGAAATTCACTGATTCAAGACATGATACGTGTGACTGAAATTTTTTAATTATCTTTTTACACAAATTTTTAAGGAAAAAGCAAAATAGCTATATGGATCACATAAGACTCCAAAGCACCTCTTTTACTTTTCATTCATGCAAAGCTTCTTGTTACCTTCAGTTGTCATTATGTTGGTTCAAATCAGCTTTAAAAGCTTGTCTTGAAATTCAGCCAAAATCCCTGCAACCCAGGTAGGAGCCAAAGATGTTCCACATGAGTAGTTTATACAAGTATTGCAAATGAGTTGTGACTGTTAACAGGTTATGCAAAGCCGTTCTGACCACTGTTCTACCAACAACAAGCATTGCCCTGTTATGTCCTTAGGATACGTAAAGGGAAGTAGCTGTTGCATTTTGTTCAACTCCAGAAAAAGTGGTAATGAAAAACAATACTAAATTGTCATTACTGGCAACAAAAAATGTTGAATTTACTGATAGGTAACATCTTTGTTAACTTCCACTGTGCTTTAAGACACCTCATACACATCAAATAATTTATAAACCACTTCTCTCCCCTTGCATTTTTGCTGTAAAGGCAGTGTTCAGTGTGCACTACCTCCTGTTGCTGGTTTTAGGGAGATGGCGAGGGTTTCTGCTGTGTCACCGACTGTAGCCAAAGCAACCATACAAGTGTGATGAGCCTTTGCACTGGTTTTCTCCCTGCTCCTCGTGGAGCTGAAAGGCCAAAGCCATCCCCTGCAACCCTCCCTTGAGGATGTCCTGCTCCCTGTTTTAGGATGAGACAATGGAAGAAGCGCTACTGCAGTCGCTCCACCATTGGCACTCCCCTGCTCTGGGAAGGGATGCTAGAAGGGATACGAGAAGACTTTTCCAGGAATACTCACAGGGGCTTGTTTTATGGGATTTGGATTGTGCCCTCGGTTTCCATTGTATTTTATCCGCATGTGCACAGACACAGCAAAATGTGCTGCATGGTTCGTTTCCCCTTGAGACTTGGTCTGCAGCAACAAATAAAGCCATTTTGCCCCACGGGAAGAGAGAGGAGTGATTACTCTGTGCTTCATCTCGCGCAGTAGGACACGGGTCCGAGTGCCAGTTAAAAACAAATGGGCGCTGCAGCTGGCTGACCTTAAGTGCAACAAATAAGGTGTCTGCCTAGGAATTCAAATGGGGTTTTTTTTTCCAGCTTACACTCATTATTTGCTATCCCTTCAGAGCAAACGTGAAGCTAAAATTGTATCTTAACACCTGTTCAAAGGAAGCTACTTGAGCAGTGAGGAATGCTGCTGACAATCTCAGCGTGGTATTGCCTTTACCCTATGGAATACGATTTTGAAAGGGATGAAATACTACTTTGAAGCAAGAAGAGCCGCAGGAAGTCACTGTTTTGTTGTATCTGACCAAGGTGTTCCTGTAACAATGGATCTCCCCCCATTTCCCTGTGAAGGCAAGCAGAGACTCATGAAATGGATGGCACCCACAATAAAAGTAGGATTTGTGTAGAGAAGCCAATGTCTAATTCCATGTTGCAATGAGTATGTTATAAGGAAGAATTTGCAAATATTTTTGTCTCTCTGGTTTTCTCAGCAGCTGGATTTGTTTCCTTATCTGCAGTAATCTTTCAGCCATTTTAGGTTTTCTTCCCCCTTAGCTGTGGAAAGCAGTCTGTTTCTTCAGAGCTGTTAGAGCATTACTCTGATGATACTCCCAAGCACAATTCGGATAGGCAAACCAGTCCTAATTAGCATTTTAACTTAAGATAATTGGTTCAGAGCGAAGACCTGGCATGATATTTGTCTGGGATTATTAGGCTTTCCAAAGCTTCTTAAAAATAGCCCTCCCCAGAAATTGATTTACCAGTTGGGTCAAAATTGTCTCAGGTGGATACTCGAATGGATGAAACAGCATCTAAAATACGACATTTCACTTATGACACTGTACATAGGATTGGTATTTATACCTTAATCTCCAGTGAATGAGGACCTTTTCATAAAGCTATTTAAGATCCAATGTGGTGATTGACTCAATCTAGAACCATGTCTTAAATGATGGCCTGGAACATGTCTTTAAGGGGAGATACAAGAAACACTATTTCAAGCATTTTTTTTCATTTTGGGAAATTCTTCAGTCTTCATTTCCATAGTGCAAAAATGCCCACCTAACTCACTTGTGAAGTGTTGAAAAGCTTAATCCGCGGAGGCTGGTTTGTGCTCTCAACTTCAATCATAGCTTCTGACAAAGACTTGTACAAGGTAATTGTATGTTATGTAAAAGAATAATTTCTTTTGCTAGCTTTAAATTAATTGTTTTCAATTTAATTACATATGCTTATCTAGTATTATTATACAACAGAAGTAAAATGGCATTTACTGTCAGTAATCCCTTTGTTCTTTTTTTATTCTTTTGACTGGTGGCTTAATCATATGCCTTTTATTCTTTTTTAATGGAAAATAAATATCAACATTTTATATATAAGTCTAATTGTTCCTGTAATCTAAGACCCCCATATCCATTCTAAAGGGACACGACCAGAATTGCAATCTGTATCACAAGATCTACTGTACCATTAGAATATGTATAGATATATAGAGATATACCTATCTCATATATTGGATATTATATTATCTAATCACCTGGTTTTGTGGGAATTTGTGGAAATCCTACTCCATCTTCTCTTCTATGTTATTTTCAAATGTTGCCAACCCAATATTTGCCCCACACCCCATAAATATTATGGTAATGCTGGGTGTCACTTTCCAAAAGGAAAATATTTGCAATGATGAAATGTTGAAAAGTGATTCCTGTTTAGATAACATTTTATAACCAATTTTTCATGTTAAAATCTCTTTAAGCTTGAGATGAAACTAATGTCTCAAAACTCCAGACTTTTAAAAATCATGTCTCTGCAATGAAGTAACCATCAGGTCACTCCCTTGCTACTAAAAAGCAAAATATTTTCTATTCATACATCTATTTTAGCTGCAGAAGCATTTTTGTTTCAGTGTATCTGTAGCAAGCAAGTGAGAAAGGAAAAAAAATAATCCACAGTTGAAATACTGGTTTTCTAAACTAACAAAGTAAAGTGGCTTTATAAACCACCTGGAACTACTGAACAAGTAATGTTGGAAATGCTGTCTCAGAATGTATCAGGTCCTTCCAAAGGTCCATGCTCCTTAATAAGTCAGAGCTTACCTACTTTAATAGAAATCTCAGTTTTGTGCATTCTGGTTGAGGGTAGAAAATGTCTGGCTCCATTGTCTCATTAGCAGGTAGTTCAGAGATTCAGGTAAAAGAACCAGCCAAAAGTTTAAATGTTTACGCCAGAAACTGGAGTAATTTTTCTGAAAAAGACTATTTAAGGAGTTTCAGTTTCTGCTTTTTCTTCCTTTTTCTTCTTTTTTCTCTCAGTTCAGACAGCACCTTAAACACTTTGAGGTAAAATAAAAAGAGGAAAGAAATCAGCCATTTCAACAGAGATTGAACTGTACACAGTTCTGAAGGCTATACTTGAATGAAATTGCTTATATCTATAATTGTATTAGCAATAATATTAGCAAAATAATAATATAAAAATGAAGCAAACTACATTACATCTGTGGCCCATTTAATTATAGGATTATCAATAGCATCGGTAGCTTGTGGTCCTAGGTCTCTCCTGATACTGGATGTTACTTAATGTGTGTTTCAGGACTGTTAATGGACTGGGATTATGCACAAGCATATTAGAGAAAGCCGATGTCTGCCCTAAAGAAATAACAGGGTACAGATAGGTAGAGGGACGAGAGGTAGCTACAGGCAAGAGAAGAAAAGGTAACAACAAGGCAGGATTCGGCAGCGCAAGGGACAGTAGTCAACAGCCTGCAGCTTTCCAATGAACACAAGCTGGTAAGAGTTTACTCTCCATGTTTGTTTGGGAAAAGGGGGGAAATCCTTGTTTAATTCCAGCTGTGTTAACAGCTGGCCTACTGGCACCAATATTTTAGCTCTGCCATTTTCTGAAAGCACCTGTATACCAGTATGCTGCATTATAAAACAAATAGTAACAATTTCCACAAAATACAGACTTAGGCCCTTCATTTCCTAACTTACTTGAGTAGTTCTGTGCACATAAACAGTTATAGACACTCCGCTGTTACTCAGCTGAATAAAAATTTGTATACATATATACACACACACCCGCATATGTATCTGCAGCTGAGCATCTTGGCTTGGATTTGAACCAATTACCCCAAAAGAAAATGATCAATCCTCTATTCCACCAATTACAGTCTTTTAGTTCACCAACTTTCCTTCTCCAATGCTTATAAATTCTGACCTCTTGTCCTCTAGCACTTTGTGAATTGTTGTAGATAAAATAAAATATAGATAAATTTTACATAGGCAGGCTTCATTTGAATAAAACTCAGTGAAGTCTTTTAAATCTTTCTGAAACAGGTGGTTAATTTATTAATGCACAGCGCTAGGAACCTACGTCCAGCTCTAAAAGGCATGTTTGTCTGGGTAAGTAGGTAATAGGAAAAATACTTATCTTCTAAGTGTTACCTGCCATTTTTTTAAAGACAACTCTGAGTGGCAGATGGCAGAATCATGTTAATTTTTGAACACAAGCTTTTTCCCTGCATGGTCACCATACAACATTGCATTCTCAAGTTATGAGTACAAAGTTTCCATTTGGATCAAGCATTTTTTAATTACAGGGAAAAATATTGAAATGTATTAGTCCAAGAATGTGGAGGGGGCTCTATTTGTTTTTAATTTGCAAAGCAGAGTGAGTTCTAAGGCAAACCTGATTTAGTACACTGCACACATTAACAAACTTCACAGACTTGGTCAGAGGTATCAACCTCACCTGAAGGGTGAAGATTCTCAGTCCCTCAGGCAGCTTAAAAGAATCTTATTATCGATCATTTTTAGGAAGAAGAAGACAAGAATAAATCTGCATCAACTTCTCTCTAAAATGAATAATCACTTTACAACCTGTCCTGAAAGGAGAGATTTTGAAGTTGATTCAGAATGACATGTTTCATGTTCAATGTCCCTCCTCCTATCGATAAGGTGACAATATCCTTGACTGCACACGTACATCACAGCTTGAGGGTATTCTGAGTAGCCATGGTCTAAAATCCAAAACAGGACCAGGAAGGAAAGTCAGTGTGAAATGTTTCTTTTGTCATTGAGCCGGGGAGGACATTTACTCTCTTCTTGCCTAATAGGCAACTCAATGATCGGAGGCTAGGAAATGCCCCAAACCCCACCCCAAAAATCACGAGACACAGCAGTGACCCTCCCGTTGTTCAAGTCGTGAAGGTATCCTCAGTAAATAGAGGCTCGTCTTCAGTTAGTACTTCTAATAACACTACTGGAATGCCAAAGGCCTACGATAAAAGGGATTTCAAACACTCAGCTCCACATGTGGCAGAGATTCCTGATTTTCAGACAATGCCAGGCAGAGATTGCCTGTGACCTGAACACCTGGTGCTCATACCCTGGCATAGAGGCCTCGGAACAACTCCGGAAAGGGAGACCCATCTCCAAAGCCGAAATACATTTGTTGTGTCTAAGCAGCTGATTTTTTTCTCTCACAGATGCTCATTCCTGCAAGAACACCCTTCCTGGATATACAAAATGTGGAGGGCAGCCCTTTATCTCTTTTGACATTTCCACACAGCTGCACAAATTATATTCTACCTCCACAGGATAAGAGTGGCAGGACAATCGGTGGGCTGTCAGCCCGGGCCAGATATTCGTTGAGACAGATGCATTGCCATATTGTCCCTCGGAAAGTTAAGAACCACTGCAGCTCTTTTGTTTCCAAATTCCAGGATAAATGAAAAGATGGTTATTAATATTTAATTAAAAGTAACTGGGCATCCAAAAGAAATAAAGCAGAATGAGACAGGATGCAAGGTAGAATTAATAAAGTATTGGAAATAAGAAGTAAAATGAATTGCCTATAAAAGGAAATAGAAGTTTGAAAATAAGGTCTAACTCTTGTTCAATAATGCTAATGAAAATCATTCTGGTTGATGAAAATGACCATCGTGTCAAGCAGTTATTTCTAGATATTTTTTTTTTTTCTCCAGTAACCCTCCTTCCCATTTTACCTCTAAGCTTTCAAACTTCCTGGCAAGATTGAGACATGCAGCTCAATTTCTGTCCAGCTTGCAAACTCCACGTAGGTGCCACCACGCTGCTGGGGTTACGGTGCTTCATTTGGAAGGCAGCGAGAGCTGATTCACTTTTGCAGTTTTACTTCAAAACAGTTAAGCTAGAGGTGAAGAAAGTCTTTAGGGGTTTGTTTTTAGCTGCAGACTAGACACGGTGCATAACACTGACTAATGTTAACAACTGTATTTTCAAGGCAAACAACACAGCTTTGTTGTAACACAGAAAGGTGGAAGAAGAGCGTTGGCCAGTTTTGGAGGGGAAGAGGAAAATTCAGCACTAACTCCTGCCATGCTGGGGAACAGCAGGGCCGGCACTGACCCTTGGGGGCTGTGAAGCACGCATGGCTGTGAGCCTGCCTCCCTGATATAATAATATCTCCAAATGACAAGTGAAGCATCCTAACTCATGTGCTAAGTGTGTGTCTTCCTCTAGCGCCTTTAAGCCCTAAATTCATTCCCCACAGACTACTTCAGTATTTTATGTAACAGCAAGCTATGCATAAAATAATAATGAATACAAAATGCCCTAAATATCTCAACACCCTCAAATTGTGTTTTCTAATAAATATATTATGAGTTTAAACCTTTCTGAATTTCTGTATATATAAAGCAATTCTCCACTTCAGTTTCATCAAACTTTATAATAGAATACAATTTTCAGGAAAAAAAAGAGAAAATTTGCCAACACTGAGGGCAATACACACATAATAGCAATAAAAACCACTTTGGTTTTTGGAGCTTGAAACTATTGGTCTGAACTGAGATACTCAGATTTACTTTTCCTTTAAGTATACCATGCTAGGAGACAAACTGTGCCTTACTACAGAGCTGTGGTGTTGGGCAATATTAAAGGGTACAGAAATGCAATTGCCAGGGAAAGGCAACTCCTTTCAGCATCCCCCATGCCACCTTGGGGTCCCCAGTACCCTCGAGGCTGTGCTCTCCTGCCAAAACTCAGTAGCCCCTGCATGGGCTTGGAGGCAGCCTCAGCTCCTGTGGTCCCCAGGAGATATGAGAGAGGTATTGAGAGGAGCCCTTGGTGGCAGCCCTGAGACGATGTATAAGTCTTTGAAGTGGGAGAGCGGGAAATCTGCGGAGCCTCAGCCTGGCAGAATCGTCTCTCGAAGTTTCCTCCCCTCTTCCTTCTCCCCACAGACGTGGGGCAGCGTGCCTGCTTGTTTATCCCTTTCCTAGGGCTTGCTGCAGATGTTCCTTCTTTCTGTTCCTTTCCCCCTCCCCATCACTCCAGAGGTCTCACATCTCTGGTAGTTTTTCTTTTGTACATATGACACTGGTGCCTAATTTCCAGTCTCAGATTTCAGAGGAGCACAGCACCAGCTTGTACGTTCAAAATAAACTACAGTGGCAGCCGGCCACTGTAATCACATGAATATTTTTACTAGCAGCACAGATTTGAAGAGGATACATTACAATTCAACTCTAGAATATGTTTACTCTTTTTGAACTTGAGAACTGGTAGGAGTTGAATATATGAAACTGTTAAAAGCCCATTTAAATAAAACACTGGCAAGGGGCCCAAGCCAAAGCCCAGGGATGTCAATGAGAGACATTTTCTTGGCTTCAGCGCACTGCATGGCTGGCTTTAGAGAAACAGAGGGTTTTTTCCAGTTATATGAAAGCAATTCTGGGACAGTCATTTGGTTTTCAATAAAATCAGTCTTGCATGTCTGGTAGCTTAGCTCATACAAAGCTCACACGAGTGCATGGCCACCCGCAGGTTGCTAGAGAAAACAAAGGCCACATGTCAGGCTAATAATGAGCAAAAGCAAAGTACATGTCACAATTCATTAAAGACCCAATACTTAGAAGGTGAAAATGTAAACAAAATTAATAGTAAAAAGATCATGTGTCAGAAAATAATTTCAGAGTATACTTTAAATATGACAACTGCAGAAGATGATCATATGGAAATGTTGGAGAAATAATATATTTTCAAACTTCTTTGCTGAATTTGGGCAGCAGCACATTAGGAGATGAATGTCAAAACAGGTCTGTCTTGAGCATTCCTCGGTTATTGCTGGTGACCTGTACTCTGCAAATTGATATGGGACATATTAGAAAGAAGCTGGGACTGCTATGGGTCCTCTCAGGCTGTTACACACTGCTTCATGCAAGGGCTGATGAATCTGGGTGGGTCACCCTGTTAGTATAGCTAGATTTCTGATCACTTTTCATAGTGACATTAAATTAGATCTCCTCAAAGATCATATTAATCTGGTAAAAAAAACCCACAAAACAACTGTTTTTTTGCAAACCTGGAGAATGAATCCTCATGTCCTGAAGGCTTCTGACTCCAGCTGCAGAAAACAGCCCTTTTTTGAGTGCAGGTTGTTAAAACTGTCACGAAGAGATCACCTGGTACAGATCAGTTGGGCTGATTGATTAATACAAGTCATGCTCATGTACTTTATAGCCTTGTGTGGGTAGTTTGATCTGCAGCATACACTCGTGTGGTCAGGAAGATGAAATTACTTAACTTCAGTGTGCAAGTTAAGTTATAGATTCCAGTCCATGCAGCTGTTGCAGTCAGCAGACTTCCCAGTAAGGGCTGCAGATGAAGATGTGGCCCTGGCTGCTACAGCACATGCACATGGGAGGGTCACAAATCATGATGATACTAACTGTTATCATCTGCCTTTACTCATGTGAAAGGAATAGAGCAAAAGTTATTGTGTTACTGGTGCTGTTTGCAATACAGCTTACATTGCATATACAGAAACAGCAGAAACGAAACCCCTGTGTTGGTTGTACTACACGCTGAGGACTTTTGCATTCTTCCTTGTTGCCCCCCGGTGAGAAGACTGCGATAAGAATGAAAAATAGTAACCTCAGCGCTTGGCCAAAAAGGCCGTGTTGCCTCAACGTCTCTTTCTCTGACGTGTACTCAATGTTTCAAACTTATCAGACATGAAGGTGAAAGCTTTTTCATTACAGCATCTTATGAGCTTTGCAGGCGGCATATCCCCTGCCCCATCATGCCTGACAAGTACTTGTAGCTACATTATTTCTGTTACTGGGATAAAAACATCCCAAAGGGTCATGATGGTGAAGTCTACAAACATTTGGACTGCCTAGTCATGAATTTACAATATTATTTCACCCACATGGTGTATTTCACTGTGAAGGCACTTCATATGTTTTAGGGACATATTTTCAAAGCATTTTTCTATGCATTTCATCCGCTGGTTTTGAGCAGCTTTGGCTACTTATGACTTTGAATATCATCTCTTTTCACATATGCACAAATACCCCTGTTGGGTTGGGCTATAACATCCTACACCTGCACCAAAATTAATTAAATGCTCTTCCCTCAGGGATGAGCAGAACCATGGTTTGAATGAAAACAAGACTGATATGTGGATGTAGAGAAAGTCATTCATGGAAGGTTTTTAAAGAGGATGGGTGTTGTTTCATTTTCAAATGACATTTCTGATGATATTGCCTGTACCGACATCCAAGACAACACTTCTCAGCTAGGGCTTCTCAGCCATGGTGGGCAGAACAGTGAGGGGCAGCAGCAAGTGAGACTCCCTGCTTTGGGCCGGGTGGCCCCTGTCTGCCCACAGGACCCACAGACAAGGGGGTGTTTGCCACAGAGGTCAAGCCTGCAGCCCCACTGCCAACACCTTGCCACCTACACCCCATGCATCCTCTGTCTGGGGAGGAATAACCCCCCACACAAGTAGAGGCTGGAAAATAGCTCTGCAGAAGAGGACTTGGAGTCCTGGTGCACACCAAGCCGACCACGAGCCAGCAGTGCATCCTCGCAGCAAAGAAGGACAACAGTCCCCTGACCTGCAGTAGGAAGAGCATTGCCAGCAGGTCTGAAAAGGTGATCCTACGCCCCTGCCCAGCTGCATGCTGGGTTCAGCCCTGGACTACTCAGCACAGGAGAGACATGGGCACACTGGAGTGAGTCAGGTCCACCAAGATGATAAAGGAGCATCTGCCATATGAAGAGAGGCTGAGAGAACTGGGTCTGTCCATCCTGGAGAACAGAAGGCTCAGGGGGATCTTATCAATGTGCATAAACACCTGAGGGGAGGTAATGAAGAAGAGGGAGCCAGGATGTCCTCAGTGGTGCTCAGTGACGCAATGGGTACAAAGCGAAATACAGGAAGTTCCATTTAAACACCAGACAAAACTTTTTTTTTTTTTTTTTTTTTTTCTGGGAGGTTAGTTAAACACTAGCACAGGTTGTCCAGAGAGGTTGTAGAGTCCCCATCCTTGTTCAAGGCAACCAGGTGCCCCTGCTTGAGCAGGGGGTTGGACAAGATGACCTCCAGAGGTCCCTTCCAACCTCAACCATTCTGTGATTCTGTAATATTGCATAGCCCTAGAAGTCTTTTTCTAAATCAAAAATTTTCCTCAAGCATCCATAAAGAGTCTTTAAATGCTTTCCAGATCATCATGCTTTTTTCCCCTAGATGGATGCAAGTCACCCATACAGCAAAAGAGAAAGAGGAAAGCTCTTCAGACCAGCAGAAGAGCTCCCATACCAAATCTGGATGCATATTAAGAGGCCAGGACAGAGATTCAGTGAAGCTAAAAATCATTCGTTGTCACAAAAATACTTGCATATGAACTGCCTGTGAACAAAGTTATTTTGTAAACTTGAAGGTGATCTTATCACCAAAGGAAGGATGTTCACTTTGCCAGCTGGTTAAGTGAAGCAAAACTCCCTACCTCTTTTGGAAATGGTGCCCACTGAGCTAATGAAGGGAATCAGAAAAGTCACTTGGTACCATACCAAGGGGCTAGGTTTCACAAGTCCAAGAGATGCTTTTGAGTCCTCTGTTTCTGTTACATATGCAAACGTGTAAAGAAATATATAACAAAGTTGTAGAGCCACATGATGATTTGATAATGTCTTTTTAATGGTTTGCCTTCTGTATGAGATCAAATCTTCATGAAGCTTAAGCAATCTATCATTTTCATGTAAATCAATCTGTCACAGAAATGTTAGCACTTCTCTATAAATTTGTACATTTTTTACCTCCTCATCCAACATATTCCTGCCCCAAGGCCAGTAAGAAGTGTGATAGGAAGAGCAAGAAATTACCTGTGCCTTAAAACTTCTATTTCCTGAGAAAGTTATTTGCTTTTTGTGTTAAATTTTATCAGAATGTTGTCATATTAAAGTTTTTTCAGTACTGATAGAGTGTAAAACCAGATCTCGGAACGAGAAATACAATCTTGAATCCAACGCTAAAGGGCTTTGCAAAATGGGTCCTCTTTTCCAGTCCAGGAAGGTGCAGACATATGGAACTTTATATGTGCGTCATTTTCACATGTGGTTATCATGTTTTAAGCTGCTTATATAAGCTTTTACAGTTCCTTCTGAGAGCTGAACACCGATGATTATTTCCTTGTCTTTCAAAAAGTAAAGTTCTTGAAACTCTCAGGTGCTCCTGGTTGGGTTGTTTTGTTTTGTTTTTAGAGCAAAGCAGCATTTGGAAAAAAATGTTGCAGATATGTAGCCAGTTATAACGACTTACTTGCAATGACCTGCATCACTCTTGGTTTTAATGCTCCTGAGTATTGCAACCACGCCAAGCTCACTATTCGAAAATTTTTGCGCCATGCTGCAAACTATGTGCACTACTTACATACACACTATTAACTTTCTCATCCCCAACATTTAGTCACCCCAGGGAAAAGAAAGTGGCAGCTGTGTTACACTGCACATAATGAAACTGCACATGCAGATTACAACAGAGCTTCCAGTTTCAATATAAAGGTATTTCAGTTTGTTTCTTTAGTGCCTCTTGATAAGCTACAAGAACAACAGAAGACCTCTCCTCCTCTCCCTTGGCTGATTGCCCAAAAAATTTTGCTCACTCACAGCCCTGAAGACAGCTCTTGATTGTGTTTTGATGTTTCTGCCGACCTATTACTGTATTGACTGTATGGCAGCCAAAACATACATTTGTGTTCTCATTTTTCCCCTGCACTCCTTCCACTCAATCAAACAAGCACACAAACTTCCACCGAACAGGAGAATGCTTTTAAGCCATGGTGGTGCTCCTGGGAATGGTGTCGTAAGAAATCTCTTTTCTCTCTAAAGAAACACACTTAGCTGACTGCTGAGACTTGCCGGTTCTGTCTTTCTGTCCTTTTGGTTTGTTCTGTTTTGCTTCTCCACACTCAGAATACAAACCCCATCTTCACCTTGGCATGGAAATGGCCATTGCAAAAAAAAATTTCCTCTGTAGCAGCTCCTTCCATCCTATGAAATATTTAGTAGGAGTGGTGTCTTCTGTGATGCAAAATACTGGATTTTTAATTTGGAGTAGATTGATGGAGATGATTTCTTCACTGTCCATCTGAATTATCATCAGGTGACATTGCTTGCTGCAGACATGAAAGATGCAAATATGTCTCCAAAGCACTTCTCATCCTCTGGGGCATGTACAGAATTAGACCAAAGTTTACCCTAGGTCCCTTACATAGCATTACAATCCCACACTGCCTCACATTTTTAGCACCACAAGGTTTTGGTTATGAAACTTGAGTTCCTGAGAGCTGCTGCATATTAGCAGAATTACTTCCACTCTATAAAGACAACTTCATTGTCTTGCCCTTGCTTTAGTGCATTTTCCTCTCCGTATTTAGAACCATTTGCAGTATACCTCTGGCTGTATCAAAAGCCATCTCAGCACCTGCCTTTTCTTCTGGTGATCATGAAAGAGCACTAAAGAATACTTCTGGTGATATACTTCTGGTGATATCTCCTTTTGGATGGAGGGATTGGTCTCTTTTAGAGGTGGGCTGAAGCTGAGGTGCCTATGCCAAACACTGAGCATCTCAGTTCAATTTTCAGCTCTGCTACTGGTTTCCAGGGTGACCTTGACCAAAAGCACTTAGTCTTTTGGCTGATTAATCCTGATCTTTCTGTTTCCCTATTTTAAAATCAATGTTTTGAGGCAGGTAGAATATGTTGAAAACCAGTCCCAGCTGGCAGGGTCTTGATTACTTGGGTACTGCCAACCTTCTTTGCAAAATCAGATTTTTACTCTGACTTACACCAATACTGGAAGCAGAACTGGAAGTGTTCAGTCTATCTCCAACCATTAGGATTCTGCAGTCTGTTCATCAGTAGGCATTTATCCATGGTTCATTACTAGAAAGACTGTTAGACACATCTGCCTACATAATGCTTCTAATAGGCATTTACTCAGTGTTTCCTAATGGCTCTTTACTGAAATAGATAGATCCAATTGTACACTTTCATATGTCAGACATAGCTGGAGGCACAGCGTGTCGAAGCAGGCGCTGTTAAAAAATTCAGCACTGACACCTAATACCACAGTACAAGCTGGTTGTCCATGCACTGGGATATGTTGTAACATTAACATTTTAAGACAACCCCATAGAAAATCAAGACTGGTGGAGAGGCACTGATATCACAGCATGACCCATAATTTTATCTACCTTGAAATGGTTCCTAACTGATGCTCATCATTTAAAGATTATGGAGAATATGGGGACTCTCACCTTCTTTGCAAATAAAACATTAAAAAATAAGGAATCTGGGAACAAGTGCAGGGAATGTGGGGAAGGTTCTTTTTGTCCTAAATCTTGGACCAGATCCTGCATTGCGTTTTGTAGGATTTCCTTTTGCAGATCATTCAGGCCCAGACTGAGCATGCTTCAGTATTTGTGTAGACCTCTCTTGGTAGGTGAAAACATTACATAGCTGATCAATGTTGTATTTTGTAACTGAATTTCCTCAGCACAAGCACTCTGTGGTAAAATAAGCACATCCTTGTTCCTGCTGCATCTGTCAAGCTCACGACGGAATTTGTTCAATTCCCAAAGGCTTCTTGAGAAATGCAGGTTCCTGTGGTTTATTCTCTCTTCTGGAAGTGGGAATACACCTACTTTCTTTTGACCATTTTGTTAGTCCTTGCTATATAGGTTGCCAGTGCTGTGGGACAAGGCCTTGGTACAGTATTTAGTATAACAAAGTCTCTCCGTAAGACAGATGCTCTTTGGAGCTACTGCAGTGCAAACAGCAGCAACACTCTAATCAGCACAGAATTAAGCTTCCCAGTTTTTCATTGACAACATATTTGAGCCTTTCATCCATAGGATGAACTTCTTTTTCTTATATTTTATTATCAGCTAGTCAAAATGGCAAGAAATGCCTATACATGCCTCTGAGATATGACTCTTGACCGTATCACTTTTATTCAATTAGAAATAATAAACTTAATCTTTTATAGTTTACTTTATTATTTGGAGAAAAAATGCCCAGGAGAGAAAGGCGCATGAACTTTTTGCTGCTTAGCAACTGCTAAGTACCTGAAGGCTAAAGCAATAAATGCCTTGGAGTTGTTTGTCTAGTCTATTTATCCAGGAAGGTAAATTATTTGTTGTTATTAGTTTTATCAGATATCACAGATGCAGCAGACCTTTTCTCCTAAACTTTGAATTATACAAAACCTGTGACATGGCCCATGCCATATTTAGTAAAAACCTTGTTTTAGCTGCTGAACTAGTCTCCAACCCTACTGACTGCAATTTTGGGGTTGGTATCTTTCCAGGTTTAAGCCCCAAGTAACATAGCCAAAATGAACACTGTGTTATACAAACTCAGAAAATTATTTTTAAGAACGCAAGCCTTTGGAAATCAGGATGTGTCCGAGTTGACAGTCCCTGACTGTTCGCATTATGGTGCAAACACTGAATGATGTAGTATCGTTTCCTTATAGACATTTTCATGACGGGCAGCTGGACGTTTAGCCCTACTGAGGTGATGGTGCCTGGGTAGAGCCCAGAAACACATAAAACAGGGGATGAAATATGCTAAATAAAGCCAAAACTCCAGGTAATTCAGGTTCCAAGCCTGTGGACTACTGCTGAGCATGTTTCTCAGGGACATTCATCACAGTCAAATTTGCATGGCAAGGCAGTAGGTGGCCTCCCAGTGATACAAGGGCTCTAAATAAAAACTAAAACACCAGATCTCCTCAACAAAACAGGGGTTTTTTTGTTCATTTGCTTGCTTTTATCATATCAAAAGATGCTAATGTATATATCGTAGACCTTTCTTAGAGGATATTTTTGCCCTTGAAATACATATATATACACACACATATATATATGCCCTCCTATTATGTAGCTTCATTGAATGCACTTTATTTGGAAGTACCTCAAACAAATCCACCTTAAGTAGAGTCTCTGCAGAGCAGATTTTAGCCCCAAATGCTAAGATGTGGGAAAATTAAAAGCAACTAAACCTGCAGTTTGTGATAAACATTAGATAGCAAGTTAAACAACCGATGCTACTTTTATAGAAGACCAAGAACGGTAACTTGGTGAAAAGCTAAAGCAGCTGCAGTTCATTGCAGCCAGTTTGACCAGAGGCAGAGACATGGCCCCTTGTCTTTATACAGCCTGGTATTACCACATATATCAATAAGGGGTTTAAATCCTGCTGATTAACAAATTTCTATCAATCAGCCTGATTTTCCCCAGAATTCATAAGCTTAAAACATGACAATTGTCTACTTTTTATTAGAAATAATATTTTAAGTTGTTTATGAATAGCTCTTTTTTTTTTTTTTTCCAATCCAATGCACTGCAATAGTAGCAACCATAGTTGTTAAGTAATAACTGTATTCAGGAGGCCAAGATGGAGGAATGTAAGTGTTTGAGCTATTGAGCTTTGTATTAAACAATGATGACTTTCCAAGCTTTTGAGTTATGGAATAAAAGAAACCAAACCAAAGCAAATAATAAAATACTGAGTCCCTATTTCAAGCCTTTTGACACTAATATTAGGAATTCAATTTCTACCCAGTGACGGTAAAGATACTTCAGCACCGGCTGGCAGACTGTTTTGACCGAGAGCTCTACGGCCCCAGAGAGAAATGTTTCTTTTAACGTTGAAGATTCGTGGCCCTGATTCAGAGCGGCGCTTCAAGGCGCATGTACAGCACAGGCTGGCATCCCCTTTGGGGCCAGGGAGCCCGTGCCCCAAGCCTGGCCCTCACAGACCGCCCAGCACAGTCGGGGCCGAGGCCGGTGCCATTTACAATGCGATCACAAGCCCGGCACACCATAAAAAAGGGGACTCCAGGAAAATCTGCGTGCTCTGTTGAGGTCCCTGGGCTTAAGCAGACTGATGTGAAATATGCAAGTGTAAATGCAGGCCCAATATTATTACCTGAGAAATAGGGTCCTTGGCATGCATAAGGCTTAAGAAATCTCAGAAAATATTAGTGCATAATTATGTAGCTGACAACCTTTTATTTTAATTTGGATTTGCCTCACACAGCTACAAAATTCTCCCTGTTATAGCACAGCCAGGCAAACTGGTTTTATTACTATGCAATACCCAGGTGACAAATAAAAAAGGAAGCTTAATAATTTTCATGCAATTAGAAGAGACTACAAAATTCAGGACAGGGAAATTATGTGTTTACAGCAAAAAACAGTGCAGATACAATTCTTTCTTGTGTCCCAAAGCTTACAAGAAACAATCCTGAGGCACATGGCTCTAAGATGCTGTTTCAACTGAAAAACAGCAAAGCTCCCAAACTTTAATAATGCTTTCAATTTCAGCAAAAAAAAAAAAAAAAAAACCTCACAAAAAATAGCTGGAATCTTTAAAATGGAATTAAAGAAATTTTGATTTCTAAATTACAGATTGCCATACTCTGGTACTACTAGCCACATCAATTATCACCAGCTAGAAAAAACCACAATGCTGTAAGGCAGTGATGGTAACACAAAGATTTATAAAATCTCAGTATGACTCCTGTAATATTCTTTAAAATTATTTTCCAAGGAAACTTTTCTATCCAATGTTCTTTAAGATAGTATTTCAATATATAAAAAAAATACATTCAGTATGAGATAATGAAGTTCAAGATACCCATAATAATTCATAGCAGTCATTATGGTTTGGAGTAGTTCTTAATTGTGAACCCACTACATAAATTGTAATGGCAGAAGGCATTTGATCAGCAGCCAACAATAAAGTAGAGTCTCCTCCAAATAAAATAGTGTGCAGAAGAATATTTTTTAATGCCAAATAATATTTTATTCTAAGAAAACATACTCGTGGAACATACATTTTCTGGAATGAGTCCAAATTTAGGTTTTCCTCTGTGGGCCCAGCAACAGAAGGTGAGATGGTACCAGAAACGCATACCAAACCATAAAGTTAGCCTTGCTCTGCCTTCCCTTTTCAAGAAACAACCAAAGCTTAAACCTTTTTTTTTCCTGTTTTCTGAACAACTGTTCTGCGATTCCCAGTCTGAAGCCTTTCATACTCCCAAAACCATGCTGAGATTTGTAGAAGAGCTACAGCTGGTAGATCCCTCCTGTTTTTTTTTTCAGTAGTGCAAGCCCCGACTGAGCCTTAAAACCATGTAACACCTCACCTCTTGCTTGTCTGCTCCTTCCTTAGGCAGACCTTCGGATTGCTTTGGTTACCACTCATCACGGCTTCGTTTGTGGGTGACATGCCACGTCAGACTCAGACACTGGACAGAGAGTCAGCCACCCTGCAGAGAAAGTCTCTGCCTTTTATCCATGAGAACGCAAACATTTTAGAGGCAGGAATATCCCACTGTAGTGGCATAGTCACAGTAACACAAAAATGCTCAGCAACTGCGATTAGCCTGCACCGTGCTTCTCGGGGGGTTGGCTGAATCAGTGGTGGTTCTGCCACTGAATTGGCTTTACAAAGAGGCTTTACAATTTGCCTTACCTTTTGTGCTCCTTTTGACTACCCATTTTCAGTAACATTAGGATTAAATTACTCGGCGTTCATTAGTTTTCCTTCTGGCATCTCACCCATTTAAAGTGACTCATGTGCTTAAGCACCGTGTTATACAAGGAGCTTAATCTCTGCTTTCCTTCTTACCCATAAGAGGGAGGCAATATTCCCAACTCCCACATTAATGCAGCCCCGTATGTTTAATATCTCCTGCTGGAAACACACCACACAATAAAAGCATTCTTAAAAAGATAATGCTTATGAAGAAAACACGGTGCCGCTATAAAGATTTAGGATAGTTTACCAACATTTCTGAACCTTTTCTTCTGTGCAGACACAGTCCTTAAATCTTTCTCAGAAATGGAGTGGTGTGCCAGCAAAGCTAGGAAAAAAATCCTTTCCTTTGGAAAGAGACTCCTCCATTTTGCCATCTGTCTTCATCAGACTTCTCTTGGCCAGAAGCATTTAAAATAATTTATCTAATAAAGCCCCTTGGGGAAGCCCTGTCTTGGTGTATGTTGGCTTTGAAGCCAGTTTGTTGGTGGCATATAGTGAGCCAAATTAGCAGATGACACCCCGAGGGAAATTCTGCTTGTTTCCTCAAAGGTCAGTTCAGTAAAGATGGCAACATCTTCGTTTGGGCACGTGACTTGGGTACTCAAAGGCACTGCAGTGACAACTTCACTGTTGCCATATGCTCTAACCATCTGGATTGATCATGTGTGATGGATGTGGTAGAGTGCTTCTTTTTGCTTAGGATTGCTAACAAGAACCATGCATCTTTTTGTAAAGAAGTCTTCATTACCAGAAAAGTAGATTTAAAATAACAACATAAACCTATTCATGTTTATAGCAGAAAGAGTTATAAAGGCTTTGTGGTGGTTCATTGGGCGTTCAGCTACTTGGGCACAGTAGTACTGTTAAATGCCTGAAACAGAAGGTAGGAATGTATCTCTTAAAAGTTCAGACATTTATGGGCTGTGATTCTAATTAACTTCATTAGTTCATATAAGCTTTGCTAGCTGATGTAGTGATTTAAAATGTTGCTGTGGAACAAATACAAAATTAAAAGTTCAACCTCTCTCAAGTCCAATAGGGTGGACAGGGATACTGATAGTCCAGATCAGATCTGCAAACTCTGGCTTACAGGCTTCTGGGGCATGTTATTACAACCACCTATATTTCAGCAGGCTTTTACGCAGGAAAGAAAGAAGGCAATAAAGTTTGGAGCTAATGCTAGAGACACAGGAGAAAGTAAACTGATTTGCTTTATATATTTGCTTAACTGTACTTTATAGTTATAAAAAAAACCCCACCAAACTTTTTTTTAAAAAAGGAGTCTTTTTAAAAGGATAGAATATCCACAGTTTTTAAGAGCATCTGCTTCCTACAAATGACAGCTGGAGTTATCAGAGACTTCAGGTTTAATAAAGTAATTGAGAAATTCTTCTAATTATAACTTTGTCATACCTAATTTAAGCTGTTTTTTAAAATAAGCATTTGCATGTTTGTCAGGTTATTGGTCTATGGTTCCAATCCTGACCCTACGTGTGTTGAATTCTATGGATCTCTTATGAGCATTTTTGACTCTGGTAGGATTGAGTAGGAAACAAGATGCTGCCCAAAGAATAAAGGTAAGAACAAAGAACCTGATGTATACAAATCTGATGACCTGATCACAAATACCAATGGAACTGCGAGATTCACAAGGTTCAGTTTCTCTCTCCCCATCATTTACGCACTCATCCCTCAGTAAAATTTTAGAATATTTTCTGGCAGGCCAGTTTTAATACTTTGAATTTCAAAATGGCATCTTCACATCTCACTAACTTTGCTCCCCTCCATTTTCTTCCATTTTTTCAGATATTAACTCATCTGATTTGCTCTGTACCTTTAAGAGAATGTTTTGGTAACCTAATATGAAAAGGCAAAAAAAATGGATGAACAGTAAAGCCAGGATATAGACCTTGGTGTGACTAACTTATCATTACTAAAGCATGCATATATCAAAGATAAAGACAAAATGGAGTGTGGTGATCTGGATGAATCATGTTCACCAAAGAAAATATTGTGAACATTATTCATTAATCTAATTTGTATTTGAAAATATTTAATAAGACATGCAATCTATTATTTTCAGAGTATCTGCGGTCAACACCTATAGGTTTATAGTAAGTCACCCGAACCAAAGAACGAACACCTGCATTGAAAGACTTCATGATCAAGCTCAATCACAACTATCACACAGATGATTTGCATTTTTGAATTGTTACTTGAAATCTATGCACTTGAGATTCTGATGAGTAGGGAGTAATCATTGACTGCCTTTACAATAAAAGAACCAAGGAACATCAAGAGACACTGGGAGGTGACAGGTTCGAAACAAACACCACCAGTCTCTCTTTCATACTGTGTACAATTAAGCTATTGAATTCCTTGTCAGAAGGTGTTCAGGATGCTTAAAGTTTCTACAGGATGAAAGGCAACTGAGCAAGCTGATGGATGAAAAAAGAATCTATTGAAGGCTGCTGAATATAAAAGGGTACTCCAGTGTTTTCAGAAGTGCCTGAGTTGCTAATTACTGAGGCTTCAGAAAATATTTCTGGGCCTCCAAGAAAGAGTACCCTAACACTCATCCTGTACTTCCACAGGCTTCTGCAATAACCACAGTTAGAGGCAGACCTTTAACCTGACCCTATACAGCCTTTCTTATGGGATGTCTGTCTCTCAATGTTCATTTCAAACATACTGTAAGATGGTGTTACAAAAGCAAGATTACGCATCATAGGCTCCTAGACTTAGGTTTACTAAACCTGAGATGATTTTTACTAGACTCAAAGCTATGAAGGCAAAGCCTAGTTTCACAGCCACCAGTCAGTTATGTGGGGCAGCAGCAAAACCATCAAGAACCATGTCCATCTCGGTGACAAGCTCCTTGGATGTGTGGGACATTCAACTCTACAGCGGCCCAATTAGCCTCAGTACCACCAGGCAGTGACCCCACTCTTCCCAGGACAGGGCAATTTTAGCACCTTCACATCTCAGTTTCTCAAATATAAAAGCACCTCCCCCTTTGCCCCCCAAAGCGTGTTGCAAAGAACTGAAAGAAGCAAATAAATGGATGAGACTAGGAAATCAAAGAGAATATGAACTGTTGATAGCCAGATGACAAAATTCAAATTGTGTTTACATTGTCAGATCATCAGAAGCTACTATTAATTCATTGTAGGCTGCGCTGGAGGGATGCTAGCAGGAGGTTTAATATGCATGAAGATCTTTGCTATTTCCAAATCACGATCTCTGTGGAAGAACCACTAATACCACAAGCTGCAATCACTCTTTCCTGAAATAATGTAAGTTGGTTAAATAAGGTGAAATGAAACATTTAAATTAATCTTTGTGTGCCAAATGCATTATTAATCCCATGGGAAACAAAAAGAGAAGCATTATACATTTGTTTAAAAACTTTCTTTCTTATTAAGAGAACTAAATATATATTGCAGTTTTTCTGAAAAAAGTGAAAAAAGATGTTCTAAAGTAAATAATCGCTTATAACTGTGCAATATTTGATCCTTTATGAATATTTATTTTTAAAATGTATCAGAAATAATACTGTGTAATTGGTAAATCTGGGCATCTGTATATTCTGGGCCGTGATTTAACAAAACTCTTTTAAAATTCAGGATCTGCTTAAGCAACGGGGAATTCAAGAAGTTTGTGAGGAGAGGCGGGAACAGTAGCAGTGCCTGACATGGGGTGGAAGTCTGAATCACACAGCTCCTCTTGTGGCCTACCTCCAGCCCTGGCTTTAATTTTTGTTATGTACAGGGAGGGGCTTGATCAAGAAGGGAGCAGTAGCTCAGGCCTGTCAAGTCTGCTGCAGGTAACTATCCCATTACTTCAGCATCTTTGGTAGAAAAATCACTCAACATCCATGTTGATAAATATTTTTCCCTCTCACGGGCACCCTTACAGCACTAAGACGCTGGTTTTGCAAACCCTTACAGACTTTCCAAGTCACAGGTTCCCGTGCCCTGCAGTTTGCACCCAAACTTCTGGTGCTAGTAACGAAGAGCTTCCTAGGTGGCAGCAGCAGCACAGCATCTGCTCATGCACTGAGAGTCACGGTTCCAGCCTCACATCCCCTTCTTCCAGGTGTACAGTAGCAGTTTCGGCCTTTAGTATTTTTTCTGGCTTTTTATAGGTGCTAAACAATATGTTTTGGTGCAAGGGCCAAAGATATCCCTGAGGACGATGTGGTGGCCATAAATATCTCTGTACCCATGGCACAAAAAAACCCATGGAGAATAGATGTACCACTCCAAATTCTCTCATGTATTTTCACTGGCATGAGATGGTTTGAGAACTGTTGTTTCAAAAAATGTAAGTATGTATGTAATATTACTTGGCTTGAATGACCTACCGGCAATCTTTAAGTTAGGTATGTGTCAAAGTATTTGTAAGAACACGGCGTTAGCCTAATGTCACAAGAGTCAACACTCCAGTGTCAGCAAGCAGTAACCTGATGCATTTAAAGCTAGAGGAAGAAACAACTCTACACTGCAAATGATAAACCAACAACAGGAGAGAAAAAAAAGAGTAAGTTGTTTGTATCTTCAGCTTTGTATGGCCTGTTCCGACAGCAGCATGCTCCTACATCCTATAAAGCCAACAGATATAATCTGACAATATGCTCCTCACCTTTACAATTTATTCTCACAGAAAACATTCATGTGGACATTGCATGCTTTTATACCACTACAGGTGCCATCAGAAATCCTTTATTTGAGAAGCTATTCTGATTTAACACTGGTAAAGTCACTTAGCTTCTCTTAAAACAGAGCTGTAATACAATCCTAACTCCAAAGCAGTTTTAAAAAAAATGTTTCTCAGAATCACAATTAATGCTTAAATTTGATGACTCACAAAACCTCTATACTCACAGCTTTCACAATGGCTCTTGAATCCTTAGAAGGGAAATGCCATGTAGTCTATCTTAGTATTTTGCTAGCTGAGCTGTGGAGTAAAGCAGAATTCAGAGCATCAGGGTGATGAGCTTCTGACTACTTCTCCTGAAAGCCACAGGACCCCATAGAAACTCAAAAGTAGAGAGAGAGAGGGCTGTGCTGAGAAGGGGGAAGCATACTCAAAGCATTGGAAAGTAAATAAAAATAGGACTTTAGAAAGAAAAAGGAACACCTGCTTATTCAAAATGAGTCTATAAACTGCCCTGTGTTAATACTGATAAAATGAAATAATATTTTAAATGCTTGGTTACGGGCTCCTAGGAGACTGTCCTGGTTTCGGCTGGGATAGAGTTAATTTTCTTCACAGAAGCTAGCATAGTGCTGTGCTTTGGATTCGGTACTAGAAGAATGTTGATAACACGCTGATGTTTTTAGTTGTTGCCAAGCAGTGCTCAGACTGCTCAAGTACTTTTTGAGCTTCTCCTGCTCGGCCAGGTGCATAACAAGCTGGGAGTACAGCACAGCTAGGACCCAAACTGTCCAAAGAGCTATTCCATACCATATAACGTCATGCTCGGGGGGGGGGGGGTTAGTGGATCGGTCGATCGCGGGCAGAGTGGTCGCAGCTCGGGCTGTGTGACCGCGGCCCGGGGGGAGTGATCGCTGCTCGGGCTGGGCTGGGCATCGGTCAGCGGGTGGTGAGCAATTGCATTGTGCATCACTTGTTTTATATATTCTGTATATTTTCTTCTTCTTATTATTATTATTATTATTATTGTTATTTTTCTCTCTTATTAAACTGTCTCTATCTCAACCCATAGGTCTTACTTTTTTTTTTCCTTTTTCTCCGATTCTCTCCCCCATCCTACTGAGGGAGGGGGGGAGTGAGCGAGCGGCTGCATGGTGCTTAGTTGCCAGCCGGGTTAAACCACGACAGAGACGATGTCCATACACATGTTCAGCTCTTCTGGTTTTGAACACCCAAAACAAAGTTATTAATGAGTTTTATGACACTCCAGACCATTCAGAAACTTCTTACAGTTTTCCCACGTCAGTTTGCATATTGCTATTCCTTCAGCTAAAATACCATACCAAGCACTCAAGACATGCACTGTGAAGGTGTTGCACCTCATTGCTATGGCCTTCAGAAATGTGCAGTGGAACTACCCCTTGCCTTCACTGACACCAAACAGGACTTCCAAAGATATTGCTGGAATCAGCACTACTACAGGCAGCTGCATATGAACACAGGTATGATATTTATTAATTGTGAAGTCAGCTCTGCTGGACACAGATTTAAAAAGCCTTCCAGTGAAAGGCAAATTCAGTTTTTTGACAAAAGTCATGTTCAGCCTACATAAGAAAAGCCTTTAATCTGATGCCCTGTCATTTTGCTCATCTTAGGATTTGACTTCAGATATGACTATATCAATCAAATATGACAGTGCTCCCAGACTACTTCACATTTGGGAGCCTAAGGGAAGCATCTCATAATGCTGCACGGCTCACCTCGCCAATATGTTGCTTTCTTCTTTAGTCTGATTTGCTGGAGTCATAAAATCTTTCATTGACTAAAATAGCCAGTTTATATAGATTGAGTAGCACCAGGGAAGAGAAAAGCCTATTTCATGAAAAATAAATCAGATATGAACATAATGGCATCTCAATGGGTCTTATAAAGATTCATTTTAAACAGATGATTTAACAGAGTGAGTGGGAAATAGGTGGAGAAAGGGGAAAGAGATAAGAGAAAAGAGGGAAATAAAGTACTTAGCTGACTAAATAGTAACATGAAAGAAATACAAGAAGCTTTGGAAAGAGGATATGGACACATGGTCTTATTGAACCCAGGAAACCTGCAGGCATATCTTCCCTCAAAGAAACCTTAAACCTCCCTGGCAAAACAAGCACTCAGGTGCAATCGTGCTCTTCGGGAACCACTCCTGATGAAATATTGCTCATTGCTTGCTACCTGTCTAACATATTCCCTTCACTTCATACGCTGTGCTCAGCTACCAGTATTACACGCTCCATGCAGTTACCTAGACAGTTTTTCTTTTTCCCCTCATTTGAAAAGAAGCAACATGACTGTCTAGTTGCAGAAATTCCTAACTGTGATATAAGGAAAATAAGTAAAGATAGAAGGAAAAGAATTAAAACCCAAGTGTTCCTTTTGATCTGAGAAATACCTCTAGAATCTACATTTTTATGGACTCTGACATAAATGCCACAGCACCATGAAATCAGCTGGCATCTGGGCCCTGACGTCTACTCCACACTAAGCCCAACATTTTCCTATCACACTTGTTCTCAGCAAATGGTTTTTCCTTGTCACTCAACAGTAAAGACTGTCAATAAGCCTCATCTGTGTTTAATTCCCAAAGTCCATTGGCAGAAGCATATTCAGAACAATTCCCTCCCTTCTGCCCCACTGCTATTCAGAAGGAAATACCTGAAGCCTGAAAGCCAGATGTGGTGCTTTTGATAAGGAGCTAGAAGACTGGCAAGCACAGGGCAAGCATGCTGCCCTTTGAACATATTCACTTTCTTTTTGAGGGGTTGCTAGTTAACAGAAATAGGACAATACTTTTCCATTTTACTTCTTCAAACAGAAGTACATGTATCTTGAGTTTCAACAAAACCAGCCCACCTACAATTTAGAGAACTCTTTGCAGGTTACTTCACTAATTTATTATGGACCTTAAAGAAAAAAAAAAAATTAATCCCTACTCCTGCAAATTCTGATACAAGTGCCAAACATGCCTATAATTAGTCCCATCAGAATACACATATACACCACATACAGTATCTAAAAAAAACTTTTGCAGGATTGATAAGTGAGAGGAATACTCACCTTCGTAACTATTTTTAAATTTGTTGCATACAAGATGAAGGTGACTATAGATCAAGAGAAGACCAGAGCTGATATTAAACAGTAAAGCTTTTTAATTTACCTTTCTAACCTAAGTTCAAAGGTTAGAATCTTCTCTCCCTTCCCTTCCCTTCCCTTCCCTTCCCTTCCCTTCCCTTCCCCCTTCAAAGCAGGGAAAGAATGATTAACATGAACAAGACCATTGTAATTTAACAAAAATGACACAAGAGAGAAGTAAAATATATCATGCTTTCATTTAGCAGAAGTCCAAAATCACAGATAAGTTTGTATCATGTTGCCAAAGTCACTGATTCTGAAGTTTTACAAAAATAATCCTGATTTGTCTGAACTCTATTCTCTTTGAGGGAAAAATACCATCTTCTCTATTTTGAAGATAAATCTAGAGAAAAATCAAGGGAGCTTAAGAGACTCGTGCAAGGCCAGAGAAGAAGTCCTTGTCAGAATGAACTAATACCTAGATGGTGCCAAAACAGTATTTAAGAAGGTACTGTTAGCTTAAAACTTCCCTCTTCCAGAGAATAGCAAGATACGCTATCCATTGTGAAATGTATCCAGCTCACAGATTTTCATTTAATGCTAGTTTAAAGTGTTAGCGGCAGTATTATGATAGCTCTTATTATAAAAACACTGCTGTGCAGAAAGAATCCCAGATATGACATTTGATCAAAGCTGAATGTCACAATGAAGATCCATTCATTTTTGCACAGCGGAGAGACATTTGAAACAAGATTTTTTTGATGGCCACCTAGAGGTTTAACCAAATGATTTGAGTCTTCTGTCATGATTTTTACCCTCAGTATCTTAAATTACTCGGGGCAGAGGAAATATGTAAACTACATCAGTAGAATGCCAGAGGATAAATGGAAAGAATTGGTTAGTGAAGAAAGTTAGACGTTCTATTCTGCAAGAAAAGTCTGGTGATAAAAAAAATGTAGTTATACAAATATAATCCTGTTTACAGGTATTCACAAAATAGGTGCATTGGACAATGACCAATGTGATCTTTTAAAGGCAACCGTGCATTATAGCAAGGGAATAAATGCACAGTTTAAATATTTGCCATACCTGTTGTAATTACCCCTACCCCCTGAACTACCACCATCAACAGAATTAAAGTATTTATTACTGTATAAGGATACCTCGTGGTCATTCAGAATAGCCTAAAGCTATCAGAACATGTTTTACCAGAGCTATTCCTCACAATTTTCAAGACTCCTCCCTCAAAAATATTCCATTAGGCTATAAGCTAAACCTGAGCTAGTAACACAAACACCTGTGGATAATCCAGTTACATGCACACAGTGACCATTTGAGAAGAATGGAAGAACAAGCAAACTTGTCATCTTCTCTCCACTTTCCAGAATTACAAGATGCAGAAGGGAGAAGGGTGGTTTAATGGATGATTCTGCATGTTTTGATCAGCAAAGAAAACTGTGTATTCACTTTCTCACCATATTTATGTATTTCTATATATATCTAAAAATAATGCCAGTAATTAGAATATGTTGTTTTCAAACAGGTTCAGGGAGTCACTGCTCTTCCCGCTCTGGAGTTTGTGATAGTCAATGTTATTCTGCACAGTTTGTACAGAATTCGTAAGTTGTGAGAAAAGCTTCAGTGGAACACGAATGTTAGCCAAGACCTTGAGTCCAATATGAGGTACTGCATCTGTTTTGACTGATTACCACCCCAGACATGCTAGTTGTGCACTGGACAAGAGGAGTGAGAATGTGTACCATGTTGTATGTAGGACACAAAGATGGGTTTGTGAATGCTGGTCTTACCATGTGCCACGAAGTGTTCCTCATACCACACAGAAAGCAAGTGCTGGAGAGAGAAATCAGTGATGGGCAAGTGGTCCTTACCGATATTGTTTACATCAACCTTCTCCAGGACTCACCAGTCCTCTTCTCCACTGTTAATGCAGCACTGGAAAATATACAACAAAGGCCTCCAAGTCAGGCTATGCTTCAGCACAAAATCTAACCAAGAATTCAGGATAACTAGAGGACATGCATGAAATCAGGTCCTCCTTACAGAGTGGCACAAGATACATTTTTATACAGCAACATTTATCTCCTTTATAAATATTTAATAAAGGCAGCTGTCTGATTCATCTTTCCCCAGACACCTAGACCTAAAGGGAGAATGGTTAATTTTCTCCAGTTCTCCAGTTTGAAAGAGCAGCCCAAAAGTCATTCTGCATCCTGTGACCTGAAAGGGAGAAAGTTCTGCAGGCTTTTGAAAGACCATTTTAGCTTCAGGCTGTCGAGTGAGGTTTGGAAAAGGAAGAGCCCCAGTCTAACAGTAATAAGTGAAAAGGACATGCTCTAATTCTCTTGAGGCAGCACAGGCATGGGGTTTTTACTTTTTTAGAAGCTGCAGTAAGAGGCAAATGCTGTAAAAAAGCTGTTCTATAAAAGGAAGACTTCTTTTCCCACATTAAAGTGCAAATTAAACTTTGCTCTGAGGTGGCACTTTTTAGAAAGGTGTAAGGAATGCCCAACCAAGTAGGCAATGGACTGAACATTACCAAGGGCTTTAAGTATGTTTCACAAGTCCCATATGGTGAGAAAAGCTCTCCTGACAACACATGTAAAAGCCAGATGCTGAAAGAAACAGGTACAGATAGGACGTCTGATCCTGGAGTTCTCACATGGGGAAAACTCCCTTTGAAGTCCATGGGAATGTGAGCAAGGATTGCTGTTTCTATCACTATTTTGTCATCCTCTATCATGCATCTAATTTAAAAGCACAATTTCCATTCGAGAGCCTAATTCTCATCTTTCTTCCCATCCTTATACCATTTTCTCCTTTAGTAGCTATTTTTAGCGTAATTCCACTGCCTGTATGTGATGTAACCAGACCATTCAGCACCTGTCATTCAATTATAAAAGGGAAATTTATGCAAGGAGACGTATTACAATTTAAAGATAGCATTTATACTTCAAAAGTTAGAAGACCCAGATTGACACAGATCTGAGGAACTGCTCTGGAAACCCTACCAGCCCACACCCCAAAAGATAGGGTAGCAACCTGAATGCAGCTGCCAGTCAGCGAGCAGAGCTCTCACCCTGGGTGCAGGTGAGCTGAGCTCAGTTGGTGGGTCTGCCTAAGGGGATGGCAATGCATTGCAGACACCAGCAGAGGACTTGAGCCAGGAGGCCAGATTTTTTGTGCAAAGGCCAGTGGGCAGTTCTGAGGATCCCTATCTGATCAGCTCCTCTGGTAAGACATAAAAAGGGACATCAAATTTATGGATCTCGATGGATTCAGAGGTTAACTTTGTGTTGAGTTTCCCAGCCTCATAAGGATTTGCGGGAGCATGGCCTTTCTTTTCTGTCACTACTCTTACCTTACCTGGCCAGAAGTGGATTTTCTAGCATCTTAGAAACTGTAACATAAAACCCTGCAGATCGTAGTGCAGGGTCCAGGGGTATGTGGTAGCAAAGCAGGAATTCTGAACTTAATGACTTGAAATTTTGCCACCCGATTCCTTCTGTGGATGTACTTTCTGATAACCTAAAGGCCCTCATGAAACATTACATTCATTCTACTCTAATTAGCTTATGGAATGAAGGCCGAGGTCCCCGAGCTTGATTGCCTCTACATATCAGGGTAGGTTTCATGGGATATTTTTAATCCAATTGCTGACACCGGGTTGATTACGTTTAATCAAAGAACAAATAAAAGCGCACTCATTATTGAATAAAATAAGGCATATAAAAATATTTATGCCTATTTGAAAAGCCATTCCTTTTCTACTGTCAATATTAAAAGAAACATTGAAAAGAGAATGCATGTTCCTTAAGATTAAAATTAGAAAGGACGCCCCCAGAACTACCAGATCAGGATTCCTACATCCCTGTCCACTACAAAACTGGAGTGCAGGGCTGTGGAGGGGTGTTTTGCTTTTTAAATTATTTTTTGAATAATTATTATCATTATTGTTATTATTGGTGTTGTTATTGTTTGTTAACTGTTACTATTACTATCATTAAAACTATTTATTTATTCTTAAGAGATGGTCTTAATCTGGCAAAATAACTTCCCGCTATTTGTTTGAACACTGTCTTCGCTTAGAAGACTATAACCATGATAATCAACATCCCACTTCTTTTGATTATAGTTCTCCCCTTGCGCTAAGGGGAAAGATGTCAAATCAACTTGTAAATAGAAAGGAAAAAATGTATGTGTATTGGGCGTATCTGTCATTTTTTTTGTTCATACTTAGGATTTCCTTCCCATAAAAGTCTCCAGATTTATGGGTGAAACAAAACAGGCAGCAATTGTGTTCTGAGTTTCTAGCGCTGGATAAAATGGGAGCTTTTGACTGATACTTTCTTAGTTCTTCTTCTAATATAGCTGTAATTGTGAGAAGGGACATTAGGTGCTGAAGATGCTGTTCAGCTAGTTTTAGTTCAAGACAGATTGAAAATGCCTCTCCAAATGACTAGGCTGGCTATTGTATGAAAACACATAACAGAATATGAGGAGAATTTAGCGATTTTGATAAAATGCCAATCAAACTAATTTTGCCAGGTTATTGCCATACCAAAGAAAATAAATATGAATCGGAATCAGGCAGGTCAGTCTGACATGCAGTTTCCTACTGTAAAAAAATTATAGGCTGTCCTTACTCTTTGACAAAAGTTGGGATTGACTTCGTAAGGTTCAGAATGCGCTGGAAAATAAATTCGCTATTATTGAATACAATTTAAATGACATTTCAGCATAAAATACAAACAGCATTATGCCTCAATAAATCAGCAACCTCATATTCAAAACTTACATAATTTTCTTTTTCTGTGATTTTTGAGGGTGTCATAGACTACAAAAATAATGCCAAGAGCCATTTTCTAACATGCAGTTTTCTTGCTGAAGGTTTCATGTTTGACTTTTAAGGTAGCCATTTTAAAGACTTTGAGAAATGACCGAAGTGTTTTGAACACATTAAATGTTGCGCTGATTATTTAAAATTGAAAATTATTTTACTTCTCAAAATTCGACAAGAAACACAAGCTTTAAGGTGCTTAAAGCTTTTCCTATTTGAGCCTGTCATCGTCTATGCTGTAATTCCAGTGTCCTCTAGGATAGTACCTTCAGCTCACCCTATACTGGGATAAAAATTACACAAGACCCTTGTTGAGTGTTTCCTGCAAGATGAATGAGTCAGGTTGGTATGACATCTGCTGTAAGTAGACGATCCAGCCTAGTTTCTCTTTTCAATAATAATAAAGTATCTTGTCCTTCATGTCATTTTTAGTTTAGTTAGCAGGATACTCTGCATGCTACATATTGTTAAATAAAAACAAACAAGCAAGAAGTACAACTAAACAGAAGCTTTCTACCTTCAGGGCTCCCACACAACTTCTTAGTAAAATCAGGGAAGGTGCAACCTTACAGATAACACAGTATGCACTTTGCCAACTTTCTTCCAGAAAACATATGGCATTTACAACATACTGCCGCAGTTAGTGAAAGATTAAACTTTCCAGTAGTTCTTGTTAAGAGAAATTATCTGGCACAGACAAATGTTATAATGATATTGGCTTAGAAAAAGAGATTCTATTTTAGAAGCACTGGCTCTGTTTTGGTTCATTAGGTAGAATCGATGTCCATTGGATCAGGAAGGACCTGGACCACATCCATGTTATATGAATAGCAGAGTGGAATCTGCTAACTAATACTGTTCTAAATTAATCTCCTCAGCTGGTCGAGGAAAAACTGTGCTGGTTTTGCTTTCACTTCAAATTTTGGAGGTGGCTGGGTGGGAAAGGAGTGGACTAACATTTATTCATTGTAGTCAGTCACGGATTAAGGATCCCAAAACAAACTGGAGAATTGTTATTTGAAAAGTGTAGCTGCCCCTTAAACTAAAAACTCTAAAAAATAGTTCCTTTCAGAATTGATAGGCCACCTTATCCAGATCCCACTTCAGGTAACTCGTTCTTTCTGCCTCTTACCCTCACCCTTGGGATACTGTCACACTACCCCAAGGCCAGAGCACTGTAAGGTCCCCAGCATACGTAAATTCAATGAAAATTCTTGGCTTTAAAAGGTTAGAAACCACTTGGTCAAGGTTTTTGAAGGTTATAAACCCCCCATTTTCACTATGTAGTTTTTAAAAAAGTAAAGTTTAAACAGAGATTTTAACTAACTTCGGGCCAAAGAGAGGTTTGTAGCAGGGCCCCAGGCATCTCATGCCAAGGTAGACTCCTTTTTAAAGAAACATTATGCCTTATGACCAGCATTTATCATAGAATCATAGAATGTTTTGGGTTGGAAGGGACCCCTAGAGGTCATCTAGTCCAACCCCCCTGCAGTGAGCAGGGACACCGCTAACTGGATCAGGTTCCTCAGAGCCCCGTCCAACCTGGCCTTGAATGTTCCCAGGGATGGGGCCTCCACCACCTCTCTGGGCAACCCGTTCCAGTGTTTCACCACCCTCGTTGTAAAGAATTTCCTCCTTATATCCAGTCTAAACCCAGCCTGGTTTAGTTTAAAACCATTACCCCTTGTCCTGACACAGCTGGCCCTACTAAAAAGATTTTCCCTGTCTTTCCTATAGGCCCCCTTTAGGTACTGAAAGGCCGTAATGAGGTCTCCCCGCAGCCTTCTCTTCTCCAGGCTGAACAAGCCCAACTCTCTCAGCCTGTCCTCATAAGAGAGGTGCTCCCGCCCTCGGATCATTTTAGTAGCCCTCCTCTGGACCCGCTCCAACAGGTCCATGTCCTTCTTGTGCTGAGGGCTCCAGAGCTGGACGCAGTACTCTAGGTGAGGTCTCACCAGAGCAGAGTAGAGGGGCAGAATCACCTCCCTCGACCTGCTGGCCACGCTTCTCCTGATGCAGCCCAGGGTACGGTTGGCCTTCTGGGCTGCCAGCGCACATTGCCGGCTCATGTCCAGGTTTTCATCCACCAGCACGCCCAAGTCCCTCTCGGCAGGGCTGCTCTCGATCCTTTCTTCCCCCAGCCTGTACTGATACTGGGGGTTATCCCGACCCAGGTGCAGGACCTTGCACTTGGCCTTGTTGAACCTCATGAGGTTCACACAGGCCCACCTCTGTAGCCTGTCCAGGTCTCTCTGGGTGACATCCGTCTTTCTGGTGTGTCAACCGCACCACACAGTTTGGTGTCGTCCGCAAACTTCCTGAGGGTGCATTCGATCTCGCTGTCTAAGTCATTGATGAATATATTAAACAGCACCAATCCCAGTACGGACCCCTGAGGGACACCACTCGTCACCAGTCTCCATCCAGACATCGAGCCATTGACCACTACCCTCTGGATGCAACCATCCAGCCAGTTCCTTATCCTCTGAACAGTCCACCCATCAAATCCATAGCTCTCCAATTTAGAGAGAAGGATGTTGTGGGGGAACGTGTCAAAGGCTTTGCAGAAGTCCAGATAGATGACATCCATTGGTTTTCCCTTGTCCACTGATGCTGTCACACCATCATAGAAAGTCACTAGGTTCGTCAGGCAGGACTTGCCCTTGGTGAAGCCAGGCTGGCTATCTCGAATTATCTCCCTGGCCTCCATGTGCCTTAGCATAGCTTCTAGGAGGATCTGTTCCATGATCTTCCCAGGCACAGAGGTGAGGCTGACAGGTCGGTAGTTCCCACGGTCTTCCTTTCTACCCTTCTTGAAAATGGGCACAAGGTTTCCCTTCTTCCAGTCCCCAGGGACTTCACCTGACTGCCATGACTTTTCAAATATCATGGAGAGTGGCTTGGCGACTACATCGGCCAATTCCCTCAGGACTCTGGGATGCATCTCATCAGGTCCCATGGACTTATGTGTGTTCAGGTTCCTCAGGTGGTCACGAACCTGATCTTCTCCTACAGCGGGAGGGGTTTTGCCCTCCCGGTCCCCCTCATGCCATCCATCAACTTGGGTGGGGTGAGGAGAGAGGTTCCCAGTGAAGACTGAGGCAAAAAAGTTGTCGAGTACCTCAGCCTTCTCCTCATCTGCTGTTACCAGCTTGCCAGTCTCGCTCATCAGCGGGGGTACGCTTTCTTTAACCATCCTTTTCCGGCTGATATACCTGTAGAAACCCTTATTATTATTCTTTGCATCCCTAGCCAAGTTTAGCTCCAGCTGTGCTTGGCCTTCCTGACCCCATTCCTACACAACCGGACCGCGTCCCTATACTCTTCCCAGGATGCCTGTCCCTGCTTCCACTGCCTGTGCAGTTCCCTCTTCCTCCTTAGTTTGACCAGCATCTCTCGTCTCAGCCATGCCGGTCTCTTCCCTTCTTTGCCTGATTTCTTACACCTAGGGATCAAGAGCTCTTGTGGCTCTGTGGATCCATCCTTAAAGATCTGCCAGCTCTGTTCTGTTCCCCTGATTTATACTCAAATCAGGGGAACAGCTGCTGGGGGTTTGGTCAAATGAATCTTTTCTCATCAAGTTCTTGATTTCCATGGAAATGCAGGAGAAGAAATGATGCTTCAGCCATTGTCAGTATGATATCTTGTACTCTTTTCAACAGGCCTGGAGTACATAACTATATGTAGAAATAAAACACTAACAAGAAGGTCACACAAATTCAGCCATCAGATTCATCTTCACTATATTAATGCCAGGCTTTGCACCTTGAATCTTATTTTATAAACACACAGTTTATTTCAAGTAATAGAATATAAATATGATTTTAACATAATTAATCTGAAGTTTGATGGGAAATAACAATGCAATGCCAACATTTTCTGGAACGTGTTTTTAAGAACACAGAATTTCATTCTTCTAGCTTGCACTGAATGACTCAGAACTTGAAAAGAAAAATAACCTTTTTTCTTTCATAAAATAGTATCTGTGAGCTCTGTCAATTTTAGTGCTCCCATCTTGGGCTCTGGCAGTTGAAAGCACTGCATATAAAGTTATTCTTTTGTTATCATTGCTTTTTAAATTCAGCAAGAATCCCAAGGTATTTTTCCATTACAGATGGAAGTATATCTTCATTTTTTATAGCAAGGTTATCATTAGTTTTTCATTTCTTCTACTTTTAAAAAATGTAAGATTTGATTCAGACATTTATTTTTAAGCAGCCAATTATACATGCCAGTTTTACATTCCAAATCCTTTCTTCCACTATAGGTCTATATTTATACACTGTAAACTGTCTTCCTATAGCACTGAATTTTGCTAGGTGAACTCTGGGGAAAGCAGATACTCAGGTGTAGTTGTCATCTTAGATACTGGACATTGCTACATTACTTTCGATTTACAGAAGTAGTTAACAATGTAATAATGTGAAGTCAAACCCCTCTTATTCTTCTGTTTTGTCTTTTGTTTATGTATTCTATGCAAAATGGTGAGGAATAACAGCATACTTACTTTAGAACATTTCTGAGTAGCCTTTAGCTAAAATGCATTTTAAAAAGGTTATATAGATACATAGAAATGATGAAAAATCCCCAAAGCCTGTATTTGTTACCTCCCCAATGCAAGAGTTTTTCATTAGTTGTTTTCTGTTAGTGAACAGTTAGTTGCTGTTCACATTTTTATTCCTTACAAAAAGTAAGAAACAGCACAGAAATCAACATGGACACTTTTTTACAATCAATATTGTTGATCTTGAACAGACAATGGCATGTACAGCGGCATGTGTTTCTTAAGTAAAATTAATATCTCTGTGCTTTCACAGGTATTCCCTCTACAAAGTCCACATCCCTGCTAAATCACTGCTAAATAAAGGTATACTTTATACATAGGCATATAATTACATAATAAATTAGACTGAAGTACACTGACAACGCAGGTAACCTTCCAAGAATGAGTCAGGAGATTCTGGTGAGGATTATACTGAGTGCTTAAAAGTCACGATGATGCTTCATGATGCCATTCTTTCCAGGGAGAGGCTCTCTACAGCTCTTGTCTCTTTCTGTAAACAAGTGGCACATAAAATCTTGTGCAGGTCTTCTGGAGCACTATGCGTGGAGAGAATATACATCTAGAGAGAGACAGATGAAAGGCTGAGCCCTGCTCACACGCTGTCCGTGCCCTTGGGTTAAGATTTTCCCTGGGAGAAAGGGGAATATATTCCTTGTGAATGTGAATTTGGTGTAGTTCTCATGAATAACAGCTGAACATTATGCGTGGACTAGATTTAATTTCTGATTTTCTAAAGGCAAAATCTCTGAAACAGTGTAAACATGTTGCAGTCATTCAGTTTCATCTGTAAGGGAGAGATTCCTGCCTTTTTATAAAAGTACAAACAGAGAGTTCAAAATCAGTCTTCGCTCTTCAAACATCTTTTTAACCTTTTGACCTATATCTACGTTTTTGAGAGAGGGAACATGAATTGAATTGTCTAATAAAATTATAGTAATTTCATGCAGCATACTGTAATATTAATAAAGTGCACACCATAAAATTATGGTGATTAACTTAAATGCCAATAAAGTTGTGTCATTAAGGACAGTGTACTACATTATGTAATTGGTTCTTCCTCTGTTACAAAAATTATCTTTTAAAGTACACAGAATTATACTAAAATGAAAGCTCCAATTTAATGAATGTATAAAGCAAAGTCTTTAACTTTCAAATATATTCGATGAAGAGCTAATTTCTCAACAGTAATCTAAAACTGATAAAGGATCTGTTTCAACTTTACCATCAGAAGACTAAGAAAACTCAGGGTTTATATTCTTGATTGTGTCCTTATTTCAGAAAACCAGAGACCATTTATCCTCTTACATGAATACTGGTTCTACAGATGTCCATCAGACAATGTTTGCAGGGTCAGCTAGAGCAGGTTGCTGTAGCAGCTCTAGCCATGTCCAGTTGGGTTTTGAATATCTCCAGGAACGGAGACCCTGTTGTCTCTCTGTGCAACCTGTTTCATTGTTCAACCACCCGACCACAGCAAAAAAAAAGAGTTCTTCTTCTGATCATTTCACATCCAAAGGAATTCAAGGTTATTATGTTTGTGCTGGTGAAGTGATCCCTGACTTTCAGGAAGATGAAGCCAAAGATGCAGAGCAATCTTGTGTCGAGTATAGCAGTAGCAAAAGAACTCCTGAGTCCTTAACTGTCCCAAACCATCCACGCCTATCTACAGATGGAAAACACTGCACTTTCACAAAAAGTATCTCTGTTTAGTAACTGTTTTTCTAGCCTGGACTTAGACTATGCCGACCAAGCAGCCCTTGGCTGGGAAACCCAAGCAGCCGGCAGCCAAGGGTCCCCAGTGAGAAGGGGTCGGATTTGCTGACCGTGGTGCCGGGAGGTCAGGGCCAGCTGTCAGAAAGTGAGAGCGGGAGAGAAAATTAGTCCGACATTTGATAAGCAAATCTGCTTTGGCCAAAACAGAGCAATGAAAATGACTGCTAGCAGTAGACTCTGGATGCAGATAAATGGCCAATCTTTTGTTTCCATAGCGCTAACTGAAAGACTGTTGCTTTACCTGTACTAGAAACGGTCACCTGTTACAAAGGATGCATTTGGCTTTGCCACCACTGTTCCACACTGCTGGCTTATTGGTATCCTGTGACTCGCTGATACATTCAGTTTCTTTTCCCCTTCTTTTATTTTAGAATTGCAAGACCTTGTTCTTTGTACTATTGTATTTCATCCCATTTCTTCACTCAGATTCTTTCTGTGAGATGCTTCAATCCTCCTCTGCATGAACAGTGCTTTTGAACTTTGTTCTATCAACTAATATAACGTGCAATACATTTTTAATGGAGATTTTTAAGGAAAATAAACAAAAATTAATTTCAAGTCTGATCTTGAGGAACTCAAATTGTAACCTTCCCCTAGTCTGACAGGTCCTCTTTCAAAGCAGTATGCTGCTGTCTCACCTGCCTTTTAGTCAATTTTACCAAACATTTCTTGTTCTGGTTCATGCCTTCATTGTTTATTGAATTCTTTCCTATATAGCTCCCCCTGCAAGTTCAAATACTTACAAACAAACATATTTTCCCATTTAGAAAGCAGCCATCTCTACAAAGGAAGATAACAGGATTTCCTCAGTTAGCACCCGATATGACTTGTCTCAAGACAGAAAAGGATTTGATTATGCTGGTTTATCAAGGGCATGTGAACTTCAGACTAGACAGGACAAAACCTGTGCAAGTGTAGAGTTTTCTGTGGTAGTCATGATCGTGTAGCCTCCTAACTGTAGCAAGGGAGTTACAAAGACACAGTTTTTGTCTTTAAAATAAAGAAAAGAAAAAAAAAATTACCAAATAAATCCTAAAACATAATGGCTGAGCCTGAGGCAGATAAAGGTAAAACTACTTTGGATGCTTATTCAGGCATTTCCAGAGTAAGAAAGAAAACAGAGGGGTCAAAGTCAGATGTGTCTTTTGTACCTTTTAATGGGAATACAAGGGGGATATTGGACACCTAGGTCCTTTAGAAACAGCAACAAGAAGAAAAGCAAATTTCCTTTCCCCTCTATGTACTCTGTTGTGGATTTGCAGACACCACATTAAGAAGCAGGGATCCAGATGTCAGTCTGACTTGTAAAGCTGGATATAACAAACTAAACTCATATAATGAACTAAACTATCGTAATTGTGTGGAAATTATCTGAATATTTTCAGACCCAATAATTCAAAAGATAAGAGCTTGAGCTATGTGTACTCATGTGTAGGTACATATACACACATATATAAAATAAATATCTGAGTACATATATATATATATAAACAGGTTTAATAACTATTTCAGAGTCAGTACTGCCATTCTGTCATGGAGTTTAGTTGAGTCAGGGGATGTATGTGCACTCTTTAAAAACAAATTTTAACTGATTTTACATAGCAAGGGGAAGCTAAGTCCACATGTATTGTAGTGCTCATTATTTTAATGAAAATAGTTCAAACACAAACAAGAAAATAATGTGAATTAGAAGAGAATTTACAGAACAGGTTTTTTATAAAACTGTAACTCATGAAGAAAATAAGTAATAATGATAATGATAATGATAATAATAAACTAAATGCATTGTGTAGCAGTTGGCTGCTCATTTTGAAAGTAAGGAATAAAACCAAGTCAGCACAGCTTGCAAAAGGCAACTGTAATGACGGGCCACGCTTTTCAACTGTTGTGAGTCCCGCTGGTTCATTTACTCTGCTTAAGTGACCTAATTTCTGATGAAGCCTGCAGTTATTTAGGGTTAATAGACTTCCTTCATTTCATTATGCTTTTGTGAACTGTAAAAGTTTTCAAAGTGAGTAGGCTAAGAATTATTCACAGATGTTCTCAGCTGAAGATTACTTCCTCAACTCTTTCCTTGCCACTTTTCTACAGCTAATAAGATATAGAACCGTGCCCTGCAGTTTTCACACTGATCTCACTGTTAAACCAAAGGTTCTCTAAACAAGCCTAAGGTCTCCTCTTTGGGATTCACCACATGATGACAAGTTGGGATTCCCACTGGTGGTGCTTTGCTTTTCTGTAAAGAAAGAATGCTGATGGAAGTAGCTGCATATAAAATCCAACTCCTCAAAAGAAACCAGAACAGATCTTCCTCTGGACTGAACCTCCCATTTATTTATCTTCTATTTTCCTATGCTGAGAAAAAAATTTGAACAAATGATGTTTGGATTTTAAGCCAAATTGAACTGGACCTAGTGCTTTGTTCGACATTTTTTTTCTAGCGGTGGCATTGTAGGATTCAGTGCATTTATAGGTAGGATTTTCCAGAAGTTTAGAACTATATGAAGGTTTTCTTCAGAAACTTTCAAATCTTTTCAACATAACACATTTGTTGATGAACTGAACTACTCATGGAAATAAGAAGTCAACAAAAGTAGTAACTGTGTCTTGCTCCTTTCTCATTTAGAATTACAGCAAACGCTTATTACAATATTTTTTTAACTGTAGACACTCACAAAGCCATAATTTAGATGTATGAGCAGAAAAATGGTATCGTAAAATCATGAAAATTTTAATTGTGCTCTTTCAAGGCCACAAAAGCATAGCACATGCTAGCTGTCAAAAAATTGCTTGATGCAAGATTTCCTGTTGATTTAATACACAGAATAGCATAAATGAATTTTAAAGATTCATAGTCAAAATTGACATAAACTGTAAAGCCTGTGATAATATTCTTATCTGATTTTATTTGCTATTACTATGGATTGTCATTAGTTAATTCATCAGTTTGAAAATTTAAGTGAGTTTTTGAACCTATTTGGATCATTTGTTAATGCTACTTTCCTTCTTTGTTTTCCTTGCAATAGAGAACAATGAAACAACTGTGTGTATTGTAAAAGTGAACTAAAAAATAAATAGAATGAAGCAGGGAGAATCAAACAAAATTCATAAATGAGGTAGCTTCAACTTTTTCTTAGTAGTCGCTGCTCAATTTCCCTCTCTGCTTATGAGATCTGTACCCACATCACGCCTCTGCCCGGGTGTTGTCTGAGCACCAGGGCGTTGAGCGGGGCAGCCTGTGATGGCACTTCCCAAATCCCATCTGTTGGTCCTTGTCCACTTTGCACAGAACACTTAAATATGCACCGGCGCAGAGGCTGAAGCTCAGGTGTTTCATCAGGTTGAGAAGTGCCGTAAGTATTAGGTTATAAAACCACTCTCACTTTCAATCTCTGTTATTTAATGACACCCTAAACCATTCTGCTCAGAATGGGAAAGCATCAGCAGGTGGAACTCCACAACACGGAGTGTTTTCCCTAGCAAATGGCAGCCCTACAACAGCTTAGAAGGTGTGCAGGAAACTAAGTTTGGTTTTCCGTAAACTTACAGTACATTTGCCAAAGCTATTGACTGAGGTAAAAAAAGCAGCAGAGTTTTAGAAGTCTAGTCCAATTCTCTTCTTTTTCTGGCCAAAATAATTCAATAGATTTTTGACCAACTGGGAAAAAAAAAAAAAAAAAAAAAAGCAGCACTATATATTTTAGTAAATAGACTATTACACAGTTATTCTTAAATCATCCATTTTCGTTCTGGGCAAGTGCTACAGTACCTCTGAGTAACCATTGTGTAAATGTTAACTAACTGTTTTTACCACTAGCAGCGTATTTCTAACCACACTTGATAGCAAATCTTGAGCTTGGTAACAACTTTGTTAATATTCTAGGTAAAGAATAACGGATTACTCCTTCTCCTGGCATTTGGATAAAACTCACGTCTGCAAAATGGTGAATTTTCATCCACTGGGTCAAACTTTTTCAAAGCTCAGACAGCTCTTTTGCCATATGATTATATCAGAATCTCAGCTTTTCTTTAAAAAGCAAGTTTTTAGCCTCAGGATACCAGAGACAAGACTAAGAACTTAAACCTCAAGATCTTAAAAGATGAATAAAGCCACTCAAAATTATTACTTTTATCTTTTCCCATGGGTATGACTCATATTTGAAGACTGGTACTATTGAGATGACTTGGAGGCCAAAAGAAATGAAGACAATATCTGGTCTAGCTTTTGCAAGAAAAGAGCTGAACAATTCCACTCAGTAACTCGTGTTTCATTGCAGTTCCAAAAGCCTTGAATTCCTGTCTTCTATGTAGAAAGAAAAACACTGTATTTTTTTTGATGTTTATACGAAAAAAACAACTGATCCCCTGTGGCAAAACATGTGGGAGGTGACACAAACTCACCTGCAATACATACAATTTGAAATGCAAGTCAATGCAATTAGAAAAATGTGGGTTTGCTTTCCACAGATTTAGACTCCCGAGTTCAAATTTCAGGTCCGTGATGTCATTTTGGAAGCTCTGACCTGACAGCACGAAGGGAGCACGCTGAGAGGAGCACACCGCCCAGAAAGAGGGCTGCCATGAGCTGAAGAGAGCCAGCTTACACTTGGCTCCTGGGAAGCCTCTCCGCATGCGTAGGAGCCGTGTTTGATGAACATAACTGGAAAAACAAAAGTCTGAATCCGAACACCAGTGTACAGGCCAGGGGGGGCTAGGTATGGGCAGATGTACATGAAGAGCTGAAATGGGTCTGAAGAAATACTCATTATAAAGCTTATATGAGAAAAGCCTTATTAAAGATTCTTTTGGTTACAGCTCATTGACCCTGAAGTAATTAGCATTAAATATCACTTAGGGAAATTGCTAATCTATGGTATCTGACACAGTGAAAGAATAAAAGAGGAACTCTGACTCACGTAGCTTTGAACTTTCCTTTCTAAATACCACGCAGCTTTCCAATCTAGTAGCAAGTAACCCATGAGGTGAACTCTAGCCCGCAGGATAATGGAGTGAGGGACGGGCTCCTGCCTTCTTAGCAAACAGGGCTACAAAATCTGTCACTGTGCATAATTATTTCCCTCATTCTGGTCTGGCTGACTGGCACTGCTCTCCTACCTGGCATCTTCAGCAACTTAAGTTGTTGCTTCTGGCAACTCAAAAGCCCAAGACCCGTGATAAGCGCTAGCAAACTAGAGCAGCAGAGGACGCTGAGGAAGCAGCCAGAAGAGGCTGACAGTGAGACACATGCCCTGTCTCCATCACTGGATATATTAAGGGGTTCACACTTCTCACACCAAGTGATTTGTGACACATTACATTGACTCTAGGAAAGCACAGATGTCTGCTTCTCACCCATAAAAGTCAGGACCTCGGATTGTGACAAATGGGCAGCAAAAAGAAAGCCTGCAACTTTATTTTTGTAGAAGTTGTCTAGAAAAGATGCATATTTTGGCTGTAGAGAAACAAGGCTGACTTTGAACAAGCTAACAACTGTTTATAGGCCGTAGAGATTAGCACCTGAGCAATTTTTCCCCCACAGGTTTGTTTGGCTTCATGGTAGCAGCTCTTTTCCTGTACCATGTTCACAAATGGCACTTTCCTGGAGAGGTAAGCTGCTATGTATGTTTCTGAGATAGTAAAAACTCAGTTGCGTCTATGTAAGCACAGGCATAGTTCTGGCTGGTGACACTTTTGTCAATATTGCATCACCCAAGAAATTCCATTTTATCCTAGATTCGCTGAAGTTAAGATCTACTAGAGTGCAATTCCTACTTATTATCACAAATAGGTTTCAACAGACACTCCTTTACACCATGCCTTAGCTACAAACAGAAAACAAAACCAGCTTACTCTTTTTTTGAGCCAGAGGGTCCAACAAAAAAAGCATCTGGTCTATAAACCAGACAATAACGGGAGAACAGGCAGTTCTTCAAAACATTACAAAATTGATTTCTGCCAGAAAAGGCTCATGTGACCTACAACTGCCTTGTATGACTTTATACTCAGAGTGCTTTTGGCAGCTTGCTTTATTTTTAAGCTTTCTTTTCAATTCAGTGCTGCATTCCTGGGGTCCTTACAGGGTGGCTCCTGGCTTGCTCCTTTAGCCATTACTGACAAGGAGATGAGTCAGTGCTACACAACTCTCTCTCACCATCATCAGCCCTGTTTAGTGGGAGATGTTTTCCCTGCTTCCAGGCAGGAATCTGTTCCTCAATCAGTGGCACATTTTTTGAGCTCTGTATTCAGATGTTTTCGTGTTGCAAAAGTCCAAGAAGGAGGGATTTCTAGTACTCCATGCTTTATTTGCACAAGGCCCTGTGACCAGGCTTCTAGAATATATCTGTGAACACAACATCAATTTCTTGAAGTCATAAGCTTTTTATTAACCTTGGTGGTGGCAGTGCTGGGTTTTTTTTGGGGGTTGCTTACCTCATTTTAGTGGTATCAGTGTAATCCAAGGCAACTCTTCAGAAGTCAATGGAATCATCTAACATAAAACCACATACACGAGTGGAAACAAAGCCTCCGAGTCACTGGAATAAGTCGGTAGCTGTTTGACTGGGCTGCCTTCAACTAACAACTAGGTAATGAAAATGTTCTTTGCTGTGAGATTGAATCTGTTAGAGCTTTTCTTTCTCAAATCCCATATAACATGAATAGATAGCTTTTTACTCTTCTGTGGTGCATTTCATCCCTCACTCGGTGTGAATTTTTAGATGCTAGATCTTCTTTGTAAACTCTGATGACAATTCAGACATAGGACAAGCCAAAGCTTTTTGTACTTTCAGTACAGCAGATCTTTGTAGCAGGCACGTGGACTCGACATTTTCCTGAGGCAGCTTTTGTACACAATATACTGGGATGTGTGCATGTGTCTATATGCCACTATTTGTAAGTTGTTCACCTCTCATGACCCTAATCAAAATCTGTTGCTATTATCACTTTCTTTTCACTCATTGATTACTTTTTTAGAAAAGTTTAGCTACTTTAGATTATTCTGCTGAAATGTATCATAATTCCCTGGTAAATTAAATACAGTCAGGCCTGATATATTCATGCAACATTTTGAATGGAAGATTGGGGGCAGGAAGTAGGTTGCTGGAATTCCCTTTTTGCACCAGTAGAGATGATGTTGCTTGGCTACTGTGATATCTACCACATTGCAAACTACTTCCCACAGCTGTGTTTTGTCTTTTATTTCTCATTTATGCTCCATAGATATGAATGCATAACTGAGAAATGTTATCTTTATACATCATAATGCCACTGAAATCACAGATGTTTAACCTTAAATAAGGGTTTCTACAGATATTTTGAAAGGTGAAGTTAACTAAGTCACCCAGTTTGGCTCTTTTGACCAAAAATTGGCTTTTTAAAAATACTGCAGTGTGATTTGACAAAGACCTGAAAATTACTCATTTTCGAAAAAGGCATGCATTCATCTTATAACCAGCTGAACATGTTAATTTCTCCCTATAATACTTCCTTGCCTTCAAGGTTTTGTATGCATTTGTTCCATTGCTACATGGCTTTTCCTATACTATGTTTTTGGAATTAGAATTCTGACTCTTTAATTTAACCCCACTGTTTATTTGTGACTTAATAATGATAAGTTATCAGGTAAAAAATGGGAATTCAAAGTGCGCAATTCCTCTGGTTTAGACAAACAAGAGGTAGACTACCTTATGCACTTGTCTAGAAAAAAATTTTTTAAAAAAAAGCAAGCACGGTACAAGAACTGTGGCTTTCCAAGCTATGGTAGTATTTGCCACGTGACCATCTTCCACTGGTGGCTGGGGAAACCACAATTAATTTGATAGGGTTTTCTGTTGGTTTTTTTTTTTTTTTTTAAGAAATATGAAGTAGTACAGATCTTCTCCAGTCCTGTGGAACTGTGGAAGTTCTACTGCCCATTTCAAAAGGACTTTCCAGCACTAAATTTTGCTGCTCTAAAATTATGTAGTGTTCCATTTCTTGCTGTTGTCAGGAAAAAAAAAAACGTGACCTTTCCATTCACATTTTTATGCTTATCTTGAGGCTACACAATACTTACCCTTTTTTTGGCCAGACATAAAATTTACAGACAGCCTTAATGAGATCTGTTTATATTTAAGAGAATCTGACTTGTTTCAACCATACATCTTTGAGTTCTGCAATTTGTTGACATGTAATTTGTCGTGGGCTTGGGTGATGTCCTGGGAGAAATATGAGGACTGAAATGTATAGGCTGTGTCAGGAATTTGCTCCGTGCCCTCTTGCAGTGAAAGTGCATTTCGGATGCACAACACACCTGCTTTTGACCATATGTCCACCCGTGCACATGCACAAATAGAGGTGTGATGGTCCTTACTGTATCTCTGTGCCATTGCAATGATGTCATGAGGACCCTTCTGCTAATTCTGCGGGTTTTGCCATTGTATCTATTGGGATCCGTCTGATGCTGCATGAATGTGAGGTTCCCAGCATCTGAGGGGATGTAAGATTTACTCGCGATCAGCATTCCTCTTTGTATTCTATCTTATTAAACCAGCTATTTTATTATGCCTTTTGTTGTCAGTCCTTTCCTGCCGAGACGTGGAAAGCACCCTGTGCTGTCTCTCTCCCTCTCATTCCCCATCCATCAGTGCAGAAGCCAAATTTAAGGCTAAGTTTTAACTTTATGGGAAGGGAGTTGGATTTTTTCCTCCCTTCCATCCTCCTCACCAGAGTAGGAAATCCACAGGTGGCATTCAAAGCTACCTGATTAGCCCTGAAAATATTGTTACGCTAAAAGGCTTTGCTCCGCACGTAGCAATCCAAACCAGCTGCTGACATGCATGTGGACATCTACTCTCATTTCCTTCTGTCTTAATCCACTATTGCAAAACATTAAGGGTTTTACTTCAGGAGTTTCTGTTTTAAAGCTGGCTATTTACCAGATAATTTTCTCTGTTCTCAACAAGAAGGCTTGGATTAGGGGCAGCACAGAGCTTCCTACGTATCACAGCATTATGCTAATTAAGTTAAGTTTTGCAGCCTGGTCATCTAATAGACTTGAAGTCCATGATGCAGTTGTTGCCTAAAGTGCTTCATTAAAGTCCCTCAACAGGCTTTGCAAAAGTTAGGTAAGCGTTAAATGATCCACTTTCACAGCATTTGTCCAAGTAATTTAGAAACTGATTTACATCACAACTATGGTACTGCTCAGGAAACCAAGAGTTTTGTGGGGCCCAAATGATATGATACTTGATGTTTAGGAAGATTTATGATAATGGCGTTCCAATATGCCTCAAATTAGGCAGCTACAAATCATTGGTCACTTTGAATATCTGAATTCAAGTGATTTCATTAAGCCCAGTATAATAAGAGCCTGCCAAATTAATCTCTTTTTGGATGCCAAAATTGAATGTTTTAGGAATAATATTTTTAAATATAGATGATTATACTTAAAACAATTAAAATAATCTCATGGTTCATTCATTTTAAAGACCTTTAAATCATTCTCATCTTGAATCTAATTTCAAAAATGCAAGCATTATTAAAGTAACTTGAAGTGTTTAATGCAATACATATGGGATGGCAATGTTGCTAACTCCCCTGGGGCTAAGCTGAAAACAAATGGGGTTATGCAATTTGTGCCAGTAAGAACAGTACTTCCTCTTAGAACTGAAAACAAGACAAGTTTCAGTGGACTGTTATTGTTTTTGTTAAAGCATTTCTGAAACTCATGATGAGTTTCTAAACCAAATCTCTTTTATTCTGCTACCACATGTCCCTATCAGTATTTATTTAAAACACAACTACATTCATCCAATGATCTTAAGAACCTTAAAGGAAATGGCATAAGCTAAAGAACAAGAAGCAGCTAGACCAGACTTTAAGAGGTTGTCTGTGAACATCCATGTTCACAAGGTTCACAAAAATAAGCCTATTATTTATTTATTCAGTTTTATCAAAAACTATCCCCCAGCTATAATATTGATCATACATTTTCAAATAAAAGACTGTTTATTTTCAATTATTAATTCATCTTTAATCTCTGTAATTAGATGGATGAGTATTTGATAAAAAGAATATCTTCAACCCTAAAGCATTGCTAAGTTTAAGACTGACGACCACCTCTACTAAGTTTTTGTTCATGTTTCTGGTTTGAGTTTTCTTGTTCAGTGATCCTAATGCATACATTTTGCACGTGTGTACATTTCCACCTTCCTTTCACTACTTCAAAGTATCTGTGATCACAGCTGTAAATGAAATAATAGAAAATAACTGTCTGATATCAGTCGATCCATTGATCAATACTCATAGCTATTTGATACTATTTGCCATCACCGAGGTAGGATTCCCTAGCAGAGTTAAGCAAGCCCTTGCTGCCACTGTACCGCAGGCACCACCCTGGAACAGCCTCTGCAGCCCACACCGTGCTATACGCAGGAAGATGTGCAGCTGTGGTAGCACCTGTGGCCACCCTTGCTTTCATCCCATGCGATAAATTCCTAGAGTAGATGTTTACTCTCGCTGTAATTATGGGTCAGGGCTGCTTGCCTTGATTATTCTTTGCTGCAATCAAGAAAGCAGGGACAAGGGACAGGAAAGAGTTTGAACTAGGCAAGAAGAGAACTCACATTTGTCCTTTTCTTCTCGGTTACAGTAGCTAACTAAGCATATAAATGGGGATGGGGGGAGATAACATGTTCCCTGAGCACTTCCATCCATCCCATCCTCATTATTCCTTCTGGGAGACCATGGACTGGTGGAGGGAACGGTTCTACATCAAACCTCATTTTATGTTCTGCTTTTGCAAGTACCTGTATTATTGCAAAGACAGCAGATGATATGTATATGGACATGTATCCATACCCCCTTTCCACAGGGCCAGAGGTCCACACTTCTTCATGCCTTCAATAGTTCTTTGTAAAATAGAGCAGGTCTCCATTTTCTCTCTCGGTCTGTCCCTGCATTGGAGCATTACCCCACCTACCAGCTGCGTATCTAAAACAGGTCACTTCGTGCAACCTCCAGATTTTTAGCCTGGAAAGTTTTAAGAAATGGAAAGAACTGGGTTATCAAAAGAGCTTTAGATAAACCCAACAGAGTTAGTTTCCTTTCTTAATATTTCTCATATGCTTTTGCATAAAAGGGTCAGGCTTAATTTTATGTTTGAAACGGCACTATTTTAGATAATTAAATTAACAAAATGTGATTTTTCCCTCTCACTTCCAAAACATTCTAGCATACCTAGAATCTTATAATCTACCTGTAATTACAGAAATTACAGACTATGCAGCTTTGTAAAACAAATAGCTTCTGATCCTGACCCAGTATGTAACCTTGACTTGTCTTCATTCTTGACATGTTTCATGTGGGTCTGAATTACTTCTCACTATTTCACTTGCAGTCTTCAATTTAATATAACAATAACATCCAGGAACAATCCCCAGTATTTATCTTATTGTGGATTGCAGATAATCTCCTGTAACTTTATTAGAAGGTATAATATTCTAATTTTTATGAAAAACAATTTCTTGTTGTCACGATGTGGCTGAAAATTATTTTCTAATCTATCTTCTCTCCAGCAGCATGTCAGAGTTGGCTGGGATTTAAAGCTTAACTCTTTTTATTACTGCTTTACTTTTTTTTTTTCCTTTTATGACAGCTTTCAAGTGGGATTTGGGTGATGCCAAAGCATTATAAAACTTCTCTAGGGAAGTTGTAACCAAAAGAAAGCATTTTGAAACAAACCTGATGGCATGTAGTTTGCTGTTTAGTTTTGTACTTCCTAATGAGAAAAACAACTGCACGCCTGCTATAAGCGGATAAGAGACAGCCTCTGCTGCCTCATCACCTTCCGACAACAAACGGAACCCAGGGGATGCAGAGCTTAAGTAGGAGTCATATTATAACTGTTTTAAGTGCTTGTGAGACCATTAGTATCAGTGCTATAGCTGTACTGCTCATTTTGCTTTCAGAGTTGAGAACTCTGTGATGGCTAGGATTTGAAAAGCGTACAGGCTAAGTAGATTAATTGGCTAATTTCTGTTTTTCAGCTAAAAGTAAGGCTACGTCTCTGTTAGCAAACAAACATTGGCTACCACATGGCTACTACTACAAAAGAAATTGTTCAGATAATTGACAGCTTTCAGTTTCTTGAGGACTTCTTGAGGACTAGGTCTCTGAGTCTACCTATACAAATGTTAACTTGACAACAGAGTTACATTCTGTCAAAGTCTCAAAGATTCCACCCCCCCACCCCCCACCCCCCCTTCTTCTCTCTCCATCATTTTTAGCTGTTTCTGGTCTTTGGAGGCTGCTTGTTTGCTTCAACACTTTTCTGCTCTGGGCTCACCTCTGCATGAGCTGCCCATTGCTGGGCCACTGTGGAGGATGTCGGCAAGTGAAGGTGCAGCCACTCACTCTTCTGTAATATTGCCATTCTGCAACAAAACCAACTGGAATCTAGGCAGAAGATGTTCCAGGACTCCTCATCTCTATTACGCAGTTTGGCCCTTAAGGATGCCTCCCAAGGTTTTCCTTAACATTGATAATGTAATGCGTAAACGACCAAAAATTTAAGCACAGCTAACTCTATAATCCAGATTTATTTACTGTGACTAGTGTCTTAACCTAGGAAAATCTGCTTTCTTCTACTGGGTTCTGTCTTGTTTTCATAAAATTTCTTTACAGTTCCTTTCAGAACACCTCTTTACAACATTATCCCATGAGGTCACACCATCTTTTTGTATCAAGCATTTCCAGTTTGCTGAAATATTTGTTCATGTTATTTATACCTTACAAAGTTATTTGATCAGTCTTGCCCCGCTCCATATGCTTATATCAGATCATTCATCTACTTAACACATTTCACAAGGCTGCCTTGAAAATATTAACTTCAAATTTACTTTCAGCCTATCCATCTGTTTTTTTTCTACAACATAACTCTAGTCATTTATTATTAAAAAGCTGTTACTTAGTAATGGGAAAAATTTTTTTTAAAAAAGTTACTTTTTTTTTGTTACATACTTAAAACAACTGAATTACTTGTTAAATTGGTCCCAGCCTTTCAAGACAATTCATTACTACTAGCAATATACCAAAGGTGGATTGCTAACTTCTTATGATGAAGTTATAGCAAAATGTTTAATCAAGCCCTGCCTCACAGCGCTGTGGCTTCCTAGTGATGCCCATCTGCCACCTTTATTAACTCTGCAGAATCTGTGGAAACAAACCCTTTCTTGCCTTGTGCACATCTTCAGCTCTGTAGAGAAGGAACGTATCAATAATCAATTTAAAACAGTCCCTGGAACTACAAGTTTTCCACCACAGAACTAAAGAATTTGTGGTTTGGAGAGCTGTATGCTCTTAAGAAAATCCACTCTGATGAACACTGGTGGAAAAATGCCTTTCTGTAAGTTTGCTTTGAGTGAGCCATGGCCTATATAAAGCACACTGGTTATGAATTATTAATGCAATAAGCCAGAAGGCTTAAGAAGAAAAGCCCTGCGCTCCCCCTCTAGGAGAAAGAAAAAGGGTGTGTGGGAAGGCTTTATTTACATAAATTACTATTCAGCACCAGTGCATTTTTTCACTCAGTGTTTTGCTGTAGTAAGAGTCTCGTGTGATGCTTGTGAGCGTGCAGAAGGGGTAAACGATTGGGAAAGACAGAGCCTAGGGAAAGCGGCTGCCCTGAGCAAACTCCTAGGTAGGGAAATCAAAGCCAATAAGCAGATCATCAGATGGGCTCCTTGCAGGGCTCATTCACTCTGTGTATAAATCTCAGTCTTCCCTAATGCTCAAATACAAGCATGGCGTTGTCCGCTCTGTGACAAAGATTACTTTACAGTTTTTCAGGATTTTTCTTTTTAAAAGCTGACATTAGTTTGCATTAAATACATCAGATACATTTTAAAATTTTCCAGTTGTTTCCAACAGTTGTTTCTGTTTCCAGCGTGTAAATCTGAGTGTTTGCAGAATTCATTATACTTCCCTACAGGTTCTGCAAATGTTAAAGTAGCATTATTCAATTATGTAAAGCAGCAGGAAAGCTTCTCTTCTTTGTGTCTTGATATACATAATAGCATAAGTCAATATTCATGCTAATATTAATTGAAAAATTAATACCATTTTATTATTGTTGTCAGAAATAATAAATATAAACCCCTGAGTAAATGCACAGACAACACTCCAGTTTCCCCACTTCATAAGATTATTTTCAGTATTTATTTATACTGCAACCAGCCATGGGTCAAAATCAACTGCGCATCTGTATTTAGAAATTGGGCTAAAAGCTTATCTTTGGTTTCCTCTCATCCCAGGAGGAAAGTACAGTGGGCTCCTCTTCATATACAGAACTCCACTTGTATATTAAAGTACCTCTCCTTCCCAAGAGCTGCCCCATTTGCTCTTAGGATAGATGTCCTAACTCCCATTAAAAAATATAGACTTTATCAAAGATATTTCCTAGAGGCTTGAGGTTTTGTCCTTTCCAATAATTATGTTTCAAATGAACATGCTCATATCATTCAGACTCTTGCTCAATTTGGATGTAGTTAAAGTGAATATGAATACACACATAAACCTGAGAACACCAAAGGAACACTGCAGATAAAATTTAGGCTCTTGAAGTCTAAGCTAACCAAGCTCTAACTCATTAAAATTAGCTTTAGCTATGCAAGTTTAGAGAAGTAGTAAATAATTAATAGACATATCCACAGCTCTCTCCATACTGATATTAAACACAAGCATGTTCTATTTAATCCTTAAATTATAAAATGTAAGCTAGGGATTGGTGGCTCTTCACTAGGGAGCTGAGGGCTTGCCTTGCTATTACCCTGATAGAATTTCACTGACCTGTGTGATGTTTCTGATTTTCATTATTAAAAGCAGACTCAAGGCCAAGGAATGAGGTGAAAGTTACACCTTGGAAGACAGTGTTAATCTTTACTCTTCCATCTTTTTTATAACAGAATTCATAAGTGCTATAAAAAGCTATAAATAAGATAAAAGTACATTTATTTCATATTGCTGCAATCTTGTGGTTACAACAAAGGATTATTCAGAAGGCAGTTCCTGAAAAAGAAAAAAAACATGAAATATATCGTGTGCATACGCGTGCTCTTTTTCTTCTTCTTTCCCTTGACTTTTGCTGCACATGTATAATGCTAATTTTGCCCAGTGTCTTGGTAATTTCAACCTGCAGGATGACAGATTCAACTATGATACTTCCCATAACAACAGCTAAAATACATGGGGGTTAATATTTTACAGAAAATGCATTCGGGTAATGTAAAAACCTTTGTGCTACATAAAAGAACATAACTGGCCACGTAACAGCTCCTTGTGATAGGTCATACAGACTGAATAACATAAGGAATGATCTCCTCAGTGGGCAGGGTGAGATTTGGGAGATTTTCCTTCTCTTAAGATCCAATACTGAGGTGCTGTGCGCTCTTGGAAAGGTCTTTTCAGTATGGGTCTCTTTGCTTTTTTCCTGCCTTCTGATTATCCTTTCTGTATAAAACATGTTCTCCTGTTGGAACATTCCTTTGCATGCAATAGTAGAGCACTCCGTACTAGTGTCTGGCCTCTAAGAACCAGAAAACACATTACTTTAGTACCACATTTGTTTGGGCTTTTTTTTCCCCCCATAGTTATTGCACTGAAAATGACAAAAATCCTCCAGGGCACTAGAAACTGGTGTTGATGATTGCTAAGTGATATTACTTCCCCTCTGAAGGTCACCCACAGTATAGGCAGGACGTTATAGGACACAGCATGATTAAGGAAGGTGTCTTTCAGAGAAGATTGAAATCCAATGTTCCTAAAGACATTAAATTTACAATTACTGTTGGACAAAGGAGGACCATCCAGAGACTAAAACTGAGTAATTTCCACTGTCCAGATCCCTTCTCCATCATCATCTGGATAAGCAGGTAATGGTTCCTGCAGTAAACGTGTTACACAGTGTCATGAGTCCTTCATCAGTTTGTGACTGCTGTGGAGCCACCTTTCAGAATTGTGTCCTACTGCTGAAAGTAGGTCTGTGACAACAGCACACAGGAGCAATGCTAAGGGACAAAACCGCTGCACATCGGCATTGAATGACGTACAAGAGGAAGAGGAGAGACTTTCTCCTCTTCATCCCATCCACGAAATGCCACTCAGATCCCCCTGTACTCCCAGGTGGCCTGTGTGTCACACGTGATCTCACTTCAGTGCTCTGCAGCTCATCAAAGCATCACACAGAGCAGACACTTTGTGTCCCAGGACCCTCCGTAGATGCAGTGTGACAGGGCGGCATGCAGGCCCTCTGCAGATGTCTCAGGGCTTGGGGAGTTCAAATGGAACCCAGCCAAGCCTTCTCCCCGCCTGCCTACATGATATCTATGCCCCTCCATAGGTGTGAGTAGAAGGACCCTGGCAGAAGAAATCTGTTGTTTCTCCTGTCTTTGATGTGCGACAAGGCTACAGAGAAGGCATCTGTCCAGAGTTTGCAAAGGTCTGTAATAATGGACTGCTACATTACTGTGAAGCTCTATGCTAAATAAACGAAACGTTATTCAGAACTCATCTTTGGATGTGCTTGCCTAACTCCAGTTAAGTTCTAAAAGCTAAAAATCATGCAGGCCCTTTTAATTGAGATGCAAAGCTTACCATACACTTTGGTCCAAGGCAGCCAAGATTTAAGTGCTTCGCTACTGAGGTTGCATAAACTCCAGGAAGCTGTTATTCATTAATGGGTATAAGGAAACTCACCCTCTGTAATTAACATGCCTCAACGAAGACTGTATTCTTCATCACCATGGACTGTGAGAGAATATTGCAGAAAAGCAAATGTCAGGTCTTTGTGACTCAGAACTCATTAATATTTCCACAGCCTTTTACATATCACTGAGTTAAAATAGGAATTTTATCTTTAGTGATAGTACCTTAGGAGGAAAGTAAACTAAATAAGAAATCCATGTTGCTTTATTAATTGGTCAGTGAAAGTGTTAAACTTTCTTTTGCTGCATCCTTTCACTGCATTGTAAAATGGCAGCACCTAAATCAGGGATTTACCTATTTTTATTCCCTTCTCTCAATACAATTAAGAAAAACAGTCTCATCTACATTTCCTTAATCTCATTTTATGTACTTATTCTTTATGATGACTAAGTTAAAATTCTGTCACAAATTTCAATATGATTAATCCAGCACCAAATAATTTGGGTTCAGGGCAGAGACATGAACCGGGGAGGTTCACTTCAACCATCTCCTGAGCTTGAATAAAGCTCAGCTCAGCTTCACTGTGCATCTGCACTGTCAAACAACTTAGGTCCTTGGTTCACTGCTGTGTCCTGTCCCCTTGACCTTCCACACAGCATATAGGTTCACTCCTAGATTCTCTTTTGGTTCTAAACAAACAGATCCCTCTGAAATGAAATTTGGGAATGTTTTCTGGGAATAGTTAAGAGGCTGAATGAGCAGTACGTTTTTTAATGGGAAAGCTAAAGAAAATGAAATTCTAGATAGTCTTCTGATGCCAGCAACAACCCTGCACATGGCCTCATGCCATTTCGCTAGGCGTGCAATGCCTCTCCCTACCAGTCTATTAAGAAGAATTGCTCTGCAAGAGTCTGATACAGCCTTCGCATTATTTCAGTTGTTTTACATTGAAAAGTCACAAAACAAGGTATTTTAGGATACAAGGGCCTTCCAGAAATCCCAGAAAAGCTTGGGCCAGGCATCTTGTGGGAGGAATGCAGCTGCAGTTCACTGAGAAGGATTAGCTGTGAGCAATGTGAACACAAGCCACTGTACTACCTGACCTGGAGATAGAAGAGTGAGTAGTCATCAGATATAAATGTTTTTAATAGAAATTATTTATTTTTATGTTATTATTTATATTGATTTTATAGATTTATTTTATATGTTTATTATTTATAAATATTAGTATCTATTATTTATATAAACTTACTCATTTGTTCCAGTGAGCAAACTTGTGGAGGAAGGTAAGCTCTCTTTTTGGTTCAGAGCTGCTTTTCACATGTCCCAGGACAGCAGGACTGCTGTTGTTCTATAATATTCACTTCTAAACCAGGGACAACTTTCTGCAGTAAAACAATGCACTATTAGAACCAAAAAGCCTAAATAAAGGATGTTTCCAAGGAGAAGACCAATCCCTCACACACTTTCTTATTCAAGGGTACAATGAATATTCAACTGAAGCTTACAGGAAAGTTTAATGGACTGCAGTTTCCAGAAGGGGTTAATAGAGTGCTAAGGAAGTATATTCTGGTATGGATTAGCTTCATAGGAAAAACAAGGTCATATGCATTTCAAAAAACGTTCTGAGCTTGGTGTCTGAACTTCTGGAAGCAAGAAAGAAAATTAAAACAGTTCAAAAGACAGCAAAGGGTGAAAGAACATACCTGTTGTGAGGATTGAGCAGGTAATCACCTCCCATAAGAGGTGGATAAACTTAGAAGTCAATATAGATAAGCAAGAAATTCTTCTGGGAACCAAAGATGAGGTAACTTAAGAAATGTGCCCTTTAAACTGCATTACAGACCAAAATAGTCTCCCTCTAGACTTTATCTAGAGTCAATCACTTACTAGTATGCGAGCCAAACCCCTGTGTATCAGCTTGAAATTTGATTAGTTGAGAGTAAACCTTCTTAACGCTCATGCCAAGGGAATTACAAAGATAGGAGTAAAGCTATGGAAGCCCCTGTAGAAGTCTATTACAGTACATAAATTAAATAGGTCAAACCCCACTCTGACCTTCCTTCACTTCTGGCACATCTCGTACACTAAGTTAATATTTGTTTGCATTCATTTTCCGTGCCATACCTGAACATACTGGTCGATGAGGGAGCCTGAGCCTATGTACATTGATTGCAGTGCTTCTCATGCTGGCTTCAGGATCACCAGGGACACTGAGAGACCTGCTGGGGTGAACAGAGTCCTTCCATGTCAGAGAGACAGTAAAGTCATTTCTGAAGAAGATGGGTCATCTCAGAGGTTGGCAAGTTTCAAGTCTACAGATTTCTCCTGCCTCATGCTCTTTCAACAAGTTAACATAAATTCAAGGAGGAGCCCCAGTTTATTGAAGGGTCTAATTGCAACAGTAGAGGGACCAATTAGCACCAAAAGTGTTTTAGCTGAATAGGACTGAGGAGGATCAAGAGACTTGTGGAAAATGAAGTCTTGAGTGATATGGTAATGGATACATGAGGGGAAACTTTGCATATTTTTATAAAAGGAAACTACTGGATTAAGGAAAAAGCTGAACACAGATGCACGGCAACTAATGCTAGATTCAAAAGGAAGGAGGAAACAGTAGTTTCTTCATAGGTGTGTTTCCAAGAGTTGGATAGACTTGAACAATACTAATAAAGAAAACAGTGTGAGATACCCGACAACAAGTTATCAGAAACTTTGATAAGCTTGCCATTTTTCCTATTTTTATCTAATGGCAGGCCTACACACAAAGTAGGAACCAACACGGTACAGCCCAGAAGATTAGTGAGACAGCTCTCTGAAGTGGGGTGGAGGGGAAATGGTTTTAGACATAAGTCTAGTTTTAGTTCTCCTCTCTACTATGCTTCCTAAGTGAAATCCAGCAAACCATTCTGCTGAGAGAAGGAAGATGTGGAGGCCAAGGCAGGGAATGGGGATGGGATAGCCTTTTCCAGAAAAACTTCCAGCCTTCAACTCCATACACGAGCAAAAAACAGCCTTCAGGTGGCACCAGCCTTTCCCCATACAACTCCCAGCCCCAGCTTGACCTGCTCCTCCTGTTTCACATTACAGCAGGGACAAACTGAGATTAATTTTTCTAGAGATTGGTCCTGTCACCATGAACTGGATATTTGTGTAGACAAGGGTGTCTGTTTGGACAGTGGAGAAGAAGGAAGATGAATTCACGGAAAGGTTACAAAACCTGGATCCAGGTACCAGACTTGGGCTGCTCTGTTAGACAGAACTGGCTTCATACAACATTTTCAAGAGGCTTCCTCCAGCCAGTCTACTTTCTCTGGGTGGCATGGATGAATTGTGAATTATCACCTCATCTTCTGTAATTAACCATATCAAACTTCTGCACTTTTCAATATTCATCCATTATTGCTTTCCCTATGACACTTTGTAATGGACATACTAAATGGCAGGAAGCTGCTTCCGATTTCAGTGCACGGAATAATGTGTTCCCACTTCCACACACAGACAAGAAAATTAACAATCGGAAATGAGATGACTTATAATATGTATTTCTCATGAATCACTGACAAAATATTTTATGACCGCCTGTGAGATAAGAGGCAAGACAAAGGGGATATTAGTAGGTTTGTTAAAAAGGAGAATAGTTTTGGCAGCATATCATTCTTTTCTGTTTCAGGAGTACCTATGGACGAAAAGTTTCCCTAGAAAAAGGGTGCAATTCACAGTAGTCTTTTATCCAGTGTAAGGTCGTTAATATGCTCATTTAAGGCATCTGAATATAAATATGCTCTTCAGAATGGTACATCAGTATCAGCTCTGAGCATTTTATGGCACTGTTAAGACAGATGCTAACTCTGACTTTCACCAAATAATTTCCTTTTGTTTATGTATTTAGCTTTCCAGAGTAACACTGTTGCTTTAGAGTAATAGTAACAGAATAGCAAACAGAAATAACACTATTGCCTTTGTGTTGGAAATGTGATTTACCAAAGACTGGGGAAGCGGGGGAGGGGGGGAAAGGGGAAGGGAGCTGCTAGTCACCACAAGGTAACTGTTTATTTTTCCAGTTAGAAATGAATTTCAGAAAAAGCAGATTATTTTAATGAATGCCATGGATTATTCTACTATTATAATATTCTGAAACTGAAGACATGTTTCATTTTGATTTCTGAAAAACAGAAGGGTATTACGCATTAGAGTGTCTTATTTTTCCCTCCCTCCTGACTTTTTCATGTTCATCATTAGATAAAATGGAAAACAGAAAGTTCTTTTCTTTTCTTTTTTGTGAATCTGTAGTGAATTGTTAAACCCCTTAGGCTTCAGGAAAGAAGCCCCTTTGAAAGAGGCAGCCAGAAAATGCCAACATGACATCTGTCCTACAGCTATCCCTTGGACTTAAGTACACAAATCAAGACAATCACCTAAGCAGGCCAGTGGCCTGATGGAGTATGGCATACGCTACTTTGCCGATCTTCAGCTGGGCAATACAAACACAAGAATGACTTTCTGGGGAGCATAAATGACTTTTTGACAGTAGAAAATAGGGATTTTTCTTTTTTAATGTCAGGTTTCGGTCAGTTGCTTTTTAGGAAAGAGTTTGCGCTGAAATTAGGAAACACATTACTTCTTTTTTGATTACCCAATTTTGTCAACAGTCTTTCTCAGCAGTGGCAGTGAATGCTGATGAGCCAATGCATGCCCAAGCTCCAAGCAGTCAATTTCACATAATTAGGAATTTGAGGGCAGATAATCAGAGAAAGGAAGGCAATTTCTTTAGCACAAGTTGGCACAAACAAATGGTTACCCCCATCTCATGTTCACATCAAGAAAAATCATCTCTTGGCATCATGAGGAATCTCCTTGGAAATCTCACTTCAGTGAACATTCCCAGCACCAATGACTTAAGTCTAAGTTTGAAGCACATCTGTTTCTTTGAATTCCCATTTCTATTTCTGTGCTGTGCAAGCACAGGATGGTTGTGGAAAAAAACCCCACTGATGACTGTTTACGATTATTGTTTCAAATCCAGCAAACTTAGGGTCTTGAAAAATAAAGGGTCATAACAGGTGCATGGGCAACAGGCATTTAAGTCTTACAAAACTGAATTTGCTTTGAGGATGTGGCTGGCAGCAGAATTTAGAATAAAACTAACGTGCATTGTGCAATGAGTGAGGAATTTAGCAAACTTTACTGTGTTATTAGCTTTGAATTGAAGACAAGTAAGAGCAAAGATGATCCATAAATTATAATGTGCTAAATATAATAAAAATAAAATCTCTTTTCTGCCTGGAAGGAAAGGGAACTGGTTTAGTCCTTTCCTTACTGCTCATCACGACAACTGTCACTGTCACTAGTCCACCCTCCGTCTCTGTACAATCGGTATCAAATAGATGGTGCCCACGTGGCTAACCTCTTGTCCTCCCAAAATATGGTGTTCACATTATCCACTGGGAAAATAATTGGTCTGTATTATCCTCAGACCTGGTTTGGGGGATTGTCTGAAAAACTGCAGAATTGTGCCAGGTAAGGGTCAACAATTAAACAAAATGGACAACCACAGGGCACTGCTCAGGCAAACTCCCTGACCCTCTCCATTTACTACTAGAGATGTAGTTAACATGCCCAAAGCTGCACCAGGCATAAGCTTTTGAAATCTTCAAGAATGGGTCCTGCATGAAATCCTACAGGTCTTGTAATAACCCACAAAGCACTCCAATATTTACCTTATCCCTATATCCCAGAAAAATCTAGCCTCATTCATGTCCAAGTCGTGTTACGCGCTAACCACAGCAATCTTCTGCAAAAGCCAGACTCAAATTACAAGCAGAGAGCTCACAGCATAGTTTGGCAACATCTTCCTTCACAACCCAGTGGCAAATGGTCTGCTCTGGCCACATCTCAATTGTCAGTCGAGTCTCTCTGGCTGATGAACCTACCTCTTCTAAAAAGCCTTGGTCTGATATCCATAGCAACAACCCCCCTTTTGTGCTGGCTTGTTAAAACAGGTAAATAACACCCTCTGGAAAGACAATAAAGGAGGACTGAAAGAGGGCATGCTTCTTGGAGCGGAAGACTGGACATAAGCCATTGCCTGACGTGAGAGCAGGGCTGCTGGGTGGTAGGAAGCAGTTCTAAGAAGATAAGTTGTCATCATCTGTAACTCCCCAAAATATCCTGTAATCTCAAAAAATTCACTGAGTTTAATCTTTCACATAGTGGAAGTCTGATGCAGCTGTCACTGCTCGCTGCCATCCCTTATTTTCCCACTTGCCCTTATACCCTCTACGACACCATCAAACCAAGCTTTCACCTATTCTGGTTAACAGCCTTTGCTCAACCCTGTCTTGAGCTGCCCTGTGACAGCTCCCTTCAGTAACCATCACAACCCTTGGAGAAACCCAACAAAAACATTGCAGAAAGCAGTACTGACACCTGACATGCCACCAATGCCTGGCTAACGTAACATGGGTTCTGCCAGAAGGAAAGCCATCTGTGACTCACCCCCTCTGCCAGGTTGCGAATTCCATGGATAATATTAGCTGCATTCAAGCTAGGGGAACGAGAGTGCTTTCCCCTCACAGGTCTGGCTCTGGCTGCTTCCTGGCTCCATCCTGGACCGTGAGTGATGATGACTCAGGAAGGAAACCTGGGCATGCGGTGCCGTGAAAGACACCGTGATGTAACACAGTCCGGCCCCTGCTGAGCATCTCAAGGACAGCCATAGTGCGTTCCTGCTCCTCAGTCAACCAGCTGCTGCAACAACCACACAAATTCAGAGGTGGAATACCAGCCCAGCTTTTGAAAACAAACCTGTCCCTGGTTTCTACTGAAGAACACTTAATGAGTCTGTACACAATCCTAGCAATACATATTTTTCTGATCCGTGCTGAGCTGCACTCTATTGCTAATCAGCTGCTGAGGCGGCCTCAGCCCAGCTACTATTTGAAGTGGAGAGTCCCATAATTATCTTCTACCCTGTAATTTGGTAAAGAGAAACCCAAAAGAAGTGTGTTGGCATTTTTATTATAGGGGAGGCAGCCTAAAGACAGAGAGATGGGCGCAAAGGAGGAGACAGAGTTCTGACTGCAGGTGACTTTCCCTGGGGCTGAAGTGAATGATCTCAGATGGCTTCTCCCTATGGCGAGAGATCTCCCCACCACCAATGATTCCACAGATGCCACCAGTTCATAAGATCACCTCGGATGTTCCACCAAACATCTAATGACAGCAGTTTTGCTCCGGTTTGTTACCACACCTGTGACTGTGACAAGTGGAAAAGGTAGCATGGCTCCACAGCGTTTAGGCAACAAAACAAGGAAAGAGCAAAACCACAGCAAAATCTGAAACATTTTTAAGCACATAATCTCTTAAGGGGTCAAAAAAAACCCCCCTGCTGCTAAATACATGTTTTGGCACATGAGCTGAAATTTACCTCCCCTTGCTCCCTTTTGGTAGATAGTCTTTAGAATATTGCAACGCTCCACAGGGCAAGGGCAATTTACCAGCATTATTACCTTCTTCTTTCATTCAAACTTGATGCCAACATTCATTTTCAGTTTTGCTGTTCTCTTTTTCAGCTGAACTCATGCTGGAGGGTGGAAACTTCCTTACAAACATTTTTCAAAGTAGTGAAGGACATGATTATTGGGACGCCTGCCCTGTGCATTTTTGGCTTGCAGCGTTATGAGGTAAACCCAAGCACAATGCAAAAGACAGCTGAAACATAACAAGCCTTGTTCCCATTAAGGAACAATGCTCAAACTTTAGCTCTAAATCTTTTACTTCCTGAAGAAACAACAGACTAAATTTTGTCCAGAGAAAAATTATGTCCAGGAATGCAACAGAAAAAGGGTAACTAAAATACGATCGTGTTTTCAGGAGTCATTTTTTTAGGCAGAGCCAGACTATGAAATAGGTATCTATAGAGGATGTTAAAATCAGGCTTGCTTGACTTACCATCCAGGAGCAGCAAACTTTGTTTACACTAGTCTTAAGACTTTTCAAACATATACCTTGTTCCTACTGTTAAAATGAACAAACCTTTAGTTTAAGGAGGGAGGTTGTCCTCCAAAATGTGTAAACCCATGGCTCTGGCTCTTAAAGGGAGGACCTGAAGATGCACTGGCTCCGCCACAAGCGCAGTTAGTACCTAACGGCACTGCAGCTCTTAAGATATGTCTATTCCCCAGCCTACAAGTGCAACTGAAGACCATGTAACCAGGCTAATTTTAAATGAGCCACTGCAAGGCAAAGCTCAGAGCAGGCGGGGCACTTGCCCGTTCACACAGCTCCTCGAGCAGCCTGCTCTGAGCACCCTGTGTTCGCAGCTACAGCACGAGCAGTGCTTGAGCTGTCGTGTTTGAGGCTGGCTCAGTTATATCTATGTGGGCTGCATTCAAAGGGCAGAACAGACATCCTCTAGGAGAGTAACACCTAAATGAAGTCTTAGACTGGGTAAAGGAAAAAGGAAAACATCATCCACGCAGAGATACAGAGAAAAAAGCGGAAGGCGTAGCCAGCCCCGTAGCTGTGTCAGACCCTTTCTGGCAGACACATACATGAGTAAGGCTCTGTTTACCCAGTGAGTTCTCAGCCTTGCATACATAAGTACTGTGGACAAGAGCCATGTGAATTTTCTTTCTTTGATATCAAGAGATCAAAGCGTTCCCCCAGACATAGTGCTTTGTCATATTGATATTATGGGACAGCTAGCTTGTGCATGAAGTTTTGTGCATAATGAGACTTAATAAGCTTAAAGAGCTACCCCTGCATTTCTCTATTTGACCATATCTGCTTGTTTAATTTTCCTGATGGTAGAAAGCTACGGCTGTCAGAATAGGCAGTAGGTTTGGGTATCTCAGCACTCTGATCCTTTCATCACATCATTACAACGGCATTGGGTGAAACACGGGTCACAGGGGAAAAGTACTGATAACAGATTCACTCTGTCTGATTTCTTTCTTGCTATATTATTGAGACATCATCCTTTAAGCTGTCGTTTATAAATAACAGATTTCCATTTATCGAAATGTGTTTTTCTTTCTCTGGATTTATGATGTTGCTTAAGAAAATTAATTTGGTCGAATTCCCCCAGAGGTTCAAGGGGGCAAACCACTTTTTCATTTCCACTGAAGTTATTGTTATTGGATTTGAAATTTTCTTTTTAACAAAGAATTAATTTGCATACATTAGAAGCTAGCCAGTTCTAAAATTGAGGAGCTGGAAAAATACACTGATAAGTATTCCGATGTATTTCTACATTTCTCTGCATTTCAAATGAGGTCAAGATACCCACTGCCTAAACTTTGATGTGATTACCCTCCCCTTTCCTGCAGCGGAGATGTAGAAAAACATTATGAACCAGAGAAGCTGGATGCTATTGCTTTACTGGAAGCAATATCCACCTGCACAACAGAAGGAAGACTGCCTTACACTTTGGGCTGTGATGTTGGAAAGAGTTGTTTCTCAGACACAGCACATCATAATAGAACAGGTTTCCCAGAGACAGACAATATTATAACTATGCAGAATGTACAGCTAATATATGTGTGTAGGTATGTATCTCTCTCTGTTTAAAGTACATTATGTGTAACACTGGTAGCATAAATGCTGTTATCTGTCACGCAAATTGGCCTGAAATGATCTAAAATACTTGCTATTTAGCTAAAATCCCCTGCCAACAGGAAGCAGGTTCTGACTACGATTGCTGTAAGGATGAAAATGCTGCGGACAGAAATCATTCTTAATTTCTCTTTGCCGAAGGTGGGGAAAAGGTTCCTGCGCATGGAACTATGACTTCGCACACGGTGGGGAGTTACAGGTTCAGGACTCTGACACACAGAAGTATATTTTCTGCACTTCTGGAGACAAGGCAGATAGATACATTTTGTTTCAGAGATCTTTTCAAAGTAACAGCAGACAGTGTGGAGAGGAGCGGGGCACTACAAGTAACAGTAAATAGATATAGTCAAATATTAATCACAGCTACAATAATACCTCAACTCCTTCTGTGCATTCCCTTTAATTAAATAAATCAATCATTTCAGGTGCTTTTCTGACATTTTTATGTACTTTCCCCCTTGACTAATTCAGTGAAATGCACAAATATGCATCAAACTTTTAATTTAACAATTTCATACTTCTGTTTTCTCACCAATCCTCTACGGTCTGTAAAGTATTCAAATGATCATCTGCAAATGCTAGATGCTTAAAAATGTGGAAAAGTCTATAATCCAATGGCTAAAACTACCAAATAAGATGAAATTAATCTCAATAATTTGTTTTTGATGATTTTTCTATCAAAGATTGAAATGCAAGCAGTTCCTAACACCTGGAACTCTGCAAAAGGATCCAGGTGTGAGGGGCCTTTCTCAGTGCAGTAACACAGAAAGTAGAAAAATGGGAGGCATGCATATTAGATACACTACTATGATTAAATCTAGCTGGTCAAAACAGCAGAGTAGTCAAAATTAGTTGCTACCTAATACCATTGTAGAAGGCTGTGTGGGTGGCAGAGAGGTGTTGCATCTAAAAAGGATTTGTTTGCCTTTTTTACATCCTCTGTTCTGTACGTGGTCTTCAGAAACTGCACGACTAGCTGCAGATACAACAGGGAATGCTTCAGTGAGGAATCAGTAAAGGAAGATGTGTGCAGATGATGGAGCATTATGTACTGATGTGCTCTGCCTGTGAGCTTGCAGCAGGATTACTACTACGTGCTAAACCTACATATTTATCTTTGCAAAGTTCTGCAGTCTTGATACAGATGTAGCAAATTGGCAAGAGCCAAAATCAACTGTATGTTAAACAAAGCCAAGCCCTGTCTTGTTAAATGTTGATGGAGTCTGCTGTTAAAAAAGAAAATTAAATTGTTTCTAAAAGTAGCAAAAAACATTAGCCAATATAATAATCTTAATAGTTTAGGTAAACTTTTCCTGGAATAATGACAGCCAGAACTAAGCCCTGATCTTGATGAAGTTACTGGTAAAATCAACTGGATTAAATGGGGACACTGAAATGTATCCCTCAGTCTTCTGAGAGCTACTTACACCATCTGCTTATTAATTCATACCCTCAGGACTTATTCTCAGCCTACAGCTTATGACCAGCTTCAAACAAATGACATTTTATGGCAAAAAGTCAACCTAGTAGAGGATATGATTTCTGCTATTCCCTCCAAATTCTGAGCCCAAGATTCTCTCCTGAACTCCTCACAAGTTAGAGCCCTGTGTTGTGAGACAGAAAAATGTAATGCACCATGTTTAGAAGTACCACTTTCTGTGTTGCATGGTTCTAGCCTGATTCAACTTTGCTTGAGATGTCGTTCACGTCTATCTGTAAAATGACAGTACCAGTGACGTGTAGTTACAACACAGCACCATTCACGTTCAGTTGGTTTTATTTTGAATCAGGAATGGATGGCATTCAGAAACCAAGTTCCAAAGGTGGTTTGCTCATTGTTTTCAATACATTGGCACTGCCAGGAAAAAAACTGTCAAAAGGCACCTATACAGTCTCTACTCAAGGTCCTTACAAGGTTTTATTTGCATTAGGACACTATAATAATGATGAATTTAAGATGGCTACAATCCATTTATCATAGCCACTGTCAGAGGACTGGAGAAATGAGATAGGACTCAACCACTGTCCATATAAAACATTACTCTGAAACATAGGGCACTTTGTTCCCATAATGATAGTGCTTGTCAGATAACATTGATGAAGCTTTAACATTATTGTGCCCTGACGTACATTTCATTGTAGCTATGGAGTTTGAGATGAGCAAAGGTCTTGCCTTGTTTTTAAAGAAACACGTTCAGAACTGCTTGAAATGCCAAACTTTTAGCAAATGATTACTATACCAAAGTCAGACTACGGTGTCTAGTCATTACGTACCCCCTAAAACAGCAGGTCTTTTGCTGGCTCAAGAATGCGCTCTTCAGGCTTAGGTAGGCTCGCTTCTACCCCCCTTCCCTACCCTACACCAGCTGAAATAGGTTGTTAGAAATGGTAGCAGATGAAGCTGCACACAGGAGCTCCTCCTTTATCTGTTTAGAGCAGAGCTGGTCACTGTGCTAGGGCAAAATGAAAACATGGTAAAATGTCCAAAAGAAATTATTCCATCTCTCCTGGGGTAGGGCAGTTTCAAACATTGGGCTCCTCAGCAGTTCACCCTAAGGCAGTGCACTGCCATAAACAGTTATGACAAATGCTACGACTTACCACAAAAAAATGAGGAGAAAAGCAAGCAAGCAAACAAACAAAACATTAAACAGTAAACATTTTTATCTTCGAGTTCTGTAGCACATAATATTTTAATACTAAAGCAGTGCATCTAGCTTTTCTCCACGCAACAGCACTGAAGACTGTGTGATCAACTATTCAACAGGACCATAGTTCATTTTTATTCCTATTCACATTAACAATAATTTGAAGACTGGTAAGCAGCTAGATGGCAGGAAAGCAATGTTTTGATTTTTGCAAGGTGCCAAAGCCCCAAGCAATGCCCCCCCAGGTATCTAGCTCACCTTCTTGCAGTCATCAGTAAGAACTCACAGGAATGCCAGTGAAAGCCTCGCAGTACCAAGAATTTGTGCCACGCACTTCAGGGTATTAAGGTGTTCTAATATCTCAAAAAGGAGCATAATACAGAGCTGACTGACACAAATGAAATAATTTCCCCCAAAATGTTTTGGGTCAGACTCCAGGGAGGAAAAGCTTTTTCTTCATAACATCTAAACTGGGGCAGAATATGCTAGCCCTGAGCTTCCACCACATTTAAGATCCTAAAAACCTCATTTTTTAATCATTTTCAATACAAAAGTAACTGCCAGAGAATAATCGCCCAGCTGCCTTGTTGGTGCAAATGCAAATAACAAGGGCTGACTCTCATGTGCAGCTGCAATGGAAATGGTAAAATTTTCAAAGTTTTAAGCCTCATTTGCATTATTCAGAAGTTTCTCAATATATTCATACATTCGCATTTGAATGGACCACAGCTATTTATTGAAATGATCAAATAAATATTTGCTTTAAAATGCAGTCTTGCTCTTGATTTATTGTATTCATTAAATGCTGTCTGCCTTACAGGGACAGCAGCAAAATCAACACACATCAGTATTATTTTTCTTTGTGTGTGTGCATGCGCGTACGTGTGTATGTGTTGAATCTGACCACTGCCAATTTATCTGAAGGTGAATAAGCTAATTCACACTGATATATGACCTTATTTATGCTTTTGATGTTGTCTACCTGCCTAGATAAGAGTGGATTTTATATTAATTAATTATATTCTGCCTAAAGTATAAAGTAAAATCTCACAGGACTGCTAAAACCGCCTCACATAAAATAGAAGAGTAAAAATTGGTCTTATTTAACCTTGTCTTGACTGTATCCTATTGACTATACACACATTAAGGCCTCTCCCAGGTAGAATTAGTTCTTAAATTAAAAAAAAAAAAACCCTAAACAAAGTTACTGACATATGCGGGTTACCCTACATTTTTATAGTAACCTATACTCAATATTCTTAACCACTGTGGCTGTTTGTTGATCCTATCTGAGCCTTCATTATAGCACAGTAGGTTTAAATACTGGTAAGAGATTAGAGACTGTCTGTCCTCAGAAAACAGAAGTTTTGAAATCAAAATTACAGTGGGTAATGAGAAATGTGTCTTTGCAACCAACTGAATTCATGCTGGCCTTGCACTGTTTTAAACAAGTGACAGATGATTAATATCATTACAATCATTGTGAAGACTTCTTTCCTCATTACTTTTCACTTACACATATACAGCTGGATATGCTCTCATTTTTGGAAAATAAAAATATGGGCACAATTCAGGATTTCCTTAGTCTTTGCCTTGAATTTTTAATCACTATTTTTAGATGCAAAACTCAGCTGCAAAGCAAACACACATCTAGCCAGAAAACTCGAATTCCTCTATTTTCCATGTGAGTGGTTGCTCACTGAAGCCAAGATACAGACCTCCATTTTTGGCAGATTCTAACCCACTTGATGTCCACTAATTAATCCCAAACTGTATTCCTATTCCTTTCCTTTGCAGGATAAATTGACTTTCTTTTTTGCTGAAGGCACCTGGGTTTTGCTGTTGCTAACATACATGCTGCCTGTGTTTTATATGGCCATATGCTTATGATGACAACAGAAACTCCTAGGATTGGCTTTATTATGTTCTGTGGCACCTGACCAGATTTCATGCAGAATAATCCTGAAGGAAGTTGGAGGTGCAGAAGTTGGGAGACTCCACAAGTTGGCTGCATATATCAGAATGAAGTGCAAGGGAGAGCTTAGTGCTAGCAAAAATGCTGAGCAAAGATCTTTGATACAGAAGAGAGTAGGCTTCAAGCTTGGAAAGGCTGCACACAGCCGAAATACAATGCTAGCTACACTAAATACCTCATATGCAGGGAAGAAACCTAAACAGTAGGTTATTACGGAAAAAAGAGCAAGTGAAAAGGAAAATCTTATCTGAAGGCAGATTTCTTTTTCAACCTTGAGCTGATTCTTGTCTTCACAGGAAAGAAAAATCCCTTAAGCTTAATATACAAACACTATGCTGGACTAGAAGATACAATGCTTCTTTGTAGTTTATTATATACAGCAGCTATGTGCCTCTTGCTTCTGAAGAAATTCAGTTAAAGCTTACTGGCACCCTTAATCACATCAATGCTCATTTTGCTCTCTTCATATAGAAACTCTAAAAATGTTTACAGGAAAAATTGCTCTTCGATAATGAAATAAAAACCAAGTAAGGATACAGGGGATTTAAAAGGGTAAAAGCCTGTCCCTAATTGATTGTAAACTGATGACAAAGTGAAAACTGGAAGATTTGTTTGAGCCAGAGATTTGTTCTAGAGCTGTTCAACCATCAAAGAGAATGTCTCCTGAATATTTACCAAATGAGGACTGATGTAAGAGTATTAAAGCTACACTAAACCTTTTACCTCCTCTGCTAAATGAAAGAGTCCCAGAGCTTGCAAAGAGGGCTGCCGCTGAAGCCATAGATTCGTATTTTTGATCACAGGCACAGGCGCACACATTAGGGAAGAGTAGTGTGTGATCTGTTTGGGAGCTACCAGGGAATCATGGCTTTCATAGTGCAAAGGTTTAGAAAGCAACTAAATTGTAATTCAAGTTTTGGAACAAAAACTGTGCATCAGGAACACAATCTAAACAGTGATCTTCTAGGGCTTGGCATTTGGGAAAGCATCAAAAACCTCCAAAGTGTTATGAACTGTATGTATGCTCCCTTTAAGTTACTAAAACCAGCTGGCAACTGTGTAGGGAAATGCTGTGTTTCAGTTTCAGGCAAGCAAAGGTTCAGAGAGGTGAAATAGGACTGTTACTGCTTTCAATTTATGGTTAATGCAAAGAGAGCTTTGGGGGATGTGGAAGGCAGTTTTTGAAGTAGAAAACAAAAGCAAACTGGGACATAATTTTTAAGAAATCCCCTGATAGTCCTGATTCAAAAGCCAATTACAACTGACAGACTATTCAGTGTCAAACCTAGAAAGAGTCGCATGAAAAACTAAGGTGGGAGTACATACTAGTAACTAAAGTAAACAGAAAGTCCAAAGTATATAGTTTCGGAGCCTATACATTCTTAACTCTACTCTTTAATGCCGTTATGGGATACTGTTATGCATAACATGTCAGTAACAGAAATACCAAAGGTAGACAGTTTTCATTTTTAAAACCCCGTTAACCTAATTTACCTTCAATCTATGCTATTGCTCAGAAAAATAAGGATACATTTCATTTTTCTGAGGATATCTCCCAACGGTATTAAAAAACCCCACAAACAACTACAAAATTATGAACGTGATAGTCTGATGGCTTGAAAGCCATTTGTCAAAATGAGGGGAACCCCATGGGTGACCACAGAGAGCTCAGCCCCTCACCTCCACACTGTTCTTCTCAGCAGCAATGCTGGAAGTACAGCACTGCTACCAGTATTAGGTGCTTGCTCCTGCACCCTCATCATAAATTAAGACACCTCAAAAATCCATAGACTGGATTTTCTTAGTTAGAGAGCCACAAAAAAATAATTTTAATAAATGTTTGGTGGCAGCTGCTCTGTCATATTGCACAGCCTATTCATCTGCTATTTTAATTATTAATAGCATAAGACAAACTGTCTCTTAGGGTCCAGTAATAGTTGGAGTTTGAAAAGAGAAACTTGAAGCTTGAAAGAGAAACAAACATTCCTGAGAAGGCCAAAAGTCTGAAAGTGTTCTTGCTTCCAATAAAAGTCTGAAAAAGCTTCTATGGTGAAACCAGTTCCTGAAGATTGGCCAGGAATGAGTGACTTCTGCAGCTTCTGAAGTAAAGGCCATTCTTCCAGCTTCTGGAAAGACTATATGCCCGCTTTCCAGCAACTTAGAACAAGGACAGTCTTCACAGTAACTGCAGTTCTGAGGGAACTGCTGAAGTGCTTCACCCGACGTGGACGAAAGGCACAATCCAGTCACTGCAGCAGCCAAGCGCGGCATTTCAGGGGCTGTACTCTGCTGAGTACACGCAGATGCATATTACAATTCAGAACTTAGTCGGTACAAGCTAAATGTGTTTCACTTTGAATGCAAATGCACTTTTGAATGTAATCTTAAAGTGGTGTCTTGGGTATAGATCTGAAAGTCAAACATAGCCTAAGCACATTATTCATTAGCAATCAAATATTCTATCGCTTCACTACCTTTTCTTTGTGTTTAATTCCTTACCAAGTATAATGCATTACACTACAAACTTTCAGATTTAACTGTCAGTAAGATTCTCCTGCCAGACTTCTGTACGTGTCTGTTATTACCAGACGCCATATATTCATACAGTGCCCTCCAAGGTAATTATATAAGGAAGCAACCATAAGTGTTTGACACATTAGTAAATGCAAGATGACAGAAGTGATTGTTGTGAAGTCTGGAGGTATATTGAGAACATTTGCGATGCCAGACAGTGTTTGTATAGTTAGCAAGATAGGCTTGTTTGCCACAGCGAACATACACATGCAGGGTCATATGCCATACTGGATAGTTCCAGGACTTTATATGTATTTGTTCAGTGAAGGGCCCCGATTCTGCAACTCCTGCTGGCGCTGGGTGCTCTGTACCTCTTCCCAGTACCCAGGGCATCAAAGGCACCCTTGGTAACAGCTGAGTTTCGTTTGTAACTTTGAGTTCTCTTCAATGAGAAATACAGGGGCTAGCTTGTGAGCAAGAAAGTAGAGGTTTCTGCTGTTTGGTGCTTTCAGCTTTTTATCGCTACCATTTTTTAACTTATATTCCAAATTTTCCTTATGATGAAGCCTGCCAAGAGGACCCTTGCTGAGGTCCCATTCAAGGTGAAGACAGAACAGCTCTGCTGCTAGAGGGTGGCAACTGGCCACCTTGACTCAGTTTCTCCCACTATTTGAAAACACAGCTTTTAAGTTAACTTGGTCCTTTCTCTATTTAGGATGTGTCCAGCAACCAGCAGTTCACATAAAAGTGATCTGGACATCTCGGTTCTTTGCTCTTTGCCTGAATACAGTCAGGTTGGTGAGGCCGCACCTCGAATACTGTGTTCAGTTTTGGGCCCCTCACTAAAAGAAAGATGTTGCCTTGCTGGAGCATGTCCAGAGGAGAGCAACCAAGCTGGTGAGGGGTCTGGAGCACAAGTCATACGAGGCGCGGCTGAGGGAACTGGGGTTGTTTAGTCTGAGAAGAGGAGGCTGAGGGGAGACCTGATCGCCCTCTACAACTCCCTGACAGGAGGCTGTAGTGAGGTGGGGGTCAGCCTCTTCTCCCTGGTAACAGATGATAGGACAAGGGGGAATGGCTTGAAGCTGCGCCAGGGCAGGTTTAGGCTAGACATTAGGAAAAACTTCTTCACCGAGAGGGTTGTCAGGCTCTGGAATGGGCTGCCCAGGGAGGTGGTGGAGTCCTCATCCCTGGAGGTCTTTAAAAGAAGGATAGGTGAGGTGCTTAGGGACATGGTTTAGTGGTGGGATGGCAGTGCTAGGTTAACGGTTGGACCCGATGATCTTAAAGGTCTTTTCCAACTGAGGTGATTCTATGATTCTAGGTTTCAGGCATGTCCACACAGAGACCCACAGTGACTTGCCATTCCTGGAGGGGAACATTGCAGAGTCTGATCAAAGCACAAGCTACCAAAGAGCTGTAACTATTCTCTTAGAACGACTATAACACTTCTGTGTTTCTGGAGACAAATAAACAAGATTTGTTTTGAGGGCTCTACAATGGGGATAACACCAAAAGTAGCTATTGCACATCTTCGGTCAGTGAAAGGAGACTTGGAGGAATTTAGATACTAGCATAAAAACTGCAGAAGATTCAAATGACCTTAAAAATATCCTAAATGTCTTGTTGTAGCTTGCCTGAAAGATTCCCATCTGAATATTTTAATTACCTGGATTTTTTTTTCCCCCATTAAACAGCATATTTCATTTTGGTATTTCTATACAGGAATGGAAAGGATGGGTCAAGTGGGCTAGTGGGTCAAGAGAAGGACACAGTTTCACTTTTCTTTTTCCTCATATTAAGCACTTCCAGTCTTGAAGTTTGCTTACTGACTCTACCAAAGCTCAGATGTATAAAAAAGCACTATAATTGAAGTTAAGGGCTTGCATAATCCTTTTTCTAAAGATGTAAGATATAGCTCTGAACATGCTGCTTGCTTGTAATACCTGCTGTGATCTGCAGACTGGCTGCAGCTTGTCAACAGGATGAACACAAGACAGAGTTGTGTATCTATTTGCGCATGACAGCTGTGAAAAGGAGATTATAAAACTCCACTTAGCCACCAGCCTTATGGAATGGCAGCTTTAAATGATACAGGAAAGATAACACTAAAAAGAGATTTTTGTCACAAGGAAATAGTCTGCACCAACATCACACCTTTGTCTAATTTCTTATTAGTATGTATATTACCTCGAAACTTTTCAAAGCTTGACATTTTTATGGTTTTGGGTTCATTGCCCAGATTAAGGCTAATCTCTCTCCATTATGTATTTAAAGTGGGATTTGTGCTGTTGGCTGCATGACTCCTATTGAAGTTATTGGGAGTCAGTAGGCCAAATCCTCACATGCTGTTTTGACAGTTTTCTCCCTGTGTGTTTAAATCGTCTAAACAAATGAACCCAAGCCTAATAAATAGTTAAATAAACAAAATCCACTTTGCTATTTTGACAAATATATTAAGCTTCCAATGACACCTGATGAGATTTAGAAGACTGCTGAAACAAGAAGAGTTACTTAATTTTATGACTGTAGGACTGCAATGGCTCTCAAAGGAATTCCCCTGACCTACAAGCTCATTGCAGATGGTTTAAATATGTGAAAGTTAGAGCTTTTGGGGAATGTTTTGCCTTTTTTCTTTTTTTTTTTGCTAAGAAATAGCCACATTTTTTAAACTTGCATCTTTCTTTTCTAAGCATATTTTAATTCTAACAAAAAATACTCAGAATACAATTTCTACAGGAATAGGATGAAATTTGAACACCTCCATTCCCTCCAGAACACATAGCAGAAAATGGCTTGATGATTATGTGAGGGATAAAATTTCTGATCTCCAATGTTAAAAAAAAAGAAGTCAAGCACCCTAATAGAAACAATAAATGTCAAGGAAAAAAAGATGTGGTGGCAATGGTGGTCTTCTGGAGTTGTTTTGGTTGAAAAACTTCATTAATTCTCAAATTTACAGATTGGAAGAACAAACCATTTTCATCCATATCTCATTGATGATGTTCTGAAACAGAGCAAAGGATTTAGCAAACACCTCTGAGAGCAACAAACCCCTGCTTATCATGTGTATCAACTTGATTTCATCCTTGGCCAAAATTCAGCGATTCTATCGAGCCTTCTGGCTAACACAACACTGGAAGCCGAGTTTCTCTCTTTCTTGGTTGTGCAAATAAATCAATTTAGTGACTAGAAGAGTATTCACCACATTGGGGAGGGAGGGACAGAGGGAAGCAGTGTGATACCTTTCCTAGAAAATCTAATCATCCAGTAACTCAGTTCTCCCTCTCTGTGACACAGCATTCAGGATCCTCAACAGAAAAAGGTTTTACTCTGTTGCAGAAGTAGTTAAGTAAAATATTAACTATCATAGATCCTCAAAATCATGCCTCTTAGTGGCACATCAGAAATCGAACAGTAGCATCCTTGCAAAGGAATGGCAAAAGTCCTCTAGGACATGGTCTGCACATTATTTTTAGGATTAGAGAAAAATCATACAACAAGCCCTAAATGAGTTCACTACGGAAGTCAGCTTTAAGGGATGGATTTGCTTCTTCTGTCATGTCAGTTGCTTTGACAATGGAGAACCACCTGGCATATTCTGCCGAGCTGGAGTTGTATATCATCAGAAATACACACTTGTATTGGAAGAGACAACAGCAGATACAAGAGGCTACCTAAGGCAAATTGCATACGACAACTCCCTAGTGTCCTGACATTTATCTCTGAGTGAGGAGGGGAGGAACAGCTCACAGGAGTATGTGAAAATGGCTGTCTTGGTTAATAAATTCGGTTTTGTCCACAGTATGATAGTTTATTATAATTTTATGTATGTTATGTATTTCCCATTCTTCTTCTCAACATGATGCCCAGGCCATTACGAATGATTTGTGTTGATTTGGTATTAATGCATACCGTATGTGATCACGCCACTGCCTCTGGGAATAAAGGTGTAAAGTGCTGGTTAACATCCTTTCAAACATTTTTCATTGCTTCTTTACTGTGCACAATCTTTACTGACCCCCACACTAATTTCATTTTAGAATCTGTCTGAAGGGAATAGCTAGAGGTGTGAAATAGCTGGAGGAGGATAATATGACACCTTATTACGAAGCATCAGTTGGAAAGTTGTCAGTGTGGTCCTTGGTTTAAAAAATACAGCACCATACAATAGCTGTATTTTGAACAGATGGACCTAGTCACAGCAAGAAACCGAGAGGCAACCCCAGACAGATTTAATACATATGATCCCTCTCCAGATCTATGCATATCATTATTGTTATCACTGCCATTTTCATTCTATTACTGTGGTAGATTGCAGTCCCAGCCATAAACTAGATCTTCATCACAGAGCACCGATCCCAAAGCATTCACAAGTTATGAATGAGACGAGAAAAAAAAGAGACTGAGCTACAGACATACTAGTACAAAGAAGCACGAAGAGGGTATTGATCAGTCTGACCAAGCAGCTGGTGGTTGATGTACCCACAGCCTGAGTGTGTTCTCAATTTCCCCCAGACAACTAATAAACTGTTGTTAATCAATTGTAGCACAAAACCGCATTAAAGGGCGATTCCCTTTACTGGCTGAATATTTCTGAATGAATACCTTAAATCTCCACTGTCAATACCTTCAGACCTGCAGACCATCTAAGTAAAGGATCCTTGCTCTAGACACTTAGCACAGCTATGTTACTTTGACATGTGAAGAAGCTGAATTCCACAAGATACAGCTGAAAATAAGATCTCCTGCAAAATCCTGGTTGAGAGCAATGATGGTCAGCACATGTCAGCAGCCTGACTGGAAACCACTGTCCCATCTCTTTCCTTCCTTTCCTCACTCCATCTCTTCCAAGTTCTTTCCCCACCCCCTGCTTCTTTTTTCTTTCCCTTCCCTCCCTTTATTCTCTTTTTTTTTGTTATCAATGTTTGTCTGTGTGGCACACAAGCATTTTTTAAGCCATTTCCTTGTTGAGCACAGTCAGAGGACCAGCCCTGCACACGATCGAGTTGAGGATCACACACAAAAAGTGACTCTTCCCTCTGAATGAACCAGTTCAACAGTCTCCTAACTTACCAGTCCTAAGCCCTAATACTATTAGAAAGAAGTGTCTTTCACAACAACCTAGCTCAGAATTGTTTTTTTCCCATCTCTACATTAATTTCAGTAGTTAAATGGAAACAAGATTAGCAAGAGATTAGCCACGAGATGTGCTTTTGGGATGCACCTTTTACACCCCACTCAGAGCATTATTTTGAGCTTTTCTTAACATTGGCTCTGAAAAGTTAAAATGGAATTATAACCCCTGTTTTCCAAAGTTGAACCCAACCCTCATTCTTTACCCCGCTTTTTGGAGCAGGGATAGAGTTTGCCAATGGCTGCACACATCACTGCTGCAGAAGACATAGCAATTTGTATTTCTTTTTCAGAGAAATAACATTTGACAAAACCTGAAAGTTAAAGAATAAAATCCTTAACTAGAAAAGATCCCTGGAGTCTTGTGGAAGGAAAAAAAAAACCCAAACCAAACCTAACACAAGCACAAATATGGCATAATAAAAAGGCAATCCAGAGAGAGACTGATATATCTGATTAAGACCTCATGAAAACCAACACAGACAGTGAGCTGAATAATAAAGTATTCAGAAGGAAAGCGCTTAAGCAAATTATTTCTATTTATGGAAACAGGGATGTGTTATGAGACACAAAGTCAGAAAAATCCTGGCCTACATAGGATGAAGCAATTAGGTGGTGACAGATTTATTCTTGCCGTTATAAACACAATGGGTAAGTTACTTCCAAACCCAAGTCATCTGTGTAGCCTCTGCTGTTTTCTGAATGATAGCTTATACATAAATCATGTTTTAAGGTACCCATCAGTGACTTATGTCACACATGACTTAAATCATAACAAATACCTCTTACCACTGAGGAAGAAAAAGTGAAGAATCAATGAAAATTAACTGAGCTTCTACACCTCTGGTGTGCAGCTGGTACAAAATAGATGCCTATTGACTTCGCTAGAGCTGCACCAGAAGATGTGACCCCTTCTTGTCCAGAGCTTTAGAGTAAGTTGCCTACAAAGAAACTGCCATTTCACATGACCTAGGCTTGAGCCTCTTCTTTAATAAACAAAAGGCCTGAATAGTAGAAAAGTACACAGTGTTGCTTCATCTGCCTCAGTTTGCACCAGCTTTCTTCAGACATCTCATTGTTCTCTGAAAAAAAACTTCCCCATTGCCTGAACTATAAAGTATTCCTTTCAAACAATGGGACAAAAGGAATATTTGATACCAAAGATGCACACACAATTTTCAAACTCAACCTGTTGAGTGGAAAAAGCCATTCATGTTAAATTCGGAAGACATTTATAAGCTGCAGCTGAGCAGAAACACTAATAAATTCCCTTGCTATTTCATAATTAAATAGCCATTTTTTTTGTTTGCAGGAAGTTGCTGTACAGATGTGCCAGCCATAGATTCATATTAGTAATTAACCACGATAATAAGGTAATGCTAAGGTAGCCACACACCTCTGCTATCTGAAAACGCATGACTGAACCAACATAGCCAAAGTGTGCAGACAGTGCAGGTAGTTTCTGATGGCTTGTACTGGTTCCAGTACCAACCTGGCTCATGCTTGTCACCACTCAGCTAGGGATGAGAGGTCTGCACTGCTTCCCCAGAAGATAAGGGTGTCAGTCTCTTCTCCCTGGTAATGGGCGATAGGATGAGGGGAAATGGCCTCAAGTTGCACCATTGCAGGCTTAGGTTGGACATTAGGAAAAATTTCTTCACAGAAAGGGTTGTCAAGCATTGGAACGGGCTGCCCAGGGAAGTGGTCGAGTCCCCATCCCTGGAGGTATTTAAAAGGTGGATGGATGAGGTGCTTAGGGACATGGTTTAGTGGTGGGATGGCAGGGTTAAGTTAACGGTCGGACTTGACGATCTTAAAGGTCTTTTCCAACCTAAATGATTCTATTATATTCTATAATAGAAAAACTTAACACTGCCAAGTCACAGCTGGGGTAAGGTGGGCTGGGCAAGTACAACAGTGCCATCTTTCAAAACAAACAACAGAAGCACTTCTGTTTTTACAAAAATGAAAGTATCTAGTGTGAAGAGGTGTTTAAAAAAAAAAAAAAGTCAAACCAGTACCTTCCAGTTACAGAACAAAATCCTTTAACTATTGTAGGGGTATGGGAATGATTTATGCTTGTTACTTGGACTGCGGAGTCTGCAGATGCTGCCCAGGAATTATCCTTCTCCTGCTCTGTGCTCCCGTGTCTCACAGAGGGCAAGCCTGAGCGTCAGACTCACTGGAAGTTTCAGCAATAGGACAGCCTCATAAATAAGAGGTTAAAAACCTAGTGTGTGGTTCTGTACCAGGCATTAACCTGTGTCCGGGTAAGAAAGGGTCTTCTCTGCATCTCTTTTCAATCAAACTGGGACAGAGAATGTCCTTTTGCCCGTTGTTCAACTGTCTCATTTATGTAGACTGCAAGCACCTTGGAGTCATGATTTTATTTTAATTAGCACAGTAGGCTCTGATCTAGGGAGTACGAACTATTGGAATATCAATTAGCTTTAATGCTTCTATTCAGAAAGGCCTCTGTGCTGCAAAACTGTGAGCTCTGGGGTAATTTTTCTGAGAGCCCTGCATGCACCAGTAACCCTTACCTGCCCAGACCCGTCTCACCTGAGGGCTCCACTCACACACCCCGCATGGGAGCTATGCTTCAGCACAGGTCCTCGCCCCAGCCCTTGCCTGAGCTGGGCTGCAGGTAAGCCTGTCCCGAGCCCTGACCCTCTGCGACCACTGACAACTGCCCGGCTTGACCCCAGACATGCCTCGGCAGGAGGGACCTGCCCAGCTGTCACAGGGTGGCTGCTGCCTGACCCCAGCCGCTGTCAGCAGACCTGCTCCGCTCTTCTGCTCCAGGTCCAGGGCGGGCACAGGCATGGCCTGTCTTCTACCCTTGGCTCCCCTTCCTTTCATAGAATCATAGAATCACTTTGGTTGGAAAAGACCTTTAAGATCATTGAGTCCAACCTTTAACTTAACCCTGCTATCCCACCACTAAACCATGTCCCTAAGCACCTCATCTACCCTTCTTTTAAATACCTCCAGTGATGAGGACTCTACCACCTCCCTGGGCAGCCCATTCCAGAGCCTGACAACCCTCTCGGTGAAGAAGTTTTTCCTAATGTCTAGCCTAAACCTGCCCTGGCGCAGCTTTGCAGAGCCCCTTGCCCTTTCTCCCTCACTGCCAGCCCGGGCAAGGACCCAAGCCCAGATGGAGCCCCCAGGCCCATGGGCGGAAGGTGTGCGGCTGGGACCCCAGCTGGCTCTGGTCTGGGCAACTAGTGCCTATAGATGGATGCTCACAGGGCCCTGACAATTTTTAACTCTGACTTCTCTCCTCCTCCTCCTGTCTTCCTCCTGTTACCATGCTGCTGGCATTTTAGTCCCAGAGCGGGGAGTGCATTTCACTTATTAAGGTATGTGGAAGGATATGTGCAAAGGAAACGATATGTACAAACTGTTCTTACAATTTAGTACATTCATCACCTGGTTACATTTTAGCTCTTTCTTAACTTTACCTTGCAAACACAACCTAAACTACATGCAGTGTTCCGAAAGGTGAAGACAGGACAGTCTTCTATGCTGCTTTAAATACTACCAATTCCACCTTTTCAAAAAGCAAACCCTCCAGAATAATTAACTGGCTGAAAATTGAGAGGGATTTTTTTGGGTTTTTTTTTTTAAAGCAGCATCTTTGTATTTTATGTCAGTTTCTTACTGAAGCTGTGCTGGGGAAGAAAAGAGCTTGGTCCATTTGGACGTTTATGCAAAACACTAAGATGTCGGATAGCGGAGCTTCTCCTTTTAAAGCTGATGGCTTTATATTAGGAAAATAAATAATACTAGAGAGACATTCATAGTCAACACAAATACAGAAAATCATCACTTATGTGTTGTGCTACTACAGAATGAATTATCTTTAAAGCATGGAATGAGGTACTGCTTAAATACTGCACTGAACTCACCCCAAAAATCCATGACACACTTTTCCTTCCTTGCCTAAATGGGCAAGTAGCCTGAAGCAAGATTTTCTGTTTTTCTTTACTTTCTTCTTTCCTTTCTGAATTTATTCATGACTGGTTCATACTAATTTTTTAAGTTGTGTTCATGTTTTTCTTTCAAATTAAATAGCTTTTCTTCATTCTGTTTACTTTTTTGGTGTATCTATCTGTAGAGAAAAAGCTTTCGTCCTTTTGTTATGCCATGCTAAACAAGCCAGATCCAGGTATTCTTCTAATGCAAACTCCCCCTTTCCTCAAATATCTTGGCATTTTCCTCTTTACCAGTAACACTTTCTTACATACAGTTTGCCACAATATGTAGAATTGGGCAAATTCATACATGCAACTAATGAGCATCACTAAAATTAATTCTGATTTCTGTCTGTCCCCTACCTTATTTCTATTAATTTCAGTGATCCCTCAGTTAATCAGAAAACTTCTAGGACTCTATTTTTATAACTTATACTAGTCCTCATTTATTTCCAAAACACTGAAAAAAATATTTTGGCACTACCAACACAATTTCTTTACTGGGAATACCAAATATTTCTCTGACTTGACCCTGGTTAATGCCATTACTTTGACAGCTGGAGGCAAGCGGGTTCTACAAACCCCAACAGGGACAGAAAAATGTTACAGAACCACAAATGCTCTTCTGAAACAGAAACATTTTAGGCTACCAGTAAATTTGTCATTAATACTTAAGAAGATTGAGGAAAGAGAATTCATCCCAGTTGCAGGCACAGACATTCAGGAATAAATAGTCACATCACAGATTGTGGCAGAACTCATGAATGTCTCTGAGAGAGCCATTCAGGGTTTGGGGTTTTTTTGTCTTTTACCAAATAAAACTGCTTTTCTGCCATCTTGTGCCTTTTTTAATTACATGATAAGCCTTTGGAGATACTGATCTGCTGCCAGTAGGGATTATTGTAATATGAAAATATTAAGGAGCACATAAAAGGACAATAATGCCAAAAGGTCCAGTTGGGCATTAAATTTTGTCAGCAGGGAAAGATTTTACTAGTTATCATAGCAGCATGGTACGTACAAGCCCTCTGTGAAAATTCTCTTAGCTCAGCATCTTCTTTTAAAGTAAAACCAAACAGACATATTTTTTTAAACTTTTATAAGGGGTTTTACTGACATGACTATATTGGCCCAACATCATACTTAAAGTTATAAAAAAAAATTCCATTGTAGACCTGCCTTTGCAAATTTGAAATCCAGTCAAAGAAAAGTAGCAGAAAGATGCAAGTAAGGCATTGAAATAATGTCTCTTTCTGCTATCCCTCTGTAATAGTTACTCTTTTTACTTCTAAATTCTGACATTTCTCATGCCTAGACATCGATATGCTCTCATGAATCATGAGATAGGTTCTCTTCAAGCAATTATGTTTCCTCTTTCTGAGGCTACTAATAGAATAAACACATTTTCCACTATTGCTACCTTTATCAGCAATCTTGCTAATGGTATCTCAGACATCAAAAAATCAATAATATGAAATTATTAGAAGAACTGAGACTGTAGTTAAGAACAAGATGGAAAACTTCTAACCAGGAAGACTCAAACTGAACATGAAGTGATACCTGGCACAGAAGAAGAAAGAAATATACTGAAAGTAGTGATGAATTAGAAAGGGAAATATACTGTGCTGCTTCTCTCTATCAGGTGCAATGTCTTATGTGATACCCATGCTGCAAATACTTGTGTCTTAATGTATATATAAAATGTGAGCAGCTTACTGTATTTTTCCTCCAAGCTTTTATGCTCTTTATTTCAGCTTAAAGAAAAAAGAAAAAGAATGTAATCAAACATAAGCCTGCTGTTTATATTACTTACTCATCAAAATTTCATTTTCAGTCATCTTAGGGGCAGGAAAGTTCACTTGATCATCTGATTTGATCTCCTATTTACAAATAGCATGTGAATAAAGCGTAATGTGTCTCTCTGACTAATGCATTTTCCAGGAGGGCGCTCACCCCTGAAGAAATCCAGTGATGTTGCTTTTCGGTATGAAGACATTTACTCCTTCCAGAAGAGTCCGTTACAACTTTTCTCTGTACTGTCTTGAACCGTCCAACAGACTTCTAAAAATGTACACAAATTTAATTTGTGCTTCCAAACAGCATTTTGCCATGACCCAGCTGAGGGTTTTGCATGGTTAGTCCCTCAGGGCTGTGCAGGTGTCTCCTATGGCCCACTCTTTGGGTGGAGGGAGATCCTTCCACTCCCTCACTTACAGGGCTCACCAAGGCTCCTACATAATGCTCTCTCTGCTCAAGCCATAGCTGATGCCAGAAATGTCGACTTGGCCACGCTGACATCTAGCCGTGCTCCTTCCTAGCCAGGGCCAGATGCTGTTAGTAAAGTCAGGGCCAAAAAACTCACTCTCCCTTGTGTCCACTTTGCTCTCAGCTGTGAGGCTGGCTACAGCTGATGCAAATCAAAGACCTGCTCTGGGTGTCTGGAGCCTTCTGGACACTCCACCCAGCAGGAGGCATCTTTGGCTCCTTAAGCACAGTGGGGAGCCAGGTGTCCCTGACAGCAGCAGGCGGCCACCACACCTCCTCTGGTCAGAGACACCTAGGTGCCACCCTCTCGGGTGAGGCCAGCATATTCCCCTTCAAGAGGCCTTTCAGACAGAAACCAGAAGAGGTGTTCCAAAATTTGTCTTACCAATGAAAAATATGGAAAAAAGTCATCCACCCACCCCTCTGCAGCAATCTCCAACACGTTAGTCCTTTCCTGTTGTGTCAATGTTTTTATTCACCATTATATTAAAATAATTCTTACTGAGCTGCTGCTTTCTGAGAACGCTGCACACTCCCTTCACTGCAGCCCATACTCCTTATTCCTGAATGTGTGCATCTTTGCAACTTGCTATATTAAGAGTATTTCATATGACTGGAACCGTCTTACCAAGTGATCTATACATCTCTGTAAGACTTTTGCTGCATCTCTCTCATGCTGATAAAGCTTCTATATTGTCAAGCACTTTAAGATCAGCCAGTTAGCCAGTTCTTCAGAAATTATTTTTACTGCCAATGTCAAATCTAAGTAAAGTAACTGTAGGAAGTTGTTTTTCTCAGGCAGACTCATCGTCTAATCAACAAATAGAATTTTGTTTATCTTGCAGGAACCATTTTCACAAGGCCATGTGAACTATCGTTGGGTGAAAATATGCTACCAGGGAATACTGTCATTCACTGGCAATCAAACAGAGGCTGCAGGTAGAGAAGCACTACAATTTGGTCTCCCTTACTTGACCAAGCTGATGACAAATTACAGTGTATATCTGGAGGACAGCTAGCCGTATGGTCAGAATACTTACTGATGGATGAGCGCGACTGCATGGATTTAAAGTGAACTACAGACCCGGTGGTCTAAGGGGAGCATGCTGAAAGACTGAAGAAGGAATTATGTCAACACATTCAACAGTGACTGCCTACACACACAAACGTGCATTAAAATGATCCGTGTAAAAGTGGCTGCTACCACACATGGTATTCACATCTGAAGTCAAAACATGAATACACTAAAAATTGACAGAAGTGCATAATGGGTGGGATTAATTAAACTCAGGACTCTGTGTGTATCCCCTGACATATTAGAAACTTTGTTGCAGATATTCAAAGAATAATAATTTGTGTGAGGATTGTCATAGAGATTTTATAGAAAAGGCTTTACCGGGTCTTTGACACAATGGTTTGGTGAAGCAGACCGCACAGAGAATTAGCATAATCTTTTTTCATTTGAACAAAATCCCATCCTCAGTGGAGAGCTGTATTTTTCTACGATTTTTGACAAAGAAGCATATTTATCAGACTATTACAAGACATTAACAATCACTTTTAAAACAATTTCAAAGGACACTGAAAACATATCAATTCAAGCTTTTGAAGAAATTATATCCAGGACCACTTATTCTCCTTAGAGTCACTGAATTTCTATGTCATTTTCTTCGGCGGAGTTAGACAGTCGACATACTGCAGAAGAAAGTCTGGTGCTACCTGTGTCATTTGCTGGTGTGGAGCATCATCTTTGGTGTGCAATCTATAAATTAAAATCCCTTATGCTACTACCTGCCACAGCCATTCCTATCTGGGATGCTAGCTTCTCATGTTGTCTATGTTAAATGTTTGGAGTTAACTCCAGTAGGTAACCTCACAACCGCTTGAGTATTAAAAGTAGTGAAGATAGGGACAGCAGAGAACAGCAAATCGGTTTTGTTAAGAATTGCAGAGATTTAAAATTTCCTGTCATTCAGAAAAAGAACAAACTACACAACTGTTGAAAAATAGCTTCCTTCTCTCTCCAGCCTTTATGGACCATCTTGGAGGGGATGTGGAGGAAGGAGCCGGAAGACACTGGGTAAGAAAGGTAAGAAGTCACAAGCCTGGAAGCCTACACTTGGCAGCGACCCAGCAGGCACACTGCCAAGGAGATGGGTGGGTGGGGTGATTGGCAATTTGCTCCGAAGGCAAATTCCTCAGCATCTTTTGAACAATCTGGTGACTGACATCAAATTCTATGTCATCCCATGAAATGTTTAGATTTTGATGGACTGGTAAATTTCAAGCCAGAAAACACTTATTTCCATACATTTATTTACTATTTAGGTATCTTTATAAACTGCAGTTTGGAAGCACTTTTTCTGTGCATTTTTAAACAACTGGGCATCAAACACCGATGTAAAACCAAGTAAGTGCTATGATTTTGCGTTGAGTTTAAGGTGTAAAGATTACACAGCAAAAATATTCACAGATAAGCTTTTCAGAGTTAAAACTCTGTCTTCTACCATTAATTGCTTTAGCAGACATTAAATAAGGAAAGTATGAAAATACATTTAAAAAAGTTTTCCTTCTGAAAGATCCATTTGTAAGCTATCTTTCCTGAAGAATAACTTTAAACAACTCTGAAAGCTCCTAATGGTTGTCGTGTCTGGAAGATGATTGTCACATTTATTAATACTCTGTCAGCTGCTTTTCACACTTCGTTATAGCTGTGTTGGTTAACAGAACATTCTTTCATCGCATCCTGGACATAATTTTCTTGAGCGACTTTACTTGTTGGCTTCCATTGAATTTAAATTGAGAAACAGCTACATTGTATATATATGTAATGAGATCATAAAAAATGCAGGCTGCAATTGCTAATATGAATCCAGTTCAAATTTAGCAGCTACACTAACAGTATCGTACTAAAATGTTCAGAACGAAATTGTATCCTAGTGTATTGAAAATGAGTTTGTCTCTCCTCCTTATTTCCTTTGTGGCTCACATGCTCATATCTCAGTCTTTAACGGAGAAAATTATTTATGCGATTCATAGAATCTAACAACCTTTTAAATCTTGTCAACAAATAAAGTTCTGGCTTAGATGGAAAATAATATTCCTTAGTATTACTAGCTTACACTACTATGGAGTTCAACTTTACATTGCACAGGTATGCATACATAAGTACATAAAATTTTAGTTTGGATTTAGGGCTTATTTCAGCGCTGATTTAGGGTAATTACAGTGTTATATGTGCCCAATTCAACCCTGTTGAAATGAAGTACAACACTGATTTCAGTGATTCTTCTGAGAATAAGACAAACAAAACATGAACTGAGAAAGGGCTGGGGAGGGGGTTTGTCAGAAGGAAAAAACCAATTTAGCAGATTTGCAGTGTCAGCAACCATTCACCTCTATACCGCAATGGCAGACAAGTTTTTAACTTTTGCTATATAAAATACAACATATTCTACTCCTGTGAGTATTGAATTAACTTTATGAGGCATTATGTATCAGATAGAGTCTGAATTAAAACTCAACTTCTGTAGTATTGGAAAATGGACTGTAAAGGTGGCCAACAGTCTGGCCGTCGGACTCCCTTGCCCCTGCACACGTTTGTGAGTACACTTTTCCACCTTGTACCAACAAAGGGAATTTGCATTGCATTGCAAGGATAATTGGGCTTTACTTCCATTTGGAAGAAATGATGCGGCAACTGTGAAAAAGGATACTTCTTTTAGATTTTTTTATGACTCATATACTTCCATTAAAAAAATAGTAATTACATGTTGCTACCAGTTATGATTAAATTGGAAGGCAGGGTGGAAGAAAAATCTCAAGGTGTGAAAGCAGTGGGGTAGAGAGGAAAAGGCCTGTAATATAAAGCAGATAGAAGCACTGCTTATATGACCAGTACTGTCTCATCTCTTTGTTCTGCTCCAAAACTGCGTTAGAAACAGAACATTTTAGTACACTTGTATCTAAAAAATTGGAGAGGGGGGAAGAAAACTACCATATGTTCTTAGATCGCTAGAAATGTATAATATATTTCACTTTAAGCTTACTGATTAAGGCTAAGTTTGAAATTAAAGGACACCAAAACATGAGAACTGACTATTGTTACACTGATAGCAAGAGAAAGACCAAGGAATTCTTGTTCGGTTACTATACAGAGAAACTAAGCCATGGGCTCTCGATGCCAGAAGGGGAAGCAGCTTTCCTCCTGACTTTATTTTACAGTGCTCATTGGAAGCGGCTGTGCAAAGGCAACAAGGCAGTAACAAAAGCAACAGGAAAGAACAGGTCAGAGAGGATACAGGTTAGGTTTGCAGTCTCATGGCTTGCTGCCACCGAAAGAGGGGATCTTCCTCTCCCTCCACGACTGCCAGCCATGATTCTGTGGGTGCTCTCTTCCCCTCCCTCCCGGGTCACTTTCTCCGGACACCTTGGGCTGGGCACAAAGAGCTGCTAGAAACGGGATGCACACAACTTGAAAGTGTAAAGCAATGATTTATTGGTAAACCAACAGAAGATACCTAGGACATAACAAGCATTAATTACCCATCCTGACAGAACACTGGAGCAGTCATGGCTAGTGAGGCAGGCATCAGCCAGGAGGGGAAAGACTGATGTGTAACGCTCACCGGGAAAAACTCGCAATACTGCTGAGTTGCCCTCTCTCACCGTATCCACACTTCCAACCACCCTGACACCCTGGGGGTTTCTTCCTATAAGATTTTACACCTTTCCAGGTTGGTGTTTTTCTTCCTGAATCCCTGAATCCCTCAACAATCTTTCCTCTCTTTAGCTGAAGCCTCAGGGGAGCAGGGGAAGATTATGGAGAAAGTTACAGACAGCTGTCCCTGCTATTTGTTGGACCTTTTTGAGGTTTGATTTAACTCAATGATATGGTAAAAAGGATGCAGGGCTTCCCCACCCTCTTCTCTCTTTCTCTCTTTCTCTCTCTTTCACTCATTCTCTCTCTTTCCCTTCCCTCCTTCCTTCCCTTCTTTCCTTTCTTCCTTCCTTCCTTCCTTTCCTTCCTTCCTTTCTTCTTTCCTTCCTTTCCTTCCTTCCTTTTTCTTTCTTTCCTTCTTTCCTTCTTTCCTCTTTCTTTCTTTTCTTTCTTTCTTTCTCTCCCCTCTCCTGGTTTGCTTTCTAGCAAAGTAGTGAGTGAAGGCAGTTTATAAGACAACTCTCCCAGTGCAAGGTTAGTAGGGGAGAAAGGGGAAGCAGTAGGGGGAACTCCACTTTTTGGTGGCAGTAAAGAGTCAGCTCACTATACGTTACGACGTCAGATTTGCATTAAAGTGTGTTCAAACTGACTGAGTCTTAACTCCCTTTATGTTTAGGGAACTGTGTGAAGGAAATTAAAGACATACCAGTTATCTTGATAACCTGTGGGAGGCAAGTAAAGTTCTGGAAGACCAAAAAAAGCAAAGACACTATCTATTTTTTAGGAAAGGGAATAAGGGTAAAGAGTCGAATTATAGACCACTCAGTTTAACTTTAGTTCCTGCAAAAATACTAGAATGTGTTGCACGAGTGATTCATAAGCACCTTGAAGAAAATAAGATTAGTAACAGCTAACATGGATTTGACAAGAATAAGCAGCGTCAAATCACTTTAATTTCCCTCCCTGAAAGAGTTCATTGAGAACTATTAGATCTCTCTCATGCACGCCAGATAAAATCTACAGCAAGAGTACGCTTATTAAAGTCACAAAGAAACTAGCCGGTACAGACCACAAATGTGTTACATTCAGTAAATGAGGGAATGATCTTGAAAAACTGAAAAAATGTTCTGCCAAATATTGAAATAAATAAACATTAGATTCTATGCTTAAGCAGAAAAAATAAGCTGTATGTATTCAAAATGAGTAATCACTGACTGGGTAGCAGTTCTGCAGGAAAGATCTGCAGGTTTTAAGGGATCATAAACTGAACATGAGTCAACAGTGTTAGCCATTACGAAAAAGTATGCCAGGAGGTATAAACACAGCCTTCAAAATGAGCAGCACAATCCTTTCCGCTCAGCATTGGTAAGGCCACACCATATGAAAGATGTGGGCCAGCTGGACACTGGGGGAGAGCAATAACAAGAGAAAATGTGGTTTGACAGAGATGTTTGTCTTAGCAAAGAGAGGACAGTGCTGAGACATAACAGCTTTCAAGCAGTAAAAAGCCACTGCAAAATTCTCTGTGTACGTGGCGTTAGGACAGACAGTAATGAGCTTAAGCCGCATTAAAAGAGATTCAGGTGAGACATGACGATAAATTTTCTAATGTTGGGATAATGAAGCCCACTGGAATAGATTGCCTAGGGAGGCAGTGGAATCTCTAGCATTAGAGATTTTTTTAAGAATACATCAGATAGATATCTATCAGGAATTAGACAGGTGTTGGGCAAGGAAAGGGATTAGATGTCCTCCTGATATCCTTTCATCCTTGTCATTTGTGATTGTGCTACCAAATCTCAGAAGGACCACATTACGAACTAGGTATGGTTATAAATATATTAGACTACTGGTGGTCTTAACTGTTCACTCCAAGACTGTAATGCATTTTGATTTCTGATTAAGCAACCTTTAAATTTCTGAGATTCAATAGGAGGAAGGGGGATTAAAGCTTTTGTGTAGTATATTTCATCAGTCAGTGAGAGGCACCATCAGTTTTAACTTCATCATAATGCAAATGGGAATGAAAGCACTGAGATTTTTCTTTAACTAAAAAATGTTTGTTCAAGACATATCACTGCACCATGACTGTGCTATATGTTTATTCAGTGGAATGAATGTTCAGAGAAGTGAATAATGTTTGAAGTAAAGAAAAGGAGCACAACCACAGAAGTCTTTAAAAGCTCTTTTGCTAAAAGGAATCATTAATGAAATTTGTTCAGTGTTTCACAATTTTAGCCATTAAAGTTACTGTTGAAAAAAATACTCCACATTGAGAAATATGTATGTGTCCTTGACTCAGAGGCTGTCAAAAGCAGTAAAAACGTGCTTTAAAATGCATTTTTTGCTTTGGGTATGAGAATTCTTTGAGGCTGAATCTGATGCTGGAGACTGTTATAATTTGTTAATTTTGGACTAAAATAGTCATATCACCCCTACACAAATATGTGAGCTGTGTGTCACCATTTAAGGTTGTATTTGGTTTCTGTGGCAAGGTTTTGGTAGTGGGGGGGCTACAGGGGTGGCTTCTGTGAGAAGCTGCTAGAAGTTTTCTCTGTGTCTGCCACTGGCCAAGGCCAAGCCCATCAGCAACAGTGGAAGCGCCTAAATGGCTGCGTCTCAGTAGCTGGAAAGAGAAGAGAAGTGATGCAAGATGCAAGAGAAAACAGCCCTGCAGACACCAAGGTCAGTGAAGAAGGAGGGGGAGGAGGGGCTCCAGGCGCCGGAGCAGAGATTCCCCTGCAGCCCCTGGTGAAGACCATGGTGAGGCAGGCTGCCCCCTGCAGCCCAGGGAGGTCCACGGTGGAGCAGATATCCACCTGCAGCTCATGGAGGACCCCACGCCGGAGCGGGTGGAAGCCTGAAGGGAGGAGGCTGTGACCCCGTGGGAAGCCTGCGCCAGATCAGGTTCCTGGCAAGCCATTGCGGACCCATGGGGGTCGGAGCCCATGCCGAAGCAGGTTTGCTGGCAGAACTTACGACCCCACAGGGGACCCAACACTGGAGCAATCTGCTCCTGAGGGACTGCACCCCGTGGAAATTATGAACCCACGCTGGAGCAGTTTGTGAAGGACTGTAGCCCGTGGGAAGGACTCACGTTGGAGAAGTTCATGGAGGACTGCCTCCCGTGAGAGGGACTCCACGTGTGAGCAGGGGAAGAGTACTCTCCTGAGGATGAAGAAGCGGCAGAAACAACATGTGATGAACTGACCTCAAGCCCCATTCCCATCCCCCTGCGCCTCTGGGGGGGAGTAGGTAGAAAAACTGGGAGTGAAGTTGAGCCCAGAAAGAAGGGAGGGGTGGGGGGAAGGTTTTTAAGATCTAGCAGTTTTTCTCCCCTCCTTCTCTGATTTTGATTGATAATAAATTAATTTTTTTTCAAGTTGAGTCTGTTTTGCCCATGATGGTAACTGATAAAATGATCTCTCCCTGTCCTTATCTCGACCCACGAGCCTTTTGATTTACTTTTCTCCCCTTTGTCCGGTTAGAGAGGAGTGATAGAGCAGCTTTGGTGGGCCCCTGACGTCCAGCCAGGGTCAAACCACCACAAAGGTAAAACCTAAGAACTGAAAGTGCTGGGCAAATCAAAAGCTTTATAGTGTGTTACGTCCCTATCTTCTCAGCGCCTCGTCAGCTAAGCTGGGTGGTCATCTGCCACCTCCAGTGGAAAGATGAAGTTGGGTGGATAATGAAGAAAGGGCACAGAATAATGAAGAACAGTCATACTGTAAATGTTGCTGTGGAGACGTTTAAGACAGCGTAACAGTTTTGTTATTATCTAGCTTTGGTATACTGGGAAAAACATGTATATGTCTGTGCAAAGTTGCCCACCGTGGCCCAGGCTGCTTGCTTCAAGTTTATATTTGGCAATCCAGAAAGGGAGAGGCAGTCACAGAAACCTGCCAGTGTTCCTCATCCCCTGCCCAAGTCTTTGAAGTAGCACAGGACAAAGTCAGTGCCCCCCCCCAGGCGACCACCCAGCGGCCCAGCAGCGCTGGAAGAGAGCTGGATGCAGCTGTCCCGGGGTCTGTCCCTTTCTGTCTCTGCTGTAGGAGCTATGGGGAGTTACATATGCTCTAACTGCGCTGGCTGTCCACCTTCTGGGGACTGCCCTACGTCTTCTGACTTGTTATTGTCAGGGAAGAAAAAAAGTCACTCTTTAAAACAGTTCAGCGGTAGGGTAAAAGCAGTAGAAGGAAATCTGTGGAAAAAAGAGTAAAATCATTAAAGATGGTAGCCTGATTAGTTCATGGTTTTGAAACTCTTTTCTGTCTGTTGGACCCTGGAAGAAACCCACTGTTTTGCAGTGTAAAAGGGAATTTGTTATTATTAAAACACTATGGAGTCCTGCTAACTATGGTTCTACTTCTGCAAATGCATGGCACTAAATCTCTGACCACATACAATGAGTTACACGAGAATACTGTAAGTAGGCACACACAGAAAATGACTAATGGGAGAAAAAGAGAAATTAATGATTTTGAAATACATTTACAATTGATATTACCTATAAAGTCCTGAACTCATTTTTATTTAATTGCTTTAAGAATGTCATTATTTAAAAACCATCACATGCTCATTAGATTTTTCAGATACTAAACCACAGCCATGCTATTTTAGTGTTTCACCAGTTCACACTGCAATTTAATTTAGCATTTAGTGCCATTAGAGAAAGAATGATCTCTCCTTGTAAACAAATACACTTCTGAATTTGACCTTTGACTGTGTTTGGTGAAATGCTTCATGTTATGATCATCTGCAAACCGTTTACTGAAGATGAATATTTGAAATTCACTGTTTGAACTATTTGACTGGTCACCTAATCCACCTGTTTTTTTTTCTTGGTGGATTTCTGTTCTGTAAAGATAAAATGTTTAGACAGAGGAGGATGAGGGAGAATCACAGGACTTTCAATTTTCTTGGTAAGAATGTAGTTCAGGGAAGGATTGTTTCAGATGAAGCAGACCTAAGTTTCTTTGTGATATGAGAAACGTCTTCATGGATTTGGGTACGTGTGTTGTTCCCAGACTTGAAATATTTTGGCTAACATGTCTGCAAATACCAGATAGATAATGTGTCACTTTGACATTTCCCAAAATACCACAGCTGCAGTCAAACCTACAAGTTCAATGCAAGATGAGAAAGTGAGGTCTTTTCTCCTCCATCTTGGTCTATTACTTGAATTCCAAGGGTTGGGGAATTGCTTTCAAAACCTCAGTTCAAGAAGCTGCCTTGCATAGACACACTGGTCTTTATGTTAGCACACTATGTCCAGAAATAAATTCCTGTCATTTACTTCGGGAGATACCAGTGCATATGCCCCCAAAAGTAGTGAGTAGTGCTGAGCACATACTGGATCAGAGAGAAATTTCTGAAATTCTCTATCTAGACTACTGTGGCTTTGTAGCTTTCAACCCATTAACTTCATCTTTGGGGTGAAACTTGCAAATTAAGCCCCGAACGTTCATATTAGAAGTAAACATGGAGAAGCTTCTACATTCCATTAGCACCTAACATGAGTTCTCCCAATTGACATTTTACGAAAAATAGAATGTGGGTTTACCCGGTTTTGCAGGGAGAGGCACAACGCTTAGGTTAAGGTTATTCAGAAACAACACAGTTGCACACTTAGGTCAGAAAAAGGAAGAATCACAGGTGATTATCACACATTTGCCTTGGTTCTAGATGCTAAAACCTGGAATTTGGAGATTTTTTTAAAAATACACTTACCAAAAGAACTTAAGGGGTAAATTCTGCCTGTAAAGGAGGACAAATTTTCTGACAACAGGAACAACAAAAGAGTTTCCTTAATAAAGTTTTCAGGCTGAGTTTAGATGAGAATATAAGAAGTGTTTTATAGCTCTTGGATGCATCAGAGGAGAAGCTAGATCAACCAAGTTAAAAGATCAGTCTTCAGTTATATATGACTGACCTGAACTTATGCCAATCTTGGCTATTGTGTCATGCATATATGTATCTTCCTCATTCACCACAGAAGCAGACATCTCAGATTTTTGCTCCTCATTATTTACTGCATTGTAAGAAACAGCAGCCTCGTTGCATTAGGCACTCAACAAACACGAAAGAACTCTTCAACACAAAAAGGAGAAAACTTAATAAAGTTCGTATCACTGTTAAGAAACAGAGTAAGGATTTTGGGCATGAAAAGATGTCAAATATGAGGTCCTGCCAAGAGATTCAGGTAACAGATCAAAGACGGGAATAAGAAATATATATGGAATATAAGAAAACTGAAAAAAGGATATCATTGATACAGGAAAAGAAAAATTTCTAACCTGTAGACAAATGCTAAGAAAAACTGTGAGTAAAATATAAGATAAAAAGTGTACTGTTAAAATCACTGAATATAAAAAAAAAAAAAAATAGAACTTCAGAAATTACACATGTAAATACAGAAGAAAACATCAGAGTACCAGAACCCAGATGACACATTTGTTTCCAAAAAGAAGTCCTGCTGAGAGTTTGATACTTTGCTTATGGAATCGGTCATATGTTATGGCATGACGCTTACAGCACTGAAAGAGAACAGGCTGCAGCTGATGCCACGTGTGAGACACCACCAAATGGAATGAATCGCTGTTAAATGGGATTTGCAAGCCAAAAGAGGCCTGCTGGTAGCTGTCAGAAAGAAATGCGTTGTAAGCACCACGCACTTCTGGTCTTTTAAATCCTGTGCTGAAATGCGGCATCTCTGGAAGATGCAGCTTGCACCACCTTACTGCCGACATTACCAGAAGATGGACTTTTCTCTCCCTCTCTCAAATATTTTCTTTAATGTTTGCTGTACTTCTACTGTGATGTTCCTGTCCCACTGTAGTTGTAAGTGCCCAGACTGACTTCTCATTAATCATCAGGTAGTGATACCACAAGGGTCAACTCCGTTCAGTATAAATACTACTGTTATGGCTAACATACTGACAGATTTCAACAGAGGGTAAAAGCATGTAACTGTGGAAAGTATTCCAATTGTCTCACTTTAATGTTTGTCACCAAGTTATCCAGATTATTAACATGGAGGAAGAGCACTGATTTGCTTAATTAGGCCAGTATTAGATTAACTGAGAATACTACCATAAGCGATGAGTAAGAAAGCGTGGTTATACAGCTTCTGTCCATGATTTCTTTAGAATAATACACAAACTGCTGGATGAATGCCTGCCAGTAAGAATATTGTCTCCTGTAATTTTACTTGAATTTGAAATACTATTTTAAATCCTACTACAATGAAGGAATGTCAGTAATAACTAGTAAAACCCTTAAAGAAAAAGCTAATAATGAAATTTTGCCTGAGTAAAGCCTAGATCAGACTTAAGGATCAACTTTCTCTCTCTCAATGGGACTGAACTGATCTTGTGACCTAAGGTTCTTAAATCAGGATGCAGGACAGCTGTGTCATTACCCATAGTTCTGATATTCTGCATGATGGTTTCCAAATTTCAATTTTCTTGCTGTTCTGTTTTTCCTTTGCATTATGTTGGTTTTTTAAATATTCCACTATATCAGTACTTCTGCTTTTGTAGCAGGATTTCCCTGCTTTTTTTTCTCCTGTAGGCAGATATGCAAAATGCCTGGAAGGTACGAACCAATACTTGCTTAAAGGTAGGAGAGACAACATATTGTAACAGAAAATTCCCCCTTGTAACACCCACCCAGTCTGCACCTGCATCAGACCCATGAAATGAACTTGCATGTGAAATTTTCCTATTTTTCCAATGCAAAACCAGTCTGTATATTTGTGAGATGTGACCAAGACAAGTATTTTGCACAAGTACTTCTATAGCTGCTCTTACTCTTTCTCTTCCAGTTTTCACTAAACTTACAGAGAAAGCTTTTGTCATCTTTTGATGGGAAAGTGGGAAAACGTGAATAAAACACGAACCAGATTAGAAATCAGTGGGGAAGTGGAAGCATTCCTGAAAAAAATGAAAGGAAGAAGACGAAAGACATCCTATAGACATGTACACACTGTGTGTATTTTTTGTAGCTCTGAGAAATGTGGAAGTTTGCTTGCTTGCTTGGGAAAAACTAAGTTTACGTCAATTTGTCTGACTGCAAGATAATGAGACTCCAAAACAACTCCCATGAATTTTTTAAACTGCAAGCCAACTAGTGCTGAACTTTGAAGCCAGTAACTATGTTTTAAGGTGCCAATGAATTCAGACACTTAACCTAGGAAAGAAAAAGAAAAACAAACAAACAAGACTCGTAATGCCCTGAACATTTTAATGCGAAGTGCAATAATGCGCATTGGAACAACTAACCAAATCTACTTAGTGGATTTTCTGTTACCTGAAGTGTCTAAGTCAAGATCAGTGTCATTTAAAAACCTGTATCTGTAGCTTTAAATGCAAGCTGTGGTCTTGCAGCATAAATTCATTGGATGAGGTACTTAGTGTAGCTAATGCAGGAAGTCAGACTTAATAATCAGCATGCTCCCGCCTGCCCTTAAAATCTATGAAATGCCGAATAAATACTTTAACAGGAGATCTAGTACAGAAGACATTCCCAGGAGGAAAATCTGGCCTTTGATTTTATGTATCTATCAATACTTTAAAGAGATAAGTCTTTAATATATGGTTTGCGGTCAAACTAAAGCAAATCTCAGACGTACAGAATGTAAAGGTCAAATGACACTTAATAAAAATTCTAACACTGGAAAGTAGTGAAATGAACTTTGTTTTATAACTGTCTTCCTCCTATCCAAAATAATAGTTGGGTTCTACATGCTAAATCTGTGTCTTTGCCTTAGGAGCTATGACAGACCACAAACTCTCTGCTTCACTGGGTTGGAAACCCCAGTAAGGTAAACTCATCGAAGACACAGAATGGTATGTGTTCTGCAATGAAAAGGAGTTTTACTTCCAATGTACCCCCCACAACAATTCAGGAATAAATTTTTAAGATTGGGTACAATTAACCATACTGTAGCATTTAATCTAGGAAGATGTGATGGATTTGTAGTACATCTTTTGAGTGCAAAGATACTGGAATAACATCAACTGTGTACTCTTTGCCTCACACACAGGTGACCTCCCAGACTTCATCTCTCTTGTTAATGCAGCACTCTGTCTTTCTGATGTTAAACAGCACAGGACTGGGAGACACCTTCTCCTATCTAGAGGTAATAGCAGTGGGGTTTTCATTTACATGGAAAAGGTGGAAATAAGCAAATAAAAGTGTTTTTTTTTGTAAGTATACTTTTTGGGGAGGAAAGCAGGGAGGCAGTAAAGGAGGGGCCACAAAATGCCCACAAATCCTTCTGTGCCCAATTCCTAGTATAAACCTGTTCGTTGAGGACTAAACTAACGGAAAACCTCCACATACTTTAATCCACTTCAGGCAAGAAACTCAAAAAAAAAGGCCACAATATTGTCATTTCCCTCATGGAGCAAAGGGGAGAAAAATGGAAAGGACTAAAAGGGCTTAAGAGTTTGTTTTGTATGTCACTGAGAGCCATTTCTGTGAAGGCAGGGAGTCACATGCAGAATGAAGGGAAGTACGTGCTTCAGCTGGGGTACAAAGCCAAACCAATTAACTGGGCTCGCCTGAGTGGATGCTTTAGCCTTAAACAGGTAAGACTTCACCATTATGAAGGCTACAGGGAGCAAGACATAAAGCTTTGCACATGCATCTCACGTGTGGGCCAGACATTATGAGCTGCTTAAGAGTCTCCTGCAAGCTAAGGGATGGTATTCAGCTCTCCCTTGCATGCACTCTTCCCAGCGCCAGATGGGATAGCTGCCAGCAAACCTCTCTCAGTTAACTGGTGTGGCCAAAGCATGAGGAGCAGCGTGACGCAGAGATGTTAGAGATGGCTAGCAGAGGAAGGGTTGAACACGGAGAGGCTGACAGAGCAAGCATGGGATGGAAAAATGTCTACTAGAGAGAGGATTCCTGTAAGGTGTGGCCAGCAGAGATAGAAACAGGTAATGAGAGCTGTCAGTGAAGCGAGGTTAACAGAAACAAGCCTTACTAACAGATCAGGTGGGTTTAAGTCAGACCTTGGTGCCCAGCAAGTCTTAAAAATCTTTGAACTGTAAGCAAGTTATTGCAGAAGTCTGACAAAAATTAGTTGGTCTCACCAAAGGAAACACCAGAAAATTGTTTTAATTAATATTTAGAAATATCGTTCTTGCTTACTTGCCTTGCACAATTTTCTTTCCTCCCTTTATAAAAATGTGGTTGGTTAGTCGTTTGCCTCATGATTCCAAGTAGAGAAAATTAAATCCCAAGCACAAGAAAAGTTTAGTAACATTTTTCCTGATTTCCACTGGTAACTTGAGTCAGTTTTGTGGGGTTTTAAACCTTAACCAAGCCCTAACAGAAGGTTCAGAGCAGTAACATGTATGAGAGAGGAAAGACCCCTGTGTGTCATCCTCCTGTCTGAATGCAGTAAATCTCTACAGTGTAGGCAGGCAGTGGGCAGAACCTGCTTACCTGCAAGATCGGCAATGAGAAAGAAAACGGAGCTTACAGGAATTTTCAACTTTCTTTTCAGCCAACTCATGCAAGTTTCAAGGCAAGAGATATCCAGCATTGCAGCATATGCAGAGTGAAGAGGTTTAGGGGGAAAAAAAACCCACCCCAAACTGTTTTCCTTACTGAATGAAGTTTGGTTTTGATTAATTGAAAAAAACCCACCCTTTTTTCACCATGGGAATAAGGCTATCTCCCCTTCAGGAAGGTTTCAGAAGAGGGCAGTTAGCAATCTACCCATGATATAAGAGATTATGAATTAATCACCCTTCTTGTGGCTTTAGCCAATAAAGGAGCAGAAGAAAATAAGTGACAGCTTTTCTGTGCTGCCAGCACCAGAACATGACAAACATGGTATCTTCTTAAAAATGCCAGCCCTGGCTTCCTCTCTGCACTGATAACATTAAATGTAGGCTAATGTTGTACTTGGTGGACTGTTGCCTGATTGGAGAATAGTATACAATCTGTAGAATAGAATAGAATACCATACAATCTGTGCTGATACATTACACATATACACACACCTCTTTTAAAAAATGTAATCACAGAATGTATTGCATGTTTAAAACAGTGTAAAGTAAATGTGATTACTAGAGTATCATTGCAGGTAATAAAATTTTGTAAATGTTTTGTTAGACTGCATGTATGGATAAATCCCTGAAATATTTCTGGAAAATCTTAAAAGAGGAAAAGGAAGGAAAAAAATTACTTTTTGAGGACAAATTCAAAGAGTAAAATTGGGACAGGGAAGCCAATTAGAGCTACTGTAGATTTAGAAAAATAATTTTGTGATTAGGAACATCACCTGCAAGATAAAAAAATCCTCAACACCTATAAATGTGATCAGATGAAAGATAATGTTTCTGAACTGAATTTTAATGTGAAAACATACTTGCTAAGTACAAAGAAAAGTCCTTGTTTAAACAATGGAACATTTTACAGTTTTTCAGCCTTCTAACGCCGCCTTCATCTTTCTGCATTCCCACATCTAAATTCCGGAGGTGGTTACATCTCTGTGGGAACCTTCAGGAGTGCACTGGCTCTGTGCAGTTCAGACACCCTGTTCTACTGCTGGAGCACCTGTACTCGGTTCAGGTAAAGGAGCTGAATAGATTGAAAAAACCTCAGAGATATTTAATAATTCCTGGCTGCTCTTCTGTCCAAAACAAAGTTTCTACATTTTTGCCTGTTAGCAATGATATTAAAAACAAAGTGAGAGATCATGCTCACCACCCCAAATTCAGCAAATGTTTAAGAATATAATTACCATCCTATCAGCCAGAAAAGTGCCTGAGCACATTTATAAAGTCCAGCTTGGAGGTAGTTCCAGTGCAGTTAGAGAAGCTAAATATAGTTTCAAGTAATTCCTGTGCCTAAAGCAAACATTATGGCCATACCAATCCCAGAGGACAACCACTTCTCCTTTCTCATGCAGGTCTATAAGTCGGTATTTCTTTCCCTCTGCTTTGTTCTGAGGCAGTGGAAGAAGCAAACAGGAACCCATCTGCCTCCACTTTTGAAGAGACTGGTCAGTTCTGTATATTTTACCCCTATTTCTGACTGTATAAGCAAAAGGACACAATCAAAGCCAATGGCCTATTCCTTTCTATCATCACTCCTAAAACGGGTAGCTAACAATATACATCATTCAGACAGTTTGCTGTAATTTATGAAACAGAAAGCAGCAGTTTGGTTTCAAATGTGACTCCTAAGTATGGAGTGCAGACTGTTGGAAAGAAGGGGGTTTGACACGAATTTGATAGGGGTTTGACACGAATTTGATATGGAATCAGGGATAGCAAATAACCACTGAACACAAAGATGTTATTTTTCAGCATGACTTTACCAAAGTTTTGCAAAACTTTCATCATATTGAGATTGAATCAGGTAAAACATACCAGTCCCTTCAAAGAATAGAATAGAATAGAACAGAGCCGAATAGACTTGACTAGACTAGACTGACGGTAGTAGCACGTTGTCTACCTTCATCTAAGGATTCTCAAAAAAGAAATTGTGTGCATTCATTGTGTGCAGCCATGTCTTTCAAGCTAGACAAAGGCTATCCGGCTTACTTTTAAGAGCAAATACTTCATTTGTGTGTCCTGACAGGATCATTGCCAATGATACACCTGTATCTCCGTAGGCTACAGTATCAGGTTCTTGCTCACTGGCTTAGAAATTATTACAATAAACGTGAGGTTATTATTCCCTTTAAGTAGTTAGAGGAAGGTTTCGTTTACTGTATAATAATAATAAACTAGCAAATTTTCATGGTCACTGATGTAACAATTTTACACAATCACCTTTTCCCTGGAAAATGTATGTTAAGTTACATATATGTGACCTGAATAGTACTACACCTGCACAGCTTTGAATATACTTTACAACTTGGAAAAGAAGTTGTAAAATATGCATCACATTCTTTGATTAATCACAAAGATTATTTAATGTTCTTTCTGATGCAGTAATAAAGAAGCATTCTTACTCACTTTATATGGCCTTTGCGAACTCCAAAAAGCAGTACCATTGAATAAATGGGAAGAGCTGCCTTTCTATTCCCCTACACAGAGGAGGCCAACCTGGGGCTTATGAGCAGTGCAGGTGCCACCACAACACCTGTAGCTGCATTTGCTGTATTTTGGCCCATCCCAACTCCTCATTAGAGCTTAGAGATCCCCAAGGAGCACGGAAAGTTTTCCGGGAACTCTTTTCTCTCTGTGATCTGCCATCTGTATGCCATATACGGCTCATGGCCACATGAAGAATGCTGTGTGGCTTGTAAGATCAGGAATATTCTTCTACTTTGCCTTATTACCTATTGGCTGCAGTGCTCCAAACCAAAAAGCAAGCATGCAGTCAGAAGCAATGAAGAGCTCAGGAGGTTGTCTCTTTCCCAGAGGAACCCCACTAGCTCCCCCTGGCAGGTAGCACAATTAATGTAAGTTATACTTAACTGACAAAATCAATGGTGAAATCAATTTTCTTGTGTCAGTGTGACAAATAACAAGTTCACAAGGATATGCATCTTTCATGCATAATATGGGGTTAATCATGGAATTGATTAACTGGGGATGAAATGACAAAAATTGGCACCATTATAATTTCAAGGCAAGGTATATATTCTTTCTGATTCTTCCTCAAACTTCATTTATGAATGATAGATTATTTCTCAGATTCCATTTAAACTCATTATTAAAATGCAGTTATTTGTACAATGCCTGCCATTCAAACTCAGATAATTCCTCCCACAGAATACTGGCTGAGACAAGACTGACCTGAATCTAGAGATCAAAATAGAGAGGGTCATTATTTTTTCTTACGTTTTCCTGATAAGAATATTCAAGCTGATTAAAGAAGAGTCTTTGAGCAAGCTAGCTAAAATTTCCTCCTCAGATGTTTGAAAAAAATGCAATTTCCTTTTACAGTGGTAATCTATTTAGTCCTTGATTAATCCAACTTCACTGAGAATTTCATTGTGGCTAATCATCGTTTCATATTTCTCAATCAGTATATAAATGACGGACTTCAGGCATCCAAACAAGGAGAGTATGATTACCAAAAATTGCTGAGACCATAAAAATCTGAAGGGAGCCACTAACTCTCTGCAGCTACATGAAAATGGGTTTGGTTTTGATTAGGAGCTTAAATATTGATTTAGTTATGTCATTGTTTAATCCTGGCTGGCAACTAAGCACCACCGAGCTGCTCGCTCACTCCCCCTGGTGGGATGGGGGAGAGAATCAGAAGGGTAAAAGTGAGAAGACTCATGGGTTGAGATAAAGGCAGTTTAATCGGGGAAGCAAAAGCCATGCACACAAGCAAAGCAACACAAGGGTTTCATTCCTTGCTTCCCATGGGCAGGCAGGTGCTCAGCCATCCCCAGGAAAGCAGGGCTCCATCACACGTAACGGTGACTTGGGAAGACAAACGCTATCACTCCAAACGACCCCCTTCTTCTTCCCCCATCTAGCTTTATATGCTGAGCATGACATCCTATGGTGTGGGATTTCCCTTGGGTCAGTTGGGGTCAGCTGTCCTGGCTGTGCCCCCTCCCAGTTTTTCATGTGCGCCCAGCCTGCTCGCTGGTGGCGTGGGGTGAGAGGCAGAAAAGGCCTTGACTCTGTGTGAGCCCTGCTCAGGAACAACAAAAACATCCCTGTGTTACCAACACTGCTTCCAGCACAAATCCAAACCATAGCCCCATACCCACTACTGTGAAGAAAATTAACTCTACCCCAGCCAAGACCAGCACAAGTTATTTAACTATAGGTGCCTAAATTGGAAAGGGTTGGCATACATACCAATAAATAAATTTAAAATGTTGAACTTCCATGTGAAACACCAGGCAATGAGTTAAATGTAGGTGTGTGTATTTTGAGGGCAATCTGTTAAGATCCTGAGCAAATAAGGATAAACCCAACACTCTTTATGTTCATACTTAATTGCCTTAGGAAGCTAGTTTTTGTTTCAAATCAATTCTACATGTGTCAAATTCTACTTGCATAGTACGACATTGTGTCAAAATCTAGAAATCTGATTAAACTCTGCAAGCATCAGTAGTACTAACAAGCAATTTTTTTGCGGAGGTTTAGCAGTATTTAACAGATATGTAAACAAATGAGCATATACCATTTAATAACTGTTTTAGGATATTAGTATAGGGTGCGCAAATATTGCACAGCCTTGCATTTTATTTCAGTAGTGGCTTAGATACTCAGGACGATAAATCTCTTATTTTTAGACATTAAACTTTATTAGCAGCATTGCTATCTGGCCACGTCTGGCATTTCAGGACTATATAAGTAGAAAGTCCTACTTCAGGATGTAATAAATATGTAAAATACAACCAACATTAAGAATACAATAATTCATGGAATGCAGCCTTAATTTAACTTGTGTTCAGTGATCTTTATTCCTGTGTTTTATGGCTTCATATTTGTTGTCTAGAAAAGAAAAGCTCAACATGACATGAAATGCCCATAACCTGCCTCTACCCACTGTTTCCAGGTCATTACCTGCTTCTGAATGCGCTCCCCACTGCATGGCTTCTGCCCACCAACACAAACAGCTGCACCAGCTGCGGCTGCCCACTGCACATATATGTATATATGTATGTGTGTGTGTGCCCTCATAGCACACCCAGAGAAAAACCTTCCTTTTTCCCTACCGGTTCCCTCCAGGGCAACGGAGCTTGATGCTGGGTTTCCTGTTGTTGCTCTTCTGACACTTTTGGAAAGTGCTACCCGTGTAGCCTCCCGTGTAGCACACGTACCTGCTGGGATTTCTCATGGGATCAACCTGTTGCTAATGGCTGAGCTGTGTGCCACTGGGAGAGAAAATGGTTATCACTAGACCTTCCCTTTCATGGCTGCGTAAGAGCCACAAGAAAAGCCAGTACGGTCTTAAGAGTCGTTCTGTGCACTGACCGTATAAAAGGGTTCAATGAGTGATAAAATGGTACAGTGCAAGCCAAAGCGTGCTGATCCTATGATTGCATTTCAAAGACAGATTTCCACAGGCCTCGGCACACATCCATAGTGACCTCCTTCAGAAGTCAAGCTCTACTTAATTTTTCATGCAACAGAGTTTGCAAAGCCAAGCTCTCCTTCTATAAGCAAGGAAAGGACTAGGCTGGAAAGACCTGGAGAGAAGGGAAAAAGTAATTTGCGTAGAAGACAGTGTCAAGTTCTTTATCAGCTAAAACATCAAGCCCTATTTTGAAAGGCAATTTTCTTCATTCCTGTAGCTTCTCTTGCCCCTTTGCTTATCTGGCTACAGACGCAGCTCAGGAACGAAGGCATGGAGGGTTGCACAACAATCTTTCAACCTCTTCTCCAGCAAGACTACACGGAGCCCAGCTTTATGGAGCCATGAGTAGATGCATAGCCACGGCAGCAACATAGCTCTCCAAAAGCTGAGGGATATGGTAAGTTATGGAGAATTCAGAAAGGAGTAGAGGGATAGACACAAGAGGCGGGGAAGTGACTGTGCCATTTGTCTAGCATAAGGTAGACCATGTCAAAAGTTGCCACGTAAAAACAGACTAGGAAACATTGAAGTCATGCTGAACAAAACCTAAGAAATTCTTTATGTACAGGAGTGTCCCACTGCATACAATTACATTCTCTCTTGCCAAACATTTTAAAAACCAACTCCCATTAGAAGTGGATGGTAAGAGAAAGATAACTGCATATGGACTTAATTACATAGCATACATTAAGAGATAAACGGCACTCTCATTTTCCAAAGAAAATAATCATAATTACTATACAGCCTTCAGAATCTTTAATTGCCTTTGAGTAATTATCCATTTCCCCTTACACTATGTTCAATTTAATTTGTGCAACAATTAACAGAAATAAAACGCAAAAGTAAAAATAGTCTGGTTTTCTCTTTAATTATTTATTTAAGATTGGGAAGATAAATCATCCGAGATTTTAAAAGCTGTTTTTCTTATGCTAGTTATTAATTTCCTGATATTTATTTGTATTTACTGTTGTTCATACAGAATCATCTTGTGAGTTCACATCTTAAGAAAGACAGCTATAACCATCTTAGTGGTTTTATAAATTAGTAAGGTAACAAATACAAAATAAAGGTATTCTGCATCAGTGTGTTCTTCCTGCATTTTTATTCTGCTGACAGCAGCTTAGTTTTTAATTATGATACTATTTTGTGATACACTGGTATCATCACTGGAAAAAACAATAATGAAGCCTTCATAACAGGAAATTTTGCCATGGTGCTGCGCTACTGAACACTCTCTGAGAAGCCAGAGAGAAACTGCCACTTGAGCGGGAGTCAGGAAGCACATGTTTTAATGCAGTGTAGATTAACTACATTTCGGTGTGGAATTTTTCTTTTTAAAAAAGAGATGGAGTGCATTCCACGGAGCACACTTCAGAAAATCAGCTTGAGCATTGTGTGTCCTTTCCTTTCTGCATAAACTAAACCTGCTGTAGATTTGGTTTTGTGGAAAGTCAATTTTAGGAACATAGTTTTCAACTGTCATTAAGTAGAAATTGTATTCAACAGCAGTGACAGAAACCAATAAAAATATGTTTTCTCTATCCTTTCAAGCGTGTATTACAAAGACTTTTAAATAGAAACCCCTCCTCCCCTTTTTTTTTCAGTTCTGGGAGTCCAAACAAGATCGAAATTCCTTTCCAGCTACCCCCCTGTTCATTTTGCATGTTTTCTCAAGTTACTGTTATCTGTTACCAATATTCTTTAGCCTCTATGTAGTGACAGGTGTTTTAAAATCAGGCAGCTGCTGGATGTGGACCTGGCGGCTAAGCCAGCGCAGGACTGTGACATTCTTGCTCACAAGAGCAGAGCAGAAGGCAGTCGTACCAGCAAGCTGCCCCCCTCCCTGGACCACTAACAGATGCTCTGTGAGGGTGGAAGAAGCCCTTCTGTATCTACTGACCTCGCTAACAAGCATCAGCATCAGTCTCACAGTAACAGCCTCTACGTATCAGTAAAGATACAACCATAACCTCTTTCAAATTCAGGTCTTCCAGTAGTTTTGCATGTTTGTCCTATATGTTTGATGATCCTTCAAGGAGGCAGAGTATTACAATAACCACAAAGTTGCTATGCTCTATCTTCAACTGGGTAAATAATTTGCATTTTGTCAGAATTTGGTGAAACACTGGGTTAATAAAAACCTTTACATAAGTTTTTTTTCTAACATGGGCTATGCTTATTTCAGCTAGTCTGAATTAAGTTTACAATGCTGGGTATAACTGTGTAAATTCTGAGCATAACTTAACCAGGCAGAACACGGGTCTATTCTGAAACAGCCTGAAAAAGCAAGGATGGAAGGGAAAAAAAAAAACCCAGTGGTTATCTGATCTGAAGCTGATGGCACCTGTTTCATTTAATGGCTGAAGAAAATATCTGTCAGTCTTGCAAGCGTGCTAAGCTGTTTGCAAAACAGGTCATGAATAAAATGTAGAAATAAGGTATGGGACAATAAGAATGTATGTTGTTAAACATAAATACAATCCAATTGAATTGCACGCATCTCAGGAGCTACATCCATACATATCAGCAAACACTCAGTTTCAAAGCTGTGTATTTCAAAAATGAAGTTAATTGCATAGGGTCCCTTGACCTCGCTACAGAGCTAATTCAAATGCCCTAACTCCTATATTTTGTTTTATGACAGGACTTTATTTATCCTCTAAGGCCTGTTAGTATTGGCTTATCGCGCTCCTTTTGAACAGGCTGAGCATCTGGACGGAAAACTCATCACAGTGTTTGGAGTTCTTTCCTGTTTTGTGAAAATATCCAATACTTGTAAGATCTATTAGCATTGCTTACAGTGGTAAATGGCAGAGGGATCATGAAATGTGGAACTACAACAAGTTTCTTATCCTCTTTTTAAGAGATGGAGTATCTGAAAATATTTCTAGTGCAATTAAAGGGTTCAATTGTACCCTGAAGCACAGCCCTGAGCAAGAGTTTAACATTTAAACCATTCCACCTCTGTCCTTGAGATGTCTGTACACTGAAACTCTGGCAAGACACCTTTTTTTTCCTTGTCACAGACTTGCTGCTAATAATATATGACAAGGAAGATAGGACAAAGTCAGAGCGGAATTGAGAGCCTGCAGATGTTACTAATTACACAATCCTGTTGGACACTTCTCCCAATTTCCTATACTTTTCAGATGTTGGGTAGATGGAGCGATCCTATTATGAACTGAGATTAGCACTGCCAGTTTTGTCTCTTGAAAGCCTGTATCCCCTGCTATCAAACTTTTCTTCCTGCATCCACAAAATACCCACCCCAAAACAAAACCTAAAAAGGCCCATAGCAGATGCTGTTTGTAACAGATCATGCAATTACCTCTGCAAAAAGCACAATGTAGGGAACATAAAATGGCTGCAGAACAAAGTCCCAAAAAGCCAAGTATGAACCTCTTTCAATGGAGGAGAGAAATAAACTTTCCTCCCTTGTGTATGAAATTGCCCTTGATACATTATTCAGTAAATTCATGCAACATTTCCAGGTATTAATGACAACCCAGTGAAATGCCGAACTTCTTAGTTAATTCAAAGTAAGGGAAATAAAAGACATTCTAACGATCCACACCGTTAAAACCATTGTCCAAGGCAGGTCACGCACTGTATTTTGCCACGTCTCGCACCACCGCAGCGGCTGCTGGCAGGGACGGCAGTGGGGGTCAGTGGCGCGGCTGCAAGCTGGGAGGTGGCAACGCCTGCGGTCTGATGGGCTGTGCCGTGGCCAGACCCCTTCTGGCGTGCCCCTTGGGGAGAAAAGCAAGGCATCAAAAACTTTCAAGCAAAGCAGAGCACCTTCCCCAGAAGAAAAGTCATGGTTCAGTGAAGCCATATTACTGATTGCCCGCCCTTAGCCAGTGACTGAGTCACAAAGTCTGAAGTCTGACATTACAGGAGCAATTAGCTTTTCACATGTGTGCACTCTGTGCCTGTGACATGCTATTCTGGTCTCCAGGATGTCTTCTAGGTACTTATGTAATAAAAAAATAGTATCTGCAAGTGCCCACAAAAGTAGGCATGCTGGTTTTTGATGCCGTGTTAACTTTCACGCGACATGCTAAAGCATATCATAACCAAGTGTAGAAAACCAGTGTAGCATCTTCTTGTCTAATGCACAAGGTTAAAATAGAAGAGAAGATCTGGCTCCTCTTGATTATTTAGTAAAATCACATCATATAGCTGTAAAATTAATATAGGCAGCACAGAGATCAATGAGTAGAAATGGTCAGAAACCCTTTTAGAAAGTGGCACGAATAAAAATGAAAGTCAAGGAACTGAATTCAGAATTTTTAGCTATCTTATCAAGACAGAAGTCACAGATGGCCCGCTGAGGAATCAATTATGGATGTAAGGTCCATGATCCAAAAGCTTTGTGCCAGTGAGATGAATCTTAAAGGTCTGATAAATGATGATAATATTAGGAGGGAGATACGTAGCACAGGAGAAAAGATAAAGTGAAAATGGCCTGTAGGATGGAGCCTCACTCATTTGTCACAGCTGCTACAGAAGACACAAAAATTGTCTGCTTATCCCTCTCCCCACCCCGCCTCCCAGCCCCAGTCAGGTCCAGCTGCTTCTGTATTCTGAAACTCTGCCTCAAGTAGATGTAATTTCAATATGATGCTGGGTAAGAGCCACCATCAGTTTTGGTAGCCTGTACTTCCCAGGGAAATTTGGTCAGGCCCAGTCGTGAAAGTGGAGAAATGCACTCCGACACGCATGCTCTATTTCCTTGCATTTTAATATAACTGGAACTGGAAAAGCTTTGTACTCCAGGTTACTGAACCTGCTTAAAATTCTTTCTTTGAAATGTGTTTCTGCCATCTGAGCTTCTGTTTGAGTTACAACAGTAATGCAGAAGCTCATTTAGACTCTATGTAGTACTGAAGGACAAGCTTACAACAGTCATCCCCAGCAAAACTCTATGTTCTTTCTATCTATCTTTCTATCTAACTATTTATCTATCTATCTATCTATCCTATCTATAGATGGGACATGAATATGATTACGTTGCATTGTTGGCAGTAACAGAGTAGGATCCATGCAATGCATAACCAGATGCATGCTGTAGGGACAAGTGTGTCCCACCCCTGGGCTGGAGATCTTTTCTCTGTAAAATTGGTGGATTCCTGTAACACAGACCATTATTCAAATATTGTCAAGAGAATGATGGCAGCTTAAATGACAGAAAAACTTGTATAACAGAAAAGGTATGATTTTCTTTTATAGTCAACCTAGAGAAACTCTGCAAAAAAAATCTGAAAGTGCTAATATTAGGAAAATACATTTCACAGAATCACAGAATCACAGAATGGCAAGGGTTGGAAGGGACCTCGGGAGATCATCTAGTCCAACCCTCCTGTAAAGCAGGTTCACCTAGAGCATGTTACACAGGACACCATCCAGGCAGGCTTTGAATACCTCCAGAGAAGGAGACTCCACAACTCCCCTGGGCATAGAGTTGACAAGGATGATACATTATATGAGTATCATCTCCAAAATGGAGAAAAGTGACCGTTAGGAAGGCTATTCTTTTCTGATTCATCCCTTTTCCTTTGTGTATTCATAAAACTTTTGCCTAAAGATAGATAAAAATTAATTTTTTAAATCAATTTCACCTCTGTTCCTTCATAAATCATATATTTTCATAGACTAGAATGACAATTTTAGCTTTGCAAGTTGCACTTTATTAAAAGGCTCAGTCCTCATTCTGAATCTTTATTGCACTCGTCTGCAAGCTTGCATTTTTTACTTTTAAACAGTATGATAGAAAACAGAGGGTTAACTTTTATGACTAGAATGTGTCTGGGAACAGTAACATTGCCTTTGACATAACAGAAAATGTCTTTTTTTTCCCCTGTTCGTTAATATCAGTTACCCATTAACTATTCTCTTACTTCAGTGAAAACATTTTGGAGTCTTTTGGTACAAAACATAAAGCCAGTAGTTTCTCAGGTAGTCAGGACATACTCCAGGAATATATAGAAGACTTTTGTTCAAATTTCCCTTTACAAAACTACCACAAGGTTACAGTAGCTCAATACATACCTACACAGTCTATGCAGAAAGGAAAAGTATTACTAGGTAAGAATGAGGACAACCCTTAAGAGTTCTGACATTAACAAAGAGTAAAAAATGAGAGGCAAGAGCACTACCACACATCACAGCTTCCGTTTCCTTGGTCATTAATTTATATGAGTCCGAGGTAAGATTTCAGAAATGCTGGTAACATTGCTTATGGAAGATTCCAGATAATTTCAGCATTTGCTAAATTGTTAAGGCACTGTTTACACTCTAAAATCCTTCATTTTCATTCTACCTGAAATCTGGAACTTTTCAGTAAATTTAGTCTGAACTGATTATCAATTCTGGCAATTCTGAAATAGCACTTTTCAATAAATAAATTATTCGCTGATTTGTATTTTATTTTGACTGCCCAGTACTGGGCACGCAGCTTTACCAGCGGTGACTGTGAATGGGGAATAGTGTGGAAGCAGGACAGGACTGGAAAATAACAGAAAATAGAACCTTTTTATAGGAAACATATTTTCTTATACAATGAAATCTGAGTTGGGTTTTCTTCCGGCAAAATTGCCTGAATAACATATTGCTTGGGTTTTTTATCCTCTCTGTCAAAGGTAAGCATGGTTGTTTACACCTTATGAATAGCAATAGACCAACAGAAATTATTTCAAAGTCTGTGCAACTAATTTCTTTTCAGCTAAAATCCTGATGCACTGTAAAGCGCCAACATCTGCTGCCATTCGACATGAGGGCAACAGTAGATTATTTCTCTGCTGCTCAGCAAGGAGAAAAATATGTAATTTCTGCAGTCTTGCAACTGCTACTGATTTCATACCACAGAAATCCTACCTGTTCTCCAACTGGAAATTCTCCAGTATTAAGAACTGAGAATATATAGACAGCACCAAACAGAGACCTTCTGAAAAATCACTTCTCTTTCATTTCTGCAAGCCAGCAAATCTTTTAGTGAAAAGGTTTAAGAAGTCTCAGGTTAACATAACAGAAGATTAGCCACTGGAGCCTGTAGGAATCGTGCAGGCTGAAGGCTGTATTCAACAACTGGATCCACCTTCTCTTTTGTGCGAAGATTAACTGAATGTCTCAGTTAGGTTCAGCAGGAAGACTGCTAGAATTCAGCAGGTGCTGAGATAGTCAGTAAAAACAGGAATAACAGATAGTAGCAGATATGTGGGAAAGCACTGAGAGAGGTTTAGTCTGCCTGTACAGTGAGCAGAACCTATGCAGAGGGGCTACAGAAGGAAGACGGAAATCACAGGCTGCAAGGGAGCAGGCAACGTATTTTCCATTTGGAATATATTGTTAGCTCACAGCTGCCTTTGAAGCACTGGATCAAAGGACAAAATAAAAACAATTCATTTTAAAATGTATTACAAGTAACGTGGAGGTAGGAGTTCTTATAACACAAGTTTCTGCCTGAAGCACACATGGTTTTGCCCCCCCTCCAGTCACATTATGAGAAAAAAATCTCAAAGTCATGGGGCTCTGCTAAGCTATGCATCCTGAATTCAATTTATAGGAACATAGTATGAGGCAAGCCCACAGAACTGTGGATGTCAGATTTTAACCTACACATAAATAAACCTACAAAGCCTCCAAACAGTTTCCAGTGTAGGGGTTTAGCAGTTTAATATAAAAAGCTTTACTCTAGGAGGCTGACTCTAAAAATAAAAATATTTAATGAATATTTGTATGAGATGTAATAAGTAGTAGGTGGTTTCTTGCATTGAATAATGCCAGCTGTATTAGAAAAAAGAACAAAACCGACACCCCCAATATATATTTCTGTTTCAATCTGATTTTAGTTTCAGAAGCTGTCTGATTTCATGTTATCTTGTGAAAAATGCTTAAAAAATGACATATGGGCCAGTCTTCTTTATTTAAATTGTTTCATTTTTGTGTGATTATTTCAGCCCCTTTAGGAGGTGCTTTATTATGAACTTCACTAATAGGAGTGTAGAGTTTTTCATCTCTGCTTTTACTCTTCTTCACTCCCCACACCTCTGGTCTCACTGAACACACTTTTGTTCTTCTCAACTTCTGGCATTCCCTGGAAAAAAATATACTTCCATTCCTGGAAAGTAACAGGGCCACAGCAGCCTAGGACTACTCTTGGCTAACAAAGGAGAAAACAGTATTTAAAGACTATACCATTAAATACATATAAGGAAGACAAATTAGGTTGTACAGATTGCAGCCATATGCTGATCTTGTACCAACAGGACAGGAGATGTGAAAGGCTCACCACCTCGCTATTCAGGGAAATCTCGATTTAGATCAGACAGGTTGCATCCACACAGCACGGGACTTTGCCCAGGTGTCCTCTGGGCCCTCTGCAGTGAGACCCTGGCCCTAGCAACTATTATTTCATGGAATCATAGAATCATTTAGGCTGGAAAAAACCTTTAAGATCATCAAGTCCAACCGTTAACCTAACCTTGCCATTCTACCACTAAACCATGTCCCTAAGCACCTCGTCTACCCATCTTTTCAATACCTCCAGGGATGGGGACTTGACCACTTCCCTGGGCAGCCCCTTCCAATGCTTAACAACCCTTTCTGTGAAGAATTTTTTCCTAATGTCCAACCTAAACCTGCCCTGGTGCAACTTGAGGTCATTTCCCCTTGTCCTATCGTCCATTACCTGGGAGAAGAGACCAACACCCACCTCACTACAGCCTCCTGTCAGGCAGTTGTAGAGGGCGATAAGGTCTCCCCTGAGCATCCTCTTCTCCAAGCTAAACAACCCCAGTTCCCTCAGCCGCTCCCCATCAGCCTTGTGCTCCAGGCCCTTCACCAGCTTTGTTGCTCTCCTCAATTATTATTTCTTGAACTCAAAGTGTCTGAAATAATGTGAGGGCTGCACAGCTGCCCACTGGAGCAGCATTTCTTTTGTTTTCCAACATGACATGGGGCACTGTGCAGGAGCAATTGGTTTGTCTGTGGCTCCAAGGCCCCGCAGGAGAGAGCTGGAGGACTGTGCAGGCAGAGGGTGTTGCTCTGGTGTCCTCTCCCCATAGGGTGGGTCAGAGGCTGTCCTCAGTGCTAACACGCTCCCAAGTTCTGTCTCAGAGAAACAAGACACATCAGTCCAGAAGAGCTCTCAAGCAAGAAATTATATATATGAAGTGCAGACACACAGGGAACAAGGAATAAACCAGGGACTGATGCTATTTGATAATACAGATGCTCTCCTAGACAGTCTTAAATCTATTATCCTCTCAATTCTGAGTATCTTCCTGTAGCCTTCTTTGATATTTATAAATATCAAAATACCCGTAGCCTGACTTGTTAAGAGTGCTGTGATATTTACCTCCCCACCCCGCAATGGGGAGCTGAGCATTTTAGAATGGGTTGCTTCCTTCCTTGCTCATCCCCAGAAAATCCCGTTCAACACTGTTCTCCCCTAAATCATCTCTTTTAGCCCTGCCAGTCTTTCCTGAGTGTCATCTTTCTGGTGTCTCAGTCAGTGACACTACCTGAGCATCAGTACCCAAAAGGTAACAGATTTCAGCATTGGAACAACAAAGCCCAGTAGGCACAGACTGTAAACCCTAAAGACAGCTCCTGGATTTTCCTGTACTACCTTGTCCCAGCCATGGCTTGGAAGGTGTGCGAAGGAGCCTTATTCCCCTCCTGCATGTGGCATGCTGAAAGCAATCTGGCCAGGCTTGGACTCCACACAGTTTTCGATGTTAGAAGCACAACTATAACAGTTAGTTGATTAATAGAACAGGAGTGCAGTTAAAACATAATAAAACATTTTATGGATTCATTTCCACAATTAGCATTAGCTGTCTCTCATATGACTCCATATAGTACAGGCAACACGTATTTCCTGACTGGAAAGTTAAGCCTTACAAACTTGGTTCTTCTAGGTTTTGTACCGGTCACATGGCCCTCTGTGCTCAATAATATTCCCTTCAGATTAATCTTACAGTGTTATATCACCCCTGTTGTGGCCTGATTTATCATTCCTAGATACTCTACAAATACTACACTCTTTAATATGTAAGTGTAGCCAGAGCAGTGGCCTTAAATCTTGATAACTAAGACTTGTAGCCTATACTGAAAATTATTATGATACAGAGCAAATACGGGAATGGCTACATGAAATAGCTCCATGTTCAGGAAGCAGCTAGGCTGTAATTTTACAGCATGTCAGCTACTCTGCTAAAAGCAGTCTCTGTGTGTGCTCTTTCTCTGTGGTGTAGCAGGGTTTGCCTACCTTAATTTCATTGAACTACCTTGCATTTACCATGGGATAAAAGCACACACACGGAGTACTGTCGAGTATCTATGTGCTATAAACTACAGTCCAGTTAAACTCACAGTAATTTGTTCCTCCAGCAACACTCAAAGTATTTTCCTTGTCTGGGAAAATGCCAAGAGAGTTGGAGAATATTTTTCAATAAAATTAAAAGCTTCTGGAATGTCAACAATGCAGTACTGCAATTAGGTTTTGCATGGGGTAATTGTTAATGGGCTCATGGGAAATACCCCAGTATCTGCAAATAGTTCTACATTTTTTTCTTACAGAAAAGTGCCCTCATCACATATAGAAAGCAGCCATCACCCCCTTCTTTTTTACTGTCTGTGACAGAATGTTCATTTTCAATAGAATGGAAAGTCTCAGTAAAATCAGTGTGCAAACATTACTCCAGAAAACTTTCCAGAATATTAAATACCTCTGCAATATTAAAACTAGTGTAGCGCTTTGTAAAAACATTTCTTTACTATCAATAACTTAAAAGAGTTAAGTGATAAGAACCCTTTTTAATGAAAAAAAGCAGTTCATTCAATAAGAGGAAGAATCTCAATAGCAATGATGCTGAGGGCGACTACAGGGCTAGGGGGTAGCACGCAAACAACATGGCAGAAAAGTTAACAGGTGCAGTGTTGGGTTGCTGAGAAGAAGGTAACAAAAATAAAAATATTCCATTTTCTGCAACTTTAGTATACTTGATACACCTAGTTATATATAACTCTGGAAAGAAATGTGACTCCTCAGATACTTCTTGGGTATACACCAATTTCAATCCAAGTTTTACTAAGAACAATTTTTCAGGTAAAGGTACCATGACTTTCTGTGTAGTCTTACTTACTTACTTAGCAAGGAAAGCTTCCCTAGTTATGTGTTCCGTAATCTAAAGAGTTGGTAGCAGGTTGACTTTGCTCTTTTGCAGAAATTTTAGTACAGAAAGCAGTAAACTGGGGGGGGGGGAGCGGGACACACGACCAAATGCCTGTCCTACCTGAACAGAGATGTTCATCACTGAATTAGCATTACGATAAAGTTATTTGGAAGTGACTGAGAGAATATTCAAATTCCAACTAATGGTGTATAAAGCAAGAATAAATGCATTCAGTATGTATAGATTAATGTAGCAATGGTAAGGAGAGCATAAGTACTTGGCATGTGCTTTCAGGCAAAACATCACTGTAACAATAGAGTTGAGAGGCAGGCAGCTAGGTCATGCGTAATGTCAGATGGCAGGACACACACACAGGTTAGATATATTAGCTACCATGACCCCTTTTCAGTAATAGCAAAAGCAAGGCCTCTCTTTCTTGACATAATTTTACATTTTGAAGAACATATGCTGCAGAGAAGACCCAAGTTTTCTGATCGATGCCAGTGCAATATAAAACAAAAAGAAAATAATCTCCCAGTAAACTCCCTCCAGACAAACGAATCCGTTTCAGACCACACCTGTACGGATGCATTTCAAGGGAGATCAGGCCAGCGAACGTTAGTAGATGCCAGGATTGGTTGGCTTTTTGTGCCCGAAAGACAGCTGAATACAGAAACTCTTACAAATGTCGTTTCAGAGTTCAGAATAGAAGCATTTCTTTCCTTGCTGAATACTGCTAGCACAGTATCCTATTACTTTTTTTTTTTTTTTTTTTTTTTTTGTAATATCATCTGCAGGACCAGCTTTGAGTTACAATTCACATGACACTACACAAAAGAACAGACTGCTCAAATATTTTGTATACTGCATCGGTAATACAGACAAAAGATTCAAGTGCCACACAAAGAAATGGAGCATATTGACTACTGCCTTAACAGAGCAGGCCTGGGCAACCGTGACGTCATACCCTGGAGGAAGCTGCATTGCCAGATACATTTCAATTACAGGTTCAAATGTGTTGGTTCCTTTTTTTACTATACTGTAGGAGTGAGATTTCCAAAATTACTCAAGTGATTTCCCCAGGTTTTTTTTCCACTGCAAATCAGCAACATTTGTGTTCCTAACTCACTTAAGATTTTATAAAACAGGAGTACGATAAAGCAAATTCTTCACAGGGAGTCCTGGCATTTTAGACATACTGCTTGTCATTGCTGCAGGACCAAATCCACAAACCCAGTCAAACACTCTTCACTAAAACATCATGTTACCATGCCTGCAGGAAACTGAAACAGATTGTGTCTGAAAAGCAAACACACCAAGAAATGTTCAGAAATTTTCCTTAGTCTCTGATTCTTCACACATTCTACATGGCAAATAATTTTGAAGAAATGCATTGAGTAAAATCCTTCTGCTCATTCACAATTTTAAGCAATAAGAAAGACAGTACTCCTAGAAAGAAATAATGGGGAAAAAATTAATATTACTTAGCTGTAATATTATATTTTTATTAGTAGTTATCAAAGTAGTATCATGACACCACCCCCACCCCCCCCTTTTTTTTCTTTTCAGTTAAGAAACTGAGAAGCTGAAAGATAATATGATTTTTGAAAAGCCAGAAACTGATAAACAATCTCAGGTCCATGCCCGATACCTATCTACAGAGACAAAATGTCATTGTTCCTTCCTGAAAAGTCTAGAAATACTGAAGGGGGAAAAAATTCAAATTAGCACCCTATCTTGCATGTCTTTTGCACTGTGAAGTGCAGAAGATACTGAATAACTCCCTCTCCCCCCCCCCCCCCCCAACAATTATATTATTTATTACAACAATGATCATGAGCATTACACTGAAAACTTTGTAAGTAGTTATACATTCATCTTTCTTCCCTGGAAGATTTTTAACAAAAAATGTTGGCAAGATAGTGGATACAGATAAAAGCGCATGAGTCATACTCCCATGACAGAAAAAAATACTTTGTTACTTTTCCTCTTGTGTCTGCTTTCGAGTATGCAACTGGCTCAGATAGAGCAATGAATTGACTTACTTTTCACTAGTTAAAGAAGAACCATGAGACTACTCAGTCTTCTGCGATGAGTAGTAAGGGTTGAAAACAATACATTAACATATAAAGTAGCTCATTCTCTTCTATAAAACACAAAAGCTGCTGGCCATGGGTCTCTCTGTGGCCATTTTTATATTTTACACTATACATTACGCATTTTAAAATTTCCATTAAAAACTATATGACATCAATGGGCAGCCAGAAAGACAGGCAGGACACTCTGTTCGTAGCCAATTCCAGCTCACTCCAGGGCTGGAGTAAAGCTTTATGCCCACTTCTCAGGTAGAGGTCTCTCAGAAAGTCCTCTGCAAAGGCAACAGCAGTGTCCTTCTTTCTCATCAGCTCAGCGAAAGTGAACATGCACAAGAACAGGGCAGCAGTGGAAAGCTGCTCTGAGACCTTCTAGAAAGGAGAGGAGACTTGGTAAACAGAAAATAGGTTAAAACCCAGACTGCATTCCCCAGCTTCACTCTCCCACACTCAGGATTGTTGTAGAAGAGCGGAAGCTGCTCCAGCACATCCATCGGAAACACCTTCCAACGGGAAGGAGCCAGGCTCTCGGTGCAGAGGGGGAAGCTGGCAATTGTGGAAGGCTGCAAGCCAGTAAAGTGCACGGTTGTATACAGCTCCATTTCTGGAACGTGTATTGAGTAAAGTCTGTGGTCCAAAACTTGCTTTCTTCAAATCAAATTCAAAGGCATTAATGGGGATAAGGTAAGGTGTATCTGAGGACAGATTTGAAGTAAGACTTAAAAAAGCAGCTTTGAACTGTGGATTCTATGCATGATGTTAGAAGAGAGAAAATCCAACTCTTGGCAAAGACCTTACAGGCATAGCTTTGTTTCACTTTGAGTCCTCACTCATCCACACCATCAGGAAAGGCTACATTCACACTAAGCTTTCATATACTTTTAGTATGAAAGGTACAGGCAAGAGAGAAGCATTCAATTTGTTTCAGCAAGGCAGGAGCAAAGGCAGTTCTGCTGGTGACTAGACTGAGTAAGCAGTCTGTAAGCAGTCTTTTAACAGTTTCACTTTTATTGCTTCTTCACTTTACTTAAATCTCTTTCAGAAACTAAAGAAGATATTCTGGAAAGGAGAAAATTGATGCCACTGATCTGGCAATCCAATGCATATGCCTGGGGTGGGGATTTTTTAACTGTTCTGCCTGCTCTCTGACTGCATTTCTTGCTCTTTTTATTCAGCCATTTTATACCACTTTATAGCAAACTTCTATATAGGAATAACAACAAATAAAGCATCCCAGTCACTTATTCTGTCTCTTACACCCTAAAGAAAAAGGAGAGGTAAGGTGTGTTAAGCTGTTTTCAAATACCTGTTTGGGGAACTTCTCTACATTTCTGCTATGTCTAAGGAGGTAACAGGTCTCCCTGCTGTAACATATTTACAATTTTTAATGCAGTTATCCTGATAAGAATTGTTAGAGATGGAAAATGCAGGAATACTACAGCCCACTTAAGTGGAAAGTGCCAATAATCCAAATTTACCAGTGGTGGACTGAGGTCCAGTGAGGTTAAATCATTTACTCCAAATCGTAAATTAGCAAAATAGTCACTTTAACAAGTGATTCACAACACTTCTTCAAAATTTCTTTCAATTTTATTTGAAAAAGTTATAAACTTGAAAACTAAATGTTCCATTTCTCAATGAAAACTGTTTTATGGGACCTAGGAAGATTATCAGCTTTTGAATTTGACAAAAATAAACGGGCAATAATAATTTTGGATTTACTGGTATGTGATTTAAATTGTTTTACATTTGCTATTGATTAAAAAAGTCATTTACATACTTCTATAAGCTTTAGAGCCCCTCTGAACACTTTCAGTCCTGAAAGATGAACCTGTGCTATCCTGGTCTGTTCTTTATGACTTTGTGAACTGCCAACCAAATTACTGGAGGAGTTCCATTTCCACTAGCAGAAATACTGATCTCAAGATCAGTTTGAAAAAAATGACTTCTTACCCTCTCTCCAAAAGACCTTTTAATCCTTTTAAGATCTTATTTGTAGTTCCTTCCTGCTACTAAAGAGAAGAGTCCAAGGATGCCACATGTCCTACCCAGTATCTGTTGCATGGGTTGTCAGCATCTAGATGTTCAACTCTGATCCTTGTGAGACAGAAGGGATTTGCACACCTGTGCTTGAAAGGAAAACAGCTGTATCGGTCTCAGCTGCACCCTGTGTTAAGTTAGCAACTTAATGCTCCTGAGAAGGCTTTTTTTATGCAAAACTTACAGATTCTGTTTGAGCTTGAAATAAAGCACCCCAAAGTATATATGGTAGAGAGTGTTTATTGCAATGAATTTAGAGGAAACTCTTAAGAATAACCACAAGATTTTTCAGTGAATAATCTTTGTTAAATTTCGAGTTCTAGCCTTGTTCAAAAATCTACCTCAACTTAAAAATACTGTATTTTATTTTCCTCACAGGGTATTAAGACTTTATAGGCAGCTTAACCATGATACTTTCAAATCATTAAGATTACACGGCACTCATGGCTGAGCTGGGGGCTGAAATTCCTCCAGACATTCCTTTGTTCAACCTATTTCTGAAGTCTTGTGAAAGCTGGGTACTTGTTTTCCCATCTCTTACTTACAGGCTGGAATGCAGCCAAACAATAAGCATTAACTTATTTCTGACTTCTTAGGAGCAACTATGTCCCAGGTACAGTACAAGTACAACAAGCCCAGGCACACATGACCAACAAAGTAAATGCACCATTACTGTGAGAAAATAAAAAAATCCAAGCAAGCATTAGAGTTATATCAAGCCTAGAAATATTCCCAGGTTCAATGCCAGTTTGTTTCAGTAAGCTTTTTTGTGTTTTTGTGTGTGTGTCATTACTTCCATTTCAAAGCCTGCTGCAGGCCATTTATTTCCTGTTTTGGTAGTCCTGTTTCTATATTCTGTGGATTAATTTAAAGCTTTATCCTTTCCTCTGCTGTTCAGGAAGGCTGTTCTATTTAACCCATTATTAGCATAATACATTTGAGGGAGTCTAGTGTGGTTGCATTTGCATATTATTCTACAAGGAGGAACAAGGGACATAAAATATACATGTCAGTAATGGACCAGAAATTTAATATGTATAATACTTCTGGAAATCTAAGTTGGGTTCAGGTGTTGTTACATTCCTCTTCAACGCTTTTCTGAAAATACTTTCCAGTAAAATACGATGCTGGTTATCTCACACGACAACTTGATCTCCTCGTCTTAAGGACGTGGTAGTTCAAGTTTTCAGCAACACACATCTCTGTTAGCCTTGTGCTCTACCTAGGCATATGAATACTACAATATACATATGTTAGCCCTCTTCAAGCATGCATAGAACTCTTATGGGGTAGAAAAGACACCAATAATTTTTAATGGTTAGATATTCTGGATTTCTTTGCCAGCTGTCAGTACTACTCTTAGTATTACAAGCAGCAACTATATACATATTGTATTTTCTATATCATAGATGCATGAAATGAGATAGAAATGGGAGTGAGGCTTAAACTTTCAGATGCATTGATTTATTTTTAGTTCTTTAGTTTTTTATGAAGATTCAGAGACACAAAGATGTTAAGTCCCATGAATCTGAATGAGGATTATGAATGCTTAAACCTCAGAAAAAGGAAGGTATTAGAACCTTAATTTTTGGAAGCTGACACTGACACTGAGGTGTCTCCACACTTGATGCTAATACCAGGCAAGTCTTCAGATTCCAAGTCTTAAGATTCTTTCTTAATTCTGACTGAAAGCTGACGTAGCTTTGCTTAGAAACTTCTGACTGAATGAAGCTTGCCTTTATGGTCTGTTAATCTACCTCCAGAACACACCTTGCTTATTATTACATAACACTGGCCACAGACGTCCAGAGTGGATCCCCAAAATTTGAGGCATCCAACATTTTTAGGAATGTGAGCAAAAGGATTTGTACAAGGTCACAGAACACTCCTAACTTTCTAGCTCTGAACAGCTGCATGCCATACTTACATTCTCTGGCCACTCCGAATGATTTCTTGGTAGCCCATTCCTAATAATAAGCAGATTATCCAAACTTCAGAGCTCTCAGAAGTGACAGACTCTGAAAACTATGGAAGTTGGAAAAACAATATTTTTGCTTTAAAAACGCAGTGCTTAAGCTCTTTCATCACAGAGAAAACCATTAGGTTACTTCACCTGGAGGAAGGTAAATGCCAAATAAGACAAATCAATGTTATTAATATTAATTTAAAGCTATTTAATAATGTATTGTTTGGATCATTGTCTGGGTTTTCTCCTTGCAATGCACAGGACTTCACAGTGGCAGCAATTCAGAACCAAGAGAGGCAAAGCAGTTGCCCTGACAACAAAACTACAACCTGATGCATGAGATATAATTAAAAGGTCCAGAGCACCTCCCTTGCAACCCAGCTCTCTTCGCATTATAACGCTTCACATCATAGACCACATGGGTGACCAGGCACCTGTATTCTGTTTACTTTTTACTTTCCCTAGTCATTCTGAAGAGCAGCAAGTAGAAACTGTGTTCCCCTAATTAGGGAGTTCACTCACCTTTCAAATAGCAGCCAAGCTGCTGAGGCAGAATCTGTTGTTACAGAGCTGCCTCTAAAGAGGGAAGGGTGTGAAAAAACATTAAAAGGCAGAGAGAAGCCATAATCAAATATTTTCTTAAGTGGCCTGGCTTTTTGGGAATACAGTCTTTGAAGTATTTTTCTGATTCTGGAGGCTGAAAAAATACACGGCTTTTTCCATCTGCCTCAGCTGCTTCTCATCTTTGCATGAAAAAGCATCGGCTGTGCAAGTTCTGCACAGCAGCAGTGAGGGGGGCTTGCTCAGCAACACATCCCTTTCAATTTCATAGTTAAAGAATTTTCCTGGATCCCGACACACACATTACTGTCCACAGAACATCACACTGCAGGGGTGGCAGACTCTGCCACCTGTGGGGTTTGTAGGCTTTATGGAGCATCCATTTCTTAATTGCACAGACTTCTACATTAATTAAAATTGCCAAATCATTAGCCCGTTGTGTTATTAAACAATGGCTAATTATTAAAGGCAAAATTCTCGCTCCCATTTAACTTATTTTCTTTGCCAAGTAAAATATCTCACAGTAAAAAAAAACCAAAAAAAAAAGAGAACATAAAAAACGTCCATTTAGGGCAGAGGAACTTTCCAGCTGAGTCAGCTGCAGGCTGCCACCATGTGACATCAAACTATTAGAGTGTGTCCAGAGGAGGGCATCTGAGGCGGTGAAAGGCCTCGAGAGCAAGATTTATGCGTACCAGCTGAGGTCACTTGGTTTGTTCAGCTCGAAGAAGAGAAAGCTGAGGGGTGACCTCGTCGCAGTCTGCAACATCCTTAAGGAGGGCAGTGGAGGGGGTGGTGCTGATCTCCTCTCTCTCGTGACCAGCGACAGGACACATGGAAATGGAATGAAGCGGTATCGGGAAGTTCAGGTTGGGCATTAGGAAAAGGTTCTCCACTGGGAGGGTGTCAGTCACTGGAACAGGCTCCCCCAGGGAAGTGGTCATGGCACAAAGCCTGTCAAGAGTTCAAGGAGCATCTGGACGACACTCTTACTCATACCGTTTACTTTTAGGTAGTCCTGTGAGGAGCAGGGAGTTGGACTTGATGACCCTTATGGGTCCCTTCCAGCTTGAGATACTCTATGATTCTATGCAAACCCCAGTGCGGAGTGGGAGGTGACTGCTAATATTGCAAGTATGTGACAAAAGCTCTGGGAGGTTTCACCACAAAAGCAGCCTGCTGCCGTAATTTGAACAGCCCTCCCTGTGCACCTTGAGAAATGCTGCAAACCCCTTGCTCAGAACATCAGAAGAAAGCTGACATTGTGTCTCCAAGAGTTTGACAATTTATTGCTTGAAGATGCAGTTAAAACTCTCACCTTCCGATAGAAGGTGAGATTTTCTTTTGGCTATTGGATATTTTGGCATTACTGGTTGGCTCTAACTTTTGCATAACCTTATGCTCTTATTTCCTGTGAAAACTGTATCATGTGTGCGTATAAAAATAAGGACTTGTGAATGTATATATCTGTAACTTAAGCTCCAAAAACATTGGTAAGTCAACTCTGTGGATCCATGTGAAAGAACATTATCAGCACACAAATTTGCGTTAAAGCAAGTTCAAAAATGGAAAGAAATGTCTAAAAATGTACTATTACAACATTATTATTTTATTCTGTGGGCTCTAAACATGCAGCTAAGCCTCTTAAATCTTACTCACAAATTTAAAAATACTGTGACTATTTCTGACTACAGTTGACATCCAGAAGAATTTTAAAGAAATTGGAAAATACATTTTAATCTCCCTATTCACACAATTTCTCATGATCTATAAAGACCCAACAATTTGTGCTGACACTGATGAACTATCTTTTGCTGTGGTCTACAAATAAATTAACTCAGACTTTTTTCTATCTAAATGGCAGGAGTAGTTGAAGTTTTTTAAGTTACTTCTATGTTTTTACTTATAAGTAATGAGAATCAGATCCAAAGTTCATAAAATTCATACCAGTATGTTTATTTTTAGACTCGACTCCAAGATTTCTAGGTTTTTTCAAAACTGCAAGTTCTCAGAAGCATGGATCAGTTTTTCTGGAATGCTCCCTGTCTTTCATCTTCTGCCATTGGTATTTTAATGAGATTATTTTTGTTTAAATGAGTGACAATTACTTCTGGAGGATCCTAACAAACTTAAAACATTTTTAAAAAATTCTTATAAAAAACATCTCATGAAGCAAATACACACACCATTTGGAAAAAGAAGCAACAAAAAAACTTCCATATAAAAACTTCCCATACATTCTGGGAATTGGCTCCCCAGGTACTAATTACGTATTTTTCTACTGCCCTGTACATAAATTAATATATTACACACAAATGTTCTAATCACTGCTGTTTGTTTTAAATGGTTTTCTTGCTAGAATGTTTGGGCCTTCTTGATATTGTCATTAAACATAGTATTTTAATTTTTAAAGTACAGACAGGAAGATAAACAATCTACAGCACCGGAAGTATACATTAGGTATAGTGTTGATGTGTGTATTTGTTTGGGTAGGTATGGAGCTTCAAATTAGATTTGAGATTTGCCAAATACCAGAGCAGTATTCAATAGCATAATTCTATGAACAAGACACTACACTGAAGGAAGTTATATTTTCTGAATTCAAAAATTAAAGTATGCTGGATCAAAGGGCAATGTGATCATATTAAAATCAACATATGAATGCCTAAGTAAACCCCATAAATTTGTTATTTCTTAGCATTCCAGTGCTTCACTTCCCAATCTAAACAATTATTTTAACCACAGCTCTTTGTACATCAGGGGTTTTTTTTCCTTCAAAATAGTCTTGAAGAGTGATTCTATTACTGTACCTTTCATGAGGTAGCATCCAAGTACCTCTGCTTTTAGCACACGTATATTACTGCTGCATGTACTGAACTAATTTCAGTGAATGGCAAAGCAGGAGAGAGTGGGTGCCTTCTCTCCCTGCTGCCTTCTAACTCTAGCAGGTGTAGCGTCCTCTGCTGCTTCCCTGAAGACAGCAGAAAATGTGCTCTTTCAAAGACACCTCCCCAAACTGAATGGATTTCCTCTAATAGCAGAGGCTTTTTCCAAACACTGCATGGATTAATACTGTTCAAAGAAAAGGTCACGCAAATCCTTTCTAATGGGAGAAGCATTAAGTGACTTAGCTGCCCCAGTTCATAAACAGCAGCTCCCATAATATTAGTCAGCAGTGCTTTCAGCTTAGTTATTAACAGTACTAAAACATTCAGTGGTATTTATACTGTGTCTTCACCTGGCGCAAAGAAGGGATACTGTGATTCCTCACTGGAGACTGAGCACAGACCTTTACCCTTTTTAAGCCTTACTTAGGCCTCAGGGTGTGAATAATGTTTGCTGGATCCCTGAACATCTCTTAATACCACATTTTCGGGTTAGTGGAAAGCTGTAACTTGCAGTTTTTAAATAAAAGCTTCCTGACTTTTCTATTCAAGCACTCCTATTCATCACAAACTTTTTCCTTTATATTCACTTCCTTAAAAACAAAAGGACACATATTCCATTCCTGATTTATTTGTGTCACTCTGTTAACAGCCATGAAAGTAACCACGGACAAAATCTGAATTAGTATGCAGTAAACCCCTGAACTTACATCTTGACAATATGAAAACATCATCCCATGTATCTGTCTATAGACCAGTCTCTCCTGCCCTCACAGATGACATAGCAGATGCTAGAGTAAGGTCTCATTTGTAAGACTTCATTACCTTGACAATAGATTACCAACATAATAAAATGAAATATGATTATACTATTATATATATAAAAATAAGATATATTAACATTATAACTTTCATAGTAAAGAAGCACTGAGGTGCAGTAACTTTGACTTTTCATTATGCCTGTTCATTTGTTAATTCACAAAATTCACTAAACCTCTGTAAGTCTCCAACTGGGTTGGGAGAATTGGTGAGATTCTAATGTATTGTAGTGATAGCATTGTACACTGTGTAATTAAGAAAGAAATAATTAAGCAGTACTTCAAATATATGGTCAAGCCCACTTATCAGCTCACTTAATGAAATGGTCCTCTTATATGGGTGTTTTTTTTCCATGCACCAAAGCCGTCTTGCATTAGCGTAGTATAAATCTGCTCATTTAATAACATTTGTAATAACAATGATTTCTGTTTTTAATGTCAAGAGAAAAAATACTGGTTGCTTGCTCCAAATGTTCATTATTGCACATGGCACGAATGAATTTGCAAATTTAAACAGACTTTTCAGCAATAGTTATTGTCTTCAGTCTAGCTGGACAATGCAGGTGTGGTAAGAGCTATTGTATTTTTATCCATATGCATAAAAGCATTTGAAAGTGTTTTTAAGATAGCAAGAGGTCTTTAATTTTTTAGATACTCTTTAAGATTGCAGGGCTATTTAAGGACATAAAAAGTGAAAATCCCCTTTGTGCACTGTACTTCAACTGCCATGAGTAAGTTGTGTTGATGCTGACTCCTGTCCTCAATTATGTGCCTACTTCTTCCCTGAGACTACCAAAGTGACAGAGTATCACAGAGTTGATGAGGAGACCAGCACATCTAAATGGAACCTACATGGATGAAGGAAAAAAAGCTAGCAAGTTTTACGATGGCTGTGGGTACATGTGTCTCCAACAAAGCCAAGTGAGCAAAACTATTGTCTTGCAAACTCAGAGAATGCTTAAAGAAGAGGTGGGAAGAATATAAACAGTAAGTGCTATATCAAGAACAGGTATGATTACTGAGGATGCATGATTTGCTCTTAATCTTATAAAAAAGCAGTAAAAATGGGTTTGAGAACTGCGTAGCACCAGATAGCCGTAACACAGCATCCTTTGATATGCTTATTCTATCTGATTCTCAGTACTGGTTTCTCTGGACATCAGTGATAACTCTTTACATTCAAACACCTTGGTACCCTCCCTGTGTAGCAGAAACCTGTGAGTTGTCAAACTACTGGTAAAAAAACCTTCAGATAGTGTTAGATGATCTGCAGTGATAGTAAAGGGCTTAGCATGTTTGGATGGCATCACAATAAATCTGGATAAGGTCTCAAAATCTCAGAAAATAAACTGGGCTATTTTATCAGTCCAGGAGTCCGTATGAAGTTTGGTGTTACTATACCTCTAATCAAACTTACTCTGTAGTAGCCTATGATCCTAGAATAATTTCTGGTTTCTGGTGTGGGGAATTCTGTTGTATTCAAATTGCTGTGGGTGCAATCCATCTGGAGCTGACCATATCTAAGCAAGCTATCCCCACTGCCTTCACGCGGGGACAAAACCAGAAACTTTTGGGGCAACATTCATCTCACTCTGAAGCAGATGCTGAAAACAGGCTGGATGACTTGGCCCAAAGTTTTGTGTTAGTGATGGTCCCTGTGATATAACAGGTATAGACCAGTGAATACCACGTCGCAGAGGATCAACTCAGTGCTACATAGCACACTGCCCTACTGCAACTATGTAAGGCTCGGACCCTCACTTACATTTCATCCTGATTGAAATTGCTGCTGGAGATTGTGTATTGCGAAGCAATAGACCCCCGTAGGCTTGTCTCACTAGGTCATGCTGCATTTCTTGCCAACAATCAAATATGCATCTAACAATCAGTAACTTTGTATTCCCAAGGTACATACTGTTCTTAAATTATAGTATTTAGAGGTAGAACCTGTTAGTATCATCTAGCTGAATGACACTTTACAGATCTCATTTTATATAATCTTCCCCTAACACTTTAAGTTTGGGAGAAATATTTATATTTTCTGTATTCTTCTTGCGTAGTCTCCTTCCCCAGAAGTTTTTCGTTATGTTCTGCTTTCTCATTATTCCTAGCAAATAATGGATTTAATTTAAATTTAACATTACTGTGTCAATTTTACCTTCCCAAGGAGCTTTCCATTTGATCTTTACAGCAGCCTTAGCAAAGTTGCTCTTCAGCCAACAGACGAACCTCAATGTTGTCTTTACAGTACTATGATGTTCTCCATGCATGAAACATTAAGCTTATGACAGGCTGCCAGTCTGGAGCCAACAGACTGGTTTACATGCCTCAGGGGTGTCATGCCAATAAATTCTCGTCTCGCTCTTACCAGCCATATAAATATGTATTAATGAAGGGTGAATAATTAAAGAGAGGGGATGAATTAGAAGGGACAAGACAATGTCACAAGAATAGGAACTCAAAAGAAAGGAGTTACGTGAATGATCCAGTCTGCTGAAACTAGGTCTCCAAAACACAGTAACATTCACAGCGTGCCACTTAGGAACAGCCACACATTTCCCCCTCATCTGCCTCATTTTGGAACTTCACAGCATCTAGTTGGATCTGAAGATGTCAAAAGCTGGTGTGAAGGGCTGCAGAGAGATGAAAACTACTTCTCTGTGCAAGTTCTACAATATTCAAGAGTAATTCTATTTGCTGCTATTGACTTCACAACAGAGTAGCACTCCCAGTTCTTTCAGAAACATCAGACAAGAAACTACTCTGAGCTCTCCAAATGCTAGACTGAAGCTTCTAAAGAATGTGTATTTCAAGTACATAAGAGGAGTGTCTCCTCCACCAGCTAAGTTGCTTTAAGTACACAGAATTCCTTATATCTCCAAGGAATATTGGAAAGGAAGGAAATTACAAGGAGATATTATCAAGCAGTTCTGGCCTGTAGAGAAGACCAACATCTACCTACTCATTAGGATCCCTCTCAACTTGGCATGTCTGTCTAGACAGGTGTTTAGAACCACATGGATCCACCTGGAGTATGCATCTGGAAAGGAAGATACTCATCACTCAGACAGCTAGTATCCTCAGTAACCCTCAGTTTTATTTATTATTTCTTGTATCTAACCACTTCTTTCATTATATCTCCTTGTTCTCCTTCCCTTCTTATCTTCTGAATTGCACAGTGAAATTCTGTAACGAGTTCTCTGTATTTATCACCATGTTCAGCTCTGTGCTTCTACCACTCCCTCAGGTAATCAGGAAAGTATATCAACCACTTCCCAGAACAAGTACTGGATTTTCTTATGTCACTTTGAACACAGAAAAATCTGTGGCAAAACCAACAGAGGCTCAACCAGAACCATGGTCATGGTCAGCTTAAGTCTATCTTTAAGCAGAGCTCCTTTCCATATTCATTGTGCCAAACTGGATACTGACTCACATGGAATTGCAAGGTTATGTTGTCTCCAAGAGTAAAGTCAGTAACAAATAAAGTCAAGGTCAATAGAAAATACAATACAAGGATAATACAATTACAGATGAGGTTTGGATATTAAAAGCAGCTCAATAAGCTAAGTAGAAACAGCTTGCAGTCCAAATGAAGTCTGTGTAAGTTTTGCACATGGAACCTATCAGGTTTTGCACTAGAAATTGTCAAAAGTGAAAAAGAAGCCGGATTTGTGTGAAATACTGATTAAAGTAATAATAAAAATGTTTATCCAGTTGACAGCCAAACTATTTTTTTCTTTTCACCTACTATGAAAACAAAACCAGCATGATATTATACAGATACCTTAAGAAAAATTACATTTTTCAGGGTTTTTTTTGTTGATCTCACAGGTTGGGACCTTCTAAATATAAACAGTAAAATTCCTGTTTAAAACCTGACACAAGACAGACATTTTATGGACACAGAGTACAATGAATGTGGTATATAAAACACATAACAATGGATGCCACTTACTAGCTGGTGACTGTATTCGTGGATATTGGGATATGGGATTCAGAACAGGGTGGAAAAAGTATTAAAGGTGGTGATTTAAAGTAAGATTAGTTTACAGCAGGTAGAAATAATATACTGCACTATGGCAGAATGGAAAACAAATGTTACTTATTCTTAAAAATACTAGCACTTATTTCCAAGAAGTTCCTAAATTTCAGGCCATTCTTATGTCACTTCACTTGCTAAAAGGCTAGCAGTGTTCTCAGCTACTATCCCAAGAGCGCAATTTTATGCAGATCTTACTGTGCCCTGATGCAGATTTAAATGTTCATTTTTAAACAGCAGTTAGTTGCAGGAATCTCAAATAATGGATTTTTTCATTCACAACCAGGTAGAAATCAGTAGTCATCTTTAGTGGATGCTTATTTCTCTCTATATGGTTTTCCAGCATTTGGTCACAATTATATGGCATAGTTAGCAGTGAAATTATCATTTCCGCAGAAAGTGGACAACTGAATTTCTCAGCAACTGAAGTCATAGAGCACTCAAGGGCAATCAGATGCGGAGTGCAGTGCTATTAAACCGTGAGTGAAATTCCTCTCTTTTGTGGTTAAAGTTTAGCTCATACACAACTTCAATCTCTGGAAATGACATAAGAGTAATCTCACTTTGAGCCTTAATGTATGAGGGGATTTTTTGCTTCAATTTCGCTTGCATTTGGAGCAGTGGCTCAGTGACAACATCTGTCAGATTAGTTAGCCACACTTTTCATTGCAATCCCAAAACGACAAGCAGCAGCATTCTAAACCTTGTTTGCCGGCGCTCTAACCTATAGTGAGCAGCTTACTGAAGATCTAGTAATTATTTATGAATTGCATGTAGGTCCCAGATACTTTGTATTCCAAATTAATGTACACAAGAATATGCCCAAATTCTAAGTTAAGAAAAAATAATTAAGATCATGATAGCAACCTGTAGATCATCTCAGTTTTCTTCTCCCTTTCCTTCTCTTTTTTTGGATCAGTAGTATGCAAGGCATAACGGGCTTTCTACAAGCATGTCAAACACAGTCAGTATAAATGCGTGACACAAAATGGTACACGAGAACTAAAGCCCCATTGCAAGTGCTACCAGGGATTCTGTAAGCACTTACAGATTAAACTAGAATTACAACAGAATTCTGTGGGAATTACCACACCAGCAGAACTGCACCATAATCAGATGTAAAGGATCATTATTTTCCCCTTCTCATTGTATTGGGTTTGCATGGCAAAGTTTTGGTAGCAGGGGGACTACAGGGGTGGCTTCCCTGAGAAGCTGCCAGGGGCTTTCCCTGTGTCTGATGGAGACAATGCCAGCTGGCTCCAAGATGGACCCGCTGCTGGCCAAAGCCAAGACCATCAGTGATGGTGGTAGAACCTCTGAGATAACGTATTTAAGAAAAGAGAAAAAAACCTGTGCATTTGCATCCAGAGATTAGTGAGAATATGTGAGCAAAACAGCCCTGCGACATCAAGGTAAGTGCGCGGAGGGCAGGAGGTGCTCCAGGCGCCAGAGCGAGATTCCCCTGCAGCCCCTGGTGCAGCCCCGTGGGGGGCCCCCCCGGGGGCCCGGGGGCAGATACCCCCCTGCAGCCCGGGGAGGACCCCACGCTGGAGCAGGGTGCATGCCCAGAGGAGGCTGTGACCCCATGGAGCTGAGCGAGCTCGGGAGACGCAGGTTTGTGGCTGGGTTGGGGGACCCATGCTGGAGCAATCTGCTCCTGAGGGACTGCACCCCGTGGAAAAGAGGGACCCATGCTGCAGACATTTGTGAAGAACTTCAGCCTGTGGGAAGGACTCATGTTGGAGAAGATCATGGAGGACTGTCTGCCATGGGAGGATCCCCAGGCTGGAGCAGGGGCAGAGTGTGAGGAGTCCTCACACTTTCTGGTAGAGAAATCCGGAGTAAAGTTAACTCCAGGAAGAAGGTAAGGGGTGGGGAGAAGGTGTTTTAATTTCAGTTTTTATTTCTCATTATCTTACTCTGATTTTATTAGTATTAAATTGAAATTATTTTGCCCAAGCCGAGACTGTTTTGCCTGTGACAGTGGTTGCTGAGTGATGTCTCCCTCTCCTTAGCTCAACCCATGAGCTTTTTGTTGTATTTTCTCTCCCCTGTCCAGCTGAGGAGGGGAGTGGTAGAGCGGCTTTGGGTGGGCACCTGGTGTCCAGCCAGGGTCAATCCACCACACTCATCTACCAAGCTTCAGAGTGCTTTGGGGATATGTGGACAGAAGTACTACCCTCAGCAAATACTGCTTCAGGCTCTACCACCTGAAGACTCTGAATCTTGGTCACCTTTAGCCCTTCCTCTAATCTCCACATACCTTGTTTTCCCTTTGGGATTTTGAATTTGAAAAAAAAAATGCATTTGGTTATAATTACTTTCAAGCTATCCATTTTCAATATCCTTCTGAATTTCCTAGTATCCCACTGTTCATAAATACAAATATCTGTATCTATATGGTTACCTCTTTTAATCTCCCTAGATGCAATTTAGTACTAACCTATGAGTTCCATTTTTTATTGCTCTTGTCAATTTTATGCATATAACTTCAACTATCTGTTAAACTTGTGATTAATTTTAATTAGCTACGGGCTATCAGTGTTCAAGATCTAGTGTCATTTATACCTCCTTGTCATGCCTGCAGAAAAACAGGTCTAAAGTTGACCTATTTAAAAAAGGTTATTATTGAACTACTTTACTTGATATGGTGATCAAATTCTGCGGGAATACTAGAGCTCAAGCAGAGGGTAGATGTACTTGAAAAGGGTAGTTTTATTCCCTCAGTAGGAAAAAAGGACCGTGATGTGTCAACAGTGATGCTGTTCTTATGTACTGAAAAAACCTAAGAGAATCAGTGTTTAACAGTTTTCTCATTTTACCATTGACTCTAAAATACAAAGGCAAAATATAAAACCTTTCCAATGTAGCATAAAATTAATCCCTATAAGGAGGTAATGAAGATGCTAATGTTTGGCTAAGTATCATCCTTAGCTAACACACTGCTATGCAGGCGTAGAAGAGCAAATGACTTACCTCAGCGTCTCACACAAGTGAACATTTATTACAGCAGCGGAGCAAAGGCCAGTAAGAATATCAGTCAAATTACTCTGATGAGGGTTGCCGCTACGCAAGGCACAGCGGAGCAGAAACCTCAAATACTGGTTCTAATTGAAGGCAGAGGAGACACCTTCACTTATGATGAAATTCCTACAATGGCTTTTCCACCTGCTTGACCTCCTTCACTCTCCTATTGGCCACGTAAAGTGATTTTCCTTATTCAGGCTTGATTATTCATCATCTTATACCTAGCCTTGGCAGCTGAATCAATAAACGTATATATGTTTCTAATAAGTTCCCTCACAAAACAAACAGAAGAAAAACAAGCTAGATCTTTCAAGCAAAAATACATACGTCGATGCTCTTCTGATTGTTGTTAACTGTTACTGCATGTTTTGTAGTGATCATGTTACCTGTCTTGCAGTATTACAAGACAGCAGGGGGCCACATAATGTAAGACATCAGGAAAATGTCTGAACTCAAAATGGGTTATAAAAGGTGGTCACAAGAAGAGAAGAGAGCAATAAAATTTTTGAGGATAAAAATGCGAAAGAATGATAGTGGCAAGTAAATTAAGATTTAAAGATTTATGCTACCATAATATGAAGTGCCTCGAAAAGAAAAAAGTCTGCAGTCACAAAAAATTAAATACTACAGCAAAACAAAGAGATGCCATAGTGGAAATGTTATTAGATTTTGTGTGGTAAGTAAAAGTCTTTTAGCCAAGTTCCCACACGGGGAATGAGGACATCTCATTCAAATTTTTTTGCAAGTTACCTATTTCCTTTCAGAACTAAATACTTGCTCATGTCACAGGTTGGTCCAAAATGACTGCCACTGATAACTGATGATCATGAATGAGAAATAGCAACTCTTTACAAACCTGATAATTTTCTTAAGTTGCTAAGGAAACTCTGAAGTTGGATGGACTGTAATCGTTGAATACACTCCAGCAATTACCACTGTGAATGTAAATATAATTACCATGGTTTCAAAGAGGTTATGTGTTTGAACCCCTTTCTAAGAAAGACCCACTCAGGAATAAAAAAAGATCCTACAAAAACTGTGGACCTCTCAAGTGGGATTTGTTAGTATGTATGAGGAGTCTTAATGAAAAAATACAACCTCGCATGTTCAATCCTTCATCTTGTCTCACTCATTTAACAACAGTTTTTACAAGCAATACAAGACCTGAAGAGAATTACTATACATTTCTTTGCCATACTCAAGTATTCCACAAGGTGATGCAGGCTCTATTTGATATTGTGGTGGGACTGGTGTTGCTACAGAAGATTTACCTGCTTTTTAGAAAGTGGTTCCAAGGCAGCGATTTTCTTAGACGAAGTCAGCAAAATACACACATAACACCTGGGAATACGTTGTCTATTTACTTATTTTAGAAAAAAGAGTAAGGATGTGTAAAAAAAAAAAGTGATGCAACTTCAACACTGTCTAAAAATCAAAAAAAACCCCGCCAAACCAAATGACAAAAGCTCTATGAAAAGCTTTGATTTATAATGTCCTTTCTTGGAATCTTCAGAAAGTGCAGAACATGCTAAAAAAAACATCTGAGCAATTACTGTACACTAAGGTGGGTAAGTCTTCATGACAAATTGAGCACAGCTACGGGGAAAAATAATTGTTGCCTTATGTTGGAGCAACGTAAAAAACGTATTTTCTAAGAGATACAAGATGTTGCAAGCAGTAGTGAATAACTTACGTCTTTGAGGAAGAAGTATGATATAACCAGAGATAAAAAGGTTCTAAAAATTTGGATGGTAATAGTTTTCTAAACAATGAATTGAATAAGCTTTGGAAAAATCAGATATCAAAACAGAATACTACTGTTGGGATTTTTATGTGCTCCTCATGAAAATGGAAGTGATTTAATGCTCTACTTATACTGAGAAGGGAGATAACAACACTAAGTTATTATAAAAGTGAACAGCAATCATGTTCTATATTAAGTAGCCTGATAGTCCATGTGCTATTTCTGCCTGCAACATCTGTGACTGGTAAGCATCTGTATAGTTTATTTTTGAAAGTTGAAGAAAAAATAACTTTGGCTATCTACTTGATTCTACCACAATTTCAAAAGCAACACTTCTGACAGTGAAAGAGAAAGCATATAGTCTGAAAATGTAATGGATTCCAAACATCCATTTTCTTCATAATTACCTTATTAATTTTCTGCTTTATTCTGAAATTAAGAATAGAGTGATTACCATGTTATTTATTTTCCTGCAGGTGCAAGAGGTGGGTACAAGTAACTATTTAAATGACACTTAATAATATTTACCTAAAAGTCCTTGAAAATATTTCCAAATTATAGGCTGACTTTATTTTCACTAGGCAAATACTAAGTACACAGTATACCAAATTAAATATAGTTCTTCCATACATTATGTTTGTTCATATTTTCATAAAGCTTCATAAAGTCATGCTATTTGTCTAAACAGGAAAAAAGGCATGAAACTTTGGTATGAATATTCAAAATACATTAATTTCAGAAAAAAATTATCATTATAAATAAATGCTAAATTCTAAAAATCCTATCTTTTCTGCTGTGGTTCTATGATGTTACTGTTACTGCTCTCAGAATATACCAGGATAACATTCTTTATCCAAGCATCTCCCACAAGGGTTAAAATGTTATCTCTCCTGTATAGATGGGGACACCAAGATGGAAATATGAAAAGATGGACTTCAAATTAAAAAGGTCTTCACAGACTTCAGTAAGAAATGCAATGAAAGAGTAAAGTGAAACATTTAACACAGAGAATTACAGGATGGTAAAATGTTGTGTTAATAGTGGTAAACAGGGACAGGGAATATCTTTCGTAGAAGTTAAAATAGCTTCCGGTGTTAGAAAGCCAAAATGTAGCTTAGGAAATGTGGTAGGCTGGACTACTGTGAAGTAAAAACTAAAAAATCCCTGATAAAACTTGCATTTTAAAAAGACAACAATTGGTACTGTTTTGATCACTGAAGAGGAACTAATACTATCTTAAATTTCCATTAGATTGTATGTTTTCTATGTATTTAATTTGATGAATGAAAGAAAGCAGGTGTCAGAGGAATCTGATTTGATGACACTGCATTGGACTCTGTAATTACAGAGTCATGTCTGATGACTTTCCTGGTTCTCTGATACAGAAAAAAGAAACTTCATTTATTATTATTCCCTGGAGGAGTCGGTGTGACTCAATGAATCTCTAACACTTCTGCAGACTAGGGAAAGAAGAAGTGTAAATATTTCACAAAGGATCTTCTATTTTTCTGAGAACTATCAAGCATGCTGTATGCCACATCAACATTCAAAAAAGCTTGATGGCTGTGATAATATTTTGACACCTGAAAGTACAGTGTTTCAATACCAACAATTCACATCAACCCAGAGTGGGCAGTCATTTTTTCCTAGTACACTGAAAGGTCACGTAGTAATTCTGCAGGAGTAAAAGAGAAAAACTGGATAGATGGACAAATAAAAATGTTCATGCTGCCACAACTACAAAAGCAATCAATGCAGGTCAGTTTGAATGAGTCAGCGAGTCAGTTGATAGAGAAAGAACTGAGAAGTTTTACCCCTCGTTAAGTATATTTATATGAGGAATAAAATTAATAAAATAACAAAAACCCACATAAACATTACCTGTGGTGTGGCAAATCCCTTACCAAAAACTTACATATGACTGATTCAAGGCACTGTAATTATATAAGAAATACTGGCTGGTCTATATTTTGATACAGACATTGTTTTTCTACCACAAGCTGGTAGGATATTAGGAAGCTCAGGTATCTGTCAAAAGTAGCTATGAGGTCACAGTAGTCTGCTTCTTCCCACTCTTGTCTTAGAAGTTGAAATCACTATCACAGTACAAAATAAGGTAGAATTTTTGACTAATATTTTCTCACTTTCTGAAGAAGCAAGACAACCTTTATTCAAAATAAACAGACAGGGTTTTATTTGACATTCACACTACAAGACCCATGGGCCATATACAGCAGTTCCAACATGTCCAAGTTCAATGACATTAGGAAAAAAATCACCATGAGGATAGACAAACACCAAAACAGACTGCCCAAAGAGGTTATCAAATCTCCTTCTGTGGCAATTTTCAAATTTTAACTTGTCAAAAAATCTGATTTAACCTCAGAGTTGTCCAGGCTCTGAGTGGGAATTTGGACCAAGTGACCATCAGAGGTTTTTTTCTAACCTACATTACTATACAATTCTATGGAACTATCAGATGAAAGACGTGAGTGCCCATGGTTTAGTGAGACAATAAAAAAGCTGACAGTGATTCTCTTCTCATGCAGGGAAATTCCAATTTCAAATGCCAACTTGCTGAGAAATCTCTGCTTCCTCTACATGAGTTTTAGTAAAGAAATAGTCAATAATGCCAAGAAAGGAAGATATTCACAAAAAAATTAGTTTCTCCATCACTTGTTTTGTGAACATTGTATGTAATGCCTGCAGTTTTGGTTTAGATTAAATACTCGGTAGGGAACTAGTGAATCGAACAGGGTAGCATCAGGGGGCACCATCATTTCCTTGCCAGCTGTGAATGAAAGATGGTTTCTGACGATTATTTGAATGTGGAGTAAAGCCAAAGAATCTGGGTAGGCCATGAATCCTTGTGGGGTTTTAGTGTACGTTGTTTCACAACATCCTTTCACAGCAGTAGGTAAATTCTCTGAAGAATGGGGAAAATAATGCCCTCTGAGGCAAAAGAGCAAAAAAGTCATCAGCCCTCTCAAACAGACTGGCCAGAATTACTTAATGTATTGAGTGTACTGGTCCTTCCATGTCTCCAGGCAGGATGATTTTCTCTGAAAACCAAAATCTTTTCTTTAAAAGAACAGGCTCTTGGCACCTTATTAAATACCCAGACTTTATCAAGAAGAAACAAAATATTATCAAGGTTGAGTGTATGTAGAGAAATTAAGAAAAAGGATTTGGAACACTTACATATTATGGCTGCAAATAAGATAAATACATAAGACGATATGACATAAATAAGATTTCTGAAACTAGAATTGATTTTAAACCTAAGTATAGCCGGACACAGCCACTTTGTCATGGCCCTTTAGGCTCATATATCTGCAGGATTTCCAAAATCTAGTATTTTCCCCAAAGTTCATTTAGAAAATCATTTGTAAGTATCTTGAAACAAAAAAAAAACCAATGCTGATAATTCTAAGTTTTATAATAAATATTTGAAAGTGTGTGCACTGCTGCTAGCATTCGGAAAGCACTTGAAAATCCAATCATCTCTTCAGAAGTTGGCATAAGATATGCACTTTTTAATTACTGAAAATGTTTGAGGCATCTGTTCAGGCATCAGAAGCAACAACATACATACAGGTTAGGTCATTAAAACATACAAGGTACATCAACAGAGTACATGATGTAAAACTTCTGTCATAAGCTAGTTGCCTAAATAATTTTAATCCAAAATATGAAATTATAAATAAAACGTATTCTATGGAAATCACAGTATCATCTAGAAAACACTTCTTATTCAAAAGCAAGGCTAAATTTACAGAGCTGTACTTTTTTGTAAATGGTTCTGCCTTAGCCATCACCGTTGTTTCAAGTAATACTTACGCGAGTGTGCCTACTGCTTAGCTACTTTTTTTCAACAAGCATCCATAATCTGAAAATCTACCCCACTTTTTTATTGAGAAGATGAACATTTCTGGAATTTTAAGATTTGAAAAAAAAGAAATCAAGGAGGGTGAAGACAACTGCTTGGTATGTCCCTTCTGTTTGCCATCATTGAGCAAAATTTTTTAGGGGCGTGGATGGGAAATACAGGGTGCTCAGTGGCTTTGAAAACCTGTGTTTCAGGGCATCCCCTTATTTCATAACAATTCCAGTTTGGAAGCCTAATCTTAACTTTAGGTGCAAATTATGGTTGACCAAGTAGACTGGAATGGGGATAATCTACAGCAGTGTTAGGGGGAGAGGTGAAAATATGAGCTTTGGGGGCCTGGCATCTTCAGTAAATTCCTGTTTCCCCTCAAGATTGAAATGACGAAAGAATGTCCTCAATCTGGAGGAAGCTGCCCAGAATCTCGCCCTTCTTCTCTCAGGCCACATGAAAACAGGCCACTTGTATTGGGTTCACGTGGCAAGGTTTTGGTAGCAGGAAGGGCTACAGGAGTGGCTTCTGTGAGAAGCTGCTAGAAGTTTTCCCCATGTCCGACAGAGACAATGCCAGCCAGCTCCAGGACAGACCTGCTGCTGGCCCAAGGCCAAGCCCATCAGTGACAGCGGTAGCGCCTCTGGGATTGGTAATTTTTTTCCCCAAGTCGAGTCTGTTTTGCCTGTGACAGTAACTGCTGAGTGATCTCTGCCAGTCCTTATCTTGACCCATGAACCTTCCGTTGTATTTTCTCTCCCCTGTCCAGCTAAGGAAGGGGAGCGGTGGAGTGGCTTTGGTGGGCACCAGGCATCCAGCCAGGGTCAACCCACTACACCACTTCAGACCTTCACATTAGACATGATTAAATGGTAAATGCTATTCACGTTCCTATTGCCACTTCTAAAATACATAAGTACAATAGGAATGCCAGAGAGTGCTGACAATTTATTTCAAGGTAATGGATGTATGATGTCATTGGCACTTTCTCCTTAATTCCAATTATGGACACTAGCACTAGTTTCCACTCCTCTCATGCCACACTGGTAATTATTCTGTGTCTGCATTGCTGCTACTCTGCCCATTCCTGCAACTTGGATCTGTATTATCTGGCAAGCAATGGACCTTGCCCTCCAAGTTTGGAAAGAAGACTAATGCATTCCAAGTGTCAAGGTTTCATGTGTTAGTATTGCATCTCTAATGCAAAGGATTTATCCACTGAAATCTTGAAACTTTTTACCAAAGCAAGCAGTGCTTCTGAGAATCATTCTTGGATTATAGAACCCATCCATGCAGCTGCTTTCAACAGCAAAATCTGCTTCTTCAATCTTGCATTTGCTAATAAAATTCTAAGGTGCAGCACATAAAAACAAAACAAGTCAATCAAAGTGACACTGCATCTCCACATTGTAATTCACACGCAATTGCCCTGTCATGCATTCTAAGGATTTGTCATAGTATCTTGATATTGTATCATGCCTTGATACTAACTCCCAATACCCCAGCATGTTTGAATGCTGCTTATTTTATATCACCATGTCATTTAAGGTAAAATAAAGCCTGTATTCTTCCTGGTTCATCTGTTTGTTTTCCTGAATTAGCAATAAAACTACCACGAGTGGTAAGTAACTTAGAATAAAATTTAAGGCACATTAATTTGTAATGATTTTCCCACAGTTCATTTTAATTTGGCTGTATGCATCATTTGCCTTCTTAATTTTTCTGTTTAGTGAATTTATAACCAAACAAATCTATAATACTTCTTTTATAGGGGAAAGATATTGAGTTAGTCCTTTCTTGCATGGAAATCATTGATCATTTATTTACAAGTTAAGTAGTAGATAGTGGAAGGAGATTAACACAGAATGGACCCTGTTACATGTAAATACATGATTATTTTTGCCTTCTACAACCTCTCTTCTTGTTGAAGGTAATTACTTTTGGGTCTACTATATTAAATATAATTACCAACTAATGTGTGAGAACATGCATTTAATTTGTAATTAAATGGTATTTACCAAGTTAAACCTATTAAGTAGTTAGCATTTAAAGAAAAAGTTCTTCCATTAAATCTGAGATTTTAAGTTTCCAGTATTAATCTAGTATTGCACTGATTTTCCAAACCGTTTCTATCCACAAATTTGTGCTAGAGTAAGCAGTGGCACAGTGGCAGAGCAAAAGGTTTTGAGGAAAGAAACCCCTCATACAATAAAGATTAACATTTCTTAAATGTCCTTTTTCCTCTCTAGTGCAAAATAAATAGAAATCAAGATATCAAGAGCATTTATCTAGTTGTACAAGCGTGACTGACTTACAAAAAAACTTCATCGCATTTGAGCCTATTCTTAAAAAATTGCATCTGGCACTCAGCTGCAAGAACTTCTATTTTGACAGCTTGAAAGTACATAATATCACATTGTTCTCAGTGTGAAAAAGTGTTTTCTAATCAGCAAATTTCACTGTTACACCTTCCTGTCTGCACTTGTCAGCTTCTTCCAATCCTTATAGCCCTTTTACTCTTAGACAGCTGTAGAATAGTATTAAATGCATTAGAGAGAAGAAAATCTAAAAGGTCTCCAAGAACCAGTAATGTTGGTTCAGCTGCACACCAGATAATACCTGAATGGTTCCTTTAGAGATTTTTTGTCAATGCTATTTTTGTTTAAAAGTTCCAACCCCCCAAAATTCCCCAGATCCTTCATTGTTACCTTTTCTGTTTGTCTTTATAAATTATAAAGTGTAACAGATAATGAAAACAGAAAGACTGTTCAAAACAGTAGTTTGAGCTTGTAGCTGATATCCAACTCTTTGAGAGTCTTGTGTCAGCCTGATTTTCCCCCTCTTACTCATGAGCTTCTGTGAAATAATTTCTTCTTGCTAAAATGAGCTATGTACTATGAGCCTCCTCTTTTACTTTTCATTATTCTTGCTTTCATCGTTTCTTCCTTAGTCTACAGCCATGATACATTCCTTGAGACAAAGCTTTCTGCACTTTCTGCTGCAGGAGAGTACAGTACCAGACACCTTCGCAGCCATCACTTCTGCTATGAAACAAGTTCCAGGCTTTATGCTTCATCTTCATCCTTGTGTTCCTGGTTCAAGCGATTTGGAAAGATACTTAAAGCTCAAGATTATGATTCAAGTTGTCATACCGCTCTCCTTTGCTGCAAGGGAACGCCTTCAAATGGTTAAACTCATCTGTCTGATAGGTGTTAGTTTCTTCCAACCGGGTTTAAGACTAAAATAATTTTGTCTTGGACTGGAGAAACAAGCTTCCTTATTTTCCACTCCCAACTCAGGATTCTTTTCCCTAACCCTTCTTTCTGTAACAAATACTTTGAAATGAACTTAAGAAAAATCAGAACTATTCCTAAACACATGGAAGATCTTGTCCTCCGTTCTAGATCTGAGAGGACAGGAGAAGAAAACAAATCCATCACAAATGTTACACATGCTCTACTGAACAGTAATTCAACACAATACTGAACAACAGTGATTACTGTTTATGACTTGGCATAGAAGAGATTCTACCCAGTAACAAACAGGAAATTAAGTAAGCTTGATACATCTCTAGTAAGCCACATCCCTAGGTAGGTATCCTATTTTCCATGCCTTGTATTTTACCAAACATGGATGTTTCCAACTGTAATAAAACTGAAAAACTACAAAGATATGTGGGAAATTTAAAAAGGGAAAGCCTGTACAACAGAGAATAGTAAAAGTGTGACACTTCTGAGAAATAAGAATAAAACAAAATTCTGTGTCTAATAGGAAAACACTGAGCTAATTCTAAAATGTCCGCATTTTATTACACACACACTTGAATTTCAAAATTAAATTCTGACCAGGTCATTATTTTATATTTATTTTAAGGCTGCTATAGTGAGACAAGAGCAGTTTCTATACTTTTTGATACTTTTTCCTAAAGGGAGATCATTTGTAAAGCTGACCTTTTCTTGAGAAAGGTTTTGATTTTGATGAACAGGGTTTTTTTCAACAGGCAAGTATCTTACAGAAAAAAATCTCAACCAGCTCAAAAATATAAGCTATCACAGCCAGCATCTCTCCTGTATGAGTACAGTGCAGTTCTGTAGCCGGGCAGAGAATGGTAGAACATATTCCTCACCAGCAGTCCTGCATGGAGGTTCAGCTCCACTGAACACTTTGGGATTATTTCTAACCTGCAGATTGATTTGTCATGTTCTGCAGCGGCACCTTTGAGCTCTGAAGACTGAAAGGAAAGATAAAATGTAATATTCTCATAAATCTTGAAGGTTACTCCCTTCTTAAAATTTTTCCACCATGTACTTGAAATTCTCTGAATCTAAATACTGAGGAACACAGCACTGAACTTTACTGATCCAATCTGCTCTGCATGGATAGTCACACAACATTCATTAAAGTGAATTCTCTAAGTTTTCTTCAAGCATGCAATTTGCAGCTTGGTTGTACACCAAAGAATTCAGCTAAGCTTGACTTTCTGACGTTTATCCAAATCCAAACTCTGAAAACCTTTAAGGATTTCTTATCAACCACTAATTTAAACCAAAAAAATCCAGCCTAAATTCTTTTCAAAAGCAGGCTTGCTGTACAAGTTGGAAGAGCCCTTGTCCATATCACTAAGCAATGTCAGCTAGCAGTATTTCTAAACTAGATTTTTAAGCCAACATAAATAATTGACATCAGGTCAACCAAACGACATAACAAAGACCAAAGTCCTATGCCCCTTGAAGAGAGTGATACATCACTAATCCTTTTTTACAAGTCATACTAACTACTGTAAGCTTTAGAATTAAGCATATTTATAACAGCATTCTTGAAAATGCAGAGGTTTCAGAAAAATCAGCAAATTATTGATGTATTTTTGAGTGGTTTTGCACATATACTAATACATTTCCCCCACAGCAGCATATGTGTATGCATGTACGTATGCACAAACACACACAGGTTTATAAGCACAGGTGTACATGCGACAGATAATCCTGCAGGATCTAATCAACTTGTCATTCTTTCCACTTCCACCTCCTTATCCTCCAAGCAACATCTATTTTTACTACATCGCACTGCCTAGTGATTTTGACTCCCTCAGAGCCCTGAAAGAAAAATATTCCTGGACTGCATATTTCTATAGTTTTAGTCTGCTCCAAAACTGCATAGGCTTTGTGATGTAAATGGAGAGCAAAGGTAAAATGCATTATTTTCAGAGCCATCAGACGCAGAAGCTTCACAGCAGAAGGTGCTCTTGATGTAAAGTGAATGGTTTGGTTATTAATGTCTGAAAATTAGGTCAGTATAGGAAAACATTTTTTCATAGCACATTTAAAACTAAAATTTGTATTGAATCAAACACCGAAAGACATAACAATTTATAAATGGCTACAAAGTAGCTATTATAAAGTCTTCCACCATTGAGTCTCTTATTAATCTCTCAATACTACAGCACAAAATGTGTCAATGAGCTATTAAAGAAAAAAAAATCTCAACATAGTTCTACCAACAAACTCGTGGAGTATTTCAGCAGCTTCCTAATGTAGCGGTGTAGAAAGTCAAGGCAGCATGCAGGAAGTTACTGAGATGTAGCAGAAAGGAGCAGAATTATGAGCCCCAGTACAATCTGATGTATTTTAAGGGATTTCTATGATGGATTCTGTCCTGCAGACACTTACTCTTATGACTTTGCTTACTGATTTCTGTACTACTACCAAAATGAAAGATCCAAACAAGAGGTAGGCATCCCACGGGATCACTCTTTGAGCATCCAGCTTTCCAGGACAGGTTAGTATGCAAAATGTAATTAAGCACCCTCATGAATTTTTCTTCAGCTTGGATGCTCAAATTTGGCTCCTACATCTATAAAAGTGACCTAATTTTTAAATATGCTGAGTGCCTGCAATTCCCAACAATCTATGCAATCAATCATCGTTAAATTGTATGAAAATACTGATGAAACCTAAGTTGCCTGCAGGCATTCATTTCTGCTCATTGTTATTATTAAAGCAGTAGCATTTACTCTCGGAAACACTCCTGTAAAACTAAAGAACAAAAATACATTTTTAAAATGTTGAAAAATTGCATACCAATGTTAACTTTGTTTCAGGAGGGAGGAAATATTGGTATGTTACTTGACTATAGTGTATCACTGAATAATGAAAAGGATCATATTTTCAAAATTTAAAATGGTGAAAATATATAGGATTCTTGAAGTAAGGCATTTTTGGACTGCCCTGCTTGGACTGAGAGAGACATACTTGGAACAGCAGGACAGACTGCAGCTCAGTTTCCTGAAGAACTAGGACCACCTTCTCTCCTCAGCATCTTAAGCACGCTAAACTTCTCTTCTCCCCTTGGTGAAAGCGACTAAAGAACAGATAGAAATGTGGACCATGGAAATTCAGTTTACGGAGAGGTATTGTTTTCTATTAACTGGACTGTAATGTATTGATTAGAATAGGGTCATACTCTTCAACACGAAACATTCAAGCAAGAGGGTTTGGCCTGAAAATGCATCCTCTGAGGGTGAAGTATATAGACACATATTCCTATATGAAAGCAAACAGTGCTGTTTCTACATTTTCTAATTTTCATACATATATGTTTTAATGGATAAAACAGAAAATTGAAACTGACTTTTTCAGGGCCCTGGGAAAGCAGTTCTTCAAAACTTGATATGAATACATGTGATGCATGCAGCTTTAGTAGTAATACCATAAGCATCCTCATTTTGTATAGACCTGATAAGAACCCATTTCCTTGGTGTTGTGAGAGGCTGACATCCCTGAGGCAGCCTGAGCAGTCAAGTGAACTAGGAGGGTTAATGAGTGGTTCAAATGCTCTCCATTCAGGTGTCTGAATACCAGCACATCCTGGTCCTTGTGGATATACTCCGAATACAAAAACAAAGTTAATGACATTTATTTACACCTATGCTGACATTTTTCTGTATGCAGAGGAAAATCATCAACATATTTTCCTAAAGGTCAAAAGCCTTTGCATAATATATTTCACTGCATGGAATGGATACCTCTGATATAATTCAATTGCTATGGTTACTATGTGTTACCCCTAAAAACCAATTCTTTAGCCTTTTTAATAAACTGCTGTATTTTCTTTATTTCCCACTTTTTAAGGACAATAGAGGAATCATTCTGTAGTATGTCCAGCATGTAGCGTATGTTTACTGTTCAGTTTGAGTTGACATATTTTAATTTTCATGGTTCCCCTACCCAGTTTCTCCATCATAATTTATTCTACTATGATGAACATTAGAAGTAATGGAATTTGTGCCTCGTATGCCTTCAAAGACAGCAGTACCCTTCTTGCTTCTCTCTGCAAATTTCCTTATACTTTCATATTTTTAGGTATTAAAGCCACCACCATTTTTTCCTTTCATCTGGATGGAAGCGGCATTAAGGATTTTTTAATTCACACAGCTTTTTTCTTTAGGGAGCTCACTTCTGTGCCTTTGTTTCTGAAAAAGCAGACTGCAGTGAAATGTTCTGTAGTAAGCAGAACATCAGGGGAAAAGACTTGACTGGGGTATGAGTACAAGGATGGCATTAGATATTTTTATTTTAATCAGTTATGTTGTGCAGGATGAGATTTCCAAATCTGCTGTGATATCTGCTGTTCAATCACTAAGTCTGTCATAATCAACTCTTGCATACAAAACAACAGGGACAACCTTACTCCGGATGGCTCAGAGACAGAATTTAGCTGAGATCAGAATTTAACAGAGGGGAAAAAGAAAAATGTAGCAGAAATTACGCTATTTACAATACCTGTCACTCTCACAAATTTTAACTTAAATACAGGGGATTAGTTTACAACAGCTTTAAACTCCATGTTTATTCTTTTATATTATTAGCCTTTGACCTTTACTTAGTTTATTTCTGTTTCATTTAACTTTTTTTATTTCATGGTTTTTTTAAACATTTTCATAGGATATATAACGTAGTATTATTTTATAAGGAGTACCCATTTAACAAAGCCCTTCAAAGCCCTTTTCCCAAAGTGCACTGGGAACCTTGTGACATATACAGCCCTCCTCTCGTAAAAGCTACATACATTCAAGCTACATTTGTGCATTTTCATTAAAACAAAGCAATGGTTAGTTCATTCTGCCTAAGGCATATTTCTGGAGAGACCATACTGTTAACAGAAACACTGAACACAGTGATTAACTGGCGACTTATTTAGGCTTAGAAATTAGGTACAGCTCCCAGGCTGGACTGGTCTTCCACGAGTGCTCAAAATGTCTGTGCCTAACCCCACTGCCTTCTCCCTTTGCCAGTCCCCAGGCTTTTGTTGCAAAGATAATTTCTGTGATTATTTTCAGTGACAAAGTTAAGGGCACCTGACTTAAAACAAAGCTTGCTCTTTTCACCAGTTCTTCCCTTCCGAGCTTATGTGTGGCTGTTACTATGGTAATTGCTTTGGTATTAAGTAACAGTGAGAGTACATGCATTAAACTGATACTATTTATAAGTGGCTAAGTTACCTGGGCCCTGACTGTGGTTAAACAAGTGGTTACACTGGGACAATATTTATGGAGTCTTGAATGAATGTATTTAGTATATTTAGTGACTTCTCATCTGACTTCTCATCTAAAGGTGTTCTTTGATAAGGAACTGCCTAAGAATCAACCCTTTGTCAGAGGGGGAGAGAAAAGATTTAAGGGTGCCATAAGACAGTTTTATTCTGGGATGGAATTTTGAAACATCATACAAACACCATGTGATCTCCAGCAAGCCTGAATAAGGAGAGAAAGAACTAAGTATTTGAGTTCCTACACACCAAGGTAGAATTAATCTTACAGATAAAGTACCAGGGGGAATTTCTTCAGGGAACATGCATCTTCCCACTCACAGACACTAGTGGCACCAAGCACACTGCTAAAACTGGGAAGATATTGAGTTAGAGTTAGGAGGAGACACATGAAAGCAGTAACACAGCTTCTTCTCTTTCAGGTAGAAACAAAAGGGGATCCAGGCTTGAACCATCCTTCAGGTTTCTGAACAGTGGTTTGGATCAACAGAGATGTTTATATAAAAAGAAGGATCACAGAGAGGTGCTACATTCAAAATCTTGCTGTGGGCTAAAAACATACCTAATATGTAAAGCCAAGAATTTACCTGAAATATTAATAGTTTAATCAATGAATTATTATTAATTCACATGTAATCATTATATAAACAGAAAGGGAGAGAAAATGGAAAAAAGTCTTATTAAGAGAGTTAAAATTGTTGTATGCACATGCCTAATACCTATGCTTTTTTTCTGGTTTCCTTTGCCCTTCTGGATATTAAAATTAATCACTTTGATGTGTGGGGTGGGAGGCATACAGTGACTCTTCAGTATCCTGAGTCCCCTTCTCTGGGAGGAGTATGATGACGATGACTTCTTCCTCCTCACTCTAGGATGTCCTTGGGGTAACATTTGGATATTTGTTAACACATTTTTACACCTTGACCTTTCTTCATTGGTATGCAAGGTGACCTTATATCTAAATTTACTATGTAAGGCATGCTTTACTTATGTTGAATGGTGGTCTTTGTTTTCTTTATTGTTCTAAAACTGATTGTATTCAGTTCCATATCTGTATTTCTTTAACTGATCATTGCTAACTACAGTACCAGCCTTTTCCCCCTTTCCTACCACCCCATGTCTGTACTCCTCTACACTGCATCTGATATCCCCACTTGAAAGGAATTGGCTATAATACCAGGACTGTATTCCTCCACACTATATCATTATGATACAACCATAAATATTTCAGTCTACACAAAATAACTATTTATTGCTAAGATAAGGACATTAAGGTAAGCAAAAGGAAATACAAAGTCCTGCACCTTGGGAGGAAAAACCCCAGGCACCAGTACATGCTGTGGGCTGACCAGCTAGAAAGCAGCTCTGCAAAGAAGGACCTGGGGGTCCTGGTGGACACCAAGGTGACCATGAGCCAGCAAAGCATCCCTGAGGCAAAGAAAACCAACAGCCCCCTGGGCTGCACTAGAAAGAGCACTGCCAGCACGTCGAGGGAGGTGGACCTTCCCCTCTGCTTAGCGCTGGTGAGCTCGCATCCAGAGTGCTGGATCCAGCTCTCAGCTCCCCTTTATGAGAGAGACATGGACATACTGGAGAGAGTCCAGGCCCAAAAAGATGATGAAGGGACTGAAGCATCTGTCATACAAGGAGAGGATGAGAGAGCTGGCACTGTCCAACCTACAGAAGAGAAGGCTCAGATCTTACCAATGTACACAAATGTCTGCTGAGAGGAGTAAAGAGTTCGAGCCAGATGCTTCTCAGAGGTACCCAGTGAATAGACAAGAGGCAATGAGAACAAAATTAAATACAGGAAATTCCATTTAAACGTAAGACAAACCATCTTTTTACTGGAATGGTGGTGAAACATTAGAGCAGGTTGCCTGGAGAGGCTGTGGAGTTTCCATCCTCGGAGATATTCAAAATTTGACTGGACACTGTCCTAAGCAGCCTGCTCTGGCTGACTCTGCTTGAGCAGGGGTTTGGACTAGATGACCTCCAGAGACCACTTCCAACCTAAGAGTCTGTGATTCTGTGAAAAGTAAACCAGATTAGGCATAGCCTCCTGACTGTTAGAAAAATTGCTACGAGACCTAAACAAGCCAAAACAAAACTCCAGGCAACTCAAGACAAGTTTGGACAAAGTAAGCTTGACGAACTCCTGTTTGGAGGTCTGCGACTTCAGTACAAAGCCCATGGTCTGTTCCTAGTATAGGCAATACTGCATTTACTGGGCTACTGAGGTGTTCTTTAGCTTTCATACAAAAACAAAAATTGCAGGTGTAGATGAATAATATATGAAACTCACCTCACAAATTTAATTTCCTGTGTATTTATCTTCTCTGTACCTGCAGGATGCTACACAAAATGACCTTTGCTTCTTTTTAATTAATTTTGTTTAGTGCCGCATGTTTGTCCTATAACTTACCCATTGATCAGGAATTATCTATTTGCATTGAATAAACTCTCCTTAGAACAGCAAGAGGAGTATAAAAGATTTGGATATTAACACAGCAGTATTATTTTTTTTTATTTATAGTAGCTATTTAGCATTCAGGCGTTGCCCTCTTCCAGGGCTTTTTACCCACTTCCTCCAAATCAAACAAAATCAGACTTCTGAATAAGGAAGAACTGTTGGGCTGATGTCGTGGTTTAACCCAGCTGGCAACTAAGCACCACGCAGCCGCTCGCTCACTCCCCCCCCTCCCTCAGTGGGATGGGGGAGAGAATCAGGAAGGGGAAAAAAGGTTAGAGCCGAGGGCTGAGATAAAGACAGTTTAATAAGAGAAAATAATAATAATAGTAATAATGAGAATGATAACAAAATATACAGAATATACAAAACAAATGATGCACAATGCAATTGCTCACCACCCACTGACCGATGCCCAGCCCGTCCCGAGCAGCGATCAGTACCCGAGCAGCAATGACTCCCCCCGCGACCGACCGACTAACCCCCCCCGAGCATGACGTTATATGGTATGGAATAGCTCTTTGGACAGTTTGGGTCCTAGCTGTGCTGTACTCCCAGCTTGTTATGCACCTGGCCGAGCAGGAGAAGCTCAAAAAGTCCTTGAGCAGTCTGAGCACTGCTTGGCAACAACTAAAAACATCAGCGTGTTATCAACATTCTTCTAGTACTGAATCCAAAGCACAGCACTATGCTAGCTTCTGTGAAGAAAATTAACTCTATCCCAGCCGAAACCAGGACAGCTGACTGTCCCCGTTGTGCTTTAGGGCAGTGTCTTTGTATCTGTTTAACAAAAGGAGCCTAGCACTCAGATATGCTAAAGGTAGAAAACCCACTTGTACTAAACCAGAGCTGGAGCAGAATTCTGACCACAAGCACAAAACCACCCTGTTTTCTCCTCAGTTACCCTATGAGTAACTTGTACACTACTACAACAACACTGAGAAGCTAATTTGTTGTGACAGGTATGTACAGGGCATAAACTCGCTTATGACCATAGTAATGATCTTCAAAATGACCTTATCGGGCTTTGTCCAGCTGTGTGGGGCCTTTGGCATTGCTTTAAGTAACCTTTTTCCTTGCTCTGCAGGAGTCCAGAGGTCATTGACTGTAAACTAGACTAGGGATAGGTAACTAAAAAACCAGCACTAGTGCAATCACAAGTGATCATCTCACCACACCATTAGAAAGTTCTCCAGTATGCATATCATAATCCTCTGAGCATTACATTTTGATAATGGAATGCCTCCTGCATGATTAGTTTTTTCATGCTGTTTTACAGTAGAAAAAAAAGAATTATCTTAAAATAATTTAAAACTAATAAAATATTGACCCCATAGCACTGTTTCACAGTCCTCAAGAATTTCACCGTGGTTTGCATTTCATTTAATTCCGGAAAGTTAGCATTTCTTTCGGTGAATTTTAAGCTCTGTTTCACTATATGTAAAAGCTTAATCCTACAATCTATTTTTAATGTCTACCTTCTAAATAGGAAAGGGTCTAATTAATTCTTTACTCCCAAGTACCCACATTAAATAGCTTTTTGAAATCTTCACGTATCCCTAAGCAACTTTAAGTAAATAATCCTGAGATGCATGTAGCAAGTTAACTACAATTTCTCTCTGTGGTTAGAGGCAAAACAATGAAAAGACGTAATGATATTCACCAATTTGCTTTTTCTCCCCATCAGATTGAGATAAGGCGATCTGAACTTGTAGATAATGAAAACACCCCTTGCAATTTGTCATCATTAACAGAACCAACATTCTAAACACACATTATTAAAATTTGTTATCCCTGCACCAACCTTCATTTCCCTTCTTACTATTTTTTCATTTTTCAATTTAACCTACACATCCCCATTAGCTGATGCACATACTGCCCATCTAAAATGTGCTTTTGTCTTTTTTCCCCGCAGTATTTCATTTACATATGTGATAAAAAATGTTGTTCATAGACATGCACCTACCAAATCCATTTGGAAAAATATGCTGACAGCTCTCTTATGACAATGAGAATATAAAATTTGTGTTTGCTTGGTTTTCTTTTTAATGAATACTGTATGCACCTGATAAGCAGTGTATCATAGAAGTTCATGCCTTTACTAAAACAGGATGATATTGGGAGCATAACAGGCTTCATGAAGTCTGTATTTCTGACTTCAGTATAGCAGTTGCTAAAGGTCATTGAATATTTCTAAATGCAAACTTGCACCTTCTACAAGAGAATGCGGCATATCTAATATGTACCCTATCTAAATATTCACAGTCACTTTCTAATTATTTTCAGGATCTTTTCTGGCATGACAGATCATGCTAACAGCTTCATTAATTCAGCTATGCAGTACCACTGTATGGACAGTACGCACAGCCTAATCTATTCAAAAAAACCTATGCAACTTCTTAACTTCAACAGAATAACTATTATTCTCTTTCAGTATGTTAATGAGATTGGAAAACTGTTTCATGTGAAGCCATCAGAACACTAATACAAACTGTACTGGTTCTCTATAGAGTTATTTTTTAGCAGTTGTGTTTGTGCACAGTACTGCTGTTTAATTAAAGAAGACAGATAATTATGCCCTTGATACAGTTCCTTCATTTACACATTACACAATAATGGAGCTTGGTGGTCTCTGTTGGTAGCCATAAAAATTTCATTCAATTCATGTTAGCTGTGAAATATGTGATTTTTGAAGTAAAAATTTACCTATTCACCAAAAGATGTAATAGATGAAAGAGCATATAGAAAGAGCATATTATTTTCTTCCATGAACCTCTGAAATTTCAAGCAAGCTCATTCGTGTAGTGACACCTTTCCAAAGCTGAACTTGTGGCCATGGATTATCACACTAGTAATAGCCGTCAGAAGGAGGCACAATTACTCTTAAGTCTAAAAAAGCCTTATCAAATACTGGTAGAAAGTAATGGAAAGAATCCCTGTGATGAAGAACAATGGATCCTGGACCACAGCCAGACTGAAGCGTTGGAAAATGTGTAACAGGCCTGCCAGCAGCAATACAGAGCAGCAACCCTCAACTCCAAATGCTCCCTGCTCCTTTTAAATTCACAATTTCCTCCAGACTGCCAGAGAAATGTGGACTGCAAACAAACAATAAGGATCTTCACTGAAATCTTCAAAATGCATTTCCATTCTCTCAGTATATTAAAAAATATCCAAATTATACATGGGCTAGAAAAAAGGGGAAAAGCACAAATCCTGAAAAAAAAAAACGAAGAGACGAGCATGAGGGCCTCTTTGAGGGCACTCGGGTATCAATTTTTGAAATTCCATAGTCACATGAATTGAAGGCTTTGGACAACACATTTACTACTACAGTTCCTTCACTCAGTTTTCTTGTTTGTGATTTGGTACTAGATTCAAGATAAATGTGTATTTCAGAGCTACTTTTATTTTTATACTTCTTTGAGTATGGGAAAAAGTCACCATAAAAGACTGCACTCAACAGCCCTCAAAAACAGTTTTGCGACCAAACACTGTAACTAGTTCCATTAAAAAGCCCGTAACAATTTCTTGGAAAGTAAAATTAAATGCATAATTCTGCTCCATTTTTAAGTGCTAAACACAGAAACTGTGCTTTTGACATTTAAAAACAAAATTCACCCTATAAAAGCATTCCCAAATTGCTAGTATATCTTCTTTCTCCCTGTTCAAGTTGGATTTGGGAATATGATTCTGAGTCTGAAGAGTTTCTTTCCTATGTTCAACAGATACTTGTATCTACATTTGAGTGTCTTAACTGTTCATGAAGATCTTCCCTTAGGGAATACGGTGAGCAAGTTTGGCATATGTCAGTCTCTCTGGTACTACTTTTATGTGGCGAGGTGGAGGGAGAAGGAGGAGATCTGCATTCAGAGAGTGATAGTAATGCCATAAAAGCTCCTTGATCCTTTAAGCTGAACTCAAGAATTGACAGAGTTCTGTCAAAGATGAGACATTTTTAAGTTTGTCATTGACGTAGGCCAAAATGATCATCATCATCATAAACTTATATAAATTAACTCCTCAGCTATGCTAGGCTGTTATGATAAACTAAACGTTTCACTTTCTTATGTATCAACACTGCCTAGGAGTCAATCCTGTATGACACGTTGCTCTTCCACATAGACTGAATTCTAACCCATATGCCTGCTGTTTACGGCTGCAAAATGCAGGACGTGTAAGATAGCTGGTCAAAAATTGGAAACATCTTTTGCAGTAATAGGTTGACAAAATGTCAATTTTTCTGAACACACCAGTGCCAGCCAATTTGGCTTGCACAACAGACTGTCTGTCCTTCCCTTGCCTCCACTTTTCCCTTCACTAGATGACCAAAATTAGTTTGCCTGGAATTATTTTGCCTGTAAAATGATAATAAATAGTGTCCCTACATAGCGGCAATCTATGTTTCATGCTTTAATACCATCAGTGGGTGCCCATCTGTATTCAAGTGTTTTAACCCAACTGATAAGTTGTTAAATGTTCAATAAAATTAGTAATTTAACAGATTTAAAAAAAAAACAAACCACAAACAAACCATTAGACATTTGCCTTGATAAACTACTTAAAATGCATAATACTGTGGACAAACCTACCCTTCCCATGCAAAAAGACACATGGCTGACCTAAAATATTTCATGTGTTCAGTTTATATTCACACACTTCTTAAGAGTAAAGTTAATATCTGAGCTGATCTTTTCTCCAAGGCAGTTGCTTTTGCCAGCTGCTGGCAAAGTGCTGTGTTGGACTTAATTATCTAGTAAAGTTTACAAAACCTTGGCTCGACTCAGTTCATTTTGTGTGCAGTCTATGTATTGATGCATTGCATAATCAAACTGGGCCCTTTGTGGCAATGTCAAAGGGGAATCACCTTCTGGCCAAGCCTGGGAGAACTCTGTTCAGTTGTCCCCATCTGAAGCCACAGAGCCAAATTCAGCTCTGGCAGAAACAGGTACTGCTCCTCTAAATCAATAAGGTAATCAAAGCTTTATAATTAGATCAATGCAAAGAATAGCAGCAAGCCCTGGCAAAAATATGCAATAGACCTAGGTTCAGATATATCTAGGGCTGAGTTTGTCCTAGGAATTTTTCATACCTCTGAATGGTGGTACTGAAACAGAAATTCAGAGCATCTATGGATCCTGCTGTTCCCAGTCAAAGAATATCAAGAGAGGCAGGCATATATAAAAAGAAACATCTTTCATCATTACTTGATACTTCAGCCTTCTCTGTCTAATGAGGAGAAGCATAGCAACCACACAACCCATTTCAAGCCTAATGAACTCATTGGCTATAGGATGTAATTTTATTTGCAGAGAGGTAATAAATACTCAAAATTCAGTCTATCAAGACATATCCATCAGACAATCCTCAATGACGGCAGACTGGGCACCCTTTTAAGGAAATGCTATATAGCTCAGCCACAGCTTCTGAACTGTAAGGTTTTGTGCAGAAATTCTGAAAGAGGATCGTAAGTTGTTATGGTTTGTGTTTCTTTTGGAGACTGAGGGAGAAGGAAAATACTGAAAATACATGTTGCTTTAGCCCCAGTTTAATTCCCTTGGGAAACAAACAAACAAACAAACAAACAAGAGTCTGATTTCAGAGAAGTCTTCACAAGAAAAAGTAGGAAATTATATACAGAACTGTACATTCTGCACAGTATATACACTCATGCTCTCTTTCTCTGTCAGGAAATATTATTTCAGTCTGAAAGGTATCTTCTGCAGAATCAGAGTCTCATCATGCTTGGACCTGTGTATTGATGGAAAATTGCACTTTCCTTGACATTCAGAACTATGTACGAGAAGACTACCTTCCAGAGTTACGAAATGACTCGGTGGCCTGCTGTCCTTTTTTCGGCTGGGATAGAGTTAATTTTCTTCCTAGTAGCTGGCATAGTGTGGTGGTTTGGATTTAGGATGAGAAGAATGTTGCCAACACCCTGATGGTTTAGTTGTTGCTGAGCAGGGCTTACAACCACAAGGGCTTTTTCAGCTTCCCACGCTCTGCCAGGTGCACAAGAAGCTGGGAGGGGGCACAGCCGGGACAGCTGACCCCCACTGGCCAAAGGGCTATTCCAGACCATAGGATGGCATGCTCAGCATAGAAACTGGAGGGGGGGAGAAGGAAGGGGGTGATGTTCAGAGTGATGGCGTTTGCCTTCCCAAGTCACCGTTAGGTGTGATGGAACCCTGCTTTCCTGGAGATGGCTGAACACCTGCCTGCCCATGGGAAGTAGGGAATGAATTCCTTGTTTTGCTTTGCTTGCCTATGCAGCTTCTGCTTTACCTCATTAAACTGTCTTTATCTGAACACATGAGTTTTCTCACTTTTACCCTTCCAATTCTCTCCTTCATCCCGCTGCAGGAGGAGTGAGCAATCAGCTGGGTGGCACTTAGTTGCTGTCTGGGGTTAAACCACAATACCTATGAATAGATCCAGGATGCTTTCACCTGCTATAACCAAATACAAGTTCCATATGGCAAATCTCACCTGTGCTGCAGCAGAGCAAGCGCTTTGGGAGCCTTGAGGAAGGCTCCATATTTGAGGAGTCAGTGATTTCCTACAGACCATGTCTGCACATGTGTTATTAATATAATCTGTAACTTATACTAACTTTGGGAAAGACAAACTGTGGGTAAATCAAGGGGTGGAATGTGTTGATCCTAACCAGAGAGTGTTGCACACTGAGGAGTTAGTGCTCCAGAATAGTTTTCAGATGAGTACGCCCAGGCCTGGGCTGTGCTGTGCAGCACAAATCTCTTGGTCAGCTCACTGTAACGTACGGGTCTGCAGGCAGTTCCCCCTTGGTGCTGGTGGCCGTGCCACCCACGTGGCCTTGCTTTGGTCTAAAAGCGCAGCAAGAAGTTCTCATGCAAACATCCTTTACAAATAGAGTTGTTTTCTTGTAAGAAAATTACCTACTAGCTCGAATGACCAAAAAGGAGGAGCTTCTGTCCACAGACAGGATCTGCACAGCATGCCATCGGAAGAGATCCATCCAGGGTCCATCCAATGCTGTGCAAATGTGGGGTGCCCACAGTCTCAAGGGATGCAAGATTCACTTGCTCTCTGTATTGCTCTTCTTATTCTGTCTTATTAAAACAGCTGTTTGAATAAGTTGGGTTTTGTCAGGCTTTTCTTACTGAGATCCAGAAACAAACACTGCACTGCCTCCCTATCTCCCTCCCTCCCTCTCTCTCTCATGTCCCTGAACCCCCCTGTGCAGAACACCGAGTTCCCCTGCAATGTATCTATACTGCTTAGTTCTCTGCATACGTATGAACATACTTAAGTTCCAAAACGACTGTATAAAACCAGTAATAACAAGTACTTAATTCATATTTCTAGAATTTGCTTGAATTAGTTTTCTTGAGGGATGAATTAGAACATCCTCCGACATCCATGTTTGCAGCAAAATGCCTAGAGGGAGACCTTTATCAGCAAAGCTTCTGCAGGCTCAAAACAACGCACAGTAATGAATGTAACAGAAAATCTCATTGGAAGCAATCCATTTCACATTAGAATATTACTAAAGTATTATTTCTGCTAGAAAAAGAATATTTATCTATAAAAAACCAAACAGCAGCAAGTTGTACTATGTTAATCATCTCATCTGAACATTGTTGTAAACATGTTGATTATTCAGCTCAAATTTTCTCAAAATCAAAAGAGAACAATGTTGGCGCTTCACTGTATTTTGTATTCCTAACCAATAAAAAATGCTATATTAATACAGTTAAAAGTGTTATGCCTATTTGGTCATTTAGGCTGGGTAAGGGAATCATGTTGATAGCACATGGAATTTGCAGATCATGTTACATTCAAAGCATTCATACCACAAGGTGTTATTGTACTTAAAAGCAAAACAGAAAGCTTTTTTTTTTCTGTTTCCCAGGTGTGAAAATATCAATGCTACTAATGTACTTTTAATATCAGGAAGAGACAAGACAGAAAATTAGTCACCTTGTGTGGAAACCTGAGTAAGCCCAAGGTATATGATTTTGCTGAGGTATAGTAGAATTTGCAGCTTTCAAGGTTTGGCTTAAGAACTGTTGCTTGAGGGAAATTGAGACAAATGGGCTGCTCTGCCAATACCATTAAGAGAAAAGGAGGCTTGTATTAACCACGAGTGTTCCACTTAAATCAGGCACCCAGTTAAAGTTGGCCGTCTTAACCTACCCATCTAGCAAAAAGGCCACACCCATCCTTTTCTCAGAAGTCTGGCTGATTTGAGCTGTAGCAATTTCTGTACTACAAATGTTCTCAGTTGATTTGGGCCAGCTGCACTGTAATCGAGGCCAAGAGGCATTAACTACTTCACTGCTGCTTCACCGACTTCTTACGTTGCACAATTGATCTCAAGTATGCCACCTCTTGTGACAAGATACAGACCCGAAGCGCTAATGTTCCAGTGGAAAATTGGCCTAATCAGCTATCACACAGAAACAACAGTAAAAGCCATCAAAAGTAAAGGCTAATAAGCAGAAGGAAAAAAGCAGCCACATGCATTATTTTCCCCCTTTGAACAGAAAAAAAAATGTTTACAGCTTTTTCAAAGTGCTAAGTTACATACTGAGACATATCAAGTCAAGCCTTTTATAAGCCTTTTTATTTAGGACGCGTAAGTGACAATACACAGAGTCACAGCGAGTGGTAGCAATTCAGTTCAGTGGGGCTTCTCACATGATTAAGAACTAATCAGTGGGCTCAGCTCTGATCCCTGTTTCATGTCCCAGCCAAAGGAATCAAGAGAGCAGGAGATCGCTCCTGCACAACATACTTGTATAGCTAGACGCTGTTCGGAGAGCAGCGTGACAGGGCACCCGCCATGAGGATTATACTTCCTCGTATGAGTGGGCAACAGCAGCAAGGCAGGAATAGAGAAAAGGAGAAAGCGAGAAAGTTCCTTCAATGAACCACCCAGCCTATGAAGGGTAGGATGAGAAACAAGGCTGCTCATTTAGTAGGATAACTTGTTGTTTAAGTGACACAGAGTTTAAGTTTTTAAGAAGGTCTATATGCATCCAATCGATACACATCTTCAATGTGCAGCGTCATGTCATGCCTTCCCACAATCCCACCCCACCAAGCACTCTTTCCCCTGTCAATCTACAAAGGAAAAAGCTCCTTTAGTTGTTCTAACATCCCCAAAATATATCTGGAATATGAAGGAAGAGGCTCAACTACATACCCTTTGGAGTATACAGAATTCCAAATACTTTTGCTTTCTGAAGAGATCTGTTTTTTTCTAACTGTTATCAGTGGAAAAGGAAAGAGGTCATGTGAAGATGGCCTAAATCTAAAACTTTTAAGAAGTTGGCAAAGGTGTCAACCAAGGGATTACAGTGGATTATCCTCACGAGATTTCATTCTTCTCAGGTATGTATATGTTCAGAGTTAGGTATCACAGATTGTCTATTAATAGATGTACAGTAAAGCCAGAGAATACAGTAGCAGATTTTTCAAGATACATGGTTATCCTTGGCCACCTATCTGAGAGAAGAATCAATCCCCTTTTTGTATTAAACTTCCTTTCCTAGGAAGGTAAGTTTCCCTTTAGCTCTCCTTCCCACATTGTTAAAAAACACAGAAGGAACGCACAGCAAGAAGTCTTTTAGCATGCCTGTACGCACACACACAAACACACAGGCACACACACGTACACACCCCCTTCATACTGCATTTCCACAGCATACATTTAATTCTCCCTCTGTAACTGAGATGATACGCTGCTACAGCAACCATCAACTATATAACTTCATGCATCTTTAATTATTATCATGGGCTTCTATGAGATTGTCCAGCAGAGTACATCAGCAGAATAATGATCATAAGTAGACCTGAGTTAAAAAGTTGTTACCAAATTTGAAATTTCATTCCTTCCTTTTTGTAGGAACGAAAGCTTTTTAAAATTTTTTTCATTAGCAGAAATAATTTGGTCAGTTATTTCTATAAATGAAGCTCAGCTATGCTTGCAGTTCACGTATAATTAGTTTGTTTTACACATTCAACATTCAAAACTAAACCTGTTTTGACAAGACACAACATAAAGGTTCCTGGAGACCTGAAATCCTCCCCGGAACCTGCAGATTGTTAGTATCTTCACTGAACCTGGCGACCCTGACACACATATTTTAACTCATAACAGCAAGTGTTCAAATTCAAATATTTTGTTAAGTGATGACAGAAAAGGAATGTCTTTATTCATGAAAGTGTTTACAAAACGTGTTCATGAAATTTTCAAAATACTGCCTTGCATGAGCCAATGCCATGAATGTTCTTGCCAATAAACTCACTCAGTAGACTACTCACTGATAAAAGCTGCATGAATACAAGAGAAGCAACTGTAATTAGAATTTGGAGAACTGTTTATTATACTACCTTCAATCACTTTATAATACACATCCAGCTCTCGCTAATAGGCCCATGAAAAACAACGGTGGTGAAGAGAAATGGAAACGCCATATTAAAGCATTGCAATTTTATCTCTTAGAATTAAAGCCCACAGGAATGTGAGGTCAGCAGTGACTGCAGAATGAGAAACCTGCAACAATGCTTCTTGGCCTATGTGGGAAACAGCAGAGGTCTATGCAGTGAGCCTTGTAACAGCAGAACGTCTGCTGTCATTTCTCAGTAGGGTTTGTTCTCATGATTTCAGCTCCCCGTAAGGGCACCTCTTCACAGAATCACAGAACGGCAGGGGTTGGAAGGGACCTTGGGAGATCATCTAGTCCAACCCCCCTACTAAAGCTGGTTCACTGTCATGGATGGAGTGAGAGGGAGGGAAAAATAATGTGGTTTATTGGTGTGAAACAGTGAGTTAACAAAGTTCAGTGGTAAATGTGACAATAGTTTATGAGATTCGATGGCAAGGTACACTTTGTTATTTACTGCACAGAGGACAGGGTCAGACAAGACTGTCAGGGAGACCCTCCCGTTGAGTCATGAGGTTCAGAAAAGATCCCCTTGCTTTCCAAACTCCCTCAGAGAGGAGTCTAGGTGTGGTTGGATCCAATCCTAGTCCCAGACTTGGTCAACGGTTTATGTCTAAAGGATTATATATGCACAATTAATCCTTTATGTCACTTAGCTAAAATTTCAAAGTTAGCATGCTGTTAGTCACCGAGAATCTGTCGTGGTAAGGAATCTCTCAACCTCGAGGAGTAACCTTGAGAGGCGTCCCTGCTCAAGGGGAGATCCTGGCATGCAGCCTGCTGCCATGCAGGAGAGCTCAAAGGGCTCTTGGACTGCTCACTATTGATGGGGGTAAGGTAATTGGCTCATAGTCATATTTGCATACTGACCACTGTGCTTAGGTGGGCACATTCCACAATAGCCCTTGGCTATTGTATTGTTATCTGTCTCCCCCCACATCCAGTGGGTGCATCCTTCAGGACCAGACACAGACCAGACACATCTATCACCACCGCCAGAGGTAGTTATCACTTGAAAGAGGTCAAAGGAGGGGGAGCCAGAGACGAGGGGGGGAGCACACCGCCTCATTCACCTAGAGGAGGTTACACAGGACATCATCCAGGCGGGGTTTGAATATCTCCAAAGAAGGAGACTCCAGAAGGAACCCCAGAAGGAGACCTCTTCTTTCAGTGCAAGTACTCTAACACATGCTACAGCTAGTTCCGAGTGCAGCTGTTGAGGTCAAGTCCCTGTGCCCTGAACAGACCTTGTCAGACGACGCAACGCCTGCCTTTTCCCATACAAGTTGCCATTTGTTATAGTTCACCTACAGAAGTCTCTTATATTCTCAGCACCAGAATTTAACTTTTTCAGTTTACTGACCCCCTTGCTAAGTTTTATTAGCCAGCAGAATTGAAACCTAAGCCTTTTCTAACAACTGGGACAACATATAGACACATTTCTTTGAAGACACATATTGCATGTATTTAAAAGAAAAGTGGAAAAGCTAAAAATATTCTGCCCTCCGCCCTTCCCCCCCCGAGCAGATTGGTTGCTAAAGGAATTTAAAATCTTGTTAAGAGGAATTCATGCATGCAAAAAAAATACTCCTGTTATGTGCAGTTTAATTAATCACCTACATAAAGCCTGAGGCCATCTGTTCAATATACAGGGAGGAAAAAAAGATGAGATGAGATAGAAGAGACAATTATTGTGATAGTACTTAAGTATACTTAGTGTGGCCATTGCAATACAAAGACATTTGGTTAGTACTACTATGCAGAACATTTAGGAGAATATCCCTATACTTAAAAGGAAGCCTCACAGAGAATATGAACATTTTTAGGAGAGCAAATTCCTAAAGCAATAGGAGGCTCTGTTGCAGCTGCAATCAAATTCTATTTCTATTTGAAATGTTGTCAAAACTTTGAGTCGTAGATTCAGCTCTGACAGTGATCACCTAACCACTGAAACTGTGTCTGCATTCCAGGACACAGAATGGGTGGTTTTCACCAGAAACTGTCTCTTGAAACCTGCATTTTCTTCCAGTTTGACAAATTCTTTGCAGGGAAGTACAAGCACAAAAATCAGTCCAGGTAGATACAAAGTACAGAATGTTGCCAGGTGAGAGCCCTCAATCCCACCTGCGGTAGTATATGGCATGCTTTTCACAGAGAGGTAGCACTTGGATTATACACTTGCAACCATTTCTCAAGGCTACTAATCCCAGCAGCACAGACGTATTACCTTATGGATTATTATTTGTTTGGTTTTTTGTCTGAGGAACAGCGCTACAGAAAACATAAGGAAATTGAGAATCCAGTCTTATCTTACATTCTTCCAAAATGGTTAATTCATACCCTGAATAAATTTGGTCATAAATTAATTAATCCAGCAAGATTATATTTATAGACTTGTTACCTAATACACAGTTTCTCAAAAATAACTGTATACAGCCAAACTGCTATTCCCATTACATAATTTGCTATTTCAAAGCACATATTATCCTTTTCTTTTTTCAATCTTCCACAAAAAAAAAAAAAGTGCGCTACTGCAGTTCGCTGGCAAAATTGTTAGTCAGTCTACATATTAATGTAATTGACATGTTGAACCAATACTTGAAACAGCTCACAGCTAGTAGCTTGCCTAATGATTTTATTATTATTGTTATTACTTTGCATATCACAAGATGCCTTCTCAGAAAGATTATTTTCTTTGTATGTACATTTTTGTTGTTGAAAAACTAACAACTGTTAGTTTTTTTAAGTTTGCCACGATAATTAATGACACTGATTAACATGTCTACAGTACATTACACAGACACATGTCAGGTTGTAATACTGCTGAGCACTTAAAAGCTGTGCTTCCCCAACCATTAGTACTGGATTTGCACATAACACATACTATCAGTAAAAATTTTTACCCAGCTCAGTTATGGCAGGCAATGCGACAGATTTTCTACCAAAAATATCTTCTGCACCCGATAAGGAATCAGCCAACTTATTGCTCACAGTGGAAAGTCAGACATCACCTGATGCGTTTTTAGAAGGAAACCAAACTGACAGAGGGTGCTCACTACAGATCTATGCTTTTGTGCTGCGTGCGTACAGTACCTGTCCCTTGGTACCAGGAATCCGAAGGACAAACTCCCTGTATTGTTGAGCCGCAGCTTGACTTCAGCCGACACAGCATTCCAACACTGAAAATCTCTCCTAACTTCGATTTTGATGTAATGCCACAAATGCATTAAGTTTACTTTTATCCTTCCCTATTTTACTGGGTTTTTGTTGGTTTGTCTGTTTCAAGTCCTTCCTTACATCTGACCTTTACTCCTTTCTCTTTTCTAAACAAATGGAATAAACCTGGGACTTACCAAACCAGCTTAACAGACTTTTTCCATACAGCCGTTCTTTCCCATCTTGCAGCAAATTCATCCCAGTTTGGAGTAGTCATAACTCTTTATTCAGCTTTCTTCTGTAAGGTTTTAATACCTTTTACCTGAAAATAAAATAGGGTGAAAATATGAAAATAGGGTAGTCATGTTCAAGCTTGTATTTTAGAAATAGCAATCAGAACTTGTGGGATTTTTGTGCGCTCTCTCTCCTCAGTAATGTCATATTTCTTCTTTGCTTAAGAGGCAGCTTGGGAAGAACAGAGTGTACTGGGTAAAGCACCCTGAAGTCTTGCAGTTCTTCCACACATCTACTCCTTTTAGGAATGCATTTTCTCATCTGTACTATTAACAATACTCTATGTGGGTTGTGAATGCTACTGTGAAATTTTCACTTTTAAAAAAGAAAAATTATTTTCAAAGAAATTTGAGGAAAATCAAGAATTTTAAATATTGCATCTCAAAAAGAATTTTTCCAAAAGGTATTTGCCATCTCACAAATAAAGCAGCATCTCTAAAAGCATGCAAACTAAATCTGGTGGGTGAGTCATGAAAAAATTACAAAAGTGTGTTTTTACAGGTTTCTATTTGAGACCAAATTAAACTTGACAGTTTCTTTTCCTAAATTACTAAATTAGAGATCACAGTATAAAATAGCTTTCTTGCCTCCTAGAAATGTTCAAAATTAAGGAAAAGAGATCTTATTCTGCAGCTGAATGAAATAGATCTAACAATGTATTTTCCCTACCTCTACTGCTCTAATGTTATGTGGAGCAGAGCACTTGACTGGGTTTCCGTATGCCATGCTCATGGCCAACTAACTCTAAATGTGTAGCTAGCGATTGGCTTTATTATTAAAACAGGTGAGAAAGTACAAGTTGACACAATATGAAAATACAGCTATGCATTCATTTACATGCTTCTTTCTAGGGAGATAGGGGACTTTGTGCATGGGGCCAGAGACTAGCCACCATGAAGCTGTTTGTGAGCTACCTGGGCAAAGGAGCCTTCAAAATGCTTGGGGCAGGTATCAAGGGATCTGAGGGCGCAGGGGCAGGTGCCCCCATGGTCAGACACCCCCACAGGCTGACAAAAGCCAGCCAAAGCCAAGATGACTCCTTGGCGTGCGCTAAGGCTGCCACGAAACAGCAGTCTTTGGGCTGAGCAGGCCATGATGTAACGAGCCACCAGGGCACTGCTCTGCAGAGAGGCCTTCTGCCTATCTGGCATTTCCTTGACTTTCTCTTGTGCTATTACAGACCAGTTCTAAGGCTCTTTCCTGTTACACAGGCTAATCTATTTTTTGTAGTACCATGCAAAGGAAAAATACATACTTGGGAAGAAAAGGGCAGCAAAACCCCCTACTATATCACCCCTGTTTTAGAACCAAGGACAAGAAGCAAATTATTCATACAGCAGGATTTCTCACAATCTTTTCCTAAGTAAACACCTGCACGAACTCCTTGCTTAAAGCAAAATCAATTGAGTTGTGCTTATCTCTCAACATAATTATCAATTAATGAGTTCTATGTATTTATAAGCTTCATTATAAGTATTATATTCTTCATTGTATTAACTTCTTTCCTAATAATTAAATGTTTGTATATGTCCCCAAGGCTATTGAAAAGATATCCACAAAAGTAATTATGAGGACATTCACAATCCCTTTTACCTCAGAAGAGATAAGAGATTGCCATGAAAGTGTCTTTTAAGTTCACCATTTCAGTGCTCACAGACTTTCAATTAAAAAAAGAAAATTATTAGAGCTAAATGGGCATTCCAGGTCTAGAAGTTTTAAGATTTTAAAAAAATGTAAACCAGGAGAGAATAAGGTTCCCAAGATGATGTGGAATACTGAAAAAGAGAACAGCAGATACTTTTTTAAGACAGGTGTCATGATGACAGGAAAGCTAAAATCAGTAGTAAAACAGTACTGGGACGGAGAGGGCTTCTTGACCTCAGTGCTGGGTTGTGAACAAGAAATGAGTCACTCTTACAGGGAGCTCCTATAAGCAGCGTCTACATCAACTCCTGATGCAGATGGGTAACACTGATGATGTACTAGAAAGCCTGCCTATCAAAATTTCAAGATGCTTAATTTCAGCTTTGTGATATAAATTGGGACTTTAATTCTTTTGGTTTTGGCATAATATTATCTGGCAGGTGTAGCATTTGCTTATCATCAGCCCCTTAATTGCTTTTTCCAAGACACTACTGGAAGGGAAGATGCAATAGGGCAGAGCGTCCAGGGCTACTGTTGTGGTTGGGCTGGGGTTTTCCTCTTCCCTTTCTGTGTGTTTAAGACATTCCTGGCTCTTTGTTAGCACCAGCAGAGAGATTAGTTGCCATTAGTTTATATTAGTGGTTTTGTCATCTATCTGCCAGGCAGAGCTGCAGAGCATGGGAGAGGAGAGGAGGTCTCCTCTCCCAGGTCTCTTCTCCCAGTGCTTTCCTGTTCTTACAAGAACCCTGGTAGAGGTCACTTGCTTACTCCTCTCACTGGTAAGACCTTTTGCTATTTAGTTACAGCAAAGTCAGTGCAAATGTCCTGGCAGTCCAGGTACCGTACAGCAGCTGATAGGCTGAAGATACCTTTCAGGAATGCGATTTGGACTTGCTCCTCTACAAAGGCTGATTAATATGGGAAGTGAGGGAGGAAATCCATCCATTTTCAACAACTCTCCCAGTTCTAAATCACTTGTCTGAAACCTGGAAACAGCTCTGGAAGCGTGATGACTTAACTGATCCTTTCTGTCCTACAAATACCAAGGGATTTGTGATACTGGAAGTAGAATCTACTGGCTTCTTTAGAAGACAAATCCTTTGGTCTTAGAAAACACCCATGCAGCACACTAGCAAGGGGAGTGTTCACAAGATGCAGTGACGAGTGAATGGTTCCAGTCAGTCATCCCTTCATGTTGGTCATTTGGGGGTATATTCTGTCCTCAGTCTTTTCAGTTAAACCATAGCCTATCTTCTTAAAACTAGCATTGAAATGGACTCCTCAAAATATGTACTGATTTTTAAAATACCTCACTTTCAGTTTTGTCCCCAAAATTAATTTAGTCAACGTATATTTACATTATATGCTCTTACAGTCTGGTGCATTTTCCATAATAACTTGAGTCATTTAGGACTTGTGGTACAGTATATAATGTGTTGTATGAAATATAATTTGACATCCAAATAGGGAAGTAAATATAAGTCTTTCATTAACAATATAACCATGAGAATGTTCCATTGAAAATAACTATACAAGTGACGGCACGAAAATTAGATAAGCCTATACAAAAGATGAGCAATAATGCATATTTGAGAAATAAGAGACTAACATATAGTAAAACAGAGCTAAAGGAAGATGTCAATTAGTAAAAGCTTTCCAACTTAAAGAGGATATTGTTGTCATTGACAATTGATCTTATAGTCCCTATGATGCGGTGAGATGCCACAAGGTCAGAAGGTCAGAGGCTTTAAATAACTGGTCTTCTCTGTATTAACTGATACTTAGAAAACAACACTCAGGGTTTATATTCAAGAATATCTCTATTTATGCAAGTATTACTAAATAAGAAGACCAGAAGACACATAGCAGGACAAAGAAAGCCATTATCAGAACTAATTATATTTCTTACTGTAAATCAATTAGTGAACCAGTTACCCAGAGATCAGATAAAGAACCAAGCCTAAATGCTGCTGTTATAATCACATGGCCCGACTAAATCATGCATGCATGGCAGCCTTACACAAGAGAGGTAAACCCATTCTCCCTGTCCATATCCTCTATACCTGAAGGTCAAACTTACAGGATGGAACAAACCTGTGGGATCTTCTCCTTCACCTTCTTACTTCTTTCTACCAAATATTCTTATCAAAATACTTCTCTGAATGGTTATTCTCTGACAATTTCTGCTTTAATCCACTTACAAAGGATCCTATGAGTAACATACAAAACTTCCTTTTCTTCCCCCCCAAAATTATGAAACAACAAATGCATGTTATTCCTAAGCAAATATATTCCCTGATTAAAAGCAGAGCAACTCCATCTGCTCCATCTATGTGCAGTTACAGCATTCAGATATATGTGAGAAACCTGTCAACACTCAGGAAGAGTGGGAGGCATATGGTATTATCACACAATTTCACTAAATTTCATAACTGAGCATACACACTGGGTCTAATGCCGATAGTAAAGATGACATTACACTTTTATTGGGTGGTCTTTTTCAGTATAGAAGCACCTACAACAGTAAGCACAGCTGAAAAACAGGAAATAAATTAGGATGAGTAAGTTTTAAGGATGTCATCTCTCACCTGAAATATCAGATGCCCCACAGAACCTGAGTATCAGGCTTGAGCAATGCTGTAGGCACTTCTCATTAAGCTACTTCAGCAGCCAGCGGCTTTGAACTATGTAGACCAGACTCTGTTCTTCTGTTCCAGCAATCCTCTGTTAAAAACTGTGTCCTTATAAACCCAGGAGGGAGGACACACACCTACTCAAGGTCTACCAGTCCAGGAGGACAGCAAGTACTAGCTGGGCAGGGACAGTGGAAGGTCACAGTCAAAGTGAAATACAGTGGTGATTTGGTAACTAAACCTAAAGGTTCAAATAAAGCAGTAGGAATTCCCACGCTGAGTTACCCTGTTTCTCTTGGTTTAAAATGTCTTTTAAATAAGATTATCACAAGGTTGCCACATTCTTCAAAGTTTCATTTCTTCTGAAGGAAAAGCCTATTAGGGGTCAAATGATAGTTTATTTGGCAGTCTGTAAGCCAAATACTTTTCTACACTTAATGGTGTAGAAAAAAATTACAGCTTGTTCCATGTACAACACACTTTATCTGTTTGAATAGGAGTGGGAGGGAGATGCTATCACTTCACCTTTTGTCACTGTAGGGAGCATGAAAAAAAACATGCAATGAGACATTTGCCCTGTTATCTATTCTGCATTATACATATAAGACTTCTGCTGAAAATATGTGAGGGAAATGAAGGAATTGGATGCAACAGTAACCATGGCTTGGGATATGACAGTAGAAACGTCTAATTCTTAAGTGCATGATGAATATCTTAAATAGACTAAGTTATATTAAACTGCACTAACCTCCATTACAGCAAGAAAGAAACCGTGCTGTACAACACTACCCTTCAAGGACAAATCTTCAAGGCTTGTATCTGTCCTGCTTTGCGCCCTCAACTTATCATTCAGAATGAACTTTTCTGCCAAAGGGCACAACTGTCAACAGGTGACAAATCATTGTATGAAGTGGCAATTTTTCACTTTTTGGTGCTCCGCTTTCCTCTCTGGCATCCTCTTAAAGGATATATACTGGCTACGGAAATGAATGCATTACCAACCGTTCATTTCTCCAAATTTGCTCTCCAAATTACACAATTAACTTCAGATTTTTGCTACGCCTTAACTACATTTGAACCATAGACCCAGGTAAGCAGCTACTTCCAGATCAGACAAATATAGTGGGCATATATTGTATAGGCAGACAATTAGTCTAATTCACGAGCTCAAAAAACATACACATTTTGAAAGGCACGGGGTTGCATTCTTCAGAAGAAAGAATCCTGCAGAAGGCTGTGAGGTGGGGCACACTGGTGCCCCTTAACGCTGATATTCTTTACAGAAAGCCCACTGAAGTTGGCTTCTAGGTTGATCATAGATAATACCCCAGAAGAAGAAAACTCATGGTATTTCCCTAAACTTGTTTATTTTTTTTTTAAGCAATGCTACCAGAACCTCAGCATGGTTGCCTAGCGTAAAGGTGCAGCTCTGGAGGAGTAAATCACCTGGACTCTCCAGTAAGCCTCAGGCCTACTGCTACAACTGAGGGAATGAGGAACTATACAGGAAGGCTGGTAACAGTTGCTCAAGATCAGTAAGTCAGCCGAAAAGAATTTGAAAGGCAATGGCACTCAGGCCACACACCCAGAAAGTCCTTGACACAAAAAAATGGGTGCATATGTGCTTGGCTGTGATAGCACTCAGTTCCTCATGCTTTTGTTTGGCTTTTTTAGACCATATAAAGCCTGTAGCTGCTTACTTACAAACGGGCGATCATCAAACATGTTCTGTGAACAGCAAGAGTAGTTGGGCTCTTTTTACTATGATTTTTGTGCGCATGTTTCTTGCTTGCCAATCAGTTCTCCCCTTGGTTGTTTCCCAGGAGCCCTGCAACACAGCACTCTCTGGTCCCTTTGAATTCCTGTATCTCAGAACCAGCTATACTTCAGTCTGCCCCATATTATACTGCAGAAGTTCCCACCAAATGTTGAACTGTACAAACACTAAGTGGCATCCACCCAGCCGCTAACATCTATGAAATTCCATACTCACTAAACCTCTGCTTTCTGTTGCAGTGGAAATCTCTCAACAGGTTCAACAGGTATTGAGAACATACAAGGACTAGCAGACAGATGGACAGACAGAATGTTCATACATGACTAATCTCCTTAGAAACCACGCTAAAAATATTTCTCTTAGAGCTAGAATGAAATTCCTATTTGGGAGCAAATAAAAATGCTCAATTTTTCTAATCACTTCACCCCACTTGCTTTACTTTTCCTTAATAATTTGTATGTTTACCTTGTACAGGCAGAGTGTCTTCCAAATTCTTAGTGACTTTATTCTTAGACATCTACATTCTCACCACATTTATTTACTTTCTGCTGTTAGAGTGACCTGTAGACTAGCTAAACTTAGAAGGATTATTAAAGACCACATTTTACCTAACTCTTTCACAGGTATAAGAGAGTTTAGGGGTGTAAGCATGGTGCAAGAGGACGCTCTTCCCTTTCACCCACGTGAGGCAGCAGCTGGGGCACAGCTGTCCTTTTCAGCACTTCAGAAACGCAAGGGTGCTAGGGTGGCCTTAAATTCCTGTCCAAAGAAATGGAGGTGGCACGGTAGTGTCACATAGACCTGACAGTTGCACGTTTAGCAGTTCTGTTGAGCATTCCTCTGCCCATATGTAGCTAAGCTTTGCAAAAACAACAAGCAAATACCTAAAACGCACACATTGTTCCCAGAAAGGAACAAAGGTGCACAAGCACCTTTTGAGTATGTACCCTATTGAGTATGTACCCTATTGAGTATGTACCCTTCCCACTAAATCCTCATTATCAAAACACAGCAACCTACCTGCTCTGTCCGTTTCTCTCACAATTTTTGCAACTTCCTGGTCATGCTACCGACATAATTTGAGGAAGCAAAACCAAAAGGCACCTGACATCATTGTAAGAGATAGGACAAGTGATGCAATTTGCCTAGCATATGAGTAAACACCACATCCAGAATTACTTGTCTGCACGGATAGCAGCATTTGTACAGACTATCTTAAACCATCATGGGCAAACAAGCCCAGAAGTGCTAGTTGTTTCTGCTTAATTTTTATTTCTTGACATTAACAGTGTTTTTAAGTGGAACTTTTTTTTGTTGTAAAGATTAATAAATCAAGAAATACAGGTAAGCAGCACTGTAGCATCCTTCAAACACACTGGGCCATTATGCTTGCTAAGAAGACAAACAGGCAAACTGTTTCAGTGGAATGGAATGCTGAATTTTCCACGCTAAAGGACTTGCTGCTACTTTGCAATCAAGGGGAGCAAGAGAGGGCTGGAGGAGTGAATCAGAAGAGAATTCCACATATGATTTACTAACATATTCACAGCGCATTTGCAGCCATTAAGGCAATCCTTCTTCCACAGGTACCCAAGAGATTACTCTAATGCTTCCACTGGGACTGTCAAGAGCGAATCCCTGCAGCTTCACAGGAACATTATGCTTTGACTGTTTGCACTGTCGTCTCTCTCTTCTGCACACAAACGTGACTCTTATTACAGCTAAAGGAGTCACATAGAAGAAGCCAAAGGAAAGAAAAATTGCAGAATAGAGATCAGATAAAATTAGCTGTTTACTCCATGCTATGCAAGGATTCATAATTTACAATTACTTAGTTACTCAGAATCATGAATTTCAGAAGATCATCTACACCTAGGAGATACGAGCTGTCACCACATGAAGCTGATACGCATATTTATTACTGAAAAAAAATGGGAATTAAAAATGGAACTGATTAGTTGGTCCAGCTGTGGCCCTTTCTGCTCCACCACTGAAACACAAATGGAGAGTAAGGGCTGTCTCAAAGCCAGCTGCAGCTGCGAGGGCCGTGCTGGCTAGCCTGAGCGACAGCACTGGCACAAACACTCCATGGGAGCTCCACTGTCCCCTAAATCACGTCAGCCTTCGTTACCAAATGACACCAAACTGTGATCTTGTTGCTGAAGTAAACATCACCGTGTTTGTAACAGTATTTCTGTTCTATTTATGGAACCAGAGGTTTCTGTCTAATGTCTCATGTCTCATGCTATGGTAAATAGTGGTAACCATGCTGTGCATGCCTGTGCAAAGAGGGGATTGGCTTACTCACCAATTTCTTGCCTACTTCTGTTATACCTGCAGATTCTTGCATGTGGATACACAATATAGTTGAAATAAACATCTAACTCAATTATTATGAAAGCATTGGAAACACCTTTTTTTAAAAATTTCGAAACAGACTTCCATATTGATCAAATAAAGTATTAAAAGACATATTCTTACTCACAAGTAAGCCCTCCAAAATGGGATCATGTACAAGCTGAGATTTAGGGCACATATTCCTCTAGCCAGTAAAAAATGAAATTCAGGGCTAATAAAGCAAAGCAAATTATTCATTTCTCCCAGGTCCAGGCAAGACAAAGAGTGTACATGGATCACAAGTGAATTATTTCTATACAGAGAAGCCAGGGATTTTTTCCACATTCTGTTTCTGGATGGAAAGCACATTTTTTCAAAAGAAAAAAAAGAAGATGTAAGAAAAAACTAAATGTATAAAAGCAGGTAGGACTTACTTATTGAAAGATCATAATTGGTCATAGTATGTAGCCTTCTTTTAGAAACTGCCTTGGGCTTGCTAAATTATATACAAGGCTAACAAGGGATGAAAGATCTAAAAAACACAGGTGATTTTTATCCTCAGAAGCTGGAAAAAACCCCTTCTTCACACTGCAGAAAGCCAAATGCACCATCAATAAGGATGGAACAGTTACAATGGATGTTAGGTATTATCAAATATAAAAAAAAAAATCCATACTTTACAAAAAACAGGTGGATAAATGGTTTCCCCCCCTTGGCCTGACAGAGTCAGAGCTGGTCACCTTTTAGAATATGTTGTAAAACTTTGTAAGTACCTTTTTTTTTCTTTCTCTCTCATATACACACATGCACACACACACACAGAGGTCAAGAAGATGAGGCAGCTTGAGTAGCAGTCAGTTAGGAGATATTATCTGGGGACATAACCGGTGTCCTGTGACCTGAAGTAACTGACAGGCACATGGTTTAAAAAAAAAAATCTATTTAATAGTCACAGAGTACTCTTTGATTGATCAGTATCACATTGTAAAACTGATGTAAATAAATTACATTGCAATTTCTGATGCAATACTGATGTGAACGATACTTAGGCAGGAACTTATTTTTCTGAGTTCCAGATTGGGGTTGTAGTCATACAGAGTCCTTTTTGTTTGTTTGATTTGTTTTTTAATTATCATTCTTGTCCTAGAAGTGACATGAGAATGTACCTTAAAAGAAATGAATTAAGTATGTTTGTGCTTACTTGGCAGAAGTAGCCGCTTATCAGATGTAGAGCCTTTCCCCTTTTGGTCACTGGTAGGAATTAAGTTCAGGCAAAAGTGAAACAAGCCACTGCCACCCACCAGTTTTTCAGTGCTGTGTGTGAAGCAAGATGGTGCCTTCATTCTGTTTATAACAGCCAAATGCTGATGTTCAAACTAAAAAAAATAAACCAAACAAAACCAACAGCCAAAGAAGAAATCATATTGCCAGTTTTAAGAGAGAATCTAGAGAAATACCTGACTCTGCACATTAGATTTTAGATTTATGCCATATTTCCAGAGCTACCTTTCCCTCTACGCTTCCTCCACTTCCTCAGCTCTACAGAAACTGCATGTGGGTACATTTTAATCCACATGACAGTCTACAGTTTTAAAAAAAAAAAAAGAAAGGAGAGAGAAGAAAAACACTTCTGATGACTTAAACATAAATGTGATGTACTCCAGTCATTTATGAGTAAAACCTAGTATTGTCAGAAAAATAATCAGACCTAGGGAGAGGGCATTGCTGATACTCTGCTTAAAAAAAAAGAGGGCTTTCATCAGCGATCCAGTCAGGGTGTCTGTGGTAAGGGTACAACAGAGACCACACACAGACTTGTTTTTAGGAATAAGTGGGGAGATGGAGGTAGAATAGAAAGACCTCCTCAGACTAGCACCATGTACAAGAAGGGCTTTTTCTGTGCTCCCTCCATCCCATCGTCCCTTCAAAGAGTATGAGCCCAGACCTTACAGGCAGAGAGTTTCAACACCGTTAGCAGCACCAGATCTAGCAGACGGTGCTGGGTGTTTAGTGCCATTTGGGATAGACCAAGCCCCATCTCCAGTGGTGTACAGCGGGAGAAATCCAACACTGGGGACCTGGCTGGTTAGAAACTGTTAGCACTTAACAATCCCTAAGAAAATTAAAAGTTGCTGCTAGAGTTCAGCAAGAGCTTCTAAAATCTAATCCATCCTTTCTTAGTAGCTCCACTTGTGAATTTCATGAATACTGCAAAGCCAGTCTCAGTTTGTGTAAGTAGCCATAGATTTTTAGCATTGCATCTACCTTTTGAAAGAGTATTTGTTTTTAAGGAGTTAATAGGATCTCTTGAACGAAACATTAAGGAACCTGCAGCGCAGTTAAACATTACATCTCTCCCACAATGCAAAACATATGGATCACCATTCGTTTGATTTCCATGAGCTCTAAATAAGACTCCAACACACTCATTTAAAACAAAAAGCAGACCAATCACTCCACCCCAGAAGCACCCTATATTGAATAAGAAAGCTGCACCATTTGGTTGCTTATGCTGCACCTGCTACTTATTTTGCTGCTGCTACTCAGAAACTCAAACTCCTGGAACACTTTGTGCACAAAATGCTTGGCATCAATCATTTTCTCCTCCTACCCCACATTTCACAGATTACCTCCATGACTGAATTAGCGTTCATCCCCAGACCCCCAAACTGCACCATACAGTAAAGTTCCTACCTGTCCCAACTCTGTAATATCTTGGCTTCACATTCTGCTTTTCAACATGGAGGAACTCCCTGAAGAAGTAAGGAATGGTGTTCTAAAAATTCTCTTCCATTTGGAGAAAATGAAATACACGTTTCTCTTCAAGATATAAAAAGCATTTTTTACTCTGATCAAATGTATTTCAATTATATCAAAAAGCTTAGCGTACTACTTTGTTATATATACCCCAATGTAATTTTATAATATATTATTTATGCAAAGAGATTAAATTATTCTGCTGGATGTCTGAAATGTTTAAGAGTAGAATAAATTCGTTCATTGCCTCCACTCGCATGCCTTTTTTTTTTTTTTTGGCACTTGTCAGGGACTGCTATTGTTTTGAAGCAGTTGCTTTGGAAAAGTATTTTCCAAAAGTTTGAAGAAATTCAGCTGTGGTTCCATTTCATGCTAACTGGGGTTAATGTGAAATATTTTTGAAGTTTCACAACATGAGGAGAGAAGGGTTACTGCATTTACTTGGATGTGCCAGTGAAGTGTTGCACCAAGGAAACAGAATTCTGACTAGAGGAATCCTGAACAACTTATTAAACTACTTCTTGCAGAACAAAAGCTAATGTCTATAATTAAAAAAAACCCAAGCAACTCAACTTTTGATAAGATACAAGCTTTCATCAATTAAGATAGCTGCACACAGACACATGGATCAAGGGTAATGAAATGCATAGTTAATCATTAGTATTTTTAGATTTCAGTGAATTGCTTGGAAAGATCTGGGGGACTGATTATTCAACAAAAATTATTACACCAATAAGGACACTTTCATTTTTGCTTTATCGATGGCAAGGTATTTTTTATCAACTCACCATTTATGCCTTTTTATCAGCACATAGACTCTAGCCTGAGCTAGCAGGTGCTTTACAGATCACGCTTTTGTAAACCTACACAAACGTAATTTTGCCAAAGTAATTTATGTTAGAATATATTAATTCTAACATTAGCATTTTTCAGAGTCTGAAGACAATGTGCAAGGAACAATGTAAAAAAATAGACAATTTATTAGAGCTCCAACAGTCTAAACATCATTGCAGAACAAAACCATTTCAAGAGCTTCAAGACTTTTTGTTCCTGGTAGGGGGCAAAATTTTGCTTCTGGCTCTGCTGCTGTAAACTTAAGGAGACTCTAGATTAGATGTAGTTTAAGTAGGTGTCTGCCTCCGTAAGAGTAAAGCTTAGCATGCCAACATGGAAAGAGATTAAAGTAACATTATTTTTGATTTAAAAAAAAAAAATTATTTCTCTGGTCTCTCATACAGGAAAAATTACTCACAAAATGCAGATGGAAACATTTCATAGATAGCCACTACTGTGAAAAGTAATTTTACCTTGATATTAAAAATTACATTGTTGACATTTTATTTTCCAATAAACTCTTTTATGTGTTGTTGTGCAATTATCCAAGTCATGGAAATATCTTTTACAATTCTATCTTATTTTGCTGGATGGGCATTAAATGTGTTAAAATACAGAAATCTTGTCATCAGATTTTTGACACAAGCAGGCAAATTTAACTATAATACTAACTTCTGACTACTGAAAAGGATTTCTACCTCGGCCTTAAGCATGTATTAGCTTCTTACACTACCTTTCTGACTATTATAAAAGATGTCTTTAAAAAGTGAGCCTGAAGTACTGAACAAAGCATGCCAAGTATTTTAAGGCTCTGAAGAGCCACAGATGATCTGTGGGCAACCTGTTAGCAGGAGCTGTAATTCAGCTAGGGATCCTGGTTCTTACCCACTTCCAGAGGCAGTCAGCCCTGAGGGGATGAAAAACAGGCACAGGCTCTTCTGGATGAAGCTGCCGAGCAATGACAAGCAGAAATATGGTCTCAGCTCAGTAAATCTTTCTCCCACACCTCCTTCCCTCCCTAAGGAAAAAAGGAAGAAACTGTCTTAGATTAAAGGGGAATGGAGGACAGGAAAAATAAAAATTAATAGCATCTTAACCATCTTATTTTGATTCTCTCCTTTTGTGACGCCATTTCTAGGGACTGCCTATCAAAGTAACTCTTGTATTTCTCACTGGAAAATAAACTGACAGTTTGGCGACTTCAAGAGGTACTAGTGGCACCTTATTTTAACGAGCATTTCCTAGGTTCTTAACAGCTCCCACAGCAGCTTTTGGGGAGAAAGTTTCTTCCTATGAACAGTTACGTTACTCGCAGCACTGTGTCCGTTTGTGAAAACACATCGCCGTATCCAATCAAGAAAACAGAACCAAGTAAGTTTAGGTCTGATTGTTCTGGTTTCATCTGGGATAGAGTTATTTTTTTTCACAGTAGCTGGCACAATGCTGTGTTTTGGATTTAGGATGAGAAGAATGTTGCTAACACCCTGATGGTTTAGTTGTTGCTGAGCAGGGCTTACACCCACAAGGACTTTTCAGCTTCCCCTGCTCTGCTGGGTGCACAAGAAGCTGAGAGGGGGCACAGCCAGGACAGCTGACCCCTACGGGCCAAAGGGCTGTTCCAGACGATAGGATGTCATCCCCAGTACAGAAACTGGGGGGAGTTGCTCGTGGCTCAGGAACTGGCGGGGCATCGGTTGGTGGGTGGTGAGCAGCTGCATCACTTGTCTTTTCCCGGGTTTTGTTTCTCTCTCTTTTGTTGTTTTTCTTTTCATTACTATTACTATTATTATTATTGTTGTTGTTGCTTTTTTAATAGTATTTCAATTATTAAACTGTTCTTATCTCAACCCATGAGTTTTCTTACTTTCTCTCTTCCAATTCTCTCCCCCATCCCACCTCTGGGGGGAGGGTGAGCAAGTGGCTGTGTGGTGCTTAGTTGCCGGCTGGAGCTAGACCACAACACTGATCTACTTTGAAGACACCTGATCATTTTCTAAATGGAAAATTGAACTTATTTCATAACTGCTAAATAACCCTTTTACTCTCCTCTTAGCGAGGGTTAGGTATGCCTGTGGGACAGACTGCCCATTAAGCAAGGCAGGAGGAAGATGGAAGGCTGGGATCCTTCCTCCCCTTTACCTGACATGTGATCTTGAGCAAGTGGCTTCACACTTCTGAGCTTCTCTGTCAAAGAAAAGATGTTCAACCCACTATTTCTTTGCCCTTTGAAATCAACCAGATCAAGGAGCCAGCACATCCACATGTGCCTGTCCCACCAGGTCCAGCAAGTGCAACACTAAGATTTAATGAAGAAATTAGCAAGGGAAACATGACCTCTCTGAAGGTGAAGGATGAAGGTTGTCTCTGCTCTCACCATCTCAGAGAGCCAAGTCCTAAGATACTGAAGCTGTGTAATACTACCTTTTAGAGGCAGTTGTTTGAGGTTAAGCTTTCAGAGAACTCTGTGTCTGGGCCCCAAGTGCATCCCCCCTGCTGGAGGTTTGGCTGTAGGTGCTCAGGACCAGCCCAGAGACAGTACAGCCCCAGGGAGCCACTGGCCCCATGGCACCCTGACACACTTTTTATATGCTTGTATAGCATGCAATCATAAATATGGCCCAAACCTGTTATCACTTTCATATTCAAAATAATATTTCCATGGGACCTTCACATTTAAGGCAGCTGCAGAGGAACACAGAAAATTCAAAGGATATTATGCTCTCTCAGCCTGATCAGTCTAAGCTGTTGACAACACTTGCAAATCATTTATTGCCAGCAGACAATACTGCAAAAGACAATGGAATGAATAACTTACAGATTGCATTATTTTGTATCATTTTCACTTGGAAACCCCTATTCATTTTCACCTGGATTTTTTAAAGCCATCTAAATTCTTTCCTCTTCTCTCCAAAAGTAATTTCAATAAAGCACTGGTTGTCCATTTGCTTCTCCTGCATGGTCACTTCCCCCTTGTGTCACTGAACAATCAGTGACCACCTGAGCGCAGCCATCAGCTTGTCAGTTGAAGCACTGAGAGAAACATGGTCTGTAGCAAACAATGCGACTTTTTTCTATCAGAACATGAGTAGTGCGTATGAGGTAGCTGTGAGGGTTCTTTGTAAATGCCTATAATGAGTTTGCTACATGTCTCTTGTATCTGAATCCCATATATCCATGACAGCAATAACATTTAGGATAGAAAATGCTCATTTGCATGGGGGCAGACTCAGCAGGGCTCTGATCTGGATCACGCATGCAGTGTCAACCTACTCACAACTATTTTGGCTATGAGCATCGCCCCCTAGCGTGCAAATGTGGAGACTTCTGCCCCTCTGAGAAAACATCTGTGCCTCACAAATGAACAGCACACCCTGAACCAGCTTGTTAAACCAAAGTGAGAAGATATACCAGACACCCGCTCTGCACAGAAATCCATCCCAGCTCTGCATGGTGGTATGAAGCTAAAAGGCTGATATCAACATTTTTTTTAGTAATTAGTATTAGTCCAATTTCCAGACTGCCATCCAGCTGTAAAGATTAGTGCACACTGTGTACAGAAGGGTGTCATCAAGCAAGAGATAATGCAATGCCTAAGATTCATTAAAACAAAAGGTACAGCTATCTACCAGTTGCTCCTCACAGCAAGAGCTGCTTCATACCAGTATCTTTCCAGTGTAAAGACAAGGAAGAAGATAGAGACAAAAGCTCATATCCAGCAAAATATGTTAGTGTGTACACACTAATAAACAAGCAGAAATAGTGATTCTAAACTAAAGAATACAATTCGGTAGCCTCTGACATTGAGGCTTACAGACTTGCCCTGGGCAAATCACAGTAAGCTTTCATAGTATGAATTCAGAGTACATCTTAAATCCAACACTAAGAGAAGTTCTGTCTCAAAGTCTCCTTGTTGCTAGGATTATGTGTAACACTTCCATAGGCTCTTCCTACTACAGTCCAAAAGAACCAGTTTTGGAGCACAAGCAAGGGAAAATACCCAGTTTTGCCTGCCCAGTATTAAACAACAGAATACCAGTCACAACACAAAAGCTGATTTTATCAAGCTGGTCATCACAATTATAATAAGAAGAAATTTTAAGAATGTTGCAAGGACAATGAATTGCCTCTGCGAACATCAGTATGACTCTTCCTACCCAAAAGGGCCACACTGAAGAAAACACAAAATTTGTTCTCGGAGAAATTAAGACAAGCAGGACACCAAAGTACAAATTTACTAAAGCATGTAGAAACAGGTCAGCAAGAAACCATTCTACTCAGCTGAGCATTACAAGGGAACACTGGAGAAAATGAAGTTGTAATAACTGCATTTTGTGCATAAGGAATCCCATAATCCTTTTATTGGGTGAATAACAGTTATTTCAACTTACTTAGAACCCAGGGACTGAAGCACACACCAGATTACTGACTACATTAAATGAACACTAGAAACTGCACTTCTTCCCCTTGACAGTTATTTAGCACTATGACAGAATAGGAAGTAGGAAAGAAAGAGGAGAGTGGTCCCCTGGCAGAATAGACCAAACTGGAGAACATATCACCAATCCCAAATAATGAATGAAATGGGCTCACTCTGCAGTGCACATGTAACACTGGCTCCATTTGTTTTGAGAGATTCATCATAGACACTTCCCTGCAAGTGGAAGGAGGGCACAAAAACTAAGCAGCTCTTAAAAATCAGAAACAAATTCAAGAAAATCAAAGTGATCTTTCACCCACCATCTTTTGTGCCTCCCCCCCCCCCAAGACAAAGCCCTAATAAGTCGGCACCAGAAATGGGATTTTGCCAGAAATTCCTCCCACGTTATTTCTCTTTCTTCTCCCACAAAACCTTGATACATCCCTTTTTCCTCATTCCTCTCCTTTGGCATAAAAGTTGTGATTGTGGTCGTCTGCCCCCACATTTGGCAAGGGTGGGTGGGGGAAAAAAAAAAGTGAGAAAGTCTGACTTCAGTGAACGTACAGAGCCACAAAGTTGGTTTTAGAAGTAAAGTTCTACATGTGGAATCGAGGAGCAAAAGCTTACCTGAGACACCAAAAGAAATCAAACATCGTGTAGATTTGAATTCCAAACAAAGCAAAAAAAAAAAAAATAAAAAAGAAGAAAAAAAGCCTTTCAATGGGATATCAGACAATAAAAACTAAAATAAAGAGTTTTTAAAAATCTAACAGTAGAATACAAAACCTGGTTATCTTCAAAACCATTCAAAGTTTTACCCAGTGTCCTCTGTGTTTGCTAGCCCATGGAAACCCACCAGTCTTGTAGACGACTCAGAGGCAGAGTCTGTCCTTGGTGTTAGGCAGGAACATCATCCCACCACCCAATAGCAACTACCGTGTAAAATAGCTGTTTTCAAGATGTAATAGTCTTCTTGCAGGGCAGGGCCACACAGCAGTTGGGTCCAGGGAATATTCAGAGGACACGCTAAGCACCCAGTGAATACAATGCTATACCCATTACACCAACTTTCTTCTTCACATTCCTAAAGAAATAATGACATGAAGAATGAAGAATCATGCCTCTGACTAAATGCATCTAGGATGCCTCCTCCACATAAGCTTAAAATAAAATCAAAACTGAAGTTTGTACAGAGAGGATTCCTGTGCCTTCAGAAGAGTCACTGTAAAGATTTAGTTCCCAAGGACTGAGAGGATAAGCACAGGTCTGCTTACCCAGAAAAAGACAGTGCCGCCACCCTCTTAAGACTGCTGCTCTCCAGTCCACATCCATTAGGGGACCCAAGGTGCCTGCTCCACTCTCTGACGAAGGATCCTATTTGACTCAGCCCAGTGAGGGGCTTGGGAAATTCTGTGTTGGCCACAGTTGGAGGGTCTGCCCCACAGAGGAGAAGTCTTCCTCTGTCCAGATTTCCATGACTTGTCACATTTTGATGCAAAAAAAAGGAGCCAGGGAGAATCCTTGTCCCTTCCTATCCTCTGGCTCACAAGAGGAGACTTGACATGAACCATCCCTCTCACCTTCGATATACAAGGTAGCAGCAGCTTGACTGGCTCTTTCACACACTGGCTCAGCATTATTAAGAAACTGTTTATTAAGAGCTTTTTTTTATCTGTTGAAGTTGTCACATTTTGCAAAAGGAAACAAATATTAACTGGCTATCAAGAAAAGCATGAGGTCAACTCTGCAGCTGGTGAATTAGGGCAATTTGGTTTTTTTGTTTCTGGTGATTTTTTTCCCCCAAATGATCAATTCCGTCAATGGGTGAGGAACAACTTGCTACTAATGTTTAACTCAAAACCATCCCTACCTTGCAGCCAGATTCAGGCAAACTGCTAATGCAGCTATCAACAACATCCAGAATAGATGACTCAAATTACAAGTGTTACATTATTATTAAATCCAAAAGGTCTCTTTCTCCCTGTATCCAGCTCGTTTGCTGATATTAGATATTTTCCCAATTCACGTTTCCATAGGGATTTTGTCTTCCTCCATACTCTGTGGCTCAGGTTGCATTTGCAAAGGTGGAAGAACCCATTCCTGAGGGGAACACCCAAGCTTTTATAACTCAAGTCTTTCTGGGAATACTATAGACATCATTAATCTATCCTTACTTCTTTCCCTGCAAAAGTGTCTTGCTTCTATAGATATAGGCCTACCACAACTTTAACTAATGCACTGTGTAAATGAAAACAAGTTGCTATTTTCTATACATAAATTGATAATTAACAATTCCTTGTCTGAATGACAGAACTCCTTTGCCATCCATCTTAAGACCCTGGTGGGCCAGTCTGACACATGAAGGTTATAATCCTGGTTTATCACCTTGCTGCTGCTCCTTGCTTCCTGGCTTCTCTCATCCCTACTTCCACCCTCTTAACCCTTGTTTCTGGTTCTGATACTCATCCAATCTTCTGCTGATCTGATTCCAATCAATAACTGGTAGATAACTATTCCACAAAAAAGAAAGTAACTTTTTTTTTTTTTTTTTCTGTCACAGTAGACAAACAAGTTTCTTCAGGGAATGGTCCAAACATCTCAACAGAATGAATGTGTACAGCTCTTTCCTCATTCAAGACTGAAACTTGACATGAGATAATAAATCATTTCTGAAGGACAATGAGATGGAATAGCTGATCCTTATATATATTGCTTTTTTTAAATTTATTTTTTCTTCTTTTTTTTTTTTTTTTTTTCTAGGGATACCATTAAAGCCATCAGAACCAACTCTGAAGCTCATTTGTAAAAAAGGCAGTCCAGTCTGCAGGCAGTCTTCAGAGCCCTTCACATCTTGCACAACTCAAAGCTTCTGACATGTTGTTCTGGACAGTTGCCTTAGGGAATCTACTACACAGCTCCAGCCAATAGGGCATATATTATTTTCTTCATGTCTAATTCCTTTAAAACAAGAATAGCCATGTAAAGCTTCCTTACAGGAGGACTTTAAAGTTGATTAAGCCAGATGGCATCAAAGACTTCGCAAACTTATTTCTTTGTTACGAAAGGGAGAAGGAAAAAATTCTACATTAATTCTCCAAACCTATTAAGGCAACAAAGCTAACCTTCTTAAATACCCAATGGCAATGATACTGACTCTCAGAACATCTTCAATGAAGTAGTTTCATTTCCTGAATGTAGATATTATCACCCCACTCAAATTTTACTCTAGCTTTAAGAAAATATATTTTTTTTCCATTTGTAATTAACAGTATTATAATAAACTAAAAACTACCTTGGGTCAGAGGTTAAAAATGTTACGGTTATGTACTGATTCTGAAGCAGGAAACAAGTTTATTATTTTCAGCCAGCTACAGGGCTTTTTACAATCTTCAGCAAGTCAATTAAAAAGCAAACAATAAGAACCATTCAGCTTTTTCTTTTCACCCTTTGGTTTATTAATACATACTAAGCTTTTGGGGACAGAAACCATATCTTATTAATTCTCCATTTAGAGTTTGATATAGTGGCCATTCCATCCACTGTGCTGTACACAATACCTCATATTACCTCAGTGCCGACACAATATAGTAGCAATAGGAAAAATCTCCTAAAAAGTTGCCTGCAGGAAAAAACTGGGGAAATTTAGAAAAGTAAAATAAGAGGATCCTTTTAAAAGTACACCTTTTAGTTCATTTATCACTGATACATATGAAAGTAGCCTATTTTAAGTAGAAAATCACAGTATATACAAAGGTTAGTATTTCACTTACTGTTTGCAACAGTTTAATACATAATCCTCTTTGTTAAAGGCATGGAACCACAGGCTTTTGACTTCAGATGCAAGGCAGGCAAGGGAGCTACATTCTGGTTGACATGTCCAGCCAGAACAATTTAACATGCGCTGTTCTTGGCTAGAATAAAGTGCAGATGGGCCTGGAAGTGGGAGATGTTTACTTGGAAATGGTATGTAAAGGGTACGCAAAGCGATGTGGTGTGTCTGTTAGAGTAATGAACTGTGACTCTGAAAAGTATAAACAGCGCTGGAAGACACCTACTTAGAGATCAGAGCCTGGTTGAGTGAGACACTGTTTGGCTAAAGAACTGAAGTACAATAAAAGGACTACATAGAAGAAAAAAAAAATCTAGTCAGAAGCACAATACTTCCTTTCCCCACTCAGAGATATGCATACATTTACCCACCACCCTTTCATTTAGGCAGAAGAGTGTCCCTTTTTTGTTTGTGTCACCATGGGGCTTTGTAGGCATTAGGTCGCTGTTTAAGAACGTCACACTGTCGAGCAGTGAAACAATGGATAAATGTTGTCAGGAAGCGAAGGAGGAATATCTGTCGTGCCAAAGAGACTAGATAAGTAATACAGAGATGATACAACCCATGCTATGAAACATTGTGTAAGGGAGTGTAATCTTCATGAGCACATGGGATGTGGATCAGAAACAGAAACCAATCTAGCCATTCTCTTACCATGCCCTGTTAATCTCAGCTACAATAAAACCGTGCAGAAAGTTTTGAAAAGAATCTGTTACAAACATTACTGGAAAAATTATTTGCAAAGAACGAATCTCAACTTCAGATTATTTAATACACTGATAAACAACTGGCAATTGCAAGGAAATTCTATAAAATTCCTAGTTATACCTTCACAGTTCTTGAGTTGAGGCCAAATTAATCTCTTCTGTCTTGCAAATAGTCCTGTACTGCAACATTTAATTGCTAAACTGACTTGAACTTACTCCAGTACTAACAACTTCACCATAACAGGAAAAAAAACACTTATTTGCTAGAAGGCTTGTAAAAATATATATATTCACCAGTTACGTGATGCTGACACTGAATTCTCGCCTCTGCAGTTGCTTTTTTTACAGTAAAACAATAGAAGATTCTTCTAAGTGTACTTTATCAGATAGCTGAATAGCAGAATTTTGGCTTAAAAGACAGCAGATGAGGTTTGTATTAACTGGACATGTTTGGTGCCGTTCAGTTCATTAGAAATAAGATTCTCAACAGTATCTCCATTTGTCATCCACAACTGTAGAAAAAAAGTAGTTTAGCCATAGCAGAAGTTGCATTTTGGTCATTTGGATGGTAAGAAAAAGAAACTTACGAAAATAAAAGTAGTACTTCCAATAACATTCCATTTATTACTCAGAACTCATATCAAATTGACATAAAGAAAAACCCTGGCCTTATCTGTGGCCTCTTCCCTTCCCCTCCATTTAAGAACAATGGGGCACAACAAAAATGATGACTGAAGAGGCCTAATTTCAAAAGGCCAGGTAGAACTCACAAAAGAGCTGGCCACTGCTTTGTTTCTCTTGTCTGTAGGTAAGAAAGAACCATTCCTCGATGGGGCTGAGAGCGTTTTTTTACATTATGGGCTTCTCTCAAGCATAGCTAGCAGCAGTGACTCTTCTCAGTGCGGTTATTACTCTTTTAGAATGGAAACAAAACAGACCTGCTGCTCCCATTGCATCAGGGAGAGAACAGTCCCAACTTGCTGTCACTTTTCATTCTTGTTGGCTGCTTCTGTTTAAAAATGTCTTCTCCTCACCTTCTTGACAGACCAGCATAGCTTCAACTCCAATGAAGAGTGGAGGCAATAAAATGAGGGACTCGTCTAACATGAGCAAGAATTTGGACATCTTCAGAATGGTAAAACAGGACAAAGTAGCTTCTCAGAAAAAAAAGCCTGTTCGCCAGCACTACAACAGGCACAAAAAACCCAAACCAGCAACAACAAAAAAGCCCTGCAGGAGGTAAATATCTGCCAGATAATTTTGAGTTTCTACTAAGCAAACAAATTTTGATTAAACAGTATTTGCTTTGACTGTTACCCAGGTCTGGCAGTAAAAATGTTCCAAAATAACAAAGAACATACCCCCCTCCCCCACTCCCCCCCCAAAAAAAAACCTAGAAGAGATTCACTACTGAAATGCTCCTTGAATCTATTGCATTATTTCTAGTCTAAGACAGACATATTTCCTTTCCAGAATCATTATATATCATATTAAATCCATCTATAATTTTAGTCACAGGTGTAATAAGGAAAAATAACCCCATCACCTTAATCAAAGGCAGGTTATTTCCACAATCTAAAGCTAATCCGAAAGCAGACAGATGGCTCCAAGAAACGTTGCTTTTATCACACAACAGACAGATGTTGCTGAATTGTTTTTTAGTAATTGTTAGATAACCTTGCACATCTTGTACACCGGTATGTGAGCTCTCTCTTAGCTCCTAGCTTTAACTGTTGCCATTTATGCCTCGAAAAAAAAATGAAGCTGACAGCTTGAAGATGACAATGCCTTTGCACTGTGGGAGTTTCACTGCAGCCGTGGGAAGGAAAAGCAGCTACAAGAAAGGGACCATGTAGCTGTCTGAAGTCAAGGAGGCAGCACTGGAGCTGAAGGAACTGGCTGGTTTCAGGTAACACAAAGCAGCTCGGGCATTGTCCCCGTTCTTAAGTCTGCACATCTTCACTGGAAACACATCCCTAAATAAGCTCTGAACTTTTCTTCTTTTTACTGCTTCTAATGGAGCCAGAAATATTACTGCCGTAGTACCAGTCCCAGCTTGAGATTTTAAGTACAAATAGAAGATTAAAATTAAAAAGTTAAAAATAAAGTTAGATGCAGCAGACCCTTAGGAAAATAGACAGACACCTATGTGTGTCTTACAGAAATGTGTGAAAACTGGCAGCACACATTCAGATGCCGTAAATCTGTAAGTGTGGCAAAAAATAACGATAGCAGGAAAAAGCATAGTGCATTGGCTTGAGGACTGGATGTAACAATTTACTTCTAAAGATCAAGCAGGCTGCGAAAATTGTACTGATGAGAAAAAAATTGGCAAGAAAAACTGAGACGATGGCTTATTTATAAAAATGCTATGAGAGTCCATGAACTATGAAATCAATGAAAAGGATACAGACTTATATTTAGATGAAGATTTTGAAAGAGTTCATTTAAGTCTAGTCATATATGAGTGTTGGAAACATTCAATACTACTATGTATTATTTATTATTCATCATAATGTACTTTTAAATATTTGCTTAGCACACCTCCTGTTGTAGTCTTTATTCTCTGTATAATAATACTGTAAAATTATTTAACTTACTGTACATAATATATATTTAGCAGTTATTTTTCATGAAGCTGTGAATTTTGAAATTAGAGTTGCTGTTAAAAAGTCACCATTTAATATCCGTGAAAACGAGTGTATCAGAGAGATTTCAGTTCTTTTACTGTGCAATGAAATCATACTGCCATTATGGATGCTGGCAAATATTAAACCTAATATGTATACCTTAGATTGGCATAGCCAGCTGCATTCATGGTAAAACTCTGACTTAAATAGAAATCCATATACTCTTACAGAAGTATAAAATCAACACAGTTCTCCCCTGGTGAGAAAACAGGTAGTCTCAGGTCTTCTTTCAGTATTTGAGGGAGGTCTCTGACAAGGTAAACTGACAGAAATTCAATCTAGAGCTGTATTCTGAATTACATCAACGGAGATTCCAGCCTGCTGACAACTGTCACAGACTTCATTTACAGTGATGCTTCTATTTCTTCCTCATGACAGCTCCAAATTAAAGAGGACTTCGAACAACAATTGGACCCCCCTCCAGTACAGCCATTTTTTCCTTATTTAAAAAGATGACGTCTTTAGATGCTTAATGAAAACAGCAAAAAGATTTAAGCTGAGATTTGCCTTGCTGAAGAAAAGTACGCATATGTATACACACTTACATGTACCTTCCTTCAAATATATTCTCTCAAGACCTTACAGGCTTTAAATCCAACCCAATATCAGAATTGGTTTTGGAAAGTATAAACAAAAATTAGTCAGATTTATAATGAAAAGTACCCATTCACTGATGCAATGATTTTGCACGGGCACACTAATAGCAGAAGGAACATTGAAGGGCCTCTGTCAGCAGCAGTTGTGCTTCTCAATGTGATGTACATGGGAGGATGTACAAAGAAAGGTGTCGGGGGATCCTTCTGGGTCTACTGCTATTCAATATTCTCAGCAGCAACCCAGACGACAGAGTAGAAAGTAAGTTTATTAAACTTACAAATGACATCGAGCTGGGAATGTTTCCTGACATGCCTGTCAGCCACACGATACAATGATGATACTTGAGTGCCAGCATATTCTTGTTCAGCAACTGCTATGAGCTTCAGATGAGCCCACAGTGCCTCAAGCTCAATTTCTGCCACATGCCATGAAGGAGTCTGATTTTCTGTTTCCAAGTAGCCACCAACAGCCAGTTTGGATTTTTTTTCTTTTAGTGAACTCTCTTCCTTAACACACGTATGTGCCTTTCAAAAATCACCTGCCCTCCTAACTATGAACTACTCTACAACCAACACAAAGGACACCACTTGACCACACCACACACAGCAACTTGTGCATCAGGGATAACTCTTTACATGTTTTCAGTTAGACTGTCTTTTCCTCTTTAATACAGGGTAACGTATTGCTTTGAACCTCTTGGATTCTCTTGAAACAAATGTTAGCACCAGACAGAGAAGTAGTTCTGGTTTCAGAACAGGTTTTGCAGTCCACATCATAATTATGAGCTGCTGGTACTAGCATCCTGCCCTCTGGAATTTGTTCTTTTTATCCACGTAGTCCAATGGAGATATTTATACGAAAGTCTGTGGATATTTTATCAGGTTCATAATCCACTTGGTGCAATGGCCAGGTAATTAATTATGTTTACAAGAAAGAAAATTATATACACAAAACTTAAAGTTTGTTTGTATGTATGTATGTATGTATGTATTTTTTCCGGTATTTCTTAGAATCGGAAGCTATTAGAAATACCAGACTCTCTCTCAGCAATAAGGTAATAGCAATTTGGGGGAGAAAAAAGCCATAGTAATTATTTCCTGTGAAGAGCAGTTAACTAAATAGATGGGAGTGCAGTAATTGAGATTAAATCAGGCATTTGAAAATTATACTGAGTAGCAAGGGAAGTTCACAAAGCTCTTCTGTGGAGAGTCTTTTCTAGGCCCCTCTACAGCAACAGTTCCAAGGGTAATCACTTTGCTTGGTTACCGTTTCAGGTAGTAAGCTTCTTTCCTGTCTTAAAGAGTCAAAAGTCTCAATTTTGTTTAAGTTTGCAATGACAACTAAAATTAGAATTCTCAATTAGCCATAGCTGCATTACTCTGTCTGCAAATTATCTGCCTTTGCAACACAGACTGAACTCCAGGCCACCCGTGTTTCCAGCTGCTGTGTGACCCAGCACGCTGCCCTGCTGCTCCTAGATCAGGAAAGAGCACGATCCCATCATCGCACAGACCTGACACTGCAGCTGGCCCAACGCATGGCCAGGCTAACCGTCTGTGCACCACAGCCCGAAAATTAGGAACGCCTTTCTGAGTTGGTGCCCTGCCATCCCCAGGGACCTCACAGCCAGGAAGGTGAGGAGTCAAGCTCAGTGCCATGCACAGACGTACATACCCACCAGTCTGCCATCACCCTCTGCCTCACAGCTCCCGCTGCGAACCACGAGGGACTGTGGGGCAGCCACGCCACCTGTCTGGACCCAAGAGGAGATGGAAGTTGAATGACAGTTGAATTTCTACTGGCAGGTAGTATTTATTATCACCTTAAATCTTCTAGAGTCGCTATCTTACCTAGATTTCCCCCCTGTCTAGGGAGTCCTGTCTTCATAAGTCATGTAATGGAGAGTGGACATGTATGAAATAATGTACTTTTCATGGACTTCTCACTAAAATTGTAATTCTCAATTCACAAAATTTAGATTATTAGGACAATTAAGCATTCAACTGATTTTGACAGCCAGCAAAAAGCAAGCCCTTAATTACCTGTTGGATGTTGGAAATTCTTCCTCAGACAAGCACATCTTTAGCTGCACTAACAAGTGTAATGTAGGAACTGGGCCAACAACTACCTAAACCAAAATAATACATGTACATGTTTCTTATTTCTTTAATGCAGTCCTACAGATCTGAAACAATGTACATTTAGGTCAAGGCAGAGTGATAGGGTGGAATGTGGAGTAACATTTTAAATAACTAGGGCAGATAGAAGTTTTTAAAGTGTTTTTCCTCATAAGAATATTCATCCTTTAATTTTTTCCTAAACGATACCAGTCCCTACATCATTGTCTTTCTTAATCAAATACAGAAATTAAATCAGAGGCACTGATGAGGAAAATATCAGCAGAAACACACTTAAGCTTATTACATAATGCTTTCTGATTAGAGCCCCAGTAACACTTCACAGACTGAGATACATGATTATATTTTCAATTTGGTATGACTGAAATGTTTTATTTTCATTTCAATAAATGAATTTCCTATCTAAAAATCAAAATGTAAACCAGAGCTGAACTGCACTCCTAGGAGTACAGTTTTACAGAAAACTATATGCGTACAGTGTTAAATCTTCATGTTTGTGTCTTTCCTATTCAAGTACGTAAGTTGCTTTTTCTCAGAAAGGTCTGAATAGATTTTGAGAATTCATGGAGAGAGGAAAAAGATGCAGATTATTCAGATAGTGGAAGATGGCTTTGGAGAACAAAGAACATCTTTGGAAATTACAGGATGCACTGTTCTGTTCCACTCATTACAAATAAAAAAATCTCATTTTTAAACACAAAATAATATGGTACAGTGATTTACCTCAGATTGCATTTGGTATCTTTCTGTAGCTCTATTTGCATCTTGGTTTTGCACATCCAAAGAGCTCTTGTCTATAAAGGTAAGACAAAAACTAGCTCCTATATTTGAAACATTTCTTTTTAACTTTTCCAGAAAATGCCAGTCATACAACAGGCTTCTTTGTTTTGGAAATCCAGTATCTATGTAAGATATTGTTCTAACTTTGGGAGGTGAAGAAGAGGGAATTGTGAATTAGCTGAGTGCAATATACACAGAAATAAATATACTTCTGGTATGAAGTATGGCTTATTAAACCATAGTATTATGACTGCCTTATTAATCAGTTATTCTAAGAAAGCAGTACTCCTCAGTGTATCGTTAAATAGCTTCATCATAATATGGATATGGCAAACAAAATTCCTTTATGAAAATTAAGTCTTGAATGTTAATTAGTTAATAGGTTAATGAAACTTTTTAGTTGATAAGCCATTAATTAATTTTCACTCTGTTTTGCCACAAGATTGACCTATAGCATTTCATATGTAAGAGAAAACATCTCACAAGCACCTTTACTACATTGTTTTCATCATTTTTTCTCTAATTAAAATGTAAATACTTTAGCCAGGAGGTAAATAAAACTACAGCTTCTGAACTACAAAATGTTCACCTTTTAATTCTGCAGCTGAAAGGAAAATACTCTAGGCAAAAAAAGCTAGACAAAACAGATCCTCTACACTGATGCAATCTACACTGATACAAGAAAATCTAGCCTATTGGTTTTATGCTGTACAAAACTTTTAGAGATGTGACACTTAAACCTGCACAACCACCTTATTAGCTCCACTGAGAGGAAGCTGGTAGAACGCATTTGGGGAGAGGAAGCTTCACTCCGCTAAATGCCCTCCCAGCACTCGCAACACAGTGTGCAAAGAGCTAGTGTACTGAGTGGACCTTGCCTGCTTCCCGAGCGTGTTGCACAGATTTATCCCGCTCAGAGGATGCGGAGTTTCAGATGCCAGGTAACAGGCTCCAGGTACAGCCATCTGTTTGCTGTTGCATTTGGCCCTTACTTGTTCTTTTTCTGGTTTTCAGTCCAGGCCTTGCCTGATGAAAAGTTTTTCTGACCCTCCCTTCCTCTAGAAGGCTTGGCATCAGACACAGAGAAGGAACACACAGGAACACGTGCAGCAGCCTTACTGTGGCTTCATTTTTGGTTCCAGCATGCGGCTGACGGCTGGATGGTACTTTATGGGGCACACATTAGGCAAACAGCACAAAGGCAATCCACAAGTGTAAAATTAAAATGATTGCTTTGTAGGAGGACTACCAGCTAACACCAGCTACCATTCCAGTCATGTATTCAGTGCACCCTAGCAACACCTCCTTTCCACAACCTCCACACCTCTCCACAAATTGCAAGCACAGTGCGGTAACTGGCACTTCCTCAACTTTTTCTTTGCCCAAGATTTTTCTTTCAAAGCCAAATCCTCGGTGCTTATGTACAGGACAGCTGGTCCACATGTCTGTTGTCACACTGAGCCAAAACTGCCTTTTCCACAAATCTTTCCAAGCAAACAAATGAGAGCAACAGTAAATCCACTGGCATCGCTATCCACTTGGATTACACTAAATTATGATGAAAACAACATGGTGCATTTCCCAAACACAAAGGACATTATCCTTACCTTTGCATCTGATACCTTCGTGAGGTGCAGCACCCAGCACAGCACTAGGATTCCTTTCCTTCTCCCAGGCGAGACATACTGTGTAAAACAGGATATAACACTAAGTATCCAACTTATGTTAAACTCATAAACCAGAAAAATGTATCTGTTTAGCTAATCCTCGACTACTTCAAATACAGCTTCCCTAGAACAAATGATTTAAAATGGCTTCTGCATAAATTCCTGGGTACAACCTCATAAAGAGACAATAATGGAACTGGAAGAAATTACCTGTAATCAGGCTGTGATGAAATCAGGCCTCGGCTGTGACCCTGCAAAGAATGACACGCTTGTGCCATTAAACATTACAACTCAATTCCAACTATGGCACCATTCAAAGCCTGAAACCTTTGCAAGTCTAGGAATTAAACTGTATAGATAAAAACAGAAGGGACCTATTTGCTGCCACCTTAATAACAGTAAAAAAAAAAAAGGTCACATAAAAAATATTGTGTGAGAAAGTGAAATTGTGCAATACATTAAGTATGAAATTGGGCTTGAAGTGTTTTGAATGGTGAACCAAACACTACATGCAGCTCTGATTGTTACCTTCTTTTTCATCAAAGTGGCTGACCTCCGAAGGTGACCCTTAACACAACAAGGAAATCTGTTGCTTCCAAAGTGAGAAGCGCTGAAGGACTATACATGGAGCCAAAGAAAGCTGCAAGGTGACTGCTACCCTTCGACTCTCAGCTGCTTATATAAATGTCTACATGTGGAAACAGAAGTCAAAACCGCTTTTTGCACCTGCTTTGTAGGCAGAGGGAAGCAGCTTGGCTAGAAGATGAAACTCCTAACAAAAGATCTGCCATGAAAGTTGTGGGTGTCAGATTTTAAGTGTGTGTTTTAAGTGTGACACATACAACAGTTATGATGTACAGAAACTGTTTGGGGGAGATTGCAAGGGAGGGGAGAAGCACTCACATGCACACTCCCACGGGCACCAGCAGAGTTGTCACCTAAGGTGCTCTGGGGGTGGTGGTGGTGCTCCAAAGGACCTCCTGAGGCAAGACAGGGTGCTCACAGGCAGCCTTCCTACGCCACGCTGCTGCAGCTTCAGCACCATAAGCTCACATAGGATTTTGAAAGCTGCCTCGGTGTCATCCCACATCGGCCCTCGGAGGCTTTAGGTCTGGGCAGAAGGTAGCTGTAAGTAGGAAGTATACACTATCCCTTTCTCCCAGCTCTGAGAAGGAGGTGGGATGTGATCCAAGAGAAGGAAGATCTTCAAGGCAGAGCTTAACTAACACCCTCATCTACATACTCTACAAAATAAACATTTTTAATTATTTCTATGCTTTGCTAGATCATTAAACTGCTCAAATGATAGGGCAGGAAGAGCCAGAGCCTGGAGAGCAGGAGTACCCCAGAGAGCTGGAGCCAGAGGAAACCAGAGATGCACCTAAGCAGAAACAGGCAGCAGAATGAATGGGCCTCCTGGAGAGGCCAGAAATGCAGCAGTTACCATGTGCATAACATTCCCTGGGCTATGTAATGCAAAAGAGTTACAGGATCTCACTGCAATTATTCCTGCTTATCTCTGGGCCTGCAGAAAAGCAGAAGAAGGTAAGGCACACTTTCAAGGCAGGAGACACAAAATGTCTCCTATATCCTCTACTGAATGGGGATACATGCAACCCTGCACATGGGAGCAGAGGGTACAGTACTTACACTGTTTGCAGATCCATGCCTCTAGATGGACCTAATGGCAACAATTCCAACTGAGGAGATAATGAAGATAAGAACCTACCTCTCATTTTCTTGCTGGCTTTTGCTTTTGTAAAATATATACTCCCCTGTCATTGTGCTAGAGATATTAGTCTATTTGAGACACATCGTCTATTCTTATCACCAGATTGGCATAGTTTAGAAATCTAGCTCACCCTTCTAACACCATTTGTGTCAGAAACTAAAATTTTACAAGGGTGTCTCTAAAGAATGGCATTGCATTATTGGTCTGAATAATGACAAAGTGGATAACATTCCTTTTGCCCACTGAAGCTGTCTGTCATATGCAGTACAGACACTGCCAAAACAATGGTTAAGTGCAATGACTGAAAGATAGGCGAGGATGTTTTCTGATGCTTGGATGGTATTTACTGCCTTCCTAATGCTCCCTGAAAGAATCCTCACAAATGACACTCTTCTGATTACAATCAAAGAAATATAATTTGTGTATAATTTGGAAACCATTCTTTGTTTTTCCATGGTTCAGTGATAATACCATTTTATACATCCTGCATTTTAAATCCCCTCCAAATGTGCTTACCTATTTTCTGTCTAGGGCATTAGAATACATGGATCAATAAAAACAAACGAACAAACGGAGCCCAGGGTGATAATCTTTAAAGAACAGGCAATATACTATTACTAGAACCGGATCCAGATTTGTGATAAAATTTATTACACTGAAGTTTGCACCAGGGCATTGAAATAAGGTATAAAAAACCCCAGCCTTAATACTTGATGTACAAAATATCCTCTGACTCGTGGGAAGACAAGATTTTGATTGAATTTGAATTCAACCATTCTGTTTCAGAAAAAGAAACAACTAACCCAAAATAATTTTTGGCTGTAGGTCAGATCAATAGCAAGAAGATATTTTAGCTACTTCAGGAGCACTGGAGCCAAGTTTATGTCTGTGCTGTAAAAAAGTTTGAAAAATGCTGTAAAGAATAGTTGTATAGTAGGGTAGCCACTACTAAGTAGACCAAGATAAAACTGTGATTCAGTTTTTGATGTTCTGCAATATAGCACATAAAAGAAAATCAAGTCTACTTTGTGGAGAGCAGCAGGAACCAAGAGGTAGCAGGCTGGCTCTGTCATGGAGTGACTGAAACGAGAAATGAAAGTAAAAGGAGGAGCCGCACATACTGGGGGTAGGGGTTCTTTCATGCCAGAAGAAACCAATGGAGTTAACTGATGCAAACGTCCAAAATATCCCATGAAATAAGACAGGCATGGAAACACAATTCAGGAAAGTCTTTGCTCAGATTCTTCAAGCCTTCTTTAAATTGATCCCTTGGGTTATAGCATGCCCCGTTTAGACAAAGTTCAAACCAGACCATGCAACTACTCACTGTCTACCCTAAAATTTCAGTGCGGAGTCTCTTGCTTCCTTTAAACCTGTTCAGTTCTCGTTAGAGTTTCATCTTCTTCATTTTTATAATTCAAGCGGAGGCAAGATTATATGGGCAGTGGTAAGGAGAAGGGAGAGCCTGGCAATGAGCAGCAGTGTGGTGGGAAGTCATGGAGATCTGCAGGTGCTGCAGAAAACAGAAGGGCAGTAAGAAAGGCCATCAGGATTGGGGCAGTCACAAAACCACAAAATGGTAGTACTTTTGCTGAAGTTTTGACAGTCTTCATTCTAAGAGACCACATGAGACTTTTTTAGAAAAAAAAAAACAAACCTGAAAACTCACTTTTCTTCAAGAAAAATATCTATTAATGAGTCAACTACCAGCTGAAGTGGAGACTGAGTCTGACCTATTCCATCAAATATGCCAGTGGCACACTCTGATGCTGGCATTTCTTAACTTGATTCTTGACTTAAATGCCCTTTTAACGTGCTCATTAGTGAAATTTTCTAATTAAAAACTGTAACAGCTAAAAAGACGCCCTCTCCTACACAAGTCACATGGAACCAACCTGAACACCTACATGGTTCATTAGCTGAATTGGCAATTTCAGATCCCAGAGCAGTTCTCTACCATTTCTGCTAATTGAATAACTTGTAGCAGAAGTAGGCTGTTATCTTTTTTATACACCTGTCACAAAAGGCAGAACATAATTTATTCTATGGAAATAAAGTTTTTGCTGCCTAGAATACCTCAGGAATCCAGAGGCTGAGAAAAATTTGGTCATTTTTAAGAACGTGGAGGAAAGTGGTGTAAGTTTATCTGTCTGTCCCCTTCCAGGCACCTTCTCTCTCCTCTGTCTTTCACCCTTTAATGTCACCATCTGCCATGGTCCCCTGCACCGTTAGTGTGTCATTTGGTTTCATACCCTCTTCTGTCTCACTTTTCCTGTGCCATGTTCTCACCCCTTTTCATTTAAATCACAATTTTTCCCATCTCTGTCCTTCCCTTTCTGTTCAGCAAGGTCAGGATCCTATAGACACTAATACCAAGCCCACATGCAAGTTATTGCATGTGAGCCGCAACTGCTCTGCATTTAATTACACCCACCACCCCCCCCATCTGCTTCACACATTATTTCAACAATATGCCCAGTATTGGTATGTATTTTTGTCCATTTTTTCACTCTGTGGCAGTTTCTAAAGCATCATCACACCTCTTCTAAATGACCTATTTCCAAAATGAACTACAATACCAGTAGGACAAACCTGATATTCTAACAGCCCTTTCTACTTTTTCCCTGTATTTCTCTACATCAGCAACACCAAATTCCTCCTCCAGACTTCTCCTAGCTGCAAAGAGTTGAATATCTATGTGAGGAATCATCATACGTGCATTCTCTCATCTACAGCAAAAGAGTTCTCTTCAGACTGCTGCCAGCGTCAGAAGACAGCCACACATCACAAGGCAGCAGCAAGTCATTTGCTCTTTTGAGATAATAATAATAATAATAATAATAACAACAACAACAACAACAACAATTTGTAGTGAAGAACTGAGGAAAAAAATGGTAAGGACATGAGTAAATTTTAGGCACAATTTGCATTCACCTTCTACTTGAGCTTGTGCCACGGCAATCTTTCAGTGCTTGTCATCAGACATCAAGTTTTCCCTCTTAATAGCTCCAGGAAACCAAAATATTTCTTGCATATCACTCTTAGAAACCTCTTCAGGAGCAGGCCACAGCACATCTACTGACTTTCTCCCAAGCAGCTCAGCAACACCTTTAAAATGCAAACCTCAAATTGCACTCCATTCTAACATTGCAGTGCAAAACCATGAACTGTGAGGTATGCCATAGTGCTGGGCATCACACGCGGCTGCACCTGGGCTACCTGCCCTGGGTGCTGTGAGCGGGAAAGAAGATCAGGAATGATTTGCGAGGATTTTCACACAAGCAACTTTAAAAGGGTATCTATCTTAGCAACTTTTACTCAGATTTAAAACATAGGTAAGCGTACAGGGCGTGGGTGCCCAAGGTCTGGCAGGGGGGCTGCTGGGCGGCCCCTGTGAGGAGGGGCGGGGGCTTCCCCGTGCTGGATACAGCCAGTTCCAGCCGGCTCCAACGGCCCCACCGCAGGGCAGGGCCGGGCCACGCCCCGCAGCCGCCATGGCTGCGCCTCGGGGAAAGCCTGGGTAAGAAAGGGCAAAACACTGCCTGGCAGTGAGGGGTGAGGGGAAAACACCTGAGAAACAGCCCTGCAGGCACCAAGGGGGGGAGCAGGAGGAGGGAAGGAAGTGCCCGACCAGGGATCCCCCTGCAGCCTATGGAGGAGCTACACCAGAGCAGGTTTATCCCAAAGAACTGCAGCCCACAGGAAGAACCCACACTGGAGCTGTTTGTGAAGGTCTGCAGCCCATGGGAAAGACCCTTGCTGGAGCAGGGAAAACTGTGGGGAGGAAGGAGAGGCAGAGAAAGTGTCAGGGACTGACCATAACCCACCATCCCCATCCCCCTGCGCCACTCGGGGGCGGTGGGGCGGAGGCAGGGGAATCGGGCAGGAAGGAATGAAGTTGAGCCTGCGAAAAAGAGGGAATGGGGGGAAGGTGTTTTATAGTTCTTGTTTCTCACCATCCAAACCTATTTTAGCTGGCAACAAATTAAATCGCTTTTCCTCAAGTCAAGTCTGCTTTGCCCATGGTGGTAACTGGTCAGTGATCTCCCTGTCTTTATCTTCACCCACAAGCTTTTCCACCTTATTTTCTCAGCCCATGCTGTAGAGGAGGAGGAGCAAGAGCATGGCTTGGTGGGCCTCCGGCAGCCAGTTGAGGTCAACCCAACACAGTACCTTGGGAGAGCACCTTTGCCTCAACTGCAGAAATACAACCTAAGTGAAGACTGGAGTTCCACCAAGAGCAGCCGTATATTCTTTCTGTTTCAACACCACCACATGCTTTCTGAGCCATAGGATAAACACTATATACCCTATGTAGATTGCACTGCTTACAAAGAGATTGTAAGGGTAATATTTAAACTAATTACCTTTCAGTCAATAATGAGGATATTATGGGATTCAGCTATATGTGAGTTTACTGCATGTACAAAATGGTCACTAAAACCAATGGCACAACAATATTTCTTGTGATTTAAAGTTTAAAGCATTATTGATGCATTTATATTTTAAGATGAAGTTTCTTAGCCACTGGAGTTACAAAAAAAAAAAAAATTGCCCCATATGATAAAATGTGGTGCCATTTTATCAGTGCCACTTTTTGCTCAGGATCTCTTCCTGCAGGCACAGAAACCGCATTTTAAAATAGATGTTGACTTCCCTATTCATACCAACATGCATTTGCTGTGTGGCCTAATGACAGTATCAAGAATACAAAACCTCATCATTTACCACTAATAACTATGGAGGAACCACCCTCTTACTCAGGTTGTGTGAGGTACTTGAATGTCAACATTTTTTTGCCCTCTGCTAAAAATAAAACACTTATGAGATACATAAAAAGGTAAGCTCTCAGAAAGTACTTCAAACACCAATGTATCACATTATTTCTATTCCTGTCGTTAATGGTGCAGATACAGTCTGTCACAATAAAGAACTTTTGGTGCCTATAATGATGGTGCCTTAACATCTAGCATTTAGGTGCAGAGCAGCCTAAAGCTTGTTAGAAGTAGATATTCTCTATGCAGGACTTTAAGGGATTATGCAATTCGAAAAGGCATTCCTTTCCAACTCCTAGACAGCTAAAGAGACACTATGTAGGCACAGGGGTGAAATCCTGCCCTCATCTACAGCCTAAACACAGAGACAGGGCTTCAGGAAAGATGCAACTGCACACTCAGTTGCCAAAGCCCAAATTAAGCCATTTTTGATCACAACCTGAAAAAAGACAGGAATCACGACATAAATAATATCTCACAATGAAAAGCATTTGTCTAGGTACTAGAAGACTGAGACCCAATGCCCTTGTCAGCCTGAAGAAGCTTAAACCAACATCTCTCAGCCTCCTACGAGAATATTTACCATCAGGCACTGCATGAAGTTGAAAGAGCTACCTACGCTCCTCTCAGTGATGCTATGACATATTGCTGGGAAGAGCTAAAGATGTGTGAAAAAGAGAAGTCTGGGAATCTGGTCCCTGTTCCCTGTTCCCCAAACTCTTTCTTTAGCTTGTATTTGAGGATAAAGCCCAGCAAATCTCCTTTCTCCTCCTGCCACGGGAATTTCATACAGAACAACCACAACTGCAACAGCAGTGCCTGCACACATTCAACTCACTCTGAAGCTATCATGCCCATTAGGACTTGTCCAGGATCCCTGCAGAGTAGCATATACCTTCAGATTCCTGATCGGGCTTAAGGAGGGTTTAGGTGTTGAGCTGATCAGATGGAAGCAATTATAGCCATAAAAATGTGTAAATGCAGCTGTTTTGAAAACTCTCACATCAAACAGAACTGCTAATGAACTGAGACTAACTTAGAGTTCATCGACAACAGATTGGAGGCTTTCAGGATCCGAAGCTTCAATTAAGAAGGTTCCATTTTGTGAAACTGCACAACTAGATCTTAAGCTGAATCCACGTGTGTCACATAGAGGAATCACTTACTCCCTGATGGCCACATAACTCCGCCAAGTATTAAAGCCATCAATATGATGAGTACTTGACTGCCCGGGTATCCTCACAGCACTTCTATTTCTTTTAGCAAGATATGCCCAGAACGCTATTGCAATAATTCCCGCAGAGCTGGGGTTGTTCAGCCTGGAGAAGAGAAGGCTGCGGGAAGACCTTATTGTAGCCTTTCAGTACTTAAAGGGAGCCTATAGGAAAGACAGGTAAAATCTTTTCGGTAGCGACAGCTGTGACAGGACAAGGAGTAATGGTTTTAAACTAAAACAGGGTAGGTTTAGACTAGATATAAGGAAGAAATTCTTTACAATGAGGGTGGTAAAACACTGGAACAGGTTGCCCAGAGAGGTAGTGGAGGCCCCATCCCTGGAAACATTCAAGGCCAGGTTTGGACAGGGCTCTGAGCAACCTGATCTAGTTAGCGGTGTCCCTGATCACTGCAGGGAGGTTTGGCTAGATGGCCTCTAAAGGTCCCTTCCAATCCAAAGCAATCTCTGACTCTATGATTTGTCTTTGTCCTCCTGCAGTGAAATATGGGTCCTTTGTGACATGACAGTGTATCTCGTTAGGTGCGTTCTGTATGTTAGAGACATTCTCCAATGAATTAGAAGACATATTCTAAACACAACAGAGCAAGTCTTAGATTAGACAGCAGTAACTCTTCTTTACACTATAATGAGGCGTAAGAGGTTTATTTGATGTGCAATAGGCTATTCAAAGCCCATCAAAAGAAATGGAGGATTTTCTAAGGATTGGAAGTACTTTGGCCTTGGCTGCATTTTTATTCCATTCCTTGCCCATACTTTTGACTTAAAACCAAGATATGTGGCTAGCAAAATAAAGGGAAGCCAGAATCAGTCATATAGGACCGTGCACTATAATTTCACCTCAAATCTGTTGAAAATACATACTGCTTTGTTCATCAGAAATGTCACGTTGTTCCTAGACATGACCTAGACATGACCAAGACAGATGAACATCTGTCCCACTTTGTAGCTATATAACTATACACTACTATATAGCTATACAGAACTACCAGCTAAACAGAAGAATATTTTCTTCCTATTATTTAAGAAAGTTTTGCTTAGATTAAAATATTAAGATAAAAAATATATCTGCTATTCTGAAAATACCCTAGAGGCTTCATGAATTAAGATGACACTAAGTGCAACAGTCAGTAAAGCATCTAAAAACAACCATACTCTTCACCACAGTCACCACAAAATTTGAATCACCTGAAAAAGGAAAAGAAACTTTCCTTTTAACCTATCTTCCTACACTTCATTCAGCTGTAATCTGAAAATAAATTCTGTTCCCTGATGTGAATTTCCTTTGCCCATCCAACATTTCAAATCTACATAACTTGATCTATATACTAATGGACTCCTAATTTTCTGGGGTAGTCAACCACACAAAACACTAATGCAGATCATTAAAAGAAGTGGAAAATCTAAACAAAGACATAACAATTAATTCAGCGCAAGCAATAGCTCTACCACATACCTATCAAAAAATATTTATAGCATTGTTTTTCCAAGCAGGGTGTCATTTAAACACCTAATTCTTCCATCAGTTTATTTTATGACTGTTACACCTTTAATGTTTTAAAGAAACAGTCTCTAGATCTGCCTGTCCTACTTTCAGTTTTTGGGGGTTCTCTTTCTCTTACCCAGAATTTAGGCTGATTAGTCAATCAGTCATTTGGTCTTGCTTCATTCCTGCTTAGAGCCTCTGAAGTTAATTCCCAGTGGTGCTTTATTTACCCTCTGAGACAATTTCTTTACAATATCCCAGGCTGGCAAAGGCTTGGGAAAGGGAGACTTCACCTAGGCATAGTACCAAACTTTACATGAAAAATGAAGTATTGCATATAGCATTTCAGCCCACTCTTTGCTCAAGTTCCATACTAAAGACCAAATTTAGCAATTATTTAGCACTCTTTGTGCTTAGTTTTGCAGTGCAACCTATCTGCTCAGATATTTTACACATATATATAAAAAACTATTTTAAATGGCATTAGTGGGCTCATGAAAAGAAACGCATTCCACAAGTACACTCATTTCAAGCTAGACTTTACATTTTAAATGTAATAACTTATTAATTCCTGTAAAGACTTAGATTCATAGTAAAATGAAACATATTTAATTATCACTGATTTTCCTACACAGAAGTTTCTCAGCTGTTTATTTATTCCAATTTTGTGGGGAAACCTGTCTGGTAATCTGAACACAGGGTGCTGCTGTCTGCTGATGGAGCAATCACCAAAGAGACTAGATGGGCCAAGTGATCTATTGCCACTATCTGAAAATGATTTATCCAACAGCTGTGGATGAACAAAATTCTGCTGGAATTCCATTTTCCTCAAAAATTAAAAGATTGCCTCCCAGCAAAGACCTCTATGTTCTGAGTTACAAATTAACTTCACTGTCAACACAATACATACATTGGGAGTACAGGGGTCAGAGTCAAGAGAAACACAGTGACAGTCTCAGATTGTGTGCTCAGCAGTTAGCGCGGGGTGAGGATGCTTCTGCCCAGTACATGCACCGAAGTCGCATGTTTATAAACTCCTATCTGACTGGGAAACTGGGAAACCTTGAACCTGGACCACTTCAAAACTTCCTATAAAGGCTAATGATTTAATTACAGAGCTGTCAATTTTATCTCTAGTGAGAGAATTAGTTGGTTTTGTTTATTATTTTCCAGAAAATCTCTGAGATGACACATATTAGCCAACTGAATATGAGCCAGCAGTGTGCCCAGGTGGCCAAGAAGGCCAACAGCATCCTGGCTATTGTATCAGTGTCGTGGTTTAACCCGGCTGGCAACTAAGCACCACGCAGCCGCTCGCTCACTCCCCCCCCCCTCCCTCAGTGGGATGGGGGAGAGAATCGGGAAGGGGAAAAAGGTTAGAGCCGAGGGCTGAGATAAAGACAGTTTAATAAGAGAAAATAATAATAATAGTAATAATGAGAATGATAACAAAATATACAGAATATACAAAACAAATGATGCACAATGCGATTGCTCACCACCTGCCGAGCGATGCCCAGCCCGTCCCGAGCAGCGATCAGTACCCGAGCAGCAATGACTCCCCCCGCGACCGACCGACTAACCCCCCCCGAGCATGACGTTATATGGTATGGAATAGCTCTTTGGACAGTTTGGGTCCTAGCTGTGCTGTACTCCCAGCTTGTTATGCACCTGGCCGAGCAGGAGAAGCTCAAGAAGTCCTTGAGCAGTCTGAGCACTGCTTGGCAACAACTAAAAACATCAGTGTGTTATCAACATTCTTCTAGTACTAAATCCAAAGCACAGCACTATGCTAGCTTCTGTGAAGAAAATTAACTCTACCCCAGCCGAAACCAGGACAATCAGGAATAGTGTGGCCAGCAGGACCAGGGAAGTGATTGCGCCCTGATACTCCACATTGGTGAGGCCGCACCTTGCATACGGTGTTCAGTTTTGGGCCCCTCACTACAGGAAGGACATTACATTGCTGGAACATGTCCAGAGGAGAGCAACAAAGCTGGTGAGGGGTCTGGAGCACAAGCACAAGTAGGAGTACCTGAGGGAACTGGGGTTGTTTAGTCTGGAGAAGAGGAGGCTGAGGGGAGACCTTATCGCCCTCTACAATTCCCTGAAAGGAGGCTGTAGCCAGGTGGGTGTTGGTCTCTTCTCCCAGGTAACAGGTGATAGGATGAGGGGATATGGTCTAAGTTGTGCCAGGGGAGGTTTAGAGTGGACATTAGGAATATTTTTTCACCAAAAGGGTTGTTAAGCATTGGAAGGGGCTGCCCAGGGGAGTGGTGGAGTCCCCATCCCTGGAGCCATTTAAAAGATGAGTAGAGGAGGTGCTTAGGGATATGGTTTAGTCATGGAATGGTAGTGTTAGGTTTAAGTTGATGATCTTAAAGGTCTTTTCCAACCTAAACGATTCTAGGATTCTATATGTAGTACACCATATTCAGCAGAACAGTTTGTGGAAGTAACAACAGAAAAAACTAGGCCAATAGCATCCAGCTCTTACCACTACCATTTTCTGTAGCATAGATATTTTTCACCTAAAGGAGAACAAAAGCGCTGCTACATGAATGACACCAAGTGAGGTTTCCCTGATGTGTGAGCTACCGCGTTTCCTAGATCTACTGCCAGTGTCAAGTCCCCAACAACTGTGCCTTTAATCTGAGAAGTGTCAAGGAAATGGCTTCTAGATTTGTTTTGTGACGTCTGTAAACTGCTATTATCGGCTTCTCTGTTAATAGGAAGCTGTAATTTGTCAGTAGCCAATTAGCTCAGGAATAAATGTCTGTCTCTTCGCAGTCACCCTCACACAACTGCACAAACAGAAATAGCACAAGGAGATTTGCCTGTGAGGTTCCCTGTATAACATGAATGGCACCATTGTTCAATGGGAGGGCATGAAGGAACGCAGTTACGACGTTATAAGATCGTTGTCATATCTAAGGCTCAATGGAAAGAGGGTAGCTTAAAGCCACTGCTAAATCATAGAGAAAAGAATGAACCAGAAGAGTAGCAATACCTGTAAAATGTAAATTTACTTGTAACAGAAAACGGGGGTTTGATTAATTTTAACGCTGTAGGATACGCAATACAGAACTGTCAGGAGTTTTACAGCACCTGAAGCACCTGAAGCACTTCCAGTGGTGTGTGTGTTTGGCTTTTTTTTTTAATAGTTTTCTTTTACACAGATGTGTTGATTCATCATCCCTGGCCACTCTGTAACATTAACACTAGCTGAAAAATACTGCATTATCTACCTTTGGTAATCAACGTTTGTTCTTTTTGATAAGCAATTCTAGATAACTCACAAAATATTAGCCCCAGCAAAAGAATGAAATATTTTCTTTTTTTTATTGCATTGCTTTGAGGCTGTCATAGTCTAGAAAGTATCATTAAGGCATGCATATGACTTAGCACTGAAGAATCTGAATTGCTTTGTTTTCATTCCCCCAAGCTGAATGTATGCTCTAGATATTTACAGAGGTAGAGAACATTCTTCACGAAACAAAGCATCGATTTCATCAATACAAGACTTCCAGTACAAGCAGATTGCTCCACGGAATTTTAAATTTTGTAAAATAAAGTATGTGTCCTCAAAACACATGAATTTAAACACATGAATTTAAACACATAACTTACAAAAACAGGGAGCAAAAATCCCTAAATAGAAACAAAACACTGCATTTTTTAAAAATAAATCAGTATGGTAAAAAATTGTGACGCTAATGGGAAATAACGCCTTCTTCTAGTTTGTCTAGATAGTCCAAGAATCTCCTGTAAATACACTAAGTTTCTTACACACTGCACACTTTTAATTATATTAATTCTTGCAGCAGGCAAGTGTTTGAAATTAAGAAACTAGCAAAACCAATCATTGTTTATAGATGATCTATCTTGGAGAAAACAGTATATGTTGATCTTGAAGATATTTGTCTACCTGTTGAACTACAAATAAGGCACTTTTCCAATTATTTAAGTATCTGAAGTGAGGAAAATTTACCTTGAATACGAAACATTTTCAGATAGACCTGTATACTGAAAAATTAAGTCTTTCTATAGTAACTGTTCCAAACTCACTGACAATGTCACCATGCTTTGAAATTTGGCCAAGAAAACAAGAAGAATTAAACTGTGAAAAGTCATTCTGAGAAAGCCATGTTTTGTCACGTTCCGGTAAGATGGCCTACGATTCCCTCTGATCAGCAGCTCTTCAAATGGACAAAAACTTTGACCGTTCTCAGGAAGTAACTCCTCTGAGCTTTGACTTGGGAAGTGAGTTTGTATGGTTGGTATAACTGAACTGGAGCACGACTACAGAAAAACTGATATTCATGACCCCTTGTTGAATTTGACATGGCTAAAGCAAGATGAAAAAATAAGCTCTCATTTCCTTCCCTCTGGTGAGAAACCTCATTTAATACATCTTCAGAACACTTCTGAGTTTCCTCATGCTTACTGGATGTTTGGGTCTGTGTATTTCTGTGTGGAGAACAACTTTTCTGTCTAATTAAAACCTTTTAGATTTTAAAGGGAATTCAGGCTGGAAAGTCAAAATATCTCTAAGCTAAAATAGCATTTAAAATTTATCGGAATTTTTTTTTTATTCTTAGCAAACTGATCAAAAAAACCCAAACTATTAGGCTATGCCAGAGAAACAAAAATAAAGAAAATCTAGAAAATAGTATATTTCATCTAGAAAATGTCACCCCAGAAATTCAAAATTTTTGTAGGAGAAGATCTGTTAAAAGGCTTTCCATCAGGAACTACATTTTTTTTGGTCAAAAAAATCCATTTTGTGAGGACTGTACCTTGGCCAACAAGAAGTACCAAGCAAAACTTAAGGGTATTTTGCACTGACTAGTCTCTTGTCTTCATGTGACGAACTCATGGGTCTTGACTGCCTTCATGGCAGGTTGACAATCAGAAATACCACCATCACAGTCAGAATTCATAGGCAAGTTGGCTGGCAGTCTCTCAGGAGAGACAACAGAAAATGAAAAAGCCTCGTAGTTAAGCAACAGTTCTATTCAGGAAAGATTTTGTTGTTAAATGGGCGTGGTTTGGCAAAGTGTAACAGTGAAGTTGATGCCACTGTTGATTGCCTTCAAATGTCTGTGTGTTTGTGTGTGTTTCAGCAGATACCCCCTAGGCTCTTCAACTACGGACGTATCACAAAAATTAAAATTTACTTTAAAAAGCACATAACCGAGTTACACAGTTACACACTAATGTCCAGGTATTAAGTCTATTAAGTCAAAGATTTGATCTTAATAATGTATTCTTGCAGGATTTCACAAAAAATATCATTTCCAAACTGTGCTAGGAAAAAGAAAGAATGTGCTGAAATGTCAAACAAAAGTGTCTCTTGTTCTGTTCAGAGTCCTTTCACTCATCTCCTTTGTTAAAGTTCTTTCAGTGCCTGTTAATTAATTGCTGTGATTGAGGTCAAGTTTGAAGATGATATGAAGTTAATTTTAGACTCTCTTGAGTGCAGACTAAGAAACTCATTACGGTTACTGACACTTGAGTGTCAAGTTAGGTAGACCTACAATATCTCAACGCCTCAACGATATTGACCTTTCTGTAAGGAAGTACTGCCTTGGCCTGTGTCACAGAGGTCTGCTCCTAGTACCTTTTTAATTTCTTTGATTCTGTTGCCAGATCATAAATTACAAGTGAGAGCTCACGGTTTCTAATTAGTCTGATGTTCTCCTAGGAGGCTAGCGAATATAATGTAGTAACACGTGTAACTAAGCACCACCCAAAGTGCTTTTAGCAGAAAACCAATTAAAAAGAAAATGAAAAGAGAAAAATTGCTCTCTGCTTACTCTGTACTCACTACCAACTGGCTTACTAGAAATCGCGTGAGTCATCTGATTTTTGGCCAGATCTTACTAGTTCTAGTAAGATTACTAGCAAGAATCTTACTAGTTATAAAGTAAGTTGTCGTGGTTTAACCCGGCTGGCAACTAAGCACCACGCAGCCACTTGCTCGCTCCCCCGCTCCCTCAGTGGGATGGGGGAGAGAATCGGAAAAAAGAAGAAAAAAAAAAGTAAGACCTGTGGGTTGAGATAGAGACAGTTTAATAGGAGAGAAGAATAACAATAGTAATAATAATAATGGTAAGAGAATATACAGAATATACAAAATGAATGATGCACAATGCAATTTCTCACCACCCGCTGACCGATGCCCAGCCCATCCCAAGCCGCGATCACTCCCCCCGAGCTGCGATCACTCTGCCCGCGACTGACCGACCACCCCCCCCCCGAGCATATGATGTTCTATGGTATGGAATAGCTCTTTGGTCAGTTTGGGTTAGCTGTCCTAGCTGTGCTATACTCCCAGCTTGTTATGCACCCGGCCGAGCAGGAGAAGCTCAAAAAGTCCTTGAGTAGTCTGAGCACTACTTGGCAACAACTGAAAACATCAGTGTGTTATCAATATTCTTCGGGTACTAAATCCAAAACACAGCACTATGCTAGCTACTATGAAGAAAATTAACTCTATCCCGGCCGAAACCAGGACAAAGTTTATACTTGGTAAGTTTATTATAAGGAATGTTCATACTTAACTTATAATCTGTATTATAAAGATTTCATAGCAAGTCTGAAACAAATACACACTACCCTACATCCACCGCTTACAAAGTGACAAACAATGAGAGCAACCACTTCTAACACCTTCTGTACCAGAAAGCAAAGAGAAACTACGCACTGGTCAGTGACTAAAGCTTGTTGATGCCCTTGAAAATCATAGCCCATTCCTAAGCTGTATTTATTAAAATAAATATTCGTCTTTATTTCCTCTAGGGGAAATAGAGGAATGAGTTGAATTATAGACAGGGAGGGCAAGAAATTAAAGACCCAAGAAATTAAAGCCACACACAGTCCGAGCAGTTGTATCACCGCCTGCAGTAGGCCAGCATGTGAATGTGGTTTGCACTGATGTGTCTGAACTGCCTTTAAACTAGCTAGCTTGGCTAGCAACAGCAATCTGCAACTGCTGAGCTCAGCAGAAACTCCCCAAGTGTGGGAAACTATTCAGCTACCTTCAACTAACCTCCACAGTACTACAAATACACCACTGTATAACACAAAGCCCCATGGTAGAGTCCTTTTGCATATATCTATATAATGGGTAGCAATACCAACAGCTGTAGAGCAGGCAAACCCTAAACTAACTTTAAAAATGGGATTTAGCCCAGTTAAATCTATTAGGTCTTTTAGGCACCATTTTGGTCTGGATTAAGTGCTTCAGAAACATGGGCTTTAGTCTGAAAACATGTGGTCATCTATAGAGAGATATAAAGCACTATCAAAACCCACTTCTAAAATAAATTGGTTTCTGAGCAACTGGCAGCGCAGAGGCAAACCCATCTGGGCAGCAGTACTGTGGCAAGATATTGCTGCCCAGGTAGAGAACTTGGTTGTAAAAGTACGTCATGTAGATGCTCATGTACCCAAGGGTAGGGCCACTGAAGAACATCAGAACAACCATCATGTGGATCAGGCTGCTAAGATTGAGGTGGCTCAGGTAGATCTGGACTGGCAACATAAGGGTGAATTGTTTCTAGCTTGGTGGGCCCATGACACCCCAGGCCATCAAGGAAGAGATGCAACATATAGATGGGCTCGTGATCGAGGGGTGGACGCTATTGCACAGGTTATCCATGAATGTGAAACATGTGCTGAGATCAAACAAGCCAAGTGGTTAAAGCCTCTTTGGTATGGAGGACGGTGGCTGAAATATAAATATGGGGAGGCCTGGCAGATTGATTATATCACACTCCCACAAACCTGCCAAGGAAAGCACCATATGCTCACCATGGTGGAAGCAACCACCGGATGGCTGGAAACATATCCTGTGTCCCATGCCACTGTCTGGCACACTATCCTGGGCCTGGAGAAGCAAGTCCTATGGTGACATGGCACCCCAGAAAGTACTGACTTAGACTCATTTCCAAAACATCCTCATAGACACCTGGGCCAAAGAGCACGGCACTGAGTGAGTCTATCACATCCTCTACCATGCACCAGACTCCAGGAAAGTTGAACGACACAATGGACTGTTAAAGACTACACTGAGAGCAATGGGTGGTAGGACATTCAAACATTGGGATACACATTTAGCAAAGGACTGGTTAGCTCCCAAAACTTGGAATCTGCAATTGAACTGTTTCCCCAATAAAATTTTCATCGCAGAGGGTTAAGTCCTGTTAGTGCATATAAATATCTGGTGAATGCTTCAGAGTGGTACTGTGACTTGGGCAAAGGCAATCCATTCAGGGAATTGCTTTGCTCAGACCTGTCAATGGGGATAATGTGAAGATGAGAAAGTTGATGTACTAAGGTTTTGATTTTGGGTGAAAATAGCCAATGAACTGATGTTATCTGCTGTATAATACTGTATGTAATCACTTTTATGATTGCTATATGTCATTTCAATGGGATTACAGCAAGAATCACCCAGATTAATGAAGAATGAATTCTGATGAAACTGACCATCTCTCCTGCCCTGAAAGACTATTACAACAGATGGAACCCAAAGTTATGGACTAAATTAACCCAACGGACATTTTAGAGGGATGGCCCATAGACTACAGCGTCCTGGTTTTGGCTGGGACAGAGTTAATTTTCTTCCTAGTAGCTGGTATGGTGCTGTGTTTTGGATTTAGTACTAGAAGAACGTTGATAACAAACTGATATTTTTAGTTGTTGCTGGGTAGCGCTTAGACTGGCCAAGGACTTCTCAGCTTTCAGCTCTGCCAGGTGCACAAGAAGTTGGGAGGGGACACAGCCAGGACAGGTGACCCAAACTGACCAAAGGGCTATTCCATACCATATGACGTCCTGCTCAGTATATAAGCTGGGGGAAGAAGAAGGAAAGGGGGGGGACATTTGGAGTGATGGCGTCTGTCTTCCCAAGTCACTGTTACATGTGATGGAGCCCTGCTTTCCTGGAGATGGCTGAGCACCTGCCTGCCCATGGGAAGTGGTAAATGAATTCCTTGCTTTGCTTGCTTGCACGGCTCTTACTTTCCCTATTAAACTGTCTTTATCTCAACCCACAAGTTTTCTTACTTTTACTCTTCTCATTCTCTCCTCCATCCCATTGTGGGGGGAGTGAGCAAGCGGCTGCGTGGTGCCTGGTTGTCAGCCGGGATTAAACCACAACATACAGGAATTGTATCTGTATGTATATATCAAACAACAGGGAAAGTGGTGGTGATTAATTGGAATGTATTGGAAAGGGTAAAAGCTAGGCATGACATAGACAGTATAGAATAAGGGGTGGATACTGTCCTGGTTTCATCTGTGATAAAAGTCAATTTTCTTCCTAGTAGCTGTCACAGCGCTGTGTTTTGGATTTAGGATGAGAAGAATGTTGGTGAAACCCTGATGGTTTAGTTGTTGCTGAGCAGGGCTTACACCAGCCAAGGGCTTCTCAGCTTCCCACGCTCTGCCGGGTGCACAAGAAGCTGGGAGGGGGCACAGCCGGGACAGCTGACCCCCACTGGCCAAAGGGCTGTTCCAGACCATAGGACATCATGTTCGGGGGGAGTTGGCTGTGGGACAGCGATCACTGCTTGGGGCCGAGCTGGGCATCAGTGAGCAGGTGGTGAGCAATTGCATTGTGCAGCACTTGTTTTGTATATTCTGTATATTCTATTATTATTGTTGTTATTGTTATAATGATTATTATTATTTTCCTCTGCTGTTTTATTAAACTACCTTTATCTCAGCCCACAGGTTTTACTTTTTTTCCAATTCTCTCCCCCATCCCACTGAGGGGGGTGGGGGGAGTGAGCAAGCAGCTGCGTAGTGTTCAGCTGCCTGCCAGGTTAAACCACAAAAAATGCAAACTGCAGTTTGTGCTCTGTTCGTGACAGGTATTTCCATATAGTACCTTGGTGGGTCAAGTCCTCTGTGGCTTCTGTAAAGAAGGGGTGTTTACTGATACAAATTTTCAGTGAGCAACCAAGCCACTAGTCCCTAAAACTGTCAGTGACATTCTCTCTTTGACCTGGATTTTGTTTCCCTCTGATTTTTCCAGAACTCAAGATTATACATGCAGCCCCTCTGTATTTTCCCAGAAAATAATTTGAAATGACTGAAGTTTAATCTCATGAAATTCCTATACACAGGCTCAGCAAAATACCAAAAAACATGTGCTCAACATGGAATATTCTCACTGAAAAGGCTTTGACACTAGCAGAGTAAGTGAAGTTAAGAAAATCCTTTCTTAAATAGGAGTCCAGTTTCCTCAACAAACGTAGACTCCAGACATAAACAATACAATAACAGCAGATAATTCAGATTATCCATTCTGAGATAATGAGTTTCTTTAACACCAGTCTATGCACAGAGAATTATTTGTAATCTGGTCAGAGTACAAACATCCAAGAGTAAAACTAAGCTTGATTCCAGGAAGATTGAATGGCAGACTTTAAATATAAATATCCCAAACTCTGGTAGATAATTTTTTCGTTGCTTGTTCAAAAGGAATTCAATTCACAAGTTCCATATTTCTACAATTTTTCTTGAAACTATTTCGGAAATTAATAAATTAATGATTTTGGCAGTACTTACATACTCGCTACTTCTTTTTTCCTCCCATATGATGGTTTGGTTAGACAAGCTTGTCTTAAGGTTACAAGTGTCAGGACCAAATCTGTCTTTGAGGTTGCTGGCTTTGCAATTGCCCCCTTCTCAGATACAGTAAGACAGCTAGTTAGAAGCCACTGTAACAACCATTTTCTTGAGAATTACTGGCTTTATCTCTCTGGTAAATAAAAAAAAAAAAAAAAAAAAGAACACAGTATGAAAAGCTATTCATATATGTTCTTCTGAAATATTTGATTGAAAGCTATCGTAAGAAAATATAAGCTTTTACATACATAGTATATACATACAACTACACAACGTAACCAAAAAAGCATCAATGAATAAACAAGATTAGCGCAAGTTGGAATATCTTGGCTTTACTAAGCTTATATTACACACCTTGAGGGCTAGGTTTCTTTTCAACATTTACATTGGCTACAAACAAGGAACTCTAATGTTTATTAAACATCAAAATAAAGTGAAATTATATTTAAGACTATAATCATTGTTCACCTCCTTTTGCCTTAAATTTTAACCTATTTAGACATACAACTATATATATTAGAGAATCTCTTAAATTTTCCTTTTCAAATATGCACGTGTTTAAAGTGAAAATATAAACAGAGAACTTTCTGGAAGGGAGAAAGGGAGGTAGGTCAACCTGAAATAGAGCTTCAGCATCACTAAGATTTTTTATTTCACTGCATGAATAAATGAGATCCTGGATACCTGTGACAGTTCCTGGAGAAAAACAATAATCTTGCAACTGCCCTCCCTCCTGATCCTCACTACTTAGGATTTATTTCTGAAAGGATGAACCTGTTTGTTGTGCAGAACAAAATAATTTTGTGTTGCTGGGGGGTGTGTGTGTGTGTGTGTACAAGATTGCCTTAAAAAGGCTTCAAACATATGTCTTTGTATTTAAAAAAATATATTTTTTCTAAATATTTGTCTGCCTCAATGAGGACTTGCATTAGAGGGGACCCAAACTGAACTCCCTTAGAGAGAGGGAAATCAACTGGGTACCTTAGGGTACTGGTTTAGCTACATCTACAATTCACTGTGGGGAAAAAAACATAATCTAATATTACTGATACTAAAAGAAATAACAGGAAATTAGATTTGATTCTGGCAGTCCGACTCACACCAGCAACCCATCCACAAGATAATGAGGCTCCTTTTTAAAGAACTGATTCTTAAGTAATCAGATACAGAGAAATTATTTATGATTAATACAGTAGTGGTTACCCACTCTATTAAAGTTCCATTATTTCATTTGTTGATATAGTAGCTACATACACTGCAGTGAATACAGCAAGAGGCATTTACCATTAGAAAATCAAAATATGGAAAGAAGATCCAATATTTATAAACCAAAATGATTTAAAGTCCCCTTGCCCCAACATATGCTATCAACCTCCCCAGCAAGTGAATCTGAAGCAAGCTGTCAATCCGGGATGCAACAGAACAAGGCAAAGATATTCTCCAACGTCATCTCAACTGAATTTACAGACAAACAACCACATTGGTGCATCATCAGTCCTCAACCTGTCCCTGTATTAATGCCACACAGGAGACAGGGCCTTCGCTGTTGCAAGTGTGACAAAGAACTTAATAGCTTTACTCCTACTGTGCGGCAAACAGCCAGTATTTCTTCCGGAATTAATCCATGAGGGCATCACTTCCCTACTCCCAGCGCTGCCTTTCTTCTCTGCCCATTCAAGACCTGCTCTGCTGGCTGGTTTTGGATCTGTAATGTGGTTAGGAGCAGCTGCGTGGGTTTTGAAGTCAATCCCTTGATTGCCTTCACTAACCATGTGTTGCTTCAGTTCATCGGGCAGTTTTGGAGTATGCTAACTGATAAACACCTAAGGTACTCCAGCTCCAAAAGGGGATGTAAGACTCTGAACCAACTACTCATCTTCTGGACTGCTTAAAACAGCTCTGGTAGTGGATGTCTGATTCAGGGAATGAGACAAAACTTACTCTAAAGTAAACTCCCTGAATAGCAAGTGAAGGACTGGTAGGGGTCTCAGCACAAACCGCCTTAACCTAGAGCATTTAATTAATTATTAACATGGGCACAGCTGTTAGGGCATTGAATTCCTACCAGAAATCTTTTAAAGGAATCACAAATTTTACTTTCTCTTGATAGTCTCACCAGTTACAGGGATACATTTTGTATCACGCAGAAATAGCGGCAGTATCATTTGGTTTTACTGCCCCACAACATTAAGGTGTACATGTTGATAAGGTCTTGTTAATGCACATTTAGGGCCCCATTACACAACCTCTATTCGCAAAAGCAATCTTTATCCCTGTGAGTATCAGAGAGGTCACACAGATGATTTGCCTGAGTGAGGATTACTGAGTTAAATGACTTGAGTTTACTGTAACTAGCGTTCATGAAGATTATCTTTGTATTTAATTACTTTTTAAAATGTTAATTAGCTTCAGTATACAAAGTCACCAGAGAATGAAAAAATTCTCCTACAAGCAGTTTTACAGTCAGAAGAACCAATTTGGATCCCATTGGTTTCCATTTCAAAAGTGATTATTCTGCAGCTTTACTGCAAATTGCTACTTTGCAACAACAGAGCTGAACATTTGCACTTCTTTTGAAGTGCAGTTGTGAAAGCAGAACTGGGGAGAGACTGTTCACAGCTCACTCGGCTCTTCTTTTTGCTCACCCTCTGGAGGGGCAGGTGGAGCTAAAGGAGACCGACTAGGTGCTGTAAAGCACAGAGGGATGGGAATGATGGAAGAGAAAGCTCAATTCCACCCGCCAAAATCTGTCAGAATCCTGAGCTGTACGCATTAATTTATGGCAGCTACCCTACCCTTGCAGGGCAGCACAGCCATGCCAGTTCTGCCTCTGGTTAGCAGCTTGGCCTTCAGCCCTGCCACCAACCCTGCTGCCTGGCCTAGCGCCCAGCTGGTGCTGTACCAACAGGCAAATTTCTGTCATCAAGCAGAGACACACCAGCCCTCTCAAGAAAGCCTTAGACTGTCCTATTTAACAAAACAGTACCTCTTAGGACAGTGTTATATGTTGCATCTTTGCAGGCACGCCTTCCAGATCCCAAAGCTCTGGCCAAACCTCCTCTATGCAAACAGGAGAGCACTCACATTCTGATATGTCAGCCTGCTCCCCATCGGTGATAACCAGGTGGAGCAAGACAGGGCTCATCTATTCCCTAACTCTTTTCCTGACTCCTGCTCTTCCTGAGAATGATTTATACACCTCTTCCTGACAACCAAATGTTGCGTTCAGTGGACATATATGTACATGAATTTAAACACATACATGAAGCTGCCTCTTCAGGATTGAGACACAAGATCCCATGTGAAAAAAAAACCAGCAGTTTTACGGAATATGAAGTTGGATCCTGCGCACTGATCAATTCACTATTATGAATTGTTTCCAAGAGAAACCATATGCATTCATGCTCTAATCCTGCAGCTGATTCACAGCAGCTACACGGCACTCCTCTCGTTTCAGCATCGCCTGCCGTCCCAGAGACATTCTCATGCTGAACAAGCAGTACGATGACAGTCCTAAGTATGGATTTGACCTTTTCTTCATTTTTAGCCTATCTAATAGCATGGTCTCCAACAGTAACGTAGAGCCACCTTACTTATTTTTCACTTGAAAAAGTCAGGAATCTGACTACGGGTGCAATTAATTTTTCTTGTAACAGGAGGTCACTCCTGGTCAATATCTTTACCTGTGATACCTTCCCTGTTGCTAGTAGTTGCCGAGATTGAACTGATGCTGCTACCAAAATGATTAATCTAGCCCTCAGCCTGCTCTCTGCTACAGGGGTTGATGAAGAAGGCTGCAAACCAGAAGCACTATCCTGCCATGGTTCCCATAGGATGGACATCTCTGTCTGAGAGCAACTACTGCCCTACAGACATTTGAAAAGTGGAGTTGGAAGGATCTGAATCTTGCAAGGCATGACAAGAGAAGAGACTCATTTGTACCATATTAAAATGGTCACACAACCTGCTTCTGTTAAGGTCACTTCAGCACCTTATACATAAATTATTTCATAATTTTTGTGAACTATTTTGCAAACTGCCTTAAATATATTATGATTGCTAATGCATCTACACAATATTTTTTTTTAGAAAAGACATTAAATCAAAGATATCACCTCAAATAGAAAAGTCTGTATCTCAACTGTGAAAGCCTATAAAACTATTTTTACATATCCATAATTTGGTAGAAACTCCAAAGTTCTGTGCTGGAAAATAATTAAGGTCTAACTGAGGATGTGAGGCACTGAGAATTGCAACAAAAATAGCAGCGGTTTAAGGATAAGAATAGCAAGAATATACACTGGCCCCAATCCAATCATGCAGAAGTATAGCGTAAGGACAATCCTCCCATATAAGACTTTGTTCCAACAGTTAGTGATCCAGGTCTAAGAAGAATAGACCTGTTTGGCACAGGTTGCCCAGAGAGGCTGTGCAGTCTCCACCCTTGGAGATGCTCACAAAAGCCATCTAGACACAGTCCTGGGCAACCAGCTGCAGGTGTCCCTGCTTGAGCAGGGTGTGTGTGGACCAGATGACCAACAGAGGTGCCTTCCAACCTCAGCCACTCTGTGGAGTATGTAGAAGGTGGAGGCCTTAGTTTTGACATATACATATATACAGATTACATACTGTTATTTGATTACAAATTACATCCATTGACTTTATCATTTCCAGGCTTTCTGGTAAGCTTCGCTTTTTTAGTTTGTTGAACTTTTGAAATGGAAATTCAAGACAAGAAGACACCTTAGCAACAGGAACTAACAGCACATCCTGTGTTCAGAATTAAAAATGTATAGAGGGTGGCAGTGAAAACTGGACATAGAAGAAAACCAGAATTTTAGCACATTTGATGATAATAGCTGCCCAATGGTAATAGTTTGCCTTGAGTAGAGGACAATCATTCTATTATCTGTTATCACAGATAATAACCTATAATAATAGTTGCCCAGCTATGACAGTAGTTTGCCGTCAGTTGAGAAGCAAAGGCTACAGAAAGCAGGTGTTCTCACTGTATTAAAAAACCTTAAATGAAAAAGAATTAACCTCCGCTGTATTAGAAAATACGGGTAATTTTGAGCATTATTTTCTGTCTCTACAGCACAATCTCTTGTTCTGATTTTCAGATCCTGCAGTAAAACTGTACTGATTTCAGAGTGCTGCATAATGACTGCCATGGTGTGTTTTTACACTTAGCAACTGATAGAGCTTTCTAATAGGAAAGGGCTCATAATCAAACCCGTGAGAACAGAAAAGCATTTTCCTAAAACTGAAGTTATTTGGGGAGATGTAGGGAATATGATCATTGAACAGCAATATTTCTAACGAACATCTATATTCATTTTCATCAATGACTTAAGACAGTGAGATCGAATGCACCCTCAGCAAATTTGCAGATGACACCAAACTGAGTGGTGTGGTTGACACACCAGAAGGACAGGATGTCATCCAGAGAGACCTGGACAGGCTACAGAGGTGGGCCTGTGTGAACCTCATGAGGTTCAACAAGGCCAAGTGCAAGGTCCTGCACCTGGGTCGGGATAACCCCCAGTATCAGTACAGGCTGGGGGAAGAAAGGATCGAGAGCAGCCCTGCCGAGAGGGACTTGGGCGTGCTGGTGGATGAAAAGCTGGACATGAGCCAGCAATGTGCGATGGCAGCCCAGAAGGCCAAGTGTATTCTGGGCTGCATCAGGAGAAGCGTGGCCAGCATGTCGAGGGAGGTGATTCTGCCCCTCTACTCTGCTCTGGTGAGACCTCACCTGGAGTACTGCGTCCAGCTCTGGAGCCCTCAGCACAAGAAGGACATGGAACTGTTGGAGCGGGTCCAGAGGAGGGCTACTAAAATGATCCGAGGGCGGGAGCACCTCTCTTATGAGGACAGGCTGAGAGAGTTGGGCTTGTTCAGCCTGGAGAAGAGAAGGCTGCGGGGAGACCTGATTACGGCCTTTCAGTACCTAAAGGGGGCCTATAGGAAAGATGGGGAAAATCATTTCAGTAGGGCCAGCTGTGTCAGGACAAGGGGTAATGGTTTTAAACTAAAACAGGGTAGGTTTAGACTAGATATAAGGAAGAAATTCTTTACAATGAGGGTGGTAAAACACTGGAACGGGTTGCCCAGAGAGGTAGTGGAGGCCCCATCCCTGGAAACATTCAAGGCCAGGTTGGATGGGGCTCTGAGCAACCCGATCCAGTTAGCAGTGTCCCTACTCACTGCAGGGGGGTTGGACTAGATGACCTCTGGGGGTCCCTTCCAACCCAAAACATTCTATGATTCTGTTGAATCGTTTTACTATGTTACTTTTATAAGTAAGTTTTTAAGTCCAGAAATATCCTATTTGATGTTAGCATAAACCAGAGGGTAGAAAAAGATGTTTTTAACGCTGCTTTATTAAATGCTGTTTTGCTGTATAATGTCTCCTTGGAATCGTTAAGCTCTGGTCACCTTTTCTCCGTCACATTCTTTCTAGGGTACAAAGGGCTCACTGATGGATGACAAAAACGATTAGAGGCATGAGAAGATTTCCCCCATATGAAATGAGCATGCTAAGATTGAGATGTTTATAGATGAGACAAATAGGAGAGGACACACTGGAACTTTACAGAGTAATGAATTCTATAGAAGAGACAGATGGAGTGGAGATGCTCCTATTTTTCATGTCTCATAATAGAGGAAGAATGGTTACCTCAATGGCACTGAAAGGCAACAAATTGAACAGATAAAGGATTACTTTTTTCTTTCCTTAAACAACAGTTAGGAGTAAGGAGAAGATTTTATTCCATTAAGGAATTTGAAATGTCAGATTTGAAGTTGAAAATTAAAAACATGAACCTCCTGAAATAATAATTCAGAAAAAATGAAACATTCTTCAGATGAATCGGATGTCTGGCCTCCATTTCCATTTAGCAAAAAGAAAGTGGAATTTTAAAACTGAACTTGTTTCTGAGCAAAAATGTAAATGTTTCACTCAGAATTGAAGCATTTTCACAATGAACTTTTTACTTGGGATTTTTTTGCTAAATAAAACTTAAACTGCTACATCATCATATAGTATACATAAAATTTGATGCAACTGAGTTTCCTATGAAGAAGAGTTGCCAATCATTTTTTCTTCTAGCTAGAAAAACTATTTCCACTATATGCTATTACAATCAAAAGAAGAGATGTAAATAAGAGTGAGATAGGTTTTTTGGATTAGTTATAAAAACAGTGGCTCTAGGTAAGAAAACAATGTGGCTTCTTAAATCTTTCTTAGCTGTGTCTGGTATCAGATTAACTAGAATACTGAACTAATACTGCTAGCTGTTATTTCAGTTTATGCACATCTGAATTAACAGCTCCTATGTGTTGTGCTATTGTTATTTTTTTCTCCAGAGAATTAGACATCATTTTGTAGTAAGGAAAAAGGCACGGGACACAGTGCGAACTACTACCTGGTGAGATGAAAGGTAAGATATTTTAAGGGGTATTAAAATTCAAGCTACATTTAATATACCTACATTTCCATGCTTACATCAAGTTTACCATTAAAAGAAGAAAGTAACCTTAAAGACAGAAAATATAAAATGAGGTATGGCATTATGCGGCTTCACAATTTTGGGCTTCCTGAAAGTTTTCTCTGTGAAAAATGCAGAATAAAAAAACGCCCAAATCTACACATTTGCATCTATTTCTCTTCTTTAGTGGAAAAAATAAAGTTATTTGAAACTGTCCAAGTGAAATTCTTTGTCTTTTCAGCCTGAACAATTTACCAAGTTTTTACTAAAGATTATTTTTAAATACCCAAAATAAACTAGAATTGGATATTTTCATGTAAAAGGAAAAACATTCCCTTGGCCAATAAATAATTTTACCAACTATTTGAAGTGACAACCAAACACAGAAACAAGTACTGTGTACCCAAGACTACAATCATCTTCCACAACAAATTTCTAATGCTCTCGAGCCCCTATTTAATGGTGTCATTAACAGCATGTTATGCCTTTAACTAAGTGTGCCTCCACTTTGTTTTGACTATCCTGTCATTATTAATTCATTTGGAACTGCTGTAGTAATACTGATCATAATGAATTCATTTTATATTAATGTGCATGTCATACTCATTATCGGGGGGATTTCCACTATAATTTTGCCTGAATGAAAACAAAACTAATTGCAAAAACAATTTGTTTGGTGTGATAATATATTAGAAGGGAATAACCCGCCTCCGTTTTTCACAGCACCGAGTGGCAAAGGCAGTGATTCTTGCAGATTCCTTCAAAAACATTTGTCTTAATCACATTTGAGCTACCCTGGTAATCTACACATTAAGGCTTGCTTCTTCAGAGGGACCTAGTACAAACATCCAGTCCCTTATGTAGTCTTCTTGACTTCAGTGGGGCAACTCTCCTGCATAAAATCCCAGTACAGACTTCCTTTGCTGGATGTCACAATTTCTTTCCTTACCTAGCCCAAATGTATTTTTTCTACAGACAGAATCGTGGGTTGCTAATGATTGCTGATACACAGAGAGTGGGGTCTTGCCTACAGATTTTCCTTGTGCTTTCTCATCTTGCATCAGTGACATCAATGAAAGAAGAAACAAACATTGCAAATACAACACACAAGTTAACCTCACACCTTGCAAACCCACGCTGCCACAACTAAGCATGGGACACACAACTACATGATAACTGATGTTGTCTTTGCACCCTCTCTCCTTCATGCAGAAACCTAGAAAGGTTTTGGTTGGAAGGGATGCCTGGCGATCTCCAGCCCAACAACCTTCTCAAAGCAGGGCTACTTTCAAAGCCAGATCACATTGCTGAGCTTCTTGTGCGGTTATGTTCTGAACGTCTCCAGGTATAGAGAATCCATATCCCACCTGGGCACCTGCTCCAGGGCTTAACTATTTGCAGCCTTCTGGCAAAGAAGTCCTATTCTTACAAACAGGGTGGTCATTAGACTTTCAGCCGCTTCTATTTGCTATCAAAATTCAGCACAAAAATGCAGAAACACCCACCTTGCTTTGTGCTCCAACCGGCCTTTTGACTTTTGTTTTGCAAAAAGATAACCTCAGCAGAAATTTTTCCTTCAGTGTGACTGCCAGGCCACTGCCCTACCCCGGTGGTGTGGAGTTCCACATCTATACTAAAAACCTGTTTTAGCTCATAACGGGCAAGCTTGATATGGTCTAGATTTTCCATTCTGATAAAAATACTTAAAAGTATGAGTGTTTGTCCTGACCTTGTCTGATCTGTGGAAGTGAGCTCAAAAACTTGCAAGAACAGCATTTTGTATAAAGGTTTTTGCACAGAGAAGGGAGAGGTCTCCCACTGATCCAATCTTACCAATATACAATGAAGAAGTGAAAGCAAGTAAATGCTACAAACATCAAGGTTTTATTCCCCCCACCGGTGTCTAATTTGCATTTAAAAAAAGTTTGATTTTTAGCAAAGTACAAGAGGTTGCTGAGCACTCCCCACTTAAAACGAATCACACACACCATTAGCACACAACTGAAATGCTGTTAAACTGTGGCGTAACTAGTGCTCACAAATATACAGGAGTCTCCAAAAAACAAACTAAAACTAAACCAAATACCACTTAGTGAACTACTATCCCTGATTTATTTTCAAGAATTAAAAAGCATTTCTGCAGCTGCTTAATAATGTGTGGAGCACAGCACATGGTAAGTGCCCTTTTAAGACTGCACAGATTTCTGTGATATTCTCGTGTTAGACCACTTAAGGCCAGTACTTTCCTATCAACCCTCTACTTGCATTGACATGAACGGGGCTGCTTATATCTGCCCCTATCATAAACCTGCTTTTTGCACTGCAGAGGACAAGTGGTTTGACCCTTTTCCCTATGAAAGTCTTGGTTTTCATCCTTGTCTTATGTTTTTCTGTGCATGTGGTTTGTTTGGTTCAAACTGCCACAGTATCAGCTGTTGGTATATGTCCCTCTGTATCGTGGCCCATCATGGCGTAACAGAGGATGCAACTGTCATGTTAAAAAGACTTCCAAAGAACCAGGGGTCCTTCAGTGTCTCCTTCAGCTACTTACTGTAAAGGACTTCTCTGAAGCAACTAACCATGTTGTGAATGTGTTTCAGGTCCCAGTACTACAAAGTTGTTTGCCTCCTGACTGAAATAATCCCACTGAAGCCACGGGTGGCCTCCCTGGGAAACTCACGCGGGGAGTCCCCATGAACTGTGCCTGGCAATACACAGGATCAACACATTTCCCAGTGAGAACATAACGACATCAGTCCTCGTGAAGATTCTGGATCTTAGTTAGGTTTGTGAAAATGGGCAATTTTTAACAACGGAGACAAAGAAGTGCTGTGACTTGTAAAAGAAAAGTAAAAGAGATGAAGTACACATTCCGGCCCCACTCAGTCTTCATTTAAAATGACTGCATCTTCACAACAGCTGTCCTTTGTAACACATTATTTTTGTGACAGCTATTTTTGCCATCATTTAAAAATTATTTGGATTACTGCAGATATTGATCCCCCACAGAGCTACCATTAGGATGTGACCTCTTCTATACGGAGTGGTTACAAAACATAAGCACTAGGAGGATGAATTTACAGATGAAGAGATGCCATTAACATTGAAAATTTTCCTTCAAGATAAAAGGCTCACACATTGTAATGCAAATTTTAACCATTAACCAGTACAGAATTAAAGGGCATATTAGAATCAAATCCCTGCCCAAAATCAATGGAGAAATTGTGTAAGTTTTGTATCATGAGTAGTGTAAAAATGGCAGCAGCAGTGGCCTAATACCTATGAAAACCTAGGTCCTGTTGTCCTTAACATGTACAAGGGAAGGAGTACAGACTCTTTGAATCCAAGAGTTTTGAAGATCAATCAGCGTTAATTTACACCAAAAAGAAATCACTAAGAAATCTGAAGTGAACTTTAGCAGAGAGACAGGTGCATTTATAAGTGAAATGCAAAAGAAAAAAATCAAGAGCTTCACGATACAGCTCTGTCTTCACTTTATGGTAGTTTGAGTACGTTTCATACATAGTAATTTTACCCAGAATAAAACCCACCTCTGCCTCTTACTGCAAGGTGATACTTTTATGTAAGACTGATTCTTATTTAACCGCTGGCTAACAAGCCTATTTACTATCTCTGTAACCTCAAAAAGTAAAATGAAAATAATCAAGGAGATGAACAAGTCCATACCCACTCCCAGCCATATGCAGTGATGCATTTCACACACAGCCTAATACATCGTTGACATGCTCTCAGCCTCCTTGGCTCTACAGCAAAGTCATTTTTAATCCCAACATAAACCAGCCCGTACTGCATACAAGCAATTACTCACATTCAAGGGCCTGACCTCTACTGTGTCAGAGCATGCATCTTTGACTGCAATTTTCTTAACTGGTTTAGCGGAACCTTAGTATTCAGAAAGCAGAAACTAGGGTTATGTGGAGAAAGACAATTCCACCTCACAGAAGATTTTGGTGTTATTTTTAGGTAGAAAGCTGAGCCCAAGCTGGTCCATGGGGCTGCCCCCATCCAGCCTCCTTGTTCACAGCAGAAAGCATGGATACTCATTCAGCTCAAGGAATGGCCAAAGGTTATAAATATTAAACACTTTCATTCAAAATATCTTAATTCTTCTACAGGACATATTACAACCACTTGGATTTGGGCTATTCCTTGATCTCTGGTTTTGGATTGGTTTGTGCTATTCCTTGATTCCTTGGTGTTACTCAAAAACCTTCAGCTGAGACTCTGTAAATTGATCTGTTTCCCAGTACATGTCAAGACCAGCCCTACAGCAAGTTACAGAGATGGCTCTGTTTATTCAGCATAGCTCCTTGATGTTCTCTGATAATCTGATTATTCCCTCCCAGCTTTCAGCTTTTGCATAACCTAAAGATAACCCATCCGCTACCCACATCAGAAAGGGCAGCTCATGCTCACTCTAGAAGGCTGGTATCCCCTAGACATGGACTGCCAGCAGGTTTCAGAAGCAGCCAAGGGCACAAATAGCATATGAGACTGTAAGCCCAGGTTCCGAGTTGGGCACTCATCCAAATAGTTAATATTTCAAAATACCAAGATATGACAGTGAAAATACTTACTATTCCAAAACAAGGTCTCTTTCAATTTCAGAACAAGATCTGAATATTTCAGAATACCACAGCAAAAGAAAAGCTTCGCAGCTTCACATCAGGTGGCCCGCACAGCATACTCTTCCAAAGCTATGGGTTCTACAGCACTGCAGTCATCTGCTGACAGATCTGCCTTTGTGTGCCTGAGGACTTCCAAAGAGGACCAGAGAGAAATCAGGCAAGTTTACGACGGGGGCTCATGCTGCTGGTGTGCTTCTTCCAGGTCCATCTGTATGCTGTCCAGATTATGATAAACCAACAGCCCTTCTGAGACTGGCATTTTGGTACGTGGACAAACTTAGGTTAAACAACTGTCTTGTCATGCTTTTCCTAGCAAGTACTGAAGAGAGCACTGGTCTGTCAGAACAAGAAGAGCCATCCCAAGGCAGGACCCGAAAAGTACACAGCTAAATGCAGAAAGCTTCACAACAGGGCTTGATGCAATTTCTCGAGTATTAAGCATAATTAAGTTGTTGGACCAGTTTACCAAAGGATGTACTATCTGGATACTTTTCTGTTTTGTTTTTCAAAACAATGAACAGATGCGTTTCTCAAGGATAAATCGAAGTTTTACCACAAGTTACTGGGTTCAATAGAAAGGATGATGGCTCAACTGACAGCCTGAAATTATGTGACTTACATTAACCAGAAGGTCAGACCAAATCTCCGAAGAGGTTTCTTTTTCTCTAATAAAATCAATAATCCTATTGGCCTCTGGGACAAACAATAAAAGTGAGTGAGAAAGGCAAACACCTCTATAACTTTTGAATGATTTATTTAAAAATTATTCTGTCTTCAGGATGCTATCTTCACAATGCTTTTGTGAAGCTTTTAAGGTGCAACTTCTGAGGGTGTATATTAGAAGGGGAAAAAGAACCAAGAGGAAGTTGGGGAAATGAGTAATTTTGACATCTTTGACAAGAAAATCCCTAAAATTAAAAAAAAAAAAAAGCTGCGAAGGTTCTTGCATAATTCTTTTCAAGGAGCTAAGAAACTCATTTAGTCCTTCCAAACAACTGTCAAATTTTAATTTAATCCTCAGAGTTGATATCTTACAGTGCTGTAATACCAGCGCAAAAGCCTGTGTCATACTCATACCTATAAGCATAGGTCATAGTAAGATATGTTGGATTAACTATCAAAATCAACAGGGGACTATTTCTATTTCATGTTTAAGGTATTTTTGTTTATATAGGATATTCAGTGTTTTCCTTTTTCCTTAACAGAAAGGATTGCAGAATTTCCTTCAGTGCTACAGAACGTGCAATTCAGTTTAGATCCAGCTTGTTAAGGAATGCATAGAGGCACAATTATACTGTACTATTCGCTGTTGCTTTTTGTGTTGTCACTGATGTTTTCTGGATAAATTCATGTCACACAATCTGTAGCAAACCCAATTAACACTCAAAAGACAGAAAAAGAATGTTTAGTCATCAAATACATTCAAAACCAGTCCAGTGTGCTAGCCGTGTATTTTTAATGTTAAAATTCCTTTGTTGCCTTCTCTTGTTATTTCCTGATAAGCACTGCGTGTACCAAGCCTGTAAGGAAAATGTGGCGTAGTCTGATAAATTCTAAAATGTAAAATATTAAAAATTACTTTTGTCAGCTGCATTATATTTCTCAAGTTTTACACGGGAAAGAATGAACACGGCCCCACAGGAATCCTTTCTGGTGACTGAGGCTGCGGAGATGAGCACTCAGCATGTCTCGTGCTCAACCATTCTTTCAGCAGTCGTAAGTGATACAACTGTGATCTGTTCTTCTGTGATGTTTTGAAGCCAAGGTCCTAAAGAAAGCTTTTCATGGCTAGCGCTCTCAAACTCCAGCAGAATCCCAGGCTGATCTCAGCCTGACCTCACTCTCATATTGAGACCTCAAACTGCAAACTTCTGGCCCTCTACAAATGCCCTAGGGCTTCTCTCAAGAGACAGGATTCAACAGAATTTATTAAAAACACTGGGATTTTATTTATTCTTAAACGAGTTCAAGACTCATTAAGAATGCCAATTCCCGCTCAGTAAAAATACCATTTACATTTTACAGAATAACTGTGGGTTTGGTTGTGTTTTTTTTTTTAAACACACATGATAACACAATATACGCAAAGTTGAACCTTACTCCAGTCAGAGACTTGTGTTTTGACTTTAATCTTCTATAGCAAACCCATTTTTCTATCTGCGGGCGGCCTTCCCTTGATTCCATGTCTTCCATGGTGATTTATGATGCCTGCTAACGAGATCAAGAAAATAAACGCTGGGGAGCTTGAATCCAGATGGTATCTCAGCTCAACCTCATCATGCTCTGCTGTCTTTGGGATACTACTCTAGTGCTCCCTAATTTTTATTGTTATGACTGTATGCACGATCTGTGCTTGGTTGTGCTCTTTCTTTCCTCATATTGACCAAAGGAAAAAAGAGGGAAAACCAAAACAAGGGCTCCACCCCACTAAAAAACACGCTGCTGGACACCTCTAATGAATACAAGCAATGCACTCTCATGAATGGGTGAGGGAATTTCTACATTCAGCAGGAGAAAACTGCAAAAGGAGCTTAGCAATAGGTGCTGATAGCATTAGGTATTGTACAAACCAGTTTGTAAAAGCAACTGACAACTGATTAACTTCTGTGGTGCTGTGTGGCCAAAAAAAAAAATCTGATTCCCTCCCTCAGTGCTGCATAATACTTTCATAAACAAGAATTTAAATAGATGTTATTCACCTGTAACTGAAAAAAAAAAACACCAAACAAATCAAAACAGGTTACAGGTGATTTCTACAATGCAGCCAGAATAAAACCTTTATGTATTTGGTCCAAACTCAGGACCAATCAATATAATCATTGTCCACTAATGCTGGCCTAAACACCGTGGCTTCTGCTGAAGTAAATTCCTTCTTGACGATTTAAACAGGCAGGGAGAGCCCAGCAAGGCAACGCACATCTGTTTCCACAGAACAAGAATGAGCTTCAAAACAAAACTAGACATACAACAGGGATAAGAAACTGTTGAAGAGAAACAGGGAGGTGAAGGTAAAAGGTCAAGAATTGTGAAAGGGAGGTATTCAGAATTGCCTCGGCTCCAAGGGAATAGCCGAAACATTCAGCAGAGGAAATCATCTTCACCTGAACAATGAATGCTCATCCAGGTCTGAACTTCTTGGTAGTACATCACCCATCATCAACAAGACCCTGGCGGTGGAATCCTGCCTTTTGGAAATTAAACAATATGAAGAATTTTCTGCCTCCCAGAGGCTGACTTTTTGATTTACAGATTGTCAGTGACTCCCTGATTTTGCACATTTCAAAGCTAGCAAATTTTAAAGGCTAAGGTGTAAATACCACTATGTTAATGTATGTCATGGATGTTAATGTAAAACAAACCCCCAGATTCTGAGTGGCTCAGTTTATGGAGAAGCTGGATTGCACAGGCATTACTACAAGAGCCTTCTATATCCAGGCTCAATTATTTATCCTATCACACGCGTTCTCATGTTCTTCTCAAGGGTGTGTAAAGATGTATTCATTAACAATTTTGCATATCCCATATGATAAAGAAAGCTATAGAAGCATTAAAACCAGACGGGCATTTGGGACTTTAAGTGTGTTCACATCTCCTAAAACATCCAGTGAACTTTAAGAGTTCAAGAGCTGAGCAGCAGTTGTGCCAAATTACCGATCCAAAAACTGAAACATGCATAATAGAAACACATTTTAGAGGAAAAATATTCCTGGTCTAAAGTGAGCCAAGACAAATCAATCACACTTAACTCATACTTGATGATGGCATCTTATGGTTCAAAATTTCAGCCTGCATTTTTAAATTCAAAAAAAGTGAGTTATTAGAGCTGTGGAAAAATTACATCCAAACCATGTGACGTTATATAAGCAACGTCTACATGGGGCTGCAGACAGCCTCTGCAGCCAACTTAAGAAAGATGGAGTGAAACCCCATACCTTCTAGACTATTTCAGACCATTTTTTGTTTGTTATGTATCACAGCTAGACTACATCAAAAGCATGGACCCCTATCCATCTAACACAGTTTTTTCCTCTTCTTCTCATTTAAATGAACTGTTGCTCTGTACTTCCCCAAAATCTCGTTGTGAATGTGCTACAGTGTGAATTGCCCCTTTCCTAGCATAATCAAAGATGACAACGTAACATATCACTCCAGGTCAAAGGAAGGTAACGGCCTTACTCAACCTCAACTCCACAGAGAATGTCAAATCCTGCGATGCCATTCATGGTTCTGGTTTAGGAAAGGACTACTGTTCTTTCCATCTTCTGACTGCATTGCCACTACAGCATGAGCTAGTTTTGTTTCCAGTTAAGGAAATTGTGATTTTTATTTTCAGGACTGGAAAAAATATCATTTTGATGCGACTGTATGTCTCAGGGATTTATGGCCCTAAATACATGGACATTGAGCTCCTGTTTTAACCCAGTCCTGGGAGCTCACCTGAATCCAGCTGCCTCAAAGCTGAGCCTCAAGAACTGGGATGAGCTTGTATGGTAGTACTATATATCTCCTCAAAATCTTCAATAAGTAGCTTCTCCTTTTTGGGATTTAAAGTTCATACAATCTGTCTTCTGGGTGGAGTTTGAGTGAGAATCATCACGTAGTTTTCCTAGAACGGAAAGTTTGTCCTAGAACTATTATCCAGTGACTAAGGAACTGAAGTCACATACAAACAAAGTGACGCCTTTTGTAATTTGTTCCCTTGACAAATAATTTTTCACTATCTTCCATTTAGTCCACAAATGATTGGTTCATTCTTTCACTTTGTACTACAGTGTGATTTTTTTGTGGCTTAAGAACATAGTTAACAGGAAAGTAAATTGAAAGGGAGCATCTTTTATACATTGCTGACTGAGATATTCTAATATGATGATGTGAATCCGGCTAAAAATAATAAGATTAGGCTCAAGTGACAAAAGTAGGTCAAACAGTACATTTTATTTTCTATTTCTGCCATAACAATAGAATGGGCTGAGGAAACCATAAAGGGGAAAAAAAAAATTAAAAAAAAAAAAAGCACCATGTTAATCACCAAAGCCTTACATAATCACCAGGGCTGATTAGCTTTCAGTCACTTTCCGAATCATTTGACTTCTTCTAATAAGATTAAGCCAGGCTTTTTTTCTTCTCATCGTCATTCAGAAGGTCATATTGACTATTCACCTCTCTACCACTCTAATTCACAGTGACTTTAAATGAGCCATGGAACCAGCTTTAGATAAATCTCACCAACAACATCTGAACCACGTACAGTCAGTGAATTATCGCAGGCTACATAACTGGTCATATTAGCATCACTTGTTAGGACCCAATTCTAATCTCTTACACACATGAAATCACTACTTGCCTAACGCATGACTGAACACAGTTATCGTTACTGATGAGAACTGGTATTTTAAATATGCAAAAGCCAAAGATTACGGTTTCCTCTCCCTTAACCCTGTCACACCAAAATGACCACTGCTTACTTCCAACTGACTCAAATGCAGCACCTTAGATGTCAGTGACTAAAATGGAGATATTTTGCCTAGCTGGAAATCATCCAAGCTCTATCACTCATGGTCCCTATGATGAAGGTAATGGCTGAACATGAGCTTTCACGGCTCAGTGACTGCTGTTTCTATAAATGTCCCTCTAAGTATTCTCGGAATGGTCGCTTCACTTAATTGACGTTCATGCTCTTTGTGTTGTGTGACCTTTTGGGTGCAGCACGTACCTTGTTTCTTTTCTTAAAGCAGGTATGCACCTAAGTGGGAGACTACTGAAATAGCTTGAAACTCAGTTTTTGTTTTCTATTTCTCCTATTTCTAATAGCAATAAATAGACTGCTATTACCTAATCCTATCCAGCTAGAGTCTTGGAAAGCAAGATACAACTCCCAAAATTAAAAGGATAAGATTCACTAAATAAAGCTTCCGAATGAGGCTGTATCACGATCTCTGTGAAGGCAAACCTAGAAGGGCGCAACGGCATCTTGCCAAGGTCTCCAACACGGCACACATTAGTCTTCAGCTACTATGGGAAACTATGTGGGGAAAAAAGGTGCACATAGGACACCATCCGTGGTCTGCACCAACAGAAAAGCTGCTTTCTTTTTCACCAGCCATTGACTCCAGACCACTGAGGAAAGGCTCCATCCATTGCACAAGCTGCTGCGTCAGCGGAACTGCTCACATGCACTAGGTACTTGCGCACCAGTGTCTTTATAGGATGAAGCCGAGCTCTGCTGCACGTTACATGCACTTGCAGAAACACTTGAAAGGCACAAGAGAGAATCCCTGAACATACACATTTCACACCCATCCCAGTGGCAGTCATGTAAGCGAAAAGTGGCTACAGCTGCACTACTACGGTAGAGTTTTACCAAGAAGTATGCACTACTGTTTTTAATCATTATAATGCATTGACAATTGACCTTTTCCATGTTAGTTTAATTGCCTATATAGAGAAAAGAAAAAAAAAAAACCAGCAAAGAAATTGAAGATTCTTTTCAGGCTTTGGTCACAAACAAAACCTTTACCCATGTGTTTGCCTGAAACAACTGAGCAGCAACTGAACAGCCTCAGAAAAAAACCAAACCAAACCAAACAAAAAAAAACCCCAACCCAAACCCAACCACCCCAAAACAGAGCCTCCACAGGGTATCATTTGGACTCATTAATCCTTAAAACATACCTAACGCTTTCAGGGCAGATGATGAACAGCTGTATCAAACAAACAGTTGGACCCCTGTATATCAGCTAAGTTGAATTTCATGTCTTCTCTTGATCTTGCCAAGCTATCACTAGATAAGCACAGCGTGTTAGATTCACCTGTTACTATTTCTGTAATTCATGATGTTATAAAAATTGTTTTCTCCTAGGAAAGCATCTGCATGAGACAGTTTTATATCCCATTTCTGCAGGCTTTCTGTTGTGTTATTTTTTGTCCTGAACATCTGCTTAGGATATTCATTCACTCTCACAAAATAGGTGACTCCTCTATTATTGCTTGGTGTTTCAACACCATTCTTAAGAACAGAAAAGGCAATTTATAGTCTCATTGTATCTGATATTAACATTCTTACTGTTTGTCATTCTGGGCATAAAAGAGAAAGGAGTACATCTCGTTTACCACAGATCCATCCTTGAGAAAATAGATTTGACCTGATGATTGGTAAGCTGAAAAAGGAAAAGTAATACTGAATACCCATACAGGCAGTATTACTATGACTACCTACTTGGTTGTAGTGGGCATCAATTGCCACCTATTTTGATAGCTCCAGTGATGCATCCCCCACCCCCCCAAAAAAAACAACAACCCAAAACAACACATTGCTACAACGTGCAAAATGTATGTTCAAAGTTTCATTATAATAAGATTATAATGGGTGAACAGGTCATATAATATGTTAGCTTAATTCCTAGGTTTGTTAGGGGCTGCAGATGGAGCACGCATACCAGAGCTTAGATGGCAGCAGTGCCTCCTGTGGAAACTCCTTCATGACCTGTTTTCAGGTTTCTGTAACTGACAGCTTTCCTCTGAAAGATGCTCCTTGACTCCATGGAAAGTGATTCAGTCCTTTAGTTACAGAAGTTTGGGTAAAGGAGAGAACAGCAGAGAGCCAGTAAAAAGAATTTTCTCCCTTTAATCTGCCAATCTTTTCATGGTGACTTTCTGTCTCAGCATGTCCAATGCACAGGACCAGACCATTTCTGCCCTGGTTTACTAACAATGCCCTCTGCGGAGTTAAGACACTGATGGCAGCTGGGTCCCTTGGGTTAAAATTTCAGTGATGATATGCACACTTCTGAATAGTTATAATAAATATAACTTCATATATTCAATTACAGATCTCAGCTACTGCCTGTCTGAAAATGTATCATCATGGTCCTGTTGGGGTACCAGCACTGATTTTTTAAATACATTGAACAGTTTTAAATATGTGCAAATTTGATAAATATTTTGGTTCCATGTTAAGAAGGGCTGTATTTAATAAGACATTTTAAAAAAACATTTAAAATGTTAATAAGTGCAATCTCAGTCTATACTTCTTTCTCATTCCTGTAAGAGGTGATCTAGAGCTACACACCCTGACCAACAGCATGCTGTCCAGACGGCAACTTTCATCATCCCTCAGGCACAGTACATCAAACAATTAAAAACTGCTCAACTTCTAACCACACATGGTGCTTGTTTGTACACACGGAGCGTATGAACAGCCCTACGTGCCTAAGCATTGGGCCATACACATCCCCCGCCGCCAGATCGCATGGAGCTCTGCCAGCTTCACAGATTTAGGCAGAAACGACCCTGAGAAGGAAGGACAAATAGCCCCCAGCTCTGATAGCAACGGGCTGCGTGAGGAGCTCCAAGGTACCTCTGTCTGCAGGCAATCAGAATGCGGCAGTGGGTAAGGTAACATCACCCCTAGCATGACGTAGAGCAACAGCTTCACCTGATGATTTTATTAGAAGAATAACAAATACTTTTAACAGAAGGCCACCGAGACACTGGCATCCACAGCAGATAATATATAAGTATTTTCACATATCTATAATGTCACTCAGATCCCTGTGGTTATTCTTTGGACGGGAACCTAATCGTGGATTTTCTATTTTAAGCCAGCAGCGGAAAATCTGTAGCCAATCTATAGGCACCATTCTTTTGCTTCACTTTGCAAAACATAAAAATAGTCTTTCTTATTTCATATTCTAATACTGTTCTGCAGTAGTTATACCCCCAGTCCCAATGGGGATGTATTCAGCAATTATACCATGTATTTGAAAGTGCATCCATTTGTGTGCCTAAGAGTATCACTGCACTACTGTAAAAATCTTGAGCCTTTTTTGTTAGTGAAAAGCACTTACTTTACGGCATGTTGGGAATTATACTGGGCGACTTTTTCATTGCTCCTTTTTCACTAGTTCTATGAGTAAAATTTCTTAAGTCTGTAGCCTTTATATCTGTCTTGGTTTAACCCCAGCCAGCAACTAAGCACCACCCAGCCACTCGCCCACTCTCCCCTAGTGGGATGGGGGAGAGAATCAGAAGAGTAAAAGTGAGAAAACTCATGGGTTGAGATAAAGACAGTTTAATAGGGAAAGCAAAAGCCGCGTGTGCAAGCAAAGGAACAAGGAATTCATTCCCTGCTTCCTATGGGCAGGCAGGTGCTCAGCCATCTCCAGGAAAGCAGGGCTCCATCACACCTAACGGTGACTTGGGAAGGCAAACGCCATCACTTTGAATGTCCCCCCTTCCTTCTTCTTCCCCCAGTTCCTATACTGGGCATGACGTCCTATGGTCTGGCATAGCCCTTTGGCCAGTGGGGGTCAGCTGTCCCGGCTGTGCCCCCTCCCAGCTCCTTGTGCACCTGGCAGAGCAGGGGAAGCTGAGAAGCCCTTGGCTGGTGCAAGCCCTGCTCAGCAACAACTAAACTATCAGGGTGTTAGCAACATTCTTCTCATCCTAAATCCCAAACACAGCACTGTGCCAGCTCCCAGGAAGAAAATTAACTCTAGCCCAGTGTCCTGGTTTCGGCTTGGATAGAGTTAATTTTCTTCACAGAAGCTAGCATAGTGCTGTGCTTTGAATTTAGTGCTAGAAGAATGTTGATAACACGCTGATGTTTTTAGTTGTTGCCAAGTAGTGCTCAGACTGTTCAAGGACTTTTTGAGCTTCTCCTGCTCGGCCAGGTGCATAACAAGCTGGGAGTACAGCACAGCTAGGACCCAAACTGTCCAAAGAGCTATTCCATACCATATAACGTCATGCTCGGGGGGGTTTGGTCGGTCGGTCGGTCGCGGGGAGAGTGATCGCTGCTCGGGTACTGATCACTGCTCGGGGACGGCTCGCGGCTCGGGGAGTGATCGCTGCTCGGGACGGGCTGGGCATCGGTCGGCGGGTGGTGAGCAATTGCATTGTGCATCATTCGTTTTGTATATTCTGTATATTTTGTTATCATTCTCATTATTACTATTATTATTATTTTCTCCTACTAAACTGTCTTTATCTCAGCCCTCGGCTCTAACCTTTTTTCCCCTTCCTGATTCTCTCCCCCATCCCACTGAGGGAGGGGGGGGAGTGAGCGAGCGGCTGCGTGGTGCTTAGTTGCCAGCCGGGTTAAACCATGACACCCAGATGAAACCAGGACAGTATCCTACAAGGAAACTACAGTATGACAGAGAACATGGCAGACCATGAACTAGTTAAAAATAAAAATAGAAAACTGTATTTAACAAAAGCACAGCAGCTTCTTCCTTTACCAGCTCCCCCTCCTTTCTCTTGCCTCCCTCCTAGCCAAGCAACAGTTCGGCTGCCAGCTTACATCAGTCCTTCATCACCGCAATGGGATGAAGCAGGGAAGAGATTTACACTGAGCCTCGTAGAAGATGATGATAGAAATGGTGATTACTCCTACTGATGTCAGTACCACCCAAAGATCATTTAGCTCTGGGGTGACCACTCCTGATGCTGATACTGTGACAAGCTATTGGCCATTTGGCATACATTAGTTGCCGTGGGGGTGCCTGACACACAAGAATGTAAATTAATGATTTAACATTATTACTGGCTGGGGAGTGTATGTAAGTAGAAATCAGCAACTGGAAACGTGGCGCGACTGCTGCAGTGTTTACTTTCATGGATACTGCACAACGTTCCCTGTGATTTACAGGAAAATGGAATAAAATGCTACTGCAACAGTAGAGCTTTCCAAATAAGGTCAAGCACAAATACCTTCTACCTGACACAGTCAGTTGTAATTATTAATCCATATGCTGTGTTAAGTATTTTAAAAACTGTAAAGCCTGTGAAAAGTGGTATCTTACTGGTCTGGGTTAGGTCTTATTTTTATTTTTTTAATATTAGAAAGGTAGTACAGCTTTAAAGTAGCAAAAAATGCTAACATGTATGGTACTGCTTCTTGCAGAAGATCATACTTTTGCCTTTGAGACAAAGGTGTTGAAGTTTACAAAATTATGGTGTTTAGCTGCATTTTCTGACATTCCTTTTCATTCCAGCAATGGTTTCCCATCTTGAACACTCAAGACAGCATTCCCTTACCCAGAGGAAGAGCTCTCACGTAAGGCCTTAAAAAAAAAAAAAAAAAAGAGTCTGCATTTCTGCTTAGACAAAACCACTGCATGCACTCCCCCGAATTAGGAATGCAAAATGAAGGTGTGATCAGTGCCCTGCCAAATAGCCAAGGTTGTGTTCTGCTGCATCTCAAGATGCAGTAAGATAACTAGCCATTCTCTTCCACTGAAGGCTTTTTGTAAGGCAGCCTTCTGCAACACGGGACCCTGCCAAACGCTCACCACATCTAACCAAAGCTATATGGAAAGCAGCACATATGCCCTTCTCCCCTTGAGATCGGAAATGAAACCACCCATATTGGCTGTCAGCTACATCGCGTAGTGCATCTCATATTTATGGCATTGCCAACTTGAAGCATAGCCTTAGATGTAAAGCTTTCCTTAGGTGTCACACCTAAGGAACATAGTTTAATACACCTGCATGTCCCAAGGCATTTCAGTCTCTTACTATTTATAAAATAGAAATCTTAATAATAACCTACCCTACCTATTTTGGCTGGGGTAACAGAGTTATGGAGACCCAAGATTCCTTCTCCTCTCTCCCTTATCTCCTCTGCTTCCAAAGTGGAGATAGAGACAGTGTCTTTTTTTTTGCAAGGATGAGGACCGTTCCCGTACCTGCTGTGCCCTCTCTCACCAGCACGCAGTAAAAACGGTGGTCACAGCCTTGTTCTAAGCATGTGCTACATTATTAGGGGAACATGAATGCCTAAGCATTATTTTGACTTGCAAATGAGAATATATAAAATTCTGCAAAATTCATCAGTGAAGACGGAGAGGACAGAGAAGTCGCTATGAAACTCAGTGTTCTGCACAAAAATACAGACAACTGAAGAATACCACAAGTGGAAACCATTACAATTGTTTTACTACCTGTAGTGGTAATTCCTTTGGTAAAGGCAGAGAATCCAAAGCTGTATGCCCTCTCCGCTAAGGGTTTTTAAGCACAGAATCTTTATCAGTTAAATATGGGGAACAGAACAAATGCTGCAGTAAGAGGAAACAGCAAAACAATAAACATCTGGTTTTAGCGAGACTCCGTTTAAAACAGAACCTTTACTACTTGAAAAAACTCAGGACTCACTAGTTCCATTCTGCCAACTTTCATGAAAATATTGTCTAATCATCTATTTGGGAAATGAACTGCAATCTACCGGGCACCACTGTACCTCAGAGCAAAAGCCTAAGCGTGGCAGGAAGAAAACAGTTCCTAAAATCCACAACTCCAGGCAGCAGAGTTATTGCAAAACCTCGATCTTGTCAGCAGCTACAGAGACTCTGTAATTACCACAAAGCAAACAAGGACAACTTTTAAGCCATAAAAGTTAACATGGCTATAAAAGTCAATATATTTACAAAGGGGAGAAGCAGAGAGAGTTATAAAGGAAAGCCAAAGGGAGTATCTAACAAATTACACTTCAATTTTTATCCTGATGGTAATCAGTTACAATAACACCGGGGTTATTTAAACCCCTAAATACTGCTGTCATTTCAAATCACGTTGATGCATTCAGTTTATATTCAATAAAATATTTGCAATGCCTGAATATTTCAGTTTAAGCGTGCTCCTACTGTCGCAAGGCAAGAAAAAGCTGCTCTTTGACTCCATGTGCTCTCACTATAGAGCTCTACTATAGCTCCGCTAATGTTTTCCCAAATGCAGTAGCATTACATACTCAAAAAAGGGATGGAATTAATACAAAAAAAATCCTTTGTTTCCTCTGTGTTGGATTTCTGATCATAAGACACGGGTAATTCAGGGTGTACTTCTGATTATTTTGTTCAAAAGAAAAACTGAGGAACTCCAGGTAGGTACATTCACTTTAGAGAAGACTTTGATTGCTTTTTTGCTAGTTTTTCTAACAAAGCCATAAACAAAAACCGTTCCAAATTATGTATTTGACGATACTAAGTGAGAGTGATACCAGGTGATACCAGAAGCATGATACTACTGTCTGCTACACATACTTTTTTGTTAGAATAGTTGACTTTTCTGGGACTGTTTTGTTTAGAAATACAGAAAACCATTTTAGTCTTCTCCTACCTTCTAGTAGAGAAATTCATGCTATCTTACAGTTGTTGCCAGTGACTACAATCTCTTAGCAAAAAGCTGTCTCTGTAGGACTTCTATAGTTTACACAGTCATTGCTCTGATAATTATGATTCTAAATCTCTGCTTTGCACAGCAATGTTTTTCCATTTTGCTGAAGCTGTAGACTCAAAGCAGCCTGATCCCACTTAGTAAAGGCACTTACTTTGGAGTACAGTCCAAAGGGTTAATTACTTGAGAACTGAAGTTCATATAATACGGGTGCCTACATCATACTACTTAAATATTTTCAGGAAGAGGACTATATGGCTCTGTCATAGTGAACACTGTATGCGCTAACGTGTTGCTTTAGCGACTGATTCAGCAAGCTTCAGTGCATATAAATCTCTGTATTTCCAAATTAGCTTTCCACTTACTTTACGGCTGTAGAAATAAAACAACATTTCAGCTTACTGCAAGTGATAGCATCTGCTTTTAAAATAAAGACTTAACGCTCAATGAGGAGTCATGCAAATTACTATCCACATTTTTAGTTGATTTTTTTTGGTTTTAATCTAGCTTGTCCCTTAATCACACCAACTTCTTCCCTGTAGATTTTAATTGATGGTTCTATCTTCTAACTATCTTACTTCAATAGAGTCCAGGCTGGACTCGTAATATCATTTCTGTATTTGTTTTTAATTAGGACAATTAATGGCAATTGACCTTCACTTAACAGCTTTTAAATTAAATGTAGCTGTTGCTGTTGTTGGGTTTATTAGGCAAGAAGCAGCGAGCCTTTTGTTGCCTCCCTTCACACTCAGTCCTCGCGCCCATGCAGGGCGGCTGGCTCCGCGCTTGCTCCATCCTCCCCGCGGAGCCGCAGCTGCAAGCTCCCCGGGAAAGGGCTTTAGCCCTTGTTAGGGAGATCTTTTCCCCGATTAAAATCTCCCTCGCAGCCAATCGATTTTTCAGATCAGAGGCCCCTCTTTTGTGAGAGCCCCTCTGAACTGCCGCTGACAGGGTTCAGCCAGGGTCAGCTGCCTTATAAATCAAAGGCAAAGACAACTTAAAGGAGAGGACTAAGGATTAGCGCAGGCGGTATTATTTGCTAGAGGAGGGTGAATAGAAACACGTTCGATACCATCTTCTTCCAGGCTTTCCTATGCCAACCCCCACCCCCAACTGTTCTCCCTATGACATTTAGATTAATTAGAAAAGTTTTTAAAAAAAGAAAGTTTTAAAAAAATGGATTTATAAACCATTTATATCTAGATGGCTGTAAGACTGGCAAGTGAAATCACAGTGGTCTTCAACCAGCAAAAGCTTAGGGAAGATTAAAGGCTATCAATCTCCGATGGAAAACATCAACACTGATAGACCTAAACTTTTCTTAAGGACAGAAAGACAACCTGAGCTGGTACAGGGTTTGAACGCCTTTCTCAACAAGCCAAATAATCCAAACATGGACAGTAAGACACAATTTAGGGAATACTAAACTAGTCTACAATTGTAAAGTCAAGTCTTACTGTGTTTAAGCCCTGTACTCTAGACACCTGAAATTTCAAGTTCACCCTTACCAAAAACTTGAAAAGCTTCAGTGTATTTGTTCACGTTGCCAGCGCTCTTTGAAAGTAGTTGCTAATGTGAACCTGTGCATTCAACAGACATACAGGAAGAAACCCACTTTATTGACTAGCTAGCAGCACAGGACCGCAGGTGTAAATTAAGGCTTGACCTAAGGGTTATTCATATTGATAAAGTCCCTCCATTGAACTTGCTGGATTCTGACTGAAGTCATGTAAGAACACAGAAGTCCGAGCACTCCGTTTTCCTGCAGGTAGCTGATGTGGTGCCCTGTTAGTTGGCAAGAACTACTGCAGCACTAGCAACCTGCCTCTGGAAGACAAGAAACTGCACTGGTATTTTCCCCAAAACTTCTCTTTAAAGGAAGTTTTCTACAGCGAGGCAAGTTCTAGAAACATTTGATCCCCTGTGCTGTATTGCTGAGAGTCCTGCCACATTTGCAGTAAGCCCTCCCTGAAACAACAGGCTTTGTTGTTTCCCCAACCTCACATTATATGCTATTTTCTAATACAGAAAAAGCTGGCAAAAAGGCCAGCTCCTGTACATCAGAGGAAAGCAAATGTCAGGTCACAGGGAAGCAGGGGACTCCAAGAGGCTGTTGGCCGAGGGGCTTGCATGGTTTGGGAAGCATGAAAGGGCAACGCCTCTAAGAACCGTTCACAGCTAAGGTTTACACGGAGACAGCTGAACAGCCATTTCCATACAGTTCGCTGTCTACTGTGACCAAACATAATTTGTTCTGTGGAGCTGAGTCTCTTCTCATGGTCAGCTGACATTTTCCTGTAACTAACTGGGAAACCCAGCCCACTGGCCTGGAACTAAAAGCAGTTAAAAGCAGCACAACAGGCTGCATCCGTTGCAAGAAAAGCAACTTTTCACCCTCCATTCAGTGACAGAAAGCAAAGGCAGCAGTAACCTACGGACAGTAAGGAAAGGGACATCTTAACTTCTCAGGACGCAACATAAAATAGCTCAGATGCCAAATTATGTTGCTTGCTTTTAATACAGATACCCCAACACACTTCAGACTCCACTGTGGTGTGTAAACTAGAAAATGCAGAAGAAAGAAATCGCCACGTCTATGGAGATTTTATAATTAAAACAAACAAAAAACCCCCAAACACATAGGAAAAATCTCGGACTGTGAAATTCTGTTATTCTGCCATGTATACTATAAATATACATACAACACACACATAAAAATAAATATAAGCACGTTTTTAGCTAGCTACCTACCTACACATAAATCAAGCAGACTTCCTAGTAATTCTGGTAGAGAAAAAAATACATATTTGATTAATCCTGATGCTGATTTCTCCCCAGTAATTACCCCTAGAACACAATGTAATCAATGGGTGGCCACTCATGAAGTTAATCTCCACTGTAACATAAGAATGGCCACTTATTACGATTCATTTGCAATGGAAAACTGTTAATCACAGTCACATGAGTTACATGGCACACAGCTGAGAACTGGAAAAAACATGTTTTGTTTCACTGATGGAAGCATTGGTTAGTAAAGCACACTTATCCCTCAGAATCGAGATGGACATATATATATGTATAAAAAAGATGTGTGATATCCTTGTAAAATTTAATTACTTGAACTCTGGCACAATCAACTTGAATATAAAATCTTTCTTTTGTTAAGTGCTCAGCTCCAGTACAGCTAGAAGCAGCGGGAGGTACACAAGCATCTACGTCCCGCCCAAGTACACAGATTTACATTATTCGACTGAAGTAAATTTTTCTAATTACATGACTCCGAATGTTTTCTATTTATGCAAGGTGAAACAAAAAAAGGAAATGCAGGGACTCAGTCCCTCTGGCTGGAGCAGAATAAAGCAACTCTGTACAAAATCTACTAGAACTTCCCTAAAGAGGGGCTGGAGACTGTTTTACACGTTTGGTATTCTGAGAACTAGTGGTACGGTACGCCATCACATAGGACCTCATTCTGATGACTGAATGTTTCTGTGTAAACAGAAGTACTTGGAAGGCCATCATGCTCAGTTTCTTAGTCATCAGTGGTAAGAACATTTCCAGTACTGCGCATGCTTCTGCAACAACATGCATTTGCAGAGAGGTCACAAGGAGCAAGGAGGAAGATAAAGTCTACAATTTCATTATCTACTATTAATTTCCTGCAAAGACTTTTCAAAAAAATATCTGGTCTTCTACACCGAGGCACTGCTTTAACAGAGTTTTTACACAATGGGGGGGGGGGGGGGGGAAGGAAAAAGAAAAAGGAGAGGTCATCTGGTTCCTAAAATCATGAGAAAGCCTTTCTGGCCTAGTTTCAATAGGTGACAATCGACAAGAACCCTCAGGCCTTTATCCAGACATTAAAAAACTAATCCTCTATTGCTCCTTCATGCCTCACAATTGAAAAGATTTTACGAAATGTATCCATCAAAAATGTACTATGTTACACCTGCCCAATGCATCAAGATGTAGGTGTACTTCAATCTACTGCAGATATAGCTATATATCGCAAGGTACTATTTTAACTATAGAAATGCCCCACTCAAAAGCAAAAGCAGCATAAGCTGATCTAGTTAGCAGTGTCCCGGCTCACTGCAGGGGAGTTGGACTAGATGACCTCTAGGGGTCCCTTCCAACCCAAAACATTCTATGATAAGCGACGGCTGTTATTCAGAGCTGGATGAAAACGCATTGTTAAGATGTTTCATCAGTAGATGCTTTTGCATCTATGGACATTGCGTTTTCACAATGCTTCTTCCTCTCAAACTTAAGTGGGGAGGGAAACCATCCACTTGCTCATCAAGGGATAAGATTGGAAAAAATATTCGGAAAATTGAATGGGGGGTGTTGGTTTTTTGTCCTTTTTGTAAAGGAAGTTTTTGTTTGTTGTTTTAACTGCTTCTACTTAAAAAGGGGACCCCAAACAGGTCTGATACTGACTTTTTTTGTAACATTTTGACTCATAAAGAAGAAGAAACATTGACCAGGAACTACAAATGACATGGTTTGTATAAAAATCATAGGACCCAAAGGAAACAACTAACACGTCAAACTGCTTTAACAGCTGGCAAATTCGTGCTATTAAACAGCAACATTCTCATTGGCAAAGTACTGAATATCCCTATTCAAACAGAACAATTAAAGCATGTATTTACAGGCAAGCATATGAGTAGTTTGTTTCTTTTTAACTCAAATGTCATGAAAACAGAACAATTAAATGCTTAAAATCTAGTGTATGCAAAATTGGGGCACTTCTGGAAAAAAACATATCCATGACAAAATTAAAAAAAACCCCTTTTATTACTTGAGCTGCTCGTGTGTAAAACCAAGGATTTCACAACAGGATTTCTGACTCTACTAAATTAATAACAAGCCCAAACCCCAACGTAAATTAAAAGAACAAATAAAACTGATCTCACCCATGCAAAGAACTAGAAAGTCCTGCCGAGATATAGCCTTGACAAAAACAAAACAAAAGTTATAAATGAGAACTGTAAGGAATCCATCTCAAAACATTTCTGGGATTACACTACAACCCTCTAGTCAATTCTATGTAGTGGTACTGCAACATAAAATCTCGGTAGTCTTTTCTCCTTACAATGAAATATGTAGCACTTTTGTAGCTCCTGGAAGAAAAACAGAAAAGCCCTCCTAAATCACCTCTTCCCCTTTTTCTTCCCTGAAAAACAAAGAAACAACCTCCCAAAAACCTCACTCATCATCAGGAAGCAAATTCCCTTCCAAGCCCTCCTGAATATCTGAAGAAAAGCTCCACTTTGAGATGCAGGCACCTTTTGCTGTAAAGAATGACTCATAAAGACAGATTTCAATATTTGATAACCAGCGGCTGCTTAGCACAAAGCAGACACCCTCCACAACATCTACACACAAAACACACTCTCAGTGCAACAGCAACCAGCATAGCAGAATCATAGAATCGCTTAGGTTGGAAAAGACCCTTAAGATCATCAAGTCCAACCGTTACCCTAACCCTGCCATCCCACCACTAAACCATGTTCCTAAGCACCTTGTCTACTCGTCTTTTAAATACCTCCAGGCATGGGGACTCAACCATTTCCCTGGGCAGCCTGTTCCAATGCTTGACAACACTTTCAGTGAAGAAATTTTTCCTAATATGCAATCTAAATATGTGATTGCATTCATTTTTCTATTCAAAATACTTAAAGACATGGGTGGTACAGCACGTAACTGATGCCAAAAGGAATTTGGTAGGTGTGAAAACTATTATTTCAAGACTTGACTCAAGAATTAACATAACCACATGCTTAGGACTCACCAACAAAGAACATCTGAGAAGGCAGCAGGGGCAGGCTTACTGAACAAGGATGCAGATGTGTCTCTAGGACACTTACCATTGCATTTATCTTGCCCTAGACTGTTTTTATAACACCATCACCACCACTGTATCTGTGTCGTTTTCCAGCATATGATAAAGTGATTAAATTTGACACAAGTTGTTTCATCCCTCCATCTCCACAATAAGTGGAGCTTACCTTTTTAGAGGGATGGTCTTGGATCAACAGCAATAGAGAAGCAATTAGACTCATTCTGAGTATACACTTCTTGTATAATCATGCCAAAGAACAAGAAAAAGTTATTAAACAATTTAGTCCACTGGCTGTGTGCAAGGGAAAGGTAGAGAAGTGCGTGCCCAATTCCTGTTGACTCTTAATGGAGGCTTAATGCCTATTTCTACACATGCCTTTGAAAAATGTTTCCTCCAGACAATTTACCAAATGGTACTAAATACATTCTGAAATTGGAAGTAAATGACAACAAGTTCTCAAACATTCAATAATATATTTGATCAATGATAATTTAGCCATGTCTATAGACATTGTACAATATAAAAACGGTCACTCAACATCAATATTTTCAGGTCTGAATTCCAAAAATATTTGTATGCTTGTTTTTAAAAATCTGGTTCCTTTCCAGTGCACAGTTCAGATTAAATGCCAGGGAAAATTAAAGACCTCAAAGACCTCGTGAACATATGAACAGTTGCACCGCCAGGCATAATTGTTTTCTGACGCATAGCTGGCTGCCATTTAGCACATGCCCTGGTGGAAAAGGTCACTATTAAAAATAATAACAAAAAAAATTCCTCACATCTTCCATTAAAGCCAGCGATCTGTATGCTAGTCATAACTGTACAACACCGCAGCACAGTATTAATGCATTACTTCCTGAAGGAAGTTGCCTTCAATTTCACCAGGCATAGCTGTTCCTAAAATGTGAAGATGTTAATTAACCAGATCATGTGTGACAAGAAACCAGTATCAGAATGAACGGTTTTAAGTTATTCCTGACCATTAATCAACCACGTCCTTACTCAATTTCAATAATAGCTGATCTAGTAAAAATGTCAATTTACAAATCATCACCCCATCACTTAACTTCATCTCATTTTAAAGCACAGAAGAATAGGTAAGAACCTGTTTCACTGGATAACCTTGAAAACTGGTGAGTTTAAATTGAGTGCAATTTAGTAATACAAAGTGCCACATAAATTTTTCACAAGTTTGGGAACAGGTCATGGGTTGCCTATAAAGAAAAAGCCGGGCATCATGTCAAGCCTGTTGTCACCCAACTGTCTTGGACAAGTTGAGACTTAGCAATAAGCTGCTTTCAACTCTAGTGTTTAGATGCTCATATCACAAAGGCTTTTAATGTAGAGACTGATATAAAATGTAATGTTTGTAGGAAAAAAGAAATCTTTTCTGAGGGAAGGAAGGTAGGTTTTGACCTCAGTGAAGCAAGAATTTATTTACTAACCAGTTAAGTGGAAGAGACGACTCCTAATAAAATAAAGCAACATTCACACATTTACAGATGGTAAACAACCTGTGCTCTAGGACAGAGAAAGTCACACTGTCTCACCTCTGTAAGGAGAGGATTTGAAGGACTCTGGAATGAAAAATTAATCTTGCTTGTGTCCAAGTCTGCCTGCAATTTTGTCAAGTACTTTGTTTCATCTCAATTAAGTTCTGGCCACTGTTTATTTGAAAAACTTGGGATGCTGGAGCCATCATTTAACAGAAGTGGGTTACTGTGTCTTTGCTGTTGCAGTGAAAGGATGCTCAAGCCACATGCACATAACCCTGTCCCAAAACTCTTTTCCTGATCTTCCAGTAACCCTGCTGCTGGTGCCAAGACAACACAGCTTAGGAAGACATCAAAAGTAAATATAGAGCTAATAAAGCATCTGACGTACTTAGAAGTAGAGAAGACAATTTATGACGTGAAATGGAAAAAGGGACAATGGCGACTGGGACTGAAAACTGATGGGAACTGGAAAAGGGAAACTGGAAGGGAGTGTTGTGGTTGGCAGAGTACAGTAATTATGTGGGCAAAGTGCCCAGGATTGGGAACTGGCAGGATAGGGAGAAGGTGGCAGGACAGATGAAAAATCAGTACTAGAAGACACCACTGAAACCATCTCGCCAAATAGCCTAAGTTAAGAAGATGAGTCAAGATGGAGATGAAGAGTTCAATATAAGAAGAAAGCATGAACAGCTAGAAAAACATGGTTAAAAGTTGTACGAAATGAAGAGCTGGGACAGAAAAGATAACCAAGAAGGCTAGGACAGGAGACTGAATTTTGTACTTGAGAAGTATAAAAACCTACTTTGTACTAGTATTTGCCTACCTGAACATACTGTTTGCTACAACTCAGGAGTTTAGCCCATATGACTGACACTTATCACTTCTCCTGTCAACAGATTACTGATTGACAATATGTTGATAAATTTAACGTGTCTCTTAAATAATCCTAAATTCCAGTACAGTCTCAGGGTCAAGGGCATATATTTGCTCTCCTGGTACAAAAGATATGCAACAAACTTTTGAGACTCTTCTAAAAAGTGAACATAAGAAATCCACTCACAAAACCTGCGTAAGAAAGCTCTGAGCTGCTATAATTCCTCTTTTGTTTTTCTTCCCCTTCCCTTTATTTTTTGTGGCCTTTTCTGAAGTCTTCCTAAATTCATTCTCACTCCACACTTCTGACACCATGTGATGTTCTTTAGTTTCCTTAATGATCAAACAGAGATGAGAAGAATAGCAATGTGCTTAATGTTCAGCAGGAATTTATAACTACACCATCAAGTCAGTCATGACCTTACAAATTTCCATCCGTAGCTCTCCGGGGCTAGCTCCAAAGTATAATAGCAAAAGAATTCATATTCAAATACATTGTCTACTAAAGTTGTCTCCTTCAAATATTATTGCTACACTTGCTTGGCTATTATAGTTTACTGTTATTTAAGCAGTAAGTAAAAGACTACGAAGTTCGATAGTGACTCAAAAAACAGAAGACAAAGTAGTAAAATTGCCATTTTGTGTGGATACAATTTAGTAACACCACAACCTTCAAACACTACATCACATTTGTATTATTTGGATATGGCATTTCTATACTACAGAAACTCTCAGTTACTTCACTCCTGTCAAAGCAGAACAGAGGTGAAGAGGACAAGGGCCTTCTCCCTCCTTTAAGTCCAAGCAGAAGACCCTGGGACGATGCAGAGCAGTCCTGGGTCCAGCAGAATCAGGAGACAGCCAAAGCAGAGCTCATTTCAGCAACAGTCACAGCATGGGGGTCCTTTGCACCCCCCTTCCTGTTTCACATGGACAATTGGCCTAAATCAAGGACCCAGCAGTCTCTTCCCAAACAGCAACGATGTCTTCATGGGTCCCATTCCCCTTCCCTCTACAAATCCTATAAAAATACTACTCTAAACACCAGCCACCATACATATGATGCCTGATGGTTTCACTAGATTTGTGAATTAAATCTTGTGAATTGAATTTGTGAATAGAAAACAGGAAAGTTGTGATTTATGGACAGATAAATGTATTCTCAATAGCCTATTGCTGTAATGAAAATTGAGCCATTCTGCTTTAAAAACAACAACAAAAAAGAAGGTACAGCTACACCAGGTCTCAGTTCAGCCTCTTCCTCCTTTAAATCTCTTAAACAGTTTCAGCTGTCCAAAAGCACAGCAGGCTGATCAGCAGTCCACCACTGTCACATTGCCTAATTAGTTTGTTTTCAACATCCCTCCTCCAGAGGAAGATGCCCGCTTAGTTCAACCAATTTAACTGTCGTGATATGTGCTGGAGAGACTGAACCCTTTCTGTCTTTTGCCCTGAGTGACCTCATGTCTATGGTTCAACTTGAAACCTTTTTCCTTCTAAAGCTTTCAGGATATTTTTCTTCATTCATTAAATTGCATTAGGCCTCTGTCCACCAAGGAGCAGCTGCCTTTGCATTGCTTCCCCTAACTTGCAGAGCTGTCATTAGCAAAACCTCTGCTTTCTCCATCACCAGCCATGGGTACCTTCTCTTTGTGGGAAGTCCATCAGCCCCCTTTCCCTTCCCAAACCATGCATCAGTCTGGGACACACAGGTGCTGCCAAAAGCTGTGTGGCAATGGTAAAGGGATATCATGTAATGTCCCCGTGCGATGGGGAAGACGTGTAGGTATTGGGTGTTTCTACCCCTACACCTTGTATTTTCAACGTGGTTTATGGCATCTGCTCCTGAAGAAAGCCTGCAGTGAGTGATCTGCAATTAGGCATGGATAGTTAAACAAAGCTCATTTCGTATCAGAGCAACTCCCCTGAGTCCGTCCTGGCAGACTAGAGATTATGAAATCAAAGACGCGCTCTGACAAAAGCAGGCACATACCCTCATTTAAGGACGGTGCACAACACACAGTCACCATGATGAAATTACGTCACTGGGGGAACTGCCAGGCTCACTACGGGAGTACCACTCGCCTGCCAGAGGAGCCGACTGCCTGTAGGTACCAGTGACAGCCTTTGCCAGGGCCAACCTGGCCTTCATGTGACAAGTATTTGCTCCAGCTCTCCAGAGCCTCCCAAGTTAGGGTTGGTGGAAGGCACCCCACCAGCCTGCCGGCATCCTCTTGGACTTGAGACAAGAAGATTCCTTGTGGCTGTCACTAGGACACTGCAGATGGGGCAGAAGTTCTTCAGAGAAATTATCTGGTTTACCTCAAAACTTTGTTTTCTTTTTATTCAACCTCCCTCCTCACCCACCTCTCCATCCCCAATCATTTTATTTTAAACTTAGTTTTTTGAACTTTCTGATCTTTCAGGGGAGCTCATTATTGAAAGTTTAGGCCTTCTCATCTCAAACATCTGTCCAGGACAGAGTCCTGTTCCTTGTTTCTCCTTAGATAGTTTTTAACAGGAGAAAGACTTTCCCTTTATACTATTACTCAACTACAACTTAAATTCATAGAATCATAGAATCACTTTGTTTGGAAAAGACCTTTAAGATCATCGAGTCCAATCGTTAACCTAGCACTGCCATCCCACCACTAAACCATGTCCCTAAGCACCTCATCTATCCTTCTTTCAAATAGCTCCAGGGATGAGGACTTGACCACCTCCCTGGGCAGCCCATTCCAGAGCCTGACAACCCTCTCGGTGAAGAAGTTTTTCCTAATGTCTAGCCTAAACTGCCCTGGCGCCGCTTCAAACCATTCCCCCTCGTCCTATCATCTGTTACGAGGGAGAAGAGGCCAACCCCCACCTCACTACAGCCTCCTGTCAGGGAGTTGTAGAGGGCGATCAGGTCTCCCCTCAGCCTCCTCTTCTCCAGACTAAACAACCCCAGTTCCCTCAGCCGCTCCTCATATGACTTGTGTTCCAGACCCCTCACCAGCTTGGTTGCTCTCCTCTGGACCTGTTCCAGCAAGGCAACACCTTTCTTGTAGTGAGGGGCCCAAAACTGAACACAGGATTCGAGGTGCGGCCTCACCAGCACTGAGTACAGGGGCACGATCACTTCCCTACTCCTGCTGGTCACACTATTCCTGATACAGGCCAGGATGCCATTGGCCTTCTTGGCCACCTGGGCACACTGCTGGCTCATATTCAGCCGGCTGTCAATCAGTACCCCCAGGTCTTTTTCCACCATGCAGATTTCCAGCCACTCTTCCCCAAGCCTGTAGCGCTGCATGGGGTTGTTGTGACCCAAGTGCAGGACCCAGCACTTGGCTTTATTGAACTTCATACAGTTGGCCTCGGCCCATCGATCCAGCCTGTCCAGGTCTCTCTGCAGAGCCCTCCTCCCCTCAAGCAGACCAACACTACCACCCAGTTTGATGTCATCTGCAAATTTACTGAGGGCACACTCAATCCCCTCATCCAGGTCATTGATAAAGATATTAAACAAGACAGGCCCTAAAACTGAGCCCTGGGGGGGACACCGCTTGTGACTGGCTGCCAACTGGACTTAGCTCCATTCACCATTGGAATATCTGTTCCTAGTATTCTGTAATAATATTAGGTGCATATGCCTTGCCGACTCCAGATAACTTCTGTCAGGATTTTCTTAAGAACATACATAAGAAAAAGTTGATTCCCTGTTGTTAGGCAAAAGAAAGCCATCTTGCCCACTCGCTGTGTTCCCTGGGTGCACTGTTTGTCACAATAACATACTCCTGCCTTGTCCCGTTTTACCCCTCCTGTTCCAAGTCATCCTGACACAATAATATGAAGTTTATTAATCCCTTCTATCATAATAACCCATGATTACACATTCGTTTTAGTAATGACAGAAAAAAAAACAAAGCCTTTTCCTTACCAATCTGTAGAGTCTAAAATGGTGTAATATAAGGGCTGTCTTTGCTGGGTGAAATTACCCATTTAGTGCTGAAGAACCTCTTGGGGACATCCCATCAACTTTCTGTTACTACACCATTATTCCACTGTAACAGAACACCCTCATTCATATACCCTGGCCTTAGGAGGAAAAATGCCCTATTCTGTGCATAAGGGCTTAGCTGGCAAAAAATTTACTATGAACACAAACATTCCTCCTCAAAATAAGACTCTTCTGAATCCTGTTTGTGAATTCAGTATGGAAGCAAAACCACAATTTTAACAAATGTCCTTTTTCATGACAGACATAATTTCAATTGTTATCCATATTAAGAGACTTGATATTTCATTGATGGTCTTTAATTAGGGTTTTCAAACTGCAGTATCATTACATAAAACAATTTATGGAAGATAACAAGGTAATAAATATGTCATCCCTTCCATTATTTCATCTTTACAGAAAAGTAGCTTGATGACTTTAGCAAATGGGTTTTGTTGGGAAAACTCTTTTGCACATAAATTTGTTGCTGAAGAAAACCCAAACAAAAAATTGATTTCTACATTCCACAGAAGATGACAGAAGCTTTATAGAGCAACTGTCCTATTGCTGTTCTAGGTTATCCTCTTGCAGACCTTACCTTTAAGTGTGTGTCAACAATTTAAAGACTGAGTTTGCTACCCACACTGTGCGACTTCCCTTCCACTGAGGATTCATGAGAAGAGAGATGGGACATCACAGAAGAGCAGTCACACAATACCTAGGAGGCAGGTAACCGTTTTCCCATTAGTAAGGTAGTGCACGGATTATTTTTTTTTTTTCCCCCCCTACTGTTAGGGCTATCTAGTCATAAAGCAGCACTGAAGAAACTAAAAAGGCCACGCTACTTCCAAACTCTCCTAGTGATGCAGGTGCAGCGCAATTTTGCAGTAACAGCAGAGTAGGTGTTAAGTTGTGAGGAGGCTTAGTGGGGTGTAGGGGGAAGGCCGAAGGGGAAAGGATGGGAGTGATATTGAGAACAGGGATTTCCCATTCCCTCCTTACCCAAAGTCTTCGCTGCTCCCATGGACCACAGCAGCTGTCCCCAGTCCCAAACCTCCCCCTCCAGGATCCGGTGCAGCTATCTCTACCTCCTCCTCAGCTTCCCAATTTCCCTTGCCTGGTTTTAGAAACTACAGTGATAAACCTGGCAAAAGCGATCACCTGATCATGTTTTGACCCTTTGAATGATGCTGACTTAATAGTATCAGAGATGGCCAGCTAGATAATCTTAGTCTAGAACCTGAAGGGAAAAAAGTTTCTAGGAGATTTTAGCATCACCTAACTCTAGATGTTGGTGTTTAGCCGAAATCCAAAAATTACAAAAAAGCATCTGGAATCATGGCTTTAAATTTTTCCAGAAAGTTTTCATTTGAAGTATCACATTTGGCCTATTTCTAATACACCTGACCACAGTTTTGTATTAAGCCATTACTTTTTTGACAGGAGTAAGCTTTATTATTCTCACAGCACAAGTAAGAAAACTGAAACACAACCAACAATTTGGCTGTTTCCTCCACAGTACTTGAGTCCTTGGGCTGTGCCAAGCAGATCAGCACGCTGACCGCCAGGAGCGTAGCTGGATTTGCTACCTACTGGCACTGGGAATTGCGTATCGTTTTCAAAGAGAGCATAAAAAGTGTGTTTCCACTCCCATCACTCTTCTAAAAGTTTTTTAACTCTTCCAAACCAGGTGACAGAACAGCATTTAGGTACAAAAATCCTTAAGGGCAGGGGAAAAAGAAAGCGCAGGAAGTACCATAATAATATTTGTGTTTACTTTGAAGAAATTTGAATTTAGGCAAGCATGACTAAAGCAGCCGTGCACATGTCACATTATCACCTAACTTCTTCCACACAGTGTGTTTTAACAGTTATTTTTTATACCACTGAGCTGCAGAGTTTTACAGTGTACTTGACTTCATGGCACTGCAAACAAATTGAGTTTCAGCACCTTGAAAGTGAAGTGGTGTTGATCCAATGATGTATTACTCAAAACGTGTAGCCTGCTGAGAGAATCAACAGGGAACCTGTACTTTTAAAATTAGTTTTCTTCAGCTTATATAGATTGACAGTAGCAAAGTTCATCGGCCTTATCACTGGTGGTAGGCTTGGTGTACTTTACTAACAAATTGAATGTTATTTTCAGAATCAGTTCTTCGGTGGCAGTCTGAGCCTGAGGCATCCAGTCACCTTCTCCTGTGCCCTGCATTCATTCCCTCCTTTAATTAACTACAGAGATTTGGTAACACTATAGATTTGGCTTTTGTTTTATGCATTTCCATCAATGATATGCATTAACAAATTGACCCCTTAGGAAATAAACAGAAAGGAACTGATAAACAAATACAATGCAAAAACAAATACAGTAAAATAGTCTGAACTTTATATAATTAAGGAAACATCCAGGCTATTCCAACCAGTTCCTTCATAACTCTGAATGACAATTACTGACCCTCACTTAAATTTTGAATTACCAACATCAAAGCATCCCACGCATTGGATGCTGTTTAATTCATGGAAGCTGACAGACATTCAATATCCAAATCCATTAGGAAGATTTGGAAATCACCGAGTCCTCAAGACATGCACTCAACAGAAGAACAACCCCATCCCTCCCATCTGGAAAGTAGTGGACCCCTGTGCCTTTGAAAAGCAACCGTCAAGGCCCAAGAGTGAGAGATGGGAGTTAGAACCTTCTGCCTTTTTTTCTTAAGCAAGTTCTGAAGCATTTGTGGCCAATGCACCAAGAGGGAGCACTTTTCTAGCAAGCACACTTCTAAATTGCTGAATTCTCTGCCACAGGATGCGATAGAGACAAAAAACATCAACGGCCTCATAAAGATCTACACCACCCCATGTATGCTGCGTCCATGGCTGCTAATTCATGTGGCCATCTGGAGGCAACTGACAGCTCCAGTTGATGGCTGACTTACAGGACAAGCACCGCTTTTTGTGTGTCAAGTCCTTATTGTCCCATCCTGCACAGAAATCCTAGACCTCAGTTCCAACCAAGTATGGAGACCAAAATACTCTCATGGTAAGATTTACATAAATACTCAGCGCCTTGGGTGTATTTTAAAAACATATGCTTTAACTAAGATGCTGGAAGAAACACTTTAACTCGGATATAAGGGTAGAGAGAAAGGTGGGTTGGGTAGCCACGGCCATTCATTTTGGCCTTGAAATTTGTCTTATCTTGTTCAGCCCCATCCCTCTGAGACCAGGACAAGGTTGGGGCTATCTTCCATTTCCATAACAAGCTAACACCTACAGCTGCATATTAAAAGAGTATTTATGACAAAAAAAAATGCTTCAGAGCATGTTCCAGTTGTTAAAAAAAGTTGAGAGTATTCCACAATACACACAACAAATTGTAGGGAATTTAGTTTTAGTTCTTCCTTGACCTTTTTTTTTTTTTCCCCCTTTCCATCTTCCATGGTAGTCCATGAGCTAGAACAGAGTGAGGGCAAGGTGTTTTTTTGACACAGATGGTTTATCTTGCTCTCATGCATAGACCAAACGGGTCATCACATTAGAAGGTCATACCAGAATTTACTCCCAGACTGAAATGGGTATAGGTGGGGTTGTCTTGTTTTGTTTTCCTGCTTTCCTCTGTAACCCAAGGCACAGCTAGCCTAAAAGGTTTATCTGGGTTTCTCTTACTCATCAGACCCCTAGTACATTGTAGGTTTGCCTTTTCTTCTTAGACACTCAGGAGATTAATCTTCCAAAATCCAAACTAAGTTGTTTCTATCTGTACAGTGTATCTGTTACAAATTCAATAACCTACAGTTTGGAGGAAATGATTAAAAGGTCTAATGTATTTTTGGACCTCAGATGTAATCAAAATTTACCCAAATGCCTCCCCTTTTCCTTTCACTGGACACAAATCAAAGAGTTTCGTCCAGCCTTCTGCGGCAAGATATTCCTTGGTGAAATACAGTCTCTAGCTCTTTTTTTAAAAAAGTTGCAATGCCACTGTGCAGAGCGGAGGGGGACGACAAGAAAGATGGAACTTAATTTAAATGTAAACAATGGAAGTACATATATTATACGTACGTCTACTTAGAGCAAGAATTAAACCCTATTTGTAAAACCCAAATCCAGCTTGTCAGATCAAGACAGAGCAGCTCTTTCAACCGCTCTGTCTCCCAGATGGAATCACGGGCTAGCAGGAGGAAATGTTTCTCCCAGTGTGACTGCAGGACTAATGAATTATGTGTTACGAGTCCTTGTTTTTTATATTATTTATACTCAATACACTGCATTTGTAAGGACAATTAGTGCACCATCTGCCTGGGCCACAAACAGGCAAAAAGGGGACAACCTCCTGATTAAAATCTCATTCCTTTTAAGTAGAGGGTAGGAAACTGCTATTCTTTCTAGACACGCAGACCTCCAGTCTCCTAATTAATCTACATCAGTCATTAGATATAGATAGCCTGGCCAGACCTAAAGTTATTTAAATGCATCACTAAGATAAAATGTAATACAGCCAAGCCACAAACACTCAATTCTGTATCCTCTAAAACACTGTACTGGAAATACAGTCTCTCATTAGGGCAGAGTGTCAGACTTAATCACAAGCTCTGAAGTAATTTTCTAATTTTTAATCATCAAAAACCTATGACTAATACTGAAATTCATCCAGATAAATGGATGTCTGCGTCGGAGCTGCCCACCCTTCCGCAGTTCGGCAAGGATCTCATCGATAGAGAGTCAACAGCATCTCAAGTGCAGTTTGTCAAATCTTAACACCTAAAAAGGACACAGATGAGCTGCAGCCTAAACTACTTGCTTCCAGAGGATACGAAGGAACTAAGAGTGATCAATCCAGAAGTAAACATACACACTTTTGATACCTTAATTAGATGAGATTAAGTTTAATGATCCCTGCTTACATTACATTTGTGAAGGGTTGATGTAACAGGGAATCAACAATTTCTATTAAATCTATAATGAACAATGTTGCAAAAAAAAAAAAAAAATTCAAAGTCCAGCAAATTTATTTTAATTCACAGTTTTCTATCATAATTACTAACCACATGTCCTTGTATTTGCCCATTTTACTACTTTGTATCCTCATTTTTGCACTGCTCCAACATTTACAAGTCATTTTTTTCCCCTCCTTCACTTAACCACACACTGGTGTCCCCTTTGTGACATTTGTGAACACTTTATGTGATGAGTGCCATTTAATTCAGCAGGGCCCACTGCAGCCATTTAGCCAAACAGTACGGCTACTGCCCAGTTGTTTTAATCTGTTTTCACATATCAGTCCCTGCCGGTCACTTCTCAGAGTTTCTTCCAACCTGTCAGTGCTCTCACCACTACAGCAGTGAGGAGACGTCTGCAGCATCTAAGCTCAGCTTGCACCAGGTGGTCTTTATAGCTCTCTCAAGAAATCATCTGCTATATACAACTTCCCCCCCCCCACCCCCACCCCGTGAAATGTGGCTGATGTGTGTAAGACTGAGCTGACTATTTGCTGCTTTTACAATAATGGAGTGTGCCGTACCAATTACACCTACACTTATGTGCCATCTGGACAAGTGCTGTCAGTGAAAAACAAATTGCAGATGAGATGCCATTACTTTTTAAATAACTATTTTCAGTTCACATTAAGGGCAAGTTTCTTACTAAACTCCAAATGCACACTCAGTCCTGCAGTTGTTAAACAAACTGATACTTAAATGAAAAAAAGACTTAAACCTGAGAAGCATCAGAAAAACGTTCTTGAGGTAGAATTTGGCTAGAATAAATAATCACAACATCACTCCAAAGTTTGCTCAAGGTGGAACTCATGGCTGCTCCTTCTGTTTTTCATATGCCTGAATTAGAATCACCATACCAAACACATCTGTCTACCCCAGTATCAGAATACATGATGCTACAGCCCTTAGCACACATGCATACACATGCTTCATGACCATCTTTACTTTTGCAGTACAAATTAAGGGCAATCTTTGTCAACAGCTCATGTGTGAACCACTTTGAGATTTTCTGTTCTGAAAAAAGATCCATCTGTCATTACTGTATTCATAAACTAGTAAAAATGGAAAAACACTGTATATATCCACATAAAAAATGAAAACAGTTTTTAGAGGAAATGTAGAAATAAAATATTTCCTTAGAGGATTCCAAAGCATTTGACAAATACTATTAGATCTCAGAGTCTCCCTGTGGGTAAGCTTTATTTGCAGAATATTTTACAAACTGGTAATCCAAGGCATAAACTAAGGCAAATCACTCAATGGAAAATCCAGAGAATTTAGGAATCCAGATGCTGAGGCTTATCTGCTACTATAAACATCCTTCAGATGCCAACAAGAGAAAGCCTAATAAATTTATAGACTCACAGATGAATTTACATTGGAAGGGACCTCTGGACGTCACCTGGACCAACCCCCTGCTCAAAACAGGGCAAACTTAGATCAGGCTGCTCAGCGTCTCCTCCAGGCAAGTTCTGAATATCATTGAGAACAGAGACTCCACCACCTCCCTGGCCAACCTGTTCCAGTGATTGACTGCTCTCATGGCTATTTTTTTTCCTTTGAATCTGACTGGAATTGTCCTTTTTGTAAATAATTTCCACTGCCTCTTTTCCTTCTACAGTACATGATCAAAAAAAAAAAGGCTCCGTTTTCTCTTCTGAAGACTGAACAAACCCAACTCCCTCAGTGTCTTCTCATATATCATCCACTCAAGCACCATGACCATCTTTCCTGCCCACCAATGGATTTACCACAGTGTGTCAATGTCTGCCTTGTATTGGGGAGCCAAAACAGGATACAGGACCACACCTGTCAGTCTTGTGAATACACCCCAGGATGTAGTCGGCCTTCTCCATCACAAGGACACACTGAGTCAGCCTGTTCAACCTCCTCTGCATAAGATTCCCATCAGCCCATTTTTCCAGTCTGTGGAGATCCTTCTGAATAGCAGTCCTGTCCTCCAGTGTATTCACCACCCCTCCCAGTTTGGTACCATGTACAACATTGCTGAAGGTGCAACTTTGTCCCACCATCCATCTTGTTAGGTTAAACATTATTAGCTCCAACATCGACTCCTGCCAAGAAGACACTAGTAACCAGTCTCTTAGATGGACTATGCATTGCTGACCATCCTCTCTCTCACCAACAGGAAAGCTGGCTGAGCTTTGGCTCTCCAAATTCAATCTCTCCCTACTTGGGCAACGTCTCAAAGACAAGGGTTGAAATCCTGCTATTCACCTTGCTCACTTTTCTCATTACCATAAATCGCACCACCTCGTGGTTTCTGTAGCCAAGGCTATCAGCAACCTTCACACCCCTAACCAGTCCTGTATTTATGATTAGCTGATACAACAGAGTGCCTCCAATGACGGTCCTTAATCTCTCGAGGATTTAAGGCCCTTCTCACTAGGCTAACAAGCCCTTCTCACTAGGCTAACAAGCCCGCTGGCAAAGATTTCCTTGCCTCACTTTGTCAGATGGATCCTGCCCCTGCAGCAGCCTAATGAAGGCTCAGAGGGTCCCTTAGTTACAGAAGCCAAAGCTCTGACTGTGACACCAGCTGCACAACCAGGTGTTCACCCACAGGATGCCTATGCTTCTAACCCAAGCCTTTCCCCCTCTCCGGGCCGACTGCAGAGGACACAATCCCATCCCCTCCACCTTCACCCAGAGCCCTGCACACACAGCCAGTACTTTCAGGGTCTCCCTTGATGGTGTAACTGTGCTTAGCAGCAAGGGGTAAGAATTTGAGGGTGAGACTACTGTGAGAGACAGATCCATTATTTGAATTTAACATTTGGTACAAGATCCTGTACTTTTTGATACGGCATGAAGTAGAAACTCAAATGTATTTATGTGTGTGTTTGCATAAATTGAATTTTAAATTCTTTCTGAATTTTAGCTGCATGTCTTTCAGTATCAGAAATATAGTGTTGATTTTTTTAGAAATACCAGCTTCATTTTAATTCTTAAATTATTTAGTGTAAGAAATAGCAACCCAGAGGTTTCTCAGTCTGTCCTGGTCAGACTGGCTCAACGATGGCATAGTCAAAGGTTTTACTGCTACTTGATGAAAGCACATAGCGCGTGATCCCTGTGCTGATCTTAGTTACACTCAGCTACATTCAGTTCCTCTTTTTTCTGTCACTGTCCGTATCTCATTACTCACCCATGCAACAAGTTCTTGACTACCGTATAGAGGACAGACACATAACACATCATTGAGTTGATAACCGAGTATAAGCATGGTCACATTTATCACTACAGAGCTCTAGAGAGTAACAACCTACAGTAATTGCACAGCTGACAAAAGAATTCAGTGGATGTTAACAAGTTTTTGTCTATGAGGGACACTTTTCCAAGAACCTTCAGCTTACTTTTACCTAGAGTTCAAGAGTTATGGAAGAGTTAGCCATACTTCCTAAGGCCAACTACACAGATTCAAATCCTCTGGTTGCCTCTGGATATTGCTAAATTTCAAGCACTCAAAATGTGAAGAGGATTTTATATCAAATATATTAACATGACTGTTCTCGGGGCTGAATTCTTTTAACTGCTATTGTTATTTTCCCTACCTCTTATTCCTCCTGTCAGCTGTAATATCTACTTACTGTTTGTTAAATTCTCATTCCAGTAGAGGTCTAGAGGTCCTCACCTACCAAGGGAAAATATATGTATTTCTTCCCACAGAGAACCTTGTCCTTCTCTCAGAGATTATTTTGCTACAACAAAAATACCGTCTGGCACTGTGTTTTCATTGTACACTTTACTGCTACTCACTCATTAAGTTCTCATTAAAAAATAAAAATTAATATTTGCTCAGAAAAATACACCATTGACATTATTGCAAATTGTAACAGCTTTTAATGCTGGCACTCAGGAGAATGTCTGAAACCATCAGGTTAAATTACGCAACAATATAACATTTATAAAACAATAACATAAAAGCCTTCCTTTCCTCCCTTGCCCCCTCGAGTATTAGGACATACAGCTCTGGTTAACATGCATGCTGGCACTCAGAAACCAAGGTAATGCAGGAGGAAGTGGGAGTATGAATAAAGAAAGAGAAAATGGCTGTTTGGTGGGGGAAGAATGAAATTCTCTACTTGGTTTCATTTTTAAGTCAACACAATAACCGCTCTGATGAAAGAACAAAACACGAAATGGCTTGAAGTGTTGTGTTGATTTTCTTTTTCTCCCCTGGAAATTCAGTGTTTTATTCTTTCCAAAGCTGTGCAGCAGAATAGCAATGTGCAGCACAGGGTATCACAACGGCTGCTTAGTACATTATTAACTACAGAAAGAATTGCCCATGGAATTGTGCCTCATTTGGAATAATGATTTACACAGAAATCATGTCTACATCAGCTGAAAGATTTAGTGCATTAAGTATCTTTCTGGTAGGCTCACAGGCACATGTGGCAGAGATTTGTGGTCTCATGTAGACAGAAATCTGTATCATCATTCAGAATACGTTTTATTTCATTGCTGACCTGCTGTAAAACCGTTGACATGTCAGATAATGTCCATGTCTGTTCTCTTTCCGTCCTTTGCTAGTTAAGACCATAAAGGAAGAAATGCTTTCTACAGAGGAAGGACCTAAAACAATGAGATGGACCCCTATCTTAATTGAAATCTGTGTGTTCTATTATAATAAAAATCAGCAATATAGTTATCATCATTATCATTGGATAGTTATCATTAGAGCTAACAGGAGAAGCTTTAATAGAGCTAGTCTAAAAGAAAAACAAGGTCTGCTTTCACCTCTACTCTGTTTTGTAATAAAGTTGGAAACTTTACTCACAGTGTCAAGCTCCCAAGTTTGATGTTTCAGAACAATTTTTTTCTTATTTATAAATTTCCCTTATAAAGGGAAATGCTGTAAAAATAATGTTGATCAATCCTTAAGAAAATTATTGTAGAATTTGCCTTTCACAGAATCACAGAATCGCAAGGGTTGGAAGGGACCTCGTGAGATCATCTAATCCAGCCCTCCTGCTAAAGCAGGTTCTCCTAGAGCATGTTACACAGGACTTTGTCCAGGCAGGCTCTGAATATCTCCAGAGAAGGAGACTCCACAACCCCTCTGGGCAGCCTGTTCCAATGCTCTGTCACTCTCAAAGTAAAGAAGTTCCTCCTCATGTTCAACTGAAACCTCTTATATTTCAGTTTGTGCCCATTGCCCCTTGTCCTGTCGCTGGACACCACTGCAAAGAGACTGGTTCCGTCCTCATGATTTCTGCCCTTAAGATATTTGTATGTGTTAATGAGGTCCCCTCTCAGTCTCCTCTTCTTCAGGCTGAACAAGCCCAACTCCCTCAGTCTTTCCTCATAGGGGAGATGTTCGAGTCCCTTTATCATCCTAGTTGCTCTCTTCTGGACTCTTTCTAGGAGTTCCTCATCTTTCTTGAACTGGGGAGCCCAGAACTGGACACAGTACTCCAGGTGGGGTCTCACCAGGGCAGAGTAGAGGGGGAGGGTAACCTCCCTCGACCTGCTGGCCACACTCCTCTTAATGCACCCCAGGATGCCATTGGCCTTCTTGGCAACAAGGGCACACTTCTGGCTCATGGTCAGCTTGTCATCCACCAGGACTCCCAGGTCCCTCTCGGCAGAGCTGCTTTCCAGCAGGTCAGCCCTCAGCCTGTACTGGTGCATGGGGTTCGACCTCCCCAGGTGCAGCACTCGGCACTTGCCCTTGTTGAATTTCATCATGTTCCTCTCTGCCCAACTCTCCAGCCTGTCCAGGTCCCGCTGAATGGCAGCGCAGCCCTCTGGCGTATCAGCCACTCCTCCCAGTTTTGTGCCATCAGCGAACTTGCTGATGGTACACTCTGTCCCTTCGTCCAGGTCATTGATGAACAAGTTGAACAAGACTGGGCCGAGTACTGAGCCCTGGGGAACTCCACTAGCTACCAACCTCCAACTGGACTCTGCCCCGCCAATCAGAAAGAATCAGAAGAGTATTTTTCAACTTCTAGTTTTGTAGTTGAAAGAAGTTCTCAAAATTTTGAAAACTTACATAAAAGTTTCCATTCATTTCTTACTTCACCTTTAAGAAATATTGTAGCACCTTACAATGCAGTAAGAGATCTCTCGAAGCTCAATGCTGGCCACATTATATAAACATACAATGTTATGCAGCAATTGTGTGACAGCGGAAACCACAGACCTTGCTTTTCCTATTTCTTTTACATTTGTTATTCTGAGTTGTATCTTGCTGAAGTCTCATCCCTACAGCCCACAGTCAAAAGCACCTCGGTTACAAAAAAGTTCAGGAGTGTCTCAGCAATAAAGTAAAAGGAAAAGGGAGGGGAAAAAATCACAGAAATGGATGTTCAAGGGCACGGTCACTCGGGGGCCTCACTCTCACCAGAAGCTCGGATTTGAGACTATCAATCACAGCCCCATGAAAAAACTCTTACGTGGCTGATGCTTTCCAGGGCCACTGCTACAGCATGCAGCAAAAACCCACCTCCCAGGTGCACAGCGCAAGAGCCCGGGCAAAGCAGCGGTGCCATTCCTGTCACCGAGGCCAAAACGTGTTTCCTTCCTTCTCACAGAATGGCAAGGGTTGGAAGGGACCTTGGGAGATCATTCAATCCAATCCCCCTGCTAAAGCAAAGTTCACCTAGAGCATGTTACACAGGACTTCGTCCAGGCAGGCTCTGAATATCTCCAGAGAAGGAGACTCCACAACCCCCCTAGGCAGCCTGTGCCAGTGCTCTGTCACCCTCAAAGTAAAGAAGTTCTTCCTCATATTCAACTGAAACCTCTTATGTTTCAGTTTGTGCCCACTGCCCCTTCCTTGGCCTGCAAAGAGACTGGTTCTGTCCTCGTGATTTCTACCCTTAAGATATTTGTATGTGTTAATGAGGTCCCCTCTCAATCTTCTCTTCTTCAGGCTGAACAAGCCCAACTCTTTCAGCCTTTCCTCATAAGGGAGGTGCTCCAGTCCCTTTCTCAAAGCAGCCTGCACTACAAAGGTAGAGGAAAGACAAACTCACTCCTGCAACCCAAGTAAACGATAATCAAGGAATCTCAAGGCCCCGTTCAGAGGCAGGCGGCACAGCCGGGACCACCTGCTTGGCTACACAACACAGTCCGAGCTTTCTAAGCCGTACAAAAGGAGCAGCAGGTTACCCCCCAGCCTACCTGCTCGTAGCCTCTGGCCAGGACTGTAACCCACACACACGCAGCAGCACCCTGCCTCGGGCGAAGCAGAGAAAGCGGTGGTAGGAGAAGGAGCAAGGGAATGTCATTTGCGTGATTCTCTTCCATGGTAAGACAGTTTAACCTTTAGATAGCACTTTTCTAATCTTCCAAGGTCTTTAACAACATTAACTACTCAAATACAATAACCTTTACCTTTGGCTGCCTGTAGCTAGCTACCACGGTAAACACGATGAAATAGCTGTGCACCGACAGCCTCAGCTGTGCTCCATACAGGATCTGTCACTGCCAAAACAATTCTGAGTCCGCTCCTTTCGTCCTGGGGCTTTTCCACATTTGCTCTAAGCGAGTAAAAAAGGTAACCAATTTCAATGAGTAGAACACGAAAGACAACAGCAGAGGTTAACTAACGAAATGTGATTGCATGAGTTTTTCTTCTTTTCCTGTACATCCTGTGATGCTACAATGATCACTGCCTTTAAACACACCATTTGTCGGCATAAAAAATTGCTTATTACCTCTGGTATATTACTTTTCCAAAGGGAAGGGTAATTTATCAAATACTAAAGTACGTGAACTGACCCAACTAATGCATGAAATACTCAACGCTAAGCAGAAGATAAAAAGCTGTTGTGGCTTAACTCCAGTCGGCAGCTAAGTACCACACAGCCGCTTGCTCACTCTCTCCCCAGCCCTGGTGGGATGGGGGAGAGAATTGGGGGAAAAAAAAGTAAAACCCATGGGTTGAGATAAAGACAGTTTAATAGAACAGCAGAAGATAACAATAAAAACAATAATAGAATTTACAAAATGAGCAATGCACAATGCAATTGCTCACCACCTGCTGACCAATGCCCATCCCATCCCTGAGCAGCGATCACTGTCCCCACAGCCAACTCCCCCCAAGTTTCTATACTGGGCATGACATCCTATGGTCTGGAATAGCCCTTTGGCCAGTGGGGGTCAGCTGTCCCAGCTGTGCCCCCTCCCAGCTTCTTGTGCACCCGGCAGAGCAGGGGAAGCTGAGAAGCCCTTGGCTGGTGTAAGCCCTGCTCAGCAACAACTAAACCATCAGGGTGTTAGCAACATTCTTCTCATCCTAAATCCAAACCACAGCACTGTGCCAGCTCCCAGGAAGAAAATTAACTCTGTCCCAGCCGAAACCAGGAGAGAAGTGCAAGTCTTACACACTTCTCCCAGGTCCAACTGATATTATAACATTTGCTGATCTCCATATATCCTAACAAGCAATTATTTTTCCTTACCAGTATATATCTAAAGTTGAGGCACACATATGTATACCCATTTATCTCTATATAAGCATTTTATGTATGCATAGTCTCTTGCAGGGAAGGAAGAAGTAAAATATTTTAGCAATTCAGTAAACTACAGAATAAATTCCATGCTTCATATCACATTGAATGTGGAAACAAGATGAAAAAACTTGACCCTGAACTGAAGTTAAGAATATTTTTATTACGCTATCTACTTTTTTTTTTTTTTTTAAATATACACAAAAAATACCAGATCTGTGACTTGCTTTTTCTGTTCACAAAGCCACTTTTATGAGGCTCTGTCCCAGTTTCGGCTGTGATAAGAGCAGCTATTGCTGCCCAGGGACTGTCTGGGGATCCGTCGGTGGGTGGTAAGCAGTGGCGTTGTGCATCACTTGGTTTGTATTATTTTTAGTAGTAGTAATATTAGTATTTTCTCCTGCTGTTTAATTAAACTGTCTTTATCTCAACCCACAAATTTTACTTTTTTCCAATTCTCTCCCCCATCCCACTGGGGGGCGGGGGGGGGGGGGGGCAGTGAGCAAAAGGCTGTGTGGTGCTCAGCTGCTCGCTGGGTTAAACCACAACAGGCTCCTTTCTAGAAACTAGGATATTTAAAATATTTGCTACTCCTGTCTCTGAATTATGAGGATGTTGTGGAGAGACATTTTCTGTTTAGAAATGACAGTCTCTTCCAAATGTCACCAACATATTTATGATTGCTGTATGTTTTGTACCAGAATGGGAGAACACAGTAGCTTTGTAAGAAAATCTAACGAAATCAGTCTGAAATTTAAGAATTTAAGCAAAGGAAAAGAAGCAGACAATACACAAACCAGACAACCGTAATTTCCACAATTGTGGAACAGCATCAAAGAACTTTTATTTAAAAGAGAATTACACATTCACTCAGCATTGCATTTACAATCTCTGGTAGAACTGGAAATAAAAATCAAGATTCATGAGTCCTTAACTATTGCTTTAATTGTAAAACTAAACCCTCATACAAAATGGGAGTGGGGGACAACAAGAGAGAAGAAAGAGAAAGAAGTTAATTCTTCTCTGCTGAAGACTGCTGACTGTCTAATTTCAGGCTGGGCATCTAATATAGAGAGAACATTTTTACCTGAATATCAGTTCCTACACTCATCTGGATGGACTTGTACTTGTAATACTTAAACAGATGGAGTGCTGCTTAATTGTTCACTTACCCTTCCAAAACCATTAGATTTTCTCACATAGCATGATGAAAAAGCAACATTAAAAACTTATTACTGCTTAATATTTCGTCTCCTACTACATTTTGAGTTTTTATTTGTACTATATGAGCTATTAAACCCCAAGTATTAGATGTATTTCAGTGACTCTGATGTACCAGTGAGAACTTGTTTTCATAGCTGGGGGCTTCAAAGTTTAATAATTTTTTCTAAAGCACTTTGAGTTGTTTTATGAAGTACTACTGGAGTCAAATAAAATATCATCTTCTTAATAAGTGCCTCTCCTGGAGATAGATGAGTCAGCTCCCAGGAGAAAGAAAAGCAGTGGTCACTAAGTAATAATAATAATGGAGGAAAAGTTAAACTCAAGCAGATGTTTGCAGTTTGGGCAGCATCAAACATAAAATTTTGTTTCACTTATCTAGATGTTTCCATTCCCACTTCCAACTTGAATCTCTGCTCACACTGAGATGGTGCAATGTAACATTTGAGATGCTGTACAGCTTGTCCCCATTATTCTTAGATTTTAGCAGACGATTTATTTGCTGCGTAAGAGGAGGACAAACCATTTCTCCGCTACATCTTTCAAAAAATAATGCTGATCTGACCTACTAGGACATTTCTCATGTGCCAGTGTTCTGTGGAAAAGAACCTTTGGCGCAGCTGGGGCAGAACCATCTTTCCACTTTACGTGCTGACTGCCCAGCACTGTGACATATCGATTTTGATTGGGACATCCCGTCACTATGACAGAACAATCAAGTTGTAACACAAGCATTGTCCCAATACTTTTTTTTTAAAAATACAATTTTCAAACAGGGCATTAGAAGTATTCATGATGGAAGTTCTAAAGTAGAAGAGTAGTATGCAGAAAATAATTTCTTACACCACAGTTAGCTAAAAATTCCATCACCCTTTGTGAATATAAGCTATTGCTAAATGCAGCATACAGGTGATGCTTTAATTAGGTTACAGACACATAAATCTGGAAAGAAAATTAAAAACCCTCTATACACTTCAGTTACTCCGAGAAGCCGAAAGGAGGAGGGAGAACACCGAGCTGAAACAATTCCCCCCAACCTCCCTTAACATGAGAAATTTGTTCTTCAACTGGTTTAATCAAAACATCCTATCATTTCCCTGAAGAATTCTCTCTTGCTGCTTCAGCAGAATTTCTACTCTCCCTTTGCCCTTCAACATGATGCTGTCTCACAAGAGACCATGGCCACTTCTATACTTTATCACCATCAAAATCCTTGGAAGGTCTGTTTCTCGGACATTTGAAGGTTTTCCTATCTGCTAAATTAGAAAGTGATTCAGCACTATAATTCTCAAATATATTTTAAGCTCACTGAAAACACAGACCCAAATGAGTTGCTCCCTCTCCAGACTCTTAGGCCCTATTGAATTAAATAAAATTTACCAGTTAAGTAAGGATTCGCAGGATTGAGCCCTTAATCTTTTCATGAAACTTCTGGAGTTTTAACATATTGATAAATACTAACAGAACAGACATTAAAGTCAACCTAGTACATTAAAAAGAACTAAAAATAAACAATAGTGTAATCATCAAGACAAAATACAAAGGCAGCAGATAGTTCCACTTGGATGGAAACTACTACAGTAAAAGGCAAGATGAAAGAAATTTACATAAGCTGTGAATGGGTGCTTTAAGATTTTTATTCAGCATTACTATATATTCCTGAATATCTGTCATAAATACCAGATTTCCAACTCATTTTCCTAATTATCCATGTGAAATCTTGTATAAACTTGCAGTACCACTAATACTTTCCCTATTTCATCTATAGCAACACCTAGAGAATCCAGATTTAACTCGTGTATTTCAGGGTACATTAAAAAAAGTTCAAAAATAATTAAGGGACTTGTTATTTATCTGCAAGTTAAAAAAAAAAGTTCTAACAGGAGACAGTTTTGAATGCTGGAGGGGCAAAGATGACTGAAAGGGGTAAGAAAGAGGTGACCAGCAGCTCAGCTGGTAACCACTTCGCACCCAACCTGGACAGATGTGTTTCCCTGCCCGCCCGCTTGTCATTTCAGAGCCTCCAGTGAGAAGGAAATACAACTGTCCACACTCCGAGCAAGAATCCACATTCACACTTGCCCCTCTCCCCCTTCCCACCCAAATTAATCCCCCCTGAGGGTCCTGCAAAGGAGCAGGAGAGTGAAAGGCAGAGACTTCAGCGAGCTCTTCCCAAGCTCCTCCCCTACCTCCTGTGGTAGCAACATGACCCAGTCGCATTTCACAGACCAGATGAGAGAATTATCCTATGTGAATGTTCCCTTGCCTTTTCATTTCTCCTCTGTTTCCCCTCTAACCAAGACCGCTACTGGGGCATCACCTGTGCATGCCCGAGAACCACAGTACAGATCTGGGTTTGGTTGCTGGTTCTTTAGTTAAAAAGACGACAAAGCTCACAACTGTACTAAAGTTTAGGAAGGAGATTACAAATGCGTATCAAAGCCTGGCTTAACTAGATTTCCCTCCAAATAAATATTGCCCTTTGATGAACAAACAGAAGGGGCACCATCCACACCACAGCTTTGCAAAAACACAAACTCTTCCTCTGTGCAGACTGGGAGTGGCTTTGCCCTGATGTAGTTCTGCTGGCAGGTTAAAGGCTCATTTCACTTCTCAGTAATATTCAACCACATGCCTATTTCAAATGGTTTGTCTTCTTAGATCTATCATTCTTGGAGTCTGTATTTTATGCAGATAGGTTTGTAAATTTAAAACTAAGGTATTACAACTGCAGACAGCCTCTGAAAGCAGGCAGCATGAGAATTCAGAAACACACAACGCAGACTAAAGATAATCTCTCTTAGAACTCATTTTCTGGGCCCTCGTGGTTTTAGCAATAGTAAAACATACACATATTTTCAAGGGAATAGGTATCAAAAAATAACTTTTACACTCTATTACAACTGCCTACTTTAAAACTGTGTCTCAGACTTCTCTCCAATGCTGTTAAAGGCATGGCCAGCTTCTTAAGCAAGGCCATGAATTAGGCAAGGCATTACTTCCTTTATACTAACTGGGAATCAGAAGTGATAGTCAAGGATGCACGCTGAAGGAATACTGATGTCCTCAGTGAATATGTATTCCAGGCTGTAGTCCAGAGGCAGGTGGACTTCTGGCAGGCATAAAAGTTCCCACAAACTTGCCAGAAGATTTCTAACAACATTTTCTGGCTGAAAACATGGCTTCGATTTAAAGAAAAATAAACACTTCTGAAATAACAACGAGGTCGATCACATTTCATTGTAAAACCCCAAAGTAAATATTTCAAGAGAAAAACATAGCAAGTATTAACACCTTTTAGTAAAGAGACTTGAATCTCACGGTCACTGTTCTTTCTGAACTTTTGTTTAATTCTCTGTGAATAGCAATAAAGAAAAAATACTTGCATCAGCTATGGATCACAGACTCTTTTTTTTCAGATGGGGAAGTACTGGAAATGCCAAAGCTGTCTGGATGAGTTCAGTTAAAACAAATTACAAGAGTTCGCCTACTCCCATCAAGAACAGCACTATGGAAAGGATGTCTTTAAATTCTGCCCGCTCCCAAAGAACCACACTGGGGCTATGAGAGGACAAGGCCAGTTCCGGTTAAAGAACACCAGTCCCTCTAAAAGAAAGTTCAACCTCTTTTCCTCACGTTGAAGCTCTTGAAATGATTTTTTTCCTCCCTTGTAAGTCAAACATTTTTCCCCCTTCAAGTCCTTCCCCCAACAAATCAAAACTACTGGCTTCTTAAACGAAACCTACCGATTGCGTATCACAAGGAGACAGTTTATGAAAAGAAGTGACAAGGGTTTTCCTGCTGCTCTTTTTTGGTCAAAAATTGCAGGGAGGAATATTCCAGTGATGATAACTGCTCTATAAGCATCTCTAAGAACAGCCATTTTTCATATTGCTAATGTTCTAAGATAAGCAGGTACTTGAGCCTGCAGATGTTCCTCTCTCAAATGCAAAAGGTCCATAAAATCTGTTTGTAAATAACAAGGAAGAAACTGACTGTTAAGAAATGTACCAGTGTGGAAGGACTGCAGCGCTCTGCAGAGCCCCCCATTCCGGCAGGGCTCCCTCCTTCCCTTCCAGCACTCTTTTCCCCAGCCGCCTCGGGGTTCCCAGCACCGCCGGGACCTGCCGTCCAGCTCCACCGGCCACGTGGATCAGGAACTATCGGGAGCATGCTTGTGCCAGAAGCCCCCCTGACATAAAGGCAAACCCCCTCATGGAGGTTCGGGAGGAAAGATTAGGAAGATCCTGACCTCTTCACTCCTTATGCACCGCTGGCTGCTGACCTGATCTCTTACTAACAAGCAGGATTAATACTGATTCTTAACACAGATTTTTTTTAAGCATAGGTAGTCTGGTCCATAATTACTGTACCTTTTGGACATGGCTCTTACCTCATTCAGAGTGTAAACCTATTATTGCATATTCCTCATGCTAAAATGTTATGCCCTGAATTTGTGCAAGATAAAGAACTCATTGTAACTCATTTTAACTGTACATGTTTCTTTAAACAGAAAGTACAGTGGAAAAACTCCACTGTAATATAGTTTCATATCAGTATCTGACAGTTCTACATTAAAGAATATTGCAATATTTAGATGTTCAGTCTTTGCAGCTCTTCAATAAAAGGTAATGGTAGGCATGCCATCTGTATCGTTTTTACTGCAGTATTAATATTTACTGCCCTAGCTCTAGTATCTGGCACACAAAGAAACTGTATAACAGTTAAAAAAAAAAAAAAAATAAATTGTAGCAGGATATTAGACCTGGACATAGGGTCTTCTTTCTGCCCTCCCTGTGCAGTGTGCAAGATCACTGAAGCAGGACAGGGGTAAAAGAAGGCTCTTACTGGTGTGTTTGTTCATTTAAATATCAGGCAAATTCCACAGGATTAATAAGGAACTCACAGTGGATTATATACCTCATTTTGGATTCTTCACAGGAGTTGTAATTTTATGTATATTAAAAGTATCTTAGAACTTTTATTCCTTATTCTTTCATTCCTTAGCTTACGATATTCCAACATACAATAAAACTCTGAAAAATAGTATAATTATATCCATTCTGCAGCTACATCAATTATCTGGAAAAGAAACACTCAAGATGATGACTGTTATCACATAGTGATGCAGAGTTAATCACAGCAAATTCCTACATTTTCCACTGTCCAACTAGAAAATAAACATTAACCAGCCACAACGTAACATTAGAAACTGCACACCTGGACAATTAACCACAAAAACAGAATGGTGAAGAAACTTAAAACTCTCATAAATTTTGTAAATGTTATATTCTATTGTTATATATTTATATATTATGTTTAAGCAACGCAAAGCTATATTCTTTTAAGTCAAAAATTAAGGCTTCTGCTAGTACTTGGATTTTGTTAGTAACACATCAATCAGCAAATATAATCTGCCTTAGTAAAATGGAAGTGTGTCTTTATGTTGTTATTGACAGTAGTGCAAGTAAATGTGTTCTCCTGTATTTCAAGCTTTTTTTTTTTTTGACAGGGATCATCTGCCTCTGACCCCCTGACCTGCTGCAATGCGGCCGACCCACAGCAAATCAAGCTGCGCTGGTTCTGCTGCCCGCAGACCTTCCTAAATTATTGGAGAAACAGAAACCAAAACTTTTGTCTTACACTTGCAAGATGCACATCTTTTCCCAGAACGTCAAAGGACAAAGAGATCCTCTTCTTAGCACTCACCACAGGCAAAAAAGCAAAAGCTAGGGTACGGAGCACAGCCTCCCCCGGGCACACGGTACCCAGCCGCCCTCCAACACACACGGGCTGCCAAGGGCAGGCACGGGCAGCTCTGCCTGCACAAAACAACAGTAATGGTGAAAGGCCTGTAGCTTGCTTTGCCATGTCAATAAGTGGGTTTGGTTCTCTTTTTTTGATTTGAGGTTTTAGTATTATTATTATCTGATATTTTAAGTGATGTAATGACCCTTATGCAAAATCTTGTTGGAGTATCCGTACTTCAGCACCTAGTGCCATTGCTCAGTAACACACTCACCTCCAGCTTGCTAGAAAAAAAGGGTAAGAGAGTCTTACTCCCGCAGTAAATAGCATTTAACTTTTTTCTTCCTATCTTGCCGACTGACAGTTTGTAGAAGCGGTATGACCCGGTACTAGAGAGCCACGATACCTGCGCAGCTGAGGAGACCTTCGCATTAAGGCTGGCTAATCCCCTACTAGTCTGCCTGCGAATCCAGCTGGCACAGAGCTGGTCGAGTAAACTTTTGGAAGATGTCTTTTCTATGAAAAGAGACTGTCTACCTTATGGTGGCACCTGAAACTTCTCAGTCCCAACAGCAAAAGCAGAAGAAACATGGAGAGAGAAAGACACTGTAGACTATCCCCCCAGCTCTCTGAATACTTATTTCAGAGACGGGGGGGGGGAAAAAAACACATCGAATACATTAGAGTATTAAAGGAATAATTTACTATAGCCCTGAATTTTACACTTGAGACATTCCTACTGCAGGTAGGCAGCAATTTTACCTGCTGCCAAAGTATATTTTTCTGTAAGTGATTCTTGTAAATGTGCAGAGCTCTTTCAAGTTGACTGTACTTATCTAAAACATCTTCATGTAAGTCATATGAAGGAAGGAAGGAGTAGCCTTGAGAAGAACTGCAACCAGTAAACTTCTAATGGTAAAATTTCTGAAGGCAGCTGCTGACCAGAGGAAAAAGAAATAGGAAATCATGTTATCTGATGCCAATATTTTGGCCCTTTTTAATTATTATTAAATAACACCTGGAGAAGTTTTCACTGTTTCCTCAGATGAGACTGCTCTGCTAGCAGATGAGACAAGATACCATAGAGTACAACAGTTCCTCAGTTTCTTTTGACTTCAGTTCTTCATTTCTAACACTGCAATCTGTACAGGGTTGGCATTTGTAGGGATGACATTACTTTTAAGGGTCACTGTTCCTGCTTTCTAAAGAACCTGTGTTTTTGAAGCTATAATTTAGTTCATTTACCACTAGTAATAACAGTACCTGATCACACTCATAAACCTTGTATGAAAATGGTAACACTTATTCCTGTAATTAATGGTGGGCATAGAACAGTAGACATAAGAGTTCACAGAAGCAAAATCACATTCAAATAAATAGGCCAGATGATAGGCTATGGGGGGGGGGGGGGGGGGGGGGGGAGAAAAAGCAGCAAAGACGACTCTGAAGATATACAAATATACAAGTAGTTGTACTGAGTTAGTGCTTCCGAGTCACAACCACGCCCATGATCCCTGATCCCCTTGCTCTTATCCCACCTACACTTTTGGTACTTCTGCACCTTGGCTAGATTATGCAACAGTCTCTCCCTTCATTCAGGGTCTTTTTTGATGCTCCATCACCACACAGAATCACAGAATGGCAAGGGTTGGAAGGGACCTCAGGAGATCATCTCGTCCAATCCTCCTGCTAAAGCAGGTTCACCTAGAGCAGGTTGCACAGGACACCATCCAGGCCAGTTTTACTTTTACAGGACCAAAAGTGAATTCATTTTCCCTTGTAAGTCAGACTATTTTCATTGCTGCCACAGCCACTAATTTTTTATTTTTTTTTTTTTAAATCACTTGGGTTTATAACACTGCTGCCACCTTTGACTCTTCCCTCTTCTTTGCCCCTCTTGTCCAATATTCCTCAAATCCTGATGATGATTTTTTGCGCCATCTCAAAGGCTATGTTTCCATTGCAAATATGAATGTTACTTGTAGTTGCAACAAAGCCCATCTAGCTTTAAATTAGTGTGGACTGGTAACTGACCTCCAATATCCTTGTTAACTTCTTCGTGTAAGTAAAAATGCATACACAGAACCTGCCCTGATACTATAGCTACAATATATGACAATAGTCATTCACACCAAGACATTAAACACTGATCATACCATGTTGTCTTTGGAAAGAACCATCTAAGCCACGTAAAAGTGTAGGTCATGGTAAATTTCCATACTCTTTTGTTAATTATTTGCAAGTCACGGGAAGGCAGGTTACAAAGCAAAACATGCAGTAAGATTTTTTTTTTTTTTCTGTAAATGTGAATAGGCAGTGAGGGAATTACATTTTTATTTCATCCAACCTTGCCAAAAGTGAGCAAATGGTATCTAATGCAGATGGAAAAGCACTTTCTTCTATGTAAAGTGCTGGGTTACATTCCACTTTGGACAACATCGGATTGCATGGAAGGGGGGAGGCATATTCCCAGAACTTAAGCGGTCTTCATCATTGTAGTTCTAGTCTCCGGTGGTGTAATTACTGAGTAACCTCATCTCGTATCTGTGACATTAACGACAAAGATCTCACAAGCTCAACAGACCATGTGCCAAATAGATTCCCACTCTTTCCATCTTACTCAAGGCATCTTTCCTACGCTTGAAGTCCCTGGGTTTATGTAAAAACAAAACCCCTTTTCAGCAAATCAGATTACGTACAAAAACATGTGTTGTACAAGAACCACTGACTGTAATACTCTGGGTTTTCTCTTTTTGTCTTATAAATAGCTGCAAACAGAGGGAAATAAATTCTCTTTCATCTAAGAGTTTTTTTCGCCTGTGTACAACAGATGTTGTTTCCACAAATTAGTTTATAATTTCTTTCATAACTCAGTCAGAACAACCCTTCAATTCATAGTCAGGGAATAGATTTAGTGCTGCACATAATTCTTGTAATTATGTAACAAAACTGCACTTTGCTAGGTGAAAACCTTGGCTATCAATCATTCGGTTTAGTGTACGGGCAACTTAATCTTCTGTTACACCAGCTGTGCGCAGCCCAGCCGCACGCACTGAGGATTCGTTAGCTTCCCCCCTGGTATGAAGCGTAAGGGATTACTGGGATAGGTAATGGGCAGGCAGGGAGCAAGTGGGCCAGCCCGTGTTGAACTGCGACGTATGAAGCAATGAGGAATGCCACGCACAGCTACTCCTCCCCCCATTCTAATCTGCAAACAGAGCAGTATTTAAATGTTTTCCAGTCATCAAAATGCAGTTCGCAACAATAAAGCAAATAAAGTTCCTCCTCTAAAAAAAAAAAACAAAACAAAACCAAAAAAACCCAACCAAACAAAAAACCCAAAAATGTAAAGTTTTGCTGGTCCAAAATAGAAGATTAAATAATAAAACTGCTTGTGCGGCTCAGGTAAGCAGCTTGGAGACCTGGTGGATCCTGAGCTTTGAAGTGCAGCATGAAAACTGCGAATGTCACGCGAAAAAATAAAAATTGGCAGGTGGTGCGTAAGCAATATGGGCAGTTACACCGTTCAAGATACTGTTTGTGCAGCTGTAGCACTAGGAACAGAATTATTTTAAATAGCTGCTTCTTTTTTTTTTTTTAAGAATACGATTTACTTGTTAAATAAGAATCAATTTTCACTTCTATTTAAAAGAGGTTACATCGCCAGCCACTAACGCTGAAAAGCTGCCGACATATTACCAGGTGCAGAATACGCAGCATGTTGAAGTTTCTCCAGGAGGTCACATAGAGGTGCCCAAAGGCAAGTGAAACTCCAGGGGTTACTGAATGGGTTTTAAAGAGACTGATTAGCCAGCCCTGCTTCCCCCATGAAACAGGCTTACTGCGTGCCTTTAGTAATCCTTCTGGAATCATTATGCAGTCTCAGGACACACTTAATGTATCTTTCATACAAAAATGCTGCAGGGATAAACGGATTAGAAATTCTGAGAGAACAGGGATTTCAGAGGAAGTAGCACAATAAAGTCAACCATAAAATGTTAGGGTTGCCCCTCCCTTCCCTGTCTTTTTTTTTTTTCCTTTTTCTTTTCAATGGGGAATGGGGTGACAAAGTGGTTTGTCCAAGTTCTGAAACAGTTGGATTCCCTCACACATCTGAGTGTGTGATTTATTTTTTTTTTTTTTTTTTTTTTTTTTTAAATACGCTTCCCCACACTCTCTCTCTCTCTTCACTCCAGGCAGAAGGGGGTGATCCATCTCCTCTACCCAGCACTGGTGAGACACACTGGGAGCAGTTTCCAGTCCTGGGCTCCGCAAGTATAGGAGAGAGATGGGCACACTAGAGCAAGTCCAGTGCTGGGCCACGGAGACGATGCAGGGTCTGGAGCATCTGTCGTACGAGAGGAGGCCGAGAGATCTGGGATTGCCCAGCCCAGAGAAGACCAGGCTCAGGGGATCTTATCCTGTGTACAAACACTGGAGAGGGAATGAAGGAACAGCCACACTTGCCTCAGTGGTGCCCAGTGACAGGAGAAGAGGCAATGGGCATGAATTAAAACCCAGGAAATTCTATTTGAAGGCAAGAAAACACATTTTACTGTGAGGGTGGCCAAAGACTGGAACAGGATGCCCAGAGTGGTTGCAGAGTCTCCAACCTGCTTGAGCAGCGGAGGTGGACTAGACAATTCTGTGATTATTCTTTGGTTCATCTTCTTTCCTTGTTTCTTTTTTCTCAAAGCATTCTCACAAGTTGTATCCTACATTATCAAAAAAAAGAGAAAAAAAAAAAAGTCCTTTGGCTCATCTCCAGTCTCAAATTTGGTACTGAGATAACACAACTGAATAAAGCTCTTCTGTTCAAACTCCCACTTGATACAACAGGAGGCGAGAAATTCAGGAAAAAGCTGTGTATTTTTGGAAACATCAAACCCCACGCATGGCCCAATCCTAAACTGCATCTAGACTATCTGCATATAACTTCCTCTAAGTTGAACCAACTGGTGAGCACTGAAACAAAATCTCCAAGTAGAATCCAAAGAATTAAACCTAATCAATGGTTACCAGAGAAAAACGGACATGTGAGTTAAGCTCAGTAATTTAAATGACAGAAAGCCCAAATGCTTGGTAAACATCCTCATAGTTTCAGTTTTGCAAGAAACGGGTTACAGACAGCTTGGACTGAGACTAAACTTGTAGAAGCAGGTTCTGATTCACACCCTTGACCTTCCCCATGTTAGAAAACTTATGTTTGAATATTGTCAACTCTTACTCAGCAGAAGGCAACATTTCTAACAACTCTTACACAGCCTGTATATTAAAACACTATTATTCTGGGCTTTTGGCTATTTTTTCTTTCTACCTTTTCTGCCTTCTCTCTTACAGCTCTGTCCATTACACATACAAAAGATGTCAGAAAAGCAAATTACATGAAACCCGCACTTCACATTATTGCCCTGAAGTTACGAAGGGTGAACTGACAGTGACTTTAATAAGACTGCTGTCAATACTTTTCCCATCATAATGATTCACTAAACATTATGCTAATATTATGTCAAAGACCCCACAAGATTAAAAGGAAAAAAAGCCCTGCCCACTGTCATACTGCAGTTTTTCCACACACCAGCACGTATGACTCATTCTTTAAGCATCAGCATCTTCACAGCAAAAAAATTGCATTCTCTCTGCCGTGAGTGAAGGGGTGTCTCAGCGAACACCAATTCTCACCAACCTGAGACAGATGATGTTTCCCTGGTCTTCCAAAACACAGGAGGAGGATGCCGTGTCTAACTAGGCAAGGAAGCTCAGTGAAGAACCCACATGACAGGTGAGCACTGTAGGCACAGAAGGCATCAGAAATGGCAAGATCCCTTCAAATCCTCACTAACCCCGAGCCACAACCTACGGTCATGACTAGGTTCTTGTTATGTTGACTTGAAAAGGCAAGACTATCTCACAAATATCAGAAAGATGGAATGAAAAAACATGGAAGATGGAGAAACTTTCAGCTGTGTAGGGAAAGTAAAAAGCTTGTTCCTGTGAATATCACTGAAAACCAGGTGTAATTTGAATGCAGTATGTGGCTTAGCAACACCTGACTCAAACGGCAATCTCAGAAGTACCAAGAGAAACCGCAATCTATCTTTATTGACAAGATAAAGAATTGTCAAGGAGAGATCAGAGGTGACAATCCATTCTTACAGAAGTTTAGCACAGTCGTCCAGAAATCAGTACTTACAATGTAAAAGACAAGATTTCAATTTTGGTAGTTAGACTTATTTGTTTTGCCATTAAAAAATGAAAGCATGAAACATGAATTCACCAGGGAAATTCCCTGCTGCTGCTGCTCAAGCATTTCGGGATTTTTCAACTCCCAAACACACAGAAGGCAATGTTTCCCCTCGCTCTCCTCACATACTACACAGCCTTCTGTTACTCCTTTTTTTTCTTACATAAAACTCAGCCATAAGGAGGAAGGTCAGGAATTAAGGACAAAAACTCAGGAGAACAAGTGATACATGAAAACCACACTGTGCTGATGTGTGCACTTTGATCACACAAGTTTGACTTCTGTATTTTGAAAGCTGAAGGAACAAGAGGGTTTGAGTTGAAGTCCAGGAGCAATAGATGACTATGCACAGCAAAAGGCATTTCATTCCAGCCACTGAATGAGGTGCTAAGTGGCAGTCCTTCAGTCTCCTCAGTCAAAGGCCCTCCATGACTTAGTACTTCGAAAAAGAATCCCTCCTGAAATTTTTGAAACGACTAAAGTCAGCCTGACCCCATTTCAGTGGTTACAGTCAGAATGAAGTTTAGTCCTCTACTTGCTTCCACGTGAACACTTTTTTAAAAATTATTTTATTACCGACTATCTATTTCCAGAATTCTAATTACCCATTGTTTACAAAAAGCCAACTTAATAAATAGGGCACAATCTGAAAAATAAATCTTTGTTTTCAAAATAGCTCTCACAGCACCCAAAACATTCAGTATCTGCTAGCAACTCCACAAATAAAATCTATCTTGTGAATTATTGTTGACATACGAGGACACTTTGAAGAAAAGGTTTCTCAAAAAGCAGTGTTTTGAACTGATAACTTTATTGCCCTTGTTCTTAATGCCCTAACTTTTTACCAAAAGTTAAAAAATTGAAACTTGTTGTACAGAATAACTCCATCTGGAACAATGACAATCTGATTCAATCAACTTCAACAGAAGCATTAAAAAAGGCTGCATCAAGAACCACTGTTTCAAAAGGGAAAACTTGGACAAAAGTAGAGAAACTGTACTAAGTAAGTGGACTAAGAACTTCAGCGCACAGAGGAAACTCTGAATTTCATTAAGAAAAAAAGGTGCAAGTACTGCCTGCAGTCCGCGTCCCAAACAAGTACTCCTCCACTTGGGAAATGGAATACTAATGGAATACTTGAATAAGCAGAGGTCTTATAAAAGCAACAGAGAAAAGACTTACAAAAAAAATATTATGCCTTAAAGATGAAGAAAAGTACAGAGACAGAATTGCACATAATCAGACTGAGTTAGACTCTGCGTTAAAAATGAAGCCAAAAAATTACTCAGCCATAAAAAAATTGTATGTAAACGTGTACAATGATGAAGCAGCATTAATTAAAGGTAACGTATGGAAGCTACACAATAAAAGGCTCTGTAAGACATTCAATACAGCAGATGATGTTGAACATGGAGGAAAAAGTGGAATGAGGGTAGGGAGGGGAAAAAGTATAGAAATAAGTAATTCCAAAATTGATGTGCAAGCAAAACTCTAAAACACAACACACTGTCCTGGTTTTGGCTGGGATAGAGTTAATTTTCTTCATAGTAGCTAGCATAGTACTGTGTTTTGGATTTAGTACCAGAAGAATGTTGATAACACACTGATGTTTTTAGTTGTTGCCAAGTACTGCTTAGGCTACTCAAGGACTTTTTGAGCTTCTCCTGCTCACCCAGGTGCATAACGAGCTGGGAGGGAGCACAGCTAGGACACCTCACCCAAACTGACCAAAGAGCTATTCCATACCATATAACGTCATGCTCGGGGGGAGTTAGTTGGTCGGTTGCAGGCAGAGCGAGCGCAGCTTGGAGAGTGATCGCAGCTCAGGACGGGCTGGGCATCGGTCGGCGGGTGGTGAGCAATCACATTGCACATCACTTGTTCTGTATATTCTGTATATTCTCTTGCCATGATTATTATTACTATTATTCTTCTTTTCTCTTATTAAACTGTCTCTATCTCAACCCACAAGTCTTACTTTTTTTTTTTTTCCAATTCTCTCCCCTATCAACCGGGGGGGGGGGGGGAGGGGCGGGGGGGTGGAGTGAGTGAGCATGGTGCTTAGTTGCCAGCTGGGTTAAACCACGACATGACCAGACAACTCTAAAACCACAAATTTGGACACAAGAGCATATAAAATTGTAGACCAAACATTAGCTTTGAACAAATTTAGTGAATCGTGGTATCATCCTAAAATAATACCAACGATGCAGAAAGCATGTGGAAGCAGGGAAAGGAGTGCGAGTCAGGCTGGCAATCTGATTTTAAGTAGCCCAAAAAGCTTTAAAAAACAAGTTTTGAAGAACAAAAAACATGGGGTGGGAGGAAGGGGGAAGGTAAAAGTAGTAAAAGTAGGACAAATACATGAACATTTTTTCAGACAAAACCTCTGCAGTCCAGATTATAACCTTACATTTTTCTTTGGGAAAAAGAAAAGGTTCATTATTGAAATGTAGATTATACATATTAGTAAAAGATCCCTAAACTGAATAGCCAATTAGTTAAAGAAGAAACAATGACATGTTCCTTTGAAGATTCACAATGCTGGAAGCCACCTAGTGAAGTTCCTGAAGTACTTGATGTGATTTAGTATATTCACGAATCACCTAAGCATATGGGACAAGAGCTGCAATGACATTTCTTGGAAAACAAAATTGGGAGGAACACTCAAAGGAATGGACTGGAATGTTAAACAGGAAGGAGATGAAGATTGGAATAATAAAGAATTAGATTTTAAAGTACTAAATCATGCAAAGGTATTTACAAGATTACTTGGAGACTGAAAACATGCATTTCTGTTATAGAATCAGAGCTGGAGAAAAGTTTATGTTTTACTCAAGAGCAATGTCTGTGAAAAGGCCAATGGCATCATATGAGGCATAATTTAAATAACTTCCAGAAGAGGTAAGGAAATCATTCCCACTGTAGTATGTATTGATGTGAACGGTTTTCATACAAGCTCTCAATTCCAGCCACCTGTGTAGGAAGATTTATTCAAGTGGGAAGAGATAAAATAATTTCCCACAATAAAAAAGAGTTTTAAAAAATTGATATTTTTAAAAAAAATTAAAATTAATCAAACACCACTGGGGAAGTGAAAAGGATTCCTGAATGCAGGGCTGTGTTGACATGAGAAGAAATGGGTATTAATTTACCCCAGATGTTTAAGCTAGCAATTAAATGACTGTTTCTAATAGTTATCAAACTGAATTTCCGAGACTCCTTTTAAGCTAGAATGTAGTAATGATTCTGTGATATAACAAGAAGTATTATAAAGCAAAACAGTGCCTGGATGTTCTGCCTCAATATGTACTTCCATCTTCCATCCCAAAGAGCAGTAATGGCTATTTCAGTTCCATTTCAGAAGTACTCGCTCTGCTCAGCCCTCACTCTTTAACTATTACTTTTGAAAAACATGGGAAAGAAAATAAACATTTCTAAAATAAAATAATGAATAAAAACATACCCCAAGCCACTAAGAAAACCTGGAAATGGAGCAAGGGAAGGTGGTGCCTGTTTACAAAAGCTATGCAATGCGGGATTTGGAGGAAGCATGGAATTATTTCTTAGGAGATGGGAGCATAAGCCTATCTTGCTCAGAATGCTGCTCCCAGCTGAGGTCCAAACCAGGTGCGTCTGATGCAACACAAAGCATCCACAGAAAAGCAAAACAAACTTGAATGCAGATGAAGTCTCCTAATGCTTGGCAGTTAGTTCTATTTTGAAGCATCTCAGTTTAAGATGCTTTAAAAAAAGGTTTCATTCCCATATAAGTGTGCATATTTTAATTACTGACATGGCAGAATTACTTTTGAATCACCTTACGCTTTTACCCTTCATAGTGTTGAGCAACATGAAACTGATGCAGTTGCTTGTCACTATTGGCACTGAGCCAATTAATACTTAAACTAAAAATACAGTTTCATATTTTTGTTTTATGTATTCTAGAATGAAATCTAAGCTAAATATGTAACATCTATGATATACATTGAAGTGTGTGATGCATTTCTCCCCCCATCCCTCCCCCTGATTTTCTTATTTTCTCTCATTTTGCACTGCACATGTTCCAGCTTAACACGGACCTCCAAGCCTTGGTCAAAACTAATGATCCAAGCAATCGCCATCAAAGTATGTCTTGAACTAAGAGACACCCAAATACCATAGCAGATACGGTCTAAAACTGTTCTGACGGTTGCCCACCTCCAAAGTAAATGCCTTAAGGAAAATCTCCATAAAAACATTACTTCCGTTTGCCTCATCAGAATGACTTTTCTGGTACAAATTACAATCACATCTCATCCCAGCCTTAATTTACTTTTCATGCCAGTGCTCCGTAGCAGCAGGATTTCATATCACAACTTGCCACTTGATACAGAGAGCTGATTGAAACTGATGAAAGGCAGCCCCAGCCTCATAAACAGGGCAGGAATGAACAGTCATTGCTTGACGATCAGCCTTGTAATCATACCACAGATAATATTAATTTACTGACAAACACCACTAGCTACACTGATACAGGCTTTGTGTCAATCATTAGATTCCAAAAGAGCACCCTGCTGAAGAAACAAAACACACCCACAGCCTGGAGGGATATCCCAGCAGATGCTACAGGGTCATTTGCAGCATTATCCAGTCTTCATCAAAAGATGACCACTGTCTTCTTCAGACTGTCGGGAAGGCCCAAGTGCTTTGCACCATGTGAGGAGTGCCAGCTAACTGAACCCATGAGCTAAAGCGCTCGCAAGATGGTCAAGTATTCATGAGCATTAAGTGCAACTGGTTACTGAGCGATAAAAGCTGCATAAGCCACTGGACAACGCGTAAATTGTGAGTTGCTACCATATATATCTGCAGAACTGGACAGCTAGAGCCCTCGGCATGCTGTTTAGTGACCAGGACACCACACCAAGCTGAGTACATGCCATCCTGCATGAAAGTGGCACCAGTGATCACATGGTAACAGGTACAGTAGTCAGATATCCTGGTCACTGGAGAAGCAGGCTCTGGGAAAGTCCACACTAAAATTGGCCAGTGCACAAACAGCCAAACCTCACAAGGAAACAGAGTCCTTCTCTCAGGAGACAAGTTTCAAGAGAGAAGGTCACTGAGGGGACCTCGCACGCCCCATTTCTACTTCTATCAGCAGCAGGAAAAGCTACGAATGAACATTGCTGAAGCTGCAGACCTTCATTCGGACATATAAGGGCTTGATAACGCTGGCACACCCATCAGGGCAGCGATGTTTACAGAAAGGCATCAGCAAGTTAAGAATAGTAAGTGCAAACCACACAGAACAGCACTTCCTTTCAACGAGTCACAAATCAGTTCCTTTCAACAGCATGCCATCTACTCACCCTGTGGTGAACAGATAAAGATGCTTGGTTTGCCTTCCCTGACACAGTAATACTCTTTTATTTACCTGTTACTTTTTTAAAAACAGTAGTAATTTTTAACACTGTGTGACAGATGCCCAAGTGAGCTTCAGTACCTGAATGAACTAACATGGGTAAGTGAAGCAGAACAGGAGATTATTACCCTTGCTTCTCAGTAATGAGATGTGCAATAGCATCTTATGACTTTTTTTTTTTTTAAGTCATCCTCATCATCTCTGTGCAAATATATGTCTGATACTATTTCAGGGACTGGGTCACCAAAGCATAACAGATGGAAGCATAACCGTTTCTGTTAATAGCAACTTACAAATGATGTTCCATCACAGTTCTTGTGCATCTCCACTTCACCTTCTTGAAAATGTTACTAAAAAATTTCCCCTTCTTTCCCACTGGAAGAAAATACCTTAATTTTCAAACAAGATATTTGGTTCTTACTGTACCTCACTGAAAGTTCTGTGTTTGATTCCTCCCATCCACATTTTCAAATCTGCTTTTTTGCCCCACAGGAGAAAGCTAGCGTTCAATTTGCAACCTGCCCAGGTACACCGCTCACGTGCGCAGAAAGGAAAGGGGTTGGAATGGACAGAGCCAGCGTACGTACGAATCAGGCCTCAGGCAGTAGCTACAATTCCCATTAGGCACCAACCTAGTATTTGTGTCTAAATATTTCCATTTTCAGCAAAAAGTCTTTTTTTTACCCCGTGGCAAAACAACAATGAAAAATGCCTTTGTAAAGGCCTAGAAAAACATATTTACAGCGGGCAAAATATTCGCTCGGGTTTTATTTATTTTCAATACAAATGAGTTGCTCGAACAAACATTTCAACCCAAAATGTCAGCAGTGCCGTGCAGGTCATTTGCCTGTATGGTTGAAATCAGTTTAGAACTAGAAATGAGCATAAATACTCGATTCGCTGTCGTAGCCATTAGTCTTGGATTTTAGTATGATATTTCATGCTCAAGTACATTGCTTTTCCCATACCTTTTGCACAATTCTTTCAGATTCCATAGTCTCCCCATCTCAAAAAAAAAAAAAAAAAAAAAAAGACACCCCCTACCCATCAAGAACAAAGATTAAACTGTCTTACTGTTCCGCTATTGTCCATTATAAGATTACCATGGAAATACCATAACTTTCAGCATATAAAAAATTAAATTTTCAAGAGGGCAACACAACTTTTCTTGCCTTCTTCAATGCAGGAGGAGACAAGTTGTGTAAGTCAGGTGAGTCCAGTTCTTCAGTTATTTACAGAAAAAAGTACGTGAATACGATGGTAGAAATTTTAATTAATAGTTTACAATCTGGGAAATTATTTTAATTTAGAAAACAAGTATGCCAGCTTCTGAACTTCTACAATAAACGGTAGAAAACCCACCCCACGCTACAAACATTTTTCTTGCAAGTTTTCTTTAACCCGTCTCAAATATGATGAGGTATGTAGGTAACTAAGCTCTTCACTGAGTCAGGCAAATGGACTTGTCGACAAGAATTAATTTTACCCAAATAAAAAAAAAAATAAGAAAAAATTAAACTCTTCACTTAATGTAGCTGTAAGAGAATTATATAAAATTTTACATTCAGCCTATTTTTATTTAACACTTTGAACAATATTAAAAGACTACCAGAGAGACAAGGTCTTATCTGCCTGCTCAGATTACACTGTACTTACACCGAACCATACAGCATATACGATTAGCCCTAAAAGGTCTCTTTGGTGATTTTCACTTTTAATGAACTGGTTGGAATTCATTATACAAGAATTGTAAGGAGGTTTCACAGATAAGCCTCGGTCTTTAGGGGGCACGTTACTGACAGACAGCAAATTTTTTTTTCAAAAAGAAAGAAAATCCACACACCTTCCTTGCTAAATGAACCATAGTTATTAATATGAAACCTTCTATGAACAAAGAAAGAAACTAACAGCAGAAAAGAAACTACGGGACAAATGGGATAATGGGCTTTACTCAACTACCAGTTTACACCAGTTTTGCCCAGGTGAAACTCCATTGATTTTTAGCACTGACAAGAATTGCATTTGTCAAGACAAAACTGCTGCACTTTGATTTTTGCATTGCAACCCTTGCAAAGGTTAAAACCCAAGTTTTTACATGCTGGACAACAGCTAGTTCTGTAGGCTGTCCTACTGCCCAGGCAGGTACAAGACTCGGCAAGCAATCAGGTACGTGCAGTTCACTTTTAATGCAACAAGAGTCAAACCATTACCATAAAGAAAAATCGCTGGGTTTTGCCAACAGGGTCCTAATAATGCAGCTGTTGCGAAGGCTGCTCAACAGGCTGGTTTGTTAATAAACCTAGGAGAATGGTGTGCCACTGAGTTCTTTCATCTTGGCAATTAAAATCAGACAACCATTTCTCATAAGCAGATCTTCTCCCTATACCCTCTACACCTTCTTTAACTTGCCGTTACTAGGGTGAAAGCAGATGTGAGGAATGTTCAAATGCAACTGTACTAGGCCTGTAGATAAGAACAAAAGAATGGTTGCACTGGGTCAGAATACAGACAACCTAGCCCAGTATCCTGTGTCTACTCATAGCCAACAGCAAATGTTTAAAAAATAAGCATATGGACAGTAATATGATTCTATATTGGTCCTGACCAAGTAATGCATAATTTCAGGACTTTCTCAATCAGACATTACATCTGCACTTCTGTGTTAACTGGCCCTGGATGGATTCTTCATCTGTGAGTTTGTCTTACCGTTTTTCACACTTTGCTATATTTAATGCACTTAAAACCACTAAAAGAATTTAAACTGTCATACTAATATGGGAATCTACCAGAGCACTTCTCTTATAGAGAGGAGAGTCATCTGAAAAACACCAGGTCAAGATTCGGGGGCTTTGCCAGTTGCAGATCAGCTACCCTTAGACACTGCAGTTTGAAGACACCCATCTACTCGCAAGCTACCCACTGTTTAACTATAAATGCTTGAACCCATTTCTGCTGCAGGGCAGGACCTCTGTACTGGCAAAGTTCCCTAAGGGCTGCCTGTGCTTGTGAGCATCGCCCGGCTGTTCCTTTCCACTGCAAAGGACTGGTTTGGGTTGTGAGCAAAATGGGCAACCTGGGAAGGCAAGCACTGCAGGTGCTCTGGGGCTCTGGAGGATAAGGGGATGGCAGCAGGGGAACTGAAGGTGAGGATTTCCCTGTGGTACCTTGCCTGGAGGATTTGGGATGTCCAGGACTATGCTGGAATGAATTGTTCCCCCCTGCCATCATCATACCAGTAAAATACTGCTGAACCTACAAACAGCCAGGCCACCCCCAGGGAACATCACCCATGCTGAACAACAAGGCACGTCCTGCTGCTGTTGGAGATCCTTTATGAGTCTCCCAGCTTGAAAGCTGACAATACCTTGGCTCTGTCCCGTCATCCTCCATTCACCAGCCATGGGAGTCCTGCAAGGAGCCAAATCATGAACCTTGTACACCCACAGCCTGAGGTCACACACCACAGACAGGAGCCGTATCTGGACCTCTCAGGTTGCACCAGAGATTAACATGCAATGGCCTGCTAGGAGGCTAAGGAAAAAAAAAAATCTGTCACACAAGCAAGCAACTACAGCTAAACTGTCCTAAACACATAATACTCTGTTCAGCAGACATCCAATGTTCACACCCATGTTTCCAGTCCTATTTCAGAGGCAGATACAGGCAGAAAGCTTGGGAGCCTGAACATACGTCAAAGGTGTGAGGGAGTTCAACCTGCTCAACAGAAAGGCTTACCTCCCCAGCGTGCCGGCTGGGGACACTGTGGCTAGGGACTCCCTGGGTGAGGTATCAGGGCTCTATCTGCTTGCAGCTCCTACTTGCCTTTCCTTAGCAATAATGGAAGCATATATCTGGCGAAAAATCAGCTCTCAGGTAGCCCGTTACATGCATTTTACTCCAACAGTTTCTGAAGTAAATGTTACGATTAACAAACCACGCCAAACAAATTTTTCTGTTTTAAGTATTAAAGTATATATAAAAGCATCTGGTAGCTTCTAGATGCTATTCTTGGTTTTGGCATATGTAAATTAGTCCGTTCAACCTCTTCTAGGGAAAAGAAAAGCTGATACACTTGATGTGAAACATACAGCAAACCAATTGACAGATTTCATTTACAAAACGTTTCATTTATTTTTTCCCCACCAAAGGCAAAATTTAATTAACTACTATAAGGCCTGAACATCAAAAAAAAAACAAACAAAAAACCACACCATGACAGAAAACCCTTGCAACTGTCAGACTATCTACTTAACAAAAGAACAATTCATCATATGACATGTCTGACTAGGGGTTTGTTTGGTGGTGGTGTGGGGGGTTTTGGTTTTGTTTTTTAAAGACTATCTTTTACGCTATTTATTGTTGCTCTTTCCTCATTCTTGAGATAATGCCATCTGGGCTGCTTAGTTCTAGCCTGATTATTAGACATTAGTACTTTTTGAGGGTTTTGTTTAATGTTTGAGTTCGATTGCTACAGAGAGAGTTCAACTGATATTCTTCCTATCAAAGTCAAATACAGCATACCAAAGCCACTACAGTTTACAATACTATGTCCAGAAAGGGGGAAAACCCAACTATCTGTTCAGTACCCCTTTTCATACAGAAATCTGGGAAGAGAAAAAAAAAAACCCAAACCCTACAATAATGGAAGATTTCAATCACAGGCAAAGCAAAAGGCAGACTGGGGACTCAAACAGAATCAAGTTTTGAGAAATCATAAACAACTCCTTTTAAAAGTAATTTGGCAGAGAATTTAGAAAGAAAAAAAGGAACTCTTGAGTTAAGTCAAAATTATTGCACAGAAATTAGCGTAGCCACTCTGTAATGCTGGCAGCAATAGTCACCTTATCTCTGCAGTAGGGTCAACAGTACTGCAAATTATTAGAGTAATATTTTAAACTAGACTATATACAGTGTCTATCTATAAGCTATATATAGTTTATATATAAACAGTGTAGTAAAAATTAAACAGATCACCTAAAGGAATAAATTTCTCTGCGTTAAATGGACACAGTTTAAAGATACTCCGTTAAAGGTTTAGAATAAGTACTATTACTATCCAAAAATTACCAAGGGAAAATGATGGCACAATCAGCCAGCCACATAAAGGAGGCACTTAATACTTAACAGAGCAAGCTTTCGTTTGAGAAAAAATAGAAAGGGAAAAAAAGTAGATTAAATTAAAAAATAATGTCTTTAATTCATAATGAACTACATGAGAAAATCTTTTCAGGTGCATCAAAAGCAAGAAGCTTGTGAGACTCAGCAGGGCACAGATCACCAAAATTAAGCCTAACCAAATTCTTTGCATTTGTATTCACTACAGGAGATGGGAGGTCCACACTCTAAGTCAATCATTGACAAACATACTCAAAGTGAAGCTCAATAGAAGTGATTTTAAACGAACAAACCAAAAATATCGAACAGCAACAGATTTTCTGAAGCAGATGACAATTCAGTCAGGAATTGCAAGAGAACTGCAACATCAAGGTGCTAGACTCAAAACAGTTAGATCTCCTACCTCTTGCATCCTGCAAAAAAGGAACAAAATGCAACTTAACACAATCCTGATCTTTGTAAAGGTTAACACACAAGGCAATTCACAGAACTAGAGAGAAGCCCAGTTTGTTCTGGGGAAACAAGAGAGCAATTACAGTAAAAGAATTATTAAATGTATTTGGAAACAAACACATGCCTTTTGTTTAAAAGAACTACTTCACAAATTTATTTGAATTCCTTGAAGTAGTACACTGGTTTAGGTGAACAGGTGTTCAGTTAATATAGTAGTGCATTTGCACTTTCAAAAATAAATAAATAACCCCCCCAAACAAACAAAAAACAGGAAACGTTTTCAGTAGCGTCCCTCGAAGGACATCAAGTCCTTCTGTGAAAGGTCAATCCCACTCTTGGGGCAGGACAGAGTAAGCCATCAAAGGCTGGGTTAATCACTCCCTTTCTAAAATGGAGTGTGGCTGTCAGTGGGACGCATCAGTACGTTAAACAGAGATCTGTAGCCTGGGAAAGGTGACAACCTGTGTATTATACCAAGTATTTTGTAATAGTCATATCTATAGCTCGCTACAAAGCATGGACATATCCCATACTTATCATGAGTGCTACAATGTCAAATGAAATTCAATGTTAATAAATGAAAATGGGAAAAATAATTAACAATACGTATAATGATGGATTTGAAATTTACCATCAGCATTCAGGAAAGAGGTAAAGGAGTTATTGGGGAGAGTGCATTTTTAGCATGGGGAGGGTGGTTTTTTAATATGTCAAGTTAAAGATTACCATTGCAAAGAAAAAGAAAGAAAAAAGCACATAATGTTAGAAGCTACTAGATGTCTTCCCTGCAAGCTTCAGCATTTTTTCCAGTAAGTATCACAAAGAGTTTACAGTACTTCTCTCAAAGAGGAGAACTTCTAAAAAATAAGAGCAGGGTGATCAGTCTCATCCCTATGACCTCAATTTCTACCTACGCATTCCAGCCAGGCATAGGCCAGGGTCAGAACAGGAAGCGCAGGGCTGTGGCCACAGTAACGCATACACCATCCTGGTGAAGTCTGGCTGCACAAGTAACGCTCATTAGCTTAGAGTAAGGACAGAGTTATTTCGTCCATCAGCATCCTTGTCAGGACTTTATACTTCTAAACATGGCAGGATTAGACTTCTTTAACAGAATCGCAGAATGGCAGGGGTTGGAAAGGACCTCGGGAGATCATCTAGTCCAACCCTCCTGCTAAAGCAGGTTCACCTGGAGCAGGTTGCACAGGACATCATCCAGGCGGGTTTTGAATATCTCCAGAGAAGGAGACTCCACAACCTCCCTGGGCAGCCTGTTCCAATGCTCTGTCACCCTCAAAGTAAAGAAGTTCTTCCTCATATTCAACTGAAACCTCTTATGTTTCAGGTTGTGCCCATTGCCCCTTGCCCTGTCGCTGGGCACCACTGAGAAGAGTCTGGCTCCGTCCTCGTGACATCCACCCTTAAGATATTTGTATGTGTTGATGAGATCCCTCTGCCTTCTCTTCTTCGGGCTAAACAAGCCCAGCTCTCAGTAGGTAATATCTAACACTGACAAGTAGTTGGGGGGTGGGAGGTGTTATACTTTTTATTTATTTTTGTATCAGGCTGTACTTGGATTTTTTGCTATAGCCCTAAAAAGCCCTCCACTTAACTATTACCCCATATCCAGCCAACTTCTTTGTTCAAAGCAATGTAATTGGTTCAAGACTCTGTAATAACAAGTTAAACTACTTGCCCTGGTCATAGCATAAAGAGCTGTCTGTGTATTTGCATGTTTTTTTCCTCCTACCTATTAAGAATATAAAATGTTTGTTAGGACTTTAAGGTGGAGAAGGTGGCCTGGGGGTGTGAAAAAAGTTATTAGAATAGTCATGTATGGAGCAAGCTGTACTTTTCAGAGAACAGAGAGCCTCATCATTAATGATTCCCCCAGTTTTAAACTTCTCCAGAATTTATTTTAATGAACCATGGAAGTAATCCCACCTCACCTTTCTCATGGACAGACGGGACTTCTTTGGTTATCCAACTCTTCCCACTTCTCCCACCTTCGACCTTAAGTTTTATTATATCAGCCATCTATTCAAGGAATTGCAATATTCAAGGGCTTGGATCTTTTATGCTTTCTTTTTTGCTCTTGAACACTTGATAGATCCATAGCCATTTTGATTCTGGGATGCCTGATAAGTTTTAGAAAAATATGACAATATCAAGTTTCCACAGATCCACACTAAGTTGCAAACAAGTCCTTCACTCTCTCGCTTTTCTCTCTCCTCTTCAGATACCACATTTCTCTGTTTTCTTATGCAAGGAAGTTTTCAAATTTGGCGTTAGGTCTCGCAACTGACTTCAGTTCCCCCTTCCACTACTGGCTCCATCTAGTCAGTATTTGGATCTCAGATTTCTGGAGGTCCATAGCTTCAATTACAGTGCTGGGAAGCCAAAAACGACAGGCTAATGGCCATTATGCTTGTATTACCTAATGCTCAAGCTCCCTTTTAGCTAGAGTGGCACGACTACTGCAGAGAGGATAAGAACTGCAAAGTATTTCCCAGCTTTCCTCAACTGCTTTGGATTTATTTATTCTTTCTCCCCAAGATATTAATTTAATATTCTCAGACAGCCCTCATTTAGAAAGAAACAGAAAAAAATAAGCCTTTTCAATCAAAATACAGTTTTAATTAACTGAGCATCTTGCAAGAGCATGTCATCACTACATTTTAAAAACAAAACATTTTGCTAATTGTTACTAATTTGTAAAATTCAAAATACATGCCATTATAAAATTTTGGCCATACAACACTACTGTGTGCCTATTATACACGTACACACAGCAATCAATATAGGTTAATGTAGGAGATATTTTTTTTTAACCAGCACTTCAAATTTGTTTACTGACCACTTCTGTGGCCAAGAACAGCAATGCACCAGGACTAGAGTCCCATTACAACTCACATCCATCTGTCCACAGTAACGTGACAAAAAATACATTTCTGGAATGATCAAGTCTAAACTGTAGACTTTTCTACTGTAAATTTACATCTTTTTTTATTCAAAAAAATTGAATTATTATCCTCTACATTTGAGTAACTCACAAATTTGTGAGTTTGGAGGAGGGTGGGGGTTTTTTGGCAGGGAAGAAAATACACTCAATTGTAAAACCACTGTCAATGAGGGTGCTAGCACAGCCCCACTGCTTAGAACACCAGTCTCAGTTCCTTCACTCCTGACCAAACAGTGCCAGCTCTTAAAAAAACTTTTGAGCTCTCTTCATCGTTCTGTGTAACAACAGAAAATTTAGTCCTTTTGCATTAGCTTTTAAACTGCAAGAAAGTAACGCTACTGTATTATATTTAACTAATAAATTCAGTACCTACAATACATTCAGTACATAAGCCATCTCCAGGAGCCCGAATACTCCCCATAAAAATCAAGTTAAACTTGCATCAAGTCAAAACTAGAGAGGACAGCAATGTGTGATCCGGTAAGACATGGGCAGACATTTACACCATACCATACTTACTAAAACAGGAATTAAAACCTATCCAGACATTTACTGGTTTCCACCTTTGATACTCATCAGTGAGGACCCAACCTTGTGCATAAGTAGAGAAAAAGGGAAATAGAAAAAAAGAGTTTTCTCTATGCCTTCAAGTACATGAAGACTTGTTTTGTGGAAGCTGAAATCTACATGTTTTTCTGGTAAGTGTAAGGGTAACTAGAGTTCAAGTTAATTTTTAGACTGGAGATATAACATCTTCATTAAGAAGTTCTAGTAAAATAAGTTTTATTCATCTATAAAAAAGGTCCTCAAACCCCCTGCAGATTCTCCACATGCTAGTAATGTGGAAAAATTTTCACTTGTAACACATGTTTAAAATTTTAATCAAAGCATGTCAACGCTCATATAATGAGAGATTTTTCCCTGTGGTGAAATTGTCATAATGAAGGTTGCAGAATTGCCATGTATTTTCAGATGAATTCAAAACTGCTTCTGTCTCTTAGCTCTTACATATTACAGTATTCTTACCCTTAAGCCCAGACACTTGACTAGCTGCTTTCTAAAACATGCACATCAGTAACTTTCATCCTTGATAACTTCCATCACGGGCTACAGAATGTTTATCTACAACTATTGTTTTCAAATTTTCACTCTCTGATCCCAACGCTAATTTGCCAAGCCAGACATGCGAGTGTTAACAAGCAGTCCTGGAACCAAACCCCAGATGAGGCTGGATCCACAGGCTTGGGCCTCCAGCTCACCTCCACCTTCCGACAAGTTTCAGTCTTTTCTGAAGGGTGACCTTCAGCATGGGGATCTGCAACATGCCCACGATTCTCTATGTGCCGTGAGTCTGAGGTTTATCACAAATGAACTCTTAAGGTACATATTCACAGAAGCTACATAAACATGGCAGGAAAGGACCTGGGGGTGCTGGGTGACAGCTGGCTGAATATGAGCCAGCAGTGTGCCCAGGTGGACAAGAAGGCCAATGGCATCCTGGCTTGTATCAGGAATAGTGTGGCCAGCAGGACCAGGGAAGTGATTGTGCCCCTGCACTGGTGAGGCCGCACCTTGAATACTGTGTTCAGTTTTGGGCGCCTCACTGCAAGAAAGCCGTGGCATTGCTGGAGCAACAAAGGAGAGCAACAAAGCTGGTGAGGGGTCTGGAGCACAAGCACAAGGAGAAGCACCTGAGGGAACTGGGGTTATTTAGTCTGGAGAAGAGGAGGCTGAGGGGAGACCTTATAGCCCTCTACAACTGCCTGAAAGGAGGCTATAGCAAGGTGGGGGTCGGCCTCTTCTCCCTGGTAACAGACAATAGGATGAGGGGAAATGGTCTGAAGTTGTGCAAGGGCAGGTTTAGGTTGGACATTAGGAAAAATTTTTTCAATGAAAGGGTTGTCAAGCCTTGGAAGGGGTTGCCCAGGGAAGTGGTCGAGTCCCCATCCCTGGAGGTATTGAAAAGACAGATAGACGAGGTGCTTAGGGACACAATTTAGTGGTGGGACGGCAGGGATAGGTTAACGGTTGGACTTGATGATCTTAAAGGTCTTTTCCAACCTAAATGATTCTATGATTCTATGTTTCGCCCTTCCAAGCAGTGACCTGTTCTGAGAATAAAAAGAAGTTTTTCCACATTCACACTCCGAATTACTCTTTAGAAGCATGGCATCTCAGACAGATTTAGAGAAGGTAACTACGGTACAAGAACATAGAAAAGGACAACGTATTTATGATGAAAGATCTTGTAACATGAACACCCAGATGGAAAGCAGCATTTACATGATGACATCCAGGTATCATGGATTAGCCCTACTGATGGATAATTATACAAAGGAATAGCCTCAAAGGATAAGAAATCTATCCTTGCTTTACATAATCACGCATCAAACCTCCCACCTATTTGAGTTGTATGGTGAAAAATGATGCAACTACTCCACTGGGTTAAAGATAATGCCATTACACCCTTTTTGCATTCTCTTTTCACATATTTTTCTTTTTTTTGGTTTATATATAGTATTAATATGGGCCACGTTTATGACTAAGCTACCCCCAAATTGTGAGAAAAATCTGGGACTTGCAAACCAAATCTTCTAGAAGTCCTAATGGAATCACCAAATAACTTGGAAATAAAGATGACTTCAAACAAATCTAATAAACTGGAATTGCTATCTATTCTCAAATATTCCATGTGCTGAAAGAGCAGTTAAACTGATTGTGAAGCATTTGTTTATATTGAAAATATCTTTTTTGACCTAGAATTCATGTACATGAAATAACATTTACTTTCTAATCATTAAACCAATATGACTTTATGCACTAGAACGTGCTGCAGGAACAAGAAAGAAAATTATTCTGTGGAGAGATGTACACCTACATGCACAAGCCCACTGAAACAAAGCAAGACAAGAAAAAGCATATGAAAGGTTTCCAAGAGGACTAATGACAAAGAGAGAGAGAGGATCACCTGTGGCGCAAAGATGAGCATAAAACTTGTGCACCTTACTTGTATCCCCCGCCCCCACTACGACAGAATACATCTTTGGACGCGTTAATGAGAAACACAAATGCGCTGAGCAGAAGTGAAGGCCTGGTTTCAATGTTAACGCACTTTCTGCAGCCATGACAAACATATTTAGGAATATTACACCAGGCCCTGCTTAATCCTAGTGCCTTCAGGCAATCAGTAAGTTTTAAAAAAAGGTTTATGGGAAACCAACATCACATTTCACAGACAAATGGCTTATAGTTTAAGTGCTCAAGTAAAACCTTCTCTTATGATTCTTTCTATACACTTGAAAGCCACTTAGCTGAAATAAATCAGTGCACAACAACAGCAAATGACCAGTAAAAAGCTTAATTATTCTGCTTTATATCTATGGTATGAAAAGGGTGTGGAAAAAAATAAATCTACTTTTAAAGCCTGGTTTTAAACTAAGTGATGAGAGGGGGGTCTGGGGCAGAGGACATGGTAACTGGGTACTATTCCAGGGTTTAAAGAGTACCTCAGGTCTTATGTCCTTTCGTGCAATTCAGGTTTTCATCAAAAAGCCAAGTGTTTTGAACAAAAACATTAAATTTTGTTTGTGCATCTCAAGAGACCCTTTCTATTACAGAGCTCTAGAAGAGAAACACATCATTCTTGTATTACGCGAGGCTATCCAGTATCGACACCATAAGAGATGGGTCTGAACCATTGCCACGCACACCCCAGAACTGGAGGCACTGAGTGCAAGGCCAGCAATCTGCCTCAGGCTCTGCTGACCTCCAGAACACCAGGCACACCCCCGCTGCCTCGGGCTCACTTGATTTCACCCTGAAAGTGTGGTATTACATGAAGAAAGGCACGGTGTGAACATACAGCTTACTGCTGCATCCGTTCCTCTTCACCTACGATGAGTACCTCTGTATGAAGTAAGGAGGTATCTGTTGCTAGGTCGCTTCATGTAGGTGGAGGGTGGGAATCAGGACTGGGAAGCTTTTTACTTCTGAAACAGAAGAGGCATTTTCCAACTGAGAAAAGCTGCTGTAAGTTTAGTTTGTTTACACTAAATAGTCTATCAGAGAGAAAAAGCAGGTGGTATAAACAGCAGAACAACACTGGCAAGGAGGGGAAAGAGAGTAAGCAGCTTTACTGCATTTTCTTTCTAAGGTGAACTTTCTCACTGTAGGCCTAAAAGTTGGTCTTAGGGACATAAACACCTGTTTTAGTGTTTGAAACTTTGACATTGAAAATTCTGAAAAAAAATCATACATATGCAATATGCAAAAAAACCACAGGGGCTGATTTTGCCTGTTAAATTCATTATCCGGCACTTTATGTTCTATCTGGTGTTGCCTGAATTTCGTGATAAGGTTGCTATAGATAAGGTGCAGTCCAATATTTAACACATTTACAAATAAGATTAATAGATTAGCAACCAGACAGCTAAACAAGACTAGTACATGTCCCCAAGGACAATAAGGATTATAAGAGAAGTCTAAATTAACATCTTTGGACCTGCCTGAATGGCAGGAAGAAGCAGCCTGCAAGAAAGGAATGAGGTAACCCACATCACCCAAAAATCAGTCTGACTTGCTCGAGGGCAGTCCACAGCACCAGTTGCCCACCTCTCATGCATTTTCCCTTAAACAAGCCTCCTATTTTATAGGCCAGTGGTGCTCAAGCTCTCCTAAAGCTGACAAGATTGTACCTGCCATTTTACCTTGGGTAACGCTACCCTTACTATGCTCAAAAAAAAAAAAAAAAAAAATCATATTGGACAAAGTGGTGAGTGTGCTATAAATTCACCCTCTAGCTTCCTTCACAGAAATGCTTCTGCATTGGTAAAGCTCAGCTTCCCAGTAATGCTGTTTCTTTGGTGTTCAGAACATTTAAAAATGAAGACTGAAACTGGTCAAGTACGTACAAGGTATTAGCAAGCGCTACAATTTATGATATTAAAATAACTAGTGACAGACTCTACCAGATAGTGACAACACTCACAAAATGACCCCCAGGTACAGCAAGAGGTTAAAAAACCGCAAAATAAACAGAAAACCCAGAGCATGCACACAGAAACAGGTTTATACTGTGGACTCCTTTTTTCCAGGGATCAAACTCTTCAGAAGAGATTTTCTTTCAACAGCAGAGTACCTGAATTAGAGACTGGCAGTATCAGATCCTTTTTATGTACCCATCCATAAACAGAACATTGTTATAGTCACCATCAATCCTGTCTGATACCTCCTATGCAATTTACTATGTGTATTTATTACAACAAAACCTCATTATAACAAATTGAAACTATAAGCATGTCCCTAGAAGTATTCCCTACAGAATGTTATATATAGTCCTAGCTCTGCCTTTTACTTCACGGCTCCCTTTCAGAATAAACATGGACTACACGTACAAAGTTTCATATTCAGAAATACGATTCATAAGAAATGTCATCTGTCAGTTTGCCTTCAGTAGCCAACATGTCACATACTCTAAGTTAAATTATGTTCAGTCATGTTAGGCAAAGGAACATATCTAACTCAAATACTTACACTTAACGGATAATTGAGAACTGATCCACTAAATGAGCACTTCTAATTACACAGTTGCTAGGTGGGGGAGGGAGAGTTTCTTATCTCCACAGCTCTAATTTCCTGTACGCCACACATTGTCCTTCATGAATTGAACTGATGAATATACATAATCATAAAATTCTTTTTGCAAATTAATATAGTTAAGGCTGAAAAATCCAGTAATCAGGCCATAAGAATAGCTGGCAATCTGGCATTATGAGAGCATTTATAGTAGCTAAAGAAGTAAAAGAAGATATTAATGAGAGTTTGCAACCGTGTGGGGTTTTTTTTAAAAAAAAACAAAAAAACAAAAAACCACAATCACCACTATTGCTCCCATTCCAGGGCGTGCAGAATGCCATCTAAAATTGGTAATGCTCTTTCAACTCCATTATGCTACTAGGCTGGAAAAAAAAAAAAAAAAAACCACCACCAAAATTAAACCTTTTCACATTTTATTTCAGAGCACAGCTGCAACATCCCAAGAGGACAATAAAGGTAAACCTACTACCGCCCTAAAGGAGAAGGGCCAATACCTTACAGTCAGGAGGGGCACAGGCTGGTTGGTCTCCAGAGGTCAGGGATGCAGGCGCCCAGCGCAACAGCAGGGCAGCAGCCGTCCGGGCAAAGAGGGCAGAGCAGGCTAAAGGCCACAGCCCAGGGGCAAGGTGGGCCTGAGGCAGCAGGTTAAGGCAGCAGGTCTTCCTCCAGTGGGTACTTAGACCCAGTAGAGCTGGTGGGTGGAGAGGAGAAGGTCCCTCTCCTGGAGGTTCCTCCCCCCTCACTCTCCCCCAGCTGGGTCTGACCCACAGCCACACACCTGCACAGCATCAGGGCTGCCCACCAGCACTGGCAGCTGGGACACAACCTCCCGTTACATGTAGTACAAGCAGAAAGGGAATGAGGACAGCTTAGTTCACCTTTCCATCTGAGAACATGCAAAATTAAGAAATCTTAAAATCCAGACATTGAGCATTGCACACAGAGGTTTTGGCAAAGCAACCCTGCATTGATACAAGATCATACTAAGAAGACTGGGAAAGGCAGCAGGGTCTGCCTCAGTTTTTGCTACTTTTTTTCCTGGAAGCTAATGCAATAAAAGTCCCCCACATTTAGGAGACCTTGAATGGGAAATACAGATGTTTTATTTTGCATCATGTGTGACATCACATGTTTTTAAATTACTTGCTGTCCTCAGTTTTTCTCAGATATTTTGAAAAGTCACATCACATTGATTGGCAAAGCACAGAGACCATGCATATCAAAAAGTGGGAACCAGCATGCACTAAACACAAAACTGAATTTGAGCAATATCAGTAACTTTGTTCTTGTTCCATTTTAAAGGGGAGAAAACTTTTTCCAGTGCAGGTGCCTGATGTTCATCCAAAATACTGCTCTTTACTCAAAAGGAGGCAAGTCACTGTATCTCCTTTCCTCTGGCATTATCTGGCTTCTAGAACTAATCCTCTTATTTGGCACACAATCACACTTGGAATCTAAAACCACCTTATCTAGGCCCCCAAGATTTTGTTTTGCATATATTTTTCAGGGGAAGCTGCTTTATTTCATTGAGATAATGCATCACTGAATTATAAGCTCTATGCAGCTGTCACTCTTTGCCAAACATTCAGAAACATAAATGAACTCTGACAAGTCATTTATCTGGTAATGCAGTGTCGAAGTGTAATAATATCACTGGGCTTTGCACATTATCAGTGTTAAAGCAGAACTGGAGTTAAAATGCAAATTGAAAGCACCTTTTGTATATCAGAATAAAAATTACTATAGCTGGTGCCCATCCTGTTAATCCTTTAGGTTCTCAATTAGGTAAGAATAAAAATGGGTAGATAAAACCAAATGTTACATTCTTTAAACCAGGAATTAAATGCTTAGTGAAATGAGTGACACCTATAGTTACTCTGCTGGCTTTAGGTCTCTAAAAAGCAATACCTGAAGTTTGCCATATTGGCTCAAATCCCCATTGAGCATACATGCCCATCACAAGAGCAGAGAGTGCAAAAGAAAAAGTACAGTATGCAGCAGAATGGAAATTCCAAGCACATCTACTGAATTTTCTAATTTTACTAAGTTAAGGCCACCCTGCAAGAACTACCACAATCCTTTTCCTCACTCAGTCCTTGCTTGGACACTTGGTCACAAGTGGCTTCTCTTCTGAATGTCCGTTCAGCCAAAGAGTTTGCTTTTTAATTTGGCTCTTGCTGTTATAAATAAACCCCAAAACATGCTGTTTGTTGTTTTTTTTTTTTTTTCCTCCTAGATGTAAAGTGAATTGCAAGCATTTCCCTTCCCTCACAAAGGAGTTATAAATTTGAAGAAAACAGCCAACTCTTCCTCATGCTCCTCTCCTGGGCTGGTCTGTTACTAATTGATCCACCAGTCCAAGAAGACCAAGTGGAATCTCATTTTGATCACTGTGGCATAGTCTAATACAATGGGGTAGCACCACTGCAAGAGACCATGTAATAACATTCCCTTCCAGGCTGAGTAAGTTTCTCCAATTGCAAAATCTCTGGGTTTTGTCCAGTCTCTCTCAAGCAATTCAGCCTCCCAGTTTTACAATACAAGGTCAAGGTTTTCTAAACTGTTGTTTGTTTCCCTGCATGTTTAAGTAAGTCAGGACAGAGACAAGCATCGTCTAAAACTTAGATAGCTGGAGAAGAGCCAGCACTGTTTTTACTGGGGCTAAACCAGATAGGCTAAACCTTAAACAAAAGAAAAAAACAGGGCAGTAATATGATATATTTTTCTGTTAAACACAAAGTTCAATGAGAGGTCATGTAACAAGAGCAAGAGTCTTACTCAGGGGAAGCTTGAGAAAGGATTAAAAAAACACAAAGGAGCTATAAGCTATCAGATTTATACACTACAGATAACTCATCTAGTCTGCAGACAAAGCAAAGTCTCTCCTTGACCTGTCCCAACTCCTCTATTATATATTAGACTTAGATATTAAAATAGTCAAGATTTATACTTTTTTTTGGACCTGAATCCAGCACAGATATTTTGCTTTGTTATAACATATAGAACTTCTGCATGTTAAATCTGGCAATCACTGCTAAGGTCAACAGCCGATAGATGGATTATCATGAGAAGGTGGAGAGAATCTCATAAAAAGAGAGCATGAAAACAAATTAAAATTATTTATATTAGAAGGGAGAGTTATCAGAAGATGATAGTATCTGAAATGACATGTGTAGAGGATGTAAATCAAAGCAGTCTGTTTCTCTTCCTATCTTGACACCAAAAGCATCTGGCCTGCCTCCTGATGATACCCCAAAACTGATAGAGCAAGAAGCCCGAGCCAAAAGTGAAAGGTAGTGCCAGGAAGCAACAAGGGCAGGCTGGTCCAGCAAAGGTAACTGGGCTCAGCCCAGTGACAGGGCAGATCCGAAGTCAACTGGGGTGTCAGATGTGCAGGTCAGAGTCCAGACCAATGGGGTGCCCGTCCAGCCAAAGCTGCACTGCAGCTCAGGCAGACACCAAAAGCAAAAGCCCAACTTTGACATCATCTCCTCATCTCAGCAAGGGAGGGCAGGGCCCCACTGGAGCTTCTCAAGGTCATGCAGCTGTGCCACATCAAAGTAGGCCCTGAGCCCCCACTAGCCAAACCTCCATGGGTGTGGCAGGGGACGTGCACCAGGCCCTGACAAGGCAGCATTTCTGAAAGACATTTTCATGTAGGGGTATCTTACATGGGAAAATTTAACTGGATGGGTTCACTGGCACTGCCGAGGTGTTGCTCCTCTGGGAGGAACTTGGCCACTCGCATAAGCTAAGGGACAGCTGTAAATGCACCAGGTACTGTAATACAGAAGAGCTCAAGGAAGACATCTGTTAACACAGGCTCGCAGCAGCAGTGCCCTGGGTGCATCTCTCTGGCCCTCAGGAGTCTGGCTGGCCTGGTCTCAGGGCCAGCATTGGTAGACACGCACTTGAGAAAAAAAGCTGTTGTGAAGAAGCCTCCTGGGGGGGCTACCCTTCCCTTCAGAGCCACTTTTAAGCCATGGCTCTCACCTGGGACCCCACCTGAAGCCACGTTGTAGAAGCCAGCATCACCCTACCTAGCTAGGAGGCTTTGCTGAACCGAACCCTATGCTCCAGACTGACATCCCAGCCTCTCCCCAGACCTGCCCAGCTGCCACTGGGCTGTGTCTGACCCTGAATACCATCTCAGGTATGGACCCTGACTTCCCCGCCTGGCCTCAGACCCATCTCATCACAAGAGACCTGCCCAGTGATGGATGGGACTCTCAGCTGAACCTAGCTGCCCTCCCCAGGGCCAGCCCTGGCCCTTGCTGGTGAGGGCAGTGCCCAGCTGGCTGTGGTACCCTGCCAAGCTCCCAGCTTCCAGTCCTCAGTTAACAGCTCGTCCCTTGCTGCACCCTGACACAGGCATCTGTGTGGAGGAAAAGAAGGAAAGACAATCTTGGCAAGATCACTACCTGACTTCAATAACAATCAATTAAAGCATTTCACCAGCCAGTAATAGTTAATTACATTTCTGAAGTACCAGTGAAAACATTATTCCACTTTCCCAACTTCCTGGCAGCCCTGCTTTCACCTACTCCAGTTGGTGTTCATCCTTATGTGTAACCAGAACTGCACAAGGTTCCCCAAGGGAACACCCACTGGTGCTCCTCACCCTGGCCGTGACACCCGCTCCCTTCCCTGCCCAACAAAAGCTTGTTCAACACCTCCTAGGATCATATCGATCCCATTACATCAAGTCAACAACTCAGTTGCATGTATACTAATATTCCCGAGGTTTTTTTTTTTCCCATTGCTTTCAGCTGAGGAGTTTCCAGATTACTAATTGCCTGACCTTTAATATCATGCTGTTCAATTACATCCCCTTTTTACTACTCTAGCCTTACTATCAAGTTCTTCTTGTATTTTATTTTCATCCCTTCCCACTTCAGAAACACCGTCTGAGTATGGCATCACATCCCCATTTTTTTGTGCCAAAGTCTATAATGGAAACATTAAACAGAATTTCCCTCCGATCCTACTTATTTTATTTTTTTTTTAATACAGCCCATTGACAACTTTCCTTTAGCCTGTTCTTTACCACCCCCAATCAATATCAATCCGCAGTTTCTTCAGCTCAGCTAATTAGCATCTATGCAGTACTTAGCTCCAGATAGTTTAAGATCCTGGAGATTTCCCATGTCTCAAAAAAGAGGGCTTATTGGAGCCAGTTTTCAGGTTCATCTACAAAGACTTATGTTCATTAAACTCAGGCAGCTTTCTATCCCTTTTCCAGCCTCCTTTAAAAAAAATACTCCTAAGTCATTCTTGCTACAGTTGACTAATGGCTATAATCACCCGAGGCAATTTCCCAGACCCTTTTTTTTTTAAAAAAAATAAATCATAGCCTCTACTTGTTCTGTTCAGCTAAAAAAAAAGTCTATCAACAGCAAATTTTCAAAGTACACTGAATGTACAATTACTTATTTCATGAACCAGAACTGTCCACAACCAAACTAAGAAAACCCTTCCCCACACAGGATTTCTAACCCATTTCACCGTTCCACCTGCCCTCAAGTAAGCTGAACTCACAGAGAGGTTGTGCACGTAGGAAACATTGATGACTATGTGTTTTGTAGAGAGCATTATGGCTGCATCATGTGCTGTTATTTAAGTTAGCTCAGAAGGAGAAGCAAGTCCTAAGTATGAAGCAAAACAATGAAGCAGCAACTGGTCCAGGCCATCACTTGGGAAGCATACATTACCTGCTGCTTTCCCCTGCCCTGGTCTATCACACAGTGGCCAGCAACAATTTCAGCCTGAGGAAAACTTTGCAAGAAGCAAAGCAAAGCCTCAAATATGGTGTTGATAAAGATACGTACATTGGTTACATCTAAAGTCACCTGCAATTGTGAACAGCCGTACGTGCCCACACCTACTGTAGGCACCAAATCACAAATATATCTTATTGCAGATCCTGAGGGCATTTCCATTTATAGTAAAGATATAATATAGCACGTTTTCTCTCCTTTTAGATCTTAGTTGTGTTACTTTCAAAGCAAAAATTGAGAATCATATTCATGAATCCTATTATTCTTAATTCTGAGACAAAGTGGAAATAAAGGTACTGTATAAAGAACGAGGAGCTAAAGCCCAAGGTAACGCACATGGCTTCAGAGCTGATGTGTAACTGACAATTTTTTCAAAATAATATGTGTTAACAGAACACAGTAACTAATTGGTAGGAGTTTATCTAAAGCACCATAAAACAACAACTTCCTCTGACACAAAAAAAGCAGGGAAAATGCCACAAGAAGGAAACAGTATATATTGCTTGATGGCAAACAAAACTGCTGGGGTTAGAAAACTATACCACTGTATCTCCCAAAATCCACCCTTTCTTCAAAGGTTTGACCTCATACCTGTACCTACCTCAAAACGTAACTTTTCAACTACCCTACTGCTGGATTGATTTGGGTTGGGAGTACCAATATGAAAATATACACTTAGTTGTTTATGCCCATCTGAATTCTTCAGACACCACAAATGGTTGCCCACATTCTTTCTGCAACAACCACTCACCTATGCAATTCAGTCTCGCCTACCCCCAATTCTTAACTTTCCTTATTCTTCTGTGTTTAGAGACCACTTTTTCTCCAGTTGAAGTCAGTTTGGTAGAGTGTCTAGAAAGATGAGCCGGGCTCCTCATTTATAGACTGTTACATTAAAAACTTCCAACTGTTTACCAAGAAATGACTTATAGAGACACCTCTTCTCTTGCTGACTCTTCAAACTTTTATAATTTCTGGTACCCAATCATTAAAACAAACCATTATATTCAGAGTAGCTATATGAAAAACCATACTTATTTAGAAACTATTCAAAACTATTCTATCACAGGATATATATATATATTTAATTTATTTATTTGGATTCAGCCACTGTCCAATTTACCTTTACTGGAAAAAAAAAAATATCCTTACATACCCAGAAACCTATGGAATATTTACTCAATATTTTGCAGATCTGTTCTAACGAGGAGAAAACACCCAGTAAAGAAGGAACTCCTACTAAAGGGCTGCTGGCATTGTTTCATCTCTACAGCCTCTGCCACAAGGACGTCACCTAGCAAATCACACTGGAAGCCACACAGGTTGCATTTCCATTGAAACAATCTTTTTAATCTGTTTAATGATGAACCTGCCTAGCCCATACGGCATTTCACTACAGTATTTTCATGTACTCTAATAAAATACTGCTGTTGTAGACTCCCCTACTGCCCCTGTTCTTCCTGTTATCCATGGGAGCGATGCCTGGTTGTACTACCAAGGCTCAAGGGTCCATTATACCAGACATCTCAGAAAGTCTCTGCCCCAGAGCACACACAAATTGTTTAAAGCTGAAGAGCAGAACCAGCGAGGCAACACCTCTATCACTGCTCATCCTGCAGCGTTCAAATCCACATTTAAGGGATAGATTTAAGGGATAGAAATCCACATAAATTTGCAGATGACACCAAACTGAGTGGTAGTGTTGATCTGCTGGAGGGGAGGAGGGCTCTGCAAAGGGACCTGGACAGGCTGGATCGATGGGCCGAGGCCAATTGTATGAGGCTCAACAAGGCCAAGTGCCGGGTCCTGCACTTTGGTCACAACAACCCCATGCAGCGCTACAGGCTTGGGGAAGAGTGGCTGGAAAGCTGCCTGGTGGAAAAAGACCTGGGGGTACTGATTGACAGCCGGCTGAATATGAGCCAGCAGTGTGCCCAGGTGGCCAAGAAGGCCAATGGCATCCTGGCCTGTATCAGGAATAGTGTGGCCAGCAGGAGTAGGGAAGTGATCGTGCCCCTGTACTCGGTGCTGGTGAGGCCGCACCTCGAATACTGTGTTCAGTTTTGGGCCCCTCACTACAAGAAAGATGTTGCCTTGCTGGAACAGGTCCAGAGGAGAGCAACCAAGCTGGTGAGGGGTCTGGAACACAAGTCATACGAGGAGCGGCTGAGGGAACTGGGGTTGTTTAGTCTGGAGAAGAGGAGGCTGAGGGGAGACCTTATAGCCCTCTCCAACTCCCTGACAGGAGGCTGTAGCGAGGTGGGGGTCGGCCTCTTCTCCCTCGTAACAGACGATAGGACGAGGGGGAATGGCTTGAAGCTGCGCCAGGGCAGGTTTAGGCTAGACATTAGGAAAAACTTCTTCACCGAGAGGGTTGTCAGGCTCTGGAATGGGCTGCCCAGGGAGGTGGTGGAGTCCTCATCCCTGGAGGTATTTAAAAGAAGGATAGGTGAGGTGCTTAGGGACATGGTTTAGTGGTGGGATGGCAGTGCTAGGTTAACGGTTGGACTCGATGATCTTAAAGGTCTTTTCCAACCGAGGTGATTCTAAAAAAAAAAAGTCTTCCAACAAGTGTGCCGTACATGCTGGGAAGTCCTCCCAGGATGTATCATTAAAATGCATATTTCAGACTCTCAGCACTGAGATTTCTTTATTTCCTGGGCAGCATGAGGTAGAAAAATCAGCAGAAGAGATGGGTTTTAATTTTCAAACATATGGATTCCTTAAGGAATGAAAGCACAGAGTATGTTACTTAGAGAAAGTGCACCCGAAGGGCACTCCATCGTTATTTATGCCATCATTCTACTACCAAGCAGAAAGACTGAAAATCACCCCAATTAAGAAAAGTTATTGCAGCGTTGTTTCCAGTAGATGAAATAGCACTATGTATTTTGTCACGGTGCAGCATTAACTTCAGAGAAATCTTCTGAGCATAGCGTAAAACTGTCCCTTTGGGTTTACATTAAAACTGATGGTGCAGAAGAGGAAGCTTCTATTGTTCCTTTACATAAAATATTTCATGGGGGAAAGACCCTCAAGTGTTTTTAATCTATTGTTTAAATAAAAAACCAAATAACCCCCAACTAGTCTGAATAAAGAGCTAACTTCCGTAGTAACAAAAGGGTCAGAGCTCCAATGACAGGAAATAGCCTAAATTTACAACAGTTAAGATGATAAACCTTGTGATCCATAGCTTTTCCTAGATAGGCTATTGAACATTGTACTGAAATACTTACACTTGAACACTGCTCTTCATAAAGTCTCTCACTGACATTAAAAAGGAGCAAAAGTTGTTTTTCACGGTCTTTATTGATTACAAGACAGAAAGTATTTAATACAGACGTTTAATTCTATAAGCAAAGAGCAGGTTTAGGAGCAGGAGCAAAAACTTTGCATTTCCCAAAACTGGTTATTTTCATTTATATTCAGATAACTACAGCTCTAGTATGTCTCAGTATGACAGCTGTTCCCATCCAGCAATCTCCCCCTTCAGCAACACCACAATCCACTGTCCTGGTTTTGGCTGGGATAGAGTTGGTTTTCCCCCTAGTAGCTGGCACAGTGCTGTGTTTTGGATTTAGGATGAGAAGAATGTTGCTAACACCCTGATGGTTTAGTTGTTACTGAGCAGGGCTTGCACCAGCCAAGGGCTTCTCAGCTTCCCCTGCTCTGCCGGATGCACAAGAAGCTGGGAGGGGGCACAGCCGGGACAGCTGACCCCCACTGGCCAAAGGGCTATTCCAGACCATAGGACATCATGCCCAGTATAGAAACTGGGGGAAGAAGAAGGAAGGGAGGGACGTTTGGAGTGATGCCGTTTGTCTTCCCAAGTCACCGTTAGGTGTGATGGAGCCCTGCTTTCCTGGGGATGGCTGAGCACCTGCCCGCCCACGGGAAGCAGGGAATGAATCCCTTGTGTTGCTTCGCTTGCATGCATGGCTTTTACTTTCCCTATTAAACTGTCTTTATTTCAACCCATGAGTTTTCTCACTTTTACTCTTCTGTTTCTCTCCCCCACCCCACCATGGGGGAGTCAGCGAGCAGCTGGGTGGTGCTTAGTTACTGGCCAGGTTAAACCATGACAAGCCAAGTGCAAAGTATACACACCAGCCAGTCCTCCTACCAGCACCTCACCTGTGCAAGAGGTGTATTAGACTTTATGCAACTGGTAAGAAAAGGCTGCAGTGCTCTCCAAAAAGGGGACATGAAGGAGAAGGTCAGAGACTAAATGGATTCCCGTGGCACAGCTACAGCTCCTGCATCCTGGATTAAGGCTGATGAGCAACCTACTGGGACACACAGGCTCTGTTCAGTATACAGATCATCTTAGGCTTAAAGTTATGGCTACATTTCCCCAAAATTCAGATGTTACCAGAAATCCAAGATTATGTCAAGTTCCCAGTTCTCTACCTTTCTGAATCTTCATTGCTTTTTCATCATCTTCTCAGAATCAATTAAGGAAATTAATGGAAAGGGTTTTGTGGTTAAAACCATTTATTTCCATGCAAAAAATGAAACTGAAAAAGGTGGTGTCCATATCAAACAAAATTTCATAGACTATATAGCTCTTTTCTTCTAAGCATGTATCTGCTCCAAAGAGAAAAGGGATGGGTAATGTGCCCTTACCAACAACGATACTGTAATATTCCAGTCCACACAGAATAAATAGCGTCTATGATCTTTCCACAGTAGACAAACACAGCAGGAAAGCTGAGGAAAGCTTCCTGGACACATCAGTGGCACAGCTTTGTGGGGCTGGTTGTTTATAACACAAAAGACAAGGGAACTTCAATTCCCTCATGGAATTTGGCCTCTAGTTCTAAGTTTGCCTGTTTTAAAGGTCTATCCTGCCTTCCCAAGATCCTTTCCTCCATTCTCATGTATTCCACAGTAGTATCCTCCAACTGATGATAAATTTGCTCTTGAAATAAATGATTTCAAGACTCCTGTTGGTTCCTACATCCTGTGAGATGCTGACATTTTCCTAGTTTATTATTATCTCAACGAATTGTATTCCTTCCTCCCAAGAGACAGCATTTCTCCAAACTTTCCTGAAAGGTATTTTCCTCATAATTTGAAAATACTGCACTCTGGAGGAATAAAAATTATTCTGCAAGCAGTAATTTTTCTACAGTTTTTCCAAACTTGTCCTCCTGAAACTCTACAGACAGCCAGTAACTGAAGCATAGGCTGGGAATTCAGTCCAAGATGCAAGCTGATACAGGTGACATGCCTGACTTGCTCCAGAAACAGAAAGCCAGCAGGGGGAAAATGACAAGGAGTATTTATTTTAACATGGATTTAAAAAATATTTTATATTGTTGAAAAATAAACTTGAATTGTATGGTCATAGTAGGTCCAGTTAAGCGACAGGACTCTCTTTCTTCTTTTGGTTTTCCTGTTGGAAATACTCCCGCACATACCCCCCTGCATGGGAGGGCAGATTAACTGGAAAGTTACAAACTGTATCTTCTAAAGCTATATGAAATAACTAGAATAGGATCCAGTATCATTCAACAACACTATGTCATGTTCATCAGATTTTACTTCAAGATTAAAAATAGGAAGAATTCAGGAAAAAAAAAAAAAAGATAACTAATTTATACAACTTTGTGAAGTACCTGTGTGTGTGTGTGTGTGTGTGTGTGTGTTAAAAAAATTAAAATGCAACATATGTTCTGCAAAATGCATACTGGCCAAGGAGACAAGAAAACAAGTTTTGTTGCAGCACTGTTGGTTGAATCAGGTTGTGCAGGTGGATGCTGTTAAATACTGGTTGCCAATCAGAACAGGATTATTTCCAAACTGAACACGTGCATTTCCTGCCAAAATGTTAAATGAGGCTTTTGATGGAAAATTTGTATTTTCCTTTTAAATGCAAGGCAGATAACTGTGTCACATTTACTTTGAAATACAGCAGCTTACAGTCCCGAGGAACAAAACAAATGGGTTCAAATAATTCACGACATCCCCTGAAGAATGGGATGTTTCAAGGTAAAGAAACCCGCATGGGCAATGCCCTGTCAAAAGCACTATTCAGGGTTGGGGTTTTTACCCAGCACAAGAGGTCTGGTTTGAGGTCCAGTCCACAGGTCACAGGTTGTGACAATAAGGTGCTGGCAAAGTGAGACACAGAGGTATTAGAAGATGGAATGCATGAGGTGACCACAAGAATTCCAAGACCTCCACATCTAGGTGGCCGGAAAGAAAAACCTTCAAGTGCATAGTACTGAGGTCTCTTCAAGTTGCCCCCCCGCAAAAACCCGAGACTTGCAGCAGAGACTTGCCAGGGAGGGAGGACAGACATGTAAAAGACCCTGCACATAGCACCTGGAGGCACAATGGCACCTACCTAAAAGTAGGTAGTGACCTACCTTCATACATTATCCCAGAAAGCTTTAATTCAATCAGTTTATGTAATTAATGTAACTTTAAAGTTAAGGAAAGAAGAAGAAAGCATTCTGACCCTGCAGACATGGGGCTGAAGACATGACCTGTCTTCATGGTATGTCTGCATTTTGCTGTAAAGAACTCCAGAAGATATGCTGGATAGCCAGGTAAAAAACGTATTATTCACAACTGTATAGAGCGTCAAAGGGCGATACTTAGTATGGTCCACAGGACCTCGAAGAAACTATCTGATATAATAAGCTCCATGCTGCTGCGGCTATGCTGATACCAGCCTCTGAGATGACTAGTTTAAATGAAATACCAAGAAACCTCATCCACAATTTGCACCTTCAGTGTTGATGCACAATGCAAAAACCTCTCAAAGCTTTAGTTGCCATCCCACAAGTAAATTTTGCCAATTCTCTCTCTTTGCTGATTAAAAGGATACTGCCACAATTGATTGCTGAATTTAAACTACCACTTTTTTAAAGTTGCCACAAAAGTATGGAAAAAATGATTAAAATATGAAGTTTTAATTAAAACAAGCATTTACTGTTTTAATTTCTCCAAGGGGTCTAGAATATGTACAGCTCTTGCCCCCTGAATCACACTCGATCTTGACTGTAACTTCCTCCTCCCTGCCATTACTAGAAGTTAATTCTAGAACAGTATTTTTACACAGGCTTGTGATTTTCGTTAGGGAAATAAAAGTAACAAAGATGCCATACCAGTTTTTCTGTCAAACACACCCAATGTCTGCCAGCAGACTTATTATCTGAATAGATAGAGTGAATTCCTACGTCTCTTGATCATATGTATGCAATAACCTGCAATACAATTTCACTAGACAGCCCAATAAAGGTTCAGATGACTGCATTTTGGAAATTAACTCACAAATTTCAGAACAGCAACAACAAAAAAGATTTTTTGCTTTAAATATTAACTGTAACTGTGAGGTAATATATTAACACAATGTGTCACAAAACACAGTACTGCAAGTACTGCACAGCACAACACACAGCTAGACAAATACTTGCAAGGAACGTGGAACAAACTGTAGCTCAAATTTGACAAACCAAACTCTATTTTGATGAAGGATGAGCCTTAGGTGATACAGGTAATATTTAGTGACCTAAAAATCTAACAGAATTCGTTATTAAAAAAAGAATTATTAACGATTATCACCTAAAGGGACACAGGAGCTAGGGCTGTAAGACTGTACTGCCGCAGTTTGGGCGGATCACGCTAGAATTTGTGCTTTCCATTTAACTTCTGAGACATGCAAGAAAACCATTATTCTGTTTGAAACTAGACTGCTGAAAAAGTAACACACACACACACACACCCCCCTCACTCAGCACTGATAGGCACGACAGCTCCAAACAGAAAGTAGACGCAGAAGGCAGCTGGCAAAGAGTTTCTCTCGGTGCTGTTTGGTGGAACTGCCTATGTATCTGCATCAAAGAGAAGCAAAGAGATTAAAGGCAAAATCCAAGGAGGCAGCCAGAACAAGGACTGAGAAAAGTCTTTCTACCCCTCTCCCTCCTCCCATGACTTCCCTGAGGGAGAGCTTTGAACAAAAACACTGACGAGAAAAGAGTCTGAAGCTCAGGTTTGATGGCGGTAGTGCTCAGGGATACTACGGGAATTGTCTGCACATTCTCCACTGGTAAGGCCTTGCACTTCCAAAGGCTTCGCACTTCGTACATTCATTATAGAAAATACCATGACTGCAACATTATCCTCTCCGAGTAAACAATTATTTCTGACTGGTATTTCAAAATGCATGCATGTATAATGCTGCATAGATTCTTCACTGTTGGTCAAAATAGAAAAGCTACTTCCATAAAGCAAGGCATTTAAAACCTGTGGTCTCCAAAATGGCACGCCAGAGAGTATTTTCTTCTTTCAACATATTTAATTCCTATTAATAGTAACAGGATCTAAGCATGCATCAAAGGATAATATGCCTTCAAGATTTAATATATATTTGCCATTATGGATAAAGATACCCATAAGTAATATATGAAATAACTGTCAGTTCCTAGATTTGTTCCAGAGCATAAATCTTTTCGATTAGTATGGATAAGGCATAGCTAAATGCAGCTGCTTAAACGGAAAAGAATACGCCTAATCAGAGAGACTATGACGGTTTCTCATACAATGCAGGGCACACCCTTTGGATTTTACCTTCTATCTCAGAGTCAAGATTTTTCTAAAACAGAGAAGATACAGCTCTATAGTAGACATCACGTGCAGCTGTTATCTTGGTTTCTTTTCAGGGATTTAAAATTTAAGAAATAGGCTTTGCTTTTATCTTCATAGTACTTCTAAAAATAGTAACAGTCAATATAGGAAAACCAAACAATTTTATCTTCTAAGTATCTTTGTTAAACAGAAAAAGACTATGAGGATATCCTCTCATGTAAGAAAAAGTGTTAGGGAATCTGAGGATGTTTTCAAAATTATTTTCAAAACATCACAGGGATTCTGAAATCCTCAGTGACCCCACAGTGGTTTATTTCCCACATCCTTCATCCTTTGCTTTGGAGAACAGCATCTAGGTATGAGCAAAGGACACTAGGGCAGAGCTTTGCCCATCAGAGGTCACAGGGATGTTGCTGTGCCCTCACCATTCCTCTGCTCATCTTCAGGGATGAGCATATCCCATGGCTCTTACTGCCTGAGACATTTGGGGATTTTTTTTTCCTCAGTAATTCAGGTGTATCCAGAGAGAAAACTTGCCTTCCAAGGGAATTCACAGCAGCCCAGTGATGTGCCTGCCAGGCTGAGGACACACAGGAGGGGAGGAGTCTGTCCGCCAACAGGCAAAGCTCAGATTCAGGTAACTTTGTCTTGCAATTTCCCCTTCTCAGTCTGGGCTATTTTACAATACCTAGGAGAAAGAAAAATGGGCTTAGAACTGGGTTACCTGTACAGCAAATGTAGGCTACACTGCTGTCCCATTCTGCTTCTCTGGATTTTTCTCAGGATCTTAAGTCCCAGTTTTTCCTCACAGGGAGCCTGTTCTTTACCTCTGATCAGCCAGCCTGTTACCTTGCATGCACCCTGCTATTTAGTTCTGCTGTGTTATTTCTGACATGGATTTCTATCTTCATTCCTTCAAACTATTTGGTTTCAACTTCCTTCCATTCCTGTAACTTCTTCCTCAGCCCTACCTATGCTCTGTGATTCTTCCAGATCCACTTAGGATATTTTTCACTTAATCAAGGGCTGAGATCTAAATTTCACATAATTTCTTTGAGAGCAGCTTACTGTTTCTTTGTGTGTAGCCTCTTCAGTAGTAATTGATTGTCAGATGCAGTAATTTTAATCATCTAAAGACTTAAGTCTAAGTGGTCTTAAATTGCATCATATGAACTGAGGAGATGGGCTCAAAATCTCCATAAGCAAGTTGGTGCCTAATGCAGAAATAGCTGGATTTTTAATTTTTTTTTAAGGAAATACTCCTACCTAGGCAAGGCTTTTTAGAATGCATGGCTGTATTATAGACAAGGTATAGAAATGGTAAACTGGGAACCAGTGTATAATATTTCTCCCAAAACAACATTTAGGGAACATCGTACGAATGACAAGAAGTTAAACCACAGACTTTCCCTCTCTCCTTTACCCCAACCTAATGTAACACACGAGTCCAACAGTCACTTGCTGATTACAGTTAGTCTATTGCCTCACAATTAATCCATTAAGGACTTCCAGTAAAAGACAAGAAAAATAGACAAAACTTCTTTAAAAAAAAAATAGAAAAAAGTTACAAACTTGAGCATATTAACCTATGCCACCCAAAAACCTCCAGAAAAATGGAAGCTAAAATTATTAACACGATAGCTTTTTACTTGTGTCGTGTTATCTCAGGGAACATGTTTGCACTTCACTTCAGGCCAGTAAGATCTGAAATGGCTGTGAAATATAACTGGGCTGTATAATGAAAACAGCAATTAACCTTGCCTTTGAACAACTTGGGAATTACATTTTGACCAAGAGGCACACAGCAGATCTCTGTTCCCAGTATCTTTTCTTCACATCGAGGAGATCATGCAATAGTTCTTGAAATTTTTGATAACCTGGTTCTGTCTGTTTGGAAGCATCTGCCTGCTACAATCCTACAGCTTCCATGTGAAAATAAAATGGAGTGGATCTGGGCACCGAACACAGCAGGCATACCAGTAAATGTTTTAAGGCTCAACAATCTAGTAGAAAAAACCCTGTCAAATTTTGTTACTCTATTACAAATTTATCATGAACAGTAACACTACAGGGTCTGCATTCCTTATTAATAACTCCTGGTTAAACAGTCAGTCAGTGACCGAGTAGACCCACATCTTGAGGTGTAACTGAATGATCAAAAGAACCAACCTCATGCTTTGAATGAAAGAAAAACCAAAACAAAACACACCAAGTATGAGGTTTATTCTCAAACCAATCCAGGGATCTTTATAATGAATATACACACAAAAAAAACCAAAACAAAAAAACAAGAGAATGAACAAGAGAATGAAGAAGAGACTGAGTCTCAAAACATTCTCTAAACAAATGAAGTGACAAGACCGCAACGACTTCACCCGGTGGGGAGCATCTTTGGATTCCTATCCGTACAGTGAATCATTACAAACTTGAAGCATTATACAATCAAATTAGGAGTTTGTAATGAAGTCTTGATTTTATTCCAATCTGAAATAAAATCTCTAACATGCATGGTAAGGATCTGTTCTGGTGGACAGGATTTACCTGGTAATTGAAGAGGACAACTCAGCTACGTGAAAGCTGTTATGCTATGTTATGAATGTCTTCCCCATTTCAGCTGAACTCTCTAATGGCCTTACTTTGCTATGCCATTTAACGATTGTAGCAATTGCCTCGAAACCACCTCCAGCCCAGAACTGGTGGTCAGTAAAGAAGGCTCAAGGGCAGGAAAAGCCAATGGGATTAAGCATATCCACAGTACCAGTTCGAACAACCTTCAGTCATCGTCCCATTTACAGAGCTGGACCCACAGCGGAGCTAATGCAGACGGTGAGCAGGTGACATGTACCCAAACTACTTTTGCTATTTTTTCCATCAACCCTCTATTTCACTGGCATTTTCAGACAGAAACATGGGAGTCCTCTCATACCCCACCTTCTCTTACACTATCCATTAAAAAAGTTTGTTTTCCACTTAATCCCGAAAGATTACTATTTTGGCCACCTTAAAACATGTACCAATAAAAATAATAAACCTCAGAACACCCTCCGGTCACTTGCAGGCTTAAAGTCTGCCCCACAAAACATGAGATTTACCTGCAGCACTGTTGCAGAGTTCAATAGTCTGAGACTTACACGGTACATAGCGTGCCAGTAACCAAAGTTAAGAGCTGCTGTAGAAGGAGGCTTGTTCCAGAGAACTCCTTAGAGTGTGAGAAGCCAAAGTGCAGCCTAAGGTTATCACTGAGGAACAGTATGTTGCAAGGGCTAGCAGCTATAAATAACACACAAAGAAAACTGCTTTACATTTGTTTGGTTTTGAGCACACATAGAAGAGATGGATTAGAGCTTTTTCTTGTGCAACACACCAGATTAATTCAACCACCTCTTTGCCAAAGGATGCTCTCATGGGACTACATGTTCCTCCTCTCCCAGGAATCCAATTTTCTTTGTTCAAAATAAGACTATTTAACAGAAGTTCAACTTCTGAGATCACGCCTTTTTCTTCTGACCCTTGGTAGGGCTTTAGCTGCTCCCTATAGCATTGTTCTCTCTCTTGAAATCAAACCAAACCTCTCTACTCCTTCCTCCTCCCTACCCTGTAGGGCTTTGCTCCACAAGCCACCCCCTCTGGAGCCCAACACACAACAGATTCTGTTCCTTTTACCATTTTATGCCCTTTCCTTCTCATTTTCAGCAGCTCTCTCCCCATGCTGTCCTTCATAAAGACCAGGCAATCTTAAACCATCACCTGAACTTCAGCTTCACAGCATCTACCATGAGACACCAAGCATAAGAGTTTCCAGAGCAAAATGAATGCAACTCCTATGGGAAAGAGAGCTATTCAAATGCAGCCCATTTTAAATGCAGCTCTGGCTGACAGGCGAAGAAACAGGGACTAAACAGGTGCCATTTTCAGAGGGAACAAGAGCAGCAGCCTGCCTACTCACCATGCTGGACACAGCACTGTGCCAGCTACTTGGGGGGGGGTGGGGGGGAGGGAAACAAACCAAAAAAAACCCCAAAACACACTATCCCAGACAAAACCAGGACAAAAGTATTAGCTTAATTAACAGTTTCATAGTCTCTGGCCTGTAAGATCAGAAACTAATTGCATTTCATCACTTCCCTGGTAACCAATACCTATCTTAGGGTAACATTCCATTTTTAGTACGTATCTGGTGCTCTTATTATGCTGGTAATAAGAGCACACGAATGACACAAACTTCACAAAGAAATATATATGAGTAAAATCTAATGGCAGTGATGCAGAATCCTAGCAGCAGAAACCAGCAATTCCGCAAGAAGAGACAGCAACTTTCTATTGCATTTACTTTTCTCTCTGATGTCTAGGAGTCTGAAACATCGAAATGAAGAAAACAGGTTCCCTCCCCACCCTCCCCTTTTTTAAATAGTCCCATATTCATTACCATGAGACTTTAAACTGGCAGATTGTGTTTGCAACTGAAATAATTCTTTATCTGAATTACAGATAATTTCCCTGTAACTGTTACTACAATTATTAATTTTATTTTGAAATATCATCAGAGAAATACAATGAACAGGAAAAAATAATTAATTCATAAAGTGCTCTCATCTTGTTCGTCCCAACTGTTTAGAGAGTGAGCCAGTTACTCTCTTCAAAGTTATTAAGATGGCATGAAAAATATAAATGTGAATCTTTCAACTCTTGGGGTGGGATAGTCTCTATGATTATCTAAGAATTTCATAACAAAGACAAATGATAAGGTTTTTCTTCTTTAAAGAACAATTTTTCCTCCACATGCTATGAGAAACTTCAAGAATCTAAATCATTCTGGAAAAGTGGTATTTTTAACTGCAAACAAATCATCCCTTACTATATCTGTACAGTAATGGCAAAGGTTTTTTACCTACACCACTGCCAAAAAGAAAAAACCAGCAGCTTACCCAAGTGCAACTAAGATGTTTTCTACAGTGCAGCAAATTACAAGTGTAATTGCTAGACCATGAAGAAAATTATCAGTATGGTTATCACCATAAAATCGAATTAAAATTTGGATTACATTAGAATATACAGACTACATACTGTTGGATATAGTAGCTACATGCAAAATTTGTGCATAAGGCAAATTGATTGGTTGTTTGAAACTTCTGTTACAAACACTACCAGGCTAAGTTCAAAACCATATTAAAAAATACCTAAAATTTGTCCATGTTTTAAAGATAACAGCTATTATGTTTGCAAATGTTAAACTATAATATGTTTCATCTCACAAACAAACTGCCTTATGACTGTGGGTCTTCTGTTAAAGGAAAAAACCCCGACATTTCCATATGCATGTATGTTATCCGGATATCTTGCTATCCCAGCTGTCAATAAGAGGAGCGGGAATCCTGACCAACTCGTCTCCAGCACGTGCGGATATCAAGACACTCCTGATCAGAAATCTGCTGAGGTGCCAGCGTTTGCAATAGCCAGGGGGCCTGCATGATCTGGCCATATGCTCTCTCTTAACACAACAGATTGATACCAAAGCAAAGCAGTTCAAATGTTTTCAGTGCTCATTCATCACAGCCTGCAATCTGCAAACAATTTGAAAGCACTTTACTTAGCCATACACTAGAAGTGCAGGTTTCAGCGTGAAGCATAAGCTTCCCATTCAGAGATGAAGTGCCTCTGCAGACCTGAAGATCTTCCATGCTTTAAGGAAATTTGGATTTGAATCTGGGTTTGAATTTTTCAGCAACATTTCAGGATTAAGGGTAAAAAAGTACCAGTAACATGGTTGTCTAAAAAAATAAATAAAACTGTTGATTAGCCTTTATTTTAGGGAAGATATTTAATAAATATTATGTCTAGAACAATGGCAAGAAAGGATTGAACACATTGTTCTGAAGACCAAAAACAGATACTGGCAACTGGTTGGTTTTTGGGTTTGGTTGGTTGGTTGGTTGGTTTGGTTTTGTTTTGTTTTGTTTTTTTAACAAACCGTATTTTTCCAGTATGATCTCTTGGAAGTCCACCTGTTAGTGTAAAGGCTGCAATCAAATGCCCAGCACTTTAAAAAAAAAAAAAAAAAAAAGTCGAAGCCCATTTATGAGTACAAAACCCTACAGCAGAAACATGCACAAGACCCAACTGCAGCAAAATAAAAAACGTGTAGTCGGAGAAGAAAAAGATCTCAACAACAAAGACTTCAAACTTAATAACCTGACCTAACTTTTCTTTGTCAGGAAACTACTAAAACATTTCTCAGGCTAAGGAAGACTTCCTTAGCTCAAGGTACGGCCTCCTTGGGTTCAGAGCACTCTATCACAAGTTTCATCACAGCAAATATATCCCCATTTGTGCTTTACCTTGACCAGGCTGGATTTCAAGCTTGCTAATGTTTGTAAAACTAGGATCTCCTTCCAAACAGCAGGCAGGTAAGTTAAGTCAGCAAGACTGCTTTGAAAACTGGAAAATCTACACAGCCAGCAATCACTCATTTGTGCCTTTTGCACCTAAGCATAATCCTACAAAATAATTACAGAAATGGTATCTACGCAAAACTGAAATGAGTTTCTTGTAGCAATACAACTATACATGGACCTTTTAAATTGCTGAAATATCCCCAATTGAAAAAAAATAACACTGCCAGAAATAAAAGCAGTGGTAGAAAGAATAGACAGACTAATAAAAGTCAGTTATGAAGACTTTATATGCCCTTACATCCTATTTTGGCAATTTTCTGGTCAGCGTGGAAGCAACCACTGATCTTAATCGCCTTTACTGTAGCTTGTCTGGGTTCGTGCATACATGAGCAAGCACCAATATTAAATTTCTACTCCAACCACAAAGCCCAGAATTCCTGTTAGAGACAGAAATCTCCCTTGCACATGCAGCTCAACATTGCTCCGAACTAACAGAACCATACCGGTGTGAGACTCAAACATGGAGTCTGAATTCAGAAGAGATTCATAAAATAAATGGCTTTACTCTTCTCTTCCCTGCATACAGCACTGTATTTCTTTGCTGGAGAACTCCTGAAATGCCTGTCTGGCTGAGCAAAACACCTGCCCAGCAAAAGCAGCAGCATTTCTTCACTTCTCCCCACATACTTTATTCATGCCTTGGTCAGTTCTTCCTCTGAGCAATGAACAGGACTCAAAGCACACCACACTCACCAGCTCTCTTTGGGGTTTTGCATTTTCTGCAGTAACATTACACTATAGCTAAATACTGGCAATGTCATTTTATGTAATAAAATTCGTTTTCGGCTTTAAAAAGTTATTTGTTATTGATAATTTGACAAATGCTTCAGACTTCCTTAGTGTTACACTATGTCACTTAATGGCCCCTAACAGATGGTGCCTTCTTTTTAGAAAGGATTTTGTTTTACTGAGGTCAAAGCAAGAAGAATTCCACAGAAGACAAAAGTTTTCTGCCCTCTTTGGAGTGGCCATTTCTGTGAGCACTGAAAAGTCCTTTTGAATCTGACTGAGAGGAAGCAGAGATGACATTGCTTATATTCCAATGGGTTACAGTAAAAAACAAAATGAATGAAAATTAACAAAACCATAACAGTTTCATTTGTCCCCCAAATGCAGTAAAGGACTATGTTACAGAACATTTTTCCATAGCTGTTCTGGCAACAACAGTCATAAGTTGCACCCAGCAAACAGAACCAATTGCAGAGATGTACGTATCGACTTTTACAGGATTTTTCCATACGAGTCTTTCTGAAAACTTTTTGCTCCTAGAGACATGTTGTAATTAAGAATCAGCAATGAAATCCCAAGCAATATAAAGAATTATAGCAGCAATTAATTACATTGCTTTCAAGCCAAAAAAAGCAATTTACTAACGAAAATCACTACTGCTTAACAGTAGCTGTTAACAGCAAAAAATTGTTACAATAAATCACTCTTCATATACATGTATTTGTACGGGAAGTCCTCCTAATGGACACTTAGTAAGTTAGCCAAGATGTTCAACTCTCCAGTCTCTGCTATCCACATGCAAAATCCCACACGTGCCGTAAGCACAAGCAATTGCTGGGTACCTAGCATACCTGAGGGTAGGAGGTGCTCAGGGACAAAGCCACACCTGAGAGGACATCAGGTACCTCAGGATTCCCAGTACTTTTTCTGCTGAGGAGAGGAGAGGGCTGGGCACGCTGGCTGGTCTCAGGATAACCTGGGATCACTTTGTCTTGCAGCTGTGTCTTAGAAGACGCTGCATCCCTATGGCACCAGGGTAAGCCGCACAACAGACCCATGAGGCAGCTCACTTGTAGCTTCCCAAAAACAGCACATGGCTCAGAAGCTGCTGACTGGGCAATCCCAAACCCAACTAGTGGCCGTCTCTCTCATATGGAGAGTACTCTTCAAACATGCCACAAAGCACTTCTCCGTACCACTGCACAGGTCGGGCATGAAGCTGTGAGTGTCAACCTAAAAACCCCTGCAGGAATGGTCACACCACAGGCCATGGAGAGCAGAAGGAAGGAACCGTGCAGTGACAAGGTCAGAAGCTCCAGCGCAGACTAGTGCTTTCCTTGTTTTGGCTCAGATCCTAAATAAAAAAAAAAAAATTGTATAGAGGGGAAGAGAGGCTGGAGAAGGGCTAGGAATGACTTCATGAAGTAGGTATGTTCAGCTGCAAAAGTAACCACAGCAAGAAACATAGCATCCAGAAACCTAACCAACTACAGAGATGCCTTGCTGTAAAAACCCAGGACCACACCTGCAGGCATGTATCATGGAAAAGTTATTAACTCAACAGGTACTACCCTAGCTCATGAAAAGACTATCCTACTGAATACACCCAGAAAAAAAAAACAAACAACTTTTTACAAAAGCTATTTCATCTTTATCAGCAAGTGCATTACACAAGAGAGTGAGCTCTGGCACTAACAAAACCAGGGCAGCACATCCCCAGAATTGCAAGGCCATTTGAGAAAAAAAAAATTAAGCATAGATGGGGGAGGGGGAGAAGAAGTTAAACCACTGCCTTAAACATTTTGAAGCTGATTGGTTATGTGGTAGATAACCCAATACCTTATTTTCATCACACCCTTTGCTTTTTATGCTAGCTATATCATTAGTCACGGTATTCATGAAGCTTTCTGCATCACTCTGGTCTGCACAATTTAATTGTGAATCATCCAGGGGTGTCCCCAGCAACACGAATACAGACTCACAGCACCACCCTGTTAGATTAGGAAAGGGGGAAGAGAGCAGACATAAGTGACAGATATAAGCAATGATACAGCCAGGACAGACAATACTGAGTAGCTTGCCAAAGCAGAGAAAAGTGTTTCAAAATGCAGCTTGACCCAATACACAAAAGTATATTTCTTTCTTGGATCCATGAAAATATGAACCATTGATATTTGGGGATAAATGGCTAAACATTCAAAGTAGCCCTTGAAATGGCAAAAGAACAACCTTTACAAAGTTTCACACATTAAATCCGCAACACAAAAAAGTGATTTATTCCTTAGCTACACTGTATGAAGCAGACAACAGTGATAGAATATAGGGATTTCCAATTCTGGAAAAGGTCAGACTAGTCACTGAAAGCGTCAACATTTATACATGATGACTTGTATCTTCTGAACACTGGCTAAAGATGAGATGTTAACTGGTCTAATATCCCATGGAGCATAAGACACAGAAAGTAAACAAAACATTATGAACAACACAAAGAGTTGCAAGGAGAGAGATGGATCAACTTTGTGATTTTGTTTAATGGACTGCATAACTTTGTTTAATGTTCAATATAGCTACATTTTGCAAAATCTTCATATGAAGAAAAGCAATCACATGCCTAGATACCAAAAAACTGCCAAAGAAAAATCCCATGCAGTTGCAAAAAGGATGAGGTGTATCCCCTTTGTTACTGAAAGCCACCTTGAAACAATCCTGAGGCACACCTGCACTTTCCCTCACACAGAAGGGTTTGGGGGATTTTTTTTCCGCTTTTCGTTTCTGTGGTGGTTGAGGTAATGTGTGTTCTGTGGAGCACAACAGATTTGGATAGCAACATACATTTAATACAAAATACAATAAAAAAAACCAAACAAACAAACCACAAAACCCAAAATCACTTACACTACAAAGGTGCAGACTATTTAATAGGTTTCAACTTCAGAACACTTCTGTGGTTCAGCCCTGACCTTGACCATCTTTATTCAAGCATGAGCACGCATTGCTCTAATTTCCTGCATTCATCCCTTGCGTATTTATCTCAATTTTAGCAGCACCTTTTGTCTTCTATTTCAAAAGAAAGCATAAAAATGTCTAAAAGCCTAACTCTTCTTGTTCAACCAGGCAGTTTTCTGCATACATATCTTCATGCATTACTATCACATTCAAAGTTTCAGAAAATTACTGAAATTCCTGTTCCTCCAGTTTTGTGAGGCTTTATCCAAATCATTACTGAGGACTGTTACACTGTTTTCATCAGCCATACATTTTTTTCTATATTAAAAAATTAAGCCAGTTGTCTTGAATGTTTATCAACTGTTATTCCCTCAAACACACATGCTGCAGATCTCAGAGACAAGATTCGTGCTACAGATTAGAGCGTATTGTTTACAGACCATAAACACTTTTTATGATGGTTTCATCATAAGGTAATTCCATTCTATGAGTATAATTAACATATTTTCCAGGGCTCATTAATCTTCATTTATTCATTCTGTGAACATGAACCATAGCCGTTAAAAGGAAAATCAAGACATGAACTTTAATTTAAGCCACTATTTTACTCATTGTGTTTAACTTTAGGAAGTCCTGCTATATAACCCTAAAACTAGTTTTCCCCTTCTTTATATTTAGTGTGCAAAAAGGCCTTTGAATACACACCATCCTCTAAAAACTGTGTTCTCCTCCCCTTACTTTGACTGCCATCAGTAGCAGTGGATTTGTAAGAGTCAAACCAGGCTTGCTTTATGTCCTGCGAGTTTATTTTCTTATGAAACAGCCATTGTACATCAAAAGACAGGGCTTTTTACATTCTCGAAATACCCAGGCCACAAACAGGGCTCCACTGTGTAAGTCTCTTGCACTGTCATAGGCAAATTACAGTAAGGCATTCCAGAAGACCAAAGGGACAACAGGCACAAGCAGATGGATGCACAGGAAACACCAGGGAGTGACAGATCGGTGGAGTTCACCAGAACAGCACAAAAATGTCATAACCACGGCAAAGTTTTTTCAGACATCAAAAGGAAGGAGGCTGAAGATGTGCAGAGACTGGGGGAGGGGAAGAGAAGGAAGGGGAAGAGTAATTTGAGAAGCAACCTGAAGCTCCGCACCTGAAGAGCTGAACTCCCAGGTGTTATCTTTTGCTTACAAAGTTGTACATTATTCACTCTTGCCCCTCCTTCAGGCACCAGGACAAATTCATAACAATTCTGAATTCAGCTGCCCCTGACACCTGTACAAATACAATTCCCTCTCTGTTTAAAGAGAAAATAGAAAAGTTTGAGCGTACTAGCTTGCCAAAGGGCTCAGATGCCATCTTCTGTAAGCTTTGCCCAACCTTATCCTAACATGATTCCATCTTAAACCTCTTCCCACACTTAAATTTGAAATCTTACATGAAAGAATAAAGCAGCAAAGAAGTACAAGCAGTACTATGAAATTTGTACTGAGTAATACAAAAGAAATAGCAAATATTCAGGGACAGAGGACCAAATGTTTCCAGCATTTCCCAAGGTAGAGAAACCATTCCTGTTAAGATCTGAAGAAGGAGCACAGGCAACCTACGATTTTCCTTTATTTCAATCATAAAACTCTCCTTACACCTGGAAAACAGAGGATGGAAATAGAAGAGATTCAAGGAAGATCCCCCTGAGTTCTCCAGGTGCCTGACCAAAGGGCTGCCAGCTGCCCCACTTGTTTCAAACAGCATTAACCTCACAGGCCAGCGATGATACTTCAAATGCCACAAAAATACACATAAAAGAAAAGAAAGTGTATACTGCAAAGGGCTACCTATTTCGGTAATTCTGCAGCATCTGAAACACACCGAAGTTGCATGGGTATGTGACGGGTTTCATTTTAAAACAAAAAGGAATCTAACATCCAGAAGTTTGGGATTACAGCTACCAGTTAAGAAGCTGCATGTGTGAAGCATTTCAAGAGCTGCTAATTACTAAATATAAAACCAAAGAAAAGCCACAAACTGCTTGTGGACAGCAAAAAGGAAAGAGTAAATTAATTAGTTTTTCACACACACAAAAGATGCTTGGGTATTTAATGTTTCTGTGCTATTAAGAGGCCAGACCACCATGCAGAATGAGTAAATTGATTCTCTTATAGCCATAGGCAAAAATAAATAACTACCAAATAATAAATTAAATGAGGTCTAGAATGGGATCTATAATTAATGGCTTTTCTGTTGACCATTTAAGTGACAGTATTATTTTAAATGCTACATTCACAGAAAGTCAGCCTCTAAGACACAAGTATGAAGTTAATTGCATGAGTATATAAACCAACAGTAATTCCTTGCCCACAGAAAGTACTGCCAAGACAGAAGCTACTGAAAAGCAATCAATAAAGTGTCAAAGTTGTTCTTTCACATAAGAGAAAGTAACAGTTTGCAAACCACTGTTTTACAAGTCCAGGAGATTTTTTTTTATTTAGAAGTAGACCTTTTTCTGACAGTATTTGCAAGCAACATCTTGTCTGCTATTCGTGGAAATTAAAGATCTCAAGGTACTAGCTGCCCTCAGCTAAAATGCATTCCCCACGCAGAGAAATGAATTTAAGATATATCACTGAACATACCAGACTACTAAGCCCAAATCTGAAACATGAATCATTCAATACTTCCACTGAAACAGTAATTGCTAAGTTCTTTGGGGAAGAGATCACCTCTTGGTTCCATGTTTATGTAACTTTCAACACACACTGAACTTCTGATCCCTGGCATCGTTTAAAACGAGGAAAATCTTGTACTCTGCTCATTTATGACTAAAAAAAAACCAAAACACCAACAGAAAAATGTCCATCTGAGGTTAATCTAAAACAGTCTTTTCTGACCTTTGGCCTTGACACAAACTGTACAATTTTGTCGTATTTGGTTTGAACATATTTTTAAAAATAAAAAAAAAAAGCAGAAGTAATGTTGTTCAAGAAAGAATTTCTATTTTTACAATACTGTTCATTAAACTCAGAACAAATTTATAAGGCAGTTGCATTGCCTGAATTTGCCTTTTGCTTCAATGAAGATAATTTTGGCCAAAGAATTTTGCTCCACACAGCTATTAATACATCTTCTGGACATGCTGAAAACACTATCAACATATAGTCTGTATTTGGTTTGGTTTGTCCTTACATACTTCTCAAATTTGGTCAACTCTCACTTGAATACTTTTTTTTTTTTTTCCAAAATGGAATTTTTATCCTTGGCGCATCACAGGTATCACCACGATGGATCAAGTACATAATAAGAAACGTCTGATCAGTAGATTAGAATTTTTCACAAATTTACATCAAAACTCCAAAGCAGCAGCTTTCCACACAACTCTGAAAACAAGAATTCTGGCTGTGAAAAGGGGGCGATGCCTCCTTCCCTGGATTCAGCCCCTTGTACTCTCCACAGAGTAAATTAGCAGATACGGGAAATCATCTGCCACGTGAACTTTCAAAATAATGATTTGGATGGTTTCATTTTCCATACGTTCCTTCACTGAGTTAGCACATGTGAGCTACCTCAGACAACACCTTTTTGTTTAGCACACATTTGTGCATGCCCTAAAGGGTGAGACAGGCTTCGTCAGGGGGAGGTAAGCTTCCAAAGTTTCTTTCACGGTGACCTAACTTAAAGCCCAATGAAATTAATGTAAGGAGAGGGCAATCGGCGCCTCACAGGAGTTATTCAGCAGTTCACTGCACAACACTGTATGAAGAAAAATTATTTGGGGTATCTCCGGAGAATAAAAAAAACCCACCTTGGGAATAGGAGCTTAAAAAAAGTAGAATATTTTAGCTAGATAGGCAATAAAACAATAACAACATATACAAGGCTTAAGAGTGATCAGAATAGCATTTTTGTCCTGTAATGCAGTGTGCTAACAGACACAGAAAAGGGCACTGCTCTGATCTTAAGCAGCAAAGCCATAACAAGACCTATAGGATGCAGCATTCGGACTCTGTGTGCCCTACTGCTTCAATTTGAAGAGTTACACATCAGAAGTTTATCTATTCACAACAGCTGTCTTTCAGAAAGATATTAAAGCTGCCAGGGCATACTCAGCTGTCTCTACTTTACCTAAAGTCTCTTCAGTAGCACAAACATGAGAGATCAACCAGTAAGTGTGAGGTGGAGCAGGAAGAAGAAAAATACATGGACAATATATTGGTTACTAACATGCAATGTCCTTGGAGCATAAAAGACCAAATTAATACTTAATGCCATGTATGATGGATGTGGCTGGAAATCTGTGCTGTAAGAGAGACTGAGAAGCCACTGTGGGGTTCTACATTCAGTGGGCAGTGACAAAGCCTTGAAGGATAGTGTCTTCTCTCTACATTTACAAACTTTTTTTTTTGCAATTCTAGTCATCATTACTGTGCCTATTTATTTTCAACTAAATACTTTCTTAAATAAGCTGAACCAGTAAGAAACCTAGAGATCTGACAGTGAACAAACACCTCTAAAAAGCAGGAACAAAGGATTTTACATCTCAGAGAAAATATCCTAAATAAAAAATAATTGTTCAGTATTCTTACACTTCACAGACAATAAGCAATACGCTCTTATTGCCTTACTTTTTTTTTTTTAGTTCACCTTCAGCACTGGTTTTCATGTCTCACATTTTTTTCCAGTGTTTATAGAGTCCCTCTTGTGATTCTTTCCTGCTAAACAGAGCTAGACATGTATAATTCCGCCAGATTTCTATGAAGGGTTCCAGCAAAAATAACAAAAAACAACCTGGATTTCTGGTGGGTACGCTAAAGGCTAAGACTCGTGCTTCTCAGGTCTCTGGCTTCAAGACAAATGCAGCTCAAACTATAACAAACCTTGAAAGAGAAGCTAAGCACAGATCAGAAGTCTTCCTTTCTGGCCAGTACTACTGTTAAGTTGACTGTGCCTTCAAAAACTATCCTGTCGGTTTATAAAATTGAAAAAGCAGCTACAAATGCATGAAGGAGACAGGGAAATCTCCAGTCTTCACTCCTTACTTTGCTTTGATGGTCAAGATCTCACTAGCTCTTGAAGTATGAAACAGTCCTGTTCTTTCAAGAATATCAGTAGAACAGTTCCTCCAAAATATTAAGCAGAACTGTTATTTTGACTATTTTTAATTTTACCTTACTCCACTGATTTCTCCCAGGGAAGTGGTCGAGTCCTCATCCCTGGAGGTATTTAACAGATGGGCAGACGAGGTGCTTATGGACACGGTTTAGTGGTGGGCAGGGTTAGGTTAACGGTTGGACTTGATGATCTTAAAGGTCTTTTCCAATCTAAATGATTCTATGATTCTGTTAAGAAATGAATTCTCTAAGAAAAAATAAACAAAACAAAAACCCCCACATCCCCAAAGCCAATTAATAACTACCAAGTTGTTTCAACTTTGGTTTTTTTCTATTTGGCTAAAATTAAACCAGAACTGAGTCTTTTTCTTATTGTCCAAATTCCAGACTCTTTGGAGTATGAATTCATCACGAGGTTTCAACCTTTAAATCTTTCCTAAACATACACTCCCAGTTTAGATACTGGAGTTCCAAAGTACAAAACATCTAGAAAAGCTGAATACGTGTGTTAGCCGTAGGAGGACCTGACAGTACTGGGCAGTAAAAGGCAAACGAAATCCAATGTAAGAAAGCAGAAGTAAATGCACTTTCAAGGAAAAAAAAAAAAATAATCCTAGTTTCACATACAAAGGAATGGGCTCTACTATACCATGCAGGTGGTAGATCTTGTATGCTTTATGATTATTCCCACTAAATGTCAGCTCAGTGCTCAGCAGTGGCCAAAAAGCAAATGTTAGAAATCACTAGAAAAGAAGTAGAGATCAAAAAAAAACTATTACAAGGCAAGGTCAGTTGAATACCAAACTGGATTCAAGAGAGTCTACTTAAATATATTCTGGAATTAAAAGGATATATGTACAGTTTGGTAAGTACCAACTGCTACATACCATGCTCAATAAAGCTAAATCTCGGTATCTGCTAAAATCTTTTAGAAGTCTATTATGAGCAAAAAACATTTCCTTTAAAAGACAAAACAGTTCAAAATAGGTATATTTTCTCACATCCCAGGCACAAAGGACACTACCCTGCCTAGATCCATCTCTAGTGTTCAAGTATGTTACAGATCTTGCTAAAAAAAAGGCAAGTTACCCTTTGACACAGCTGCACCCATGCAATTTTCTTTCACTGTGTCTTCTACTACTGCTGAAAATGAAAAAATACAGAGAGCGAGAAGTGAATATGAATTAGATATCCAACATTAAAATTGCAGTTCATTGGTGAAAGCATAGCAAAGCTATAAGCAATAACAAAGGTACCTCTTAAACTGAGAATTACCAAGCAACTCTACTGGTAAGGTACCACTGCATATGTGTTCATATATGCAGACATGGTTTAAGAAAAATCAAGCCAAAGAGCAACTGGTAAAATTTATAAACTGAAATTCAACTAACAGAAAGTTATTTTCATATTCATTATGTCTAAATCATTTTCTGAAACTGTTTTTCCTCAGACTGTTTCTCAAATCTCACAAAACTGCACTGTAGACGTTGCTCCCAGGCTCAGATGATATTGTATCATGGCTACATAACACGGTTTCAGATGCACACATAAACACATCTTTCCTCCTAAAATATCCAGCTATTAGCGCTGGCATCTGCCTGCCTCACACTGGGGTGTGCATAAAACCAAAAGAATCCAGCTCTTCATAAATTCCTGCAAGTAGCGCTGTATTCTCTTTTTGCTCTGTGCATGTAACTTCTCTTAGTGATAGATGAAAACTACAAATTCTGCATGACTCTGCTGGTTCAACATTCTTATTCTTTTCAAGTTCTAGGAAGCAATTATTTAATTTAAAAACCAGAATGCTATTGCTTACAATGAGAAAAACAGCTATTACTTAACTAAAAGTGAGGACAGTCAGTTCCTTGCAGATTTAAATAAAGAAACGACATCACCTTTTTCAAAGAACTTTGCTATTTATATCACTTGAAACTCTTGTCTGAAAATTCTGAATTGAAGAGAAGCTAAAAAGAAAGAAAAAAAGGAAAAACAAATGCACTGGCAAAATCAGAACACCATCAAAATAGATACAGTTACTTACAAATAAATGAGGCTCATTGTTTTCTATCAAAATTCGGCATTCTGAAATCATTGTTCCTATTCTGAAAGTACGCAAACAAAGCCATTATGATTTCTTTTTACTGCAGCGTAAAAAGCACAATACCTCTATAATTGCAGCAATTTAATTTTTTTTGCTCTGTTTTAGATTGCATATTGTAAACCAACCTTCAGAGTAAGTGAGAGATTGATGCCACTTGTATTTGAAACTTACTAGAACATCATTTCAAGAACGATGAAAGTGCAAAAGACTTCTAAAAGCAGAATCTCTCATCAGAGTCCCAAGACATCACTTTGGATATTTTGCAAAAGCAAGCCGGTCATACCTCAAGAGATTTAGGTTATAAACAACAACATAGAGTCATTGCTTTTACCTTGCCTACTCTTCATATTAGTTACCACCTTTGTGCTAAAAATGAGTTATACACATCTTTCACCACCTCTATGATAATTTCCTTCTATGCATTTCTCCATCCATCCTAACCAATTAAATTGACAGTGTCTCCTCACCTTCCTTCGCCTGCATGTCTCAAACACAGTGGCGCTTTGCAGAAATGACACAAAGGAAAACTATCACCCATTTCCCCCTGCCTCAAAAATAATTAAAAAATAATCATACTAGACAAGACAGCTGTAGTCACAAAATGTCCTTCCCCCAAACACATATGTTTGGATACACCATTGCCCTCCATCCTGGCATGCATCTCCCCTTGCTCCCCAAGCAATATTAACACCCTTTTCAATGCACTGTGCGCTATGTCAATGAGCAACAGCAATGTGGCTACTTCACTGGCTGCCTCCTTTTGGATTAAGGTTTCCTGGACAAACTCGTTCTTCATCGTTGCAGTTTCCTTCTTGTCCTTACTCCAGTATTCTCCAGCTTTTGAAAAGTCAGAGCACTACTCCCAGCTAAGAAACCCCTCTGAACTCCTATGGTAAAAGTTGCCCAGGGTTCTTCTCAGCTGTCAGACTATCAGATACCCTAAACACATTCCTACCCGGCCAGGAGTGATATAATGGCCTGTTCTTCATGCTGACCTGGTAGTTTGTACCAAATATTCTAGAAATTAAAGCATGTACCATGATCACTTTTACTAAACATAGCTTGCACTGTGGCACTAAAATACACACATCTTACCGTGTGAACCGTAACAATTAAATATGTGTACTCAAACACCATTTTCTGTATGACATAAAATTAAAGTGTCATATAGACATGAGTACAGTATTTAGTAACAAATAATTCTGTATTAGTAACAAAAATAGCATTTAATCAGAGGTGGAAGGAAAAAGACATCGACAACTTTGTTAAGGGTAACTTGTACTGATCAGAGATCTTGTAGAATTCACCTCACTGGTATTTTGATACAAAATTTCTGTAGAACAATTTGACATCCTTAAATTAATCCGGTTTCAGGCAGAACACCTCATTACTTTCTCCCTGTAGCGCATAAGCAAAAGCTTTCAAATTTCATCTGCCTTTTCAGTTCGCTGATCATACACCTTCTCATCCTAATTTAGAAAAGCAAGTAAGTATGAACATAAGACCTGGGAGCCTGAAGCATGACACACTCATGCTTTACTAGACCACAGTAAACTTAAGTGTGCATCAAAAGAAAATTTGTGAATTGGAGCTTTAGACAGAAAGTTCACACAGCTCTTGGATAACACTGACACCAACCTGAACACAACCCTTGTGAATACCAAGTTTAAGGAAACTCAGCAACTGTCAGTAGTATGATTTCCTGTGCTGACTCAGTGCTTTGGCCACTGTTAGACGTTCTTCAAGCAGACACCACCCAAATCTAATCCCACGCTGCTCAGGCATACAGAGTCATCTGCTCCACCTCTTTTCTACACCCAGTCAAGTCCCCAGAGAGGAAAAGGGAAGATGGCAAGGACATAGAATAGCTAAAAATCAGTCAAAGGTATTAAGTAGAAAGTCTCCCCCACACTTTTCAGCAAGATACTACGCAGACAGACTGAAGATACAGATGATTTAAATAAAGCCAATTCAAAAAACACAGGGGAAAAAAGTCCTCAGAGAAGATGAACCAGCCTGGAGGGAAGCACTGACCCCTAAAGCTCACTCAGTTTCTCCATGTGGAGTAAGCCTGGGGGAGGAAATATAACGGATGGGAGGGTTTGGGATACCAGCTTAGCAGTGGATTTGAACTTCTAACTAAAAGTAAGAAGTCAAAATTTATCCACCTGTTTGGAACAGTTGTGGGAAACCCACGGGGACCTGAACTCGCCCCCCTGCCCTGCAGCACGCCAGGAGTCTCCCGGCAAACGGCAGCCGCAGGAAAACGCTTCACCCACACCCGTTACCACTTCCTGCAGTGCCTACGCACCCCTTTACTGCTTCGGTACCCTACGGCTAGGCACTGACCAAACGTTAAATACCAGGTAAGAAGCCCACCACCCTGAAGAACAGAATGGCTTACTGCTTGTCAGGACTGCCTTTATTGCTAGACATAAACTCCTAATAGAGGAATAAGTTCAATCTAATTTTTTTTTTTAGTGAATAATAGAGAAAAATGTTCGAGTAGTGAAAACAACAGAAATTATTTAATAGTGACATATTCAACCATGAGAATCTATTTTTCTTAAACTAGCAACACCTAAGAACTACAAAATATTTAAAATTTCCACATAAATGAAAACCGGAGGCTCACGTTGTCTGATTTTCTTAAACACACACACTTTCATGATACTTTTTGAGTTCTAGTCTTACACCTACCATGAAAATGTCTTTCTTTGGGGCTCTGACTGCATAGGCAAGCATGAGAAGTGAGAGCTAGTAAAAAAATCACTTTACTGTTCGCACAGCACAAGCTAGGATACAAACTTGTTTTTTTAAAATTTACCTTATACCTCACTTCCATTTATACATCTGAAAGCCCGCGCATGTACAGGTGATGATCAAAAGCAAAGCATCCTTCTACAAAGGCTCATATAAAATGCTAAAGCAAGCACATGCACACTTACACGGTGCATTTGAAGTCGCCTGTACGCCTACTGAGATACCTTGCACATGCAAAGCACAGTAAGAGGTACTGGTGCAACCCAAAACGAATGGGGAAAAGGAAGATGGAAGGAGAGAAGCTGCAGCACTCCAAAGTATCCTGCACCTGAGCCCATGCACAGGCTGGTGCTGAAGTCCTCTTACTCCCCCACATAGCATCCAAAGCTCAGGTTTATGCAAAATAGACATCTTATACTTTAAGATGACTGAACATCTGTTATGACTGCAAATATTTTTCTCTGTACAGCCACTTTAGTGGACCCCATGCCAACCAGAGAGGAATGCAGGAGGGAAAGATGCAAAACACTACTCCTGGAAATGTCTCTCCATAGCAATTTATGCAAGAGTAGGGAGGGCTATTTTTAAATTTAAGTCAGATTTCAATCTCTTATTCTCTGCAGCATACCTGCTCAATACATTTCCATTTATTATTTAATTTGCATGTATTAGCAACAAAGGACTTCTACTGATTTGAATACTATTTTGTACATCACCATAGTACATAACAATTTTTCTTGTAATCTGATTTCATTCTTCCCAATCTGCAAATTTAAAAAGAAAATCTGTCAGGGTAGATCACAGTTGGCATGTCGCTTTCCAAATATCATTTACATTTTTCTCGACATATATCTTTAATAGTCAATTTCCTTTTTTCTATACATATTTTAGTGTGAAAATGTTTGCCATCAATATTAAAATATGAATTATCTGCGTAGTCATGTACATAGCTTACAGAATTACCTCAAATCCCATCCATTACACTCATATTTAATAGCCAATATCCCTTTTGCTTTCATATTTTAATATTAAGTTGCTTGCTTAGCTGTGCACAGAAAGAAATCTTTCTCAGTGCTTTTTTTTATAGATATCCTCCCAAAACAGAAATGAAGCTTTATTAAGTTTTGATATGTTTAAGTATTTATAAATTAAAACTCAAAACCAAGGTCTACAATACAAATGTAACGTAGTTAATGTTACTTGTATTGCAAATTCAAATGCCTTGTAGGGCATTTTAGAAATTCCCCTTAACTCTAACCAAATGGTAGAGAGCCGCATTTAGAAGTAGCAACCAAATACTTCAAATTCACTATATTCACATTTACAACTTCTCATCCTGAAACTGCACCAGAAAATCCATACAAAAGATGTGTTGATCCAAGTTAACAGTTATTGGTTGTAATTCTATATTCTCATGGCTGAAACCGAGACAGCACAGAACTAACACAGGGAAAAATTCAAGTTTGCCCTGATGACCGAGTGGTCTGTGGAACACACTCCCTTAACGAATTAATCATAGAATCATAGAATGTTTTGGGTTGGAAGGGACCCCCAGAGGTCATCTAGTCCAACCCCCCTGCAGTGAGCAGGGACACCGCTAACTAGATCAGGTTGCTCAGAGCCCCGTCCAACCTGGCCTTGAATGTTTCCAGGGATGGGGCCTCCACCACCTCTCTGGGCAACCTGTTCCAGTGTTTTACCACCCTCATTGTAAAGAATTTCTTCCTTATATCTAGTTTAAAACCATTACCCCTTGTCCTGTCACAGCTGGCCCTACTAAAAAGATTTTCCTCATCTTTCCTATAGGCCCCCTTTAGGTACTGAAAGGCTGCAATCAGGTCTCCCTGCAGCCTTCTTTTCTCCAGGCTGAACAAGCCCAACTCCCTCAGCCTGTCCTCATAAGAGAGGTGCTCCAGCCCTCGATCATTTTGTGCCCTCCTCTGGACCCGCTCCAACAGTTCCATGTCCTTCTTGTGCCGAGGGCTCCAGAGCTGGACGCAGTACTCTAGGTGAGGTCTCACCAGAGCAGAGTAAAGGGGCAGAATCATCTCCCTTGACCTGCTGGCCACGCTTCTCCTGATGCAGCCCAGGGTACGGTTGGCCTTCTGGGCTGCCAGCGCACATTGCCGGCTCATGTCCAGCTTTTCATCCACCAGCACGCCCAAGTCCCTCTCGGCAGGGCTGCTCTTGATCCTTTCTTCCCCCAGCCTGTACTGATACTGGGGGTTACCCCGACCCAGGTGAATAAATGATGTCTGTTCTCCCTTACTATCCTACCAATCAAAAAGCAAGCAAAAAGTGTCCTTGCCTTCTGATTTTGTCTTACAAGGAAATTATACTAAATTTTACATGCTGGTGACTAACAATACTTCATTCGTGTCTTCCCACACGCGGCCCAAGATAAGAGTCATCACCCACATGCAGGAACATGTGTCCCTAGTTCGCAGACATACACCACTCCCAGCAGCATAACTGTTCATGCAGAGACCCAGATCTGACAAAGAAATGTAAAGGACAGAACACTACTTCACTATTTGAGTTTTTAAGGCAAAAGCATTATATGGTAGGCTTGTACCTAATTCACAGATAAAGCTGGGCATCTAAAATGGGACTCGTAGAAGGACACTACACTTGGGAGATGGCTGCCTGAGCAAGCTCACAGAGAAATGCTAAAAAAAGTCTACACATCCAAATATTACACCTTAAATTACTAAGGCTTAAAGAACTCCCTCCATTTGAGACACACAGGCTGCAGCTTGCCCTGAAGATGGATAACACATCCTTTAAAAAAAACAATTCAGTGAAACGGTGCTGGTTGCATTTTCAAACACAGCCAGTGACAGAGATGCTGCTGCTTCTATCCTTGGTTTGTTTTTTTTGATTCAGCAGCTCACTGGTTAGACCGAGGAAGTTTTATCCATTTCATAATCCAATGCAAACCCAAGGCACTGACTACAACTCGTGTCGCATCCTATCCCTCAGGTGAAAGTTTTGAAGCTTTCTGGGATTCAGTCATGCCCACTCCAGCTTCTTCTAGGGCCTGGTGGATCTTTTTTTTTTTTTTTTTTAAATATATGCTGTCTCCAAGAAGAGAGACAGCAAGTGTCTCAAGATACAACACAAGGTAATCAGTTGGTCCTTACCGAAAGTGAGAGGTGGATTTGAATTTCTGGGTCAGAGGAGGGAAGAGCATCTTGGGCCTCTCCTCACCTGGGAAGAAGAACAACACACACCCATGCTGCTTCTTCAGCCATCTAAGACTGAAGCATGAAATACTGTCACTGCCACACAAGCCCAAAACGTATTACGCCCATTGCAGGGGAGCACTGAGATTTAAGCTATATGCAATGCTGCTGAGCCTCTGTCAACGCTGAGGTTCTCTGGGCTTACAAAAAAACCAGCTTTGGGTAGTCAGGGAACCTATGCATCAAATACTCAAATACCTCTGATACCTGCAAGGTTATGAAAGAGTTTATGAGGGCTTCATGTCATGGGATTCACACCGTAAGTTTGGGCAACAAGACACACAGTTTTTTTAATAAAATTGTTCACTTTATCAAGTAATGCATCCTTTTAGCCATCATTAGTAAAAAATTAAGAAAGGCCCAGTGGCAGGCTAAAGGAAAAGTGAGACATATTGGAAGCAAAACTGAAGGAAATGAAAATGCAATACTCAGAAAAGAAGATGGGATAAGCTTAATAACAATTTTAGTCTATGCAGCATGGAAAATCCTGTCTTCATCTTCACCTGCTTTGGCATTAGAACATGGCAAGGTAATACAGGACAGAACTGCTTAAGGTCGTTGAGTCCAACCCCCAAAATCACCTGTAACAGATGCCAAGTCCAATAAACTCAGCAGGAATAACCATTGCTGTCTGCAGGATTACACATTTTTCCCATCTCCACAAGGTAAAACATTTTGCCCTGACTTTTGCAGGAAACTGTCTTAGTTTTGGCTTGGATAGAGTTCATTTTCTTCCTAGTAGCTGGCATAATGCTGTGTTTTGGATTTAGGATGGGAAGGATGTTGATAACACCTTGATGTTTTAGTTGTTGCTGAGCAGGGCTTACACTAAGTCAAGGACTTTTCAGCTTCTCATACTGCCCTGCCAGGGAGGAGGCTGGAGGTGCACAAGGAGCTGGGAGGGTGCACAGCCAAGACAGCTGACCCCACCTGGCCAAAGGGCTATTCCAGACCATAGGACGTCATGCTGGACAAAAACTTGGATGAGCTGGCAGGGGGAAGGGGGACGTGGCCACTGCTTGGGAACTGCCTGGGCACTGGTCAGCAGGTGGTGAGCAACTGCATTCTGCGTCACTTGTTTTGTATATGCTTTTATCATTATTATTATTTTCCCTTTCTCTTCTGTTCTATTGAATTGCCTTTATCTCAACCCGTGAGTTTTACCTTTTTTTTCCTGATTCTCTCCCCCATCCCACTGGGGGGGAGCAAGTGAATGCCTGTGTGGCGTTTAGCTGCCTGCCAGATTAAACCACAACAGAAACTTAACATCAGTGAAAGGAGACCCCAAAATCTTCCAAAGCCCTTCATAGGAGCAAAATATGCCCCAGCAGAGAGCTACTGTGATAAAGGCCATATAACAATGAACTATTTTTCACATTACTAAGTGATTCTCACCACATTTCTAGTTTCATACTTTTTACAAACTTCCACCATTGAACTTCAAGTTGTCTCCAGGTCAGGTGCTTGCTTCAGGCAATGGCAGCTCAACCCTCTGCCCTAAGACACAGCAGCCATCTGGTCAAACTGTTTTTATACGCTGGTTCATCCAGTGCATATTTAGCATGTACCAGAATTTGCCCAAGCAAACTAAGGAGGAAGAGTCAGGGGTTTAGGGAACCAATGAAGTCAGATTTCACTGATTTTGTTGTACACAAAAAACCTGTTAAGCATCAGTCTTGATAAAGATTTTAAAGCAAAACTTACAAAGCCCACAGAAGAGGCAGAATCTGAAAAATGAGTCTTGCAATAGTAACTTTGTTCAAATGCTTTTGAAAGGCTTAACCATCCACAGACCAATCTGAATACTAATATATGATTTAAAGGCCCAAAGTAAGATAACACAGAAAATGTATTAGGACGTACATGATAAAGACTGAAGTAGTTGCAAGAAGAGACAGAAGAGAAAAAGTACAAGACCTGCAACAGGATGGGAGACACGGACAGAAAAAATTTTAGCGAAGATATATATTCTTTATCCTTCATGCCTTTTCAGTGTTTATACGTATGATTGAAAATGACTTACTAGCTTGGAAAAGCTCCAACTTCTTTGGTGGCTTGGCTCTCATAACAGCAGGTGGTTTATGGTCCACTGGGCAGAATGAGGGGCAATGCCCTCCTCGATTTCCCTGTATTCAGACTTATGTACACTCTTCGAGCAGGAGGAATTCCACATGCTTCATAAATCCTGAATTAGCTGCTGTACTGGAGGGGCTTTTTTATTACTGTTAGAAAGCTTGCAACAAAGCTGTCAGCAATAGTGCAGGCCACCAAAATATTTCTTGTTATAAAACACGCGGAAGAAATCTGCAGGCATGACTGTCTGGTATTAATTCTGAGCTGTGACTGTAAATTGCTCATTTCATTACACAGAGTTGAAAATTGTACTGACTAGATGAGACCTCACAACCGTCCCACAGAACTCGCAGAGAAAAACGGACCATGGAAGTCTCATCAGTGACTACCCAATTACCTCCAGTTCAGGGGTATGTGTATATGTGTGTGTAGATATTAAAAAAAATAAGTATAAAAACATGTATGCGTGTGTATATTTTATAATCTTAGACTGCTGGGCTGCCAAAAGAATCTTGTTAATGCATGCATGGCTCTGCTGACTGCATTCAGGTGTCAGATTCATAGCTAACAACCTAGCAGGTATAAATTCATTCAACACAATTCCTGCCCTGTCATGTCTTATTTATTAATTATCACAGTACAGTAAGAAAGACAGTCTATTGAAATGTGGGAGAATAGTAATTTGTTCTATGAAACATCTGAACGGTCTTTTCACATCAAATTTGCTTTTAAGTATTTTCAATGAACTGTATAGATCTATACATTCACGCACACACGGATCCTCTTGATACAGAACTGAGAGAACTGGGCAAACTGAGGGCAAAAGGCTCTGCAGCATTAAGCACGGGCAAAAAACCCAGAACCTGTGAAGCAGCAGAAAACAAAACATTTAATCCACAAAGAAAGCGATGAAGAAGGAAAGCCAAAGATGATGCCGTGTTTATGCAGAAACAGAAAAATCTGTTTAAATTGGGGAAAAAGTTCAAAAAAGACAGCTGACTTCACATGATATACTCAAGCAAAGGCACAGATAATTTGATTCCATATTGTTTTTTGGATGATTTACCAGTAACACCTTCAACAGTGTGTTATTAGAGGTAGAGGCTTCATGGTTCATCTGCATTGTGCAGTGGTTCTGCCATAAAATAGCCTACTATCTGAAAGGTAATATCACAGGGTGTAGGAACAGGGAAGAAGAAAAGGAGTAGTGCTACATCACTTACGGTTGTGAGCAGGCACTGATGAGGCATGGGGAATCACAAGAATCCAACAGTGCCAAATTCACAAGGAAAGAAAAAAAAAAAAAAAAAAAAAAAAAGAGGCCAGGCTTCAGAGAGTAGCTACCAAATTAAGAACTACAAAAGCCAAAGGAAAATAACTGCAAAAAGTTTCTATGACCAGCAGAAAGCTGAGTGTGACAGAGAACCAACAAGAAATACCCAGAGTGTCGAACAAGATGCGAACAGAGGTGAGAATACGCTGTCACGCTTTCATAAATGAAAAGCAATGAACCTATTAGTTTTCCTTGGGAGATACCTGCAAACCTGAAAGCAGATATGAGAAGACACAATGAGCGGTCTGAGAAGCAGTTGTTCAACAGAGGAAAAAAAGGAAGCGCAGCAATTTGTGATTTTTGAATCTAGAATGAAATGCTAGAAGATGAGGGGCTGCAGAACACTGTACCTCTGTTCATTTTTCAAACATTCATGACATGCAGATTTTGGGAAGTTTCCACATAAAACTTACCTTTATGTAACATTTAAGGCAATGCAGGGAGCTAAATAATTTATAAATGTTAAGTCACAAAATGTGAAAAGTAGGACAAGGCAGAAACAAGTTTGCTCTCCTTTGGTAGTCTTTCCTTTGACTTGAATTTTTTCACGATGGCACAACTCTCACTCACACAAGGAGGGACAGAGAGAACTTCCTTCCCTCCATTTTCTGCTGAAATTCCCTTTGCCCACATTTTGACGACAGAAGAAAAAAAGTTAAAACTAAAATGTAAACAAGATTATTTACCAGTAAAGTCGCATTACCAATCACAAAGTGCTGAATGCTAATCAGCCTAGGAATCATTCTAGCGATTCTTTAAAAAGAGAAATCAAGACTTGAAACATTTTTAAGAATTTTCTGCGGATGCCATAAATACAAAAACGTGATGAATAAGTCAGGCAGAAAAGATGACAGCCTGTTCCCTCACACGTGCGGGAAATCAGGTAAGAAGTACTTCTTCACCACAACCACTCTCCTTCTCCCATTTTCAAGCAGCTCTGGAAGCGACAGATTTGTATTCCAGTAGCGACCAGTCGTGGTGATCAGCAACTGTCTCAACTGTGTGGTCAACTGAGTCCCTGACCTCAGAGGCTTTGCATCTCAAAGGGCAAGGCAAACCGTGGCTGCTGAAAAGAGAGATGATTTTAACTTCACAGGTGATCACTTGAGAGGGAGCTGTAGCATTTCAGACTAAAAGGGACCACTAGGATTACATTATCCAGTCTGCTGAGTAACGTGTCTCAAAAATCCAGCAAGTTTTTCAGACACCATTTTACAAATAATTATGACTGTCACAAATGGAAAGCAACGAACCTTTTAGTTTTACTTGGGAGATACCTGCAAATATTAAGGTAGATGAGAAGACACATCATCATACATCTACAGACAGATTGCTCATAGTCACCTCAGAGCACGGCAACATGCATACAGATAGCTATTAAGAGTCCAACCCCCTAGGAAGGGGAAGACTCTGCTGTCTTGTACACGTGGTCTAAAATTAAGATTAAATTACCTGCCTCAGTTCACTAAGACTGGGTCCCCATAAAAAAGAAAAAAAAGTGAGACCCTTTAAACCACCGCAGTGTCTTTTAAACACAGAAATTAGGCATGCTGATGAGAGGTTCCCTTCATACACTCTAAGGCTTCAGGGTGGTCTGTGCCACCACCGAAAGCCAGCCGCCAGCCCCTTAGGGACGGGGGAGCGCCATCTCCTCACGACTCCCCCAGACCCTGCCATTCGCTTTCAACTGCTGAGAAACAAAGGCCGTCACAGTTTATGGAACTGAACATTATGCAACTTTGCCCAGGTTTTTAAGGCAAGTAGAGATATGCTTAATGAGATGGTCTACCCATTTAAGACGCTCAGTGAAAAACTCTACCAGAATAATTAAATTTTCAAACATATGGATCTATCATATGGGCACTGCCCATTTTACAAATCATACCATCTTAAGCTTATACCATCTTATACACATATACAAAACACCACCCTAATCACTTAAATCTTGACTCTGCTGTCTGAGCATGGGTCCTCTAAATCAAGGTCAGCATTCAAGATGAGAATCTCAATGTTCCACATTTGTCCACAGCAATGGATTAAAAAAAAACAAACAAAAAAACCAACAAAAAACCAACAACACTTGGGACCTAACTTACTGCAGCCCAACCATCTCCAATGATGCACTGTTTACAGTAAAGTTTGGGCAAATGCCTGCATCCTATTTCCTGAATTACAGCAAATTACATGTTTTGTAAATCACATTTCTCATCACATGAATATAAGGTCCCCAATAACTTTTCTGATTTATTTTTTTTTCCTTTTTTGAAACACTTTATATACCTGCACAGAACTAAAAGTTAGGATCAGGAAAACTTGCCAGCAGTTCAGTATGAAGGTAGAGGGGAACTGCAGACGTGGATTTCTAGCACTGGAAAAATCATTTACCACCTGTATGAACTCAGATGAACAGTAAATGCTTCAGAAACATGTTCACGATGCTTACTCCTGTGCTTAAGCACAGGTGTAATTACTGTAGTAGCAGGGTGGCAAAGCTCTATACATAAGGAATCATTTAAGCCACTGTTCTCCAATTTGGGGTAATGTAGACTGCAAACATGATTAAAACCATGTAAGCGATGTCAATTAATTTACGCAGTATCGGGAGACCCAGAATTTTCTTAGAACAGAAAAGAGGCCATAGTATCTGCCGTTACATCATTTTGTTCCATAAACAAAGCTTTTATTTTTGGAAGTGGGAAATTATGACACATTCCTATTCTATACAAGTTATTTTGCAAGCCTGAGAAGTTAAAAAAGCAGAAATCATTTTTTTATTCTCTGGTATATTTTTCATAAAAAGAACTAAAGTAAAAGACCCCTAACAAATGGAATTTTCTTCCTCTGGAAATCACTGCTTCAAATTGAATCATTAAAAAGACTTTAACAGAAACTATTATCAGTCTTACTCTGGCAGGAATGTGCTTACCATTGGTTTTAGTTATGCAGATAAATGATGGGCACTGGCTCTGGAACTGAAAAGCTGGTGACAAAATGGCCTTGGTTATAACAATATAAAGGATGGTTACAAAACTGTTAGAATAACCATTGTTCAATCTAAATAATTTTGATGCATTACTGCATTCACCATGACAGTGTGGAAACAACAAAGGTATACGCGCAAGACAACTGATACATCCTCAAGGTCTCTAAGGTATCAAAAAAATACTTCTCACCCACCTGTGACATAGAGGTCTTCAGTTTTGTATACACACATACAAAGTCAATAACCGTACCAGAACTTGTACATTTAAATAGTCCCACTTCTCTTGTATCAGGCAATGCAGATTCATATAAATGAAAACGATGCATGGTTTAGTTCAGTGACATTTGAGCAAAAAACGAAATCCAAAATGACTTCTATGCATTTACTCATCAACATGCAACAGTGATGGTGTTTCAACCCAGCAATACCAGCTCAAAGGTCAGTAGCGTTCTTCCAGCAAAGAAGTGGCAGAAGTCATTTCCCTCACAGAGCTACTCCTACAAATGCCATCCCTGCCTTATCTTATGAGCATATTTTTCTATTAACACGTGCTTTTCATGGAAAACTACTAGCCACATACAAGAGATCCTACGGCCTAGGCCTGCTGGTTTTGGCATCCTTAACCGGAAACGCATCATTTCTGCTGCCAGGGAAACCTCCTCATCTGTGTAGGAGGAATTTGCGTATGGAAATAACTGTTTTCTTTTTATTGGGCTCCTTGTTCTTAGACACATAAATTCAAATTAGTAACAAGTCTGAGACACTAATAATGAAGTGACCCAAGATAAGAAAATATGACACTGGGGGGGTGGGGGGGTGGGGGGGAATCATCTCCTCCAGGAATTTAAACTAATACTGCTATTCACCCATGTGATGGAGACAGCACTGACCACAGTTTAATCATTACCTCCCAGCCTCCTTATCCTCCATTACAATTATTTATTAACCTAATGTGAAATTGTAGTAGCTTAGTTATATTTGAGCAGGAGACTTTCTAAAAATCCCAAGAAGCAAAGTAACATGTGCTTGCACAGATTTTCCTCGTATTATTCAATTTTTCATTGTATCAAAAGCAGCACAGAATATTTTTCCTTCTGTAAACCTTACAGAAAAAATTGTTGATATCTCCATGAAGATACACTGGCATTTTTTCTAATATTTTGATATTCTACTGTAAAGTAACAGGGCAGATTTATCTCAGAACTAGTGAACATTTTCCTTTTTTTGATATATCAGCCTTCTCCTCCCTTTCCCTCTGCTGTAGAAAATAAGAATGCAAAGATGAGACAAAGAATTAGTCATCTGGATACGTGCATGTGCACACCCTCTTTGCATAAGAAGATATGTAAATACGTGCACATCTATATGTTTGTGTATTCATCTGCTGTTTTCCTACCACTGAATACCAAAAAAAAAAAAAAAAAAGTCTTCATGATACCTTGCTGCCACCTTGCAATTTTGAGGGGGGACCAATGAAGCTCAGTAGCCAAATCCTGCTGTCTCAGACATCAAAGATCTGCCAAACATATCTATTCCCCCTCCTCGTATCATAACCCAATTAGATCTCATAACCCTCATTAAATAATATTACCTGCACCGTACTCCAATCCCCCAGAAAACAACTTGGGGGGTGGGGGGTGGGGAAATAAAATCAGAACTCAGAATATTTTTTTCTCCAACAAACTATGTATTTTCAAGCCGAAAAATATAACCAAGGCAGCTGCAACATTACTTTTAAAGATCTTTTACAGGATCACTTAGTAATCTAGCTATCCAAAAGAGCTAGAGCAAGCTGGTTTTCTATGCTTTATTTCAAATCAAAAGCAAAACCAATCCACAAATATTTAGGGAAGGTATGAAAAATATTTACCATATCTCTGGGGATATGTACAACATTCAAAGAGTTTTTAAAAAAATGGGGAAAAAATGAGTAACAAACTCTCTTTGTAAGCACATGAGTGCATTTGCCTGAGAAGTCCTACCATAAATCAAGACATTCCATGGAAAACTCTGCAAAACAGCATTCATTTCTGTTAGAGGTACTTCATGGAAGTCTCTACGAGTGCAGAAGTAGAACTAGCTCAGGTAGCCGGCTATGCCTCTGTGCCAGAGTCTACAGGCAAAGTGGCCAGGGCCAGAACAGATGCAGAGCCTGAGCGGGAGCCGGGTACCAAGGCCAGAGATGCCTTAGAGGTGCGAGGCAGACACGCATTCCTGTAACAGCACTGGTGCCCAGCCCATGCTCGTGACAGAAATCTGAACACCGTCCAACACATCTCCTATTACCTTCATACTTGTTTGTCCCTTCTAAATAGAAAAACAAATTATAACATGCCCCCCCCCCAAAAAAAAAAAAAAAAAACACCCAACCAGAAAGCGTACCTGACATAGAGAAAGGATACAACTTAATAAAAAGTAAGCAAAACTGTGGTTGTTTCACCATCAGAGCCCAGTGAGGAAGTTCAAATACATGTCAAAAGTTTAGAAGTCAATTGGCTGGAAATTCTTACTAATTATGGTATTTATCACCTTTGAGTAACAAGGTACTCATTCTTCTAGGCAGAGGGAGACTCTTCCCCAGTTCAAATTTTTTGCAGCTCCAACTTTACATTCCAATTAGATCAGTGCAGAACCTTAACCAAAATATAGCATAGATAAAATTAATAATATACTATACCTTCTTACATGGAAAGACTGTTAAGATCACGGCTATTTAAACTATTCTATAGTACTTTAAGAACATGAATGTTCAAGAAGGTGATTTATAGAAACCAAAATATGAACTTAATGTGGCAAAAGCAGGCTGTACCACATGCACATCACGCTATTTTCTGCTTGTAGCACACAAAAACTTTCAGCTATTTTGTATCAACTGTTTTGTATTCTAATGCACACGGATCAACACTCTTCTGAAAGCAATATGCCAATTTGAAGTTGAAAACTACAAGCATTCTCTGAGCACTGGACCTGAAGTAATGCAGCTGACACCTGGAAAGATATTTTTACAAAGTGCTAACTTTCACATACCTGTATTAAGTTACTAGCATTTCAATACTGAATACATTTATCCCTCCAAAGCAGAAGTCTGCTTATAAAAATCTGAGGAACAGCCTTAACAGCACAAATGTTCCAACTGCAGTGGAAAAACTTCAGTGCATACTAGCTCTCAGGGTTGTATTATGGTGTGAGCAGAACCCTGACATTCAAATGAGCAGAGGGGCAGCATTAGCAGCAAAAAGTATGCCTACAATTTCACCTTCATTTTGCTTCCCAGACCTGCCAGCTGACCGCAATGGGAGAACAGTAAGGCCAATGCTGAGCACTTCCAACCAAAGCCTATCCTTCATGTCCAGCAACCCCTGCAGTGACAAAGAGCTGATTAATGAACATAAAGCTGTAAAATACGTAAAGAAAAGCCAGCTTATTCTGAAGACTGAAAACACAAAAAAAACCCCTGAAATTAGTAAATAAGCATAACTGAGAAAAATATGTATAGCCCGGTGCATCTGTGATCAGCTAATTAAAAAGTTAATTGGTTCAATCTAAAATTGTTCAACACAATGCTGAAGGTATTGGGTACTGTTCAGGTGAACGATCTGTTACGAAGAGGTCACACGCAGGGGACAGACAGAGTGAGATCAAGAAAGGTAAAACAAATGCAGTTTAGTTTATAAAGCACAAGTTTCACGGTGTCTAGCTAAATAAAGTTTTAAAAGGAACTCTGATGTATAGAGTACGAGCCTTGCCACCTAATTTATGGAAACTGAACCACACCTCTAGCTACACATCAGAAGAACCTGAAGTTGTGTTTTGAGACACAAGAAATACACGTCATTCCAGAAAGCCAAGATACTCTTGTGAAGATTTATAGCAGCCCTACTTAAAGACCAGATTTGCACATCAAGCTCCAAGTCCAAACAAGTCCCTATGTTTTTTTCTTTTAAACTTGGTGCTTCCCTGGAAAATTACTTTTCAGTGACTTTGTTAGAGCTATTAATTGCATATCTGCAACATTAATCATTATTCTTGAGCATTTTGCAATACCTGTGTAATGCTAACAGGTGCTAGTTGGCACAAAGCAACATAAATAAATAGAGTATGCTTACAAACAGAACCTAAGAAAATTGGGTTTTTTCTTTGACTGTTCTCAGCAGAACAGCTCATATAGCAGAGAGTGCTTTAAGGAGAGAAATACATCACTAAGAATTTACAACTTCAACTTCTATAAACGGAGACATTTATAAACTGCTTGGGTGGGCTCCAGGAATGAGTAGTCTTCCCTATATTGGTTAAAAGAGAGTTCAGTTCTTTAAATCCTTACCTACCAGAGGCTTCCACCAAGCTATAGCAAAATCTGGTTATCAGCTACTTATATGAGTTTTAGTTTTCAAGAGCTAACTTCAGTAACCAAGTTCTGACCTATGGTTCATAATGATCAGCGTCCTGTTCGGTGGTTGAGCTCATTAAGCCCAGCTGCTTGAAGCCAGAACCCTAACTCTGCATCCAGGCAGGAACTCTGTAAACATCTCACACTTGGAGGCAATTTTTACAGTCTGAGAAAGACAGTACTGTGCTACAGGCAGCAATATCCACATCGATACTCATCTCTTGCTTTCTCTGGATACATTACTTTCATCCTACAGTTACAGTGGCTGGTCCTTGAAGTCTAATTTAACTGTTACAAATGCAAGAATAACATTTTACTTCAGGGAAAAAAAAACCTGCTAGAAAATGGGCAAATGAAGCAAGAAAGGACGCTAAATATTCAGGCAGAACAGACCGTAAGAGATTCTGAGAGAGTCATATTTATGATTAAATAATAGTAACAACAACAAAACCGTTGTTCTGTATTGAATGAAAGGGAAATGTCACCATGCAGCAGCCACAGCGGTGATAACAGGACATACAGCAAATTCAGGCAGTAAATTAGTTCTCTCAGATTTATGGGTACCTAAAAGAATCTATTAGAATACAATGGAAGAGGGCTGACAGTATTGCTTAGTGGTGGCGGAATAAAATAAGTGCAAACATTCCTTACTCAGCATTAAAATACACATATATATGTATTTACATATGTCCATACACTAAAAAACTCAAATTATTTTAGCGTAAAGAAATACATCAAAATTTTTAGAGTGGGGGAAAAAAACCTCAGAAGGACAACCCCTTCTTCTTTTCTTAAACAATGTTAACACCAGCTTGGCAGTTACAATGTGCCATTTAGAAGGGAAGAACACAGCAGATTTACAACCCATTCAGGTCTGGCTGTTCAGACAAACACCGAAGTAAAATTACTATTTATTAAAACAAATGGACTATAAATATATTAACAAATGCTATCCTTAAGAAGAAATATCTGCAATTAATGTAATAGAACACAGGGTGTTCACTAATTTACAGCTGGCAAAGACATCTGATATCCACAACATATGGCAGCAATTTCTTTACAATATTTGAACAGAAGTTTTTCATCGGCATCCCTACATGGAAGGACTCGAGCATTACCATTTACATTCTGCACCATTCAGCGAAGTCACCACCATATTTCCACAGCTGAAAAACTTCAGCATGATGAAAGAAATGGGCAGTCAATTCAAATATTCTGACACTGTCAGCTCCATTTTGTCAATACAAACAATGGGTTGGAAAAGCGTGGCAGGCACAATATTGCATGTAAATAAACCTTGGGTTGTCTGTATTACACAGATGAGTTAAAAAGCTCACGCTCTAGAAGCAACAAAAATATCAAAACCAGCCACACCCACCTGAGGAGAACTCAAACCATTCTCCCCTTGCTCTCCTCTCACAAAAACCAGAGTTGAAGGAAATACTACTATCATTGCATAATACAATTTGTCTGCAATATTTTATTTTATTGACTATGTAAAGGAACACATCCTGCAAGTTCAGTGAAATGTATTACTTTGTGGATGCCTCTCACTGTAAATGGATGAAACACACCAAAACTTTCAAGTGTTCAGCTCCGATTTTCACACCAAAACAACTGGCCAAATATTTAAAGCACTCAGTGCACTATACATGCGCCGAAGCAGAGCTCTTGACATTCAGTGGCAAGAACTATTCCCAAGTAAGTGTGCGTCCATAGCTTCTCTAGGAACCTGCCAATTAAGAACATAAGCCCACCAACAACAAGGCAAGGACTTCTTACTGTAGCCAGACTCAAAAATTTATTTAGTGGTGAGGAAGCTGAGAATGTCATACATCCATTTACCGAAAATACAGAGTAATATGCCCTTCTTTTCTGAGAGAAAGATCAGGCAGTATCATCAGACAGCTCATCATTTAAGATCAGCTGGGACACTGCACATAACCAATCATCATCCTTCAATCCAGCATCAAATGGAGGAACTTACTTCCAGGTCAGAGGGGCAAGTTTTCCAGAAATGCCCATCAGTCTCAGCCTTACCGGTCTCTGAATCAGTAACTTACACTGTAAGGACTTGGTGAAAGCATTCCCAAAACTTTCAGGCTTGCTTGGAAATGTAGTTTCTTTACGATAGGCAGGGCCAACTGAATCTGTATTTCCTATGAGTAAATATTCAGAAGCAAGGTGGGGCAGGGGAGAACACCAGGTTTTCAGAACTGGCACTAATTACTCCTGCATTATTCCATCTAACCATTCTTAGGGATCTAATCTTGCTCAAGGGATGCCACACGGAGTCCACTCCATCATCTAGACAAACTTAATAGTTATGTTTTACGATAAGCTCACCTGTGACACAAAAATGAAAATTATTAAAGGCAGCCAGACTGATTCTCTTGCTCACAAATGCTGCAGCTGTCTGTTCTTCCATAATTTTCCTGCTGCTTGGTTTGCTCTGAGTCACCCACCATTTGGAACATCAGCCTGTACGTATTCTGACAAGACTAAAAAGAGAACATCAACAGGATAGCATTCCTGAAGCACAGTTAGAAAATAACTGGCCTCTCCTCAATTAATGTTTTTCATGGGGACAACTTCTACCGACAGTCTCTCATACCTCATTCATTTGCAGAGCTCTTCTGGCAGGAACAGAGTGTTTAAGGCGAGGGAAGAACTGTATTGTCATAGGCTCCAATTACACAAACAATTCAACGTAACTGATGCAGCATTTAAGGCTATGATATTATTCTGTTTCTCTAACTGCTTTAGTTACCTGTGCACGTTTACTGGCCACAGACAGTACATGCGCAGCAGTCCAGAAGAATCCTCTGCCTTCAGAGCCTTGCTTCTGAAAAAGCCTTCATTCAGAAATCTCAGAATAGATGCATTTTGAATTCACAGTACATTCACCAATGGCGAACAAAAGTGATGTATTTTAATATACAACCACAGAATAGTGCGCTACAATCAAAAGCAACTTCCCTATTGAAAAGCTTCCTGAAATAATAGAAGCTTTCTCAAAGTTAATTCTCTAACCATCCTCCACTGCAAACTCTAGATTCCTTAGCACATGAACGTGGTTTCTAAAACTTGCCTGCCTTCAGCTTTAATCAAAATCAGTACATGCCAGGGGAAGGAGCGGTGGGGGGAAGGCAGTATTTCCAAAATACTTGAGATAGAGAGTTCCAAAATTTTCAAGTTCACAAATTTCTCAAAGGAAAAGTAGCTTCACTATATATATGTGCATATCTGGTTTTTACTCTAAGGAAATGAAGCACAAGGAATTAAGCTATATATTGTCTCAAGGACTTTAACATGTTGGATAACTAAATCTCAAGACACCGAAATTCTATGAATTTAACGCGTATCAGGTAGGAAAGAGTACACCCCAAAATTACCTGTCCTAAACATGAGTTAGGTGCCAACCACCAGCTCGTGCCCTGTCCATCCAGGCAGCCGGCACGGGCACCCACCGGCCCAGCTGCTCGCCCGCTGCACGACGAGGCCGTGGCTGTTGCGATGCACTTCCTGACTCCTGCCCTGCCAGCGGTCAGGGGAAGGAGTAGCTGATACAGAAAAGGGAGCGAGAAATTCAGGGGAGCGGGGAAAGTGTCAGAGCTTCTGCAGGGCGGACAGTACAGACGAATTTGTGGAAACTAGGCTTCAGTAGGTCAGCTGCTTGCTGTCAACGGACCACGAAAAAGCGTTACGTATACATATATCCTGTTAGACAGGTGTATACAGCTGCTGTGCTTCAAAAAGAGAGCAACCTTTTAAAACATTCCTTTGCTTCAGGAAGATTTGAAGACACATCTGGTGGAAAACAAAAAGATGGCACTGAACAATTTGATAAATGTCTAGGCTATAGGGACAGAAGGTTTTTTAATGCTCAATTTAATAGTCATATTTCTAAAAACCATGACATGAAGAAAAGAGTTCCTACAAAACACATGACTGCATGGCTACAATAGCAGTCATGTAGTTATCGATGCTCCAACAATTTCAAAGAAAAATAATTCTAGCAAGAAACCTGTGCTATGGAGTTGACATTATTGTGTTTAATTTATATAAAAGTGATTTCCAATTAGTCGTATTACAAATTCCTGTAAGAGGGAACACTAAAACTGAATTTATTTGTATTTTAAAACTGCATCTTTCACGTGCACTCACACAAACACACCCATATGTATATAGTGATACAGTCCACGTATAACTGACTTCACTTGATAAACGTATTTAATTAGTTTTCTTTTCTCATTTCCTGTGGAACTAGGCCATATCTACCAAACGCTGTTAAGACCCAATGCTCGTGCAGAATTGTTCCTTCAGAGAGTTCTGCACTACTCCAGTCAGAGTGCATTTAGATACCAGTTCATCTTCACAAAGGCACTGTAGCTTGAGTACTGTTACACTTTTTTTTTTCTTTTCATGCACAGAAGTGAGGTAGAGAGACATGAAGAATAAAACTACTAAGATTAGACACAAACATTAGGTATAAAACAAACTCAAGCCACAAGAATTTAGCACTCTGCATGCTAAATTTAGCTCAGCTACAGAAGATCATTTCAATCCACGCCTTTAGCACTCAGGGGCTACGCAAATCTAGCCACAAGTGTCTAATGCTGTACAGCACATTCTGTGACCAGATGGAAACACCTTGCTTTAATATACAATTTCATGGCAAAAGCAGTACAGAACTCAATTCCTGTAACTTTTTAAAAGCCAGAAATAATCTCATTTTATAATTAAAATCTGCATTTTGACACACTATTCAGTATTTGCAAATACAAGTAGCAACAGCAATGCCGTAAGCAATTGCTTTTCTAAGATAGAGTTTGCTCCAGCCTGAGAGAAGGCTCAGTCTCAATCACAGATAGGGATGTAATAATTTTGTCATGAGGAAATTGTAACGTGTTCTCCTGATTACTTCTTCTGGAATTTCCTAACTTTTTCTCTAAACCTGTAACATGAATACTTCTCCTTTTCATAATGTCCTCTAATACGTACAAAGCTGCCTGCATACAGAGCCAAACCTACCCCAGCTGCAGTCAGTCTGTGGGTTTCAAATATTCAGGTCTGCCATTTCAGCTAATAGAGTAACTGCTACGAAATCGTTATTGCATGGCGTTACTGCGCAGCCAGAAAAATATGAAGGCTCAGGTTTAATTCTCAGTACACTAGGAAAGCAAGCTCAACCATTCTGTCACATTCCTCTCCCACTGTCTTTAGCCCGCTCCATTTTCAATCAGCCCTTCATCCTCACACAGGTGAGAGCGAACAAAATGCTCAGTTCAGACACAGTCTTCCTTGGTCAACATGGCTTAACCTGACTATGAACACTGAGATCAACAGTTTCAGACACACACGGCGGGGCAAAACCTTGTTTTCCATTCTCTCTCTTCATGCCACAAAGAATACAACACGAGGAAAAATGTCTGATATTAGAAGAATTGAATGCTCTAGGTGAACCTGCTATAGCAGGAGGGTTGGACTAGATGATCGCCGGAGGTCCCTTCCAACCCTTGCCATTCTGTGGTTCTGTGTGATTCTGTGATTCCAACATTAAGTATTTAAAAAAACCCTTGAAGGCAGGAAATATAACATGTTTTATTCTTCATATACGTAAATATCATATGATATATCCTATCATATACATCTAAATGCACTTTGAACATTCAGTCCTACAAGCTCATACATGCTTGCTGGTTATAAAGCCATCAGATTAGTGACAGCAGTGAAAGACAAAGTGAGACATTTACAAGCGTGTACTGGAACAAATGTAAGGTTACACGCACAGTACCCATTTTATTCCTTCAGGCATGCTTCCTTAATTATATGATTACATACTTCATTCTTGGAGAATGCATTCAGTTTGCCACTTGAATGTCAGGCAATGGAAAAAAATACAGGTAATTATAATTTTAATCATCACTCATCAAGTGATTAACTTTTACTTAATGAAAGTATTCCTGCAGATATCTTCCAGACTCCCATTTCATTCACTACACATGGTCTGCTGTGCCCAGTAATGGTTCACGGTTCACATGACCTCTCTCTTACACAGGCATCCTTTTGGACTAACTCCACATTTCTAACACGGTACCTAATTTCAGCCAAAGCTAAGGCATGTCCCTGCAGAAATCTTCAGGTGATTTATCTTTATCCCAACTTCATTCACGTAATAAAAATACTGCTCTAAAATAAATTACTGATAATGCAACATAAAGTACTGCAGAGATAAATTTAGAGAATGGATCCGTCTGTATTAGAGCAAAGCACCATCAGATAACAGTGCTCTGAATTTTCTCTGGGATCCCATACACCGACAGGAACTCCATTCGCTTCTGCCAATAATTTTACTCAAGCCCCAGAATAGAGAAACAAGCCTGAAGCAGAAGGGTACCTAGGGATGTTTACTCCTGACTTAACTTCTATGGTCTACCAATGGCTGTCCTATGCACTTCTCCAAAGCCAAAATAAGTAATCTATAACAACCCCTACTCACAATTTTACTTTATTTTAGTATAGCTACCATTTTACTTTTCGGAAAAGACCCATAAATGTAGCCATCCAAAGAAGATGAGCAATTTGTGCTCCTTTTCCACAATGTACAGAATTACTACATGGATGATTTATTATGGGAACAGTAACTAATAAAAAGTCTTCAGTCCAAATTAAACTAAGTCAAATTAATACTTCAATAACCAACACTCTCCCATCAAATTACAATACGACAACAACAACTCTAAGTTCAAAGCAATTCATTATATTAACCTGATAATTTCTTGTGTAGGGATGGAAAAATACATTAGCATGTTCTGATGGCCCCTAAACAGCATTTCACAATGAAATTAAACTATACATTAGCATGGTTTGACAGATTCATTATTTCGACTGATGCCAACCCTAGAATGTTGACACTTAATCTAGCATATATGAATATGCTCCACAATCAGAAAATATTAATTCATAAAACTTGACTAAACATGCTTGCAAAGAAGCAGTATGAAGAAAGGCATGTGTCGTTAGCACTTTTATCTCTCTAAAATCATTAAAACAAATTAAATTAAAAGATTTCATCCCTCTGGGCAACAGATGACTCCTCTTCTTTGACCATAGAATCATAGAATGTTTTGGGTTGGAAGGGACCCCTAGAGGTCATCTAGTCCAACCCCCCTGCAGTGAGCAGGAACACCGCTAACTAGATCAGGTTGCTCAGAGCCCCGTCCAACCTGGCCTTGAATGTTCCCAGGGATGGGGCCTCCACCACCTCTCTGGGCAACCCGTTCCAGTGTTTCACCACCCTCGTTGTAAAGAATTTCCTCCTTATATACAGTCTAAACCTACCCTGTTTTAGTTTAAAACCATTACCCCTTGTCCTGTCACAGCTGTCGCTACTGAAAAGACTTTCCCCGTCTTTCCTATAGGCCCCCTTTAGGTACTGAAAGGCCGCAATCAGGTCTCCCCGCAGCCTTCTCTTCTCCAGGCTGAACAAGCCCAACTCTCTCAGCCTGTCCTCATAAGAGAGGTGCTCCAGCCCTCAGATCATTTTAGTAGCCCTCCTCTGGACCCGCTCCAACAGTTCCATGTCCTTCTTGTGCCGAGGGCTCCAGAGCTGGACGCAGTACTCTAGGTGAGGTCTCACGAGAGCAGAGTAGAGGGGCAGAATCACCTCCCTTGACCTGCTGGCCACGCTTCTCCTGATGCAGCCCAGAGTACACTTGGCCTTCTGGGCTGCCAGCGCACATTGCCGGCTCATGTCCAGCTTTTCATCCACCAGCACCCCCAAGTCCCTCTCGGCAGGGCTGCTCTCGTCCTTTCTTCCCCCAGCCTGTACTGATACTGGGGGTTACCCCGACCCAGGTGCAGGACCTTGCACTTGGCCTTGTTGAACCTCATGAGGTTCACACAGGCCCACCTCTCCAGCCTGTCCAGGTCTCTCTGGATGACATCCCGTCCTTCTGGTGTGTCAACCGCACCACTCAGTTTGGTGTCATCCGCAAACTTCCTGAGGGTGCATTCGATCTCGCTGTCTAAGTCATTGATGAAAATGTTAAACAGCACTGGTCCCAGTACGGACCCCTGAGGGACACCACTCGTCACCGGTCTCCATCCAGACATCGAGCCATTGACCACTACCCTCTGGATGCGGCCATCCAGCCAGTTCCTTATCCTCCGAACAGTCCACCCATCAAATCCATAGCTCTCCAATTTAGAGAGAAGGATGTTGTGGGGGACCGTGTCAAAGGCTTTGCAGAAGTCCAGATAGATGATGTCCATTGGTTTTCCCTTGTCCACTGATGCTGTCACACCATCACAGAAAGCCACTAGGTTTGTCAGGCAGACCTTGCCCTTGGTGAAGCCATGCTGGCTATCTCGAATTACCTCCCTGGCCTCCATGTGCCTTAGCATAGCTTCTAGGGGGATCTGTTCCATGATCTTCCCAGGCACAGAGGTGAGGCTGACAGGTCGGTAGTTCCCAGGGTCTTCCTTTCTACCCTTCTTGAAAATGGGCACAAGGTTTCCCTTCTTCCAGTCACCAGGGACTTCACCTGACTGCCATGACTTTTCAAATATCATGGAGAGTGGCTTGGCAACTACCTCGGCCAATTCCCTCAGGACTCTGGGATGCATCTCATCAGGTCCCATGGACTTATGTGCGTTCAGGTTCCTCAGGTGGTCACGAACCTGATCTTCTCCTACAGCGGGAGGGGTTTTGCCCTCCCGGTCCCCCTCATGCCATCCATCAACTCGGGTGGGGTGAGGAGAGAGGTTGCCAGTGAAGACTGAGGCAAAAAAGGTGTTGAGTACCTCAGCCTTCTCCTCATCTGCTGTTACCAGCTTGCCGGTCTCGCTCATCAGCGGGGGTATGCTTTCTTTAACCATCCTTTTCCGGCTGATATACCTGTAGAAACCCTTCTTATTATTCTTTGCATCCCTAGCCATGTTTAGCTCCAGCTGCGCCTTGGCCTTCCTGACCCCATTCCTACACAACCGGACTGCGTCCCTATACTCTTCCCAGGATGCCTGTCCCTGCTTCCACTGCCTGTGCAGTTCCCTCTTCCTCCTTAGTTTGACCAGCATCTCTCGTCTCAGCCATGCCGGTCTCTTCCCTTCTTTGCCCGATTTCTTACACCTAGGGATCAAGAGCTCTTGTGGCTCTGTGGATCACATCCTTAAAGATCTGCCAGCTCTGTTCTATTCCCCTGTCTCTGAGGACCGTTTCCCAGTTTATTTCTCAAACACCAGGCAAGTAGGCATCCATCTCTTCTCTTGAGAGACTCTTCCACAGCGCATCCCTCTCAGGGCAGGTCCAGTTTTCATCTGCACAGGTGTAAATCTCTGCCACCAGCTGTAAACCAGCAATGGATCACCCTGCAGGGGAAGCCTTCCTTAAGAGGACCGATTCGATCAATCCCTTTGGGACTGGACTCATGACAGCAGCACTGTTTGAAGACACCACACATCACCACACGAATTACAGCTGTAATACCATGTTTCATCACAATAAAGAATGTGCTTACCTTAGGAAACCTCTTTTCTGTTCTCTACTAGCTTTATTAATATAATGAAAGGAAGTTTATGCAATTGTTACTAAATACTGACCCACATATTCCAAACCTAAAAACAAAACAAACCCCCCAAATGCACAGAATCCAAATCTCTCCTTTATATTTTCCACTAATAAGGTAGAAGTGGCATACTAAGTTTCCCTCTTTATGGACAAATTAAAAATATTCTTTTTCTGACAGAAAGGCACAATGCCAAAAAACAGTGACAAACTCAGGGGTCTTATATTCAACAGGAAAAGTTGTATAACAGTCACCAAATCATTCACAGCAGAGGTGTGAATTAAGTTTTTGAGCCAGGTATACAAGGATCTGCTCATCTGAGTCTATACTTCTCATGATCGACTGAACTGCGGACAAGTATGGGCATTTGTGCACACAGCTCAATTTTGCTTAGAAAAAAGTTCCACAATATAGAAACAAAAAAGTCAATAATGAACCATACATTTCATTCTAATCTGATTTTCACAGAAGTTACTTTTTTTTTTTTTTTTTCATCTGAGAAAGGTTAAAATACCTTATGGCTATTGATATTACAATATGTATAAAATTCTCATCTCCTGTTTGGCTTATGGCATTGTGTGCCTTATACTATTATACATTTATTTATAAATTTATATATATATTCCAGCAAATGTTACAGTGGATATTTTAATTACTGATATAAACACTGAATCACTTTTTAATCTTGCTAAGCTCTTGGCCTTGTTGCAATGAATTCCACAGGTTAATTATGTGCTGCATAAAGACATGCATTTGCAAGTGTCAAATTTGTATGTTTTGCTTGAAATTAATTTCAAGTTAACACTGCATGCTCCTTTCTCTCCACAATTAATGACAGCCACTTTCTTTAGCTATCTGCTTTCTCTTTGGACCCAATTAAAACACCTCTGTTTCTTGAAGATTTATCTATTATTTTCATATTCAGTTAGGCTCAATGTTATCTGCAGAAAGTAAATGAGAACTTTTAGATGTGTTGACCAACTTCTTAATTACAGAATTGCTTTACTTTTCATTATTAAGCGATATCATAAAGTTCAACATGGGAAATAAAACAATTAGGTGTAAAAGGGGAAAAAAATAAATCTGTTCTTTGAAAGAAATTAAACAAACTGACTTCCACTTATTATCATCAAATAACTGGAGTAAGTGGATAAAATTTTGAATGGTAGCGTTCAAAAACTCTTAGGCTCTACCTGATGACAGCTAGAAGTATGAAACAGTCTCTTGGAGATACATTTCTGAAAACTGTTCTAAATGTAACAGTTTTCTTTTAATTTAAAACACTTCACTGACCAGAAGTTTCAAAGACTTTCAAGTATTTCCATACACACTAATTTACTCTATCCCTGTAAAAGCAAAACGCATCATTCTCAACCTATCTTTGCTAAACACATTATCTTTTTCCTTTCTGGACCCTGGGCAGGCTGATCTCAGGGCTGCAGTGCTGAGGGGAGGCGCTGCACTCGATGCAGGGCTCAGGGCAGGGCTTCGGGCACTCTCCCATCCAGGCGGCAAGGACAGCCCATCTGCGCATCAGCTGGTATGGGCAGCTATGTACTAAAAAACCAGAATTTAAAGTTGACAAGGCAGCTAGCTCTCATCATGGTCAGCTTGCAGCCAGGCTGGGAAAGGGGAGCACAGAGAGACGTGCATTACCACCACCAACTCTCAGCCGTCCTCCCGCAGGTAGCCAGCCACTCAGCCATCGCCCCACTGCAAATATGTCAACACTAAAAACTAATTTGAGCTTAGGATCATTTTTCTTCTTCATGATTAATCCTCTAGTACAACATGATTCAGTCCAACTGTTAGCTGGCCCCACCACTCATTAAATCATTCCATTGACATTCATTTAAAAAAAAATTATTAAAGTAGCTTATAACAATTTTCAAAGAGCTGTAAAATTACCTAGTCTCTACCACAGCCTCAAGCTGAAATGGTAAATGATACTCAATGATACTATAAATATCAGTGGAGTTTAAAAGAGGTGTCTGCCCTGGTGTACACTATTGCTATCTAAGTATCTGACAAAACAGTATGCAGTACTGATTAAACACTGTCTTCAGCTATGGAAGTGAAAAATCTATTGGACATTTGTGTAACCGGTAGCACTGTTTCAGAATCACAAATAGTTGATGTCATGATTTTCTTGTTCTTCACATTAACTGCACTTAAAATATCAAATGAAATTCAGAGTGTCTTTTATTCTCATAATGAGAAATAAAATTCAGAATCTTTCTCATAATGACGGCTGACAGGCTGCATCCCAAAACTTTACAAAAGCTGGAACCAGAACTTGGTCTAACCTTTATCCCACAGTCACAATGAAACTTTCCGTACTAAAGAGAAAGCTGCTTTGTGAAGACAGATTTTATTCTTCTGAGTTAAACTCATGACTGTCCAACAAAACCCAGTAAAACCTGAACTTCACTGAAAGCATCGGCATTTTATTTCCTATAGCATAACTCACCCTCATCTTACCTCTATATTCATAGACCACCAATACACTAAAATAATGCAAAATCACACAAACCTTCCCCCCTCTCCTGTATGGGCAACAGAGAGTGTGATATCCAAAATCCAACTGTAATGACTCAAGACACATCACCTAGTGTACGCTGTGAATGCTGCCTGCTACTGGGCATTGCCATGCGCCGAACAGAACAGCAGCAAGCGCACGAGGAAAACGTCCCTTCTGGGAGGAAGGAGCCAAAGGCAGCTCACCCAAAGCCTATGGGCACAAGGGGAATGTCTCACAAGCAGCCATTTCCGACCAAGTTCTCTGCTTAGGACCTGCATCTGTAGCCCCATGGACTTCATTCTGCATTCGCTTCAACTCAAGGAGGCTTCTGCTTCAGTTGGGGCGCAGAGGAAACGGCAAAGTAAATGAAACTCTTCCAAGTTAACACAGACTCACAATGAAAACATCATCTGATTGCTTTTTGTTTCATATCTAATCTGGTAATTACTTCAAGGGTTTTAATGTGTTTTTCTGTGGTAACAGATATTTCATAACAGAGTCTGAGCGCTATTGAGAGCACCTAAATACTGGGTTCACATCAAAAATTAACTCTGGCCTATTTACCAACTCCAGTGTCCATGTTGAAACTGCATGATGTTACGCAGCCCTGGAAGTCGATACCTACAGGGTGGTATATCTAACTATCTTGAATTTAATTGCTATCAGGCTTTTACTCTGATTACTTTTCCCAAACTTACCCAAACCCACGTTTTTTCAGTTACACTTTAAATTAAGTGATTCAGATAAGAAATTAATTGCAATATAATTAGATACTTATAGTCCGTTAAATACTAATTGAAGGCCTTACTTGAAACTAAGTGCTACTGATTTTCCTAACGAAAAGGCAAACAAAAGAAAAAGAAAAATATCAGGCTTTTTTTTTTTTTTTTTTTTAAAGCAGCTACTTTGTACATTGCTCTGTGATCTTCTGGCTAAAAAGAACTATTTATAGTATTTTCTCACGGAAGATGTCTACTCAAAGAGCACCATGGATTTAAAATAATGGGAATCTTAAAGTTACAAAAATTACCTTTTAAGTACTTGCCCTGAAGAACTTCACAGAAATTAAACAGTATTATTATTATGAACCGTGAGAAGAAAAAAGTGCAGTAAAGATCTTCCAATGAACAACTATATAGAATGTAATTTTCTCAGTAGAGCCTCTTTTCTTCACTTTCTTAACCAAACAGATGTAAAGAAGCAAATGCAGTATTATAATGGTACTGCACATGCTACCAACACAAGGACTGAAAATTAATCATTTCACTTACCTCAGTTTTGCGTTTGTACAAACTCACTTTTTATTAAAGACTTATTCCCGAAATGCACTGGCATATCTTCCTCCAACACCGGGAGGCTTCGCGCTCGCAGGCTCTCGTCCTCCTGGAGGACTTCAACCACCCCGACATCTGCTGGAAAACCAACACGGCAAGCTGTAGGCAATCCAGCAGGTTTCTCGAATGCATTGAGGACAACTTCTTAAGCCAGGTAGTAGACACCCCTACCCGAGGGGATGCGATACTGGACCTGGTGGTCATCAATGCAAGCAAGCTCGTCAGAGACTTCAAGACCGGAGGCAGTCTGGGCTGCAGTGATCATGCGCTGGTAGAGCTCACGCTCCTGAGGGAAATGAAGCCAAGATAGAAGATAGTCGGAAGGACTCCCTGGGAAATGGTCCTCAGAGACAGGGGAATAGAACAGAGCTGGCAGATCTTTAAGGATGTGATCCACAGAGCCACAAGAGCTCTTGATCCCTAGGTGTAAGAAATCGGGCAAAGAAGGGAAGAGACCAGCGTGGCTGAGACGAGAGATGCTGGTCAAACTAAGGAGGAAGAGGGAACTGCACAGGCAGTGGAAGCAGGGACAGGCATCCTGGGAAGAGTATAGGGACGCAGTCCGGTTGTGTAGGAATGGGGTCAGGAAGGCCAAGGCGCAGCTGGAGCTAAACATGGCTAGGGATGCAAAGAATAATAAGAAGGGTTTCTACAGGTATATCAGCCGGAAAAGGATGGTTAAAGAAAGTGTACCCCCGCTGATGAGTGAGACTGGCAAGCTGGTAACAGCAGATGAGGAGAAGGCTGAGGTACTCAACACCTTTTTTGCCTCAGTCTTCGCTGGGAACCTCTCTCCTCACCCCACCCGAGTTGATGGATGGCATGAGGGGGACCGGGAGGGCAAAACCCCTCCCGCTGTAGGAGAAGATCAGGTTCGTGACCACCTGAGGAACCTGAATGCATATAAGTCCATGGGACCTGATGAGATGCATCCCAGAGTCCTGAGGGAATTGGCCGATGTAGTCGCCAAGCCACTCTCCATGATATTTGAAAAGTCATGGCAGTCAGGTGAAGTCCCTGGTGACTGGAAGAAGGGAAACCTTGTGCCCATTTTCAAGAAGGGTAGAAAGGAAGACCCTGGGAACTACCGACCTGTCAGCCTCACCTCTGTGCCTGGGAAGATCATGGAACAGATCCCCCTAGAAGCTATGCTAAGGCACATGGAGGCCAGGGAGGTAATTCGAGATAGCCAGCATGGCTTCACCAAGGGCAAGGTCTGCCTGACAAACCTAGTGGCTTTCTGTGATGGTGTGACAGCATCAGTGGACAAGGGAAAACCAATGGACATCATCTATCTGGACTTCTGCAAAGCCTTTGACACGGTCCCCCACAACATCCTTCTCTCTAAATTGGAGAGCTATGGATTTGATGGGTGGACTGTTCGGAGGATAAGGAACTGGCTGGATGGCCGCATCCAGAGGGTAGTGGTCAATGGCTCGATGTCTGGATGGAGACCGGTGACGAGTGGTGTCCCTCAGGGGTCTGTACTGGGACCGGTGCTGTGTAACATTTTCATCAATGACTTAGACAGCGAGATCGAATGCACCCTCAGGAAGTTTGCGGATGACACCAAGCTGAGTGGTGCGGTTGACACACCAGAAGGACGGGATGTCATCCAGAGAGACCTGGACAGGCTGGAGAGGTGGGCCTGTGTGAACCTCATGAGGTTCAACAAGGCCAAGTGCAAGGTCCTGCACCTGGGTCGGGATAACCCCCAGTATCAGTACAGGCTGGGGGAAGAAAGGACCGAGAGCAGCCCTGCCGAGAGGGACTTGGGGGTGCTGGTGGATGAAAAGCTGGACATGAGCTGGCAATGTGCGCTGGCAGCCCAGAAGGCCAAGTGTACTCTGGGCTGCATCAGGAGAAGCGTGGCCAGCAGGTCGAGGGAGGTGATTCTGCCCGTCTACTCTGCTCTGGTGAGACCTCACCTAGAGTACTGCGTCCAGCTCTGGAGCCCTCAGCACAAGAAGGACATGGAACTGTTGGAGCGGGTCCAGAGGAGGGCTACTAAAATGATCTGAGGGCTGGAGCACCTCTCTTATGAGGACAGGCTGAGAGAGTTGGGCTTGTTCAGCCTGGAGAAGAGAAGGCTGCGGGGAGACCTGATTGCGGCCTTTCAGTACCTAAAGGGGGCCTATAGGAAAGACGGGGAAAGTCTTTTCAGTAGCGACAGCTGTGACAGGACAAGGGGTAATGGTTTTAAACTAAAACAGGGTAGGTTTAGACTGTATATAAGGAGGAAATTCTTTACAACGAGGGTGGTGAAACACTGGAACGGGTTGCCCAGAGAGGTGGTGGAGGCCCCATCCCTGGGCCAGGTTGGACGGGGCTCTGAGCAACCTGATCTAGTTAGCGGTGTCCCTGCTCACTGCAGGGGGGTTGGACTAGATGACCTCTAGGGGTCCCTTCCAACCCAAAACATTCTATGATTCTATGGTAGGAAAGCAGAATCTGAGTCTAGAATGTTTGTTAATATAAAAGGGTATCATTATGCCTTTTCTTGAAAGTTTCAATTATTTCTATGGCCGTAGAACACCTCAAAACTGAGACATGCAGTTCTGTCTTCTGACAACTATTCCCTTAATTATCACATATTATAAAGCACCCTCGATTTTCTCAATAGCACTGTAACTGAATAGCAAGTTTCTCATGTCTTCAAAGTGAGAGCAGGAGGAAAAGGGACAGTGTTGCCAATTGGAATATCTATGCATTCCTCCTACAAACAAAGAAAAAGAGACAGATCTGAAAGAAAATGAAAAATACATTACTATATTAAAGAGTTAATATTATTTCCTTTGGAATCACTCATGAAGTTACTTGAATGACGTTATGCACCAAGTGTACCTCTGACAGCATTTGTCTTTTTCTTCAATCACAAATAATATAAACTGACTGTATGTCATTCTCGTTGGCTTTGTATGTCAATGTAACAAAAAAGAATGATTATGAATAATAAAGAAATAATAGACTTCTGTTTTAATAGTACTTTTACTGAATAGCTATCAATAGATTTTTTTAAAATACCTATAAAGATATAGTTACCATTTTGACAGACACAAAAAACAAGACAATGAGAAGTGAAACAACTTAAATGTTGCTCAGCAGACCAAGAATATATTTAGACATGTCTGAAGTGTTCTGAAAATTAATCTAGCACGCTGTTCACTGATTTACTTAACCACTTTTGAGTGAAAGGACACTCTGGATTCATTGTGGCCCAGAATCCATCAATATTTTTACACTCACAGGTCCTTGTTATTTCTCTTAAGTCTATTTTTAAATTGAAAGCTCTTATTCGCATTAAGCTTACAGAATACAGACCTGTATCACAGCAGAATCTCATCTGGTTCAAAGTAATAAAGTACACTGCACCTCTACAGAGTTAATTGCCTGCTACATCTGGTATTTCTGATCTAATATAAAGGCAAAATCAATTCCAAGACCAGTGTGCCTAATAACCAGTTTTTCCTTTTCAGCAGCCTCTTCCAGTCAGCTTTGATTTTGTGCACATTATTAAAGAAAAGAATTACTCCAGCAGAAGGCAGCTAGATTTGCTTTTTGGATCTCATAAACGGGGAACTTCTCCTTTGAACTTCTTTCTGGCCTTAAATCCATAAGCTTTCAACAGAACAGGGTGCACAAATTCACAAAATGGAGTAAGAATCTGGATGAGCGGGCATCAGCGGCTTGCTGGAAGCACCCAGCCACGTACCTGTCTACACCAGCACCACGCAGTGGTTGTCAGGGTTTCCAAAATCACAGCTTAACCATCAAAGAGAAAAAGGACAGGAAGCCTACAATACACCAACATCAAGGGCCTTCTGCTCTCAAGGCAACACTGACTTTTCCCATGCCAAAGATGAGGACAAGCAAATTTAGGGAAGCGAACAAAGAGGGCTTTGCAGGAAGCAGTGCTGGGATGAGCGCTGGGCAATATTCAGTACCGGTCTTGAAAGGAGTTGGAAAAAACTCCAAATATGCTATGCTATCCAAGGGGGGGGAGAACCTGCACGCTAGCACAATAGAGAACTTCAGAGGCTGTACGAATTTGTCAAAGATACCTCTACATCCCCTTTCCAGATACCTTTCGTTAACAAACTGCAATGAAATCCTAAAGCCTTATTCTATTTCCCCACTCATAAAAGATGTAGACGTACCATTTGTCTCTAAAAAATATCATTCTTGTTCCATGTCAGCAATCTTTGAGTATTAAAAAAAGATCCTGACTGTAAGGAAGTGAATTTTCTTCCAGATATGTCCAATATCAAATGACTAAAATTTCTATTAGCATATTTTTCTAGCATCTTTCCCATCAGAGAAAGACAAGAGACAAAAAGCATAATGGAGCAAACATAATGCAAAATTCTTCACAGCACACTGCTTTCCAAGAAGCAGTATTTAAATTGTTTTTAAAAACAATGAGTAATGAAATTGCCTTTCACCCTCTTCCCTCTCACAAAGCACTCCAGAAATAACCCAAAACAGACACACCTGAAATTGCATAAAGCCAAATGGAGAAAGGAAAAAATTAAAAAAAAAAAAAAACAAACACAACAAACACCACAAAACACATATTAAAAGTCTTCCTATTCTTAGATTCTCAGAATCACAGTTGTTGGCTGTCGCCTGGATACATCTCCAGGGGCATTTAAAAACCAGTGCCAAGTGAGGCACTGGCAAAAAAAAAAAAAAAACCCCCAGCCCTGAACACAAACAAGGCATTGCCCACAGGACACTTTTGCTCCTGATCACATCTAGACACAGAGAGAGAAGCCCAAGCCAACTGAAAAGCTTCATCAGGAAATGCTGGTGTCAGTCTTCAGCTTTGCTCTGTCCTTGTTCAATCAAGCCTTCGACAGCCTCTAAGAAATAAAGGGGCTTTAGGATCTGGTTCTGCTTGGCAGCTAGCTTTAAATGCTGAAGTCACCAGGACCACAGTTACCTCAGAAAACAGAAAAATTCTGCTTTCTTCCTCTCTTGTCCCTGGCAACTGGGGTTAGGGATACCTGTAAACACAGAACACCCTATTATTTTTTTTTATACCCTCAGCAGGTAACAAAATTATGAAAATTAATCTTAGCTTTCCTTTCAGTTGCCCTGTTCCCTTCTTCCAATGGGAAACTGGAGAAAAATACTGGTTGTGTTATGTCAAAACACTTTGTCCTTTGTTCTGTCAAAGCCCTTTGAGAATTTATGTGAATGTTGGCTTTCAAAATGGTGGAGGGACCAGAACCAAAGCAGCAGACAGTATCATAGGGAGTTTAAAACCATGCCAAGTGCTGCCAGCAATGTACAAAACCGCTTTTAAAAACTCAGTTAATTATTAGAATAATAGACCTTTTGTATTCATGTAACTCAGTAACATTTTCATTTAAAATATTTATTAAGCATCCTTTGTGTTCATTTGCATTCAAAGATTTCAAAGAAAATGACAATGGTAATGTTTTCTCTAAATGATCCTCACACGTTATGACTTATTGTAGCCTCTCTTTTACGCATATGCTTACAATAAGGCAAATTTCTGGGAAGGCAATAAAAGAAATGATAAGGGACTTACTCTCATTCTCCTGCAATATTTCTTCTCCCCAGACTATAACACAAAGACTTCAGAAAAATGCAGCGCACTGCTCATTTTTATATGGTGACTACTATCATTGTCATTTTAATGCAATCACATTATTTACCATCTGTTCTTTGTTTAGCCAAAATAGATTTTCTCCATAGTTCATTTGGACACTTGAGACAAATAAGCTATTTATTGCCGTCAGTTTAATGTTTCAGCTACTAGAATTTTAAAAAGACAATCTTTTCCAGAAGAAAATGTGTTCTCGGATATTCTCTAATGTAATATATTTCTGAATAATGGTACCTTGTTTTATTGCCACCTTTTAAAAAAGAAATTACTTATGTTCTTTGCTCTTTTCCAAGGTCTTAGATCATAATACAAGAGCTTCCAAGATGCTTAGTGCTGGATTTCAAAATTAACTCTGACAAACAACTTTTCCAAGTTGACAAGTTTCTTGGATTCGCTTATTTGAGAAGAGAAACTGTCCTTATGACTAAGTATTCATCACCTTAAAGGAGAATCAGGGCCCACAACACACTATCCAAAAACCTGCGATAAAAAGGTTTTATGCAGCATATTTGATATGTAGATGAGAAGAGAGAAGCATTATAAATAAGGGGAACCTGATCTGACTTTTTAAAATCTAAAAAAAATATATATCAAAAAACCAATCGTCGATTATGCCATGGAGGCAGCAGCACGCTACACAGCAGGAAATGAGAGAGAAGGAACTCAACCCTGAGGCTTGACAGGAGCACAGCCAGGAGTGTATGTGAACAACAAGGTAGCCAACAATTACGTCTGGTTTCTTATTAAAAGCCTCAGGACAACCTTCTTTTAATGCTGCAGCTAGAAGGGGGACTACTGTATTTCAAATAATAAATACAAATGAGAATAGCAGAAGTGGAAAGGATTGACCAGAGCGGAAAATATTTTTGCTGGATTTATCTTAACAGATATTTCTATCTCTAGACACCAGATAATTAGTAACTTACATTAAAAAGGTAATATTGCTTTCCATCACTGCTTTATTATTTAACAGACCTGATTTATATATATATTTACTGAAATGTATGTCATACTACAGATGTACCATTTTACAGCATACAAAGATGCTGATTAACATCATATATGGAATCCAAGTCTTGGACTCAGTGTACAATCATCTTGAAAAAGCAATTTCCCCTTTGCACATCTAGGTTTTCTCACAGCCAAACAGGTGTAGTACAATTTGAGTACTTCTAAAGCTCAGATTGCTGCAATCCCTATCTTGTAACATTCAATCACCTCACTTGTCTAAAGAAACAGATGATGCAATGCCATTCCTCCATACAAAAAGGTTCAGTATCACTCACATTAACTACATATTAATACGAGAATTAAAATGCAAGCTATCATCATTTTAAAACCTGAATGGATCAAGAAATTTTGAGAATACATTGACAGCATATCAAGTTTGCTCAGGCAAAACCTACTGTTGAGTAGGCCAAAAGGCAAGCCTATATGAATTTCTTTATAAAGCTGAAAGAGTCCCAGTTTCTCTGAAGTGACTCAAGTGCTTGCATGCCTGCAGTTTGTACCATACTGTCATTGCCCAATGAAGGAGGAGGACGGTCACATAGGGGAGCCCAGAATACAAACACACAGTCTCCTTAGGAGTATGGTGAATGCTTCTACCTTTATTCTAAAATGTGGGTACATATATACTGAGGGATAGGGTCCACGCGACAAAAACAACGCTTTCATTGGTTCAATGCTATTGTCCACGCGCTTCTCCTCTAACAGTGACCGCACTTGTAACACCTTTCATTGGTTTAAGCTTTACTGTCCATGCGCTTATTCTCAAATAGTGATTGGATATATAAAACAAAGCACACAGCTATCTTAGTTTCTACTTGCAATCAGCACATTTTTCCTTAGCTCATAGCTTCTTACTTGTTTCAGTGTACCAAGGACACGCTGTTTACAAACCCTGGATTGTCCACATATTCCCATAATACTTTGTCACCCTGTTGTTCAAGAAACCCCTCTACAATTCCCCCTTTTTCTTTTTGGACAATCCAATCTTGTTCTACCTTATTACCTTTCCAGGGGACTTGTTTAGAATTCTTCGGTCCGGGGATCAGAGGTTCTCCCCGAGAATCCCTCGGTGCCGGCTGGAGATCCCATGATCCCGCGGATCCGTCGAGATTCACAAGCATTGTCCCATCTGGGATGCCACCTTTTTCTTTTTGAACAATCCAGGCCTGTTCTATCATTCTTGACATTAACTTTCTGATACACGATAACAAACATCCTAATAATAGACATCCTATTATAACTACTAAAATCAAGGTAAGCCCCTTTTCTAGTAACACTCGTAACCATCCTGAAATGCCAAACTGTCGGAGCCAATTCCCAATAGGGTTATCTGCCTCCTTTAAATCATGTAAGTTTTTCTTTAAATCTGCGAGTTTTTTATGGATAGATTCAGAATGATCAGACAAGTTCATGCAACACATTCCCTCAAAATCTTCACACCCATGTCCTTGCACAAGCAGCAAAAAGTCAATAGCAGCTCGATTCTGAAGCACAGCGTGATTAACACTAAGCACATCTTGTGATAGGTCATCCAACACTTGACTAGTACGATTTAATTCATTTTTGGTCCAGCATGCTAACTGCTTTAGGGAAGACATGGCTCTACTTGCAGTTGCACCTGGGATAAACAGAGAGGTAAACACTGTTTGAACTCGTGACCAAAAAATAGGCGATCTAACATCCTGACAGTCTAATTCATGGACTGACCTTTTACTACGATTAGAGGAATGACTACTAGACGACCATTGTATTAAGTTCGTTAGGTTGGGGTGAAACAATGCTAGTTTCCCTAGATAACAAGGTCCTCCATGGGGGCTGGCAGGGATTCCGTTCCATGCCCGATCGCCACAGATTAAGAAGATGCCTGGTGGTAGTTTTCGTGCTGGTTTGCCAGTTTGGTTGCACCCTGAGTACAGGGATTCGAACACGTCTGTTGAGCTAAGGGTGGAATCTACTGTCGCCCAATATTTCCTATTACTGTTAAGAGAATCTTTCGAGGGCGGTTCAAAGCTGAACCATCCGGTCATATTTCCGCCAGCAGAGGCGTTTAGGCAACCAAACAGATCTATTTCTTCGGGAGGGGACGTCAGAGTGGTATTTTAAGCTTTCTATTATTTTCGTTTGCCACCCTCCATCTTGCTCCTGAGGTTTTAGACCAGAGCCGGTCAGGGTCGCATTAGCTACGGAAAAATTTAAGATAGAGTTGTTTTTAACATATCCATTAAATTCCTCAGGCTGCCACACTGGTGTTCCTATCAGGCATGTACGAAATGGGTCTCCTGGGGTGGCTAAACTTAAGCACAGGGAACTTTGGCCTGTTATATTTGCAAGCGTGACCCAGACATTCGCTCTGGGCGGGATCCTGTCTAACACTCCCCAACTGCTCTGGAGACACGTCCCCATCACAATTATCCACAACACTATCTGCATTTCTTATCCGTCAAAATTTCCCTCTTCCTTGCTCCCGCAGTCGTGAGGAGTTTTCACTGCCGGCCGCGTCCACTTGCTGGGCACCCAAAGGGGTCCGGAACCTGTCAAAACACAAGTGTAACCTCGACCATTAAATAACATTGTTCCCGGTCCTGCCCATAAGCCTGTTTTTTGGGTCTTTATACATCAGCTTTATGCTGGATTCACACATTCTCGTCTCTTTCTGATAGTGCAACATAGCGGGAGGTACCTCTTGTTGTCCTGTCACACTTAAAAAATTTAGGGTAAAGAGCACTTTATGCAAGCGGGTATGAGGATCTATTTCAGTTTCTGATTTTTGCTTGGCCAATGTTTCCTTTATGGTTCGATTAGCTCTTTCTACTATAGCTTGTCCTGTAGATACATGAGGAATACCAGTCACATGTTTAACACCCCACTGTTGTAGGTACCGGTTCACCTTTTGGCCCTTATATGCAGGACCATTGTCGGTTTTTATCACCTGTGGAACTCCCAATACTGTAAAACAAGCAGAAAGGTGTCGAATTACATGGATGGCTTTCTCCCCTGCTTGTGCAGTAGCCCATATCATGTGTGAAAAGGTGTCTACTGTAACATGCACATATTTCAGTCTTCCAAATTCTCCTACATGGGTTACATCCATCTGCCATACCTCGCATACTGTCAGACCCCTAGGATTTACTCCCAGGCCTAAAGATCCACTGTGTTTACTGCATTGGTCACAGGCCTTTACTATTCCTTGGGCATCTGACCAAGACAGTTGGAACTGCCTTTTTAATGCCTTAGCAGATTGATGAAACATTTTATGGCTCTGCCGGGCCATAGCAAAAGAATCTACGGGTGCCTGTACAGATAATGTGACTAAGGCATCGGCCCTGGCATTTCCCTCTCCTAGGCCTAGATTTGTTTTATGACTTCTTATGTGAATGATACAGCATGGACATGACTGCTCCTACAATGTTTTCTGCAATTGTAAAAACAACTGCCCCAACAGTTCTCTTTTTGGTGGTCGAATTACTGCATCTTCAATTCTTTGTATTACCCCTACTACATACAAAGAGTCCGATACTATGTTTAGAGGCTCCTCAAGCCATTCTGACAAGGCCCACAATACTGCTTTGAGTTCTAGAGTTTGCAAAGAGTCTTGTTCAACACTCTTAATTTTGTGATGGTGCCACTGGTCTTCATTTCTCCACACGCAGATTGCAGATAGAGTCTTTCTGCCCGCGTCCGTAAAGACTGTCCGTGCCTGGGTGAGGGGTTGAGACACCACTAGATGTCGCGGTCTCCATTCTTGGTTTGAAACAAAACGTAGCAGCGGGTGATTTGGGATCATGGTAAGAATACGTCCTTCGTATCCTAAGAGGGCAAGTTGGATCTCATCGGAGTTGGCAAGCATCCACTCCAAAGATTCTCCACTCATCTGAAAACTGATGTTGGCTGGTTCCTGTCCGCTAACATCTTTGCATCGTGTCCGACCTTTTTTAATCAATTTACAAATTATTACTGTACGTTGCCAAATACTTTTTGGAGCAGTATTAGGTGCAAACAGCCACTCCAGGATTGTACACTGACACTGTAATTCCTGTGATTCTTGTATTTGGGAACGCATCGGGAGGGCCTGCTTGGCATGTATGGAACACATCGGGGTACCTCCCCCTTTTTCTTTTTGCCAAGCAGGGACTTGAATTAATAATGCAAAAGGTGACGTTTTTAAATTGCAGAGTGCTACAGAGACGGGAACATCAGGTAGAGCTCGGTCAGATACAGCTCTGGTAATTTTTGAGCTCACTTGCTGCAAGTGTTGCTCATGTGCTGTAGTCCATGTTATTGCTGCGGCTGGGTCAATACCTCGTAACAAGGCAAGAAAAGGTTGTAGATCTTGATTAGTAAGTCCTACTATAGATTCGGCTGTAGGTGGTTTTTCGGTGGGCGGGGGCAGTGGTGCTGAGGGTTCAGCATTAACTAACTCAGCAACTGTACTGCACTGCTGACTAGTCATTCCCTTTATCGGCCGTAACTGCCCAACCCCAAAAAATGAGTCTAGCCGATTTTTCTTTGTCGTTTGCAACGGAGGAGGAGGAGGACCAGCTGGCGTAAGGGCTTGTATCGCAGCTGCAGCGACCTTGGTCTCATTTTGCATATCTTTCAAGGTATTAGTAACAGTTCGCCAAGTTGTTCTAAACCCGCGAATATCTTTGTCTCGGTCGGAGATCGTTAGTTCCCACATATAATCTCCCAAATCTCGCCAACTGTTCGCGGCAAACAGGTGTGCCGGCAATCGCAGGTGCCCATGAGCACGCGCCCAATCGACTAATTTAGTCAAAGTCTTTTCTGCTACTGCCTCCCCTCTCTTTGAGAGAATACTAAGTAGCAGTTTAATCGCTGCGGCAAATTCCGATTCCATGCTCACAGCTCGGCGTAGGGAAAATGATCAGTTTTCCTACCTTCGGTCTCCAGGAGACTCGAGTACGTCTACGCCTGCTCCCCTCCAGCTCACGCTTCCCGTGGAAAGTCTAGGAGCCAAGGTACATCAACGCCGTCTGCGTCTCTCTGCACCATCCGTTTTCCGTTCTCCGTTCAGCATCGTGCCGCTATTCAGGTCCCTGTTCGGGCGCCAGATGAAGGAGGAGGATGGTCACATAGGGGAGCCCAGAATACAAACACACAGTCTCCTTAGGAGTATGGTGAATGCTTCTACCTTTATTCTAAAATATGGGTACATATATACTGAGGGATAGGGTCCACGCGACAAAAACAACGCTTTCATTGGTTCAATGCTATTGTCCACGCGCTTCTCCTCTAACAGTGACCGCACTTGTAACACCTTTCATTGGTTTAAGCTTTACTGTCCATGCGCTTATTCTCAAATAGTGATTGGATATATAAAACAAAGCACACAGCTATCTTAGTTTCTACTTGCAATCAGCACATTTTTCCTTAGCTCATAGCTTCTTACTTGTTTCAGTGTACCAAGGACACGCTGTTTACAAACCCTGGATTGTCCACATATTCCCATAATACTTTGTCACCCTGTTGTTCAAGAAACCCCTCTACAGCCCAATAGTGTCATAATAGGAGAAAACAAAAAAGCTCTGAAATTTGTCTAAGTCAGAGACACACTGAATGGCAGAGGACAGATTCTGGGAGTGCATCTCTGAGAAAGTCTGCAGAGATCCGATCCTTGGCCTTACACGAGTGATTCAAGTTCCCTGTACCATTTTATTAGTATTGAAAAATACAAAGACAACATAAAATTTAATTTATCAATCTCTTACCCAATTATTAGGAGCAATATCACTCAAGACTCATTTTTAAGCTTCAGGTCTATGGGGCTTGACTTTTGGTTTTTGCTTTGCTTGCTTGAGCTAGTGTCGTAACTACGTTGGGTAGACATTCACTTTCCTTCAAAGCCATTTAAGTTGTATTGTTAGAACCATTAAGATGGATATTTAGCAATTACAGCATGAAACTGGTTTATACTAATAGAGCTTCATTACAGCAGACAGATGGTGGATAGATCAAATTCCAGTTTTGATTATACCTTTCTTACCCATTTTCTTAAGCAAATTCCACTGAATGTTAAGGTTTTTGTTAAATAGCTTATTCCAGATACTTAAAATGATGTTACTAAGCTGAGGTAAATTCAGATGAAAGAAAATAATTGCCACAAATTGTCCTCACATCTCTGTCCTCTACACTTATTTATATATACAAAGTTTATTGCAGGGATATACCATATTTTGCTCTTGAAAAATGCCAAAATCTAATCGATAAATTATAAGCTTCAGGCTTCGGGCACTGACAGCCTACTGAAGCATCCAGGTCTAGAGCTCACCCCCTGGATCACTGAGATCTGCTCCTTGTAGGTATTTAGCCCAGAACATGAACTCAAACACATCCTGTATGCACCGAAATCATCAGAAGACCTCACAGTATGCCTAAATATTAAGGCACATAACAAAAAGTAAATGAAGAAAAATCAAACATCACAAACTAATGTGACAGAGATTAAGAGAATACTCTACCCTTGCCTTCTTTTTACAAAATATAAAATGAAAGTTGCACAGATGACCACAATCTGCAGAAGGAAAGTGAAAACAAAACCAGAATCCCAAGCCAAGGATACAGACAAAATGTGACAATAGTGCAAAATACATCACAGCACTTCACTCTGCAGGTCATCTGAAGGTCTGAACCTTCTTCAAAGTTTCAAAGGAGCTAAGGAAAACTCCAAGAAATCAAAGTGGTCATCAAAAAAAAAAAAAATCTTCTGGCCTTTGCAAGGTGCTAGAAGACATCTGAAGTGCGTGGTTCACTCAGTACAGGTTGTGATGAAACAAACAGATAAAATGGAAAAAAAACAACAAAGAGAACTGATTTATGATCTGACTTAAGTGGCACATCCAACTTGCAGTGGCTGAACTGTTTCAGAGCTGGGTCCATTACAGCAGAAGACTCCAACTTGTTAACTGCACTTTGAAGATCTACCTGCACAAAAAAATTTAAAATATCTCTTTATTTTCAATTCAATCAAGTAAGGAGTATCAAGAGTCAGTGTTTCTGAAGATCTTTTTCCTCTTGAGCTCTATTTTGAAGGAAATCTAAAAACCAAAGTTTGCACTAAATTAAACTAAGAACATGTAAAAGTTTCCTATTAACTTGAAATTCAACTAACTCAGCCTCTATTTATGCATCTAGACTGAAATCTGGAGTTGCAAGGAGCAAAGACGACAGGAAGGAACAAGTACTGCTGCCTCCTTCCCCTCCAGGTTTGATCTAAGGGGGTGGGGGGCTGGGGGATGGAACAAATCAAAAAAAAAACCAAAAAAAAACAACAGGAGATTAGGAGTAAGAGACCTGGTCTTCCTCAAGTTGCTCTTACTTCTCTGTCCCTCATACAAATTTTTAAACAAGTCCTCATGCTCTTGCCTTGGACACAGCAAACAACACAAGTTAACTGACTACACACTACACTTCCAGGCATATTCAAGAGACCGTAACTTGTATCCCTGCTACAAGGAGCTGCACTCACTAAGCTGTACTGCCTTTGGTGCAAATATACCAAAAAGGACATTTGACTGTTCACTACTCCCTTTCAGAATCAGGATGAACTTCTGTTGTAGTTGAACCTTGGTGGGCAGCTCAAGCTCAGCCCCACCCAGCCGCTCGCTCACTCCCCCCTGCCACCCCCCCACCCCCCCATGGGAAGGGGATGAGAATCCGAGGGGTAAAAATGAGAAAACTCATGGGCTGAGATAAAGACAGTTTAATAGGGAAAGCAAAAGCCACACACGCAAGCAAAGCAACACAAGGGATTCATTCCCTGCTTCCCATGGGCAGGCAGGTGCTCAGCCATCCCCAGGAAAGCAGGGCTCCATCACGCATAACGGTGACTTGGGAAGACAAAGGCCATCATGTCAAACATCCCCCAGCTTCCTTCTTCTTTCTCTCCCCAGCTTTTATGGCTGAGCATGATGTCCTATGGTGTGGGATATCCCTTGGGTCAGTCAGCTGTCCCAGCTGTGTCCCCTCGCTGCTTTTTGCCCATCCCCAGTCTGCTCGCTGGCAGGCCAGGGCAAGAAGCAGAAAAGGCCTTGCCACTACTTAATCACTGCTCAGCAATAACTAAAAGCATCCCTGCGTTATCAACACTGTTTTCATCACAAATCCAAAACATAGCCCCATACCAGCTACTGTGAAGAAAATTAACTCTATCATAGACCAAACCAGTAAAACTTCAAATACTATTTCCCAGATTTTGTCTCTGGCTTAGAAGACAGTGGTACATCTACAAGTATTCCCTACAAAGGGCCGTACCTTTTCACTACTACTGTTTATGGTTTGTTTTTTTGTTTGTTTGTTTGTTTTTCTTTCACATAATACAAGAGAAAGATTCCTTAGATGTAAATATTGCAGCATCCTACTTTTGATGACTTACATGTCTAAGGCACTCTGAATTGGGTAGCTTGAGTACCAATGCATGAACCAGGCATGTTTTATGCTTATTAGTACAAAAAAAAAAAAAAGTTGAAAATTCAAAGCACTGATTCAATTTTCAATTGTTTTATTCATACTTGAAGATGAAAGTACTACACATATTCAAACCAGGAACTACCCCATGTATATTTACTTATTTAATTTCAGCTTTTACAGCCAACCTCCTCATTTCCCCTCTAACAATCTTCCCTTACCCCCAAGTCCTGACTCACTTCCTTGCAATAGGCAAGTTCAGCAATTCTGCTAATCTAAAAGATCAAAGATATCCATTACCTATCTTAATATACAGACTATGTACACATTTGATCATATTTTGAGAAGCAGTTGCCTCAATCTGCTTTAAGAATTGCTTTTCAAATTATCAACACTTATAAGCCATGTACTGCAGGGGAGAGCTTTAAGTACTGAATAACAACAGAAGCTGGCCCACAGATAACATGATGTCTCGCTAACCCACTGCAGGGGCAAAACTAACAGGATTCATTATATATCATTTTTCTGTCATCTTGCTGTATAATACCTGTTAATGTTACTTTGTAATTGAATTTATTCAAGTCATAATGTTAATTACATCATCAACACACCTAAAAACACTCTGATATCTATGGCCCTATCAACACTCAGCTTATGTTCTCAAGTGATATTATAGCAGTTGACAGCCAGAAGTCTTAAATAGAGAGCAGAGTTGGTTGTTTAAATAGAAACCTGATGAATGTACACTTGGGAAGCAATGAAATGATTTTTCTGTACACTTGGGAAGCAATGAAATAATTTTTCTGACTACACCAACCATTAAAGTAGTAAATGCTAACAAAAACAACTGGCATGATATAGGGTTTTTTTATAATCACACATTATTCTTTGGGAAGTCGTGCTGTTTAAAATGATACAGATTTTTGGTTGGTGCAAAAGACACTAGAGACTGAAATCTTTTAAATTAGTTAACAGTACATATTATTACATAAACTATTTTTTGACATATTGTTCATTTTACTGGTTTAATGGAAAAAACAAATTGCTAATATGAAGACCTGCAAAGAGTCACAAACTGTTACTACAGAAAGTTGCACAGAATATCTAAACACACATTCTAACAACTGAATCCCAAGTCACAGTGAAATCAAGAGTAGCAGCTATATGCACACTTACGCAACTGCTCAGCTGTGAAAAAGAAAATGCATGTTTTGAAAAATTACAGTGATGTGTAAAGATGTATATGCATTGCCACCTGTTTGTGCTGGCATGGAAAGTAGAAATAGAGACACTTTAATTAGTGAGCTAAGTCAATATTACCCCTTTTTCAGGCATATATATGTGTGTGTACACATATATATTTATATAAATGTATAAAAAAAATTCATCCAACTCTCTACATGGGAAATGGAATACACTGTAAGATTAGAGATGGGAAAATGCTAAAGAATATGCACAAAGTATGAGGTTCCCCATCTGAAAAGCGACAATACTGTGTTCTGAACAAGAAAGATAATACATAATACATCCATACTAAAGCTAGGGAATTGCAGAAGAATCAGTCATTTTCTCAAAGTATTTGAAGATTACTGTACTACAAAAAGTACAACAGTAATGCACACACAGGCAAATGCTACTTTCCAACAGATGTGTAACTCCAAGAAAGAAAATAAAGAAAATCTAAGACTGAGTCCTATGTAGAAGAGATAGTGAATTGTAATGGTATTTTCAAAAAAAATTGAGTCAACAGCACTCACTGCTATACAACCAAAATAAAGGAGGGCAAAGGACAGGGAGAGAAAAATCAGCAAATCAAAGTAATACTCCACTGCTGAAATTGAATTTTAATTGGGTAAATACTGCTTTTAGCAGATATTTTTGTGCAATCAAGATATTTAACAATCATCCAAGCAATAGTTGCTTCCCTTCACAAATCTCTAAAGGTATGGAAAAGAACTGAAAGAAATTCTAAGCTACAGTCAATGCAAAAGTAGGCGTTTTATCCCAGTAAGCATTCCACAAAAAAAGTACAAACTCATTCTATTTATTCATAAAATTCCATGATGACAGACATTGCCTGGAACCTCAAAACCCTACCATGGCTGATATTCTACCAGTGATCAAGCTGACCAAAAGGCAGATTAATAAAACATGTTTCATCATAGAATCCTTAAGGGACCAATATTAAGCTATTATATCCATTAATTAGTTAATGACTGAGGAGATTTAACTGACCTTTCGTCCTGGTTTCAGCTGGGATGATAGAGTCGATTTTCCCCCTAGTAGCTGGCATAGTGATGTGGTTTGGATTTAGGATGAGAAGAATGTTGCTAACACCCTGATGGTTTAGTTGTTGCTGAGCAGGGCTTACACCAGCCAAGGGCTTCTCAGCTTCCCCTGCTCTGCCTGGGGCACAAGAAGCTGGGAGGGGGCACGGCCAGGACAGCTGACCCCCACTGGCCAAAGGGCTGTTCCAAACCATAGGACATCATGCACAGTACAGAAACTGGGGGGAGAAGGAGGAAAGGGGGGGAATGTTTGGAGTGATGGCATTTGTCTTCCCAAGTCACCGTAATGAGAGAGTAATCGAGCAGCTGTTTTATGCTTAATTGCTGGCCAGGGTTAAACCACAACACCTTTGTTTAATCAGTAAAATTATATTCTAAACTGTTACTTGGAAGGAAATGGGACTTGGGGGGGGATAGAGGAGTGGGGGGTGTAAAAAGACTCTTGGGCTTCATTGTTTAGTACCTTAGAAACTTCATGTGATTTACATTTCCTATACTTTTCTAAACCCACAGATTCAGCAAGCCACATACAAAGTAAGTTAGTCATTTCAAGATTTAAAACAGGAGAAACCTTAAAGTGAGGCATCAACTCGGTCAATGTCACTGTCTTTTTATTTGGAAAGGAGATCTAGTACCAGCTACTACTGTTTGTTCTTACAGGAGAAATACATCCATCTCTACAAAAAGGGATTAAAAATCACGGAAAATAAGCAACTTCAAGGTGATGATGAAAAAAAGAAATGCAATACCTTTTTGAGTTGTGTGTGATTTTAGAAATGGCAAACATTATGCTCTTGTTCTGTCTACCAAGACAGTTTAATATCTCACTAATATTTGCCTACCGAAACATTTTCTATAGCTGACATTTTTTCAAGGACCAAGAACCTTGGTGGTGACACAGTTTCTCAGTCATGATTGTAATAGGATGACACAGCTGTTGCCATTTACAAATATAAGAATAATCTACTGTTATGATAAGAGAGCATGTGCTTGAACTGGATATCTCCTGAGCATGTAAAAGAAAAGAAGTTCTTTTTTAAAAAAAAAACCACAGTAATTCCTTTCCAGAGGAACTTTCAATTTCAAGCATTTGTCACACTTCTACTTCAAACACACAATGCAGAGTTAAGGCACAGTAAGAAAATAGTTTCTACTCCTGGTATGGCTTACTAAAAAATGCAAACAGACTTACCAGGGGGTGTTAGCAAAGCAAGAAGAAATATGATTAAAATACATTTCTCAGTTCATGAACTTCAGTTTACAAAAGCACATTAAAAACTCAAAAGCCAAACTGTTCTGAAGTTAAAATGCTGCACTCCCTTGAAGATTTCCTTTCCTAAGATCTTTCTGCAGTCCCAGTGGTTTGCAGGCAGTTCTCAAACTGTCTGAAGTAGATCATAAGATACGCCATACGCTTGCACCTATTGTAAAAATTGTATGCCATTTGCAATGAGAAATGCTTTAGTGCTAGGCCCTGTGCAAACACACAGCAGAAGACACCTTTCACCCTAACGGGCTTGCACCTTTAACACACATACAGAGAAATCAGGTAAAATACTCATTTAAAGATAAGGGCTGAGACATAAAGCTTCAGAGTCTTAAACAAGGTTCCAGGGGAAGCTTCTGAAATTCATCTTGGGAACATATGATTCCTTCCAATGCCTACCTTTTCTTACTGGCCAGACTGGTTTGGGAACATAGAATAGCCCTCACCCCGCTCCACCACAAATCTTATTTTACTTTCTGCTAGGACTTAAGGGAAAGCTTCTGTACTCCTGCTCAGCTACTGCAAAACCAAATTTGAGCTGGGCAGTAAACAAAACAAAAATTAAAACAAAGAGCAAAAATTTCAATCAACTTGAGAGATAAGACACACTCGCAGCAAAAAAGGCCAACGGTGTCCGAGCCTCTGCTAGGAAAAGCACTGTCAGCACGTCAACGGAGACAATCCGTCCCTTCTGCTCCACACTGGTGAGGCCACATCTGGAGTACTCGGTCCAGCTCTGAGGTCCCCAGTACAAGAAAGATATGGACTTACTGGAGCCAGTCCAGTGCCAGGCCACAGCTATGAAGGGACTGAAGCATCTGTCACATGAAGAAAGGCTGAGAGAGCTGGGACTGTTCAGCCTGGAGAAGAGAAGGTTCTGGGGGAATGTGGTAAGTGAGGGGAGGGAATGAAGAGGGAGACAAGACTTAAAGCGCCCAAGGACAGATCAAGAGGCAATGGGCACAAATTCGAACACATGAGTAAGCCATACAAGGAGTAGATGCTATTTTGTTACTGTGCCTTAACTCTACATTGTGTGTTTGAAGTGTGACAAATGCTTTAAATTGGAAGTTCCTCTGAAAAGGAATTAGTTGTTTGGTTTTTTTAATAGTAATCACATAACTACATTATTTCCTTACAGGCCCTTTTTCATTCTCTGCATAGGACAGACCTGCTCTGCAGATCATCTGGCACTAAGCAAGTTGGTAAATTAATGACCAATTCCAGGAAACACAAGGTAGCTGTGTATTTGCTTCTGAGCATTTCAACTTTATTCCTACCATTACCACAAAATATAAACCATGGAATAATGCCCTGCCTTCAGCTTTTTTTGGTTACTCAACATACAGCACGTTCACTTAAACTTTTTGACAATACAAAGTGGATTTCACACATGTTATTCAGGGAATGAATAATCCAAAATGCTCAGGATTTAACACGTAATGTGGCATTAGGTGCACATAACACAGAGGCTCTAGCACACAAAGTTCATCTGATCGTTAGCTCCAGGCACCTTTTATGCCAAAGAATGTATTTGTCAGGCTAAATAAATCCAGCAGACTCCTCTTCCTGTTCTTCCCGTCATTGTCACTGTCAAGAACTATGCTGGTTATCTCTGTCACTGTCAGAAACGACATCTGGCTCTGCAGCAGCAGATTTATATCTTAGAGGATGTCACTGAATTGGGATGAAGTGCCTCAGTGTTCACCTCTGAAAGCGCTGGTTCTTCCATGCGCGCAGTACTGAGACTGGCTTGTACACAGCCAGAAGCGTTAGTCCATCTGATCTTGTGTGCCAAACACATGCGGAAGTGATAGCTGGTTGGATATCCAACTGTAATTATAACAAAGCTAGGCTAAAAGCTGCAATTTTGACATCGCAAAAGAAGGGGATACTCCTTTGTGCTCAGAGCCACTTCTAGGCCTCCAAGCTCAACACTTCAAAACGATGCAATGACAAGTTTTCTAGTACCTTGCATATTACCCTTACTCCTTAGAGAAGGGGCAGCAGGGGGGAAAAGCTCCTTTCCAGGTACAAACAATGACTGGTCAAGCAGAAAGATGGTGAAGAGTAATTTCAAGCCCAAAGAATCTTGAGGAACCTTCAAAACAAATTTAAAAAATTTAAGATACCGTTGCCTGTTAAGTAACTCATTTGGAAACCATTTATACATATAGAAAGTGTGGCATTTTTATAAAACAGTACTGTCATGGGGTATCTTTCCCTTTGATGCAGAAAACAGTTTATCTGATGACATTATAATACTAGAGGTGTGAGAAAAAAGAACAAAATTTGAAGAGAGAAAAACTAAAAATGAGCAGTTTATCACTCCTACCATTCAAAGTGATGCTGCTCATAGAAATCAGAAAAGGCCTGTATCAAGTACCTCTGGCTTCCTGGCACCAGAGAAGACACAAAATTCACCCATTTATAGCACTTAAAGTTGAAAGAATATCTTAATGAACAGCTACCAAATATAAATATCCTTTTTATAAAAAAACAAAACAAAATAAACAACTCCGTAACTGTCTTGTTTTATGCTATTCAGTATTTAGAATAGCTTTTCTTAGCCATATTCACTGAATCTACTGCATATTCAGAGCAGATGTTACATATATATATACACACTTTCTCACACCTCACCTATAGTTTACACAGGGCTTTTGTTCCCTGAAAATTGCAGAAAAGATGAAAGTTGGTATTTATCTTGCTCAGTAAAAGCATGCAGTCTCAAAGAACTTTCCCTTTCCTGCATGCATCTCTTCCAGAACAACACCTACATCCACGTATACAGCAACCTTACATACAATTGATCAAATAGTATGGGGTTTGGACTGTTCCCTCCCATCTCCTCATCAGCAGAGGCACTGTTGCTTCTTTCCAGCACTGAATTCCACAAGGATAACGATGCACACATGGCACCCTCTTCCCCAGGCTACTCTGCTTGCAGAACAGCAGGGAGAAGGTGAGAGGAGAATACATATTAAAATTAGCACAGTCTGAGAGACTGGGAAGAAAAATCCAGAAGACGACAAGCACATCTGCTAAGTTGTTCTAAAACCACAGCAGAGCAACAGCAATAGTTTAGGCACATCTTTCTCAACCTTTTCACCCAACACTTCATTTCCATCACCTCTTCACAGTAAGTGTCTGTTGGGGTTCAAACTGATCCTTCACACTTCACTTGCTGTTTACAGGGACTGAGACTGTAGCTTTACATTACAGTGAGCTGGCACTTCCATTATAAACTTGTTCTTTTTTTGGTTCAGCTAACTGTATAGGGGGGGGAATTATTCCAGATTGAAATAAGAAACATATGCACCCAGTTATCTTTCCTAGTATTTCATGCAACAGCTTCTCAACTTTCTTGGGCACCAAGGGTGTCCATTTACAGCATTTAATTTTATTCTGCTGTGAGAAAGCTACCTATGGCTTTGCTATGCTTGTTCCTACAGTAAAGACCTGACTTTAGTCAGCCTAGGGATGTGTAAAGTCTCTTACAAAGCTCAAGCTGCATATTGGGGAAATGATGGGATTTGAACACTGCATAGCAGAATCCAAGTCCTAAATTCCCCAGTTTAGCAATGAAACATTTGCTAGCCATAAATTTATGTCATCAACAAGAAAAATAATGGGGGGGGGGGGGAGATTAGTGAAAAGGTAGTGCTGTCAGGCAGAAATTGTGGCATTGGAACTATACAACTCTGAGGAGGAGATAATTTTATCAGGAGAGCTCTCTGATCTGACACAGGATAGGGAGTAATTGCACACAATTTTTTTCCAGGATGAAAAAAATGAAGCCACAGGATCCAACACTTGATCACATAATTTACAGACTTGATAAGGTTATTGACAGCATTCAGGCCTTTCATATTTCATAATGTTCTTACTGCTACACTTGCATTAACTGGATGTTAAAAAGCCCAACACACAGAATACACAGTGAAACGGTATGAACACCAGAGAACAGAAGCAAAGACTATCTTAAATAATTACTTTCTCAAGCACACCAGAAATACTTAAGACTAAGCCTGCAAAAAGAGCAAATTATTGTTTTAATGGCAATTCCAGACTGGCAGCCAAGAACCAAAAAAGCAGAAATAACCTTCCATGATTTTTTTTTTTAGAATCAAATTTCCGTAGAATTAACATTATTTTAACCCCTTTTCAACCTACCTTTCTCATAGCAATCAGCCCTTGGGGTTACCCAGGTCCCATCCAGTCTGATGAGAGTACTGAACACAGGTCAGCTCTATTTAAAACCTGGAAGAGTCAAAAATACCTCTGTCTTCAGATCAGGTCCTTATTTTTGTTATGTGTGATTGATGTTTGCTTTTATTCAGGAGCCTCTTCCCACCAATTTGCTTAGTGATGTTTTGCAAACAGCAAGTTACTTAGTTGCATAATTGTTAAAACCTCTGTAAATAGGAACAATAGTTGAGGCTTTAGTTTCGCTTAAAACACAGGGTTGTGCACTCTGCACTGCAGCCCTCAACAGTAGCTTCCCCGCTACCAGAGCTACCTTTAGAAAGGAGCAGAATTTACAATTCTTTACAGCGCAAGGCCATCACATGGGCAGAACCATCCAGGTGATTTCAGAGGAGCCAACACATCACTTCCCAAACCAAATTAATTTGGCTGCTGAACAAGAAATGTTACATCAGCTAACAGGCCAATTCTGGAATACTTCTATGAAATAATGAACATCAGTGATCATTAACTATATATACATGTATAGACACATGCTCACATTTAACTGGGCAAAATGAAAGCTTGGGGGCCCGTCTACTAACCCTCCAAAGAGCTTATACATTTGGTATGCACTGTTATCAAGTAATGCCTTAAAACTTAATAAAACATGCCTCACACTGCATGAAGCTCCCTGTTTGCCTTGTGCCTCCTTTCTCTCTCCTTCTCTCATACACAAGGGAAGATGAGGTAGGGGCAGCAGCAGCTCCTCCCCATTTACTTGCTGAACTCTGAAACAACCCCTCCTCCCTCTGCAGTGTCTGTATTTCTACTACCAACTGTATTTCTAACAATATCTCTACAAGTATGCCTATAGGTATCAAGGGTCTCTTAATGAAGTTACGCAGAGAACAGTTACGGCCTTTTCCTTTATGCCAAATAAGGTCACAGTGGTGTCGCCCAGCAAAAGTACAAGACCCTTTGCAGAAAACCCCGGGTTTCTCTTCTGAAATAAAACAGGAGAATTACAAAACATTACATAATGGGAAGTAAAAAAAATTTTAAAAAAAAAAAAGGGGGGGGGGGGAGAGGTGAGAGAGGAATTAAAGAAATTAAAATAACTTATTTCCAGGACCAAAATCCATTCCGTACAATGTACTACTGATATATTTTTAACCTTGACACTTTCATTAGTCTGTGACATACATTAACTAACGATGAACAGCAGAACATGACATGATTAAATACTAGCAGTGCAGTATTAAACTCATTAGGTTATACTGCTAATACCACCCTCCGCAAGAGCAAACTTGAATGGAATCTACATACTTTTATGCACTTCTGAATTCATCAGACCTGAGCCTTAACCCACATCTTCAAAATCAATGGAGCGACATCACTTAACATTAGTTAAGGATATCAGTGTAAAGCAATGTAGATCTGCATTGTAAAAATCAAGATACATTCATCAAAAAGCCACATGCAAACCTTAATCTGAATTCTCTAGTACAAAGATTAGACCTTCCCATATTGAAGGCATAACAGGAACACTAATAGATTAAAGAAAGACTTGGCAGATGGGCATTACTACCAGGCAATGCCACCGCCACGTTATGCCCCTAACATTTTCACACTGTGATTCTTCCATTGCTTTCTGTTGCTCTAGGAGACTAAATTCTGAAAGCCACAAAAAGGTGAAACATGACCTTGTCTGCTCTAGTATCAAATCAGCTATAACATACCTCAGCCGCTCCCTCTCTTCTTCACAGCCAAAAGGAAAAGGAAGTAGACAAAGCAGCAGCTCCTCCCCATTTACTTGTTCTACTCTGATACAAACCTCCATCTATGGGTACCATCAACCATTTCTCAATTAAATTATTTGGAGAAGAATCAAATTGCTTTCCCTTGTGTCAAACAGGGCTAAATCAGAACAGCCTGGTAGCAGTAAGAGATCTTTATAGCCCAAGGGAAGCTGGAGGACCAAAGACTACAAAATATAATGACCTAAGGAAACATTTAAGAGTACCTATTATCTCTTTGTTCGTCAGCCACTCTTCTACTTCATTTCACTTTTATGCCTACTATGCTTTTTCTGGCCATCGTGTGAATATCGTCCACAAAAGAGCTACCTCTAAAAAAGTTTGAAGAAAAATTTCCAGATTTTCTTTACTTTGCTACTTCAAAAGCACCCCTCTGATGGTTTCGCCACGGAGATCACACATCTCCTTTATTCTTTTAAAATCCAAAATCATCCTGTCACACATTACATCTGCTAATTATAGTGAAACTTGACATTTGAGATCCATAAAGTCATGCTACTAGGTATCTTGGTCACAGCAATAAAAACTAAGTTTTGTTTCTTTTTTGGAGAGGCGGCATTGAAGGGAAGAAGAGGGAAGAAAGGCTTTGGAGATACTTTACTGAATAAGAACAATTTTTTTTCTTATACTATATTTACTTCAGAAACTGAACTACAGAAAAGAACAATTTTACAATAACTACATGGTTTGATTCGGACTATGTTCTTTCTTCTTCCTGCACATGATGTCTTTCTAAAAGATGCGAGTAAAATTTCATTTATTCTTTACCACAATATGCTTGCTTTATGTATGCCAGCTTCCTAATGAGCTGGCACATTAGTCAAATGCAATCAAGGTAATAACCTAATTCAGGTTTAAAATATAATCAAGATGTTTTACAAATTGGCTCAGTATTTAACTATTCAATACACATTTATAAAGTACCTTTCATGATGAGAATCGCAAGGCATTGTACAAAGAGAGGGGAAAAAAAAAATCCGGCATCAGAAAAAGAGACTTCACAATTCTGCCAACCTGCCTGAAACACCTGAGATACTGGTTGTGTACTCATCTGGTTTTTCAAGGCAGCCACAGAACTGCTGATCCAATACCCTGGGCAGAGAATTTCAAGCCCTAGAGAACAGATGACAAGAACTCCAGCACCTGATATCTTCAATTTGCATTTGGAGATGATTAATAAATCACAATCTATTAAAATACATGGCACAGGATGACATGTGGAGGAAATGAAAGTTTAGCTCAGCAGGACTAAGGTCATGAAAGATCTTAAAGATTAAAAGTAAAATGTGAGGTGAAAACTTTAGCAGAAGGCAATGTATTTAGGGAGTGACTGAAACATACTCCCCAACTGGGAATTAACCAGGCGCACGAACATGTTTAGTCCTCGAACTATTAAAAAAACTGCTGACTGCTAAAAGAAATCATTTATCCTTTTGTGTATACTGACTAAATCCGTTTAAATCTAGGTAACAGCAGTTACCTAACTGCCTGTAAAATCAATTGCTGTTCCCCTTCAGACTCACAGGTGAAAGTGCATCAAGGGCAGAAAAGCGCTACTGTTAAGATCATCAGCTGCCACTCGTGTTAACGACTGGGAGGGTATGAAGAGGAAACTCCTCTTTCACCATCAGAAATGGCCCATCAGGTTCAATTTTAGGCACATGCAAAAAACATATGTCAGAATCTGAGTTGTAGTCTGGAGATTAACATTCCTTGTAAAGCCAGGGCAGTTATACAAATCCAGCCGTTCTGATCCAGCTGCCTCTGACACTTCACTTCAAACAACGCCGTAGGGAGTGAAGATGCATCTCACCTGCATATGACACTGGATGACGCTGAAAGGCAGCCAAGTTTTCACTGTGACACCAGGGTCGAGTAAATGTACTATGCTCTGCGGCATTTTCACTAGTACATTCTCTTTATGTCAGAGGTATAATTTTCCACTTTAATTCTAACTGCAGGAGGTGATAGATACCAGACTGAAAAAAATCTATTAAAGTTCTATATTAAATTACTTACCACCTACTAATAGAATGGTGATATTTGGTGAGGATACTAATGCTGCCTCACCTCTTGTTTTAATCATGGAGACCATAAACACCTAGTTTAGAAATAAGATATTTAAGGTAAGCAACTGACTTTAGAATTCCTGAAGATTGCATATTATGTTTGTTAGGTAGCTTATTGATCAGAAAAATAAATGTGGTGGTATGCTGAGACAAATAATGTATCTGTACATGCCACTGGTATGAAGAGAAATAGTTATCCATTGTAATCATTGCAACCTCAAATCTCTCAAATACGTTTCTTTCCCCAGTGTTCCTCCAGGAGATTTTTATAATCTTTAATGAAGCTACAGAAAACAGGTTTATCTAATGAGATAAAAATGTTGCTTCTACATGTTTTGTTTTCCTGATCATCTATTTTTTACTGTTACTTGTTTCCTATAAAATCCACTACCATTCACAAGACAGATTAAAATGAATATTTCCAATTTAATATTTAATTTTGTACATTTGTAAAGATACACAGCTGTCATAAAACAGCAGTAAGTTCTCCAGGGATCGGGTCAATATCCAATGAATCCAACTGAAGACTGTCATTGATTCTGACCAGCTTTGGACTAGACCCTAGAAGAGATTTTACAACTTTTAAAATTGCTGGTTTCATTCTAATGCTGCTCACACAGCGTATTTAGTATTAACCGCCTCTGGGGGAACTGCTCTTTGCAATGCCTTCCAAATCACGAAGCGCTTTGAAGCTTCAATAAAAATTATGGGTTTATAACAAAATAATTAGTCACTATAACGTGGAGAGCATTGGAAAAATAGGAAATTGAAAATTAGAAGTTAAAGCCTTACCTGCAGAACTAAAACTGAGCTTAATAGAACGAATAAGCCTCCCACCTAGGCATGGAAAATGGCTACCATTTTACAGGGCTTTCCAGAATAATGCTTCGACTAACTTCCTTTCTTTTTGCTTGTTTTGTTACCAGCAAATATTAGCTGTATGAAGAGCCAGTAGCTGTAAGAAAGTAACAGCTGAGCAGACATGAGGCGTTGCACACAAACCTAGGTACAATACATTACCTTGTATTTTCACAGAGACAAGAGTTGGATCATTCAATCTAAAACTGTGCTTAACTTTTCTTCCCAAAATAAACATTTTCTTCCCTTTGCACAGCAATGCATCATCTAGTTTGAGAAATTCCATGATACCTTAATTATACTACACGCAACTCGTGTTTTGACACATTCTTGTCTAGTCAAATATGCAGAATACATCTGGTTAGTGAAAATCAAAAGCATATTGACCTTTTTTCTTTCACTTTTGTGTTAGTAACTATAGCGCTAACAGGAAAAGCTTAAGCAAAAACAGGTTCATATTTTTAGATGACTACAAGTTTGAAGAACTGTGCCCTTGTTAATTTTCAGATGTATCTGTTATTAGATCTGTTTTCCCTTTCCCTGACTTTTTTTTTTTGTATACAGCTCTAGTATAGAGGAAAATAAATCATGCCTGAAACGTTTTTGGTTTTTTGTTTTGGTTTTGGGGTTTTTTTTGGTTTTTGGTTTGTTTTTTTTTTTGGGGGGGTGAAGAATACCAAAAGATAGTTAAAGAAGTTAAAGATAGTTGCAAAGATCTTAAGCTATTCCTTGAGAGTACGTGAAGACATTCACATGAATATTAACCATGTAGAGTCTATTTATTTTCAAGACCCTTTACTAAATCTAGTCTGTAGGAGGTCAACACTGAGTTGAAACTTTGGGAAAACACTATGCATTTCTGCAAGAATACAGAAATATATTTGATAAAATTTAGAATCTTCATAGCTTATAAAGCTGTGAAAGGCTAAATTTATCACAGGCAGAATAATAAACATGCAATTAAATTTAACAGCCCAAGATTCCTACATGTGCCTAAATATTAGAAATGAGCCTCAAAAAGACTAATTTGGAGGAATCCATTCCTTAACGAAAATCTTGCATTCTTTCACTCCTTTTTATTATGGGCTGCAGCTGAACACCCCTTGAAGACATTGGCTGTGTTGCTGAAGCCCTCAAAATAAAGCTTAAGACACACATGGCCTTTGCACTGACCACCTTCTTCGGCATTAACATTATGTGCAACAGTCAGGTACCAGCTTAACAGTCTGCTATTAACTGCAATATTCCAGTTCAGTACGTGTGTAATCGAGTAAACAGCTAATTTGTGTACACAGAATGACTGAGCTATCAATATAACTTAGAAAGCTCTATAAAATAACCTATTTTAAATATTTACTCACTTTCCAAGAAGATGAGCATTATCTGACTCTTCAATTTGGATAGAAAACTGCACAGTTTGTTCTTTATCTCCCATAATCATATCACATAGCTAAAGGAATCATAAGCACGAAGTAATGCGACTTGCTAGTTGTACAGTAAAAACCCTTATTTTGTAAATAATAGTACCGCATGCCTAGTAAGTAAACATAAAACTAGTCTAAATTATCAGCTTGCAAGTTGCCGTTGTTCTGGTTGCAGTCAATCATGTATGTTCCTTTTTCATACCCTGTTCTTATATGAATAATGCATAACTCCAGCACATAAATCCATGTGACTACCTCTGCCATTCCAGAACCTGTTGGTTTTTTTTTGGAACCAGTGCTCTAGCTGTATGAAAATAGCAAGCAGGCACCTACACATATAGAAATTCATAGGGATTCACATTCAGGCATGTAACGCAACATTGGTTTTCATTCCTTTTCACTTTTCATTGGTGTTTACCTAACCCATGAAATAACATTTAAGTCACAGTTGTAAGCATTCTTACTTCTGCACTGTAAAAATATAGTTTTATAAGCAGGTTTTACTCAAACTTCCCCCCCCTCCAATCTTCTGCAGTATCTGCGAAGAGACCATCCTTTTTTTTTTGCGCCATACGGCATCTTCCCTTCCTTCTACCTACGTGCCCCAACACAACCCCTATTCCAACGAACTCTGCCTGCACCAGTTTCTTGTAAAGTGGAGCAAAAACAAAACTCTGTCCTGCTGGTTAATCTTGTGATCCATCACTAGCCACTTGCTTACTGCCTCTATTCTTAATAGCACTGCTCCCAACAGCTTACCATTTGGCCAAAAACTTGGAGCTCAAGGGAGGAGAATCTTTCCTCCACCTTTCCCTTTGACAGAAAGTACATCTATTCTGGTACCAGAACTTGGCTTGGACACACACATATGAGTCTTTGCTCTATTCTACCTTTTTCAGGTTGTTTCATTCATTGAGTAGCCTCTGTCATAGCTCAAGCTGTGTAACACCTACATCTGTTTTTGAGAATTAGCCACCCCTGGCATAACTAGGGACAAAACTGTAGCTCCCAAGGAATTAAGAGCTGAAATCTATCACTGTCTGAAACTCACTGACCCTAAAGTTAAGTTACAGTATTTTCTGCACACCCGAACGCAACAGGACTGAACCCAAGACAAATGTTTGTCCAAGTTTAACTCGCTGACAGAGCTGCTCAGGGAAACAGTGTTAGAAGGTCTCCAAAATTCATGAATTCCGACAGCCATCACATTCCCAGCCTCAGTGGAAGACATTTTACAAATTCCAGAAGTTTTAGTCTCATTCATAAGACAGCATTTCTTAACAGACCTCATCCTCTCACCAACAAATAAAATATCCGCAACTGAAAGTAACATGTCAGGGCTATGCTATTGCACAGTACAACACATGTGAATTTTCTTCTAACAAAGTCAGAGAACCTTGATCTGAAAACAGAAGATGAACAAGTGAAACCCAAAACAGGAGGTTGGTTTGCCTTTAGAAATGATATGGGTTTTATAAAAAAAAAAAACAAAAAACCAACCAAAAAAACAAACCACACAATACCAAAAAATTAAAATTCTGTTCTTATTTTCCAGTTGTGAATAAAGAAAAATAATGAAAATTAGTTTATTTTAATGCTTATTTTCCTGCCCTAATGACTGCTAAAGTAGAATTGCACTTCTGTGTTATTAGTTCAATGTTTAAGTCACAGCTTTGGCTGCATTTTAATAATAAAGTAATCAAACACTTTTCTCAAATCAAAAGCAGCACAAATTCTAATTTCAGTTTGTATGTGCTTCCTTTTCCTATTGCTATTAAAAAGGGAGGTGCAGAATTAGGTCTAAAGAAATACAGGACAGATATCAATAAATTGGAGCAAGTTCCGTTGAGGGCCACTAAGATGGTAAAGGAGTTGAAGCACTTGACCAATGATGAGAAGCTAAGGGAACTGGCCTTGTTTGGCCTGTAAATGAGGTGCCTGAGGCGGGATCCGATAGCAGCTTTCCCACTCCACGAGGACAGTAAGGCATTGGGGCAGTTGCCCATAGCAGTTGGGTAGTATCCATCCTTGCACAGTTTCAAGACCCAGCTGAATCAAGCTGCAAGCAGACTGGTCTGATCACATGGCTGAGCAGGAGGCTGGACTAGACACCTCACAAGATAACCTCCTTCCACCTGAATTATCCTAGGATGCTATCATTCAAAAAGCTCTAGGAATCTGAAGGACCATCTCAGTTACTCATTTGAGGCTTTAGGCCCATTCAAGGTCATAGTTCCAAGTGCATGGAATAGAACTTCAGCACAATGGTTTCTCACATAATTAGATGTTGAAATCAAATCATCAAACTTAAGGGCCCAAAGTCATGTACTTAACTTATTCTCCTTTTTACACACATACTGTAAAGGCTAACATAATTTTTAAAGTTGCATCTGCAAATCCAGCAATACACACAGTTTGACTTCCAAATCCAAATTACTGTGACATCAGAACTCAGGTGCGTTTTATGAATAAATACTAATTTCATCACGCAAGTCATTCCCTATGAAAAAAAAAAAAAGGCACTACAACACCAAAACACAGAAAAAACAAAACCCGAAGGAGTACACCAAGACTAGGCTGCAATGACAGTTTTATAAACACTTGTCATGAGGCAGATTCAGAGTTTAGAATTAATTGCTAAGGCCGAATTTGCTTGCTATAAAACATTCTTATCTCTCTTTCCTCCCATAAAAATATAAGAGGCAGAACTGGCAGCAGGGTGTTACAAGTAACATTATCTTAGAAAACATTTGTCAAGGAAAAAAAAAAAGTGTTTGCTGGTATAATACCAGAAAGGAAAGAAGGACCAAAACAAACTTCTGGTTTTATAATGAAAGCCTTCATTGATTCCTTTTTGTGTTAGAATTAATAGATTAAAATTTCAGTATTTGAAAGACTAAGCCTCTGTCAGATCTTTTTGAGTTCAAAGGATTTCTTTCTATTAATTTTGTTTTGGCAAAATTCATCAAAAGGAGCAAGAAAAATATGCAGTTATTTGATAATGCAAAGAAAATTCAAGGAAGGAGAAGAACACATTAACACTTTCTTGAGCGTATAAATATTTTCATTTTTACATTTTAGTATTAATTTGTAAATTATAATGTACATATGAAAACATATGTTTTTATCTTTCATCAGCAAGTCCTATCCAATTCTTACTCTGCCAAGCCAAAGACTGATACTGGAGAAAAACAGGCTCTAAAGTAGACTGGAAGCATCCCCTGCCCAGCTCTCCAGTGTGCCTCTACTGCCAAGTGTGCCACCATCCAGCCCCAAGGATTACAACACCAAAGGACATAGAGTAACATTTACTCTATCCCACAGTATTTTTAAGAAACACATCTCTTCAAGTACTTTGAAGTTTCTGGTTTCACATGCTGATCCTCCCTTTTTTTGATGCAAACAGGGTATCGTTTCAGAAATCAGACTGATTCAAGTTTTTAAAAGTAAGCAAAGCAATCAAAGTCCTCCTTCTTGTGGACACATGCCCCCTCCCAGTGAAGATCTTGCGTATAGCCTGTTACTCTCATTTAACACATCCTGCCTCCTTAATAACTCGATTTTGCCACCATTCTCAACACAACTGCAACTTCCCCAAACACCATCCCCAACTGCTTGTTTCCACCAGCTCCACAACCGCCTGGCAACATGGTCTGTCCTTTGATGGGCTGCAGCAATGTATTACAGATGAGCAGCACGAGTAATAAAATACCATACCCTAAACAGGAGTAATAAAAGTGCAGACCACTACTTTGAGCTACCCTTTAACTGGGATCAGAAATACTAATGTTTGACTCCTCTTTAACGAAATACCCAAGAACTGCTGTGGTCGTGACAGCCGTAACATATTGCTTTATAAACTTTTAGAGCCCGCATCACTCCTTGCTGTTGCCAAACCCAGGTGCATTATCTTGACATCTCTCTGCAATCTAAACTAAATATTTATAATTTTATTTTTTGTTTAGTTGAGCAAAATTCCTATAAATTCCTATTCTCAAAAAGTTAACACAGTCACAAGGTAACCATCCACCCCAAGCAACAATCAATGGGTTCTTCTTAGTGTTTTCATTAGCATTTTACAGAAATTCTCCATCACCTCCAGTCAGAAGTCAACCATCTGCATCACCCTCACTTCTTTCTGCACAGAAAAGGAATACAAGACTAAGTACAAACAGCAATACAAATAATCCATTATCTTGCATTCAGACATCAACACAAGAATCTTTGTCCGTTTGACAACTCATCCAACACAACTGGATAGGCATCCAACACGCCTATGAACTGACAAGTACCGGCAAGGGCTTAGTGAGGCTGCAGTTAACATCTACAGGGATCCTTTGCCCAGAAAGGACATTTGAGAACACTTTCTTCATGATGCTTCAAACACATTTACCAATTTGTTGGTAATATTCAGTCTGTGCTATTCAGAGTACACCATGTCACTTACCTGAAATGTAAAATGAAAAATAAGCAATAACGCATGGTTTGTGCCTGTAGTAAGAGTGGCTTTCAATTTTAAAACCATGAATATTCACAGTTTACAAAATACAGGAACAGAGTTACTAGACAAAAGTACTGCCTTAACATTTTTGCATTTGGTTTGTTGCCAAGTCAAATAAAGATAAACCAAAAGTTAATATTAATTATATCTTGACAATCTCTGTCCATGTAATGGCTGCACTTTCAATCTGTAAATGTGTTATTAATTTGCATATAAAATAAATTAGAAAAATCTTACATATTATTTGCAACTGCCTGATTTTCTCATTCATCAGAAGGTATTATCTCATCCTCAGCATTTATTGGTTTTGAGGAATTTAATCATTTAATTGACATATTTATTCTAAAGTAAGAGAATACTGTTATTTTCTAATTTACATTAATGTAACTACCATTTTAATGGTTTTGATTTGCCTGAAGCAAATGGGATAGCAACATACAAGCTGCTACTTGTCTATCATGGAAATATGCAGAGTGGTTTATTTCAAAATGAAATATCAAGTAAATTCGCAAAGCAGAACATAAAACCTGCCACAAATGGCCCTAATGCAAGCAAAACTGTGGTACATAAAATAATTCAACCATTAGAGAAAAAAAAAATGGATTTCCCGTGTGTAACTATGGCCCAATCTTTACACTCTTAATAGTACAGAAATGAATCACAATGTATTTCTTCCCTTTCATGTTTTCAAAGTGAAGTTCACCAAACCATGGAGAGCTAAGAAAGAAATTAAGGTTTGCCTGCCTGACCTTTTAGAAGAGTAAAAGGAGTCCCTCGCATGAACTGTAGCACACTTGATTCAGCCCAAGTTATTACTGACTAACAGCTGTTACCATGTGCTAGTGTATTGGTATCCGACCACACAAATTCAGTGATCTCTTTTAAAATCCTTTTTTGACACATTAAAAAAAACAGAACAAAACAAGCAAAAAAACCCACAACTACAAAACATCATCACAATTCCACTTTTGCCTGCAACCTCAAAAAGTCTGAAGATAGGCCAGCTTTTGGAACAGAGTAAATTCCTCACCCTGGAAGCAGTCACAAGGAAGACGATCACAGCATGCCACAGGACAGTGTAGGAGAGCTTGCACTGCTCACATCATGCCTGTTCTGTTTCTTAATTGAGATCAGTATCTGAAACTGAACCAACACTCATTAGCTTCAGTCTTAGTAGAAATTTTACGGTTCTGTAATGCAGATGGAATTTGGGAACCCACTCATCTGATGGACTGACATTTTGCATCAGCCTCCATTCTGCTTCCAAAGGTATACCTTTGGTTACTAACTAAAAGTAAGTAAATAAATAAAATCTAAACCCCTGACTCTTCATCATCCTCTGTTAAAAACACTTATTTCAATTATGGTTTCGTCGTACAGTGAGTCAAGAATGTTATACTCTTGACAACCAACTGCAGAAGATATCAAGCTAGAGACAATCCCATATGCTAGACTGTCTTTTCTAAATCATCTGTCCCAGCCAAAGCCTTTTCCTTCTATCCACGCAGTCAGACTGGATAACCTAATCTAGCTAAATTTAGGGTGATCTCAGAATGGCTTCTTCTGTTTCAGACTTGAAGTATTTCCATGCTTATTTGGGGGGAAAGGGATGGAACACAACATCTGCTTCAATGGTCTAACATAGAATGTCCTCCCTAAACAAATCTTGTCTTGATTACATATTTAGGCCATGACAGAAGTACAAAAGTACAACTATCAGAAATCAAGTATTTCAAATACAAAGTCATCCAAGTGCCAGGTAAAAGCAGGCAACAGCTTTTGCAACTATTACCACGAAGGAGACTAGCAACTGGCATTAATCTATCAGAAACTGAAGGCCATTTTGAAAAGTGGCAGATGTTTTGACAGATGTTTAGATAAACAGTAACTTTCTATTGGGAACCTGCAAAAGCTCTTGTGACACAAACCCCTATGACGGACCCCAAGATACCAGTTCATCTAGTTCCTCTCAGCAGGCCCCTCTTGCGGTGCTTTCTCATCAACTGTAGAAAGTTACAGAATGGTCCAACAATCCCAACAAGACTTCTGCCTCTCCTGCCAATGGTTATTATTTGGAAGTGGGTAATTATGCACAAACAGACACAAAATGTATCTTGCTTTCCCATGTGGTCCATCTACACCATCCAAAACTAAAGAGGTAAGTGATGGAATGAAAACTAGAAAAGCATTCCCATGAAGAAATAACAGATCCCTCAGCACAGATGGTTACCCATTTACCATAATTTCTATGAGTAAGTGATCTCAGTGGCATTTCTTTTTTGTTATTTCTGGTCACTGAAGGGATAGGACCTGACAGATCACTTCAGAAAAAGTGGCAGATGAGGCACCGGGAAAGAGTTATTCATACCAAAAGCCTAAATAAAATAGGTGACCTGAACTGTCCTGTAGAGGAACCTATTTCTGCTCCAGTCTCTTAAATTCACCTACAGATACCAGCCTTCTAAGCTGCCTGACAGAAACTGGCTACCATGGATAATCCCCTGATGATGGTATGATCAACTTTACTAGTTCTCAGACGTTTAAGGAAATAGCCCCTGTGTATCTCCTTGTAGTAAGCTAATCCAGTCATTAATTTGACTGTATTTCAGCAATGTAATTTCTGCTGTATTCCAAAACCCAAATGGAAGCACTTAGCTTACACTCCACATTTTCTAAATAGTTGTCCCAATATGCTTTTAACTTAATTATGAATCAACTTTATTTATTATTAGACTGACAATCAAAGCATACAGAAAATGAAGAGACTGCTACATATTTGTTACCTTTGCAATTAGCTGTGTATCATTTTGATTTGTGCTCCCATGCCATAAGGACATACTGTTTTCATTTTTTTGAACTACACTTGCAAAACAAATTACTTTCTCCCTTCTCTTTCCAAATCCCTTCCCAGTCCATCCAACTTGACCATGAATTCCCAAAGCTAATGGGGAGGAAATCAGAAAGAAATTAATTTTTATATCTGCTCTTTGCAGTACCAATGTTGCTGAGATTCAAGCACGCTGATTCAGAGAAAATGCAACGAAGCCCACTGATGCCCAAAGAAAATAAGACTCATTATTTTTGAAAAAATGTAACAGTTTTTAATTTATTACCTTACTTTCTAGAGATACTATTATAAGTATTTGGGTTCTGATCCCTTGTTTCACATACTGTGCGTCTCATTTTTTTCCTGCTATAAGCTTATCTACTCACTCTAATCAGCTGCAGCTTTTTCATCTCAACCTCGGGAAACTCAATTTAGTAACTTTTAAATAACGTATTTCAGGTTCCTAAGGCTTCAATCTTTAACTCATAATTATCTGTCTATTCAGACAGCATTAACTAACATCACATTCAAAGTCATATGCATCATACCTGATTGTAAATCTATCAGACTATTCCTTTGTATATATAAGCTTAATTTTTGTTGACAGGGCTAAATTGGGATTTAACTTCTAGCAGGAGTACATTTAAATGTAAATTTACTTTTTTCCAGCAACAGATTTTCAGAACTTAGCATGAGAAACTTGAATTTAATCAAGGTATTTGCACACACAATTTCCTGTGCAAAACAATCATGCAAGTAAATTTAGCAAGCAGGTTATTTCCATTTGGTTGCAAGTGTCTGTGTGCATACAATCTGACTAGGTAGAGCTTTGTGCATGTGTACAATCTGAGTAAGGAAACTCTGCATTGAAAACTGACCAAAAGATTTGGTTTCAAGAGCTAAAACTGTGTGAATTATTAGACTGCTAATGAAAACAATACTTAAGATATCAGAGTGTGCTTCTCAATTACCTCATCACACGTCTGTATAAGCTTCCACATTAAAAAGCAAGAGCAACCAAGCAAGGAGAAGAGTGAAAATGAGGATAGCTAGGTTTTTGTTCCCCTTTGTTAAAGATATTGTTGTTGTATTGTCAGCAGGGAAACTGATGTTAAAAAAAGAAAAAGAAATTACAGAGAAAGCACCATTTTCTGAATCAAGGAGTCTAGACTGCCCCTCCACCAGCTGAAGATGAAATGCCTCTAATTACATGTTAGAAATTGGGGATGCCAGTAAAGGTTTCAAAGAGTTCTATGGTAAACAAGTTCTTTGTGAAGTCTATTAGCAGATGAGATTAAAAACCCATGCAGATACTTGTGATATTTCTGACATGTAAAAAAATGTAGTTACCATGGAAGTTCTAATAATGCGTTTACTATCTAAACCAATAATCTACTTTTCATTAACCTAAATTATGACATTAATATTTTTGATTCTTCAACACTGAACTAATTTTGTTTAAAACAAGGTTATATTTAATCCGGTGTTAATGCTAGTGAGTAGCAAGAAAATCATCTGGACAGAGAAACAAAGTGTTATAAATCTTCTTTAGAAAGGGGAATTCACTCAAACTTATTGGTAGAAGTAAAACAAATATTGTTTGCCTTGTTTTTTTTTCTTTTTTTAATACCAGAAGTATAGTGTTGAAGCACTGTTTTTAATACCCAATTGGTTTGGCTTTTTAAGTTTTGGGGTTGTTTTCCTCTTCTTTAATACATTACTGTCAAGTAGGTCAGACCCAATGCTCTTTCCAAAGGACCATGGCAGACCATGCCTCACTTAACATCAGCTTCCCAGAAACTGATAGGCCTGAAGAAAGAAAGAGGGGAATGCTGGTGAGGAGGTGCAAAACTGTAATGGATCTTCAGCTAGACAACTCAACTATTTCTCTCATTATCTCATACACAGGTTATAAACAATGAAAGCTCATTAACAGCTAAAGTCAAAATGAATTGCTAACTGTATCTACTTTGTTTACTCTCTGTAACAGTCTCCTAGATTTAATTCCCAGGAAGATGATCTTCCTATGTAAAAAACTCTGGCTGCCAAATCATTTCTGTCCGTCCTTTGCTTTCATTTCTTTACGGAGACTATATAGGAAGATTCCACAGTAAATTTTAAGAATTGGAAGCCTTAGTGCCAGAGCTGCAAAAAGGTATTATTTTCACACCATGGCCAAAAAATGCCACAGTGGGCTTTCCACCTGTATCTGAGCCTGTAGTTCAGAATAAACACATAGGTATTACCTCACTACTAAAATAATATAACAGCTGCAAGCTGTATTTCAAATGGAAAGCCCCTTCTGCGTGACACCTGTCTTCTGTCTTGCAAGAACCTGACAGCAGCATCCTTTTTGTTGAGATGACCATTACTTTTCCAAAATTCTTTGTGCTGGGGAGTCCCTTTCCCTTCTTCGGCTGAAGACGTGTTCTAAACAGATGCAGCAGAAAAGAGCGTGCCGACTGAGGAACTGCAGGTTGCGTTACTAGTTGCAGCAGTGAGGCACGGTGACTGACTAGGAGTACGGATTAAGTGAGACAGACATCTGGAAAGGTGAGGGGTGGGGGTGCATCAAATTCTAGAGATAAATTAAGATACTATGGATTCACATTTATACTGCACAAGAACTCATCTCCATGGCTGCAGATAGTGACTCTATATATTCTTCCCAGCCTTCTGCATAGATCTCCTTGTTTAATGATAATGCACTGTATATGTTTGGTTTTTTTAATCTTCTGATTTGGCTGCTGAATTATGGAAAGCCACTAAGAGTGCATTGTTACCAATTCTATTCCTTTACAACCTTTTCTTAGTTCCTTTCCTTTAGAGCTTTTCAGGTTTTTACAAAAAAATGTTTTGGGTTAATAACATTTTTTATTTCTGACAGTAACCATTGACGCAAATGATCTTTCATATAAAAGCAGATGAATAACATCTGATACACTGCCAGGTAATTCTGAAGTTTTCATCGTACTTTTACAGCATAGCAGGTGCTACTTGCAAAATAGGAAGATTGGATGATTCTAATTTGTTGGGTTTTTTCAGTACAGAAAATAACAATCCTGACATTCCTGTCGGCCTAAAAGCTTACATGCCTGAAAACTTGAATGGTTTCTCCAACAGTATGAGTTTCAGTTACTAGAACTGAGTAGCTTCTCTCTTAGCGTTGCTTTGCTGGCACCCTCCCCACATCTCTGCTAATGCAAGAAAGGTTGTTAACCTAAACAGAATGAGTAAGAGTGCAACAGGAGGCATCTGGGATGCATCACCACCTTTCAATCAGCACAGCACACATACCAGGAATTGGAAATACGCTATGGTGGTGCATTCCCCCACCCCCTTGCCTTTTCTCTCTTCAACCGATTTGCGACCTCAGCAATTCCTGCCAGACTGCAACCTTTGTGTAGCGAGTTGGTCAGTTAAGCGCCCCTTAATTGTACCAGAAATTCCTATGTGGCTGAGGTGGGAAAGGCACTGCACGGTTGACTGTTCAAGGCAGGGGACAGAACAAGGAACAATCAGTTATCCCCTGACAGCCTTGAAGCATCTCTCACCTGGGTTGCAGACAAGCGGAGTGGTACCATTGGTACAATCCAAGCGAAGCAGTGCCACTGTTACCGGAGTTTCAGTAGCACCAGCTGGACTGCGGTCAGGATGACTGTTTATAAATGACTAAAGCCAATCATCTCATGACCCTATAAAACAGCAGTTCAAAATGAGGACCTTTGAGTTCTCCTCAACTGCAGCAGGCTGCAACCAGAACTCTCTCTGAGCGGGACACCTCTCAGAGCTAGCAAACTTTTCAGCTTGCTAAAGTCCGAGGTCCACCACTGAAGACCAATAGTGGAGCCCGGATTGAAACCTTTCACTGCTTGAAGCTCAACCCTTGCCCGTTGAGAAATGCCAAGAAAATCGATGTATTTTACTGAACTCAAAGAGAATTTTTAGTGGATATATATATATACACATATATTATATACATAGTCAGGCTTATATATGTGTGTATATATATATATGTATTTGTGAATCAACTTAAGTAATCTATAGATGTGTGATTTAATTACTAATTCTGTGAATGTTAATGATCAAATGCTGCTAAAATCTTGTAGTTTACCGCAAAACTGTGAGCAAACCTTAGCCTGCCACTAGACACCTATATTATCTTTAGACATAAACTGTTGACCAAGCTGGAGACTAAGATTGGACCCAGCCGCACCTAGACTCCCCTTTCAGACAGAGTTTAGAAAGCAAGGGGGTCTACTCTGAACCTTGTGACTCATCAGGAGGCTCCTCCTTATGCTTTGCATCCATAACATCTCTCTGAATCATTCTAACTCGAGTATAACTTGATTTCATCCATGTACTTTTTCCATGCAGTAATAGAGTGAACCTTGCCATCTTCAAATCTGTAACTAAGTCGCTGTTTTGATTAATTTTTGTTGAATCACTTTGCTAATCGACTGATGATTGAGTGCTATTAAAATATCACAATCACATCCTTTGGTTTGCTGTAAAGGCACAGATAGATTCTAAACTACTACTAAATCAAATTGTGCGAAGACACTTATTCGTGGCAAATTGGTGTAGTGAGTAGCATTTGCAATGGGATCCACAAATTCCTTTCCACGACACACCCCTTCCTACAAAGACCAGGTGGAAAGGAAGTTCTTTCCAACTAGAAAAAACAGAAGAAAGTTTTCATTAGTCAACCAAAAAGCTAAAAAGTTTAATTTTGGTGTAAACAGTCAAACACATTAAAAAAAGAAAACCAAAATAGTGCAGGTTCTTAAGATTCTAGCTACTATGGAGAGGTCGTTAACAACCACAAAGGTAGTGAAAAGCCAACCTAGCAAATGTAACATGCTTGAGTTACTACAAAAAGCTTATAGTTATTTACTTCCTTGAAATCATGAGAATATTCATGCATTTATCAAGTAGGATGACTTAAGTCTTAACTTATTTGGTGCTGAGCACACAGTAGAAATAAAATTTTAAAAATCTTGTCATTTTCATCCCTGTGCAGAACTGCTTGCAATGCTTAGTATAGATAAGAATATTAGCACTAAAAAAACCCCACCAATTAAGACAAAAAAAGAATTAACCTTGTTTTGCATAAAATACGTGTCACTGAGATCTGGCAGCGCATTGCTTGGATGCAGAGTGCCTGATTCATCTAAACCTCCAAAGTAGGGCTAATAACAGCTAAGAGAATTCAACAGGGATGAGTATATGACATTGAGTCATGTGTAATTTTGCCAACAGAATGGCCTGAAACAGAACTGATAGCAAATAATTTTACAAGGAGGAAAAATAAAATAATGAGTGTATGTAGGCAAGGGATGATGATGTATTTGTTTAATCATGTTATGAACATGATTATGTTATTACCAAAAAAAGTGATACAGTTAAAGCAATAACATCCTTCCTAACTGTACAATAGTATTAGAGCTTTAATTCTTACACTTTAACTACAGTCAGTGTACAAAAGAGTGCAAGCCCTTAAGCACAGCCATTAAACACACTTATTCAGCCATTACATACTCAGAAGAGAATTCAGAAGGAACCTAACATTCAGGTACTCAAATATAAATGTGAATGAAGACAAACATAATATGACCCAATTAAATCTGCAAATTAGACAGATATAGATCAATTATTCCTTGAATGTAAATATGTAACTATTGGGGCAGTACATGTTCAGGGAAAACCAATCTCAAAGCTTGTAGCTACAGTAATACAACAGAATAAGGACAGATGAGTGCCTTTTGTCTAATTTTGAACAGAGAGTCCAAAAAAGGAAGTTCAATGCTTCTGAGGTCCAAGACACACAGAGGCAATAAAGCTCCAATCCTGAATCACGCTGACAAAACCAACAGTTATTCTGAGTAACAGCCATCGATGAGAGTAGTCATTAAATTTTTCTTCCTCTAGGAAAAACAAACAAGCAAAAAGCAACCACAAGCTTTTTAAGTACTTAAACTCTTTAAAAATCAGACAGACTTGTGAATACTCGCTATCACAGAGTTTGTGCATTCTTAATTAGAACAAGTTGGGACAGTATTTGCATAACCTACGACAAAGTACATGTGATAACTGTATCTTACTGCACCTCAATCTCCAAAATAACACTGTATATTTAGCATGCAAGTGTGACTGGAAGTAACACCTTGGAAGATTATTGTACTTCTGAATAATGTCTGTTTAGACAACAGAATACTAATAACTGGCAAGAAAAAATATCCAATCACAGAGTAGGAAATTAATTAGAGAGCGACCTCTAATAAGAGTTCCTAAAAAAATGAATGCGCAGTAGGGCTATTCTTTGTCAAACACTTTGCTTTAAAATAATAAAAAATAATCTATTCATTGCAGGAGAGAGAGGAACAGAGTAAATTAAGCACCTTATAAAAATTCAATATAAAATCCTACTTTAACAACAGTATTGGAACAGTGAGGTATTAGCATTGACTTTCAAATAATTTTATTATCTTTATTTGCTTTCTCCTGACTGTTCCTTTATCCTTAAAACCTTTTTCAACCTTTTTTTCCCTACAGGCTGCTATTTTCAATGTCTAATTCAACATTACATTCAATACATGTAAATGTTTCAAATCTGTACATCCTAGGCACAGGCACTGGTTCTTCTATTTACCTCACAAACAGGCTGCTCTCTTTTCTAGCTCAGCATGAGCTAAGGGATGACACATACTCCACACCAGTATTGACTCCACAGATGTCCAGTGACAATGCAGGAACAGCGTAACTCAAACACTGGGGTCCAGATCAGTGTCAAAATGGAGTAGGACACGAGTTAGTGGTGGTGACCTACTAGACCTATTCACCTCAAGGAAGTCCCCTGAAGTTGTTTATTCTTTCCTTTCCAAATAATTGCTCCAGCCTTGAACTAAGATGCCAGTTTCTGCTGTTCACCCTTTTCCTCCTGATCCTCGCTGCCAAGAGCTGCTCATCCTCAAGCTTACCCCTTCCATGTTGCTGGCAGCTAAACAAGTAGGCTGTGCCCTTCTGCATGCTGTCTTGCTAGTATTCGCATGAAATTTTCCCTCCACAATCGAGGTACACATTAAGAGAGTAGGTACCTTCTTTATACAATAGTAACCTCAACTACTGACCACAACAAAATAGCTCTCTGAAAATCAGCAAGCAACGAAATCCGCTTCAGCCTGTCATGATAGCTTACCTTCTTAGCCCACACATACTGTGAACTTCTGCAGTGATGCTCCATCTCCAATACTTCTCTGGTCCCATCTTGATTGTCAGAAACTGCCTTTTAATATTACTTGATCGTTTGGTATAGAACATTCTTCCCAGATTACGATACATTTTCTCTAATTGTAGGCATCTGGAAGTCTTGAGCAATGCGTCCTCAGATGTGCTAAGCACATCTTGTCACCTGATTTATCTCCTTATCAGCTTTTTGTTCCCGAAAGATTTCTTGTAGACTGACAGCTGCAAGACTTTTACAGTCTGTGCCTGTATTTCCCCCCCCACTGACAGACCTCAAGTAGGACTTGAAGAGCTCACAGGCTACTACAACATAAACAGTGAGAACTAACACAAAATACATTACCATTCCCAGACAATACAACATTATCTAAAATACTCTCACCCGTACGTTAAAATGTAACTCTTTAGACTAGAGCAGCAGGGGTCGTCTAATACAAAGGCAACTTGTTATAGCAGATTACATCTTGCACTCAAGGCCTTCCAGCAGAGCCCTGCTGGTTTATTCCTAATTTATCCCTGCAGGAAAAATAAGTCAGGGGAACACTAAGAGCAGAGATCCCCAACCCTGCTAGCCAATGTACCCCAAAAATGACAAAATTATTAGAGAATCTAGTCACCAAGCTCTAAGAAGAGCTACTATTTATACCGCAGATTTATACAGCCATTCAGATTTGCCCATCTAGAACAGGTTTCCACTCAACAGAAAAAGATATATAGATATATATAAAAATACACACATACATACATATCCACTCAAACACATACGGCTAGATGGATATGTGTTTCATTTAGCACAGCACTTGCTTTCTAAATCCAAAGAAAGCAGCAGAAGTGTTCATTGCATCTTTTCCTCCCTGAACTAGCTTTTTTTCTTCCTGGCTTTTTTTCCCCCATCATAAAAACTGCCTGAGACTTATGCCCGGCAGGCAAGACTGAAGCATGAATGGCTAGAACCTGGCAAAGATCCAAACAACTGAAAGACGACTTTTACTATGGCAAGTGTTGAATAGCTTTGTCTATAGTCAATGGTTGTAATGTCACCTACAGTAATCATGAAGATGTATTAAGGATTTAGAAACAAACAGATAAACATTTAGGTACACTACTATAAGACAGCAGTAAAAATGGTAGGGTTTAAGAGTTCTGTTTAAGTACCAGCAATCATGTAAGTGACTGAATGGCAAAACATTAAATTTAGTATTAGCAACATCTAAATTTAAGAGCAGTTTTTAAAGAAAATTGTTTATAATAAAGATCTACCTTATAGAATATTGATTTGATCATAACTGCTTATTTATAACATATAGTTTAGCATTATGGATAAAATGTTTAAGATCAGACTTCAAAGGGTCCTTTTTCTCCTCACATTATAGAGCCATATAATAGTTTGGGTTGTGAGAGACCCTTAAGGATCACATAGTCCAACCCCCCTGTTGTGGGCAGAGACATCTTTCACTAGATCGGTTTGCTCAAAGCCCCAGCCAACCTGAGCTTGAACACTTCCAATGATGGAGCACATACAACTTCTCAGCACAATCTGTTCTGGTGTCCTACACCATCCTCAGAATAATTTTTTTTTCCTTATTTCCAATCTAAATCTACTCTCAGTTATTAAGTTATGTAAGGATGTTATTTAATTATATGTCTAGATAGTTCAGTGTACTGGGAAAACACATCTTTAAATTCAGATTTCTGTATTTTAGGACTAATAATTTTTTACAGCTTTGCTTATCCTGGCCAAATCATAGGAATAAGTGAAGGGTTAAGTTATACTCTTCACTGTACTGTACTTATGCGTAAGGTTTCATATTATTAAGTAACCTCTTATCATTCTGTAGTATATTACTATCTACTGTATTACATATCATAAATGCATTTTTATGTAATGATTATTGCAACAAGTTATTAAAAAAAATTCAAAGGTCCTCTTGATCTCTTAAGTACCGTGCCTTAACATCTTTAGTCCAGCGGTAATGAATAAGCACTTACTACACTGCTTCACTTCACACAGAAGCACACTACCTCCATTATAATCAAGTTGATTGAAGGCAGAAAAACAATAGTCATTTCCTATGTCAACAACAATGCTCAGATAACTTCATGGTTGTACAATGGTCACCCATGGAATACAGTCTGATACAAAAGAAAGCGAACACACAGAAACAGGGTGAACACATTATGTGATTTATGTGCAAATGAGGTATTTTGATAAAGCAGAATAAAATTAATTATTAATTCTTAGCAGAAGAAGTTGTACTTAATCGATTCTGTAGTGTTCAAGAGGTAAACCTTACAATCTGTCCAACCACAGAGAATTAATACAACATCTAGGGCCTGCTTTCTGTCATCGATATCTCTATGTCCAGGAACAGAGGAATTATTTTTCAGTCAATATATTAGCAACATATGTGCAGATACACTGAAACTCTCTCCAGCCCTTTTTTTTTTTTTTTTTTTTTTTTTTTTTTGCTGTGGCATTTCTGTTTAAACAAAAATCCCAGGCAAACTCTTTCAGAAGGAGCTGCAAAATAGACACCTCCATAGCTGCGTGAGTAGACTCACCCAGACTAGTGAGCTCTCCCGAAAGAAGTCAGCTCTGCCAGGCAACCATAAAGTCTCACAACGTACTCTGAATACTGCAGTTTAGTATGTTCTGGAGAGCAGACAAGAGTTCACATTACATACCTCTACTAAAGAAGTCAACTGTGATCACTTTTGCTTATCTTAATTGGCATTTACATATATGCATTTCCTGTAAGACTACTTGTGCAGGCACATCCCAAAGTCAGTATACACAGTTTCCAAGGCGATTCTTTCTTATCATTTTCCTCTTCCAAAAGAGCATATTCAGTATCCTTGGAATTACAACCCCTTTCTACTATTAAGAAAAGCACCATCAGGCCACAAAAAATTATGTTATTTCCCTGGTAAAGAAATTACAAGGGTATTTTTTGATAAAATATTCCATTCAGAAGACCTTAGCTGAAGTGCTCTGTGCATCATGCAGTAACATAAAAGCTCACACTGCTACATCAAAATCAAGATCTGGTTATTACTGTACTAATCCTTTTTGGGTATACATTTTTCTATCCGAGATCCCTACAAGCAAATTGATTTTGTTTGCCCATTGTTAGGTCTTAAAAGGGGCCCCACTTACCAAACAGCAGGTCCTTAGCCCTTTCCAAAAATTAAGCCATTTCAAGGCATTTAATTCAGAGTATGTAGTGAGCCACGAAAAAAATCACCAGCCTTTTAGATATATTGTGTGCCCTCAAGACTAAACACTACCATGAATTTCTCCAGAGAGAAACTGCAAATAAAAGTGCATTTGATGACTAAGAGGACTGGACAAGAGAGGCAATCTTTCCCTTCAAGTAGAACTGAAGGTCTGTGATGAAGTTTGCTTTTTTTTTTCCCTATCAAAGGCAAAAGGGAAAGGAAACTCTTTGTAGGGTGTCATTCTGGAAACTGTACTTTTACTCCTTTGGGGTGAGTGCACTGGTCACTGGGATACAAAACACACATGAGTTCATAAAGATACCAGATATATTTCTCCCCCACAAACCAACTGTCCAAAAATAAAGAACTGTAGGAAAAAAAGACTCACTCTCTGATCACTTCTGTTCTTAGTGTTTAGTTAGATGCTTCTACCAGTATAAAAAAAGATCAGATGCAGATGAGAAAAAACACTGTAGATGACAGATGAACATACATGAAACCTAGTAGTATATTCTTGATCCACATTCTTTTCCCCACCCCCCACCCCAAGTATAACTAAACTTTCTGTAGATATAAAAAACTTACTTGCATGTCTCAGGAGCATTCACAGAAAAAAAATCATCACTTAAGGATTTCCCTGAAAGCTATCTGGAATTTTCCTTTTTTCAGATTACACCATTTTAATTGTGACATTGACAAGCAGATACAGTATTATATGACCAAGAAGACCAAATACACAGGCACATAAACAGAATAGCTGAAGACAACCATTTTTGAAGGCATGTTTGTACCAAGTGTTTGTCACGCTATTTTTAATAATGAAAAAAACACATAAAAATTAAGCTGCAACAACAGATAATGTACAATCAGGGAGAGAATCAAGTATGCTGAAAAAATAACTCACACAGTCTCATGGAAACTGAAGGAAATAGTGAAGTCATTAATTCATCCAGGAAGAATTCAGATCCCAGAAGTTACTAAAGAATTTCAAATACTCTCCCCACTGGAATGGTCTGGGCCTTGAATCTCAAAGTGAGGAAGCCCACCACCCTCTTCTGACACAACAGTGATTCTCATAGCTGCTTGTGAATGCCACATTTTTCGCCTCATCCACACTATAATCTGCTATAAAGAGGCAAAGAAAGGAGAAGAGCTGAAGTATCTTTAGATTTCACAATCATGAAAAAAACAAGACTTGTGTTCACTTCTGGTAGCAAAAGTAGCAGCTCTCCATCTCTCATTTTCCTTTTCTCCAGAGAGACCCCACCACCCAAGCAGCAGAACCTCAGGCATACTACTAGTTCTGCAGAGACTCTGCTTGCAATCATGAGATGTCAAAGCAATGCCAGAAATCTGTTCTGCCTTTCTACATATACACCTACATCACCCCATATATGTAGCATTCCTGAAGAAACAAGTTCCAGATGGGATAGTCAAGTCAAGGACTCTTGAGCGATAGGAACAGAAGGGACAATCAACAGAAGAGCGCTGAAGTTCAATCCCCTCAAGCATAGACACGTAAAGAAAGAAGTGCCCACAGATGAGCCTTATGAGGAAAGCACTCAAGCTTATGCCAGAGAACCAGCATGCTTGGGTGCTCCTCTAACATGTCTCCACACCAATGCACACAACATGGGGAACAAACACAAAGAGCTAGAAGTCTGTGCACAGTTACAGGGCTGCAGCCTCATCATGAGAGATAGAGTGGGACACACAACTGGCACGCTGTGATGGGTAGGTACAGGCTTTTTAGGAAGCTGAAAATGTGAGGAGGGGCAACTGCCATTTGCAAGAGGGAGTAGCTGGAATGCAGAGAGCTCTACCTTAGGACTGCTTCGGAGTCAGTCAACAGCTTACGGGTGAAGCAAGGCAGACCAACATGGGTGCTGCTGTAGCAGGTACCCACTATAGACCTCCTGATTAGGAAGATGTAGATCAGTCCTCTTCAAACAACTGGAAGAAGCCTCACATTCACAGCCCTGGTCCTCATAGGGGCCTTTAACCTCTCTGATAATTGCTAGATGGACAACACAGCAGGGCCCAAGCAAACCAGGGCACATCTAAAGCACATTGACAACAACTTGCTTGCACAGGTGACCTAGAAGCCAACAAGAAATGGTGTTCTGCTGGACTTGATACTTACCATTAAAGAACTGGTCAAGGATGTGAAAGTCGGGGGCAGCCTTCGCTGCAGCAACCATGAGACAGTGGAGTTCAGGATCCTAAGGTGACCAAGGGAGGGTATGGAGTTGCTTTACAATCTTGCAGAGGTAGGGTTAGGAAAGCCAAGGTCAACCTGGAGTTGAATCTGGTAAGGGATGTGTAGGGCAAGAAGAAAGGTTTCTACAAGTACACAAACAGCAAAAGGAAGACTAAATGTTTCCACCATGACTGCAATATTACAGTTTCAAATCACACTAATTGCAACTGCATTCCAACATGAAAGTTGTCTATATACTTGTGCCAGTCAAGTGTTCTTCCCTTCCAGATACCTGTCTCCTTTAATCCATTCTAGTCAGTCACCGTGCCTCACTGCTGCAACTAGTAACGCAACCTGCAGTTCCTCAGTCGGCACGCTCTTTTCTGCTGCATCTGTTTAGAACACATCTTCAGCTGAAGAAGGGAAAGGGACTCCCCAGCACAAAGAATTTTGGAAAAGTAACGGTCATCTTAACAAAAAGGATGCTGCTGTCAGGTTCTTGCAAGACAGAAGACAGCTGTCATGCAGAAGGGTCTTTCCATTTGAAATACAGTAGGACTCACACTTCTACTGACAGTGAAAACACTGATGGCAATGGCAGTCTATGAGCCTGCTCCCCAAAGAACATAATTTACACATCACATCCAGGTTTTAAAGATGGTAATCCACATGATACCAGCATGTCTTCATACCTCTCCAGATATATGACATAGGGCTGCCCTTTCGGGGAAAGTACACATTCTGCTCACACTGGTTCAACTTAATTGAAAAACATAAGCTAATGAATTCAGAGCTACATATTATGAACTAGGCAGTTTTTGCAAGTAAAGACCAGCTTGCAATATGCTTGTTTGCATCTTACTGATGACTGACTTTCTTCAAAAGCTAAGTATTCATCATGATTAAAAAGCTACCTAAACTAAACACAGCACTCAATAAGGGATGGATGTTTAGAGAAGCCCTATTCTCAACTTTGTACTAGTCCTGCTAAGTCTTTAGCCTGATTACTCTGGAGGACAGTAGCTCCCAGCTTTATGCGGTATACCACTAGAGCCAGAAGGCATAAAAAAAGAGCAACAAGAAATAAATGGATCCAGTTGTGAACACTATTTTGCTGCTGTTCTTTTATGTTCAAGAAGTCTTGTGTCAAAGGTTATGACTAAAGCCACCTCTCTGGGTTTGACAACATCGTAACAGAGGCAAAAAACAAACAAGTGGGAAATTCTATGGCAGCTTTACATTGCTTTCATTGTTCCTAAGAAATCTACCTGAATAAAGAGATATTGTGTGAAAACTGCAATATCAAAACCAAAGCAAAAAAAAGAAAAAAAAAAGAAAAAAAACCAAAGAATAAACCAGACAAAACCTGCAAATACAGATACAGTATATTGTCATGGTCTAGATAGTTTTGATCAAGCCTGCTGAGAATCCCTAAGAGGCACCTGTTTAATATTCAAGACAAATAAGTAGGGTGACTAAAGAGTAAAAGAAAAAGAGGGGGAGAAAAAAGGAGGGAAAGAAAGAGTGAAAAAAAGATTAAAAAAAATGAAGAGGAAAAATAAAGACAAAAGAAAAAGAAATAAAAAAAAGAAAGTTTGAAAATTAGAAAGTTTCCCTGGGGACAACTGCCAGATTTCATATATCTCTGAAATCTGTGAAGGGTAAAGAATAGAAGAAATCTTCCCTAAACTTCTCATATCTAGGATGACACCTGTAGTTCATCTGGTTTTGTCTAATTAAAATATCAATTAGTTTTTTTCTGAAACACTTCAATCATAGTACAAGCCCTGCTGTGATCCAAATTGCTGTTTCATAAAATACATATTCTTTGGGTTTTTGCCTTTCCATAGGCACTGGGCTTTTTTATATCCTGGCATTAATTCTGCCCACATATTAGTTCCCAGTGTGCTATATGCTGAGAAAGGTGTGACCTTTGTGCACTGTCAGAGAACTGTCCTTTAAAGCTCATCAGTTTGCTCTATCACTCACAGGACTGTCATCTGGAAACTCTATGAACTGAAGGTGGCATGGTCATGCCCTGGTCACCACGCTTGTTCATCAGAAACAAAGATAACTTGATATGCCGGGGGACCGGAGCTCGGTAAGAACAGAAGTATCAGGTAGCTCACAATGAAACAAGAAGATGGTTGAGTTTGGTATAAGAGAATTCAAATTGAGAGAAGACAGTGACAGCTTTTCCAGGCAGGTCTGATACACTTTTCATTTGCAATACATGCTACAGACAAAGAAAAGAAAAAAAAAAAAACAAACCACCCTACATTTTCAGAAAACATACTAAGGGACTGAATTAGTAGGAAACACACACTTGTCTGTGACAAACTCTTACATCCTCATTTCTGACACTATTACACACTACACTGGGAATTAATCTTCAGCTTGTTGTCATCTTTCCATCCTTATTGGGTTCACTTTGGCCTACTTGCTGTTAGAAAACTTTCTGGTAAGAGACACAATGCTAACGTACTGAAAAGTATCATGACTGATGAGTGACTCACTACAGATATGGCTGACCCACGCTTCACATATAACAACTTACAGAACACCTTCATAAAACTGTATTGCAGTAGCCCACGCAGCACATAAACCTGCACCAGCTTGGCTGATCTGCTGTCGCTGCTCCATGCCTCCATCAAGTCTTTCAGCCTAGTTCCAACAACACTCCCAGTAACTCATTAAGAAATAATAGTTTATGAAAGGAAAGTGTTGAGGAAGCATCTTTTCCTGTAACAAGTACTTGCAAAACAAATCACTTACCTAGCGTAGTATTTTCCTGTAGTCCAGGAGTCCAACTCCTACTGTCAGTATCAGGACAGTCGACTCTCTTTTGCAGAAAATATTACTATACTTGTAGTTGTTCAGATTCTATGCATTTTGACAGCCTCTTCTGTCAGCTTTCTGAAGTGCTAAGAGAAAGGTGGAAAACCAAAACACAACCTCACAGTTAGATCTGACTGAGAAGGAAAAAATAATTTCCCAAATGGAATTGGTATCTCCCCTCAGAAGCCCAGCTCTACTCCAACTCAAGGTGATGAAGAAGATACATTATTCCCTTGCACCAAGTGTCACCCTGGTTAGGTAGAAAAATTTGTAAGTGCGTGCAACATTGTCAAAAAAACCCACAACAATAAACTCCTGCACCATTCCATAACACAATATTAAATGCAATATTCAGATATACATGATCACCATGGCTGACTCTACAAGGACAAAGTAGGGAAGAGAGGGAAAGAGCTCCCTCTTCAACCCATAGCTAATCTGCTGAGTAAACAGGATGAGGACAACCGAGCTGTTCATACAGGGGACCATACTGTGTTCCTCAGCAAGCTTGTTCTGTAACACAATCTCAATTAGCAGCTTTTCTTTTTTTCCTGTTTGTACTTGTTACCTGTATGAAGAGCTTATAGAAACATCAGGGTATACCTGTCTGCATCATGTGTTCCGAAAATACGCACCATTTGGCATATTTGTTTTTCAGACATCATTTTATGGCACCCAGACATTCCTACAGATGGTTTAATAGCACTGCTAGAAGGAATGAATTCCAACAGAGGTAGGAGGTTCGCAGGAGTCCTCACTCAGCATACCTGTGCTTTACATATATTCAGACGAGCTAAAGTGAAAGAACATGGAACATTTTTCAGGCAACAAACCTATTACTGTGTAGTGGGAGATGCCTATGTGGCAATAGTGACATGGGTACAGTTCAAGTCTACAGACTTTTTCTGTGGTATTTCACTCCTCTTTTACTAAGCCTTGTAAGTTACCAGCGGAGAATACATTTTTGTTCACAAGATCCGTATCACTATATCAGATAAAAGTCTTCACTGAATGACAGTTGTCTCTCCTCTTTATACACTTCTCTCCATTACAGCTAAAGTTTTCAACAAATAGAAGTTGTGGCCATTATCCAAATTTAATTTGAACATTCATCACTGCTCTGTACATAAAAAAAACCGCTACAGAACCTACTCAAGTGAGTATCTGATAAAAGAATGGGTTTGCTAAAAGATGCAGCCCAACAAGTATCCCATTCTCTGAGAATTCTCAGCAAAAGTAAACTACTAAACCACCTGACATTTATTCTGAATTCATTGTTAGGGTCAATATTATCTCTAGGCTATGTTAACTGCAAAAGGCACTTAATTTTTCTAGGAGCAGCACCTGCCATGTAAGTGAAGAAAGTGCTGTAAGTTTAAGGATAAATCTATTCATTACTTTATACCCCAAATTTCCCCTCCATGTAACTTCTACTGCAGCAATACCAGAATTAAATCAGGTTGTTTACATGATTATGCCCTTTAAGACTATGTGTTTGAACTCCAAGTTCACAAAAGGACAACAACTTTCTATTCCAATCCCTGCAGAGCTTAACTGCCCAACTAGGGGTCTTCACCTGGCCACCTGAGCTGTCCTCCCCACCCTTCCTCCTTCACAGATTTTTCTGAGATCAGCCCCATATCAGAACTTGGGAAAAGAAAGTGAAATGCTGAGAATTCCTCCTCCTCCCCAGCTCTTTTCACCAGAGGGTGGAGAATAACTCTTTCACCTCTTTTTCTCAACTTCAAGCACAGCAGAGCCTGGGGGTGGTATTCTGGCAAGGGAATATAAGAATAGCAGACAACAGAAGTTTGCAATTCCAACCTTACTGTCACTAGAAACACTTTGTTACCACGTGCTTGAGAATCAGCTGACTTAGCTCAACCACAGCTAAATACTGGAGGATGACTAAAAGCAGCATCCTAAAAACATCTTCATATGGTACAGAGGTAAGCAGAGATATACTGTCAAACTCACACCTCAAGCTAGAGGACACTAGAGACAGGGAGTAGAAAGTTTACAACCCACACACTAGATAAATTAAGAATCAAGGCCATCTTCCAAATTGCATACATACACAATGTACACGCCACCTCTGTAGCACTGATGTTTGCTTGAGAGGCAGAACTACATAAAATATGGGTTTGTACTTCACAAACGCTAAATGTCTAAGTGACATTAAATTACATGCACAGCTCCCACATGAAGCCTGAAATGCTGACTTTGAACAACAACCAGGGGGAGAATAATCCCATCTGAAGTATGTATGGAAATTTAAATGATGCTGAGTCTTTATACTGAAAAATATACACATTAGTGAAAACAAGATTTTCTCTGTATTTAGTCAGATAACAGATACTTTGCTAATATTCCATACATTTTACTATATGCTGTGCTACTTGTTTTCTGCATATTAGATATTTATTCTACTATGAAACTAAGTGGTGTTTTTCTTTAAGTAAATCCACAGATGGCCATTAACACTTACTTTGCCAACAGTCTCATATGGAAAAGCCTCAAAGTTAATCCTACAGTTGAGAAATACCTAAAGGCAAAATGGTGGTCTTTGCTTTTAGCAAACTTCATGATGAACTAAACTGAATTAAAAACTGACCACTACTAAAAGAAAAAATGCTCCTACTCTCACCCTCCTTTCCACCATATCTCTCTGCCACCAACCATTTGCCATCCTTCTACTTTCCCCATCCCTACACTAAGGCATGTGATTTTTTTTTTTTTTTTTTGTCCTCTTCTCCCATCATTTTCCTCTTTGGACCAGCTTTTCTGCTCATACACTGATCAAACCTGTTACCCTGGCAGGATAGTTTTCTGAGATTATTGTGAGCTCTATTGGCTTACTATAGCAATCAAAGTACTGTAAGAGATGACGACTCTCATTACAAGTGAAGCCCACAACTGTGAGCAGGAATAGGGGAGTGTGGAAGAGAATGTTCATTCGGTTCCAGCCATCTTATGAAATCATATTTATAGATTTTTAGCTAAGATGCAGGAGGAAGAGGAGTATCATTGCTTAATGACTCCCACTTTCCCATTAAGAATTACCATTTTAACCTTAGGGGGTTTTTCCCCTCACTGACTGTACCCTAATATTTGACTTATTTTCAGGATCATTGATTTATCACAGTCAAAAAAATAAGTGGGGAAAAAGGAAAGTTCCCAGTAACTTGAAGCTGCTAATTTAGAAGAAAACAGTTGGCATTCCAGTGTTCCATTTTATCAGCTGTTCAAGCTTCTACCGTTCCAACACATCACTTCAACAACATTTGCAGTAACATTAACTAGCTACAATGCACTTTTTCCCTTCAAAGTTCCCTAAGCCTAGAATGTAAGCCCAATGTTTCTCTTGGAGTATCCTTGAAAATGCTGATGTTTTTAGCACGTCAGGTTGCCCTCTCTTTTAAGACGAATGTGACCTGCATTTTCATTCCCTAAAAAAGAAGTTCCTTTTTTACTGAAGATCCAAGCACTGCAGGGGCACCAAATAATACTGTGGGCTTTAGCAGTAGCCCAGGGCTTAAAAGACTGTCTCCATCTCTCTCTGACCTACTTTTCACTTTATATGTAGTTTTCTGAGCTAGAAACACTAAAAAAACCCAAAAAACCAATGAACAAAAAAAGCCCTTACCTGAGTAGAAAGGAAAAGCCTGGTTAAGATAGGTGAATACATGCTATGGACAAAACCACAAAGTCTATGCACCAGTTACGGTGTCTGTGCAAGGAAGAAAAAAAAAATAAACCACAACACACACCACCAGTATCTTTATTCCCAGAAATTATTATTAATGCTGGCTCTTTGCTGTCTCTATTAATGCAGGAACACCTGAAGGGTGTTCCAGTATGAAACAGTCACCTGTAGCAATACCAGCTTCTGTAAAGAAACCCAGATATTAAAAACTAGAAAGTATGCTGAAACAAGCATACCACGCAGAAGCCACATTTTTCACCTGGTGAAGACAGCACTGGTTTTAGAACTGGTTTGTAAATAACAAGCAGGTATCTAGAAGGATTTTGCACATCCAGAAATTTAACTGGGGGACTGCGGGGGTGGGGAAGGGGTGGTGCAATTTAACATTCAGAGGTTACTTGGAGGCTGCAGTTTTACTGTTCCAGTACGAAGAGATATCTTTGCACATATCCTATGCAAACAGAATGAATTTCCAGCAGCGGTAAGTTTAGAAGATCATTGCCAGAAAGACTTTTTAGACAATCTAAAGGTGCACAGAACTTTTGATACAAAAGTTATTGTAGTGCCATGTTGAATCATGAAGGTGTGCACTAAGGGTATTCATGTTGTCACTTGAAGGTGGGGGGGTGACTGTGTCATAACAATATTATTGATAATCTTAACATTTCCAATTGACCCTTTGCAAAGATATATTGACAGATCGCTTAGAAGTGTAGGGTCTTTAGAGAACCATTAGGCGGAGAAACTGACTGACAATTCACAAGAGAAATGAGACCCATTAAAAGCAAACAAGAAAACTCAGATTTGTCATCAAGCAGAATGCTTGGCTTGGCAATGTCACAGAACATGTAAACAATTTGTATGGAACAAATCTAAAGGCAAGACCTTCGGTGAGCATAAAGTGCCTGATTTGGGGGAAAAATGGCCTTGTTTACTACTGTCCGGGATAATATTCACAGACCTGTAAGTGCTTCAACTGATTACTCTCAAACCTATGCAGGAAACAGGTCTAATAGAGGGAATCACTTTTTAAAAAAAATATATTCTTCAGCAGGACATATAAGAAAACAGTTCCTCAGGAAAAAAAAAAAAATCTGTATAAGTGTCAGGAAAAAAAAAATAATAATAGCATCTAAGTCTCCTAGTTCTCCCTGAAAACAGTTCTTGCTTCTTCTGTCAAGAGGCTCCAGACAGCAAATTGAGGCTCAAAATCTGAGCAGAGGAGAACAGATGACACGGTCTTTCGAATTTATAAGCAAAGCCACAAGAGGAGCAAAGTAAAAGCGGTGCGATGGTACAGTTCAGCCTAGGAATATTCAAAATCACTAGTTCCCAGAAAATTTTTAGTTTGTTATCACAGAACCATGACAGTTCTGACAGTTTTGTTGGACAGCATTTGCCTGATGAGACTTTCTATCCACCCAAGCTCAAATTATATTCTTCAGTGTTGGGGGGGCTGGCGGGGGAGGCAAGCATACAGATCACATGAGTTGGGCTGTTAAGGCTGGCAAGGGAAATTTCTACTGAAGAATTTGATCATTTACAGTAAAAAACATATGACAAGCAATCCCATATCCTTCCCTGTGAAGAGCTATACAGAGAAGTAGACTAAAATGGGGTTAAATGCTACTACAGTCACTTAGTTTTGTCTGCATTATTCAATAAAGCATAGATTCAAAACTTTTACTAAATAGCATGTTCTACGTACTCTTACATATCCACAAGGCATTTTTAAACATGTGGCTGCAGATTCAAGCGGAGCATTTAAGAGCAGCACAGATGCTAAATTACTCCCCAGCAACACTCTAATATTCGGTCAAAACCCTTGTCTAAATACATACTTGTGTCCAAAAATTTGGGACACTAGCTGAGTTTAGATGCGAGTAATGGCTTGGGTCTGTACTCAAACTACAACAGAAATGCCGTACAGGTTCCTTTCTCAACACAACTTCCAAAGCACAAGCACTTAAGAGAATGTATTTCCCTCCAGATGCAAGTATGCCAAAGGAGACATAAGTAGATGGAAGTGTATCACAAAGGCGAACACAATCCACAAAGTGGTTTCGATGAATGATTGTTTTCCATCACCAAATAAACACACAACTTCTCCAGTGATCATCTTGGGCAAACACAGCACGTTCCCTTCTTCCTATAAAAGGAAATTGCTGGGGTCACCACTTCCCAATATAGTCTTAGTTTAGCTGAACACTTACTCCTCTAAAAATCTGCGTATTTTCAAAGGCTGCTAACAACTGAATACTTGGAGAAAGTACAAGAGAGACAAAACAAAACCAGAAAATGTACATTGGCTCAAAAACAGCATTAAAATTTATAGATAGACATTAAAAAGATGATTCCTGATTAAGGAATAGTTTTCCAAGGAGTTGTAACAGATCAATAAAGCTTTCCTGTATTCAGATTTATCCTTGAGCCCCTTCTTGTATCTGTCTGTTTTCACTAGACACATCATAGAATCATAGAATCATCTAGGTTGGAAAAGACCTTTAAGATCATCACATCCAACCGGACATCCTCACATTAGGTGATGAATAAGACTGGCCAGCTGCGTTCATCTGATGGGTCTTGACACAAGTACTGTTCACAATTTTCTCACTTAGGAGGAAGACTGCACAGACTATTTAAAAATCCAATCCACACATACAATTCCTCAAAAAGAAAACAGACAACTGAAGTGAGGCTTGGGTAGCTGAGTCTCCCTAAGGTCATAGCTCTGATCTATTCAGCTGTCATGTAAGCCTCTACACACTGAAATTCCAGCTATATCCACTTTCTTCTTGTTCTTTCATCCCGAACTTTTTCAGACATTGGAATTGTACTCTTGTTACATGCTGTTTCTCTTTTGTTAAATGCTGTTTAGCGAGAAATACAGAAGCCACTCTTGGGCCAGACACCAGAATTCAGGTCTGTCTTCAAGCAAGCACAAGTGTACCCTCATTTTAAGAATCCAGAACAGAACCATAATGCAGTACTTGTGTAATCAGGACAACTCACATTGCAGCTACAGACATGCACTGGCTATCTAAAGCTATTTCTATACTATTAAATAAAACAGGAAAGTGACTACTCTGCAGAATTGCTAAACTCTTTACCCTCATCCTCCCTGCCCCAACGCCAAAGCAAGAACAGCAATGCTCAAACTGTTTACAGCAACAGTTTTTGGAATACATAGGCTTTTGAGCCACACCTGAGCATTGTTTCAAAGCGTACTGACCTAGGCTAAAACAACACCAAGGACCAAACTAACAACCAAGCAATACAGGCAACTGTTGCTTTGCGGCCTGGGAGCAGTTTACTTTGAGTACAAGATGCAGCTTCAACACTTCATAGTGTTCTGGATTCTACCTAAGAACATCAAGATTAAAAACTTCTTTTTGTCTAATAGATTTGACTTGAATTTTATAGTGAGAACAATTGTATAATTTACACTAAGATAGTCTCCATTATTAATGTCTGTAACTTCGACTTAGTTTCTTATTTTTTCTGTCTTTTTTCCAACTTTCCTTAGTAAACATGTTTGTGGTACTTTTTGCTTCAAAACGTAGCAGACACATTAAAGCTGAAGCACGCTTTATGACACTCATTAGACATGGCTAAACTCAAAGACAAGAAGTGTGATCAGAATATTTACCCTGATCTTGTAAAGACTTTTTTCATTTGCGTGAAATTGTCTGTAAGCTGTTCCTCACATGAGGAAGTTTGAAACATGAGGGATTTACACAAAATACTTGCTCTCCTCATGTTCACCATTTTACAAGAGGAAGAAAAACAATGCCTACAACAGCTAAACTGCATTATTTCTCTGGATCAGAGTCTGCACATGTGTTTAAACTAAAGTAGCATTAGCCTGCTCTGTACTTAACAACAACAGTACTAACGATGGGAGCTGTACCTATCAAAAACTTCTTGCAATCTAAGATCCCTAGGTGCCTGCATGCACTGTTGTCACCCTGATCCAATCAATCCATCAATTGCTCCCACTGCTGAAATTCTAGTAAAATCAGATGAGCTACACAAGCAAGAACCTGACAGATGGCTAAGTAAATGAGACCTTCAGGGCTGATCTAGATGGTGGGTCACAAAATACAGCTATTAGAGCATTCAAGCAACCTCTGATTTTTGATGGGGTTTTCTGAAGGTACGTAGGAATCTCTGTTCAAAGTTCTAATTACTTATAGCAAAAGTGTTAGAAGCCTTGAAAATGAGACAAAGCAGAAAGATTTCTATAAAGTGTTATTTGAGCATTTAGACTTTCAGATGCATACATTTTTGTAGACACATCCTTATTTGCAATTCGATAGATGGGGCTTGAAATTATATAAAATGTTCATCGCCTGCTACAAAACTCTAAATAGAATTAAGGGACTGGCATATTTCTAAGTACTTGTATAGATGGGGGACTTCAGCAGTTGCGCAACAGACTGCAATACTGAAATCTGTCTGAACGCGGGAGGTGTGACAGTGATTTCTCACAAACAGAGAATTCATGTTTTTATTATAAAACTGTTTATTTTGTTGTCGTAGGTTCATCTGATTTATTCTTGTCTTTGCTTACATGGTTTCCAACACTGTGACGTTAGTTCAGTACTATCTGGAGGCAGTAACTTCCCTCTTCTCTGAAAGCCAAAGAGTTTAATATACATTTTTATTCCATCAATACCAAACTGCAGTTTACCAGCCCTGTGTTGTTTTAGTGAATTATACACAATCTGTGTGCCAAGGTCAAATTCAGCTCTGTGACATAGGGGAGAACGGTGACATCTGAAAGTGCTGAGGTGAACCTGACAGGTATGGGTAGAACTGTATTAAAATCCAATTTTCCACAGTGGTTAAAGATCATAACTTACCCGATACAGAACAGGATTAGTTGCTTGCCCTCTAGACCCTCTCCCAGAAACAATATAGATTTCTCGGGTTTTCACTCACACCAGTGTTGTGAACTGATCTTATGGCTCCTTCCTCTGGATGAACTATGACCCTGCTATTGATGCTACTAGGAAAAAATCTCTCGTAGGAGCATTTCTCTAGCATTTTCTAGTCAGTGCCCCTGAGGATGCATGCCATGAAGTTCTCAGCATCCCATTTTAAATTTAGGGCCTGAATTACTTCATTTTGTGATTTTTTTTCTTTTTTTTTTTTTTTTCTTATTCACCACGTCTTTCCATACAAAAGCTGTACAGCTCTTCTCCAGATACCTTCGGTCACATACCTCATCAAGGTACCCCGATATAATTCATGTTTTAGCAACTCACAGAGCTGAAGACCAGGGCCACGTTATTTAATTTATTGCATGTTTTGTACCTCTATGAAGCCAGGAACTGTCTTCGGTATAAACTGTGTGGAAAGCATGCTAAGATTCTGGCAAATGACTTTGCATCAGACAAAACCAGTCCTGCTGTGTGTTTCCTCCTGAACAAGCCATTAAGTGCATAAATGACTGAGTATCAACAAACGCTATAGATGGCAGTGGGGGACAAAAGTGCCTGGATACTCCTAAAAATTAAACTGTTGCCGTTGCCAACATTTTGCTTCATCCTCCTACCTAGCAGAATTTTTTGAAGTCTTTTTTTTCCCCCTCAGTTGCGTATCAGGCGGTGTGTACTGCAACACAGGAAATAAGAACTCACTGCTGAAAAATCAATGCAATGAACTGTTAAGCTGAAGACTGATTAAAGCTTTGCTTCAAAGAAATAATTTCATTTTCTGGAACCACATCTTAATGAGATGAAAGTGGATGACCACTGGATCCCTCCATATGCATTTTCCACACAATTATACTACAGTTTCCAAGGTACCTAGAAGTGACATCTTTGACACTCCAGGAGAATAATTTTATTCTTTAAAATACTAAGGTCTGCACTTATGAAAAGGCAAGTGACCCAAAGCTGTGAGGGGAGACACAGCTATTATGATAGCATGGCAGGTGCTGAAATATTAGTGTCATTTTCACATTCAGGAGCACTTGCAGTACCACTTCTTCCGGTTTTGCCCCTGAGTGCTACTTAACGGTACATTTACAATGATTGAAACAGGACCCTGCACAGACAACAGAGATTTCACAGAAGCTAAAAATGCATTTTGTTTTCCTCACAGAGATATTTGCATTTACTCCTTTCACTGGAGAGTCTTTGCAATGGTTCATTAACAGGTACTTAATGATAAACTGTGCTGTCAAAAACAAATTGCGAACAGTAAAAACATTAATGGCATACCCCATATGTTTTCAACAGTACCAACACAATCCAGTAACATGCTGTCACCTGAAACGTCACTGATTAAAGGAAAACCCAACTACAAAATCTAGTGATATTATTAAAAAAAATTTCATTTTTAACCAGTTTTGGTATTAGATATGTATCTTATCTGGGGATCCAAGGACTATTCTGAGTGCTCCTCATTTCTGTTTGCAAAGTATCATATAAAACCCACTGGTATTCTACCAATTAAGACAGAGGAAAAGCACATTATTTCACTTTGTGTATAAAGCCACACATACTAGGTACAGCATGTATCTCACACGGGTCCCACAAAAGAGCAACAAAGGTCGAGTCAGATTTCAGGTTTTGAGAATCCACTATAACACTGTGATAGCCTAAGAATACTTAATTTAGGGGATCTAAATTGCTATTCATGTTTCTAATCAGCACGTCTACAAGCCCAGCAGAGGTAATGCTAATGTCATTCTAACAGATAGTAAAGATTATGAAAGGTAAATATTACTGGTCCATGGTCAAACACTTAATTCAGGAGCAGTACTGATTCTTAGTAGTGTCACTCATAGCCACCAGTTTCAAGCCCTTTTGCAGACAAGGCCAGACTGGCATCAGGTATCACCAGGTAAAAGTAAATTTACTGGTTTAAAAGGCTCTGCCACTGGGTTCTAACAGATGGTAAGAATAACACTAATACAAAACAGGGAAGTAGAGATTTATTTTTAACTAAGGAAATTAATAATTTCAGTCAAGTGTTAACCACCATATTCAATAACACTAAAGCCTGACATATTAGTGGAAGTGCCCTTATTTTTATCCTTTGATGTGCAATCATGCCAGCAATTCTAATTTCAACACCTCAGTCTTTACAAACTTGTTCAGCTTGATAAACTCTACCAGCTTAAACTGCAAAAGCAACTCAAAGATAATCTGAGGGTTTCAAAAAATAATTAATCAACTAAAGACAGCCCACCCAATTTGCTTAAAGGTATAACTGAACCCAAGAGCCCCCACTGACTTTGAAACTGAAAACACATCTGTATGTGTTACTGACCTCGGGAATGCATTTTGAAAACTCCAGTCCCATCTCTAGTATAGCTTTTGTGGAAGAACTCTACAATCAGAGTCGTCATTTGGGGAGGAACTTGTCTGCAGTCACATTCACATATGCTCATAGCCCAATACCAAATGCCAGCAAGAGCATCTACTAACGGGTGCACAAGTGACATCCTCTCCTTAACAATGGCCACTGATCTACATACCAAATATTTTCCAGCCTAAGATTGTAGCAGTATCAGTCAACTATTAGATGTTTCATAAACAGATTCATATTTAAAGAGTAATATATATTTAGATTACCATTCTCCTAGCTCTACCATTTTCTGCAGGACTGAGTGATGGTCATAACTACTGTAGACAGGCAGGCCTCATCAGGCAGGCTCTGAAAGTGATCAGCTTTAAAGTATAATTATAATTAGCTGTGAAACATTCTAAGAGGAGGGAATTAAAAACTGCCTACCGAGGAACAGCTGGGCTATCTGTCATGTATGGTTCAGCAGTAACTTGGTTCCATTTCTCTATTTGAAGCAGAAAAAGATTTCACCGGAAGAGTCTATTTGTGCAAATAGTTATTGCTTACTAGAAAGAATCAGTACTGCTATTAAAAAAAAAACCAAAAAATGTGTGTTTATGACACATATACAATATATCCCCTTACAGAGATGTGAAATACAGTAAAGAAAATTTCACATCCTTCATTTTAGGTCTCCCCAGGTAGCTATCTTAGGTTAGCAGCCTATGTTCTTGCTATAGGCAAATACAGAGCAAAACAGAGAGCAGATGGCAATTTAGAGGCTTTAAGTCAGATATTCCGTATTCACAGGAGACTCACTCTAGTGGACATCTGTGAACGCTCACTGTTCCTGGACCTGGCAAGGCCACGAGTACTTTATCCTGCTCTGAGCACTGCACTTCAGGAGGCACGGCACAAATCAGAGAGATGAGAACAGTGGAAGATTTGGGAAACGCAGTAAGAATCAGGTTTTCTCTTTAAGACAACCAATAAACCCACTTTTCTTGTATTCAAGAATAATCGCCAAGAAAAAGACAGTCTGTTTCTCTCTTTTTCTGCTCATAGTGGGGGGGGGGGGGGGGGTGACCCACGCTGCTATAATCTGACCCCATCCCCCTACCACAAATTCATAAATAGGGGAAGGATCTAGCTGTACAGACACTTCACACATTGACACAGGAGAGCTCTGGAGGATATTCAATCTCCTTCATGGGTTTCCATGAAACCGAATAGATGCATGGAATGTTTACCAGTAACGGCTGAACTAAATTAATGCTTGACCCAGAGCAAAGGGACTAATGCAATACCAGTTACTTAATCTGTGGTCCATGACAACTGCTGACCTTCCAAGAACTAAAAATACAATTAAAAACACCCACCACAGAGGGAGAATTGGGAAAATATGCCTTACAAATGGGAGAGAGACCTCAAAGACAAGAGCAGCTGAATTCCAGAAATCAGCTGAGACTGACTCAGCAGCATGCAACTTCCAGTGATGTTACGCTCATGTCCCACACAAGATTCAGTGGCAGAAAACAAACTCTCCTAAATAACCAAAGTAGCAAATACTGTGCTGCCAAAGGACTCATAAGTTATATTGCACTCAGGGATGAGTGATGGCATTCCATTTCCAGCCAACACCACAAAGTTTTATGAAATGGTATATATAATTTATTGTAATTACAAAAGAGGTAACTTATTGTAATTACAAAAGAGGTAACTAACATCATAGCTTATTCTTTCTGTTTCCTTTCTAGTATTTCTTTACTGACTACTTTCCTTTTTATTTTATGCTGCTAGTTGGAATAGAAACAAATGGATGTTTTCATATTTTGCAGAAGGATGAAATCAAAGCATCCAGACAATCTTAAATGATTCAAAGATTAAAAGAAGTAAATTAATCTTCACTTCTAGGATATTAAGAGCATATATAATTCCAGGTCAGTAAGATCTTGAGTCACCAAAATATTCCACCCCACCCCCCCACTTATGCAATTTTCATAGGTTGCTCTTTTTATTTTTTTTCCCTATGTCCAAGTTCTGTTCAACTAGAACCTTAACATCTGAGAAAACCACACTTGTTCATTACTATGCAAAAGTCTGAATTGTACAAAAAAACCACACTGTGAAGCATTGTTTGAAAAGACACACAAAGAAATGAGTTAGAAACAACCATTAAAAGTAAGCAGCATTATCAACTGGTGAGGTTTCCAGCTGTTTGGTTATTTTAGCATAACTATACCGATCAGTATTCATTACCAAGCTGCTATGAAAATAAATTCTAAAAACAATAATACGTACTGGAAGTGAAGCTATAATCATTCTTGTATATTTGAAAGCATCTTAGCCGCGGCTTAAAAAGCAGTGGCATTTAAACACACTGCAGTGAAAAATCAGCATGCAGATAAAAGGTCTTCCTGAATATGGACACTTTACTGGTCATGGCCTGTATCTTAAAGGCAGACAGAATCAACATAAACACCTTTTGTTTCACTGAACGTACATATTGAATATAAAAGACGTATTTGACTGTGATTGTAACTTTACTTATCTATTCAGTATTATTAGAGAGCTATAACCTAAAAAATGAAACAGTGCACCAGGGAGAGATTCTCAGCTAAGATTAAAGTTAACCGCACTAAAGAATTTTAGATAAACTACTAACCTGCCATGCTAAATGTGTTTTGAGTTAAGTACTATGATAGATCAGCTCAAGCATCTCTGTTCTTCATAAGAAATGAATTAACAGCCATTAAAGGAAGTGAATTTTACAGTACTTAGATAAAATAAGGTTTGGTAGGTATTCTTGATGCCCAAAGCACTTGTCTGTCAGAGACTATGCCCTACAATTAGGGCAAATGGAATTAAAAAAAATGTATAAAATACAAATTCACAACAGTCTTGTCACTGTATAAACCTGATGCTAAAGGGAAAGGCAAAACCATAAGCAACCATTTTCAGCTCCACTGTGATTTTTCAGTTTCAAATCAAGACAAGACAGGATCCTTGTATGCGTTTACCAATCACTCCCAGAGATCTACAAGTGTATTTGGAAGTCTGGAGTCCTCCTTTGAGATTATCTCAGATAACTTAGCCTAAATTTGTTGCTATTACAAGAAATCTCATAGCCCCCAAGAGAACAAAGATTACAGCATTTCGTACAGGGAGATTATCTCGAGATTGTTCACGTACGTTGATGGAAAAGCTATTTAGCCATCAGAGAGGCAGATGCCCTTCGATAGCTTTGACAAGCTGAATGCATCATCTCAGCAATACTCTGTAGGCCTGAAAGGTGAATCGGGTTTATAAACAACTTTGCCAGATGAAATCTTCTTTGTTACCTGCTTGAAACAGACCCTTACAGTCTGCAAGGCAGCCTTCATGAAAGAATAAAGTAAGCAGTTCTGAGTAAATTACTTTTGCTTCTAAAAAAATCAAGTAACACAGGAACTGGAGAAATGGACTAAAACCCAGTGTTTTAGGAAACTGAGACATGTGACACAGCTCCTTGTATTGCTGAATGGATTACTTTGTAATCAAAAGTGGTACTTCAAATTGCTACAAAAATATTAATTAGAACTTACTGAAAGATGAAGGCAAGAAGTTCACCTAAGTTTTAGCTACTCTGTTTTATATAGGGGGTTGATTTTTTTTTTTTTTAATTCTGACTACCACACACTTCCTGCTGAAGTCCACACATGGAATTCCTCTCCAATTTTTTATCCTTTAAAAAAAAAAAAAAAAACCAACAAATTCTTCATTGAACATACACATACCCTTGAAATTGAGAGCCCTCTTAGCCAGCAGCTGAATGAACTTAAATTATGTAAACTGCAGTAAGACCTGACAGTGCATTGGCTCATGTGCTGTAACTCTGCATACAAGAATCTTTTGATGTAACTGTGAATACATAAATCCAAGACGTTTTAGACAATCCTCAGTCAAACTAGGGCTGTTCTACACTGGGTCTATTCTTTTATCTAATTTGTTTGCAAACTCTTCAGTAGCTCTGAGAATGCATTTTGTCAGCTTCAGGCCACTGAGGTGGGTGCTTTTATGGAGGCTGGTGGCAGTTCACTTTTAATACCAAGAGAAATTTTCTAGTCTAATTTGGAGAACTTTGGGCAAAACATATACACCAACCAGTCTTCATACTTCAGGTTGCTTTTTTCTATTCTGTACAGAATATAGGACTAGGTACTATTTTTTCTAGGCAACCCCATTTTAAACACATTTTAAGTTTCACTAGATTCAGCATCTTCCATGAAGTTCCATGCTGCCAGAATTCCAGTCTGTCACACGCTTGACTCAAAGTTAAATCCAGTTTAATGAAACACACTTCCCATTTGTTATATGCATTAACCCAGTTAAGCGTAAAAAAAAAAAAAAATGAACACTGCAGTAACATTTTAATTAGTCCCTTGCATCTATGTTTTTAATACCTCATGAATATTAGTAAAAGTTGCTCGAAAATTAATGCAAAGTGAAGCGAGAGCAAACTGCTGAGACTTGTTTAAATATGAAATGCATGATGACGCTAAAATGAAGGGGATGTTCCACCTAGAACTTAGACCAGCTAATGGCAGAACGAGAAGTAAGTCCATGAGACACAGCAGACAACTCAAAGCAGTAACACCTTCAAATAATGTTCATAGTGACCAATTCACCAACATGCAGTCAACCAAAATAGTTCCTAGAGAACATCTGCTGAATGGCAGAAGTGGCACTTTTTGGCTAGCTGACACAGTAAACAATAACACAACATGGGACCTTGTAAAGGCCCCAGAGGAAGCAGGACTTACAATTCAACCAAAGCAACCTTCTCCAAAAGGGTTTTACATTCTAAAGCTACAGGCAGACAACAAGGAGTTACAGAAGACAGACAGGTACATATAGGAGTGACCTGGAACACAGGCAAAAATGCTTTTATTTCCTTTTTGTGAAACTTCTATAAGCACACAAAGTTTCAGCTATGGTGTTGCTTTCTGACTTGTAATGAGCTAACACTTTTGGTTTGCAGCTCATCGAAGAAGGAAATGGAGAGAGGAGAGACAGCCAGGTAGGTGAACAAAAAGGGTAATTTTAACAACAGCTTAAGCGAGCTTCTTCCTTACGCTACACAGAGATAAGGGAATTCAGTCGTGACAGTTTAGACAAATATTTTGGATGTGTGAAGAAAAAAAAAATAAGGAAAAAAAAGGAACTCTTCTAGAAACTTTTGCTTATAAAGAATTTCTGAAGTTACTGTAATGGCCTGACAGTTTGTGTTCAGTCTGCCTAAGAGAAGAATTTACCCTAGAGATACATCTTAAGTAGTGGAAGAAGGGGCACAGTCCACCATGACAATGAAGTTGAGGGATAAGGGGTTAAGAGAAAGACAGCTGCATTTTGCCTACATTGAGTCAGAGCCATACTGCCTAAAATTTCTGAAAGGCAGGCAGAAATATTAGGTTTGGAAACAGAGCGCTGTCTTTTCCGCCGAGCAGATTACATTCTGAAGAACAACTGTGCCACCACATTGTTAACAACAGCAGCTGGAGAAGAGGCCAAACTACAGAGTGGATAAGGCATAGCAGGCGGTGCTAAAGGGGAGGATAAAGCCCCATTAGCCGCGCTGGGGTAAATCCCTGCCTGTATACCAAACACATTGTGTGCAGCAACTTCATCGGCTCTAGCATCAAAGCAGAAAAGGTCTATTAACAAAGACTTCCTGGGGGTGGCTTGTTCAAGCAGCAAGCCTTGAAGCCTCAAGATAAAAGTCTTTATTTGCATTCAACAGGCAACTGCAGGCACTGGAAACCATGGGTGTGAGAGACTCCGGCCAGCACTGGCTAACGCTGCCAGCTCTAGCCGAGCACCGCCTGCACCCCTCAGCCAGGAACAGGTCTGTGGCTGAACTGAGAGACTCAGCGGCCTTCCTCAAAACCCCTGAAATGAAGGCAGATGCTTTCAAATCCACTCAAAACAAAATCTAGTCAGAAAAAGGTCTCTTCTCTATCCACTGCGTGTCTACTTTTAAACCCTGCAAGTAGGAAAGGTTACTGTGTAACCTGCCTACGAATAACTATCACCTCTGTTCAAAATGGCAAAGCAAAGACAAAAAGAACCTAGCTGTATTTTTTCCCCACTGGGGTAGCATCTAAGACACAATGCTAGAGAAGAAAAAAAAAAAAAAAACCACCACCTTAAAAATGAAGACTAGAATAAGACTTCCAGGAAATATCTTCTCATTTAAGAGACACAGCTCAAAACTGAAATGCATCTCCCTAGCTATCCCCTGCTCACCAGGTTTTTAGGCACCCATGAGTAGGTCTACTCACTGCATTCAGCTTTGGTTTTTAAGCAGACAACTAAAATACTGGTCATAATTTAAGTTTTTTGATCAGGTAAATATTATTCCAGGGGTGACAGCTAGAACGTGACCAGTACTGCCTATGCTTTTCCTCCTTCCCTTGCCCGCCCCCCACCTTAGTGTATGGTGTATCAATACCAAACTCTATTTTTAATTCATGACCACCAAGGCAGCAAATGAAAGTCTGATACTATGCCACTATTTATTCTAAAAAGAACCTATTTATTACAGGTCAGGGATACTGAGCAAACACATTTTCAATTCTCTAGCAGTGTCAAAAGCCCTGCTACGAAAACACTTTTGTGTCTCACCTCAATTAATTATTTTGTGCTTTTTTCTGGGAATGGCAAACATTGGTTTTTTTACAAGCCCTTGTAACAGTTACTTTTTTAATAAAATTCAACTGTACTTCTGAAGAAAAATAATTTTAACTCAGAAAACCATTCTGTATGAAAGCTTTCAGATGCTCTTTGCATTTCTGCAAGAAATAGTTTTGCAATACACACAGAACGTTTTCATCAATGAACTTTGTAAGAGCAAAATTATTCAGCCAAAACCTGTTTTAAGGTAAAGTATCTTAAAGCTAAGACAAGTCAAGGCTAAAGATTACACCCATGTAAACAAATGCTTGGAAAATGAAGACATCTGTGGTCTTTGAATTAAAACCAGTACCGCAGCTCTTTGTACTTCCAATACTGTTTTTATACAACAGACACTTGAGCTGCAGAGGTACTATCATCAGTAGACACATCTACCACCACAGAGAAATACAGAAACATCTTAACAGTAATCCTAAACTGTCATGCAATGTCATCAAATGGCTTCATTATTCTCTGTTAGGGAGCCATTCTGCTCAAACGCCAATTTACACATTTTCCAGTTGCTTCCAAATACAATTTGATTCTGCCTTTGTTATGTTTTACTTCACAATTCTGTTTGCCAATAAAGGCTATCACCATTGATGGCCACAGCATACTCAGTTGGATTAATAAACAGGATCTGACAGCCTGAAACTCTTTTTCATTTTAAGGACTTTGCTAAGCCCCACCTCAGAGACATTTGAGAATCTGGCCAACAGGCTGAACTCATTCACATACTGTAAGCAACTCGTGCTCCAAATCTTCCCCCGCCACCCCCAGTTGTCAAGAAAGAGCCAAATACCAAAATATGGGATTCAAAGGGAAATATGTATTAGTACGGAACCACTGGAAAGGTTTGTTCATACTTTTTCACTGTGAGCCACAAATACAGTATGCCATACATTTTAACAATATAATAAACACCAATTGTTTTCACTAGGTCCTACTCATTTCATTTGGAGTTAAGGGCAACAGCATCAGGGTCTAAACTGGCAAAGCAGTATCCGCTCCAAAAAGTCTCTCGGCTGGAAACATGACTCCCTTCACAACATGGCAGGAGCCTCACAATTTATTCTAGACCAAACGTATTCTTGTCATAGTGTTAAATTATACATGGTCTTTCCATAGCCATACAGGGGGAGAAAAAAAAAAAATTTTAGAAGTATCCCTAGCTTGGATAGCTACTGAGTAGCAGTCCTTAAAAACCTCGCAGTACCTGGAATGGCCAGATGGCTTGCCCCAGTCCTCCCTTCTTCCCCCTTGGGACCTGCAGCAACAGGCTCCTGCGAGAAGCCTTCTGTCCCTCCCAGGCTCCTTGCCTGGGAAACCAGACAAGTTTGTTCCCATCAGTACATGATAACATACATATTCCTACAAGGCACCTTCAGCAGAGAACTGAAGCCTCTGAAACAGAGCCCGCTCTGATTTCTCCTGTGGGCCACACAGCTCCCGACCAGCTCCAACCAACCACAGTGACACTGACCCTGGCCATGGCCACAGCATATGCATGGCTGCGGGGCCAGATGCAGCTTTCCAGCACCAGTGGAAAGAATAGTAGGAAGAAGGTACAACTGGCAATCACAGTGGAGAAGCATAAAGAACCAGAAAAGAAGAAAAATCAGCCTCCCAGAAGCTCTATCAGGACTACACAGAATAAAGTTCACTTCTCTCGACGTTTTTGCCATTTCAAAACTTGTTTGAGTTCTCATTCAGAAGAAAGAAAAAAATATTTAAAATACCTGAGAAAAACCTAAGTCCCAGCTTGTACATAATCTGGCTTAACCCAGACACATGAAGCCTGGAAGCCACAGGATCCAGTATCCTGAATTCAGGTACAGAAACCATCAGGAGAACACAAAAGTAAGGTTCAAAATCCTGCCTGCCAAACAAGATCTGACCAGAACCCTGCCTGGTTTCTGGAAGAACATTTCTATTTTGACAGACTGCAGGTTTTGCAGCAAATCTTTCCTTCTTAAATCTGAGCACTTCACACCATTCTTTCATCCATGACCTCTGTGCTGGTATACAGAAGACATATGCACAAACAGTGGTACACAGTCATGAGAGCAAGCTGTGTATATAATCCTTGGGGCCAAGTGTCTGCTCTTGCAGAGAGCAGGACACTGCTCTGCAAGGGGTTCTGACGGAGTCAACAGGGGTATCTATGCTTTGACATACTCATTTCTGTCAGTAAGGGTGAGAGTTAGGGATCCTCTAGAGGGGAATTTTTCTTCTGAAGATGTTTCCCTGCTCTTTTTCCACTTACTGATTAACTAGCAAATTCCTCTAGAACACAGCCTTAATGCTAAACAATAAAGTAAGGGTGGGGAAAAAACATGAGTCCTCCGCTAACATAAGATGATGAGTGATAAATAAGCTTTTCAGTTCTCATGGGCAGGGGGGCAAGGAGGGAATAGGAAATTTTTGTTGTTTGTTTCCTGGCTGGCAGATTCTATTTATTATTACACAGACTGCTCTGAAGCAATACTACCCACTGGAAGTGACTGCTTTCTTTAGAGGTAAAAGGTATTAAAATTTCTATCATTACAGATTTATAATTAGTTGTAGCAGTACTGAATAATGATTTAGTGACCATTCTGGTAAAAATTTACTCATGTTTAGTAAATCCCCAACTCCCTGGGTAACGATCTTTAGATTCCAACTCTATCATATAGTTCCCATTATGTTTATCAATGGAACAGCCTCCTATTGTCTCACTTGCATCATTGCCACACTAATTATTTGGGCCAAGGACTGGATTTTTCCTTCCTGAAAAACTTGAGCAATATGGTTTTTCATTCATGGCAATGAAGGTAAAAGGAGGGGACAGTAGTTTCCAAGACTAAAATAAATAAATTAATAAACCCAGGTCACTTTTTGTTTCTGAAGCTCTAGACAAAAATTAATAAAGGTAAAAAACAATGCAGTGGGACGGGACTAATATGATGGAGAAAGTAATTAATTAACTTAACAGACTTTCTGTAAAATTTAACAGGCAGCAATGAAAAGTCAACAGCATATTAGAGTTGCCAAAAAATGGTACTTTGGTTGCCACAGTTCTAAGCCTTTTCTAATTAGAAAGATACAGGTCAAATTCAAAGCACATTGAGCATTCTTAGTTCTCTCAAGGAAGAGTGGGACTTTTTTCTTACCATTGGCATAGTATCAGTTAATACAAATTAAATGTTAAGTATTTCATACTTATCTCAGCCAGTAAATGGCGCATCATGTTTCCATTCTTGTCAAAGCCTAGTGCTAGATCCTCAAAGGAACAAAATATCTATTCATTAAAGACCAAGTAGTACAATAAGAAGAATTCTTCTGACCTTTTCCTGTATTCGAGAAAAAAAAATAATCTAGCGCTGTAATGCTAATTCACTTAGCTCTATGTATTGCAAATATTTAAAAGATTGTGTTTGCATTTTGTACTAAGAACATAAGGGCACAGCACTGGCACCATTCCTCTGCCATTCTCAAAACAGTTTGGGTTTGTTTTGGTTTTTTTTATACGAACAATAAGAGTTGTCTTTTTGTTTGAAATCCTCCAGGTCTACAGAATTCAGCAAACATACCTAGAGCTGAGAGGACTGTGGCCCTAAGTGTCATCATCTTTAAAATTAATAAACCAAACTAAGTGGAAAAGTTTAGGCTGCTGATTTGTGAAATGTAAGAAACGCCTCTTCTCATCCAAAGTATCATTTATCTTTGTTAAATATTGCAGTGGTGTCTCAGACTTAAAGCCTCAGTTCTGTGCTTTGCTAAATCAAAGGCATGATGACTCCATAAAGTTTATTGGTTTTGGCAGTAACTTTTTAATAGCAAATTACTCTTTTTTGCTCCTTGCAGCTTTCCTGTAGTAAAAGATTTCCATTCCGATTTAGCCCACCTCAAATCACAACTTGTTTCATCCTTAGAGTATGCTTTCTGCCAAGATAATGAATCGTAACAGCTTTTCATATCAGAAGAATGAGTGAAATGCAAAAGAAAACTCAGGATGATACAGTTCTATTTAAACCTGGCACTATTTTAACTTCTCAGAGCTGGATGAATCTGAAAGCGTTATACTTCATTTAGTGTGAACCCAAGAATCCCCACATTATACAGCTAAGAAATCAATCTCAATCAAATCTCACAAAAATAAAGTATTTCTCTGATTGGAAGTTACTAAACAAATGCACAGAACTGGCAAAGTGCTGTGACTACCTAAATAACCTACAACATTTTATTGTCATATTTCAAACTTGTTGGTTTGGGGGGAGGGCAGTTTTCTGGGAGTGGGTGAAAGTATTGGGAAAGGGAGAATAAGTGAAGCCAAAACATCTTTTTTGCTGTTGTCATTGTTAGCCATTCTTGCCAAGGATACCTGTATTTATATAAAGATTTTCTTAAGTTTTCAGATGAAAAGTGATTGCCCTCACCCCCTGATATGAAAGCAGATTTGCTCTTACAGGGTCATAGCACCATGAAAACAACCATCAAAAAACCAAGCCATTCCTGACAGCAAGAACCTTCCCAGTGGTGACAGTGATTAGAAATCAGAATTCAAAGCCAAAACTGAGTTTCAACTGAAATCAGTGCACTGGGTTTTGGTTTTTATTTCGGTTTTTTGTTTTGTTTTTTAAAGATACTGAGAAATGCAAATGCATAAAAATATAAATTAAGACATTCTGTAATCCTGCATGGTAGTTTTTAGAATGCAACTGAAGTTTAAAGCAACACTGCATTAGCAAGCTTCAGAAGTATCATACAGTTAGCATACTACAAAAGTTAACACAGACACTCCGGCAGAATGACCTAAAAAGCTTTATATTCTTTGACTTCGTCTTCTCCTTCTCTCATTGTTATTCCCACATTTTACAACTCGTAACTACAGAGTGTGAGAAAAAGGTGTTTTTATTGAGTAACACTTACTTGGATTTTCATGTATATAAGGTGCAGGACAGCATTTTCAGATACAGGAAGTTACCTTTTTGTTGTTCAGTGAATGCCCTGACAACAGCTACTGCACCTACTGGCAAATGGCTCCAACAGTCATTTGTCTGTCTTACAGTTTTTCCAAAACTGAGCAAATTTGGGAAAGTTACCAAATTTCAGAAGGAGAAAGGAGGAAGTAGACAGATAACAGACGAAAGATTATTCAAATTTGTTCAATTTATTGTCTTACCAAAATCAAAGAAATTTGAGTAGAAAATAAGAAATAGTAAAAGAAGAACATCCAATTAATACTTCCACTAAATTTGCAGCTTTAGAAGAAGGCTGAGAGGAAAAAGAATAATTTAGTGTAATTATTTTCAATTCAAACAACCAGAAGGGCTACAGATATCAGAACAGGATTCTTCATGTACACTAAAAAAACCTTTATCTAGTAAAGAACACAATCACCATTCTCTTCTAAGCTCAAAACTTCGTTTTTATTACAAATCCAAAACCAACTGCAGTGTACACAATTTTCATGAAATTGATCTTTTCCTTCAGTTCTAGGAAAAGACTTCCCAGTTTCACAAAATCTTAGGGTAAAAAAAGTTCATTTTTCATAATTTTAACATGAAGCCAAATTACGTTCACTAAGTTTTTCATATTAGGCTTAAAGGTTCACTTACAGACAAAAATGAAAGATGAAGTAGGTTTAAAAAAAAAAAAAAAGAAAAAAAACCACCATACACCTTACAAGAACTAATGAATTCCAGACCATTTGTCTATGTCTCCCTTTGCTTCCAAGAGCACATGCCATCATCTGATTTAAAAGTTCTTTTGTTTCTTTTTCATCCCTTTTTTATCCACACTCATGGTGTCATCTGTCATCCTGCTACTAGAAATTCCAAGCCTTACACTTGTTAATAAACTTAAAATTTTTTATTCACCTCTCATTGTTTGCTCGCCTATGCTGTTCACCTCTGGATAACTGCTGGGATGGTGGAAAGGGGAAAAGAAGCAGGAGGCAGAATCTGTCACTACCTCCTCTCTGAAGATACTTCTGGAGTACTGCTGTGCTACCATCTTGCATTTGAACCCATCCAACTTTACAAAATCAACTATCTGCTTCTGTTGAACCCTTTCTTTGCTCTCACTTATTTGCCTTTTTTTGTTTGTTTTTGGTCTTTTTTTGTTAGTGAATGTTGCAGAATAAGAGTACACCTCTTCTCTCACTACCATTTTAGAGCATTTTTGGTTGGGCATACACTGAAAGCCAAAAGACTACCAATCTCAATACCTCTTCACTCACCGGTTGATCTTTTTGCAGCCACAACTTTGCAATGCACTGCTCGCTCCATCCACTCTGGTTCAGTCTGTAGTCAAAGAAATAACTTAAATTTCTCTGCCTCCCAGCTTGTCTTAGAGATATTCCAAAAGAATGCACTCAGCTGCACTGAGTCTTATGATAAAGCTTATGACCTCTCAATGTCAAATGATATTTTTAGCACTGTACATTCTACCTTTGCTTAATGTAGTACCTCTTATCTCAAGAAAGAATCACATAAGCATGTAACATTATTACAAAACTACTTAAATGTGCGCATGTATATTTTTTCTTAGTGACCAAACACTAAGAATTTTAATGGCACAGGATCATAAAAATGTAAAATAAAGTTGTAAGCTATCATCTATATAAAAATGTATTTTCCCTTTAAACCCATTTTATAAGAATAGTTCAAGTGCCATTAATCTTGATTTTTATATGTGTAATTTAATAGTAAAGACAGTTTCATGTGAGTATGATTTTTGACGACTTTATCACAACATTACACAGCTTTTGTATTATTCACTAAGCTATGCCCTACCCTTGTATATTCTCCTCTTAAATATTTTGTGTGTGTGGAGACCTCTGTTAGGTATTTACACCTACTCTTCGGAAGGAACAGGAACATACCATCCACCTTAGCAGGAGGTTGGAGATTGAAGCACCTTGTACTCCATGCAGCCATTCACCACACCTCCACCACCTTCTTTCATTAGTACCTGAACCATCCTTTGAATCAGTGTGCATTAAAAAAAAAAAAAGCACACTGAAAACAGAAAAGAAGTAGATAAGTGGCTTGGAAAACTGAAAAGGCCAAGGGCACTGACAGAAGAAGCTGACAACTGAACAGTTTCAGGAAGAATTGTGTCAGAGGGAAGAAAGAACAGTCCAGTGACCTGGAAATGGGTGAAAGCCTACACTAAAGCTGTGTGATCAAGCAGGAGACCCACCAAATGCCATTTCACTTTACAGATTTTGCTTGCCTTACAGATCTTAAATTAAAAAGCATAGAGTAACAGAGGGAGGCAGAACCAAGACCCTGATATGAGCAGAACACCTGACTCCTGCAAAGATCAACCCACACTGTGTATCTCTTCATAAGCATAAGGAGCTTATTAACCTCTGGAAATTATAAGCCTGCTTTGCAGGCTTGGGGGAGTGGGGAAATAATCAGAAATTGCTTTAGGAACAGTATTGGCTTCCAGGTAAAGCAAATAATAGACAGGTGTTTGTACTATTACTTTGCCAATTTTCATTCTTCATATCCAATCTAATGGCCACCTCCAAGCTCAATGAACACGCCACTCCTTGGTCATACCTTTGCAAAGGGAACAGAACTTAGATGGCCAATCTAAAATAGGTACCTTGACTGCCTTATTATCAATGGATATTCCCTCTGCCTCTCCAAAGGGCAGTTTATCCCAGCCTCCCTGAAGCACTCCATGGGCATGTCTCAGACAGGTCTCTAGACAACTAGGATGGACAAGGCAGCTGTATTTTAGCATGTTAACGTTCCCCAGACTAATCCCATACTTTGCTTTCATCTATTAAGGGGAATTAAGGAAAAAAAAAAACAAACCACCAAAACCCCAGACACCTGCAGAACAGAAACTATCTATCTGAACAAAAACAAACACACACACACACACGCCATTGAACTTCGTTCTGTCCTCAGCAGCTTCTTGCTTTGCTCTCTGGCTTAGCTGACCACACCTAGTGATTTAGTTAAGTATGTTCAACACAACCAGCACCATTCATACAGAGCCAGGGAACAGGTCATCCTACGTACATGAGTAAGCAGTTTGGAGCTGCCACACGATCATTTTATTCTCAGGTGCATGCTATGCTTTGCAGTGTCGTGAAAGGATATGTAAGCAGGCTGATGCTTCATGGCTACAGCAAATACACTTGCAGTTCTTAGATGACCAGCTAACACTGGTCTATGAACTATGAGCTATAAACACAACCAAAAGTTGCTTGTGAAGAAGCTAATCTTTATGACAACAGACTTTTATTTTTCTTTCAACTTAACTGAGGCATCTTAAATGCCCTGGTAAAAGGATAGCGAATCTTTACACATACATTCATTTCAGGAGACTTAATTATGCTGAGCAAATGGATAAAGCAGCAAATGAATTACACTGTTGGATAAATGAATTATATTGAGTAAATGGCTTATAATGAATAAATTTTTTGAAGTGGTTAAATGAATTACAGCCAGTAACTACAGAGAGTGATTAAATTAATTGTTTCTGTTTCTACTAGTATCAGTGTTTCGCTTTCCATCACATACTGAACTCAAGGTTTGATTTTAAAAAATGTTTCTAACACCTCTTGCATTTAATTCATATTACATATTCGATGAACATAGTTATACAATCACATTGTTCTTTCCATCAGTTCTGTGTATCCTCAAGGGAACAGAAAAATTGTGGGACTTGAATAGACACCAGGCTCAGGTAACAGCAAGACAATAATTTGTAGCAGCTTCTAAAATGAAAAACACAAAATATTTTCTTAAGTTATATATCATAACAACTCCAAAGTTCATTCCAAAATTTAACTGTGCCTGGGTATTTTGAGTTCGCAAAGATATTTTGGTATTTGCTACATTAGACAGATGCCCCACAGTTAATCATTTAAGTTAATTTGCAAGATGAAATGTTTAATATAGGTCTTAAATGTTCGCACTTCACCTAACAAACTGAATGCCAAGTAGCTAGAAAAACAGTCACAAAAAAATACCATGACAGACACCCCAAATGTCATATTCATCTGTTTTGACACCTATTATCAAAAATGTCTACACAAAGCAGCAGTCACTGTCTTAAATAGTTCCAGTGTACCATACCTAAGGAAAACATCCACGCATTAAAATTGCTTAAGCTGTGGCTAGAGAGGAATGACTTGGCTTCTGCATTTCTGCCCTTTATTAGCATCTTTGTTATAGCATGACTTACATTTTGAGATGTCTACTGTAGACGTATAAGGCAAATTCAGAGAAGAGTTTGTAATGTCAAACAAACACTGTATTAGTACAGTTTAAAATATAAATCTCAATCCCACCCAAATACTCACCAGCTTTAACTCCTACTAGACATCCTTTTACTTAAGTAAATTAAATTAATGACTCCACTTGTAATGCTTACTAGGACTTCACCAACCATAACTCTTGAACTATGGGGCCAAACTAAAAGCACATGACAAAAGAGAATGAACACATATAACTTACACTATTGTTTCTTCCAACTCCCATTATACCAATTTGGATTTCATTTTGGCTGCATATTACACAAGCTAAGAAATAGCTAAGAATGCTGGACTGCAAAAGTTTATGGAAGTAAGTGAAGAAAGGCTGTATTGAACTACACAGGCAGAGGTAGACACTGGGCAGAGAAAAAGCACCCATGTGACTGTCATTTATAATTGCAATATGTATGTTGAAAATGCAAGGTCATAGACACCTTATCTTTTCCATATGAATGCTATTTCTAGACTATACTCATTTTCCAGTTTGCATTGATGATCTTTTATAAAGTCACCTTAAAAAGGCTGGTCAAGAAGCTAGTCCACAGGGAAGATGGTTTTATTTTGGGTTCTACTTTTCTGCATGTCTTATTTAAGCTAAGCACTTTATCAGACTGGAATAAACTAAAAAGTAAAAATTATATGTCTGTAAATTGTGAGATCACAGGATAACAAGCTTTCAGGCTCCAAAAACTCTTTAGCAAAAGGTGTTCTAACTCACCAAACCTCTGAAACTCAGTACTAACTTCTGTCAGAAAATAAGGATTAAAAATATTTATAGGTATAAAAGTAAAAGCGCCAATCTGCCTGGTTACAAAGTAGCTAATTTTAAAGCAGTTCAGCTACTGCTGCTGTCATTATATACATGCCTGCAATTACAGAATCTTTTTCTGGAACTGAGGGAATGGGCATGTTTCATGGCACTGAGAACACTCCCTACCCCTCCACCTACTGTCCTTCAGTTAGCGCTCACACAGTAGGGCCACTATACCTCCTGTTAGGTGGATACAGCAGAAGTACGGGTGGTTCAAAATCAGTCAATAAAAGAATGCTTAAAAGGCATTGCCCAACTTCCCTGTAAAAGATTAGCTTTATTTACTTTCAAGAAGAGACCAGTGCACATCAGCTTAGGAAAAGCATACAAAGTAGCAAACGATGTGGTTAACAGAGAACCGGAAATTTACATTCACCTTTTCTTATAATAAAAGGACATGAGGATAATCAGCTAAACAAAAATAAAGGAAGCTTTTAGTCATGCATGCACATTCCTAGCATTTGGATACTACTGTTCATAAATCATGATTCCAGTTCTTTGGGTTCAACAGGTTACTACTTTGCGCAGGCTAGTTTTGATCCCCAGAGTAATTTCTCCCCAGAAGTAAATTAGTTGCGTCTCTAGCAGTCTGAAGTGTGAATAGTTTCTGGATGAACTTAATTGATCTTTCTAACATCCATACACTTTTACAACCTCCATCAGAAAAGCCCAAGAAATTGAGGCCCTGCACCCCAGCAGAGACATATTGTACTAATGAAATAAATCAGAACAGAGACAGCTAGTTTGAGCTGGCTGATTACCTAGCACAAACTGACATAGCTCTGTCAAAACCATGGAACTACACTGATTCTCAAAGGGCAAGCCTGTGGATATCTCTCTCAAGACAGAATATACTGCCTTCTTCATTCCCTTCAGAACAAATACACTATCTATCCCTATATAGATAGATACTTGCCTATCAATAAAACTTTTTGGCTTCACGATAGAAGTTGAGAGCTTTGGTGAATAAGGCAGTATATTCAACCTGAAAATATTGTAAAGGAAAAGTGGTAGGTGTACACAATTTTGTTGCATATTCCAAAGCTCTGGAAGGAAAATTTGAACATGTTTTAAGTATTATGTTTCAAAGAAACTAAACTGTAGAACTAAAGGCCTGAGGAAGGAAAATACCATAATCAACTCCATGCTAAAGTAGCCCTACAAGATGCAATTTCTGCCTAGGGACAAGCAAGAGCAATGACTGACTACTGTGACTCTCGTACCTGTACCGTCTGCACCTTCAGCCTGAACGTGTGCCATTAAAACACGAGGTGAAAATTTCCAATGTCACCTGGCACTATATGCATGCCTGAGTTGAGAACCTCACAACTGGAGGCAGATATAAATGGCATCTTTAATTACCAAAAGTAGCCAGGAGCTTCATTTCACATACTTTTCCTGGAGGCACTGTCACCTTAGCCACGCACAAAAGCGCTGGCAGAGCAGCAGCCGCTCTGAAGGAAGAAGAGAAGAGACTTCTTGCCTCTTTTCAAACTTCTTGGAGCAATCTATATATTGAGATTTCCATGAGGGCTTTTTTTTTTTTAAACATTGCAACAACAGGTGAACTACTGTAACTCCTACTGAGAGGAAGCGGGGACTCCCTAGCAGCACTGGCTCCCTTACTTTGTGAATGCAGTCAAATCTCTCCTCTTTTGTAGTGGAGATTAAGTCAGTGACTTCACAAATTGACTTTCTTGTTCAGTTGAGTAAGTTATCAAACACACACAGTGTTACTCTCACAAAACAGACAACATGTAAGAATTTTTCTTCTCCCTCTTTATAACTATTTCCCCCAAACCTGTATCCCTCCAGGCATTACATACTTGTCTCACTTTGAAATCTGGGATCTCCATTTGGGGTTGCTGACATTTACATGGTTACCACCACTGAAAACAAGGTGCAAACTCCTTTCATTTTGGACAATGAGGAGGCATTCATCTACCGTGTGCCAATCCTCATTTACAAAGCAGCTGGCAGTGAAAAGAATGGCTAAAAGTGATTAATAGCTACCTGTCAGCAATGTGCTCTGCCTACACCGGCTGTAATTCTGAGTTCCTAAATATACCATACAAACCCACATTTGAACCACTTAGCTATTATGCTATCACTGCATCAACCACACAGATGGCAAAAAGGATTTCTAAGTTGACTGCCAACAGACTGCTGAAAGTGCACCAACAGTGGTGGAAAAATCCTAATAACTCTACACAGATTGGCATGAGAAATGTACCAGACTGACAACTTTGCAGACTTAGTCCACAAAACAGCGAGGGCAACAGCTGTGCCATTTTCTCCATACTGCCCCATCACTGTATTTCACTGCTGACCTGGAGAGACCACCACTAGAAGCAAAGAAACATTTCAGTTATTTTGGCATCTCTGATGAGTCTGCTAGCAAGGGTGCCAATTAGTGCCAGGTTCCATCATATTTGTAAAGTGGAAATGTGTTTACTCAAAACTGGGCTGAGACTACCAAATTAATTTTACATAGAGTGCTTAGCCACCGGGTGGTAACAACTTGCAGCTACTAATTATTTGGCTGGATTTGAATCCTAGAGGTAAAAAGTGAAAGGCTGCCTGTCCCACTGCTGGTCCCTTGACAGGCTCTCACCTCTACTAAAATTTTATAATGAAGGAGGAAAGTTGTACAGTGTTTAAGCACACCAGGACGTGAGGAAGATCCCTGCTTTTACGTTGCTTACCTTTTCAAACCTATGTAGGACTGCATACAATACCACATTTAAGAGGACTGCTGTAAACACTTTACCACCTAAGAGCTGAAGTAAAATCACTTGTTTGTGTAAACCACAATGACAGTCTTCTAGCCAGTCACTAATGATTTTTAATGCTGTAAGACGTAGCGTGTATGATCTGCTTTGCACTGTGTTGGTATTAGGAAAATTGGCTGGACTAATGCTTCCTAGCCAAGGCCATGAGAGGCCCATTAGGTTCTATTATGCAATACAAATATTTCCAAATGTCTCCTATCACAAGTGTGCAAACAGCACTGAGGCGTACTTAAAAGAATATTTATTTATCTTACAGTTGAGAGTTCTGCCCAAATCTTGTTTAAAGGAAGAACTACCACTACAACCATTCTTATGTCTGTAGTACAAGTATCCGTAATTTGAAAAAATAAAGGGTTATAAAATCTGTGGATTAAAACCAAGCCAAATTCCTTATTAACCACTGCAGCTGAGAGACTCTACTGCAAGAAAACAATCTAACTTCTCATAATAACTCTGGCAATGCTGTATCTTGTTACCTTCTGCAATATCAGGCCACCAAAAATACATATTAGGCACTACAAAATTGCATGATACTATATTTAACAAGGCAACCTTTCTGGTCAGGTTCTTCTTTCCAGTCGGCCTTTTTGTGTGCTACTGAAGGTTTTTTTCTGACAAGGATGTTCAGATTTCTTTTTAGTACAACTGGGAACCAAGGTAAAGTACTTCAGCTCACATTAGAAGAGGGATTAGTAGAGCAATTTGTTCAGCTGAAGGGTAATGAACTACATTTTGGCATCTGAAACTTGTAGACCTACTCTTCCTTAAAATATGCATTGTGAAGCTCCACAGGCAGACACCATCCTCCAATTTTCTTAAGGTCAAAAAAAAAAAAGAAAAAAAAGTGTCCTGTGCTTCTTTACAGCTAACTACCCAGAAACACTGCTAAAATGCTTAAACCTTAGCTCAGATGCTTGGGCTAGGGTCAGGTCAGATAAAGACAGTAGTCTTTCCGTGTTTTTTCCTTGTGGTAGAACATTTAACACTTAAAAAATTAAAATAAGATAGCCACAATGTCCCTATCTTCTAAAATTAATTTCAGAATGAGTTTGGAGAGAAGTTCAGGGCTTCCCTCAGCCTCTGAGTGGGTCCCTCCAGGAGCACTTTCTGAAGTCTGAAAATGTCCGGAGATCGGGTCAAACTTCTCTCTCTTAGGCAGGACATTCCTGACAGCTTTAACTTCATGCAGATCCTCTGGTGTTAAGCAAGCCTTGATCTCACTCTGCAGCAACACCATCAGTGTCAGTGATCCTCCATCACAGCACCTGGAGTCTAACTCAGAGACCTCTACATCTCTACCAGCCTGTGTTGTTTGCTCTACTGAGCTGGCGCGGGCAGGAGGGGCACAGAACATAGCAGAAATAGGCAATTACCTCAACCACCACCTCAAGAACCAAACTGTCCTAAGAGTCGCTTTTTTCTTTTCCTTTCCTACGACACTGGCTGAATTGCAGTGCTTTTTTACAAAGCACAAACCTTATAAACATATAATTCTGAAGGGGAGATGAATTTATTTGGTCCACTGAGATTGGCTAACTTTCAGTCATTCAGTGCTGTTTTCTTTAGAGCAGGAAAATGCTTGTTTTCCCTTTTGATTTCTTTCCTCACCCCTCACCACCCCAAAAACATTTACATGCATGTTTCAACCATGGAGGGAACCAAGAGAAGAAAAGGACTTCTGTGTACTTCTGGGTGCAGGAATGCCTCTCACTCTTATTCCCCTCTTATTCCTTACCACATCTGATAAAAGCTCGTCTAAGGGAAAATTATGCCTACTTGAATTATGCCTAATTGTTGGTATTTGGTACACAAGGCAATTCAGAACAATTACAGTTCCTAAAGCTGCTGCCTCTTAGACTGAGTGTAGGTTAAAGTTTTCTGTCCTACCATCACAGCCTCTTTTCTTTGATACTGGGATCAGGACTCTGACCTTCTCTGTACTGCTGTATTTGTAAGTGCTCTAATCCCTTTCACCTTTTCTTTTTATGCAGTGCCACAACCAGATGTGAACAGAGTCAGTCCTCCAAATGGGCTATGGCTGGCAGAGCCTGTAATCTCAGCATGACTCCCTTCAATTTGTACTCATCAGCTTCTGCTTTCATTTTGCATCTGGGCATTGTGCTTGCTTTCTATGTTGTACACGTGTTTGTTTTGAGAACACTTTTGAAATGTTCTCAACAGTAACTCCTCACTCATCTAAAACAAAACAAAACTCGAGAGCGGTATTGGAATTACGTTCCTTTACTTTCTGCAGTATTAATTTTAAAAGCAGCTTAAAAACTGTGCCCTAAAGTGTAAAATTTCAAGCAGCATGCGACAGTCATCCAGATTCCAAAAACTACCTTAGTCTTTGCAAAGCCTATAAAACACGAAACATATCTCCTGCCTAATTACTATTTGCTTATCTCTTCTGGTTTGTAGTATTATTAAGAAAGTTGTAAAGTAAAACAATCTTGAAGTCCTCTCCTAAAAAGTTCAGTATGATCTAGATATGCTATAGCAAGACCACAGCACAGCCAGTTTGGAATAAAGCCCCCATCTCCAGAAGAGTCCTGGCTGTTGCTGTCAGGAGAGGCTGACATGATTTGTATATCACAACAACCCACCTGGCTCCCCAGGGGCTGTAGGGAGGCTCTGCCTCATGCCAATGGACCATCACTCCCAAATTTGTTCCACAGACTAAAATGCCTCAACAATAACGCTGGCGAATGCAGTGAAGCGAGTAGCTGTTACATGGCTGGTTTTTATCATTCTACAGAAACAAAAATGGAGGGTTTCAGATATGTTCCCATGCTACAACTGAAGTATTTTTTCTAGTTTAATCACAGATGCTTTTATTCTTCTTTTCATTCACAAAAGATTTCAGATCAAGCAACTTACGAAAAAGTAGGTTTTTTACCTGTTTTTACCCATCTTCAATGTCTATCACATTCCACAAAGATTCAGCCCCCTACTAATCTGTTTTCAGCACTGAAGCACTGTTCCTGTATCACTGCTAGCCTTCCTTCTTATTTATGCTTATGATACTTTTCCAGTAAGCCTCCTAAATACCGCAAAGCCTACATCTTTTCTTCTAAGAAACGTCCTCTTTGAGTAATCAATCCTGCTAGAAAGTCCACATGCCTTTGTCGTGGTGGTGCTGCACGATCACACACATAATTGCGCACTGGCTCAAGACAGAACATCCCTGTGTATTATTCTATTCTATTTCTTATTAATAATTCCCAAAGCAAGTATTTAAACTACACATTAACATTCGAAAAGTTACAGTACTGAATAACCAGAACAGTCATTCTCTCCCTGTGAGGACACTGCAGACAGGATGACACCAACAATCTGAACCCCGCCCCATATCCCAGCCCTTCAGAGGCTAGCACTTCCCCTAAAAAGCTGCATTATGGCTATCAAAATCCACAAGATCTAGTGTTTTTTTTAAAAACTCACTAACAAAACAAGCATGCTAACCATACACCTTTGTTAGAGGTTAAAATAAAACATACTTCCTTCACTTCTTAATATGCTCTACAAGGTTTTATCTACAACCAACAGAGGAAGAGATTTTTTTCAAATGACAGTAGCAATTGTTACACCCTTGACTACAGAAGCTGGAGCCATAACACGGTGTGATTAAATCACAAGAAGCCACAGCACTATTACTACAACATTCCGATTTATTCCTAACAGAAGTCCTCCTCTTCCTATTACTGGAAGCCTGTAACAAGAAGACAACTCCTAAATTAAGCCCAGCTAGAGGATCAAAAGATGCACTTAGGCTTCTTTGTTTCTGCCACAGACTAGAACGAATTCTCAGGTAAAATAGCTTGTCTTCTTTAATTCTAACTGACTTTATGTCATTAAAATCAACATTGCATAGGTTTCACAGCAGAGCTAACAGGAAGCCAAGCTGAACAAAATTCTCCTGTCCTTCTGATAAAAAGTAGCCAAACTGTATGGGTTGTGTACTAGCAGGCTGGTGTACTTAAAAGGCACTGGCTTCCTTCCAAGTTAAACTTTTATCTTAGGGGATGAGGAGGATTTACATGGCCCAGAAAGTGTAAAATATCTGTGTGGCTTTTCATATTTACCTAGACACAGTAAATCATACAGCCCCTCAGACCTCCAGAGGTTTTGATACAAAACATGTAAAACTATTTTCTCAACCTCTCAATGCTTTAGCAGTGCAGTGTTTCAAATACACACTTGTGCCAACAGCCCCCTCTCACTGCCTTTCAAGTCCTTTAAAGCTATATTGATGTCCAACTATTAACTAGTATGATTAATGCTTAGCTCATGCAGGCAACTCCTGAAGTAGAAGCTTGCTAATGAGCTTTGCTAAAGCCCAGTGCATGAATGTCATCATCCTCCTGTTACCTTTGCAGTACAGCGGTATAAAATACAGAATGAGAAACTTGCTCTAAACACCATTATTTCATGACGTAATTTCCAAGGAAACCTTTCAGCTTTGGGACAAAATCCACAGTCTAAAAGATAGCATCAAGAGTGGTTCCTCCAACAACATGGTCCTTCGTAATACCTTCCAGTCATTTCATGCAACTTGAGTTGCTTGACAAAGCCTAAACCTCTAAAACAATGCTAAGACTTTCCTACATCCCAGTAGGGATGTAGTACACACATCAATATGCTTCTACTGCTAAGTAACTTCAAGATACAGTATTATTCCAAAATTCTAGTGTCTTTAATTGTTTATAAACCATTAAATAAAAGGAGTCAGAAAATTTCCATGGAAATCAACTGTTCCAAAATAGTGTATTTTCCCCATTTCAAGAACATCCTGATTGTTGGGTTTTGTTCCCCCTCCTCCTTTCTTCCCACCTCTTTGGAGAAAAATCCCTCACTTTGTGTTGGGAGGCATCTATACTTGCTGGATAGGAAATACTAAACATTTCAATAGTATTTTTCTTTACAAACTATCCCATTCTTTTCAATGTCAGTGTTTAGAGAAAAAAATGCTATATAACACCAGCAAGATAGCAGTTGTTTGGTAAATTGGACAGAATGCCATTTTTGTTCATCCTGCAAATCAGAAACTGTGCATCTAGACTACTGAGAGTGTATGTCACTACTTAAAATGACTAATGGGCTCTCCCCTTGGAAGACAGGATAAAACTGAACTGGAGAATAATGCTTAGATCTGACAGTACTACTGAGGATTAATACGTCTTCGGTGCTACGGGGGATGAAGTACGCAACCAACTGAACGCACTGGGCTGCTCCTAATTCCTGAGCTCCTCCTAACTACTGCTTAATCATGAAACTATACCGTACTCTGAAATCTGTGCCACAGAGTTTCAGAACATATTGCATACATACTCCCAACAGCCCCACAGCTAACTCCTCCCCGGCTCAAGAAAGATGGAAACCAAACACTGCATTAGATCAGAGTCTGCAAGTGCCAATACTATAAGGAAAGAGCAGGAGATCAGGGCTAATGGGGAATGGATTTTTTTATTTTTTTTTTTTTTAAAAACTGTCAGCAAACAATTTGCCACAGTGCTAATTTTGTGATTCAAAGAGTACATACAAAATTCATGACAGGTAAATTGAAGGGCACTTTTGTGCCTATGGGTTGAGACTCAGTAGGCATGTAGTACAAATCACAGGTTGCTTGTGGAATTTGAATAAATTTCCAATAGGACATTTCAGAACTGGCTAGAAATACAGGAACATTTTCTGATATTTACTTAGGGCCTTATAAATATAGTAATAACGAGGCTGAAATAAAAATTGAGCCAAAACTCCTCCACATTCTATAATGCTTATATAAGGATACACGATACAGAAAAGCCTCTCATACAAGACTTCCACTGCTCTAGCTCAATGCCATGGCATGACTTCTCTTCCACATTCTTCTTGGCTGCCTCCTGCTGGCTAGAACTTGCACCCTTAAAATTTAAACCTACATTTACTAAAATGCCAGGAAACAAATGATACCCCTTGACAACCGAAGAGTCTGGCAACTTTCCTCACCTAGAAAACTAACCAACAGGCAACACTCCACAAAATAGCTGAAAGCATCAACCTTCTCCTGAAACAAAGTACAGGCTGACAAAGCATTTGTAAATCAAGCCACATATAAGCTTTTTAAAAGTCATCTAGAATAAGTGTAGTAAAGCAAAGTATGTCCAAGCATATTTCTCTAGAGTTTAAAGGTTAAGTTCCTTAGTGGAATTTGCTGAGTCATAAAAAAATGGAAATGCAAACTAACTTGAGTGATATTCCAAATATCTGTGAAGTATTTTGCCACCTCTCATATGATTCTCAGACTTTTTTTTTTTTTTTTTAAAGAAATAACTGAAACAAAGACCAAAATATTTAGGATAACCTCTTCCTGAAGTATAATTTTGCTAGCTTCCAAGTTTCTCCACTGTCCTTCAAAATTCTGCAGATCTATCTACCAACATACAGAATACTGGAGCAAGTTTACTAATGCAGAACCTCAGCTTCTTTTTCAATGAGTTGCTTTGCTGGCTGGCTGAGATTAGCTCATCAATGCCTTGTGTGATGCACAGTAAATTTCAAGGATGAAATAAACAATTGGCTACAAATTCAACATTGTGTAAATTCTAATGCTTTTTTAAAAACAGCCATTTCATCTTTGTAGATTAGCACATGCAGTCAAGACAATATGCTAACACTAACGCAGTGTCTGTTTACACTAAAACTACAGTTAAACTGATGGGTTTATATGGCTGTGGCATGGTGATAACACAAAAATGAAGACTCTGAAGTACCATTTTGACCTAGTCAGAACCCTCAGACCCATGTAGGGAAAAATTAGGTATGTCTCCATTCTGCTTGCGTTTTTCACTTATTACTCTAGTTTCATCCTGCTTGTTGATATCTCAGCTCTTAAAAGATGCTAATGTATTAAGCAGACTAACTAGGTGTTTGGGAGAAATCCCTTCTCTTCATTAATTACACAGGGATCTCTGCCTCTCTAATGAGTCTTTGAACATAGACAAAATCTTTTTTGTGCTCATTCAAACTAAGAAGGCAAGTCTAACACCCCTCAACCAGGTATTCCCACATCACTAAGACATCATAGGTTAGACAGAGCTCATGACAACAAAACATACAAATGCACAAATTTTACCACAGTAGAAAGACATACACTGAAAAAAAACCCACAGCCTCAAAACATTTTTAGGATTTCCCTCCCTTGCCCCTTTAATAATCCTAGAAATAAGAGGAGTTTCACTGGAAGGAGACAATTACCTATATGACTTATGAAACAATTTTTGGAATCTCCTTCATTAATTGCAAAAATAGTATTTATGGATTCTGCTATAAATGTTTGCACTATACATTCCCATCTTCCACCACTATGAACAGCTTTACCCTTCTCTCTTTTCCAGATGAAGACAAACTATTTCAATTTATACTTCTTGCAGACTGACACTGTCTTAAACATGGCCATGACATCAAGTAAAGATTACCCATCAAAACTCTGAGCACTCTGAACATGGAGGGTCTTTTTTTTTAAGCCCCACATTTGGGATTGATCTAGAGCCTTTTACAGTCAGTAGGCCAAAATGTTTGTCATCTTTCTTTGGCACTAGGTCAGGCCCCTCAAGTGGTAAGAAGTATTATGGAAGGTCTTACCTGTGGCACTGGTGGGAAGGGGGAGAGATTTAACAACCATTAGAGTTTTAGGATGAAGGAAAGATTCAGAAACCAAAGGCACACAAAAGTAGCATCAGAATCCTTTCTGTCCAGCCCCGTTGTCTATTCAGAACACACTGACTCCAATGTATCCAGCTGGTGAGTAAATCACAATATAGCTTATTTGAAGCATCTACCAGTGTTATTAGCTAAAAGCTCAAGCCCAAGTAAAATGCTTTTGGTGTAACTCTGTATTGTTTCCTTCCAGTGGGAGAAATTACAAGAAAACAAGAAAGTATGACCTTAAAACAGGTTTTTACCTGAAGTCCTGGAAAACCAGCAGGAAAGCCCGATGCTCTCGTTTCCTAAGACAACAGCACAGCAATACAGAAAGCACATACTAGAACAGGAAAAAAACTCACCATTGCAACACTATCCTTTTCAGCCAAGAAGACACACCAAACTCTATTAACAGTTCTAATACTTGGGTCTAAGGAACTGTACCTCACATATTCACACAAAACTTCTGTAGTCTAAATTGTCAGGCCAATTTCTCTCTCTTTCATCACGAACTCACAGTGTTTTCAATTCTTTGCTCTACAAATAGGAAACATATTCTGACATCTTTGAATAGTCAAACCAGACAAGTTTTGCTTTTCCATAATTCACATTGTAATCTGATAAAAATCTAGCACGAATATGGCTGCTCCAACCATTTAAAAAAAAAATTTAAGGTAAAAAGGAACAAGCCTTCACAAATCCCAACTCATCCATTACACAGTCAAATAGGTTACACCACCTTTTGTTGTTTGTACAGCTTGCATTACTTGCCACTATCTCTTCTTCATGTAGGAGCTTTAATTTTAGGGTTATAGAACGACCGGTTTATGTTGATATCATCTCCCTACTACTTCATATGTAGTGCACAGTTTCATTTGATTTTATCTATGTATGTAAGGATAAAATAGTTAACTCCAAAAGCCTTTATAAAAACACCTCTACAGAGATATATCCAGAATTCTATGTTGCTTTGCCTTTTAGGTCATGTTCCTCTTCAAATGCAGGGGAGTTACAGAAACATCAGCTCAAGTTCCAACAACTTGTGCAGGCAATACTAATAGCAAGGCAGTAAGAAAGAGCCATTTCTATATTACATTAAAAAAAAAGAAAAAGAAAAAAGAAAAAAGTCCCCAAATGCTGGACAAACTTTACATTCTATCTATGTTTAAAAAAAAAACAAAAACGTAATTGTAAATTGCTCACAGAAAGTCAGGGGACATTTCTCAAGTGCCTCAAATAAAGCTGAAGTGATGAGCAAAACATGAAAAGGTTGGCTGCAAATACTTGAACCAAAGCCAAACTCTTTTCCCCAGCTTGTACAGTCTACTTGCAGAAAGTTCCTCACATATTTAGCATTCCGATTCATTGCTAAGAGCAAGACATAACTACCAATAATTAAATTCAAGTTAAATCCCAGACTCCCATTTTCACAGCCCAAAAACCTCAGGCTGAAGTAACTAACAACTTACATTAGACATCCTCACTAATGAATTAAATGAGAAGTAATGCTTTCTTCTAAAAAGAGAAGCTTATTTTCAAATTAAAAAAAAAATACTGAAAATCAAGTGACACCAGAGTCATGGACGCATTAAGAACGAGACTGAGGTACGTAGAACAATATATATGCTAGCAGTAATGCTGTACTTAGCACTAGTAACCTCAAAACCTATTCATCACCTACAGAATAAATCTCCCACCAGGATACCCCAAAGGCAGCTTGGGGTTCCCCAAAATGTCAGCAGTTGGGGAAGGGCAGGATTAACAGGCAGCCCCTTTTATTTCTAGAGAATTCACCTGGGGCCCTTCAATGCTCATCAGGAGACTGACAGACTCTGAGTCTACCACAGTAAGCCAGAAATCTGTTTCTGCACCTTTGTGCAGGTCATAAGCACCATGAAAACCTGAAACCAGACCTCAGTCTGTGATGAGAGACAAGACCAAGGTTTGGAAGGATTCCTCTCCTATCTTGTTATAGCTGTGGGACGTGTCCCAGAAGCACAGAGAGCTCAAGATTCACATACTTAAAAGTTCCAGGAAGAGTCATCCAATACTTTTCTTTAACAGATAAACTTCCCAGTTTTCTTCTGTATGCATCATGCTAAGCTTCCTTCATTGTCAGTAATAGCTGAGTTCATTTTTTCTTGTTCTACTTGATATTTACATTCTGTTTGGTTATTACAGAACTCCTTTGCCGTACAACTGAAATACTACAGTTTAGAGACAGAGCTTTGAAAAAGTCTTAATGCTCGACTTAATTTCCTGTTTTTCTAGTACTAAAGCAATACTTAAATGATTGCTAGAAGGTGACATTTCATACAGATTATGAAAACACAGTTAAATACTTTCATCATGACGACCAGAACAGACATCAGAGCAATGACAAATGAAGATATGCAGAACGAATCCAGAATGTTCCTATCAATTCTTAATATCACTATAGTGAATTCCTTTGTCTCCAGTGTCTATTTGAAGACATATGTTTCCCACTACAGAAAACATGCAACTGAAACAGACAATTTGGTAAACTTTCAAAAAAACCCAAAACACAAAACAGCAAACCAGCTATCGTAGACACAAAGCCGTTACTTTTTTCCTGTAAGAAAGAATATGACAAATAGCCCAAATTATTACCATTTTTCACACGGATTTATTTTAGATACAAGCACCTGGTACATCAGCTCTTCCATTACACCAAGGCATCAGCTTGGCCCTGTGCAGCTTGGTCTTATCACTAACTGCTCCCTTCCCAAGACCTGAAATGAAAATATGGCTCCAAGACACTTAATTTAGGAGGAACGGTATTCTGTTAATGAATACACTGAAAGTACAGAGGAGTCACTGTGCTCAGGGGTTTTTTTCTGTTTTGGTTTTATTTGGCTGGGGGTTTTTTGTAGGCAAAACCTAGAAAGGAGCTGTAGATCCATAAAGAAATCTCTCTCCTGGCACAGGAGACTGCATCTTTTGGGAGTCTTAAGATGAGATGCATGGGTCCGTTTGACACACACATCCTCCCACAAAGAAATATCTTTTCCTTAAGAACACCATGCAAATCACTTTTGACCAGCACAGGTCTCTGTTGCAAATGCAACATTATGCAAATGCAAAAGTATTACATGCTCTGCAAAACCTCTGGCCCTGCTTTTATGCTGAACTGCTGGTGATTTGACTTGTAATACTTATCTCCTCCAAGGGGATTCATCATGGTGAATACGAATGTCAAGAAGCATTTCTGGCAGCATCAATGGGATGACAGACCTATAAAGGTAATAAAAGATGCAGCTCTGTTCTCAGCCCACCAGTTTAACCCCCATTGTCCATTTACTACTCTAAAGAGCACTGGGAGATAGTATTTGCTTGTGAGGAGGTGGAGAGGAATGAAACACCAGACTGAAACCTCTTTCCGTCTGCAGACACTGAAAGGATCTCAGGATCAGAGCAGGATTTCAAGGAGGTTCTACTCTTTGCAGGCCTAGATGATGGGGGAAAGGAGTGAGAAGAGAGAAGCCACATCCCCTTATTAAAATAAACTTACCTGAACTCAAAATCTCTTGACTTCCCAATGCCTTTGTGGAAAAGGTAGCTAAACTCTATGAAAGTCACTATCTTTTTTTTTTTTTTTTGAGAGGTGGGTGGGTGGAGGGAGCATATCAAAGAAATAAGTTCAGAAAATTAGAATGTAATCTTGTAATTGTATCAATTTACTGATTCAACCCGAGAAGGGAGTTAGTTTTCCTCATAGTAGCGCCATGTGGTGCCATGGTTTGGATTTGTGACTAAGAGAGTGCTGAAAACACACCAGTGTTCTGCTTTTTCCTGAGCAGTACTTGCACAGCATCAAGGCTTTCTCTTTTTCCTCCACCTCTGTCCCTCCCTGCGAGCAGGCCAGGGGTAGGTGAGAAGTTGTGATAGGACACAACCGAAGGGATATTATGCCATGCCATATAATGCCATACTCAACAATAAAAAAATAAGGGGAAGGCAGCTTTGGGGAGGTAGCCATTGCTCAGAACCTGGCTGGGCATCAGCCTACTGGTGGGAGGTGATGACTGCCTTTACATCATTTCCAGGGCTTGCTTGTTTGTTTGTTGCTCTTCTTCCTCCTTTCGCTCATTAAGCTATCTTTAGCTTGATCCACACATTTGCTCAATTTTGCCCGATTCTCTCCTTCATGCTGCTGGGGGGGAGTGACCAAGTGACTGGTGGCTTAACTGCTGACTGGGGTCAACCAAGCACAGTCAGCTATTAGGGAAAACATTCTTCAAAGCAGTCTCCAAAGTACTATTCCAGATATTTTCCTCCAATGAGTAAGGTGAAAGGAGAAATAAGGAGGTTAACGTGGCACAGATAGTGCTGAATTTAGAGTCCAATTTTAATAAAATGCATTATTCAAATTAATGAGATTTAAGACAGTCATTTAAATTCAAGAACAGAAATTTAATAGCAGATGTTAACTGAGCTCTGTTGTTGAAATGAATGTGTGTGAAAGAGATGAGACATACAAGAGTAAAAGTGGGATGAGTATTTTGTGGCATAGAAGTAACCTCTGACCTATTCTGTACAGCTGCAGTAAGAAACCAGAAATTCTGCACATGCACAGACACGAGTGAAAAATACATACATATGCACCTGCAATTGTCATGAAGAGAAACATGCAAGAAAGCTTCTTCATAAAGGAGGTCACAATCTAGCAAGTTCCTCAAAGGGACTGGGTATTTACAGGGATAGCAAAGCTAGCAGGAGTTACTGTACTTGGTAAATATACTTTTTGGGAGATCACATCTAAAGGTTACAGTAGCTTCACACTGCCAGTGGTAGTTGCGTAACCACCGCTCTTGCAGAATAGTCTAGCAAGACTGGAGGTAGGTAGCAAAAGCCATTCATGCTGCACTTCTATTAAAGGCTGCAAAAATTCAAAGGCTGTCGGATGTTTATCTTTTTAACTGCAGCATGCTTATACTACATCAATCTCTATTAGTCAGGCCTTGTATTTATTATCAAACCTTCTGGTCCCATATGCCTCTAACAAGGCCCTAGAAATTAAGGTGGTCCTAATTGTCATTGTATTTCACCCCAATCAAGTGAAAACTTCTGTAGCAACCAGGTCTTTCACTTGTACGACTTCCTTATTTTCAGTAGGATTTTCATTCAAATTAAGACTACTTTAGAAAATAAATAATATGAGGGGATGCTGGGACAGATTATCCCACAACTACTGATGAGCATAACATCTTCATTGCGAGAAAGTGCCGGGGGGTGGTGGTGGTATAAACAGGGAAACCCCACTGTTTCTTAACATTAATAATTTTGCCTCCTGTTGTACTCACACAAGAAACAGCACATTACACCATTTAGGGGGGAAGAAAAAAAAAAATCAAAGCTGGTATCGTTAGGGGAAAAGTCAGCTTTTCTGCCTTTCCTCTTGCACCACTGATCCACTCAACAGCCCAGCAGGCAGAACACAATCTTTCTACCTTGCTACAGTTCTTAGCTAGAAAAGTGGAGCTTCATGTTTTACATTTTTCTTCACATATCTTAAGGAAGCAAAGCAAGCACAAAAAAACCACCATGCAATCTCAGTGCAGGGAAGCACCACCTAAAAACAGCAATGCAAAGCACAAAGATGCGCTGGAGAGACAAACTTACTGAACCTTACAGTAAAACGGTCCAAAAGACAAACTGATTGGGAAACCTTCAGTTTCATTCAGAAACTAAGTTAAAAGCTACTAGGTAAAAGGGAAGGACTAAGAAAACCAGAAAGATCACTGAATGCATTTGATAGGAGAAATAAGTGTTTTGCAAATGAGCATAATTTCACACAGTCCCAAAGAGGTCAACTCAGAACACTGCAAAGTGAGGCAGCTCAAGACACAGACGTAACCAAACTTTCCAGAGAGGAGGAAAGACTACTCAACTCTCATACATTTTTTCCCCTGTGGTATACAGAGGAAGCAGAGAAGAGAGCAGTGCCTTTACAAAGTCTTCCACCAGCAATATTTACTGATAGAATTACTCTGCCTCTTTCAATATTCAGTCAACTCCTACCCCTGTAATTGCTCATGTTTAAACGAACAATAATCTGGCTTGAAGGACACAGAAGAAAAAAGTCTCATTTCAAATGGTAACATGGAGTGGCAACTGCAGAATGGCAGTTACCTACGGAAAGAAACAGAAAAACTGAGTTGTAATACAGGCAATCACTCTCCTCCTTTTTCTTCTCTAACTCATGTTCTTCCTTCTGCCAACTGCATGGGTTTTTCTAAAATAACTTAATTGAAACTTCTATAATAATATTACCATATTCGTTGCTAATTTTGCAAGGCCGCAACTGTATCCAGGGCTGTGCATGCAGTTATCATTGCGATCGTGCAATGCATATAGCATTAATAATGCAGATAAAATTAACCAAGACTCGTAATTCCTTCATCCACTGCAATAAAAAAAAAATGGTGTATTTACAGTTTGTCTGGAGTATTAATATAGTAAAAATGTCAAGAGCAGAGTTGTCTTCCAGTTAGACAGAAGAAAGCCTTCTATTTTTAATTAATCTTTTATATCTCTCATAGAAAAACAGAGCTGGAAATCAGTTCCGGAAAACAGTAGCAGCCTAATGAAAAAAAAAAAAAACACAACAACAAAACCAACCACCTTTAACAGCCATTGTCTTCATTCATTCTCATCATATCCAAAGTGGACCCTCCACCATTTTTCAGTTTTACTATGAACAGCAAAATAGACCACTGAAGAAAAAGGATTTATCCAATTATTATGAGCAAAGTAGCTCTAACTTCCTTTAGATATCCACTAACAAGATATAAAATGACACTTCCCGGACACATCACCAGCACAATAGGGCCTTTATTGATTTTCATATCATGTTCTTCAGTCTGAGATGACTCTCTTGAGGACTCTCCTTCCCAGCAGGAAAAAAATTGCCTTTTCTATGTTTGAATTCAGATCTATTAACGCATCCCTTGCTGGAGACAGTGTCATTTTAGTTCTTTCCCTCTGTAGCTGATGTGTCTACACCTTGCTGGCTCAGTGTCCTAATGGATCCCAGGGTTAGAGGTCAAAATAAGAAAACAAAAAATGAAATTGCTCAACTTCAGAATCTATAAGAAAAAGACTCTTAATCTTTCTAAGGGCAAAACGTGCAACCAATGAGGTGTGATAAGTGTGTTCAACCTTGTGCCAAATCTATAAATAGCATATCAATGCCAAAAGAAGTTACACACCAAAAATAAAGATGAAAAAGAGTTAATAGTATTGTTCATCTTGCATTACAGCCATCAGGAAATTCACAGCTGAAGGAACGGATATTACTCCTTTCATTTGTCACTATGAAGGTTTCTGAAGTGCAACACTGACATCATCTCTTCAGTATACAATTTAAAAGGCTAAAAGACAATCTCAATAGTCAAATTACTTCTGAGAGGTAAGTTTCACAGACAAGGATAAATTAACTTTGGTCATAAGTCTGTATTTACCCATGATTACAAATTCAACATGAGAAAAAGTAACAGTGACAGGAACTCTTGGAATTGGAAGGAAGAAGTCATGGGGTTCCCACAGCCTTCACCTGAATTTGAAAAGTACAGCAGATTGGATATGTATGTGCAGTCTCTGGCTTGCAGAAAAGTATTAATTTGAAGAAACATCTAAGTTTTATAATATAGAAATAGCTATATAAAAATATAACACCTGACATAAATGCACCTGTACAGTTCCGCTCCCCGCTCCACCATCTACTCAAAAATCAAGTGTAGCATGTCATCACAAAGGGAGTCCATAGTAAACCAAGATAATGTGACATTTAGCAGTGTAACTGCCTATGAACAGATACAAACATAATACCAGATACAAATATAAATGCCATAATTTAAATGCCCATTTGCCTCACAAATGCCATGCCATACACCCAATCACACTGTAACTCAACACTGACAACCTAGAAAAGTCAGTAACAGTGGTAAAAAAAAAAAAAAAAACAACCCACCGAGATTTATCACCAACATTAAGGCAGCTGTTTGCTTTTCTCCCACAGTGCCATGAGATTGAGCGGGGGTTTTTTTTGTACTTACCTGATTAGCTACACAGCCTACATTCAACATTTCTATGTGATTCATTTTCCATTTTCTTGGTGGACCACAGGCATTTGCAGATTTTGTTGTGAAACTCCTCATTGCTTAAATCAGAAGATCTTCATCTCAAAATTGCACTGTCTTCCTTATAAAAATGTGGACACAGTGCACTGGTCTCTTTACATGTAACTCAGAGCCAGTGACTTGCTGGGACTTTAGTCTCCTCAGCCCTCCGGCTACCATTAGTAATCCTTTATCACCTGCAAACACTTTCTTCCATATCATAACATGGTACACCAGCAGGGTGTCTGTCTCTGGCCCTGGACTGATTCTCTGTAAGCCAGGGAACATTGGCAATCTTTGTAGCACAGGCTCTGAATTTAATTTCTAAAGTGACTGAATTCCTTGGACCAAAAGAAAAGCTTTGTATGAATTCGCATGCGCTCTACAAGGCACAGACCTCATACTGACCTGCCATCTATGTAACTTACACAGAAGCATACAGTCAGCCTTAAAAAACCACGTTTTTAGCAACTCAGTTGAAGGTCTGTTGTGTTATTAGCACCAAATGATTAATTAACCATATCCATACATTATACGTCATTGACATTTACTAGGGCATCTATGGCTTGCTTGAGGGGATATTTGCCATTCAGTTCTGCCAGCAAAATGCCTGCTGAGCGAAGACAATCCCAGTTCTGGCCAGGACGGCGTACAGAATGTGCACACAGCAGGAACTCGGCAGCAGTGACTTGGCCAATTGATTAACTCTGAGCACTGACCAGCAGGTGTCTTTTTAGTGTGCTTTGAATGGCTTTCCATAAAGCCTTGTGCTTTACAGTAGGTGGATGCACATCGGTTTGGTCATACATCAGCATGTCAGGATTTTTCGCTGCAAGATGAAAGCATCGCTCATTTGCAGATCTCAGAAGTAACAGCTCCCCATGCCTCAAATTTTAGGTATTTCCTCAGGAGATCCCTCAAAAATTAACAAGATACAAAATAAAAGACATTAGGAATCCACTCATTTGAGTCCACTTTGATAAGGCAAATGAAAACCAGTCTGATTTGGGGCTTTTCCTCCCTTTGCCTTCCTGTTTTACAAATGAAGGACCAGAAGAGTGCTGGCATACCACTCAACCCTTCACTGAAAACTCATTGGGCACCTGAAAACCAGCTGTATCTTTCTCTGTTGCACCAACAGCTTTCAGAAAACCAAACACCTGATGTATCCCTCTTTCACGCTCTTCTGACCGTTTGTTAAGTTTGCTGAAAAGCTCAAATCAAAACCTTAGCTGTGAAGAGGACCCATGGCATGTCAGCTCACGCCTGAAACTTACTGAAGTCCTCCTAGATCCCCAAGATACAGACTTCCTATTCAAGTCCGTGAAAGACCTTCCAATGGTATATAACATGCAAAAACACAGAAAATTTAACTCTTCTTCAGTGAAAGTTCAGGAAATGCAACTGTCCAGGCATTCGCTGTTTGTAGCGGCGTACTAGCAAAAACTGACTTTTTATGCAACGTGATTTTAAAAATACTACCAATATAGCCCCCACCCAAATTAGAGTTTGCAGTATCTGACTGAAATTACTATGGATAGAGAGGTGCTATTTGGAATTGGCATTAAAAAAACCACAGCTGTAATCTCTGTACCTTTATAATGACAACAGTTCCAGTAAAAGGAGCCACAGTATTCTCAATGCCATAGCAACACCAAAATCCCAGAAGCAAACCAAATTTCCACTCTAACTCCAGATAATTTTAATTGCACAATTGTATTTCCACACCTTAGTCTGATAAATTTGGTGCCTCTGTAAAGGCACCACTTTAAAACACTTGTTTCCTCTATACAGAAAAGGCCTTGCATGTGATAAACTGACATTTTGTAAATGATAAAAGGAAACACACTTTCACTCAACATGTAATTTGAACTCCCTGGTACAGAAACAAGAGCTTACCTTTCCAACCCAAAACATTCTATGATTATTTAAAAGGGAATGAAGACCTAACTCAACTACCCAGAGCTACAACTGATGTTAAACATATTTTGTGGATGGATCAGTAAACACCTCCCACAACACATGACAAATCCATGCCTACTTACTAGATATCCAAGTGAGATATAACCACAGAGTTAGTTTTATTTTACATCTTTGTGAATTTTGTTTTAATCTTTCTTCACAAATGCAGTACTAGCTACTACCAAAGAGAGAGCACTAGACTAAACTAACTTTGACTGTTGCCCTATATGTAAATCACCATGATCTGAAGTTCAGGGACATCCTCAAAGTATTTGCAATATGCAAATCAGATCAGAAAGTAGCTCACATAAAAAGTGACACAGTTGTTCAGGAAGAGGTTGGCAGCTCTGTCAGTAGCACTGACCACCTCCACACAGTCACACACTTTTGTTTAGACCTTTTGTTTAAAGCCTCAAAGGCTAGAGTACCTTCACAGGAGGAACATGCCACTGGGGCAAACTCCAGAAGAAGGAATCTGCAATGAAGTAAGTTTTACTGATCGGATCCAAGTTCTCTGAAGTATTAGCACAAGACTACTTTACAATAGAGCAAGCACACCAGTATTTTATGAGCAAGGTAGTTTGTACCATTGAAGTTGCAGCAGTAATTACAGTACACACTTCTCTAAGGCAAGCACAGCCATCATCTATGGGCTGAATAAACAAGCCATTACCCAGGATCAGCTCAAGGCTTCTCAGTCCTGCAGAGACAACGGAGTCCTCCCAAGGAAACTGTTCTTATCCTTGAGGAGGTAAAATTCAGCTTTGGCACAGGCAGCAGAAAAAGGGGAAGAGTCAGAGGGGGCTGACAATGTCCACAGGCCACCAGGGAAATGGAAGTAGCTGGGGCCAGGGTAGAAAAGGTCTAAGACTGGAAACAAAAGCTCAGACAAGAGCTGCAAAATACAAAACTGCTGCTCAAGATATGCAAAAAAGTAGGGAGATAGTGACCACTGCTCCACACTTTGAGTCACCCAGTAGCAGCAGAGGTCCTGCAAGCATGAGACTGGCATTCTGGCTTTGACACCGGCAAAGGTAACACCACCACCAGAGAAAACTGGCTACAAGATTTACATGCGACTCTGACCCTGCTCTCACTCTCCCTCTTTTTAACCAGTAATGTAGTAGCCATTTCCCCTCCCTCTTTTCTCAAATGAGGATTATACTCAGGTGCATTTGAGATCTGAATTTTACGCAGCTCATCAATACTACAGGGGGTGGGGGGGGAAGGAAAAAAAGTCAAGCTAAAAATCTTAACCTTGACAGGCACATCAAGGGCTTGTAATCTTTCAAGTAATCACTTCTGTTTCTCCTTCAGACACCAAGCACAAGCAGCACTGAACCACAGAGTCTGAAACACGCAAGCCTAAGGTAGCTGAGGGCGTTTGACCCACCTCTTCCTCATGTAATTGTTGACTTTGAGTCTGGCTCTAACTCCAACCTCCAGTTTAAGATCTGGGAAGACTCACTACTCATTCAAAATATGCCTCTGGCTTGACACAAGCTACTGCCCAAAAAATACTGGAAAGTACTATCTGGAATATCATTATAAATACAGCCAGAAGTGTTTCCACCAACACAGAAGGCTGAAAATATCCTTGAGGTTACAGTTTCCGTAACTAACTGAATCACATCAGCAGTCTTATTTATAAGCTGAGAAAGGATTTAGAAATGCTTGACCTTCAGGAGTCAAAGAAAGATGCAGCTGTCCTCGTTACCATTTAAACTTCACTGCCACTTGCTGAGGCAGATTTAATGCATCCTCCCAGCTTATCAGCAGAAATGGTAAATAGTCCACATTAATCAGAACATACCCATCTCATCTCAGTCTTTTGGGGATGAAGGTCCATTAGGGAATCAAAAACAGATAAAGCAGAACTTCAATTACTTCAAGCTTCTACTCTGATTCTGCCTGAATTATCCTTGTGTTCCTCAGAAAAGGGGTGGAAGAAGTGATTTATTTTCTGAGATATTCCCATTAAAAAAACAAGAGCAGCACAATACATTCCCATTTCTTTATCCAATTTTTAAAGTGCATAAGGGCAGGCAGATGTCAAAAGAACTGACAACTTGGTGTTTCCTGGATTTTCAGCAAGCAAACATTGCTCTTTACTCTGCACTTCTAAGATCAGAAGAGGTGAAGGTGCTTTTAGGTACGTTAAGCAAGAAGAAAAAAAAAATACTAGAGTTCCCAGCTTTTACTCAATGACTTTTTTGAATTAATTTGACAACCATTGTAATTCCCAATTCTCTAAAGTAGCTGAAGTTTAGAACATAAACAGCCTAGATGTGGTATGTACACAAGCCATTATCAAAGATGTAGTAAGTCCCTAATACAACAACTGGTTTGAATCTCAGTGACCTTGGACTGAAGATCAGGGCAAACACTTATACTGCAAACACATTATAGTGGGGTTTTTTCCCGATTATCAGACTTTAGGCATAAATAAGATTTCATCAATGCACATTTCCCAAGAAACTGTAACTACATTATTGCAGAAAACTCAGTGCAGGCATACAATATTGTTTTAGGCTGCCCAGAAACAGCTGGAAAAGCATGGACTTAAGTTCCTTGCATCTCACTTGCAACAACACAGTACAATAAGGGCTACAGAACACTCCTTTTCACATTTAAAAAACCCTTAAAAATAGATAGTTTGGCTTCTCTCCTTGTACCTGATAACATTCTGCAATTCTTACTCATACCCCTGCTATCTCACTCAAGCAGAAGTCCTGATGAGCTTAGCTGAAACCCTCCAGACTAAGATATTTATGAAGCAGCAAAACGTGAAAGAAGCAGCATGTAAATAAAAAGACTAGTTGTGTGTGGCATTGTCTGTAGAATCGTACTCTTACTTTAACCACCACTCACTGTTTCCCAGGTACTATGCAAATGGCAAGGAGCCAAATTCTAAAGAAAGCCATATTAAAGCGACTCCATGCAAGCGTTCAGCATTCAGAGTAGCAACATGTTCATTTCTTACATGTCACGAGATGCTGTGAATGCTTGCAGTAATTATCAGGATTTGTATTTATTAAATCCAAAATAGTAAAGTTCATTTCCACAGAAACTCGTTACAACACATATCACAACCGTTGCAACACTTCTTGATAGGAACAAAATGAATTTGTGTCCGCTCCTAGAGGGGAGGAACAATTCCCGAAAAAGGTCACAATGTAAGAAATTCTCCAGAAAGCCTAACGGCATGTCAGGCTGCTTCAAAAGAATGCAATATGCAACTTTCAAAATGCTTTTTTTTGATTGATACTTCTGAACAGCAAGGAGAACAGAGGCCTAACTCTAAAAAAAGAAAACCCCAAAAAATCCCAAAAAAACCCAAAACAACAAAGCCGCCAGTTCTCACAGATTCAATCTAGTTTGAAGAGGCTGACATCATGTAAATCCATCCAGAAGGAAACATTGTAAAGTCTCATCAAGTAACACTGTGATCTTCTGATAAAATATTGTACATGCATAGACACATTGAGAAAAAATATTTCTTTACAAATGCCTTTTTCCTTATAGTGGGAAACAACCATGTTCACATCTTACGAAATGTTTTGTTTCGCACAGAATGCATTCATGGAAAATGCATGTATTGGATTGTGAGTTCTGCCATTCAAAAAATCAGTTATTCCTAGGAAAAAAAAACAAACATGCTATCTGACTCTCCAGCTTGTAATGTGCAATTTAATTTCCATAGCTAGGCTCTTTGTGAACTGATAAACCTCAAGACTGATCACACCTGAGGAAGGACATATCCAGTATCAACAGAGTTTCGCTCTACCATTACGGATCCAGGCACTGAGAGGAAAAACTCAAGACCATAAGCCCAGGGCAAGAAGCATTTATGGAGCTGCATGCAAAAGCAGATTGCACACTGAAAGGCAGCACTTGGGAGTGTGACAAATTTAGCCATTTACATCTAGAAAAAACATCTGTCATTCTTGGAAGAAAGCTAAGTTGTTTTCAGAGCTTCCTTGGGTATTTTGCAGGGCTACTCTTTGGGTTTTGTTTGCTTTTAGTTTGATGTTCTTTTTTAGGCTGTGACAGTTTTACTTGCAAAGGGTTAATCATGTGTCCCCAGCCGATACTGAAACAGTTATGGCCACTATTACCAGCTACAGATGTTTCTGCTTATTACTTATCTGGCCACTGCAGGTGAAAACAGGGCACACAGTATAAAGTTGTTTGGGTTTTAATCCTCTGTATTTAACACAGGTACAGCATCAACATGCAAAAGAGGCTGTGGATACTCAAATGGACTGGGATGAAAGAAACTACAGTCTTCCTTTCTTCCTTCGAGCAGAGCTGTACAGCAGAAGGTACAAGTGAGATGGGGCAGAAGCTGCACTCTGTCTGCCCTTCTACAGAGACTGCCTCTGGAACCATCCCTACACATAGTGTTTCTGTACTCCTTAAGAAGGTGTTTGCTTTAGAGCTATCGTCACCAAGTCTCCCAATGGATGGCTAGAGCCTGGAAAAAATTATTTATTGAAAGCAATTTATCTGACAAATACTGACATTTGCTTCAAATTCCTTTCAGCAGTTCATTATTCGACCGGCTCCTCAGACTGTCCAAATTCAGCAAATTACTCTTTCAACTCTTTCTTTTCACAACTCCTGAACTCCTGTTTATTTATTTTTATTATTTGACAAGCACACCTGTCAAGCAACTATTTTGTCCCCATCTTTGGTGTAGTAGTACTACAGAGGACACGACTGCAGCTCTACAGGTTGTCTCCCTTCATTTTGTGTTCAGGAAGGGCTATAAACCTTGTGAGGCTGTAAGCAAGGACCAGAAATACGGATGCAGAAGTGCTCTAGTCAAAATTAAGACCACAGGGTAAGTTTGATGTAGGATCCACTAGCCAAAACCAACCCCTGACATCACTCACACAGAAACCAAGAAACACGGTCGCTATTCTCCACTCAAAGATGATGTGCTTGTGTTGCAAACTTACAGCCTGCTTCCAACCTGGAAGTGGATTCCTTCGCACGCATCAACCTACAGGACTATTCAGGTTGTATAGACCTAGGGTCTGAAAATAACATAAATTTGATCCTCACCTCTACTAGGAGGATACATAATGAATCTGATTCTACAGTCTTACCCCTTGTGTCATCACTTACCACAGTACGAAGTATGAGCATCAAGCAAGCAACAAAATAGGACAGCTTTTTAAAAGTCATGTAAGATCAAGCAATTGCAAAAGCAACATCTGAATAGAGCACTTGCACCGCTATTTTTAACAGGCAGTTTTTCCTGGTTTCACAAGGAGATAATATCAAGGTAAACAAGAAGTAAGAACGCTTTTCACTACAGATATCCAAGATAGACTACTGTATACCGTAGAGAAAAAAATAAGGCCAAATATAAAAACTGAAAGCAAACTTACTGTTTTGTATTGCTCTGCTCTTTCACCACTCCACTACTAGAACTCTAATGTAAAGAATAACTGGAAAGGCAGACACACACATTTTTCTGTGTTGTTACTTCCTCCACCCCTCCTTCTAACAAGTCAGCAAAAACAAACCAGTGTACCAGCACACAAACTAAAGCACTCTCTTCTCGTACTTTCAAGTTCAACCCTTTTTGCCTGAGGAATTCTCTTGGCTCACGGGTTTGATGTCAGGCCTTGATTGTGTTTTGATGTTTCTGCAGATCTATGATGGAGTTCAATTCTCAGCAGCCAAAACAGACATTTGTCATCCTGTATGCATCAAATTTCCTTGTGGCACACTGCCCACTTAATCATGCAGGCAAGGGGAGCTTTGACAAAGCAAGGGGCTGTCTGCAAGCCACTGTGACCTAGCACGTGTGGAGTCACATGTAATTACCACTACTTATAAGGATCACTCAAGGCTTCCTGGTGTTGCTGCACACCAGGTTCAACCATGCCAGAGCGTTTGAGTAAATATTTGCACGCAACAAGGAGCTGTTGAGAGGGTTTTGTCTACAGCCACAGCCCCCAGCACATGAAATATTCAGCACGTGAAATGTCTCCACTGATGCAGAGTGGTGGGTTTTCACTCTGATTTGATTAGCAGTGATGATTCTTTCATGAGGTGTGACTGTCCTTCTCGATTAGCATCAGCCCAGATTCCATGCAGCAGTCACGGAAAAAAGGAGACGGGAAAACAAGAGTCTGACTTGTTACAAGGGTTACTTTGCAGAGTTTCTGTCAATTCTGAGACTTCTTGTTTAAAAGAAAATGCTTGAGCTTAAATCTTAATTTAAAAAAGCATTACTATGTAGAACTCCAAATTTGAACACAAATGCGAAACTCTAATCTCAATACTAGAAAGAGTTAACCAGGAAAAAAAATAATTTAAAAAAACCCAACACTACAGGTTTAACTCAGGGAACATCTTAACATGCCACAGGAGTGATATCAATTCTTTACCTGTAAAAAGCTAGGAATGTTACCCAGGAAGATGTGCGTCCATATTAAGCATAATGATCATCTCCTAATGAACACTGTAGAACTTATTATTTATACTGAATCAACATTTAGTTGCATCACTTCTAAAACTTTTTCACCTAAGTAAATCTCATCACTATGCAAGCAATTGGCAATTTTCAATAATGATCACGTGACTTTGGTGGCATACTTTTAATACCAGCAGTTTAAATTATTCCCCCATGGTAACATTCCCATATTTTTTCTATACTGTAGCAGTGAAGTTCTGAACCTGAATCTAACAGAAGCAAGTAAATTCTGCAGGAAAAGGCAGTTTATTGGAGCAAATGATGTAGCTGGAACCAACAAAAAAGGGCTGGTATTCCTGAAAGCTATTTTTGTTTGCCAATCTGAAAGTTGCCTTTTAACTGATTAGTTGCCTTTACAAACCTTGGTTTAGACACATCTCTGACTTGGACAAACCAGCTTTTGGAAAGATGTGAAACTCTGTAGCAAGCATTCATCCTTAATATGAACAGATGAATATGCATCCACTTAAAAAAACCAAAAAAACCACTAATCTCCCAAGTCAGATCTTGGTATGTATGCCATTACTGGCTGTACTAGAGCTCCATGTAAAGTCTCTATGGAACTTCACAGGTACAGAAAAGAAATTCTGAGAGCTATCAGACACTGAATTTTCACAGTACATCAACAGTGGTTATTTAGCAGAAGAGGTTTCTGTAACTGTCACTGAATGGGAAAACTTAGAGTATTCAATAAGCTTCTTTCTCTGCTTCCTCTGTGTGGGCTTGTATTAAAAAACTAAACAAGAAGGATACCAGTTTCTGAAGACCAAGTAAGTACCTTCCACTTGAAACAGGTTTAGAAGCTGGATGTCTCAGAATCTATTTCAAACCATTTAAAAAAGTTTTAAAACAATCAAAAGCTGGTTTTGAATTTGGAAGGCTTCCCTCTCCATGGGCAAGTTCATCAACATGGTGCTACAAAAGCAGAAACTAGGAGAGCAAGGGGTAGAGCAGAGAGCACCCCACCATGCTGCTAAATGGAACTTCTTTTCACTGCACCACAGGCCTTAGATATGATTCCAGGTTTACATTTATCTCCCATGTAAACCCAGGTGACAGGATGCTGCGACTTACACCCATGAGAGACGGTGCACCTGCCTAGTACTCCAACTAGCAATTTTATTTTCCTAATTAGACCAGCAATGACAATGTGGAAAATCGAACAACACAGAGCTAAAATTAAGAGATCAATGATGGTAGACATTGGGTGCTATGCTTAAAAGCATTTTAAAACACTATTATTATCACTAGTGCCAACTGTTGCACAGTAAACTCCAAGACAAATAAATCGTAATATTTCTTGTACTTTCCTAACTTCCAGTATTACAGTTTATACTTACTGCTACACATACAGTAAGGTTACCTACATACGGACAGCCAATCAGATTTCCATTTCCCTGTGGCCAAAGACCACAGAAAGAAGGAATAAAGCTACATGCATTGGCTCTCAGCCACACGCAGATTTTACTTCATTCCATATACAAAGTGTCATTTACATCTCTCTGTATTTCCAGCCAATTCCTTCAGGAGAGATAAAGCACCAGGAGCCATTGCTTACCCTTCCTCAACCTTCAAAATGATGGAAATTGGGAAAAGCGTACACTCTTTTGATTACACCAAATGAAGTTTGCTGGCCACAGCGGCAGAGTTCATGATAACATCAAGACAGCTTCTACACCAGAGGAGAATCTTGACCCTTAATTACTCAAAGCATGATATGAAGGACTACTGTAGTAAAAAGCTCTGTCTTACTCATTTACGTATGGAGCATTAAAACCAAAATCCCCAATCAAATGTTTCTGCCAAGGTGAAACCTCTATCTATAAACCCCATTTTTCTCTAAACTAGCACCTGAAACCTGTGGCAGTCTTCAGAGCACTTGGTTCAGGCATTCTCAGTGCTCTCCTTCCTTGGTACCACGGGCAGGGATAGCGGTGCATTTGTGAACAGGTAATTTCCATAGCTACTCCATACAAACTAACAGAGGAGTGAGCACTTATATGTATCACCATGCACACAAGAAGCTTCTCAAACCACAAAAGAGCATCAGTTTGCTTTGTAGAGATAGCTATAGAAATGCCATCAGCAACATCAGAAATCACTGATGATGATGAATGCCAGGCCTGGAAATGCTATGAGATGCCAGTTTTTCAAAAACTGCTGAATCTCTACTCTCTGATAAGCATGGCCTCTTGAGCAGTCTCCAAAAAGCAACATGCAAAGATGAAGATACTTAAAATTGCTGAAGAAAAGTAGGGAACGGAGTAAATAGAAGCAGCTTGGGTCACAGGAGTAAAAACAGACAAATACTGTCTGGCAGAATGAATCAGGAAACGAAAGTAAACTGAGTGGATCACCCAGGACAGACTTCCCAAAGATTTCATTCCCCGAAACATACCGATCTCTCAAAAAGATTGTGTGAACATTATTGATGGTTTGATAAAATTTGTATCAGTATTTTGTAAGTTTTTGCAAACAATGATTTCTACCTAATTCATACAGTTTTGTGGCTTGGTTAGGAAGGATGGAGTACCTGCAGAAACTTCTCACTGCTGTACCTGGATTTACCTTATGGTGCTCTGAAAATTAATTTCTAACTGACAGACTGAATTTTCAACTTCTTTTGGAGCAAATACCTTACCTTGAACAGTTGTTTAATCAAAATGCAACACTACAATGATAAAATGCTAGTAAATAAATCATCTGTGTTCCAACATTACCTGAACTTCAGCTCAGGTTTACATTTTATACAGTCTGAGCAGGTTTAACAAATTATAGAACGGTAAGACTTAATAAGCCAGCAAGTTAATTCTAGCTTTTTCCCCACCCCCTTCTCATAAGCAGAGGTACACATGAACTCCAACAGCACCAAAGCCACAACAGATAAAAGAGCATTTTCTGGAAAGCAATATCCAGATGCTGAAGTATTTAAAAAAATAAACTAAACCAAAACAACGTACAGCTAGAAAAGACTGAACGCTGTCCTAATTTTGATCAATTGCTTTTGCTGTTAATATTTTTTTTGTGTCGAGTCAAAAAATCCAAACCAAATCAGACAGACAGGTTTATAATCAAACTAATAGGCACACTGAATACATCCCTTGTCCCTGAAGTATGAGGCAATCAGCATATAATCCTCCCCAACTAAACACAAACACATGTAACAAACAACCTAGACATTGTTTACATAACAATCTTAACGCTCTGATACATTTTGAGCTGAAGTTTGGGGCTTGGTCTATTACAAACAGGAAACACTCAGAAAATATGAATTGGAAAATTTGTTTCAAAGGGCAAAGACAAACAAGGTCATCTTTATTCTCAGCCTCCCTGCCCAGTTTATAAACCTGACAATCTCTTTGCCTCTTTGTTATATTTCCAATGAAAATATTAAAAAATAAATTAATTTTAGTTTATTACGTTGGCATCATGTAAAAATTTTAGGATGGTGTCACTAACAGAGATTTTAAAAGCTAATTTTTAAAAATCCCCTTAAATATTTTAAACTAAGTATTTTAAAACAGTACCACTAGCTCTGTAATACAAAAACATCAACAAGCATTTCCACTGGCATAAACCTAAACTCAAAGATCCAAAACAGAGAAGGTCATTTTGCTTGTACTCTATAAAAGCAAAGTTTTCTTCCATAGCAGGTTTACAAATACACTGTGTAGTTCCTCTCTAATAGCAAGCAATGTAGTTCACTCTCCATCCGGAAAGTTACTCTGCAGATTATGGACACATTAGGGAAGTTATTGTGCAGATTATGCACACATTAAAATAACCTCTAGAAAAAAAACTGTATGCACCCTTTAGCAAATGAGTATTTAAGAAAGAGAACAGTAAGTTTATGATTAAAAATAGGACAGGAAAAATGCATCTACTCCAAGCATATTAGCATGTGGGAGCTTCTCTAAGATTCCTTCAGCATATTACCCAACTAGGATCTTAACTCAAACACAAACTTATAAATCATTAGCTAGCCAAGGCTGGCAACTACCGAGTCAGAAAAGGTGCATGGGGACTTTCAAAAAGCAGAAGAGTGTGTACTGAACAACTGCAGGTAACAGCACGCAAACCCATTCAAGTCATTTAATCTGGCCAGTCAGGCTTCAAGGCTCAGCTTGATGTCTCGAATTAATTTCTTAATGACATGGGGGGTTTTAACAGCAGAAGCGAATCACAGTTTTCCTTTCTGATGTTGAAACACCTCCAGCATTGTAAACTCAGAAGTTCATCTTCCAGTTTCACTCTGTTTCAATTAAAAATACTAAAAACTACAAAAAAAAAAAAAGTGAAAGCTAAGCAGCTGAGTAGAAATGCCAGCACAAGGGTCTAAAGACCTAAACCAAAATGAAGACCAAAACAAAACAGAAAACATCGAATCAACCAAGCCGAATGGTACTACCACCATACAGCAGAAATCTCTGTGTTTGGCCAGCCTAACTTCCAAGGTTTTCTAAACCTTCATAATTAATACAGGCCTAAGAGAGCTAACATAATTTTACTTTATTTTGCATTGACTCTTCCCTGGGAAACTTTGCAAATGGAGAAGTATGAAAGCAGTTAAAAAAAAAAAAAGGCATTTGGGTTTAAACCTTCTGAAAAATAAAGGTCAAAAACTCAGGTAATTCTTGGAACTCTCTGAACATGAAAGGTTTGATATTTGCAAGATACCAGACACCACAGGGCTAGCCTCTTTCTCCAGTAATTTACAGCAAATTTTACGTTATTGGTATTCAGAAGCAACTCTAGTATGGAGAAGAAAAAAAGTATCGTAGAAATGTAAGAAAGGGAGATAAAGGAGAGCAGTGAGGAGGAAAGGCATATCATGTCTTAATTGAACTGAGGATAAGATAGGGAAGGATGATATGGCCTGCAGCTATGGGAAAACACTTCTGATGATCTAGCATGCATGTGGAGCAAGGATGGAGACTCCCCAATACATGTCACTTTCAGAGGAAGTCACTGAAGAATAGGTTTAGCAGCACGCAAAGCACAGCAGCTGCTGTATGCTTGTTAAAGTTGAATGAATAATTTGCCATGAATAATATGTTTGACAAACTTAGCCTCTCTCTTTTCATTGCATTCCTAGAGCACTGTGAATGGAACTGCATTATTCAAACGCATCTGAATCTCTTTGCAGCATTTCCCTACGCAGGGCTCAGCTGCCAATATTCAGAGGGTTGCTGAGCTGTGTTCAAAAAAAGATAAACTGGTATTTTTCCATTTCCTGACTGGATGAACAAACATAACCTACTTCTGAGAACAGGCATGCGCAAGTATTTAAAAATTTATTTCCATGAGTAACTGGCTATGTGACACAGCGAGGAAAAAAAAGGGGGATACGATAAACATGAGTAGGACTGCCTTGCACACCAATAGTTTACTGACAAAAAGTTCACTACACAAACTTAATTACACCAAACCCAACATACATTATAATATGCTGAAGGCAGATCTTTCTAGTAAAATTCCTGTTTCCTGGCTGCTCATGAAATCATAAAATAAGTAAAAGTTAAGGCAATTAAATGTAAATATTTAAGTCAACAATTAAGGACACTTACATTCATTTCACTGTATAATACTAATCCAGATACCACTAGCATTCCTGGGATTAAGTATTAAATTGTATTATCCTTCTTGGTACAACACTTAGTCATTTATACCTACCTAAAAAAGAAGAAAAAAAATATGCTTCCCTCTCAGTGTCCCCAGGATCTGTTTCTTGTATAGTACAGCAATCACCGAGAACGCAATTATTGAAATGAAGATGTTGGCAGCCATCCAGATGTCAGTAAGCATACAACGGGTATTACTCACAAGTTTCTCATGTGCTGTTCTGGGCTGTAATCTCCGAGTTCTAAAAACAGTGAGCTCCCAGCAGTGCTTGTTCCCTTCTTTTGATGCCAGCTTCTTTTGTAGAACACTGTCATCTTAGATTAGCAGGAACATTATTTATTTTTTGATTCCCCATTGGTATTTATTTTTCCTATTCTCTAACACATACCTTTGAGATGGTTGCCTACCACAAGAGCCTAGATTACAGCATATGCCCAAAATGAGTAACTAGAATCGCTGCCACCTTGAATTTAGCTGAGTGAAAACAGGGCCTAGGAGCCAATCTTTGGCATTTCTTGACCTGCCTGTAATGTGGCAGCCTTTTAACACCAAGTCCGAGCAATCAGAATTTCAGAAAAATGGTCTAGGCGTTAGCAAGGACACCATCACTTTTGATGGTAATTTGATTGTAGGTATCAGTTTTGCACTCCCCAAGTCAAGAACAGTGCGGCAAAATGCAGAGAAGCTGCCAGACACCACCCAAAGATAAGTCAATCAGAGAAAGGAAAATAGAATAAGCATTCTGGATGCAATTTTATGTGCTTGTTTACACAAAGGAAGCTCAGTTCAGTTACTGGACATGAGCCCACCCCTAGCAAAAGCGCTTCTACTGCCTTGTGGCCTCTCTTACATATGGACATGCCTGGTCACATTACACCCATTCTGAAGTCAATTTTTGACTGGAAGCTTCCAGTGCAGGAACAACAGCTGGTCCACAGTGAGCAAAATCCTCATGTAACAAATCCGTAGGATACCATGTATCTAAATAATGCCTATAGGCATATGGGCCTTATTACTACCACTAATTATTAGCCACCTGCATTTCTCTTTTTCCTGCCCTCTGATTGATGAGAACACAATTTAAGTCACATAAGCAAATGCAGATTTTATCCACTTTTCATGTGGAAAAGGTACGGTGGCAAACCTAGGCCATTTTTGGAGCATTGCATATTTTCCTTCCTAGGGCACTGCGATCTTCTATCACTTGAAGTGTTAAATCTGGAAAAAAGGGGGTCATACAAGGACCAGGCTTCTCTGTATGCAGTTTCATCTGCTAGGACTCTGCTAGATCACTCTCTAGTTTATTGAGTCCACAAAGGCCAGCAATACTGCAGCTCTGGAGGCTGTAGTTAACACCTCTGCACTTTCAGTGACAGTATTTTTTCCATTTATCTGTACACCAGCATATGTTCAGAAACAGATTCTTTAAAAAGCCATTGGTTTGCATTAACATGATACATCTATTTTAAATACTAATTGCTACCTTTCCCACAAATATCTATGGAATACAGCGAGAAAGTGACCACACTAGTTCTATTTGGCCTGTTCACTTCAACAGTGACGAGTGCTTCCTGGAAGACAGAAATGTGACACTGAAATGTGTCACCGTGCTTGAGACACAGGAGTGTTGGCTGGAAATCTGCCTTCACCCTTTCGTGCGTTCATTAAGTTTTGGACAGTGATTTCAGTTGGGAACAATGTGTCAGACGACAAGGGTCACTCCCCTGTGACACCCACAGCTGCTGCTACCATTGCTTCCCATTTAAACTTCATACAGAATCAAATCAGGTGCACCAGATCCTCCCCCTCCCATGTGTACACACCCATCTATGGACTAACACTCTTCAACTCCAGGAATGCATAAATTGGAATACGATGAACTGGAATTCAGTTCCAAGTTCTGCAGCGTGCACACTGATAATTTCTTAACTTTCCACATTACAGAGTGACTTTCAAGATATCACAGACCTTAAGGAAAACAGGTTTCATAATACAGCATCCAAAAAAGACTGGCACTAGAAACTACAAGGCTTACAATACGTCGTTTTTAATAAACTAGCAGTAAAGTATCTAAAGTTGGGGTTACTCGTTTTCCTCCAGTATTTTTGCATTGATTTACTCTAGCGTTTTTCATGTTTTCGCTAAGTCGAGACAAATAAAACGCAAATGAGGTTTTGCTAATGGCGTAAGGGCCTCCTCACATTTAAGATAGCTCAGCTCAGACTCCAAGGGTTCTGGCAGGACACGCGCTGCAGGTAAGGTCACTTCATCTGCTCTGGACTCTAAACCCACCTCCTCGCCCCTGCTGGTTTTGTCAATTACACTTGTCAGTGGCATCCAAGTGTTGATCGGAAAAAGACCAGACCAAGCACTCGGGTGGGATCTCGGAGCACACCCGTTAGCCCTGCTTCGGCCTCCACCCACCCAGGGGCCCGGCACAGCCCCTCCGCCAAACTCACCCCCCACCGCTGTGCTCATTTCCGAATTACAAATTCACGACTGAAAATTAACTTAAACGCACAAGGAGCGTAAACTATTGTCAGCACGAAAAAAAGTTACTGCCACGCATCCTACAGCATTAAGAAGCGAGCAGAAGCCGCAGCCACCCCACCCCACCCCGCCCCGCCTCGCCTCACACCAGGACCGCCCGCCCGCCGGACCCACACGGTCGCCTGCCCCCGCGCCTCACCTTCGGACGGGCACCCGCTGTAAACGCCCCAAAACCAGAATTCAGCCGCACGAAGGCTTGCGGAACAGCCGCGGGGGCGCCTGAGGGGCTGCTCGCAGGCACAGAGCCCGCGAAGGCCACCCGGGGCATCCCGCAGACCCCGCGCGGGGACCCCCTCAGGGCAGCTCCCGCCCCCCCAGCCCGCCCTCCTTCCAGAAGCTTCTCCCGCCCGTGCTTACTGCGCCCTTCGCTGCCACCAGGGCAGCCGGGCGCCGAGGCCGCCCTTCTCCTCAGCGCGTCGGCCGCGCCGAGGCCGTCACAGCCCGGCAACGGGGGCAAATGAGGCGGGCACGGCCCGGTGTAAACGTTACCGAGCAGCGGGGGGGTTGGGGGGGGGGCGCGGTTTCGGCTGAGAGTGCGAGCCCCTCAGGGCCGTGAGGAGTGGGCTGCCTGTGTTTTCAGGCCGTAGGGAGAGAGCCTCGCGTCCCCCCGAGCGGGCAAAAAAGCCTCGGCGTTTGCCGGGTCCGTTGCAAGGGGAGCCGGTGGCGGTTCTGCGCCGCGGCTCTGGGGACGCGGCCTGTCGGCCTCCTCCAGCAGGCGGCCCCCCGTGCAGCCCTCGCCCACCGCCGCCCCTGGCTGGAAGCCCGGGGAAGCTGGGCCGTGCCTTCCCCCAGCCCCCGGGACGGGCAGCCCAGGCCCTGGCCTGGGCCGGGAGTGCGTGTGCCTGCCTGCCTGGGGGGCAGGGGGCTCGGCATGGGGCTGGCCCCGTGTAGCGGCAGTGGTGGTGCGGAGCACCCAAACGAGCCGTTTACGCCGAGAAAATTGACCCGGGTGGTGGGCTTGTTCTTCGGCATGTCTGCGTTATAAAAAAAGCTGTCTCCATCTTTAGCATGCACGCTACAATCTTGAGCTGGGGAAATACAGTGCACCTTACTGTAATATTTTAATGGTTTTGGGTCTCAATCCAAGGAAACAAGCTGACGGTGGTGTAATACAGCGCAGACTTCCACAGACTGATGTGTGCTGTTGCTGGTAAAATCCTAGCAGGTACAATGGTAAAACAGTCGCAACCATAACCCTACTGTGGGCAGACAATGGTTCACTATGGCATAATTCCCAAACAAATTTTGTGTATGTAATCATAGGTCTGACAATGGCTTACTGTGTTTCCAGTACTGATTGCGTATGAGTCTGAACTCCATCCTTTGGAGAAGGTTAACAGATCGCTGAGCCTTGCAGTTCCCACATGGCTGTGCAAACATCACCTTTTTCATCCTGAAGTTGCTAATCAGGCTGTATAAGGTTACCTAATTTTACACACAACTGCTACAGCAAGCAGATTTAAGAAAAAAATAAAAATCTGTTATTATGCCCAGAACACAGGAAAGATTTAGAGGGCTGGTACAAATCTCTGTATTTTCTGACACTTGTGTTGTCTTTTAAAGTAAATACTGACTCACTAAACTGGGACGCCTCAAATACCTAATGGTACCCAGCTTTACAATGTGTTGTCATTATTTTGAGATATGGCAAGGAAAAAAAAAAAAAAAGAATGAAGGCTTTATCACTTCAGACTGCAAGTTATGACAGCAGCTTCAAAACCCATCAAAACCACCACCAAGCTTGTTCCTTTCTACCTTTATAAAGGAGAAGCAATCCATGGAATAAGAACTGTTAAATTGTTTTTCATGTGAAGAAATTTCAGGAGAACAATGAGTTTTTCTCTCAATCACAGGAGAAACAGCAAACCCACAGGCTGACTCTGTTGCAAAATTCAGTGAGAAATTGGAAATGACTGTTCTTTGCTTTAGAAATGCTGCCCTGGTGTTCAGTAGGAGCAGGGCTTCGGATGACACTAATCCCAGTGCAGAGGGGAATACGGGAATCATGCATCAGACTTCTCCCCAGTGACAGGAAGTAGCAGTGCACAGCAGCAAGTGGCTTCTACCTGGAGAGCCTCCACCAAAGAGGAGGAGAAGTGCCCATATTACAACTCTGAAGCCTTTCTGAAATGAACGTCTTGTGTTGACCGAACATTTCTGCGCTGTCATTTTTTTCAGAGCAGAACAATGAAATAAAAATACTTTTTGAGAAAGATTGTTGTTTGTCAGTAGAATAGAGAAGTTTTGAGTCAAAGGTGTTTTGAGTGAAAGAAATTCAGTCAGCTCTGCTTCAATATTCTTTTACCCACACACACCTCAAGTTATTATTTTCTTTTAGAGGAGAAGACCATAAAGATTTGTTATCCTCTTAAACAAAGTGGAAAGACTGGCCTAAGCCTCTCACTATCAAAGATACAAAAGCAGTAGCTTTGGCTCCTGAGATCCGAACAAAAAATAACTATAACTACTCAGTGCAAAAAAATTACTCATTTGGGGTGGGGCATGCTTTACCATCCTTCAGTCAAGATCAAGTTCCATTATCCATTGTAAGGTTGGGCTCAACGATTTTAAAGGTCGTTTCCAACCAAATGATTCTATGATCACGCGTACAGTGAACTTCTTGTAGCTATGGATTGGTGATTGATCCTTTCTCCAAAGTTGTCCTCGCTACATTGGAATCATGAATGAAAGTACAATAACTGATACCTCCAGCTAAAAATCAAGACATTGTAACCGTATAATACACCCTAAAGCTGAGGAGGAGGATGGCAGCGTAGCAGACAGTCAGAGAATAGAAATCATGCATGAAATTGCAGGTGGTTTCGGCTCGTTCATTAAAAGAATTACATCCAGAAGGAACGTGGTCATTTGTGACTTGCCTTCAGCATGTTAATGCCTTCAGCATATGAATTGAGCCATTTGTGGTCTTTTGGACCAGAGGTTTGAGTTTTTTTGTCTAACAGTCATGGACCTGTGCAGCTCAGACGCTCGTATTCACACAGAGCACTTCCAAAATAACATGGTTTTTAGCCCACAGATCCCAGTTTTGATAAATTAAACTGTTTTGCCCCTTTTTTTTTCTTTCTTGGCTTTCTCTTTTAAGACTTGGTCAATGTTCCTGGGGTTCCAGAGATGCACTGATATTACAGAATGAAAGTAATATGTAACTAAAAGCCATATTGTCTTTCAGAGATTGGATTAGCATGCAAAAGAGACCTTGCAAGATTAAGACACACTGCTTGAAAGGGTATTCTCTCTGCATCGGTCCTGTAAGGAAAGGCTGTCAACCAGTTTCCTGGGCTACACACTGAGATAGCTTCTTTCTTTTGACCTCTACACTAGGCTTCAAAAAGACAACCTGTGGAAAGGCATTGGCCATCCACAGGGATGTGGGTTTAGACGTAAGTTTTCTCAGATGATGCGCTGTCTTTTTGAAGGAGGGAGAGGTGGTGTTACTGAAGATAAGGTGTAAGACAATTGGTTTGGTTTACATGTTTTTAGAGAGCAATCTTTGGAAGACCAGAAATCATTCTGTACTGCCAATAAGATCAGATATGTTCAAACAGCGCTTAGTGTAGTCCAGTGGCATTATCATAAATAGTAGCCATAGTTTATACAGCCATTTTTTTTTCAGCTTTCCCAGTTCATCTAGGTCTGTAGGTCTAGAGAGCTCTGTAGTGTAGCAGTAGGTACACCAAACCGGAGCCGTTTGCCAGATGCAAAATTTTCAACTTGCATGTCTATAGCTTATAAAAATAACACATGCCTCTGCCATCACTGCATTATTCCCTGTATATTATGGTTTGCTGCCACTGTCAAGTAAGAAGTGCACTTTTTTTTTTGTTTCGCTCTACTGGCAGTTGAATAGATCAGCCTCCAGACAGTTTCTGTGGCCGTACCTTCTGGCACATTGGAAATGCTTTTGTATGAGAGATCAAATGCATGTCTAAATTCACTAACTAGTTAATTCTAGATTAAGAAATAAAATCTAACAACAGAAATTGGAAAAGTTCATAAATGTAGGGGATAAATTTACATACATTATTTAATGCAAGGAGAAGAACCAAGAAAATTATTTCAGGAAGTCTACATCACTTACAGCTAGTTTTATTCTATACTGAAAGCCATGACATGGAGCTGTAAGGAAAAGCTCAAGTTTTTTATTCTGACAAGATTAGTCTTTTCTGGGAAAACATCTAACTGGCTGTGTGCATATGGTCAATAAGAGATGGGATAAATCATTGGTACTTCCGTAGGATATTCAGCCTCAGGATCTCCTAGTGTTTTGCAAACTTTAATTAATTCTTGCATTACTCCGGCAAGATGGGAAATAAAATACTGTCTCCAGATTGCCGCCTCATCTGTAATTACAGTATCTCCCAAAGGCTGCATGCCAAAACTATTCCTGAGTCAGGAGCTGCACCCAGACTTTCTGAGAGTTCCTGCTCTAGCAACCATGCAGCTGAGCCCTTACAGCAATAGCAACACAGTTAAAAGCCCTGCGGATGTCTGGTTGCACTTTATTGAAAAAGAGCACAGAACCTACAAAAAGAGGGACGTGAATAAACTGCTGTCAAGGCCACTGGCTTCTGCATTTGTAAATTCTGCTCCAGGCTCCCTTTATCTAACATTTTAAAGTGATTTAAAACACTGAACTTTGGTTTTGAATTCCTCTGTATAATACATAAACTTATCTATTTCGTGGGATGGTGATAAAGAAGATCGCATTGTTTTCATTGCCAGCTACCAAGAACTTGCTTAGCTGCAAGATCAGGCTAGAAAGTTGTGGTTGGTATTTTTATGAAGTGCTTTCAGCATTCAGATAAAAAAGAGCAAAACCCCATTAGTATAACATTTATTGTTTCAGTTTCTTTCACCTACTACTCCCTTTCAAATCATCATGGGCTCAGACTTGAGAGAGAACTTTACTTTTAGATTTATTTTGCTGATTAGCATTTGGACATGGTATTCCTTATGTTTTAGAGGCTGAATTCTGACAGTAAGTGTACTTGCTAAAATTATGAGCTGTGTTCTAATGAAGAATTGGCTCCAGCTGCAATATGTATGAAATAATCTCAATTCCTTACTCAACTAATCATAAGGTGCTTTGACAGAACTGTGTTTCACAGGACTGAGGTGTGATCTGAGTATACCAGGACGTATAAAGCAAAGCAATCATGGTGGGGGCCCATATATTTCAGAGAAAGGTGGCAAAATTTATTCCTTTTCGTTCTTCGTAGATATTCCTGTGCTGATGCCAACCAATGTATGAAACAATGAAACAGGCAATGTGACATTTTTAGTAAAGTGGTATGACTTTGTAACTTTTTCCTCATCCTTACTTACACTAGAGGTTTTTTAAATAGATCTCATTTTACACAGTTGTTTTCCCTTAACCGTTTACTGACACAATAGCGTAAAATCTGTTGTAAGTACTTCTGAACTTGAACTGTATCTGATGGCACCTGGCAAGCAGCCCTGGAGTGCAACAGTTTTCTGGGTGATAACAACATTTTATCACATAAATCTCAGTCAAATTCGCTATTTTTGGCCTGTGGAATTTTTCACAGAAGCTTCCATCTTTACATCTGATCTGGCTTCTGCAAATACCAGTGTGGACTACTGATGGAAGGAAGGCAAACCTTGATCTGACTGCACATTGGCCCACCGTGAACTAACCTTCTCAGCAGAAACGACAAGATTTTATTGCTTGCTGGGATCCTCCCCTCTCCCTCTCTGCCTTTTCAACTCAAACTACTGCCAGGACCTTTTTCATGTGAGTGATGTGCAGCATTATAAACATTTCAAAATGAATAGATGAACCCACTATGGTTGCTGCTGCCCTGTATACCAAAAGCATGCACTTGTCTGGAGCTATACTGTTCCGCCCCCCTCTTTCCTTGCAAGCTCATTTTCTAGAATAATGCCTACAAAATGTAACCAATGTTCAATTTCTTTTCTCTTGCTTCTCTTTCACCTTTCACAAATATAGACGGTGGCGGTAGAATGTAGAGAGAGTAGGTGCGCTTCTAGTGGAGCCAGGAAAGGCTAACAATCCTCTCCATGTTAACTTATGAGTTAAAATCTTTTCTATTGTTTGCAAAAGCATGAAGAAAGTGTTCAGCTTCCATTTCTATCATCTTCTGCTACCATACCATAGAGAAGTTGTGTGCCCTTTCACAGAACTCATGGTCTTCATTAAGACTGTCACTTAAGTAATTTAGTGAAATTGATACAGTCACTCCTCTATATCACCTTATTTATAAAGAAAACTGGTTGTAAGAGGAGCCAAGCTGAGGTGCAAAAACTGTAAGTTCTCTACTCTTCATGAAGGAGTGAGGAGACCCAGTGTTTGTACGCTACCCTCCCAGGGGCTGGTGCTGTTTTGCAATCACAGTAGTCAGCCTAATGACCAAGCAAGGTCCTTTCCCAAGAAAAGGTTAGTGTCAAAGTACAGATATTATTAGTCCGCAGTTAAAACCATACCTTTCTGCAAAAGTAAGGATTTAAACCAGAAGTCACTAGATTTCAGACATTTGTAAATGCCCAGGTAAGAGAACCCAGCAGCACTCCTTATCCTTTGCACACTCCATGGCTGCTTTCTCTTTGGGTTGACACTGCTTGCAGAGGTTTTGGAAAGTATTAGGAACATTACTGCCATGTGTAGGCAACTGATGTTGATTGCTTATTCAAATTATATTAAACAGAGATGTACACTTTAAAATATGCTATGTTGTTCTTGCTTAATCCTCTCCACTACACTTGATCTTAGCCAAAAGGCTGAGAAGCAATGGCCTCAAGTTGCATCAGGGGAGGTTTTGATTGGGTATTAGGAAAAATTTCTGTACTGAAAGAGTGCTCAAGCATTGGAACAGGCTGCCCAGAGAGGTGGTGGGGTCACCGTCCCTGGAGGTCTTCAAAAAACATGTAGACGTGGTACTTTGGGACATAGTTTAGTAGGCATGGTGGTGTTGGGTTGATGGTTGGACTTGATGATCTTGGAGGTTTTTCCCAACCTTAATGATTCTATATTTCTATGATTCCATGATTCTATTTTAAACCGTAAATTCACTCAGGAAAGTTGCTGTAATTTTCTTGACTCTAGCAGGAGCAACAATGTATGTAAGACGTTGTCTCCTTTTTGAGAAGGCAATTCTACCCTTAGTTTGTCAGTACTTGATTATTAATTTTTAAATACCATTTAAATGGAAAGTTCCCTGGAGTGTCAGCAGGGTTTTCTCATCTTAGTGACATCTGCTGTCTCTCCTTATGTAATCTGTGGTGTATTTTCACCTGTTTCCTCCCAGTAATGCAGTCTTTAGCTATGCTGCTTTAGGCAGAACACTTAAAAATGTGGAGGATGTGCCAGTGGGTTGGCAGAATCATGTATTTGCACAACGTTGTTTTTACATTAATGTGAAGTTTGATAAATACTCTGTATTCAGTAATGCCTTTGTGTCATAAAATGTGTCTGTACATATGTGCATATTTTTGGCTAAATGGAGTACAGAATAAAGGTATGATTTATGAATGGTGCCAGATTTTTTTAATGTAATGTGCAATATTCTATAACTAACAAATATAAACAGTTCCATTATAATGCACTAACCACAGAATAATCTACCGGGAGGAGAAGCGGGTGCATATATGTGTATTATATTATAGATACGCCCCCTTGTCTCTTCTATTTTGAGCTCAAAAGAAAAATCAATCCCCAAATTGCTAACGTGCAGGCACACAGCAATTGCTGTACCAAGTCAAAGCAATGAAATTACTTACTCCATGTAGGTGGTTTCAGATGCTGGAGAGGTGGGTATTAATTTTTCATAAAGGACAAATTGCCCAGTAACATAAAATTGAGGACTGGGAAAGAGCAGACTTTAATTAGTTTATCGTCTGAAATAACTCCCCTGTAAACTAAATAGCAAAAGTCCTTCTGTGCCTGTGATAATTTTCATTGTTCATCCTTGGGCCTGTATCTATTTCTAATATGGTTTCTTTAAGAAGGATAAATGAAGTGAACAGACTATTTGTGATGAGACTACTGTTAATATGATACAGCTTTACCATCATTTTATCATTATTCTTGAATGCTTTCTTCAGTGGTTATCAGGCAGATGAAAATGCCCAGGGATGTTGCACTCTGTAAGCTGGACCCCTGCAAGAATCCAGATTTAAAAGTAAACATTTAAAACTGCTCTTCAGTCCTTCTTTCCTTCTTTTTTTTTTTTTTTTCCTTTTTAAAAAATTACAACAATTTCTGCCATTTCACTCACCTGCAGTCCCACAAGCTCTGGGATGGGAAAAGCAACATGAGTGACTGGCTGGAAGCCGTGGGAGAGGGAACAGTAAATGGAAGGAATGCAAAGCGAAGGTAGTTCTTCAGCTGAAGAAACTCTGAAGACCCCTGCAAATAAGCTTAATTTCTGATTCAAGTTTTCATGAAACTAAATTATTCATCTGCCTAATCATACTGCTCTGATGATGTCAGGGATGTTTCCTGATTTTTTAATTAACATCAGTTGGAGAAAGAGACACATGACTGTGGATGAGGTGAGGGACAGAAAGGGAAAATGTCTTGGAGGAGACAGGTGTGGCTAGAATTACCAGTCTTTAGGAAGTCTCCTTTCCTTAAGGCTCTTGTGGACAAAAAGAGCAGCCTCAGGGAAATTATGCTGCCTAGTTAATTATGAGTTATATGGTGAATGCTGATAGCTTCTACTTATTATTCAGAGCAGTGTGAGGGTAATGACAATTGTTGCTGGATGTTTTTTTTTCCCTTCTTATTCATCTTGAGTAAGGCAATGCTCACCTCTCCATTACTTGTTTACAAATTAATAAATGGGAGGGAATGGTCTAGTACTCAACACTTGTGAACAACTGGCAAGTGGGAATAGTTGCTTGGATTTCACTGTGCATCCACACTTAGGCCTATAAAACAGTAAAATTAACCTGCTTAAATTAACACGTCAGCTTATTGCTGGGCTTTTCTGAGGAGTGAAAAGGGATAGGTTCAGTCTCAACTGATTCCAGCTTAAGAAGTGTGCAAAGATTGTGTGATACGGATTGAAGCACCAGCAAGAAATCTGAGAAATGAAACGATTACGGGGGGATCAATGAGTGATACTTCCCTACTCACCGGCAGTGATTTTAAACAGCTTTGCAGGACAAGAGAGAGGGAAGGCAGTGGAGAAGGGAAAAAAAAAAGAATAAAATACTGATTTGGAAAACCTGATAGGCAATGGGAACTTTATTTCCCTGGGCCAGAGCACATTGGCTATAATCCCAAGTCAGTCTTCCTCCATTTGAGAGGTGCTCGGAGTTGGTTAGCTGCCACCTTCTTCCAGGAGGTATCATCTAATCACAGTTTGCAGCCTGTGCTCAGGAATCCCAGATTTTAGGCAGCCCAAATTTATAATTCCTGAGGGATGTAGAGTTTATTATCCTTGCTGTACCTGGATGACAACTCAAATGCCTCCTCAAGGCTGATGACCCCAGCCTGAAGATCTTTTACGTCGGTCATTTGTCAAATGCCGTCAGCACTCCCAGTTTTCATTGGACCACCTCTTTCAGCAGCTCCAGCAGCATTTTGGGTCTGTCAGACAAGTCAATGCATTATAGATTCCCTTTGCTGAATCTTTTCACTGAGACTTTACCCACAGAAGACAGGCTTTTTCTCACCTCTGTGGTCTCACAAGACTCTGTGCCTTCTCACTGGTGGTCATGGTGTTGCTTTCTGCATGCACAACAAAAATAATTCTCTGGCCGATGCATTTTTAAACATGAATGCAAGTGTTAAAGACATCTCAGCTTTAAAAATACATTTGTGTAGTGGGTTTTGTTGGCTTTTTTTTAAACAAAACTCCCTGGTTCTTGCATAACATACAGGCAAAGAAGCTCTGGCCTCTCAGATCATATCGTCTAGTTCTTCAAAAAGCTAATTTGGAGAGGAAAGGAAGACAAGACAAAAACAGGTTTGAGTGTGCAATGAGAAGGGAGTGCAGCAACTGATACAGGCATAAGAAAGGAAAGTTGCAGCTAAGAGCCAGGTCATTGTCACAGAAGCGTTCCAGTCTAAAAAAGCCAAAAGTTCCTCTCCATGGGAGGAGTTGCACACTAAAAATTGCTGCTACTGCCCAACTTCAATTCCTAGCTGATTTTTCTCTACCATCTTTGGTAAAGACGTTAGGAAACAAACATTGCTCTCAGTATCCCAAACCAGAGCCTCTTGTACAGATCTGCCCCAATTTTGGTGTTGCTCTTGTACCTCCTAAACTGGCAGTCAAGTGTCTGGTTCCTTCCACTTCTGATCCAGAGACAGCACACTCCTTAAATTAGACTTCCATTTATCTTAGTTATCTTGATTTATGCAGCATTCTGTGGAACATTCATCATACAGCTAATCTTGAGTAACCTTGAGTACTATTTTAATCTTGCTGCCCCTAATTTTACCCTTTCTTTTCTCAGCCTTAGCCTTGAAGACATCTCTGGCTGCCCATGAAAAAATACCTTAGCTTAGCAGACATCTCATACTCTCCTCTTAAGTTTTCCTTCCAGACTCTCCCCTTCTCCTCAGCAGGTCTATTTCCCCACCGTGGTTAAAACTGTTGGAAGCTTTGAAAAGGGCACCTTGCACTATCACTACCTGATAGTGACTTCCTACAAAATTCTGGGGCTAATTTCACAGCACAAAGTAGTAAACTATTGGTTCTTGCCAGTTCTTAACATATGCTTTATTGAATTTGGGGTTATGGAGGTATTTTTATTATGAGTTCTATTTTGCTTTTCTAGAAACTTCAGAATGTTTAAAACTTTGTTAAATTGTTTGACAAACACTTCTTGTGTGCCTCTAGACCAAATTGCTAACCGAAGCATCAAACAATACCTCCCAGCCATTCTATTTCAGATTCTTTTCTTCAGGGACTAGGTCTTACTTATTTAAAGTTTAATACATTTTAAACCTCAGTCATGTCCTCTGTTATCATTCTCCCACACTCCCACGATCAGTGAGCTTCTGAGGGCATGTCTTTAGCCAGCCTTCTTCCTAGCCAGATCCCCTCTAGGCTGCATTCTGCAGACTCTCCTTCCCTTCAGAGCCAAATACGATAAACCAGATCTTTCCACATCCAGGCTCTCTGGCAACAGCTCTGCAGTAATCCCTGGCAGCAGAACTAGTAGCCTTTTCTCACGGTGATGATCTCAAAGCTCTCTTCTGGTCTGGGGCCACATAAGCCTGAAATCAAGCCTGCCTCCCTGAGAAATGGGTCATTCCACTCAACCTCAATGATTTACATTATTTGACTAGAAGAGTGCTCTCAAACCTATCAATAGTTTTGCACTCCTTCCTGTATTTCCTTTTTCCTCCCTGTATATGTTTATTTTTACTTAGAAAAAATGGAACAATAAAAGGAATCACTCTGTATTTAGTTAGCAAATTTATGCAATCTGAAGCATTCAGAGGCTGTGCTAAAGATTTACTCTGTAGCTCAACACAATGTGTGAGGATCTGAAAGGTCTCCAAACTCCAAGTGATTTCACAAACCGTACTCTATGCACAGTATTGCAGAGCGTACTAAGGACAGAATTGCAGCCTTGATGAGCTTTGTGCCTTGATTTTTGCATGATTTAGTGCCTTAATTTGAAACATAGTCACAGACAGCCAAATATTGTAGGTCTTACCATCTCTATGAAGCCGTTTGATAAGAGTTTAGACTGGGACTTGTTGCCTTTGCTGTCTCTTGAGCTCACTCCTGAGCGCTTAATGAATCCAACTCAAACAGAGCAAAGGTGCAGCTTTGTTGACTCCATGTTGGTAAGTTCCTGCTTCGGGTTTCTGCTGAAAACAGAAGAGGTAGGAAAGTTTTTATTGCAAGTTTTCCCACAGGAGTATTTTATGTAGGCTGGGATGCTTGCCAGCAGTACAATGTACAACAAATACCACTGCTTAGTTAAAGGCCCGAATGTGTTACTGATGACTGAGTGTTTCTAACATGTAATGTATGCTCAGGGATGTATATGAAGCAAAAAGGATGCTCTTGTACCAGTTTCCCAGGAACTATATATTTACTTCCCAAGTAACCACCACCGCAGCTGCCACATTTATGGGTAACTAGCAAAGAAGAAACGTGACGGTGATGACCTCACTTGCCAGCCATGGCACACGTCTTCCTGACCATGAATGAAATATTTTGGTGGGATTGCACAGAGAGGTTTGTCTGAGCAGCACTCTTTCTGGACTGCAATCTGCAGAGCTGGAAGTCTGATAGGTACTGAACTGACATACTTGTCTATAAAACATTTCTGAACATTGCAGAAGGCCTCCTAGTGGGAAGCAGGAAACAATGTTCCTGGAGATGTTCTCGCAGTCATAAAAAAACACCGCTCCCCCAAAGTCTTCTTGCTGTAGCGGCAAGCCACTGTACTCGCTTGCCTTCCACCTGATAGCTTAGTAATGTAACTGTTCCTTGCTTCCAAATGCATTAGCTAGACTCAGATGCCCATTTTAACTGTCAAATGTAAACAAACTGGAAGAAGTAGATTGCAATAATTTCCAGGTGCCTGTGGCAGGACACTTGAGTTTGTTCACTTTTTCCCTCATTCTCCGAAAGCCTTTTTTTTTTTTTAAAAAAAAAAAAGGGGGTACTGGAGATCCTGAATTTTCTTTTTTTTTTTTTTCCTGCTGGGAAAGGAAACAAAGAAGATGAACACATATAAAGGAAGAAAAGCTCCTACACAAATACTACTTGAGTTTGTCCTGGGATAAAGCAAGTGAACAAAAACTTCTTCGTGGACTGAATTTTAGTATATTTTTTATAGGAGGATTTCTATTTGAGAAAGGTTATGTATTTAGGAAACATACAGGATTGGTTAAGTAGTGTTTTGACCAACAATGTTGTGTCATCTTTTTGGAAAAGATCCTCCATTTATATTAGGTATTTCAGAAATAGTATTAAATATTAAGAGGACTTAAATGCCTGTTTAGCAAACACAAACCTTGAGTAGAAAACATTACCGACCTTATAAATTGGATCAGTTTGAATATGAAAAAGTAGATTTATATTCTTTGCAGAAGAGATGAAAGACATTTGAACTGTTCATCAATAATTAAAGTAGTACTGAATATGGTAGTACTTTCCCGTCTCACTGTGTGGTAGGTAGTAGGATAAATCCACCTTATTTTCATTGCCTTTTCATCCAACAAAGGTTCTGCTCTTTCTGTCCAACAATCGGCAGCCTGCCCAGGAAGAAAAACTACGCTACAGTCATGTAACTCCAATGAATAGTTTTATGACTTTCATATCTTCTCAGTGTGCCAGAGGGTTGGAATAGCAGCTAGAACTGAGTAGGACCATGCCCTGCTCAATCGAATAGGCTGGGCAAAAGTAAAAACCTGCTATGTGGCTAAGCAAGAAAACAGTGCCACTTTCAGTGACCTCTGAATTGTCGATGAATTACTCAGATCATTCCACAATGCCCATAGCATGGTGTATTGCCAAAAAGCTCTTGAACCTAAATAAATGTATGCAGTTATTGTAAACCTAAAAAATACGTATTTAGGTTTACAGTGAGACTTATGTTCAGTCTAAATGACTTTTCCATAAGAAGTTAAATCATACAAGTAAAAATATAAATGCATTATATGAAAAAGCAGTAACTTCTGTACCCTTAAGGAGAGTTTTTACTGAAATCCTGAGCAGTGCTCTTACACAGTGATTCGGGGAAACTGAAATTCCGTCATAACAGTTTGTGTCTGCTGTTGGCAGTGTAGTGAAAGGATGTGTTGTATGGGTGTCATGCAGGAGATGACCGTGCTGAAATGGTTACTGATTCAGCTCCATTGATTTTGTCAGGAGTCTTCCTGACATGGACTTTGTTCTTGAAGGATGCTGAACTACTCTCTTATTACCCCAGGGCACGGTGTCTCAAGAGCTTCATTGGAGACCATTTCTTATTGATTTTAAGTCTGCTTGTTGTAACATGTATCACATTAATCTTACAGGATGAAGGCAGCAGAGGCAGCACCACGGCAGATATGATGGCTCTGTGCTCATCATGGGTTGGCTGCATTTGTGGTACAATCCGTTCACAGTAGCTGTGTGCAACCCGGTCTCCCAGGTTCACAGCCCGGCTGCACACAGGATGCCAAGCCAGGCATCTCTTCCAAAAGGTCCCCTCAGGGACCAGAGGATGAGAGCTGCAGGGTGCACAACACTGGGCATGACTGAAGATTTCTAACTCTTTTTAAATAGACTGCTGCTCTTCTGTGAAGAAACTGAAGCATGTTTCTGTGAGGGGTAATGTTTTATATCTTTATTTCACATTTTATATCTTTAAAGTAGGATTTTTAAGGTACCAAAAGCCAAAAATAAACCCTGGAACTAATTGCTAAAATGAAAATAGCAACTAGGAACTATCTATGGTTTGGAAAAAGACATACATGTACGTAACATAAAATGTATCTTCGGTTTTATATACTTGTGCACACTGCTTCCATCAAGCCAATCCCATTTATTTAGCACATGCATATGTGTTTCTGTGTGCATAACCCTCCCAGAACAAGACAAGTATTTGCTAAATAAAGTCTTACTATATTTATGCAGCCAAAGATTAGTTTCCATCATTTTCATTTTGTAATTATTTAGCTATCCCAAGATTTTTTGGGGGAAGATCAGAATTTATGTTCCTGAGCACAACTGCAAGTTATCTGCCACACTCACAATGGATTGTACCTGTCTTTGTGGTCATGCATCAGTGCTACTGTTAACTCTTTATATTGAAATTGGTTTAGATCTCCAGATGGTTTTTTAATGTTCCATTACTTTGTGACTCTAATGTAGTTTCCTGTAAGCATTTCAAGAAAAAAAAAAAAGGAAAAAAAAAAGGAAAAAGAAAAGCAGCTAGCTGAAAAATTAATACTATTTCAGTTTCTTCTGTTACTGTAATGCTTGTGTGTGGTAAAAGAGTTTGGAAGCCAACCCTGCAAGAGGGTGGCATTCTGGCATTGCCCGGGCTAGGGAGAGGCATGGGGTGAGGGGATGCCGCAGCCACCGATGACCCCAGTGGCACAGTGCTGACCTACCCCACAACGCTGTGCTTACCTTCACCCTCATCAGCCCCTTGGACAACATGGAGAATCAGATCAGTTTTTCTCATCTGCATCCTTGACACACCTGTGGACACAGCTGGGTTAGCTGCCATCATGAGTGGGGGGAAAAGGAAAAGAACAGACAATTTTTTTTATTTTTTTTTACTTCCAAGCTTGAAAAACAATGTCTTCAAGTGTTAAGCTAACTTGGTTAAGAACCATGTGTCTGTTATAGTATTTTTTTTTTGTTCTGTCCTGAACCTGACTGGACCCCAGGGAGAACAGCCCCAGCACCATTTGGTAGCCCCTTGTGGGGACTAGAAGTCCTTGTAAAGGTCAGGAGCTTCAGGGCCTTCTTAGCAGGAGTAGCATGCAACACTGAGCAGGCCTCCTGAGCCTTTTAATAGACAGGTGAGAAGTCACCCACCATTGCCTTGGAGCCATCATCTGCAGAAGATACAGCAAAATGGGGAAAACCAGGTAGAGGAAAATAGGGAACGCTCTCTGGTAGCTCATAGCTCTGGACTGTAGGAAAGTCCTGCGCCCAGTTCTGCCAGGTACCTGAGTGGGTGCGTAATTCAAACACCCGACTTTGCTTACAGTTGCGAACGATGCTCCACATGCTCTTGGAGCAAAGTGCTTTAGCAGAACAGATCTGGAAGAAGTTGGTCCCTTGTCATGATCAAATCCGACAAGTCTCAAACCGCTTGTGCTGAAGTCAATTGGAACAGTTAATCCCATGCTCCAGAAGAAATACCAAAAGAAGACCTATTTTGGATGTTATAGAAGAATCAGCCAGTGTCTGAATTGCTACTTTCACATTACAATTAAGCTTTCCACTGTAATGTATTTCATACATGGATTTTTCTGCCAGTGTGAATTTTTGCTAAGAACAAAAAAAAACCCCTGACATTCTCAATTAGATATTAAGTGAAGACAATGTGAAACTCATAATTTTGATATAATAAGAGGAAATTAAACTGACAACTGAGAATTTCTTCCTCGTAAAGTTTTAGCTGCAGTGGCTTTTCTGCAGAATATTATGTTATGTATCCATTGCAATTTTTAGAAATCCCTTCTTAACCTCACTTATTTTCAAATAACCAGAAAACAGTGGTTGTCAGACCAGAAATAAACCACTATTGTTTCATAGTAAGCAAAAATAAATTTTCTTTATCCAAATGACACTATTTTGCTATGTGAGACTGACTATTAATTGGAGCAAGGAGTTAACACTGAGTGAGTAATACTCGGATAAAAATTTCCTCCCTGTAGCAGGTAGGACTGGTGCTGAGGACACTCACCTGGGTTCAGGCCGTACTCCAGTGGATGCTGAAGTCTGGCAGCATTGACAGGAAGACCTGAGAGCTCCTTCTCAGAATAACCTCATCATGGGGAGACCATTTAGCAGCCTTCCAGTACCTGAAGGGGGCCTATGAGAAAGCTGGAGAGGGACTTCTTACAAGGGCAGGTAGTGACAGCACAAGGAGCAGTGGCTTTAAACCGAAAGAGGGTAGATTTAGATTAGATAAAAGGAAGAAATTCTTCACTATGAGGGTGGTGAGGCACTGGAAGAAGTTGCCCAGAGAAGCTGTGGATGCCCCATCCCTGGAAGTGTTCAAGGCCAGGTTGGATGGGGCTTTGAGCAAGCTGGTCTAGTGGAAGGAATTCCTGCCCATATCAGGGGGGTTGGAACTCGGTGATCTTTAAGGTGCCTTCCAACCCAAGCCATTCTGTGGGGGCATTTCACAGGAGGGAGGAGATGTGGATTTGAAGCACCTCAGAGAATGGAGTGATGCAATTGAGCATGCCCTGCACCCCGGGGAACATCCCCACCCCTTAGCTATTGAGCAAAAGGCTGCGACCAATGATACCATCTTCTAACCTCTGCATTCAATTAGTTCTTACTGCCTAATAAATTTGAGTTATCTTTCTGACCAGTTTAGGGACAACTGAACCTACATAGTTTGGCTAGCTATCATATTATTTATAAAAATATAAATACATTTCACAGGTTTAATTGGCATAAATTACTCTTGCTGGGTATGTGGGGGTTTGGATGTGTGCCAGTTCATCTTGAAGGTTGTTTACCAATTTGATGTGTTAGAACCTTTTATCAGATCAATTATTTATGCCATCAGCTGGAGGAAAAAATAATTGTAAGTAAATGCTTACCAACTACTGAGCCAGTTTTAAAAAAAACACTCCACAAACTTGGATCCAAACAAAAAAACCAGTCTATCTTCAAATTCTTCTCTAGATATATTAGCATGCTCAGGAAATGGGTTTTTTTGTATAAACTGCTGTTGCGCTTCTGTAATTAGATAAAAATACATGTCACCAAGACCTTGCACACTCCCTACTCCTTAACTCGGCTAATAGAGAACAAAAGTAACAACAAATCTATCTGGAATCCTTTTCCCATCACTAATAATAAAGATGATGTTAGTTAGCTAGCTTAAATGAAGAAATAGAAAGCAGATCTTGCACGCTAACACAGCCAGTAAGTTCCTGCCTGTAGGCAGTACATCCATGGGAATGTACTCGTTTGAAAAAAAAAACCCCACCTGCTATATGCTAATTAATTGGTGAGAAGGTGAAAACCAAAGGCAGTATCTTTAACAAAGAGGGAAAACCTCTAATAAATGTTAACAAAATTACAGCTTCACAGCCTTTTATGATTTAAATTATTGACCAAGAACAGGATTTTCAAACCTGCTGATTGATTTAGAGGAGGTTTTTTCATGTTTCTCACTCCCATCAAATGATTTTTGAGGTTTGTCCATTTCTGAAAAGAAAGATGCATTACTCTGAGATGTCTAAATGCAAACTCATCTATCCAGATACAGAAATATAAGTCAAAAGAGCACATCATTCTTTACTGTTTTGACAGACAAAATACACTGTTTCAGATAAAATTTAATAGCACAAGTAAGTTTTTGGTGGAGTGTTGGGAAAATAGGGAGAAAATGTCCTTCCAATTAAACATAAAAAAACCCCATCACTCAAAGAAAAATGCCATTGGAAATACAGATACTGCATATCATTACATGTAAATGCAGACTTGAATAGGAACTGTCAAAACAAGCCAAGTACTCAATTCTGTCTTCTTCCCTACAGTGCACATTCTGCTAAAATTGGACCGTATTTTTGTCCTCCATTTTTTAGGTTGTTGTAAACTAAATCAGATTTCAGAGAACATGCTACATGAGGTGTCCTGGCCAGTCCTCTTGTGATAACTGTGACTAGCAGCTTCATGGTACGGTAGTGAAAAATCAAACCTGTATATTTAGCAAACCAATTTTAAAATTCCCTCTGTCCAAAACTTCTTGTGAACAATCAGTTACAGTTCCTGTATTACAGACTTCAACTTCAAAGCTACAAAAGCTTACAGTCCTGTATAGCTCCACTTACATTTTGTTCCCTTTTACCTGGATATGGATCAGAGACAAATCTACACCCTAAACTAAGAGATAGAAGAAATATCCTCAATTTTATCATTTGGGGCTGAGACATGCCCTCTATTTCTGTGTAAGCTACGTTTCCATCAGATTTTTATTTAGCTTTTGAAAAGTTATAATATTCATAAGTCATTTGAACTTTTTAGTACATGACCCTCTGTGTAAGTTCTGTTCTGCTGCACTCTCAGATCCATTGAAATTAGGGATCTTCTGAGAGGTCAAATACACAGGCTGTGAAATTGGAGACCACTAGAAGATTTCAAACACAGCATTACTGTTCCCAGAGGGAGTGGGCAATTTTTGGCAATGCTGCAGAATGCCATAAAAATCAGGGCCTGCAAAAAATAAAAAGAAGAAAAGCAATATATTAAATACAAAATAAATGTCCCCAAGCCAGAAGCCAAGGAACTATGAACATGAGGATGGACTAAAATTGCGCAGGAGAATGGTTAATTTGAAAATTAAATTTCTGTGTTCAAAAGCCAAAAATGTTTCTTTTCCTCACAGAGCACATAGATACAAATTTCAGTGTGGCAGTGTAGATGAGAATAATGTGTAAGAGAGGTGAAATGATATTAATCTTCCAGCTGAGAGGAGCGCTATTGCATGTCCAACTGTGACAGTTTCTTTTGCAGAGAACAGCAAAAATCATCTGCTAAAGGACATCAGCTGTTTTTTCCCCCTTAACTGGGAATGCTTTAGATGATGAGACAACTCCTTTTGTTTCTTTGAATTGAGTTTTTGACTTCATATGATCTAAGTAGCAATTCTAATTCAGATCCTTCCCTATGCATGAAATTTTCTCCTGTCTATAAGGGAACTGTAGTCTCACAAAAATCAATTAACCAACTCAAAATCAGTCCCACCTCAGCTCTCCACACCAAAATCATATAATAACAAAAATGTGGAAAAGAGAATGAGGAAGAAGCTGCCAAATTGTAATCAGAAGCAAAAAAGCATGTGGAATTAGTTTGCATGGGCATGCAGCCACAATAGAAAGATTGGTCCATGCTGACATTTCGCTGCTGTGCTGCATTCTGATTTGGTGTGAAGGATGAACCAAAGCGGTGCGTTGTGCTGGGAAGGAGCCTTCTGAGCTGCTGCGTTGCCGTGGCTTCTGCGGGAGAGCACAGAAATTTGGCTTCACAGCCAGTCTTCAAAATAAACAAACAGTGGAATTAATTTTCACTTGACAGGAAACACACGCCGCAGACTGCTAATTGAAAAGATACGTTTCGAGGATCTTAAGAATTGTCATCTCAAACAGTAGCTTAGTGTAGCAGTCGTTGTATGAGGAAAGGATGACTGACTTACTCTAAATTCGGTGCTTTATAAAAATCATTTTAATTACATTACTGAGTCTAAAAAAACCCTATTTCTAGTGGATCCATACCTTTTCCTCTCTGAGTCTATAGCATCAATTAAGTATGGCTCTGTACTGGCATAATTAGTTATGCTATTGCACATTAATGCTGTAGAAAAATGAACCTGTTGACAATCAAAAGCTGAAGCTGTTGACAACTTAAAAACTGCTGTGTTAATTTCAGATTAATTCAAAACTAATCCTGTTTACCAAATGGAAATTTAGGAATTTTAAACAAAATAGTAGGGGCTTGAGGTTTTGTTTGTTTGTTCTCTGTTTGTTTTTTTTTTCCCAAAGAACAAACAGTGGTAGTCTCAATAAGAGATGTTCTAAATAATACCTAAATATTCCGACTAAAAACTGTCCTTAGCACCGGAGTCAAAAACTACATGAAGCAAAGTAACCCAAAGGGATCTGGAGTTAAACTATGGACATTTCTCCTCTTTTCTGTTTGCTTTTGCCCTATTTTTCCACAATTACTCAGGGTAGGTTCAAACTTCAGTGAACAAAGATAATCTAAATAAAGAATATAATTTTTAACAGCGTTGTTAGCCTGTGGAGCAGTCCTAAATGCAGCATCTTAGCATGTCTTTTAGAGTTGTGGCCTTCAAACAAATACACTATCACGGGTCACCAGTTTTCATTTGTTTTCATAACACTGTTTTCTGCAAAAAACATGTACAGTATCAGTGTCAGCTGTCCCTAAATGAATGGTCAGGCTGAACTCCTGAGGAAAGGCCACTGTGTACGATCTCATCCTTACTCTCTGGTTTTCTTTTCAATTGGTGGGAATGGCCAGATTTCATGAGAGCACCAAATAATTTCATTCCTTCTGCAGTCTTTGGCTGCATCAGGGGACTAGCTTGGATTGCCTTCCAAGCTACGCAGTTACAGAATTGGGAATTATGCACCAGGCCATGCTAGCTGGGTAATTTAGGGTCCTTTGTATTTTTCCTAGACTGCTGATCTGGCAGCAACATTAGGCTGACAGGCCCTCTGTGGGGAGTTTCTCTGACTGAGGAATCTCCAGAAGGATTTAAATGACAAGGTGCAGCCTGGCCGTTGCTGCTGGTGGTGCCCTTTCTGATGGGGTGTAGCTACAGCGCTGGCTCTTAAGAAGTAATCAGTTCTCATTAAGCAGCTTCACCTTGCTATTCTGAAACCTGACCCTTGGTCGAGGTGAGGACAGCTTTAACCATCGTCTTCACTCAAGTGAAAAATTTCCATAACCCTCGGGCAACACAGCCAGGCTGCAGGAGGCACTGGGCAGCAAAGGTGCTCAGCCCTAAGGGTGCATTAAAAAACACTCAGAAAAAGCAAATTCTCTGAGGTTCATAATGCCACCCTCAGACCATCACAGCTTGGAGTACCTGGTGCTCAGGATTTTATGAAGGGATTTTATTCAACACAAATCTACACTAGATTTTCATCTCCTAAGGTCCTTTGGGAACAGCTACTGCAAAGAGGTTAGTCTTCCTGCAAGAAATGAGAGTTTATAAAAGCATTTCAACCTCCTTTGGGAGGTTGGCTCTGTCACAAGCACACTGAGAAAGCTTCTCTCTGCCTCTGCAGATCCACATTTGAACCCCAAGAAAGCGGGCTGGGCAGGGTGGCTCTCAGGTGATGTCTCTTTTGCAGTGATCGAGAGCAACGCACAGCTGAAGCCAGAAAACTGGCTCTCTGGATATGTAGAGACTCATTTCTACAACCTGTTGGTTACTGTGTTCTTCCTGACATCCTCTTAACATACTGGTATTCCCCAGACTTAAGCTCACTGCCGTATTGTCTGTGTGTCTATCAAGAAACCATGCTCCCAGCTTCTATTCAAAAATTTTAGGCACCCTCTGTTGCCGACCCTGATCTAAGGCTGGCTCTTTATACTCAACATATGACCAGGCAGCTATAATTATTGCTTTATGTGTCTGATATATTTCATCCGAGATAAATCTGTCTGTATTTCAGCTGGAGGCTGATTTGACAAAGAGAACTCAGAAAAACAGATTTGTTTACATTGTCGGGCTGGCAGCCTGTGGACTGCTTGACTTTTGTTAAAAAAAAAAGTCATTCCATGAAGTGGTTTGCAAAACTACCGATACCAAGATTCAGAAAGTTAGTCTTTTTTACCATTAAAGAAATGTGGCATTTATAGTTTGCTTGCTGAAATATATTTTTTCATTCCAGTGTAAGAGTAGCTCTCAGCACATTCTGTAAAAGGAGAACTTGAAACATCCATTAAAAATAATCGAAGCTGGGAAAAAATCTGAACAGATAAAATGACTATTTTTTTATTTCCATAGAAAAAGGCCAACAAGGACGTTGCATGACTATAGCCAAAGGGAAGTTTTTAACCATAAAATTCCTGGAGAATTTGAGATGAGTGTCCCAGAGAAAACCAGACCACATATGCACAAACACTTTCAGTTTGGAGCAACAATAATTAGGTTCTGTGTTTCAAGTCAGTTTTCCTTGGCATTTTTATTACTGAGCTATATACTTAACTGATGTATAAGTTTGAATATTAGTTCAATTGCCATCCTGAGTCTTTGACTTCAGATTATTTTACAAATTATTTTATTGCTATGCCTTTAAATCCAATTACCAAAACTATCTTTTTATGAATAAATTCTTCTCACACACTTCTTTGCCCTGTGTGTATAGCATTGAAGTCCCGTGAGCCATGTAGAATCTTTCTTGTTTCCTGTACGCAATCTCACTCTGCTTTTTAGTTGCCGATGTTGTATTCCTCTCAATTTACTGTCTAGGAGCACAGCTGCAACATGCTGTGTAGGACAAGTAGCAGGCTTAAGCTGCAGCAGACTCAGATGAGGAAAAACTTCATAAAGATAAGACCAGCAAAGCCCTGGAAGAGACTCTCCAAGAAGGCTGTGGAGACTCAGTTGGAGATGTTCAGGGACAGATCAACAAGCCTCTATGGGGACAGTAGATCCCCTCAGAGACCTCCTGGTGCTTACTCTGCTCTTGTTCAGCAGTTCTCTATGGCAAAACTACCTTGGGTTTGTGCTGACGAAGCAGAGTGTGGAGATGAGAGTTACCTTAGGACTGAGGTTTCAAATAGACAAAAGTGTGACATCCTCACACTGCTGTTGTTCCACCTGACCCAAGGGACAAGAAATTCCTCCTACACCCACCATAACCAGCCTCCAGATAATCTTTTGAGCCCCAAATACCTACTCCTCCCCATTCCTGCCTCTCCAGACCAAGTGCTTTACATCCACACCTTACCCAGACACACCAGCCTCTGTCTCTGACAGCCCCATACTGGTCTTTCTCCTTTTCAGCTTCATATACCTCCTCCTAAATGCCTCCCCATACCTCCCCGCTGGGAAGGGCCAGCCCCCATTTCGAGCCAGATCACCCCTACAGATGGGCTAAGCCAGTTATTCACACCAGTGCTCGTGGGGACAGCCTGTCCCAAGGCTGCCAGCAGGCAAGCAGTGCACAGGCATCTCCATGTTGCTGTTTTTCAGGCAACATCCTCTGTTCTTCTGCTTCTCACGGCAGGGTGAGCTTCCAGGGGACTGCGGAGGAGGAAAAGAAGGCAACAGGACAGGGGAGAAAACAACACCCCCCAGTTGGAAGTGGTTGTTTTTCTTCAGTTTTCCTGTGAATAGAGCGTTCTTCCTGCAAGCCCAGGTTGTCTTTTTATTTCCACTGGACATTTCTCTGAAAGCTCTGGCTTGAAGGTGATTAATTTTTAATTGTTCATGGGATTTTGTTTCCTAATACTTTGCATTTTTATAGCCAGCTCTGTGAAAGGATCTTAAAGCACTTTCCAAATGATAAATTAAGGCTCTCGAAAACTGCACGAGGTGGAAAACAAAATAATGAGGAAAGGGAGACCAATTCACTTACTTCTAGCTGAACAGTTAGTCCTCAAAATACCCAGGAGGAGGACCCCAGCTTTTGCTGCTTACTCTTGTACTTTAATGTCTCTTAAACTACAGTGATTGTGAAACTGCAATTGAATATTCTTCTCCAATAATTGTGTTGATTACAGGGTGGTACTCATTATGCTGTCATTGAGAAGGCTTCATGCATCCACCGGAGCAGGTCTACAGACCAAATATCCTCTTCTAGTCTTTTCTCCATTATTTCTTTCAAAACAAACACCTGCAAAAGTATCTCACTCTCTTGAAATGTGTGTGTATAAATACATATATGTATACTATATAGATAAAATAAAACCTATGTTTTCTACTACTTCAGTGAGAATACAATGTAAAAAATGGACTTTTCTAAAAAGTTGTTCTGCAGGAAAAATTAATAGACTGTCGTGGTTTAACCCGGCTGGCAACTAAGCATCACGCAGCCGCTCGCTCACTCCCCCCCCTCCCTCAGTGGGATGGGGGAGAGAATCGGGAAGGAGAAAAAGGTTAGAGCCGAGGGCTGAGATAAAGACAGTTTAATAAGAGAAAATAATAATAATAGTAATAATGAGAATGATAACAAAATATACAGAATATACAAAACGAATGATGCACAATGCAATTGCTCACCACCCGCCGACCGATGCCCAGCCCGTCCCAAGCAGCGATCAGTACCCGAGCGACCGACCGACCCACCAACCCCCCCGAGCATGACGTTCTATGGTATGGAATAGCTCTTTGGACAGTTTGGGTCCTAGCTGTGCTGTACTCCCAGCTTGTTATGCACCTGGCCGAGCAGGAGAAGCTCAAAAAGTCCTTGAGCAGTCTGAGCACCACTTGGCAACAACTAAAAACATCAGCGTGTTATCAACATTCTTCTAGCACTAAATCCAAAGCACAGCACTATGCTAGCTTCTGTGAAGAAAATTAACTCTATCCCAGCTGAAACCAGGACATAGGCCCATATCTTACCTTACAGTAAACCTATGTCAGGGAAGATCAGATTCAAATCTCACCTTTGTGGCTTGGGAGCCTCATTTTAGGATAAGAGCAAATGTGCATGACGATTGGTTCTGCTCTAACAGGTTAAAGTGCAGGACAGTTGCTGTTCTTGTCTCTAGGGCACCTGAACCACTGGTCTTCCCCTTTCCCAGCCAAGGAGGAGTTACCATTGCAGACAAGCTAATTGCTGTCATAAAGGGGGCACTTCTCGCTAACAATATATAAATTAAATGGAAGCTCCAATAATTAAGTAATGAACAAAATTTCAGTGGTGTCTGCTGTAAACAACATGAACCTGGGTGAAGTCAGCAGGAGATGTTGTAGCAAAAGCCAAATATGAAACATCAGTACAGTCATTTGCTAGATGTTTTAGGCAGCAAATATAGTCAAGATTCAGGTGTACTCCCAAGTATTTCTTTTGCCTTCCCTTTCTCAATTCATCGGTTTCACAAATGAAAAATTTCCTTTTAGTATATTTGAGAGACTTAGGAAAGCTTGGAAGGAAAAGTTAGCCTGAGAAATTACTCATTTGGTGTGTAACAAATTAGCAAAGGAAGTGGAGAATTAACCATACAGCTGAGCTTTAGGAAGAAAAGCAAAGCAGCCACACCTTTCTGCAGGAAAGAAGTAACAAATATGAGACAGAGAAGCTAAAATTAGAAGAGTGCATCAGGGTGGATTCAGTCATGTTCATCTGCTGCAAGTCAGAAAGGTCCTTTGGGCACCAGGTAGCTGCAACTCAGCTGCTAGTGGCAGCTCTTCCAACACCAGTCTCGCTAGCTCTGCCCTGATGGCAACTCGGACAGGCTTGATCAGTCTTTTGAAGGCTGCAAAAACTGCCCCAGCAGTAGGGTAGCACAGAAGGAAGTTTACCAGAGAGCAGTCAGGAAAAACCTTAGTCCTTAGTCCTTGGCTGCCCACTCCCGGTGGCAATCATCTGCAAAGGAAGGCTCCAAGCAGGGCCACAGTCTCCCTGCTACTAGGCTCACATCATCCAAACCATTACTGCCCTGTACAGCTTGCTAGATTGTACTGGTGGTTTTAGTCTTCTGACAGATTGCACCAAATTGCAGCCCAAACAGGATTTTGTGGTGGTCATAGCAGAGCATGCAAGGCTTATGAGCCACAACACGGTGATGCCTAATGTTGGAGGAAGCTGAAGTCCAGTACCACGTGTCATCAGCCGGGGACCGCGCTCCTGCCTGCTAGTGAAGTCATCTAAAATGTTCTTTAGCTGTTTTTTCTTGCACTGAGAAACTTCTCTTACCTAGCTGCCATTCCAGAATCCATGTGCATAAGATGAGCCTTTTTAAAGCAGAAAACCCGGTTCAATTGCCTTCCTCGGAATTTTATTGCTGACTCTTGAAATGCATATTGCGTATGCATACGTGAAATAGGAAAGTTGTATATTTGGAGGAATAAAATGCCATGCCACTGCCATCACGCACACTTCCCTCAAGAGTTTTGTTCCTAGTAAAGCTCTTGATCAGCAAGCAGCAGCTTGTACACAAATCGCTGCAGCTGAAGCCCTAAGCACGCCGCCGACACTGGCAGGACCTGTTGCAAGTTTAGAAGCATAATCTGAAGCTGTCACAAATGTGACCCCATTGTGATTCTTTTTGCTGTTTACAAGGTTTACTCAACACTCTGAAAATGCATTCCTCCATGGTAATAAAATGTTACTGCTTCATTATCTCATTTTCTCACATAAACTGACATAAATATATATTATTTTTTTACCGTGATTATTATGAACATTGAGTTACAATGAAAACCGTGTTTGGCCAAGGGAGTGTTGTATCAATACAAGGAAAAGCTGCAGGACACAAATAGATCTAACCGATAGAAATCTATTGGGATGGTAAATGACAGCACCTTCTGAGGAACACAACGCGGGAGATGTTGAATGGCTGATTGCAAGAACTGTGCACGTTAAGAGTATATTTTTCTTTTTGTAAGAATTGAAGGAGTTCTGTTGTGTCATAATTAGGTAAAGGTCTGCCTCTCAGAGATACCCATTAACCATAAAGCAGAACAGATTCCCCGTGTGTGTGAGTTGCTGCAAACCACCAGAGCTGTTGTCTGCTGCACATCACCTGTGATTAGCACTTAACAGGAGATTATTAACAGGGCAATTTTATTTTGGTACTGCAACAGCCATTGCTAAAGCATGTGCCAGAAACATAACTGTTGATCTATAATTGTCTTTTATTTTTGTAATAGAACAACTGGGTTTTTTTTTAAAAGCAGGTGGACGGTTTGGTCCGTGAATGAGTTACGATTGGACTAAAGGGGAAAGTGCTTGCTAGTTACTGGCAATGTAAGTCATATTTAAAATATGGTGCCAATCTCCCCTTCCTGGTAAGGTGTATTCTGTAAGAAATAGAAGCAGAAGCAGCACAGAGTGAAATGAAATTGAACGCAATCAATCAAGCAAAAAAGGCAGATGCTGCTTATGTTCCTGTCTTGAAGAGTAATGTATGCAAGCGCCATAGATGTCGCGATGATATTATTTCTACAGGCCAGAAAGCATCAGCATAAGTTAAGAAATAATGCATATATAATATTGCCTAAAATGGACTGCTGCCTTCAAATACTGAGAGATCTATTTTGAAATATTTTGCTAAAATATTATTTTCTCCTCAAAAAGAACTGACAACAAATCTAAGCCTCAGCAAACAGTTTGGGGCACTCAGATGTTGGATGAGGAGGCAGGAACCCCAAGCTGTGCCACCACAGCATGATGCTGAGCAAGTCATTCCTCCTTGTCTGACTTCTGTTCCCTTGGGTATTTACACTGGGAGTCCCTGGGGACAGGGACTGTCTTTTAGTATGTAAGACAAAGATAGGTTTATCAAAACAATCCCCTTCCCTCCCCGCCCTTTCCCTCTCCAGTAATCCCACCAGTCTTTAGCTATTATTTCTATCTCTGTTTCTGTTTCCAAGTTTCTTTTTAGGCTCTTCTTAGGTTCTTCCTGTGCCTCTTCCTTAGCATTTCTGAAGGGAATGAAAATTCAAATGTAAATTATGGAAAACAGCAGCCCAGGCAGGGATCTTTACCACTGTTGTGTTTGTGCGGATTTGCACTGGTGGAAGGATGCACCTGGAAGTGTAGAGTGCTAAAGGGAATTTGGCTCACAGGAGACAAACCTGAAGAGGTTTGCTTTAGCAGTGAGAAGTTCACCCTGCTGGAAGCATGCAGTCTGCATGAGGGGTACACATATATATTTATCTCTCTTTTTTATGGATTCACATCAAGATAGCTTTCTAGCAGCTGTTTCAAATAAAAAAAAAAGTCTCTGGAGATGATGTGGGTAAAGAGCATTTGTAAAGGAAAGATCTTACTACACTAGCGATCTATGTCCTACACAGAACGCTTGCCTCAGTTACGGTAGTTCTGGATTACAAGGTAGAGAAAATAAATTATAAAAAATACATTTTTTAAAAGAGCTCTTTTTTATGGCTGAGCTGAGCCAAATCGTTTAGAAGAAAATAAAAGAATGCTGAAACCGGAGCCTTTGTCGGAAACTCTTGATCTCGAGAGCAGAACAGTTTGGAGTTTAGCCCCCAGGTGCAAACTTGCATTTGCATGTTTTGTTGTCAGAATAGTATTTTTAGCTCAGAGGCAGGTCAAAACCAATGAAATAACTTTATTCAAATTTCATAAAATCAATTTATAAGCCTTCTTGAACCTCAAATTTAGAATCATAGAATCATAGAATCACCTCGGTTAGAAAAGACCTTTAAGATCATCGAGTCCAACTGTTAACCTAGCACTGCCATCCCACCACTAAACCATGTCCCTAAGCACCTCACCTATCCTTCTTTTAAATACCTCCAGGGATGAGGACTCCACCACCTCCCTGGGCAGCCCATTCCAGAGCCTGACAACCCTCTCCGTGAAGAAGTTTTTCCTAATGTCTAGCCTAAACCTGCCCTGGCACAGCTTCAAGCCATTCCCCCTTGTCCTATCATCTGTTACCAGGGAGAAGAGGCCGACCCCCACCTCACTACAGCCTCCTGTCAGGGAGTTGTAGAGGGCGATCAGGTCTCCCCTCAGCCTCCTCTTCTCCAGACTAAACAACCCCAGTTCCCTCAGCCGCTCCTCGTATGACTTGTGTTCCAGACCCCTCACCAGCTTGGTTGCTCTCCTCTGGACCTGTTCCAGCAAGGCAACATCTTTCTTGTAGTGAGGGGCCCAAAACTGAACACAGTATTCGAGGTGCGGCCTCACCAGCACCGAGTACAGGGGCACGATCACTTCCCTACTCCTGCTGGCCACACTATTCCTGATACAGGCCAGGATGCCATTGGCCTTCTTGGCCACCTGGGCACACTGCTGGCTCATATTCAGCTGGCTGTCAATCAGTACCCCCAGGTCTTTTTCCACCAGGCAGCTTTCCAGCCACTCTTCCCCAAGCCTGTAGCGTTGCATGGGGTTGTTGTGACCAAAGTGCAGGACCCGGCACTTGGCCTTGTTGAACCTCATACAATTGGCCTCGGCCCATCGATCCAGCCTGTCCAGGTCCCTTTGCAGAGCCCTCCTCCCCTCCAGCAGATCAACACTACCACCCAGTTTGGTGTCATCTGCAAATTTACTGAGGGCACACTCAATCCCCTCATCCAGGTCATTGATAAAGATATTAAACAAGACTGGCCCTAGAACTGAGCCTTGGGGGACACCGCTTGTGACCAGCCGCCAACTGGATTTAGGTCCATTCACCACGACTCTCTGGGCTCGGCCACCCAGCCAGTTTTTAACCCAGCAAAGAGTACATCCATCTAGGCCATGAACTGCCAGCTTCTCCAGGAGAATGCTATGGGAGACTGTGTCGAAGGCTTTGCTGAAGTCCAGGTAGACAACATCCACAGCCTTTCCCTCATCTACCAGGCGGGTCACCTGGTCATAGAAGGAAATCAGGTTGGTTAGGCAGGACCTGCCTTTCGTGAACCCATGCTGACTGGGCCTGATCCCATGATTGTCCTCCATGTGCCTGGTGAGCACACTCAGGATGAACCTCTCCATAATCTTCCCCGGTACCGAGGTCAGGCTGACTGGTCTGTAGTTACCTGGATCCTCCTTCCGGCCCTTCTTGAAGATAGGCGTCACATTTGCCAACCTCCAGTCATCTGGGACCTCTCCTGTTCTCCAGGACTGCTGATAAATGATAGAGAGTGGCTTGGCAAGCTCCTCTGCCAACTCCTTCAGCACTCTTGGGTGGATCCCGTCCAGCCCCATGGACTTGTGGATGTCCAGGTGGCATAGCAGGTCAAAGACTGCTTCCTCCTGGATTATGGGGGGTTCATTCCACTCTCTGTCCCCATCTTCCAGCTCAGGAGACTGGGTACCCTGGGGATAACTCGTCGGGCCATTAAAGACCGAGGCAAAGAAGGTGTTGAGTATCTCAGCCTTTTCCTCGTCTTTAGTGGCAATGTTCCCCCTTGCATCCACTAGTGGATGGAGGTTGTCCCTGGCTCTCTTTTTGCTGTTAACATATTTATAAAAACTTTTCTTATTATCCCTTACAACAGTGGCCAGGTTAAATTCCAGCTGTGCTTTTGCCTTTCTAATCTCCTCTCTGCATAACCTGACAAGATCCCTGTACTCTTCTTGGGTTGCCTGCCCCTTCTTCCAGAGCTGGTAAGCTCTCCTTTTTTCCCTTAGTCGCAGTAGTAGTCCTCTGTCCAGCCAGGCCGGTCGTCTTCCCCGCCGATTTGTCTTACGGCACATGGGGACAGCCTGGTCCTGTGCCTTTAAGACTTCTTCCTTGAAAAACACCCAGCCTTCCTGGACCCCTTTGCCCTTCAGGACTATCTCCCAAAGGACTCTCCCAACCAGCGTTCTGAGCAGGTCAAAGTCTGCCCTCTGGAAATCCATGGTGGCGGTCTTGCTGACCCCCTTCCTTACCTCACCAAAGATTGAAAACTCTACCATTTCATGATCACTAAGGCCTAGATGATTTCCGACCACCACTCAAATTCAGTTTGCTTTAAGCCACAAACCATACAACTTTTTAATGGGGCTTTTTTTGGTGGGCAGGCAGGCAATAGTTTGTCTTTGACAAAGGCTTTTGATCTATGTGCATTTTCTGAGCTGCTGGCATTCCCCAGGGTGCCTTCTTCCTCTCTTCTGGATTACTTGAAAGAAACGCAGATGCCTGTCCCACTGCTGAAGTTCTAACTGTACCCAGGCCTCTCCCTGTGTGCACAGACCAGAACTGGTGGAAGGGGACAGAAAACACCTAATTCTGCAGTGAAGGTGTTAACAGTCTTTAGCCTTTCTGAGCTGAAAACTTCCTCAGCCTCTGGACTTTGAATCCATTAACCATGTGATGACTTGGTAAAATTATGCCGGTTTGAATATTTAACTTTAAAAGGCTATGGCAGTGAATATTCTACAAAACAAGCAGGTTTTTTTGCTCATAGTCTACTTTAAAAGGGGTCTGGGAGGAGGCAATACCTGTCCATGCTACTGCATGCAATGTCGCTGCAACCACATTAAAAAGAGAGACATCTTCTTTAGTCTCATTAAATGTGAAATATAAGAAATACACTGTTACAACACTGCAAATTATTTCAGCAGAGTTACTCTAGAGTAATCCTGTTTTAACTTGAAGCATAAATGGGAACAGAAGTTGACTTTCAATTACTGTCAGGGAAAATTCATGATGACGACTGAAATATGCAGAAAATTCCCACATAAGTGTGATGAGAGAAAATCCTGCCAACTTGTGCTGAATCTAAAACTGTAAACATGTCCTGGCAGAGAGACAAAACTACTTTGGTTAGCATAGGTCACCACTTGTTTCTTCCAAATCATTTCATTTTTCAGAATCCTGTTGTGCTGCATCCCCACTTTTGCTACTTGTGTGGGAATAGAGACAGATCCTACACCTCTGCAAGTAGTTATTTCTTTTTCAAAACTTCAGGTGTGGGTTTAGGTGATGTTTTCAAGTTTGTCAGCGTGTTGTTATGAGAAGGATGAATGATAAAGCAGGCCCTGACTCCAGTGGCATATTTTCAGATGTGATGCTTGTGGGAATGAGGGAGTGACCAAATACATTGGAGTGTAGGGAAAAAGAGAATGTGGGGAAAACATTTAATTATTCAGGGCATTTCAAGAGGTGTTTGCCATGATTTTGAAAGACCTATCATACACAACAGATGTGGATTTATTGCACAAGCGTGCCCTTCATTGCCCGATAGCGTGCTGATCATGTGGTTTTGTTGCTCTACACACTCCCGAAGTATTAGAGCTACACTGATTTCCGCACAAGAGCTTGGATGGTTAGGAAGCAGAGAAAAAAGAGATAAATTGGCACCCACTGAATATAACTCATAATTTACCCAAAGATTAAAAAAAAGAGGTGTGTGAGAGGGAGAGACAGAGAAAGAAGCATCATGGCTTTGGAGTTACAATCTACAACCTGTTTTCATTTTTCTCTGAGATACAGATGTTTTCAACTAAACCCTCATTAATTTTTGTCAAGTATTATGAATGCTGTTGCAAGCAGCAATGTTTAAGTCCACAACCCATGAATATTTCACTAAAGACTGGTACGAGCTGAGGAAGGTGCAATCATTGTCTTGAAAAAAGACAGTGACAGAGCTTCCTTTTGACCCAGCAAGAGGTGATTCCAGCTCACTATCTTCTGAGCTGTGAAAATCTAGTAAAATCCAACCAATCTTCTCCCAAAGTCCACTGGAGCCAGAGGAAAGAACTCCTGTTGATTTCAGCAGGATGTGGGTCAGGCACTGCTGTTCTCAGATAGAAAGAGAGCTGACCAGGAAGAAATCTCTACCCAAAGTTTGCCATTAAGGACTGAACCTTAGAATAATGTCACTGAAAATGACAAAGAAAAAGATATATAAAAAAAAAAAAATGCTGGCTTTGCTGAAGATGTTGGAATTTACAAAAATGTGCAAAATAAATAATGATATAAATAGGCATAGACTTCTATTCGTACAATTTATTCCACAATATCTTCCTTGTTACAATGAATTTCTGCGTAAATAAGACTTTTATTTTTGTTCCCTTGGGAGTTAAATTATTTTTAGATGAAAGTTTCTTTCTGTTCTCTCACTGCCGCCTAACGATAAAACAAGTTGCATGGCTTCTAATGAGTACTGCAGGTTGAAGAGAACACAATGAAATACAAAAAAAAAAAAAAAAAAAAAACAAAAGAAAAAGAAAAAGAAAAGAAACTTAATAGACTGCATCAGCTACAGCTGTGAAGTGAAACACCATCCTATTGGTGCTTTATCTCCAGAAGCTGGCTAGCTCTTGTTGTGGTTTTAATGGATAGGGTGATGCTACAAGTGGTCTCCCTAAACCCTAGGATAGGCTGAATGAGAGCAAGTTGACAGACAGTTCATGAATGCGTATTTGTACCCATCTATAAATATGTTTGATATTTGCAGTGGTCACTGGCTTCAAAGCAAGGTTGCTCTATTAACGCATGAGGTTTAAAATAAGAATCCCTTCTGAGCCACAGTAAAGGGCATATTATCATTCCTTTCAGAAATACATGCAATGTCTGATGGGACAATCATTTTCATTAACATAAGACCTTTAATAAACCTCTCTTAAAAATAAGAAAACATACAGAGCATGTGGAAAGCTTTTCTCCAGGTCTCTAACTTAAACATTTTCCCTCCTTTTGTCTCCTGTTTTCCCAGAGGTGCCGGCAGCATTGTGAGAAGGCAGCATTACGTCTGCTTCAGAACAACGTGAAATCTTGACTAGAACAGCTGCCTGAGGGCAGATGTCAGCATTGCTGTCTTTGCTCTGAAATATGTAGCAATTCTAGTTAAAAATTGGAACGAGAGTTGATAAAGCTGGAAAATTAAATCTAAATTAACATCGTCTACTAACGTTCTAACAGTACGCTAAGCAGCAATGGTGCCTGCACCGTTGTGCCGGCTTCCACATAAGGACCAGCCCCACCTGATGGGGTTTCCCTGGCCAGGTTCACAGTTACTAGTTGTGCAAAACTGTTCTCTTCTGTGAAACAAAATAATGGAAGGATGTGATATAAATTTTCCTTCCATTTAAAGACAATAAAGAAAACATGCTAACGCAAAACCATTCCAACTCTTCTTTCCCAAAGATCTTACACCAATTAGTTTAGAAGTCTGGACAAATTCAAAACCAATGATCTTGTAATAAAAACAGGGGATTCACATCACATGGAGAAAGGAAACAAAAATCATCTGTCTAGTCTAGTTTTGCCCGTTGGAGCACTTAGGCAGAACCTGGTACCCCTCGGCTGCTGGTGCTGCAGGTTAGCAGAAATCTCTGGGTTTAGTTTTAGTTTGGTGTCTACTATCAGTTTCCTTTTTTACTTCAGGAGCAAAACTGCTTCTCCCTTACTATGTTTTGTCACAGATCTTATAATAACCTACCTCAGTTATAGCATACACAGTTTTTAGATCAAGCAGAATCTAGCGGAAGGATGTGAAATACATGGCAAAATAATGTGAAAGTAGATGAAAAGGGCAAGAGTTTAATGGAGGGCTGTTTAAAATGCAGGGTGAGAGGGATTCACTGCCAATAAACCTTAGTTTTAATGAAGGTGGTGGTTGTCTGGATCCCAGTTCTTCCAGTTCTGGAGGGTCCTGAGGGACATGAGCAGCTTACAGAAGATGGAAGACCAAAATTAAATCAAACTTTTAGAAAAGGAACCACGACCGTAGCCTCAAAACAGATTTATTTTCCTCAGAACAGATGCTGAACACAGTTCCAGCTTTTCCCAGCATTTTCCATAAAATATCAGTATTTCCCCACAGGATTCTGAATTTATTTCTGGTTACAACATCTAGATCTTCACGGATAAAAAGGGAGACTACCAAAGTTGCGTTCAGGCTGTGTTTTCCACCAAAGTACTTAGCCTGGCTCTATTCATCACCTTTCAGGTGCTTAGCTACAATACTCACTTTCAGCATCACAATTTCTGCTTCCCACTGTCAAAACCCTACCCTGACCACCTTCTTTTCCACACTTTTCCCAGTAATTTTTTTTGAATCTCCATACTTCTAGCTTCATGCCTCCTTCCTCGACAGCTCATGTTTGCCAGGTCCAGGGAAGTTTCAGCTCATGTCCCCATACTCGTCGGGGGTGTTTTGTTTTGTCCTTGACTTGTGTGTAAGGTGTACTCAGGCCTTTACTGTTAAAAGGTGCAAACTACTACAAGCTCCAAGGCTGATGTGAATGCTTTAGGCTTTTCAATATACTTATGGATTGGGTGGGGGTTTCTTTCTTATCCAGAGCTGCTGCACGAACATGTTTCATTGATGTTGAGATGATGAGCAATGAATTGAGAGCCATCGGTTCATCACTTGCTTTCATCCTAAATTACTGCTTACTGTGCCTCTTTCAGTATTTGTCTCCAAAGAGATCAGTCTCCAAGGCAGGTCTCTCATCAACTCTGTGGCTAGAAGATGAAAAAAAAGAATCTGGACTTTTTTCAGATCCCAAACAAAGTTTACCATTTTCAACAAGGAATGAAAAGGACAATTTTGTAATCCTGGACTGGAACTTTAAAGATCTGTTTTTCAACAGACTTTTGAGATTTCTGCAAGTTATTTTAATTTCTGCAAGTTATTTTAATAATTTTCTGCTTTGACTTCCCTATCCAGACAAATCCCCAGACAGATGTAATATTTTAGTTACATTTTTTTCTCCCTGGCCTGTTTAGAAATGAAGCTTTGTGTGGCAAGGTTTTATTTTTTGCTTTGGGAGGGAGGGGATGAGGATGTTGCTGTTCATGTACATATTACATAAAGTTTAATGCGGTCATAACCTCAGTTGGGCTACATGACAAACAGCTCCTATGAGTGATATGAGTAAATCTACTGGGCAAGTCCATTTTATTATAAGAAACATGATATTGTTGTGTTGCTCAAATCAGACAGCAAAAAAGAAGCAACTTTGGACATCTTTTCCAGAAAGAGAAATCATAACAATTTGAGAACATACAATGTTCTTTTGCTGTCACTAATCTTCTGGCTGTTTATAAAAATTAGAAAAACTAGCTGTCTAAAATGCAGAAAATTATCAGTCAAATCCAAAGTGAAGTTTGCTGTGTTGGGTAAAATAGAATTATTCACTGAACTAAAAATAATATTTGCTAAAGTCAAATGGCTTAGCAAGGCCAGTTTCCTGAAGCTGGTAAAGAATAATGAAGAAAACTGAGAGATGGAAATAAGAAGAGCTATTTTAAAAATATGCTATTAGATGCCAGACAGCACAGCCAGGCAATTACATGGAGAGTGTCTTCAGTCAGTAAATAATCGCAAATATGAAATACAAAACTGCTTACCAATAAAAGCACAAAACTTTGTGTTAGAGTAGAATATTCATTAACATGAATATTGTTGCTTTCCCTAACCTTGAATAATCTCCAAAACATGCAGGGACTACTGATACAGACTTCTCTCTGTTATGCTGCGTAGAAGAAATCTCCTGGGGACTGAAACAGTCGGTGGCTACGGGCGCTCCATGTGCTCCCATGCAAAAGGGATCTTCAGCATTCAGTATGAACCCTCTACCACCTTTATGAAACCTGGTGACCCTTCAGTGGGCCACAGCTCAAATCCTGGGTAAGTTCAGTCTTAAACATGCAACAGAAATGTAACACTCTCTCAGGTCTTGGCTGGCAATTTGCTCTACCCTGCTGGGCCTTGCCAGCTCATGTCTAATTGGCAGCAGTTCTCTGCTTTTCCCCTGCTATTGCTCTGGTCCACTGGGTCACCCTCCTCAATGGTATTTCACTGCACTAAGTCCATTCTCAGGAAACATATGGTGCCAAGCAAGGATTAGTCACGTTCCTTCAGCTCTACAGTAAACCTTTTCTCCTTTTTCAGATTCTGTACTGTCCAGAACTTCTTCACAGCAATTTTACGAGTTAAAGAATTAGTGAGTAACTCTTGTCAGCCAGGCGCACTGGATATAACTGAACCTAAACCATCCTTTGTACAGCATTCTAATAAAAAAAAAGTACCTTTCCTTCACATTTAGAGCATAGGCATTTTTAACGGACATGCCATAAGATTTGCCAAGTAGAAAGACAATTTAACAGATCCAGGCCTGCTCCCTGGGCTTCTCCGTTCAGCTTCTGACAAAGAGACCATAAAACACTCCCATCGTCCTGACCTTTATCTTTCTGGTGCTGCATGTGGCCAAAGCCTCAGGCTACCAGGCTACAAAGCCAAATAGCCTCCAGACAGAGATGAAGAATGGCAGTAATACTTGTGGCTTACTAATAATCAGTAAAAGGAAGGGCAGAAGATACTTTGGCTGGCTAACACAACTTAAAATCCCACTTGGACAGAAGGTATTGCAGCTAAACCAAGGTAGATGCAATGCAAAAAAAATACTGTGGTTTTAGGTATTATTTAAGAGCATGAAAGTTAATTTGTCTTTTGGGAAATGCTGAAGGTCTTGAACTGATCATTCCTGGGTTTAAGCATGTAGGCTCTGATGCTAAAGACTTCAGTAAACAGCAATGGATTTAGGCTGTGATTTTCAGCATCTGTATTCCATGGGGACTGGGTACTGCAGGTCTATTATCTCATCCCCAAGATAATTTTTCATTAGTACTTTTATTAATTTAAATGAGATATGTGCGTGGAGGAAGCTCCTTTAATCCCCCTGCTCTCATAAAGCTGGTTATATTACAATCTAAAGAGAGTACTCAGTTTACAGCCTTGTTAGCATGCTAACAAGCAAGATTTTACATTCTACAAGCTCCTTATTAAAGTGGTAAATTAATTAGTTTGCCCAGACAATAAAGGTCCAAGACCATCAGCTAACATGAACTTAATTTTGCTTGTGTTTCATAGCCACGTGCATTACCATGACAAAGCTTTCAAGGTCAAGTTAATGGCTGCCAGGACTAGGCTTCTGCTTGGCCTCTCTTCAGAAAAGTAGAATTTGTCCTGCCTGTCTACTCAGTAGGAAGAACGGTTTCAGAAGAATTGATAAAATACGTGACAGTCCAGCAGTGAATAATTTCTGCTGCTATTGTTAACAGATCATTAGTAGTATCTATTCTTTTCTTATTGCATACCCTTTTTCTTTATGATTTTTCAGTCTGTGTTCATCACTGTGGCTGGCATTGCCATTTGCTGTTGTCATTTACAAGAAAATGACCATCATAACCAGAAACCCCAGCCACCGCTGGAGTCATTCTTTGCTGCTGTAAAACCATTAGTAAGTAAAAATTTTCTTCTGTAGGAGAGAAAGTTCCTGTAAGCATTTGGCTCTCAGTAGCCAGTGACTTTATTAATCTTTTATCTGCTTCCACTCTTTCTATGCTATTGGAGAGAAAGTTGCCCGCTTGTAATGAGTGAAATACGGGATTGATCCACATCTTCTATTCCTGCCTGGAAATTCAAAAGTTTGTCCTTGCTTCTGCTCTGCCTGTATCTATTACTAGAATTTCTCCTGCATCTTCTGAAGTGCAAGACTCTTTGCCCCACTGTTCTGGCCTATACCCTCCCACCCTTCCTCTTCCAATTTTTATTTCTTTGTCTCTGCATTTTTTTCAAAGTCTGTTGTTAAAAACATAAAACTCAGAGCTCAGCCTGAACCTTGCACTTGCAAACCAGGCGTGTTCATGAGCTTCACAGAAGCACATTTTTCATACAATGCAGGGAAACCAAGGAGCTGTGCAGCCCAAGTTTGGAACGAGACACGGCTGGATTATTGGCAACTGGCAAACAGAGGAGCAAAGGATTATAGAAATGCAATCTATTCTATGTGAAATAGAGGAATGAAATATTATAAGTTCTTAGCATTAGCATCTGAAAGATCCATAAAGCTGAGAAAACCTATTGGAATCCTGCTAATTTAAAATTTAACGTGTGTTTTCCTGTATTGCAGATATTGTATAGATAGATTGGAGTTAAATACATTATAGGATTCTAAACTGTAGACATTAGTGGAAACAGACACTAAAATCCAGAAGGGGGTATAATTTCCTAAATGAGGGTAAGAGCTAATCAATCCATGTCTTTCTAAAATCTGATTATAAAGTCTAAATACTTTATGGATAAGAGATTCAGACAATGCCCAAGCTGTTTAGCAATTGGAAACATACCTCAGGTGATAGCTTTACTAATGGGTTTTCAGCTGCACACAGCCCAACTGTGGCTACAAAGTTCTAGAATTTTGTTCGTTTATTCAATGTTTGTTTACTCAAGGACAGTAATACTGGGGCAAAGTTTTTTCATTTTTTCTAGAGGTCTTAAGCCATTTATTGTAACAGATGAAAATTTCCTCCTTCATCTAAAAGGCAGGCAAATACATAAGATTACTTTCCTACCCTAACCATTTATTGTTTACAAATATACTGGGGGAGGAAAACATTGACTACTTGCTGACAAATCCAGTTCTCTAAGCAGCTAACCCAGGTTTGATACAAAAAAGCTTGTTCAAGCCCTTTCTTACCAAGTCTTGAAAAATTCTGCAGGGCCAGCCCAGGAAATCCCATGCACGTACTTCAAAAAATACGAGCAAGGGCCCCAAGAGCACCAGTGTGCTCTGCAGCCTCTTCCCTGACCACTGGTCCATGGCTGATCCAGGTTACTGACACCCGACCTGCTCTGCCCTCCTAGTTCGGGTGCTGTGAGCTGTCACCACCAGCTCCCACTTGCCTTCCCCCGGGGAGCAGACAGCCCTCGCTGCTCTCTGACAATGCAATTTGCAAGCACTTTTCCCTCGGGTTTGCTACATGATAGATCTGTGATATCAATTAATTCAAAACTTCTCTACACATTCCTTGAATGCTCATAGCAGGCAGTTCAGGATTTGGTGTTACGTATTTCTTAGAACACCTTTGAGTCTAAAGCCCAGAGAAGTTGGACAGCACAAAACAATGTAGATTTTTCAAGACTGTGCTTCTCAGGGGAAACAACCAACTTGCCTCTCGGGATGCCAGCCTCTTCTCTTCAAACATCTTAATGTAAGAAACGTATTTCTGTGGCTGCCCAGCATTGAGATATAACGCACACGAGGTTTGAAGAAAATAGCAATGCCTGCCTCAAATATCTTTGCTAAGATTGCCATGTATGTATTAACAAGTGTCTGCCCAGAAGGAACCACACTGAGCATCATCTCATTAAGTGGCACAGAAACGCCACAGATCTCTGCACTGTCAGAAGCTGGGCAAGAGTCCCATAAATTAAGAGGAACAGAAGTCACCGAAGGCTGAGTTTTAAACTTCTTGTAACCCATTATTTTTAAATACTTTCCAAAAGCTAATTAAATAACCAGTGAAGACATAAGTACTAGGATGAAAAGCAAAATGCAATTAAATGTCGAGATAGCTGCCATGTTGCATCTGAATTGGAAAGAATTTATGTTGATTATTCTATTTGTCAGATACGGTTCAAAATAGATTTTCACTATATTAAAAGGAGAAAATTGAAGACTGAGTGGGCAGTAGATGGATGTGCTTGGAGGAGTTTGGCTTGTGTAAGAAAATAAATACATATGAACCTTGAATAATGAGAATAAAGGGGGCATGAGCACGTGATTCAAAGGTAGCGCTTGTTTAACAAATACTTTAGAGGTAGGCTACAAAAGGTTGGGAGCATATATCAACATAATTGCAACTGTAACATCAGGAAAAGAGAGGCTTAAGTTTAGGATTATTTTTTTCTTCAATGAAGAGAGGAAAAGTCCTTCTTTTAAAGGAAGAATTAGTCATGAAACACTGTACAAGTAAGAAATGAGAAACCAAGGTCACATCAGAGTCTCACAGTCAATGCATATTAACAAAGAAAGCAATTCTTACGCATTTTTCAAATCCATCTTTTTTTCCTTCAATGTCAAATTAAGTACTTTTAGTGAGAATTACAAGGATGAAAATCCGGTTATGTCAACAGAGAGTCTTTCAGCTTTGGTGCTCTTTGCTCTGTCATCAGGTTCTTTGCTTTCAGTAAGAGCTTTGGTTTCTTTGTGATGCTGTGCACATATTCTGACACCACTTTGGTGATATATACCCTGTAAGGTTAAGAAGGCAGTTTTAATTCTGCATGGAGTGTATATTCAACTTGTGTTTTTCAGCAGAGCTGGACTTCTGTGTTATATTAGCATGGGCATCTGTCCACCAGGAACTGGTGTAGGCACTTGTCTGACATTGCAGGTCACCTGACAGAGAGCGTTGTGGGCAGAAAGGGGAGGAAAGAACAGTTGCTATCAGCGTAGAATTTTTAAGTGATCTGAATGTATCATCTAAGATGCCCCTTTTTATCAAAGGTAGAAGAGTTTCTTTAAAGATTTTGGCTTGTTGGCAATCTTGAGGGACAGCAATGTTTTCAATGCATAATCAGCCTAAATCAGACTAATTTTTTTCTTCAAAATTCCCAGTGAGCTGTAAGTTCCCACACTTGCGATATTTCAGTGAAACTCGATTGTGGTTGTCAGGGATGGAGCACCCACTTCCCCCGAAGAAGTTCCAGGCCCTCCATCGCCCTTGGCCCAGGCCACTATGGTACTGCCAGGGGCTTCCAGTGAGGATAGTTACATGGGCAAAAGCTTTGAATTTGGGGAACATTTGTCAAACATGAGTCATTCCAAATCAAGTGTTTTGGCATTAAAGAGCTGATGGTTTTCCATAGGCAGAGCTGCACTAAAATACTAAATGTGCATAAAACACAGGCCACAAAGAACTGCGAGTACTTCAGAAGACAAGGTTGAATTCTAGCCCTGTCTCAACGTATTAGAGGTATGGTCTGAAAAATCATATAATGATATTCCAGAACATCAACATATTATATTCAAGAAGAAATAACCACCAACACAAATGCAATTGGCTAAGTAGCAGTTCTATAGAAATGGTTCATGAGCTGTACCATACCTGTCAACGCCATGCGGTCAGCAAAAGGAAAAACAAAACACATCCTGGGAAATATAACCAGGCTAGTAAGACACAGACCAATCCCCTGTTCTGCTCAGCCTTAGCAAGACCTTGGCTAGAGTAATGCCTCTGTGTAATTTGGGATATTTGAACACAGACATTGGCCGCTTCATGGTCACAGAAAAACAAAAGGAATGATCCAAGTTCTAGAAAACATGATCTGTGAGGCAAGATTGAACCAACTGGGTTTGTTCAGTTAAAAGAAGAGACAGAAGTAGGCAGAATGATCTCTTCAAGTGCATAAAAGGCTGTTGCACAGAGGTAGGAAATAGTCTGTTCTCCATGAAGATGGATGGAAAACAGTCAGTTCACCTTTGAGCTAGATTTGAGCTAGGTAGTGGGAAGAGTAGCACAGTAACAGGACAGACAGCAAGAGATGTTACAGACTTTTCACTGCAGGAGCTATTAAAAAAAAAGAAGGCCAGGCAAAAATCTATTAGGAATGGCAGTGGTATTTCTTACCATGCGTTGGGGCTGGGAGCAAGCTAGAGAGCTCCTGCCATCTAGTCCCTCATCCCTCCCAGCTCTGATTCCCAACCAGCTCTCTGTAAGATAAATAAATTCATTCAAGTCTTCTGCAGAAAATATTCTTACCCTTGAAAGAGCCAGCTAAGCTACCTTTAGTGCTGCAAAGAGCGGCCTGAGAGAAAGAGAAAGGAAGAAAAGGCAGGTAAGCTCCATGCAGCCAGGCTGGCAGGGGCAACAGGGGGAAGGAGTGTGAGTATGCCTCCCCTTACTCATTTCAGTTATGATGAGCAACTGGTAGGTGTTTAACTTCCCCCTTCCATTGTCTAACAAGCAGTCTAGACATTAAGCCGCGGGGTAACACTAAGATTGAGATTTTCTGGAAAATATTTGTTCCTTATTATCAGCACATGGTAAGGTAAGAAGATTTGATGTACAAAAAAAGAAAAAGTAATTGATGTTTTATCTAGGGATAATCATCTGTCTTTCATGTTGCTTCTTCCTACGTAGAAGCTCAGCTGAAAAAGCTGTTTTACTTTTCAACTATATTTGTTCTCAAAGACCTTTTGCTTGTTAAAGCTTTTGAAAATGTAGAACAGAATCTACATAGTAGGTCTAATAAAAAAAAGGCTCTATTAATCATAATCAGAAATTGCGATCAACTCCACTACAGGTATAATCTCTCTCTCAAAATATGATAAAAGATAGGATCAATCATCGAATAAGCGAGTCATTACAGGATTTTTCTTCTAAGGCACATTCTCTTAACTGGATATGTTGAGTATCACAAAAGAAAACATATTTATTTGAGAGAAAAAAATTAAGAATATAATATTTACTTGATGTCAGTGACTGAAATCTGACCTAGTTTTGTTTTCCTGTTTAACTTTTATCCCATTTTAGCCTTATGCAAGAGAAGTAACAAGACCCAAATCTGCCTGTTGAAGTTCCCAGCTTACAGATGTTGAGATTTTAGAAGTGGATCCTTACCAAAATATCAAGTCTGTTCATTCTACAAATGTCATGAGGGACATAAATCAAAATCAAGGTTTTCTGAAAGGCTTCTGTCTCTGTAACACATGGAACCAAAATCCCAGATTTACACCCCCCTGTGTGTAGACCTGTTAAACTGTGGCTAAAAACCAGCTAATTTGTTGAGTCCTCATTAAAATTATATTAAAAAAAGAAATTAAACATGTTAAAATACTAATTTTACATCCATGAGGGGCAAGAGTCCTACAAAGGCACCAAATTTCTGCCTGATTGAGTAGTCTAGAAGATATGCATGGTCATAACAGTAATAATCTATGCTATAAAAATTTGCTATTAAAACTATGTATTATAACTTTTCCTTTGAAAATAAAAACCAACAAGCAAATCAATCTAATCTACATGTTTGCTGAACCCAATCATTAGGGTATTCTATGATCTTGTCAATTTGTGTGTCAGCAGTTTTGCTGGCCTGAAAACCTTTGAGCTTCCTTTAAATAGACACTAAACAACTTACACTGATCACTCAGGGAATAAGTTAAAAAATGCCTCGATTTGGAAGAAGAATCTACTCTAATAAAGAATCCATCTGGACATTCAGTGGAGGTTCTTAACTGAGAAATACTGATGCTGAGGAAAAAAGATTAAGGGATCACTCAGTTCTTCGCTGCAGTTAAGTCATACCAGGAATATCGTGTCCAGTTTTGGTCCTCCCAAGTTCAGTAGAGACAATGGAAAAATTTTAGACACTCCAGTGGAGGGTCACCAAGATCATCAGAGAAGTGGCATGCATAGACAAGGTGAAGGAATTGGTTTTGTTCAGCCTGAAGAAGAGAAGGCTCGGGGTAGATGTTGTCACAGTCTTTCACTACCTAAAAGGTGTGCAGAGAGGCTGAAGGTGCTCTCTTTACAAGGCTGCCCAGTGACAGTTCAACTGGCAACGGGTATAAGCTACTTCAGTGGAAATTTTGCTGGGGTATAAGCAAATAATTTTTTACCACAAAACCAATTAAACATTGGAAAAGGCTGCCCAGAGAAGTGCTAGAATTTCCATCACCGCAAATATTCAGGCCTTGGCCAGCAGGACCCTAGAGGACCTAATCTAAGGCACTGCTTTCAGCAGCTGGTTGGACTGGATGATTTTCAGAGATCCCTTCCAATCTAGGCTTTTCTATGGTTTCTATCAACACTCCAAAGGAATAAATCTTAGAAAATTAAGATAATTAAAATACTTAGAAAATTAAGTGGCAGATACTGTTCTTATCTATAAACAGGCAAATAAGTCACTTAGCACCAAATAGCAACTTCCCATTTTCATGTTTATTTGGAGATATAGTGTCCAGTAAGAGTAGAGGAAGACTCAAGAAAGAATAGTCATGAGATGGAAATAATTAAGAAAAGTCAAGAAGGATGGCAAAACCTGCATTTTTCAACTCTTCTGCAGAGGTCTCAAATAAGAGGAGATTGTGCATCTGCTGAAGGAGAGAAAAAAAGAAAAAAAGGAGAGAGAACAGAGGAGAGAGAATAGGGCGGGGGTGAGGGAGAAAACACAGGCTCTGGATTGTTTTTCACCTATCCAACAAATGAAGAGACACAGTTGTCAACTGTGTTGCCAGATCATGAGAAAATTGCTGGGACTGAGAGAATTTGGGAAGTATTTTATTTATGCCAACCTTGCTAGTTATTTGCAGGACACTCAGCACCAATGTGACATCCTTGAGGGATTTCACAAGATTCTCGTGAAGAAAAAATCCTCATATATATCTATCCTATTTATAGTTGGCAATAGGTACCTGGATAAAAGAGCCAAGGTGGTATAAATGACTCGAGTTTAATTTCTGATTTCAAAGGCAAGCTCCTTTATTTTTATTTTTTTTTTGCAGGTAACATGACCTCAGTTTTCAAAGGGATCAATCAATGTGCATGCCTGTGTTCTAACTATAATATCTTAAATGGACCAGCCAAAAACCTGTGAACACCTTTTCAAGAATTCAGGTCTAGAAATTTATGAACTTATGAAGATGAATTAACAACTTCAGTGTAATGTATCATCAGCCACACTGATATTATTGTGCACATGTCTACTATGTATGCACACAATCTATTTCTTTATACTCACAAAATTTATTTTGCTGTCTATTTTTACCCACTGATATTTTGGGATCACATGCTGGAATAAAACCAGAAGACATAGATGGATGCATACATAGTAGTGCCCAAGCGCTCCACTTCTGAGGAATGCAGCGGTGTCTCTACAGGCACTTTTTCCCAGTTGAGAAGAAACAGAGGACACCACACATGCATTCCTAGTGTTACAGTGTGGGGAAAGAAGCAATGTTGTATGAGTTTTAACATCAGTAATCTTCTCCCTGGGAGACCTGTGCTCAACTCCCAATTCAGATCACCAGAGAAAGTGACTGAAGAAAAATCATTGTAGTTCACAACTATTCCAACACCAGGTAAAAACATCAGGCGTGTTGCAATATCCTTATCTACATGTAGACTACTACAACTAAAAACATTACTGAAGGGCTTTATTTCCAATTTTGGCAATAAGATTGTACCTTACAAGCATTCTAAATGCACTACGCAACCTGCTTCTCTCTATGCAATGTTCTAAACGCTGGCTCTGTAAGGAATTTGCTTGGATTATTTTTTTCTGTATCAAGTATCATTTTGTTCCTCTTTTATTTACAGTTTTTCTCTGACATCCAAAGGCAAAATCAACCAATAAAATGTGTTATATATATTACAGTAGACTGTGTTATGTGTTAACAAATAAAAAACCTATATGGCAATGTCCTGTTTCAGTGATCAACTGGTGTACATTGCCTCTGTCAAAAGTCAAACTGTCAACCTTAATATGCCAAAACTGAATTTGAAATTGTATATTTGATAATACAACAAAATTGCATTTTGTCAGGTTCAGGACTCAAACCTATCATACTGCAGGATATTTTCATGAAAATTGCCAGTCACACAGAGGATGCACAGCTATCAGAACCAGCCAGAGCCATAGCAGTGCAATAGGCACTCTTGGCCCTAGCAGAGATTGATTTATGGAGAACAAACTATAAAGTCTTAGATTCATCTCACCAGACTTTAGATACCCAGCTGAATCACCTACAGTTTAGCTCACAGGTATATTTCTATATTTATGTCCATGAGTATTTAAGGGGATCTTGCTTTCTGAGCCAGTGTTTTAGATAACAAGTCTTTCATGATAGGTTTTCAGGGTGTGACAGACTCCAGGCAGCACTGGTATTTCTATAGGGTTTCCCTAGTTTGGACTTTGCTTCGTTCTTCTTTTCACCTAATGTCCTTACAGGTTCTGTTGTTTCCCCACACCATCTTTGGTTAAAGTGTAAATTCAACTGAGGGCAGTAGAAGTGGAGACTGGGAATAAATGTTCATGTGGAGTTAGAGAACCTGTATTCGGTGAGCTGGAAAGAGGCACAAGGATACCTTAATAGATACAGAGATTGCATCACTTGAGTTATATGGAAACTGCTAGTTTACAACATTACAAGAGCTTGAAATAAAACTTACTAAAAATCAAAGATACCTAGAGGGTCTCACTGCTGTAGGATCATAGTGACTCACAGTCCTGAATGCATCCCTCTCCTCCTATCCTCTGTGGAACATAGAAATGCATTTCTCCCCATTTTCACAAAGAACACTTTAAGCTCTAGAGAGACCAGAGGGATCCCCCTGTTACCATACAGAGAAACTGGTGCCAAAACAAAACAAAGACAGACCCTGAGACTATCACCAAATCGCCCTTCCTCACTTGTTGCTAAGTTGCAGAGGATGGAGACGAATGTTCCAAGTTAAATTAACTCAAACTTTCCTTGAAAAATCATATGAAAGACTCAATTGATTTGGTATTCTGACAGAAAATAGAAAAAAGAGACTATATTACTTTAAATTAGGGTTGGTTGTCCTATAAATCAAAGAATTTAGATCTACACTTGGAGCCACTCACAACCAGCACACTAGGGTTATTTATAGCCATGCATTGTATAATTGAGTGCTGAACTTGAATACGTACACATATCTAACAATTCTTGAATCCAGTAAGTTAGTCTTGATCAGATTTTTTGGCAAAATGCTTATAACAAATAGTTTCACGTTTTAAAATATGGGAAAAAACTACATAAAATTTAGAATTTCCATTGCTTTGTTTACAATTACTGAGGTACTTCACACCAAAAATTTATCATACAAATATCAGTGAATGTTTAAATCTACAATCACTACACCCTGCAAAAGCTGTGATTCCTATTTCTGCAGATAGTCAGAATTCTTCAATAAGAAACTGCCACTTGCAGAGCTCTTTGCCACTGGAGATGAAAATGTGATTTTTGTCTTTCTTTTTGCTAAAACCAATGCTAAACATAGATGAGTTTTGTTCCTTATTGTTTTTACACATACCTTAGTTATCTAAGGTGTCTGATAAAATCTTGTTTTGGAGATGTTGAGAATAACTTGCAAAGTGTTCTCTCTGCAAATTAAATGAATTTCACAGAGCTGATAATTGGAAAGGTTGGATAAACTTGTGTAGTATTATTTTCTTAGTTAGTCAAAGAGAAGAGTTGATGGCAGTTTCACAGGACTCAAATTAAAAAAGATCTATTCTTGAACGAGCTTCTTGGATAAGGTGGTGTCACAGAGGTACACTAAAACTAACCCTGAGGAAGGACAAGTTCAGACACCTTTATTTCACAAAACAGCCAAAACCACACAGCAGCAGCCAGTGTCAAACAGGGCTAAACTGAAATCAGTCAACGCTCCGATAACATTTAACACATAACAGGTTTGAGGTGTCAGTCAGGGTATTGTTACTACACATCAATACACACAAGAAGGATGATCCAAAGGGCACACACACCCCCACTCATGAGAGGAGAAAATCCCTCTCACGGGTACCCAGAAGATATAATCGCTAGCCAGGGGCAGGGGGGGCTCACTGAAGGATCTATCCAAGAGAAACCACTCACCAGAAGGAAGTGAGGGCACACTCAATCCCGGGGAGTTTCCTCAGACAGCGTCCCAACCTAAGGGGAGAGGCTTCGAACACAGACCTGCTGCTCTGAGAAGACTGCTCAAAAGGGGATCTCCAGCAGCACCTCATTTATACCCTGGGTTGGATCTGAGCTGTGGTCACAACTGGTCATGATCCAGAAGCTTCTCTGAGTCAAGGCGCCTCACTGTTTGCGGACCCTGTCTGTTGGCCAAGGGCTCCTGCCTCTCCTGCCCCTCTACTGAGGGGAGTAGGTGCCTGGGGGGCACGGCAGATCACAAAAGGTGCGAAAATGAGGGGCAAAAAGCTGGTGATCACCATGTTAAAAGCCCCAGTCTTTAAGGGGAGAGGTGGGGTGTACCTGCCATAGGTGGATACCACACAAGATTCTTTCTCACCTCTTGTAAAACGTCCAAGCACAGTGAGAAGAAGTGGGTTGAAATTAAACTTACAAGTAAAGCAGTTAATAGATACTTATGACCTCTGTTCAGGATTTTTTTTCCTACGTCCTATGTACTAAATGCTAAATTCATAAACCGGGATATAACAGATGAAAGTTAGGCCTGTCTTACATAGCCCTTCTGGAACTGCTCACTGACAGATGGCCTTACTGTCAGTATTAAGGCTGATTTTTGTTCTTCTTCTCAGGTATGGTGATGAATATTAAGGCCTCATAAAAAAGAATGGGCATGGAGGTAAAATGCACTACTGATTGTATTAATTGCCTGAAAGCCTTGATGAAAAATTTAGAATTTATAAAGAATGGTCGTCACTGTAAATTGGAAGGAGAGTGGGAAACATTCTAGGCATTAATTCACAATACTTCATAGACCTATACATGCTTTAAGCTTTACAATATGTTATTTTGCAACTGGCACATCATTATCTAAATTTAAGGATAAGTACAGCTTCTGGGTTTCAGCATCAACATTTACAAAGTAAAGGGAGAGACAGTGGCTGCAATTACCTTCCAAAAAATCTTTCACTTTGAATTCTGTGGTTTGTTTTGTGGTTTGGGTTTTTTTTTTTCTTTTTTTCCCTCTGTGCTATTTAAGCAAATAGTTATGGAATATCCAAACAAATTACAAAACAGGCTCCACATCAAATTTAACCTCTCTGCAGAAGAAATCTAACTGTTTCTGTGAACATCAGAAAGCAAGTCAAGCACAGACAGGCTTCCAAAAGACCTCAGCCCAGCTCTTCCAGGGTTAGCGGCCAGCACAAGTCCTCAGGCACTGACTTTATCAATGAAGGAGATGGGTATGAAGGAAAAACACCATTCTCCCTCAGGTAATGTGATTTTTTTTATACTACATCCTCTGCCAAAGGTGTCAGATGATATTTTTACACATGGAGTAAAAGATTTTCTTTCTTAAAGGCCCTACAGTTGAAATGGGAAAAATAGAATGTACACCTGGGTAACAATGTGGAGAGAGGTTAAAAGAATTGACCAAGAAGCCTGTGGTAGAACCAAAATTTGAATGTGCAGCAGAGTCTTCTGATGCAATACCCCTCTGCTCCAATAAACCCATCAACATGACAGCATCACTGTTTTTAAACCTATGTACTTCTTAAACTACCGCTGCTTCTGTTTACTCAAGCATATCCAAGAAACCTGTTCTTACCCCTTAGCTAATGCTCTCATCCTTCCAGGGACCCAATACAGTTGACATATGAGGATTATAAAGCTGAACTTATCAAATTGCATCCAAGAAGCAATATTAGCAAGGACCTTCAAAGTATCCTCTTCTCTTCCAAGGGGAGACAGATGCCCAGACCTGCCCAATTAAGAGCGTCTCAGCGTGAACACTCTAGCACAAGGCAGACACCTGACAGACACACTGTTTCCTCGTAGCAGTCAGAGCTTGAAGTACTTAACATTGCATGTTAGAAAACTAGTACCTCTGACTTCAAAATTGGCATTACCCTTCCATTGATTTCTGGGTGGAGTGCAGCTATACTGTTCCTTATTAAATCAATACTACTTATAGCATCACTTGCTGTGTTTTGTGCAAACCACGGCTTACAAATTCCTTAACCTGTAGCCCTACTCAGCCATTCATCTTTTGAATGACAAATGCATGGGTAACTTTGACATGTTTCTTCTATTTTGACAGTTTCTGCTGGTGTTCCAGGGGCGCTTGTAAATATAAGTACAGGGAATCTCTCCCAACTCAATAGATCCTGTCAAAATAGGGGTAAAAAAACCCCCTTAATTCATCCATTGTCCTGGATATATAGAAAGAGTCCATGGAATTAATGAAATCATCAGGTCAGGAACCTTAAACTGAAAAGACAGAAAAAAATTGTGTCAATCGGGAGCAAAGACATAATACCTTCTTCTTCTCTTATCATATACTTAAACCGTTCTTAGTTGCATCCAGGTTGATTCTCAGTCTGTGAGCTCTCATCTGCTGCAGTAAGGCAGTCTCTTCATAAGTGAATCCACTAAAATTTAACTAAATATAAAGAATTATACTCAACTGAGAGTCTAGAATATGTCATGGTATATACGTGTGGTTATAATAATACACATAGGATTTTCTCATGGTTAGTGGAAATGAAAAATAAAGATGAATGTTGGCACCCCAAAGACATTTTGTTTCATGCATATGTGAGTTCTTATAAAGTCTCATTATGTCTTTATCCAGACAGAAGTGCAGTGAATTATTCTGTCATGCTGTTGGGCTTAGACTTTTTAGTCACCTTCTTCTTGCCCTTGGCCTCCCCTCTCTGTGCACGATACAGTCACAGACAGGTCTGCAAGGTCAGATACTACAAAAACGTAGCAAATACTAAAAATATAACGAGTATTAAATATTTACTCAACAGCTGTCCTCAATGCCAGAAGCAGGTTGGCTGCCTGCACAGTCTCTGTAGGCAATCTGTAGTAAAACTGATTTGAGGAACTGAATCTTTCTGAAGCTTTCCAAAGTCTTGCTCAGCACCTTCTCTGAGGGCAAAGAGAAATATGCTCGTTTAAATATCCCACAGCTGTGTGCTCAAGTTAACCTGCGTGGCTTTGCCCTGGGAGCTCTACCAGTCTATTAACAAGTCTTGGCTGAGAAGTGTGGGCAGGAGATGGCAGGAACCTTGCAAGCTATAGCTGGCTACTTGCATGTTTATAGCATGTCTCAACAAACAGTTGAAGAGACCTTGAGTGCATGCACTGGTTCAGCACATGCTATCATGTCATCTAAGGATGCCCAAACCTCACATTAGCAGGTGGCCTGTGATGGGGCTGGATGAAGCAGTCACTGACGGTGCAGACATAACCCTCCTTCCCCCCTTAGAGGTCATAATATGTTTATATGATCACAAGGATTTCATTGCTCAAGACTGCTGCAGAGTGAGTAGGGGGTGACAGCTAATTATTTGCTCCCCAAACAAGTGCTTGCAAACAGTTTTGTTGAGGAAGGAAGCTCTTTGGTTGCTAACTCCAGCTGTCCTGACAAAACTACAGGGTTATTCTATGAAATCAACATTTATTTCATTTTTATTTATAGCCACATCAGTTAGCAATTTCCTCCTAACATGGTTCTCATTCAAAAGCAATAGACTGAGATCCAGAAAACCCAGCATTTTCAAAAACCACAATGGTTGTTCTGCTGCAGTCTTGCTCAAAGTGCATGCTATCTATAAACTGCAGTTGCAATTCATGGGATCTGTCTGTATGGAAATTGAATTACTAGAGCTAGCTGTTAATATTTTTTAGAAACCTATTTCCTGCCTGGTTTTCTTTAGGGCATCCTAGTTTTCAACTCTGTGACATTAGAGAAAGGTCTACTGAGAGACCGTCCGGATACTTTGGAGACCATGAAATGTGATGGACAACACAATGATGGAAATTACCAATGCCTTGGGAACACAATATTTTCTCTCTAATAAAATATATCTTTGCAAAAAAAATCTTAAAATAGCTTTGAAGCATTCATGTACTGGAAGTGTTAGGCTTGAAGTTTCATAAAAACTCAAGAGGAAAGTTCAGTGTCTTTAGAAGTTAACGGAAACAGTGTTATTATTAAGTCTAATTACCCACTTCTAGTTAATAAAAGATATTTTATTTGTGGGCTAACCCCTCTCAGGTATTTCAGGGAGACTTTCAACTTCATATTGATCCCATTCCTGGATTATCCTTAACAGCTATTAGCATTCTGGTGTTTCATTTTTCTCCCATTCATGATGCTGGAAGTGGAAGCTACATCTACAAGAAAACTTACTGAGGTTTCCTAGCAGAGGTGAGATTTCAGGGACGGTGACAAGTATCCAAGTGCTGTTATCAGCATCCACTTCATTGTGAAAAGTCGATGGAAAGAAACAGCCACAGTCTGATTGCACACATAAGCCTGCTGTGCCCAAAAAAACAAAAAGGGGGGAGCACATGCCTACCATAGGAAATTATATTTATCCCAGCTATCCTGATAGTCCTGCAAAGTTTGAGTGCTACTCACCTCCTACAATTGTCTTTGAAAGTGTCCTAATACTGGTCTGCAGATCCCTACAAGCATACACTCCTAAAATTAAATGTCTGCCCATCAGGGCATTAGTGATGACTTTGTGATTTATTCAGAGGGCGCTAAAATAGCCGGACTGAAGGAAACCTGACAGCTCATGCATTCAAAAAGTCAGTACTCAAACTTAATAACTTGATGAATATCCAGGCAAACAGGCTTCATGAACATCATGGATGGCAATGAAAACATCAGTGAGTTGAGTGACAAGTGGATAAGTTAGTTTGGAATGGTTGGAGAGACTCAGACATCGATATCCTTATATCTTAGTTGCAAATTACTGACTGTCAGCTATTTGTTTTATGGTTGTGATGTTTCAGTTACTGTTGACAACTGCTTGTTGCTCAAAATTGCATAGAAGTCTTTACATAAATATGATATAGCAATTTTTTCCAAATAATTTCTTCTTTCTCTAGTAATAAATTTATCCAAAGTTATATAAAGATCTCTGGTTTTTTGTTAACAATATAAGAAGCCCATTTTAGCATTGACCTATTTGGCCCTTTTAGCTAGCTTATGCTCTTTTAGGAGGAGTTTAAGATTAGCAGAATAAGCCTAACACATAATATTCAACTATAAAACATTTCCCCTTTTGCTGTCTGTCATATACTTCCTGTGGAAGCAATATCTTCTGAACAAGCTGGTTGAATAATTAGATGGCAGTGTAACGCAACATGGCAACACAATACCTAATCAACAGGGTCTATTTTTAAACCTACTTTCGTCTTTACTCTTTTGTCCTATTAGCTGCACAGTGTGGGGCCTGGGGAACGCCTCCTCCTCTCCCATTTAACCAGGAGGCAGCAGGTGCAGAGCTCCCATGCCCTGACAGACAAGAAAATTTGGCAGCAGGTATAACAAGCAGTGCCTCAAAATCAAACAGTGGTTATCAAGAAAAACAGGTGCTTTTTTTTTTTGAACAACCGCTCCATCACCGCTGCTCCTCCACCCTGCCTCTGAGCCCTGCCTTCCCTGTGATCACTGTAGGTGGTCAACCTGCAGAAAAGCGGACAGTGGAGCTGCTTTTATCATGTCTCGATATCTATTTGAGATATCTACTATCATCAATAAGTTCAATAGCACAGAAATAAAATGAGAATTGAAAGGGTTAGCCCGCTTACTACGTAATGTAGCAACTGGTGTAAATCTGATGTAACGTGTTCATGCCTGTCTCACTCCTAGGTAATTTATAATAGCCTCAAGTTCCAATATAAAAAGCACATAGCTGCAGGGAGACATGTCAACTTCCCTTACATGGGCTGTCATTCCCTTGGAAACATAATAATTAAGATGTCTGGTGTAACTGCTTCTGCCAGAAATATTTTTAGATTTCAGCCCATTTCAAGAAACTCAGAATTCAAGGAGAAAATTATGAAAGGCTGCATTACAAACTAAGGAAAGTATTCCTACTGTCAGGAAAAACACATGAACTGATACTCACCCAAAATTCCTTGCCAATAATGTGAAAACTATCTTGTCCAGAAAACATACAAACGATTACAAAATAAAATAAAAATAACAGCAATAGTAAAGGTGAGTAATAACTTGACAAGCTAAAAGGGCAGCTGAAATGGAACTGAAATGGTTGTTATTGATAGGAGAGATCCCCCTCTGCTTAGATATTGTTACAGGTCTGGAGGTGGTGGTGTGACCCACCAGCTGCCTCTCCAATGACCTATGTACTGGCCAAAGCATGGTGGCTGCTGGAGCTGATGAGCAGCTCAAGAGCACGCACTCTCATGGCTGGGGAGTCAGAGGCTCTCACCTGTCTGAGAAGGGGCCACAAGAGATGAAACAAATGCAGTGAGACAGTTGCACAGTATTTAGTGTGCTGCTAGGCTGTCAGAAATAGTTAATTCTCATTTAGCATTAATCAGTGGAATAAGACTCAATTAAACAAGTTGTAACCAGGATTAACAAGTGACATTAATTTGCCAATTAGGAAAGGAATATTTTTTTGCCCAGTTAGACATTCATCGCATAGGTTTCCATCTGTGGAGCTATTTAAAGGGAGATAAGTCTGCTTGTGTTGTGTTCCTAGGCTTTTCTCTGTAAATATCTCCACTGAAAGGCTCCTAAATTAAAAAAAAAAAAGGCCTATAGTCTAACATACATTAAAAGCCAGAGAAGAAATCTGACTGCTCAGTATGGAGGAAAGACCCCTTAGCTGCAAGTGCACAAGCATCGCCTGCTTGCGAAGCTGATCAGAGAAAGCAGAGCAAGCAAGGATCTTGCAGGAACGGCAGAACATTTGAATCAATGAGACTGCATTGTATGAATTGCTATGGGCTATTACCCACAGGGTCTGGTGGGCGGATAGGGCTGAGACCTGGAGCAGCCAAAGAAACAAGGGTGTCCATTATTAAGTTGCAGACTGGGGCGGGGGGGGGGGGGGGGGGGGGGAATTAGAGAACAAAAGGTTAAGAAAGGAGAGAAAAACTGGTGAGGTTTTCAGATTGAACAACCCCAACTCCACATGTTTTCAGGAAGGTGGACAGTGAAGTCCAACTGAGGCTAAGTATTTAGTGCTAAGTGGAGCAAAATTATTACTATGCACCCCTTGTATAGGCAGCCCTGTTTATGTACATCGTTATAAGATTTGTCCCTCTTGCAAGAGCATAATATTGTTAACTCATGTTCACCTGATATTTCTGGTTTTTTTCTGCAGAATGGACTCCCAGTCATTCTCCAGCCTGTACCCTTGCAGGTAATTGCCGCAAAGTTTTCTACCTCACATTGTCTTTATTGCACTATGCACTGCTTGGTCCCTTTCCCTACTTCACAAAGTCACTCTGAATCTGAATAGCATTCTCCATTGTGTTTGAAGGATCCCTAGTTACATACCATCTGCAAATCTGAAAAGTATATTCCATATTCTGCTACCCAAGTCACTAATGAGAATTTCAAGGCATATTGAGATCTCTTGAACCTCACTCCACACATCCCTCCATTTTGACAGCAAACCTCAAGGATTATCTCATTCTGGAGTTCCAAATGCTTTCACACAGAACTTACACCACTTCCTGTTTGATTATGTTTCCCTCTTTTGCGTACTAAAATGTCATCTGAGACAATGCGAAAAACCTTAGCAGGTTTCTGACATCTATTTCTTCTCCCCTTTCCAATGAGTTATGATTCTGTCTTAGAAGGAAAATAAGTAGGTTTCAAGTGACTTTTTTCTTGATAAATGAATATGGGTTCTTATCTTCTTCTTGTCTTCCGGATGCTAACAAATATTTTGTTGAACCATGAATTTCAGTATATTTCCAGGAAAGATAGGTCAATCAGTTTAACCTTTATGCCTTAACTCATTCTTCTTCTCTGTTATGAAAAATAGCTACTTTTTTCCTTTTGTCTTCCACTTTTTTTAGTGGAAGAATTGCCTGTACAACCTGTTCCTATTTTTTAAATAATTTTTTCAAGTTTTAAGTGCGTTTGGTACCCTTAAGGATTTTTCTATGAACTATTTATTTTATAATGAACATTATAGATCTGGGTGATGATAGAAGTAGCACGAAATTCTCTATTTTGAAAACTTAGTTTTAAAGGGATTATTTTTATTTTTGCACGCATGGTGAATCACTGATTTTTAAAACGTTTCTTTCTTTTTTTTAACGAGTTTTTCTCTGTTACAGTTTCACAGGAGAGGTAACAGGATACAAGTACCAGGAATATAAGTGCTTTGTTTCCTTTGATTGAAGTTTTGTGACATGTAGAAATGAGCTCATGACCCGATTACAGTTTTTAACTTTGGTATAACCACATCATAACTTCATCAACACCACTTTACAGTTCTCAGGCAGGCCAAAAGGAGAAGAGCCTTAAGAAGGGCAGCAGTTGTTCACTGTTTAAGGAGCTACTTTGAGCAAGGCTGAAACAAAATAGACGTGGGTAGATGCTGCTGCTTCCCATGCCATGCTGTGTTTCTGTCCTTCTTTTAAATGTGTCTTGGTGACTTTGCAAATACTGGAAATCCAGGAAAGAAAAGATCCCATCTTAGAGTGGGCCACAATCATGCCAAAATGTAGAATAACTGTGAGAGGCTCTTCTGAGTTAGTCCTCACTAAAACCAGACAACTGTGAGGATACACTTAAGGCAATTAGCACCAGTTACAGGCTAGTATAAAGAAATGCTTAGGAAAGACAATATTTGATGTTTGATGTTTTCCACTTAGTTGATCCTGAAAATATTCAACCTAGGACGTTTAGAAAACTGACGGAAGCAATCTCAAAGCTATTAACAGTTAGCATAAATAGCTTGTGAAAACCAAAAATTTTTGTATCTCAATATTTTGTGTCACGAGACATATCTGTAGATAATGCAGAAAAGGAATCCAAATATTTTATCCCACCATCAAAAGGAAACCTCGCAGAAAGGGGCGATTCGTATGCTCAGACTCCTGAAAAGTGTCCTAGCTTTTAAACTGTTGACCCTGAAGTCTGCAGGGTTGTGTAGCCCTATGGAATTGCACCTGGACACAAAGATCCACCCAGAGAAATTCTTATAATAAAGTAACCTGAAATGCTTCTAAGGACTGGAGACCTTTGGATGAGATGGTGATAAAAACTTTCTCCTACAGTCTGGGATTCAAAGAGCTCTCCATCTTGCAAGACAGAGAAGAAAGAATTTCATTAAGTAGACACCAAATTTTATTAGATTAATACAATGTTATGTACCTTCTCCAGTCATGGATCTCTATAATTAAAACATCCTTTTCAAAGTAACTGATACATTCAGTTTATTTTTGTTCTCAATCTCTCCATCCACAGAGTGTTTTTTTGATTTAACCTTCTGTACTCCCATCTGCCTTTGTATGATTATTCTGACTGAAAAATTCAATTCTCTGAGCTGTCCATAAATAAATATTTTGTTGGCTGTATTTTGCAGCTGCCACAAGCTACTGAGTAACAGAGACTAATCTTGTATCTGTAATAATTCCATCTTCAACTATATTGCAATTAATTTGTTCAGTTTTAACTACAGGAAGGAATTCCCCAAACTTTGCAATTTAAAGCTAAATATGCACTGAATTATATTTATCTAAAGTTTACTTCAACCATATATTATGCCACACTGTTTTCTTGCAGTCCTTGAGCTTGCTTAGTTTGTTGGTGATCTGACCTTGCCACTTCAAGTTCATGTCCAAATATGTAGTAATTCCCACAGTATCCTGTCTTTTTCCCCCCATATGAATCCTCCTAGCTACATCAGAGATTTCCAGTCCTGTGAATAATGAATGAATAATTTAAGACTCAATTTCTTAATCTGTTGCATTCATTCATTTTACAATGACTTTGATGAGAAATGAAGGCACTAACCATCTTGCAGGAATGAACATATCAGCTGTGATTTTTTTTAAAGACTGGTTCTCAGAAAAAAACCTGAGATAGAATTCAAAGTAATAATTGAAAGTGAAAGCCATGGGCATACAGATATTAATTAAAACCCCTTTCTTCCTAACCCCAGCAGATTAAGCCTGTAGTTACAGTTTAACACAAAACCCAGTGAGTTTCACATAATGATAAATTTCATTTTCACCACCTCATCAGTAAAACACTAAGGTAGGTAAGGACAGCATCTGCCATGTAAACAATTTTCTACTCATTTCCAATCCTTGAGAAAATGAATATATTGCAAAATATATTTTAAAAATCTCATAACTATATATCTTTATATCTCTAGCTTTATTAAAAATAATCACCTGTATATCTTCCAATACAGAGGCACTTCTTTGCCATCTTGATCATTAAAGTAATTTTTAACAGAAAGCATAGGATTTTTTAATATATCATTAACAATTAATATTTCTAAGATAAAATCTCTTAGAAGTTCTTGTTTTAATTATGTTATTTGGAGTTCCACAGAAAATCTAAGAGAGGCCAATTTACAGCAGTTAATATGCATAAATGCTGGAGGTGACACTCATTGGAATCCAACATTTTTTGACTTCTTTAATTAAAACAGCGTATATTTTAACAACAAAATTATTTTATTTCCTACCTTTGTCTACACAGGCCTGAATTTAGCTAAGAAAAGTTAGAGAGGGCAAAAGAATTGTGATGGAAGAAAACAAACAACGTAAATTTCAAACATAAAGGAGCAGGTGATTTTATCCCATAAGATACAAAAATAGCAAGTCCAGTTTCCTGTAGCTTATAAATGTAAACATATTTCTAAAAAAGTAATATGGTATATGAAATCCTCTCATACACACAGAAATAATGGATAGCTAATATTCAATATATATTACACAATCTCTTCATGTATTTGAAAGGTGAAAAAGAATGAGGATCATCAGTTACTTATTTAAAATCCTTGACAATAGGATAGTTGAAGCAGCTATCAATACGGTAAAAATAAGCAGCCATGGTTGCATGAAAGCAAACTGTTCCTTTCCCACGTAACGGCATTTAATCACACTAGTGCTAAGTAGGAGAGCCAAAGAGCAACTGGCACTGCAGAGAGAAGGGGAGAGGTTTCCACTTCCAGCCCTACTGGGGAAAAAATCCCATTTTCCATTATAAGTGCTAAAAGCTGGAGGAAGGACTAGTGCGTAATTCTTGCTGTGACAGGACTGGATCTCTGCTGGGAGACAACTGAGAGAAAACAGCCTTTAGAGTACCCAAATAATTCTTCTCTCCAACAGATTTCATGTTTGGTGTTGATTTTGTTAACCTCTCTCATTTATTTGCCCTCATGAGGGCCAGCAGATCTCAAATGTTCATTGCTTTAGCATACAGACTATATAAGCAGCACTGATTGTAGAGACTGAATCAAGCGCTGAGTGTACTTAAGCAACAGAACTTGTGCAGCCGCACTTTATTAGTTAGAGGTGACTTTCTTGCCTGGAGACTAACTTTTAGGAAAAGGCAGACAAGCATAAAGTGAACATAGAGCTGAAGACAGTTATTGACAATAAAACTGCACTCTGGCACAGAAAATCAAAAAGAGCACTGACACATTCCCCCTCATACATGGCGATGAGGACAACAAACTGGTATTTATCAATACTGTAGGTGTGATTTCACTGATGGATAATTGGGTGACTGTCATTAGCTCCCCTGAACCTGACTTGGATTTGAAAAATATGTATAGTACATTAATCTGCTTAATGAGACTTGTGGTATCTGTCTCCAGTCACATTCCGGGTATACTGTTCTTCTAACTATCCAAAAATCTTCATCACATTTATTTATCTTTACCTTCCTGAAAAATGTCCCTTTTGCTACAAGTAAACATTATCCAAATGTAGTAGGTCATTCCTTGTACTGAACAGGAAACCTTTCTGATGAGTAAGAAGAGAGCATTTAGTAACCCATACTAGAATTAAGTAGAATCACTTAAACAAGAAAAATACGGTGACTATGCTCTCTCCCTGTCCACAGGAGTAAAGAATTGACCATACATAGCTGAAATATCTCAGAGGCTTTTCCATTATCTGCTTACCTCCAGGCCTCTTCAATGAGCAACAGGCAAGTGATATGAACTTTATCCAACTCATATGTGAAGCAGATTTTTATCTGCTAGAGCAGTCTCTTAGTCAGGGACTTTTGGATAGTCATGAAGTACTATGTGGTCTGCTGAAGGTAACTAGGAAAACAGGGCCTGCTGTGTGGCTGTTCACTCAGCTCTTGCTTAGGTTTTGGCTCACCCAGCTCATGCTAAGGCCTGATGTATGCTGGGAGCAGCACCATTAGGTCAAAGTCGGAGCACCAGGTAGGCAGGACAGGTGGCCAGGAAGAGCTGAAGGGCCATTATGCAGCCACGATCGCCTGCAATTCACTGTCTCCAACAGCCGTCATCTTATTCTGGTGATTTCCTCAGAATCCACTAATTTATGGAAATCGTATAGACCAAACGTCCAAGCTGGAGGGTATAAAACATCAGCTTACCCAAAAAGCTTTTGAAGCATATCCAACAGCAGCTGGACTGCTGAGGCTTTTGTGCTGCCCAGTGTGGTACAGGGGAGGCCTGCACCATGAGGGAGGAGGAAGGATGAGCACTCTCACCCTCAGTTAGGTAACCAAGCCTTTTCTTTTGCTCATAGGTGCACAATATTAAGAGTCACGTGTTATAAGTTATGAAATATTGTGACCTGAATGGTGAATAAGTGAATTAACATGATATACTAGTCTGGGCAAAAGGGGATTGAGCCCCTGCTTGTCGTGTTTGTTTATTATAATTCTTAATGAGCTCATGAAATAAAGTTTAAATCACAGAGTACATTGTCCTGTAAATTTGAGAGATCCACAAGGACCTTGACATGCCATCAGACCTTATACAGGTCTTACATGTCATTCCTTATATAGGGCTCCTTACAGGCACTGCAAAAAATTTTGAAACCTATAAACTGGAAGAAGATTGAATGCTGCTGCTCTAAGATGTCCTTCTCTTCCTCCAAGCAGCAGATCTTGAGCTTTGTTGAACAAAGTTCTGAGTGGTTTTCTTGCCACAGTGATTTACCTCACTGTTTAGAGAGAGAAAACATTCATCGTTACACAAGTTTCATCTAATAACCTAACACACATGTAATTTTCTAAACTAGCCTTCCAAAAAATTAAAAGGCTTCCAACTTAGTTTTGGCATATGTGTCCAAATAAGATCTATCCCTTTGATGACCTTTCCTTACAATATAAGAAAGGAATTTTTCTTACTAGTACCACAAGTCCAGTGACTTAGTTCCTTCCCACATATTAAAAAAATATTGCTTACTTTGTATGGTAACACAGAGTTCTCCATAACTGTTTTGAAACATCAACTTAGGAAAAAAATGTGGTTTATGAACACGCAATCCTTATTTATTCATTGGACTTAACTAGCACCTTTGTCACTACAATAGCCACACTAGTTATTTTTGACTGACCATTGCTAAAAAAGCCTCAGATTTCAAGTGGCATAATTAATGTTTCTAATTTAGGGAATCAGGTGTCTGAGAATACAAAGATTTTGAGCATTTCAGCTGCTTTCCAGAGCTCAGAGTGGTTTTTCCGGCTTTTGGATATTCAGAAAACACATTTGTTGTTAAGAGAAAAAAAAAAACTTATTTGATTCATTTACAATAAATTACTCCTGAATTTTGCCCACTTTGCAAAGAAAAGCATCAGCAACACCCACAAAGAACATAAACAACAAAGGCTTTACAAAATTGAAACCAAGATGACTTATAACATCTGCTAGGATGTTAAACATCAAAACCAGGTTCAAATCAACAAAGAGATTTCTTCCAGGTTCATCATCATTGTTTCCTTGAAAATTGCCCAGTCTGCCTTTCCCATTCCATTTCTACAACCAAAACCCTCAGAATGATTCTTGACATTTTGACAAAGATAATATTTTCCTTTCTAGCACTGTTGCAAATCTGCATTCAAAATCCCCATTGCATAAAATGATTTTACTTTTACATTCCTCGTAACCTACTAAAACCTGTCACCTCGCACACACCATCAACCCGTCCTCTCTCTCGGTTGCTCTTTTGCCAGTTCTTCAACAAGCCTTTCACTAACTTGAAATACATCATCCTGAGAGAATCCACGTCTCACTCTTTTTCATGCCAGCTAATCTCTATGATCCATTATTTTTAAAAAGAAAATAGAAAGAGTTCAACTGAAAAAAAGAGAATATTTATGTGATACGGTATTATTTTGTACTGCTCAGAGAAATATCAGTGTCAGAAGATCATCCTGTGAAGGTGCAGGCTTTTTTCAGTAAAACAAAGATAGTCTTTTTACTTTGGCAAGACTATGCCTGATGCACTTACCTAAAGTAAAGCATTTGAAAGTGATAGCGTGCCACGTTTCAAAAAGCTTAACCCAAACTTGGAAACTGTTTGGGAGAAGAAATTCTTGAAAGGTTGTTTATTTCCATCATCCACTTTTTCCATGTCCTTCTCAGTATTAGCTACTCCAACAGTAAAATAAATGAGGCACTGATAGTAACGGACATTCTGTTATACCCAAAAAAAAAGGAGTGCAAAATCTGTACTTGTACCTAATCCTGACATATATGCTCAAAGCAGAAAAGACACCAAATTTTGCAGTGACAGAGCAGCACCACCATACCTCTTTTAGTGTTCATTTCTCCTGAGCAATTGATAGGTAGTACAGCTTTCAGACCAAAGAATTGTCTTACATTAATTACTTTCCAGAAAATAATTAAAATATTCTTGACTTAAATCTTGCCTTAAATATCTCCTCATGTATCTATTTAAAAGCAGGAAGGAAACCAATGTCTATAATAAGAATAACAATATAGTCACATATTTTTATTGACTTAGCTTCATATTTTTCAGTCGCTAGAATGAAAAATAACAGCACTTTCAAAGGTTTAGCCAAAATGATACATTCAATCATACATAAAATACGTATTCCATTCATTCCTGCCAAAATTTGCAGGGTTGCTGCATTGCTAAAAAAGGCCTACCAGTATTCTGAGTAAGCTAATTCATTTCTTTTTGAGCACAAAGCACTGTAATGTTAATGCTTTTTCTAGTTCAATTTAAGATGTCCCAGGTAATAAGGTTTTCCCCATTTCTCCTTGAGAGTTTATTCTAACAAGTCTTGCTGCTGCAACATCATGCTTTGCAATCAACCTATACTCCAACTTTCTAAATTATACAAATTTGTATTTGCTCAGCTAATGCATGGTTACAGAAAGTACAGACACTTATTTGCATTTCAGAGCTAACAAAAATCACAAAGTTCCAACTTTAATTAATTAAACCTAGTCCCCATGGTAATCCCAAAGGAAATAAGAGGGGAAACAGAGTGTTTTGTCCCTATTAAAAATAGATAATGATAGATTGATAGATAGATAGATAGATAGGTAGATGATGTGTCACTCACAAGAGAAAATCAGAAGCCACTACTATAGCGACTATGCTATAAAAGGCAATAGTTTCAAATGTGAGATAAACTGCTGTGAGAAAAGCAGATGCATTGTCAATATATCTTCAAAAGCCTTCTTAGCAGTTTTTCCATCAGTGTTTCACACTGCCCTACTTGGATCGATTTCCCCCACCTGCAGAACTCTCTTGCTGATAGATTTCATTACTTAAATTCAACAAAGGGGTAACAATTTGTCTATTTTGAGCAGATGGATTTACCAGCATGTATATTGTCATCATGACAGTAAATAGAAACACTGAAGAGGCAGGTGTGAGGCACGTGTTGGTTTTACATAATGAATTTTTGCTTTATTTTTATGGATACTTTGGAAAATGAATATAATTATTCTCAAGTCCAACGAAAGAGCTGGAATAAACCTACCTACTCAGAACTAATTGGTATTCAAGTTTATAATTACTGGCTTTGTCAAATATATCTATTCTGATTATTTTGCTTTATTAGAACTGTCACTCCTTTTAAATTTTAACACTGTGTTTAAATCAACCTGTCTTTAGTAATTTACAGGAGTTACACAATTACACAGGTAGCAATTAGAGTAGCTTGGGCATCAAATGCAACTCTTGATAGAACTGTGGATCTGTACATTCAGTTCATTAGGTGATTATCATTGCCAGTATAATGACAAATGGGCATATTATTTAAGGGATTTCTTTTCTACATAATGATTGCCACTTTAAAAAGTGTATTTTAAATAAGAGCTGTACCATTGATGTCTTCTTTAATAATAGAAAATTCTGTATGGAAAAAAAATAGCTCAGTTCAGTTAAGTCACTTATAAGTCTGTCAAATTTTCTGATCTTCTTATGAATTATTTAAAGAATACATATTCAGTTGTGTACACAGCACATATATTTTCCTCCACTACGTCAGTATATGGGACTGCATTTTTCCAATGTGAAATCTAGCTGACTGCCTAGAAGTATACATATAAGCAGGGACTTTCAAGTTCTTGTCTTCCATAAATATTTCTGGAACCTCTGGTGCAGCATACATTAGCATATAACAGACATGTGTGAGCAAGAAAACAAACACATTCAGCTTTTTCAAGACAGCGAAAGCCAAGAGCTCTCAGCTCTGCCCTCCCACTGCCTCAGCTTCTCCCTCAAGGCTGCCAAAGGAAACACCCGTCGCCTACAAAGAGGGACACAACACACACAGGTTTCTCCTGTGGTTAAAGCACCGTTAATGCGGCACAAAGTCCACTCTGCCTGGCTGTCAATAAGCCATGTATGTGTGACAGGAAGAGCACAGCTATAAAATAATTTTGGTTAAAAAGCACACTGCAAAACCAGATCTAATTAATGGGTGTGAAAATTTACCCACGCTCATTTGTAGTAGGATCCATACATTCCTAAGGCTACATTCGACCCCAGGAACAGCCTTAACCGGAGATTGTAGATAACCCACAACACACCCAGAGATACCACAACTGAGCTGTACCTCTTCTTCCCCTCCTGATTGTGCTCTCCTAAGGAGTAATTTTTTTCCTTGCCCTTCACAAAAAGCAGCCTCGTACAGGATCAAACATGCATGCCAATGAGCAGGGCTTGGGAGGGCTGCAGGGCTGGCAGCAACTGTGTTGTGGTTAGACGGGTTTGCACAGGTCAGTAGATATTCCTGAGACAGTTGGCCAGCAATGCACACAGCATTGCAACAGCTGCCTGGATACAGGAGGCAGGACTGCTATAAACTGCCCAGCCCCTCTGGAAAATTGCTCTCTCAGGGACATTCAAGCATTCCCTGGTTTTCCTGGCCTATTTCCCACCTGTACTGTACCTACACATACAAGGAAGTTGACTGCACATAACTCTTTGAGATCTCTAGAACACTTTTCTGAAGAAATAAGCAGGTCCCTAAGCCTTAACACAACTTGCCTCTTAGGTTATAGGCTTTACAGGAGAGTTCATAGTCTTGACTTGGACACACAGCATGAGATTCAACTCATCTGATTTTACATGTTGGTAGTTGAATATATTCACATATGAGTTGCTTACCGTTAACTCCCTTTATAATTGATATACTGTTTCTTCCAGAGTGACATGCATATGACTTATTTCAGTTATTTTGTATGTCAAAGGTGTTTGCTGTGCATTTTGATGAATCCCACAAGTGCTCACAGTAGAAGAGCATGGGCCAGTATGCAGGATTCCCAAGGCCAAACACATCTCCTACTTCCTTGGTGCTCACCAAGGATGACTGTGGAAGTCCTGTAAAAGAAAGAGGCAGGCATCACTGCATTTTATGCCCTTAAAGGAGATGAAGGACAAGAAATGTCTCCCTGGTACAGCAGGTAGGGTTTAGATGTGAACTAGTTGCCATTTGACCAGATGCCAGATGTGAACTAGATGCCAGATAAACAGCTGACCACTTGAGGTATTTATCTTCTGCCCATGGTGGGTTTTGAAGTCCACAGTGAACTGTAGCTGGCTCAGCAATGCTTTTGTTTGTATCAAACTTGCGCCTTACCCCAGCTGCAGTGTGAGCCTAGATAGGCGAATTCTGACTAGCTTCCCCTGGTGGATATGGCCTTCGTTCCCTCACAGAAGTACATAATCTGGCCCCACAGTTTAACACCTGATTTAAAAATCATCTATTCTGCAAAGAATAGGATGAAAATAAATTGTTACTGAGACTAGCTCATGCTCTTTCCTGAACCAAGCAGGAGCAGCAGCCTCATTGAGGTGTTTTTAAGAAACAGGAATATAAATGAGTCCCCAGAACATACAAATACCTTCTTATTCAAGTCTCATGTACCTGTGAGGTTCCCCAGTTGTTTACTTAATTCACCGTATCCAGCAACTTCTAAGCACTTACGAAGAACAGAACTTGTCTTGTCTCAACTGAGGTTGCAGTTTGCACTCAGCTTGGGCCCAGCAGAACAGTGCAGCTGCAAATTTGGAACAGCTTTCCTTCTAACTGAGACAGATGGTAGCTGAACAGCACTTTTCCCCTGAAATTGGTAGTTCTTGTGAAGCTACCTGTCTGAGCTTGGAACCCCAAAGTTAAAGTAACACTCATTTGTGCAATTCCAGTAAAATCACGCATCATCCACAAAACCCCACCTCCACCCACAAAAAGGCATGTAGCCATATGTTTATCAAACCCATAGGCAAGTAAAATCTATCCACATTTTCACAATTTGGACATATTTTATATAATGTTTTACAACACCATCTTGATTTAAAATGGCCAGCTGCTCCTACATTAGAAAATGGCTGGTATTATATAGAAAATCTATAGAATTTTCATGTTAAACAAATAATTGCTGACTACAAAGTGGTATAAAAGACAAAATGATATGACAGATTCATTTGTAGACAAAGCATACTATTTTGTATTAATAACAAATATTTTCACACTGAGGGTAGCATTGATGAGAATCTTATTGATTTATTTAAACCTCCTTAGTTTTTCTGTAATCCATATTGAACTGGATTTAAAACTCACTGCCTTGTTTATAAATATTTTGCATAGGAATAACAATATGCTGATCTGTGAAATATGTGGGCTTTTCTGCATAAAGTGTTGATTTTCATTTTGCTTGAGTGTAGAACGTATGGGCATGCGCATCTTTTAAATTGCTATGTTTCTGTTAATGCTTAGATTTTTAATTGCTTAATTCTTTAGGTGCTGGCCATTTCACAGAGGGTATAATTCTTCAAGCTGCCATCAATAACAATTAAACAAACAAACAACAAAAAATCTATCACAACAAAGAAAACCATGTATTAAACATCATCTAACAGAGAAGCACCTCTTCAGCTCAGCAAGAAAGCCTGCGCCAGATTCACCACTGGTACCAATCCCATGGAGATAAATTCTATGTAAGCCAACAGAATTAAATAATGTACCATTTATATTAGGATAAGTTCGATAAGGATGTATCCAGAACAGGTGAAAAAAAGGGGTGTGGGTGTGGGTGTGTGTGTGTTGTTCTGTTTGGTTTTTTTTTTAAGTTAAAAACATACACCCAGAACGCTAGCCAGAGTACTTTGAATTTAATTCATAGTAGGTCACAAAAAATCAACAACATGATTTATACTATCAAAATGTACCACTTTAAATTTACAAACATATGGAAAAATGTTCTGCTAAAAATTAAACCACTCAGTTCACACTAAAGCTGATGCCAGCACACAGCCCATGGGTTCCACAGTACCAAACCAATCTGTTTTTCTGGCAGTGTGTAAGAACAGGGCATCAACGTGCCTTGCACGTGAATCAGTATTTTCCATAAATAGGCTAGTGGCTTCAATCTGATTTTCCTCTCCACCCCCCACCCCTCCCATCATCAAGAGAAATTGGAACACTGTGGGCACAGGGCCACAAAAGCATTTCAGTTCAGGAATTTATTTCTGTAAACAGAGTACGAGTGTGCATCTTGATCTTCCTTCAATTTGACCTATGTAGTTGTCTGCATACTTGTGGAGAGGTAAAACTGTACTATTTGCGATATGCTCATTCTGGGATATATTATTTACTTCTTGTTTACCTGCAAACACACATTCTTAAGTGTTGCTTAGTCTCCCAACTACGCTTCCTTTCTTGTAGACCATATCAAACACAACATACTGTAAACTACACTACCAATGTTTTTAGGCACACAAAACCACTGAAATCCATCTGGGACTCAGATCTTCACTGCCCTTATCCATAGTCACTACCATAAGGATATAAAAATGTATGCTCACAAAAGACTCCAAAATTTTCAGGTTATTCCAGCATTGGTACTAATAGCTACATCATCTCAGCATTCGGGAGAAACATTCAAAATGAAAGAAATAAAGAAGAAAAAGAGTTCACACTTCTCCAATTTTCAGGCTCTCTGGTTATATCTAAATGCTTGCAATAGGTAGTAGTGCAGCACAACAGCAACTGATCTGTAGAGCTACACATGGTGCCCTACAGCAGTGCTGAGGGGCCTGTGTCCACACAATGAACATTTTGAGGTGGGGATCATTACTTTGGACAGGGCCTAACCTGATCTCATGGACTGAATGCCTACCAGTCCATCAGCAGTTGGTCACCAGTAGCCCATGATGCCCAGTGCAGTACATTAGGCATGACCCAGTTTGTTCTGGTCCAAATAAAAAGGTGGTGGAGGCCCCACCCCCAGAAACATTCAAGGCCAGGTTGGATGGGGCTCTGAGCAACCTGATCTAAAGGTGTCCCTGCTCACTGCAGGGTGGTTGGACTAGATGACCTCTAAAGGTCCCTTCCAAACCCAAACATTCTATGATTCTATTTTATGAAAATGCAATTTGTGCATTCCACAGTGCAAAGTGCAGTGAGTGGGGACAACTGGAAGACTTTCTTCCAAAGCTGACTTCTGATCCCAACTAAAATGCTAATGTACGTTTGCAAATACATACATATGTACCCAAGTAACATTTAAACCAACTAAATCTCAACTTGTTATTTAACAGTACCTACCCTATGATTACTCTTGGGATACAGGTTTGGAAAGTTCTGGAACTTCATGTTAGATATGTCAGTGAAGAAACAGAATCCTCTAAGACCTCTTTGGAAAGGAAAGGCAGATTTGTCTATGAGTAGTAGGGTCTATTTTTCCTGTTCTGCAGCTCACCCCACAACTTAAATCTTACGGTGGTATCAGTAAGAGTCAGCATAAATGCCTTGTACAGTCGCATTGACAGTGGCTCAGCTTGAGTCAGCAGGCAGCATACAATATATAACTTTACTGTATCAGAAAGATAATACAGAAGTACCTGTATATTAATGTAAATTAGTTACTATCAAACCCTCTGTTCACATACTAAGCACCTGATCAAAATTTCTAGTCAAAAGGAGTCTGGAAAGTAAAGTAGCAAATTTCCTTAGCATCTGTTCTGATGGAGATGCAGTAATGGTTCACAGGCAGGAACTGGAGTTCTCAATCAGCTTGGTGCAGTTATGGGAATAATCGCTATGGACAGGAGTGTTTCAGGGAAAATAGAGTTCCAGATAAACAAATTGTCTGTGAATCATTAAGGGATAGGGCATGAAATGATATTAAGCCATGGCAACAAAGGGCTTCCAATTATTTATGAAAAAAGTCAACCGAGACAAACTGCTGTAACATTCATTAAACTAATGAGGGGAAGCACCTTGAATTGCAGTTTGAAGATAATACCTTGAGGTCAGAATGAAATCTGATGCAGCTCTGGTTTGATCTCTGTGCTGAGAACTATGACACTGTTTAAAAATTAAATTTTATAAAAATCTGAAGTAGATGTGACTGACCTTCCTTTAGAGAATAAAATGGAGAAAACATGTATGAAAAGTGCCTCTAGGTGTTAAGAATGCTGTAATCTGAACATCTGCATTTCTAAAAAATATCAGCACCAAGTGAAATAATTTGGGTTTGATATTAATATTCTTGAGGAAGAGAAGACAGAAAAAGGATGAAAAGGGTAAAACAAAAACAACAAAAAAAGCAAGAAAACTTGAATTCCCACAACCTCCTAAACAGCAAAAGCAAAAATGGATAACTGCAAATGGCCCCCTTTCTGGACACTATGGTAACAGCTGCTCCCAGCCAGAAGCTAGAGTAGTTCAGCCACATTTGTGTGGCACTGCATCAGATGAGGCAAACCCCGGCAGAACTGACCTGAGTTTGCATCTGCCCCACAGCACAAGCACAGAAATGCCCCAGCCTCTTCAGCCTGACAACAGCCTAGTTCTCTCAAGGACCAGACTGTATTTCCTTTCAGGCTTGATGTTCCCACCTTTGAAGAATTAAAGATGTTCCTGTCTTGCTTTAGATTGCTGGAAAAATACCTCTAAGATCTACCCAGAACATAGGCCCTGTTCTTTTCAGTATGCAGTTGTTGCTGTAGGTTCGGCATGCTCCAAGACTGGGGATCTTTCAGATTCCTGTTCCCATCCCTTCTTCTGGCAGCCATCCTTCACCATTCCCCCACTGAAGAGTGGGGAACTCTCAGACCCACCAGCTGATCTTCTCCATGATACTCTCTCCATGCTGCTGTTGGGGGTCAAATTCAAATTAAATGGTTTTGGTAATAAGGTCTTTGCTAGCCTGACTAATTAAGGAGTGACTGTATAATGGTGGTAACATGCAAGGAGTCAGTAACTTCTAGAAATAAGGCAGACATGGGCTGTGAGCCAAGCTGAAGAGGGGTATCCCTCCCCATCTTCTACAGCTGACAGGATCCTAGAAGAGCTCATCTGCTCAAAAGCCTTACACGATATCCTGGCTAAAATCCAGACATGGGCAGAAGGGCTTCCAAAGCCAAAACACTGATCACGTTCTTCACAATTCTTTGTCTTATTGCCAAGTTTAAAGAACACATTATCTAGTCAGAACCATAAAATATGTATTTGGCTTGTGTAAATTCTGGCATTGAGTATTCAAAAGTTGGGGAGAAGGGTCTTAATTCCATACACCCTGTATGAGCAATTACAAGCCTGGAAGTCTTGCTTCACATACTGTATTTTATCCAAAAGATGAATAAGTAGGAAACTTCCTCACAGCCTGCAACTGTTTACTCAGGAAGGAGTTTTCTAATACCAGAAACTAGTCGTGAGTGACACAACAGGATTCAATAACAAGGTCAGAGTTTGGTCTAGAAGAATTTAGACATGGAATTATGAACAATTTTACCCAACACTAAGACTATAAGCATTGGAATGAAAATGGCAGGAGGCAAACAGGCTTAGAAAAGAAGAGGTAAATTTTCCAGGGATTACTGTCTTTCTAAAAAACAAACAAAAATAAAATTGAAGAAAACATGCTCAAGTTCTAACCAAAATTATCACCTTCTTATTGAAATCAGCAGCTTCTAGTTTACAGATTATGCCATCCAGTAGAACAGACTAGACAATCTTAGTAGCCCATTTTGGATTTTAAGATCTTTGTACCCCAGGACAAGGAAATTCTCATAGCACCTGGGCAACTCCAGAGCAGGAGTTTGCTGAAACATTATGCATGTCAGCTTTGAAATCAACAGGCCTGCTGCCCAACAATCAGTTGTAGCACTGCGATCCCAGGCAAGAGGGTTTTTCATTCAGCCCCATGTCACGATCACTTCTGATTTTGTAAAAGTAACAAAGCTGTTATTATTTCAGACAAGAGAGAAGGAGACAAGATAATTAATTTTTACAATTACTGCAAAAGCAAAGCAACCCTTCTGGATTCAGCTGTCTAAAAATAAATTTATTCTAGCACCAAGCCATTGCATCTCTCAAACTTCTGTTGAGCCACTGAAGTTGAGCCACTTTAACAGAAGTTTGAAATAGATGTATGTGCTTTATCTGTTATGTATAATATACATAACTATTTGAAATTTTAACATTAAACCAGTACACCCATTGTAAATAATATTTATTATACACTCAAGCACTACATCAGGAATATTTCTGCAAAGAAAATACTGTCACAAATGATTAAAGGCTTCTGAAGTTGTGAGCAACTATAAATTGCTGGAAATACAGAATAAAGAAAGAGGGTGTTTTTCCATGATGGGCCATACCATTCATCAGTCAAGTCTGTGGTCCTGTCTGTCCTATATCATATACTTCACAAGATGAAAGTCCTTCAATACACCTGCTTTGTCGTAGATTTTTTTTCTTCGTAACTTTGGAAGGAAACATTCCCCTCATCTGGTTAAAATAACAAACCAGCCTTGACAAATGAGATTTGATTACTTCTGCTTCAGCCTGAATAACAACAAAATATTATCACAAGATCATCCACCACACTGTCAATTCAGGGATGATATTTGGACCAATTTCACTACTGATGTATGTTTATTATCTCCACAAGTTATGGTAGTTTCAGATCAGAATTGAGTTTGTCCCTTAAACCTTTAATTTTCTCCTTCATGAGCTCACAATAATAATCTAGCCATGCTTTAAATTATTCAGTTATAATTTGCAAGTAAGTAGTGTTTTCTGTGCATCCGCTAGTATCAGTGAGAGATTAAAATAAAGTGTGTTCTGCTGCAGCTGAAATATGCTTCAGTGTGCTTAGGCAGAGTTGCTTGAAAGAGCACAAAATAGTATTAAAAATGAATATAACTGCTAGCTATTGATTGACAGGATCAGTATTGAAGAAAAAACATACTAAATTGGATTGTGCTCCAAAAAGAAATGAAGGGAAGAGATCAACACTTTCCAGACAAGAGGACAAAACAAGAACAAAAGAAAATATGCTCATGTTTTCCAGAAAACATGATTTCTTAGAAACACTGAAAAGTAAAGCAAAACAAAACCCACAGCAGAATTATTTGACCATATCCCTTTAAGTGGCCAAGGTACCACTACAGCTTGGATTATGATCTCAAATATTCCTGCCAGAGCGGCTGTCCTTCACATTCTGTGTTTGCAGTCCTCAATCATTCGTTGGAGGGGAGAGCTGATACAAATGCAGGGAGAGGATTGAAAGTCTGGGGGTTGGATACATTTTTTTATTTCTTTGCATTTTCAGTAGTCAAAAAAGAAAACCCCTCATCCATCACTTTGAAAGAAGTCCACAGGGCATCCATTTATTCTATTCAGAACAGGATCCGATGAGTTCAGATCCTTATTTATGTTCTTTCAATGCTCAGATGTTACATTTTCTTGGCTGTTATCTGAGCATTACTATTTATTATTAGTCCGCAATGGAGAACCTGTTGTAATGAACTGTGACACACTGACATATTTCATGTTTGCAGGTCATATTAAATTTATTGCAATTACTCTTGAAAGGGATGGTGTAATTTACTGAAATCTCATTGTGGGAGAGGGAACTCCTGCAGGAGGAGCTCACTGAATTTTCTATGAGGCTCTGCTAAGATCTTCTGTTCCAAGAGCTTGAATGATTGCCAGTCAGCCTAAGACTCATGCTTTACATAATAGAAAATTTTAATTAAAAAATGAGCAATAAGTTCATGATAGATTTGTTTCATATCAATAGAGAGAGTGCACAGTTCTAGGTTGTTTTTTTTTTAAGATAAGCCATGTGTTAAAATGAAATTCCAAGAAAGAAAATGAGGAAAAGGCTTTGAAATAAACCTTTCTGATGAAATAAGGCTGTCTATTGAGGATGCTTTGTTTTGAAAGAGGTGCTTTGCTTTGAGGAGTTCATCTGGTTATTGGATATCTCAGTGGGAACTTCTGAGATGAGTTTCTGTCCTAGGTCTACATTGGGTCGGTTGAGTGCATCCTAAATGAGTGTATTAGGCCTGCCTCTGAGGGCGGCAGGGAACCTCAGCCCAAGGTCCAGTCTGAAAGCTCAAACAAAGCAGGTGGCAGGAGCAACGCCAGAATGCAGAAGAGTCCGGTGGTCGCAGTCTAATCAAGAACTGTTGGAACATCTATCCCTGAAGGCTTGGTGCCGGCTTCAGCACTGCCCCTGTGACCATGCACCGGGATCATTGTCAGTGTGCTCCCAGCACAATTCTGGCCTGCACGGGGCCAGGAACAGGTGAAGTATAGGCCAGACGTTGTTCCCAAAAGGCAGTATGGAAGAGGCCAGCCTGTTTTGGTGGCCATAGTCCTATGAACACAAGCCATGGACAGTACTTGCTCCTAGAGCCGGCAAGGGCCCTTTCCCTTTCAGTTGACTGGCGGAGGCTGTACCCTGCAAAGGCTACTACAGACCCTTTCCCAGTTCACCCATGTCTCCCAATTACTGCAGCCTCTTCCAGGGAACCACATGAAACTCTCCCACTGGAGAAGCTTACATGTGGGAACTGCCTGGACATGCAGAGCATGGCCATGGCTTGCTCTTCAGCCCTTAACAAATACACCCCTGAACTGGGCCCTGACCTTGCCAAGGCGGCACCTTACTGAGGTCGGCAAGGTTGTACATTGTATGAATATACTGACACATATTCTCCATAGACTGGTCCTTTTCCCAGGCTGAGCTTTTGGATAAATACCGCAAGACTTTATGTCTTTAAAAAAAGATGTTTGGTAGATTAAAAAATGCTTTAAATCAAAACGCTCATACGGATCATGCAGTGATCTAGGCAGTTTTCTTCAGAGTTATTCATTACTGTTATGTTATTGATTTTGTTGATGTTGCACCTGGGATGAATTTGGCTGCTTCTTCCTAAAAATACCATTTGAAGTCTTATTGATAGTAATCAAGTGAGCATCTCATTATATTATCCCCTAGTTTCTTAACAATAAGAGGGAATAACCACCAGGGAAGGAGGAAAAGGCTAATCCATAAATTTCTCATTAGCTGAAAGAGAGAGAAACATTCGCTTGAATAATTGAATATGTTTAGCATCACAGCCTGCAGTTAATCATGTTTACTTACCCTTACTTTTCCAGTATTCACAGAATGATACTGCATGGGTTTTAAGACAACATTAACAGCTATCAATATGCAAACTGACTGTTCAAAAGTACATCTAAAGATGCACATTTTTAAAGCAATGAGAGAATACCTGTATTCAGAGTGATAATAAAAACAATTAACTTTGCATATAGCACCATTATTCTAATTAAGAATCAATAATAAGCAAAACTTAGAAATTAAGCTGAAATGAGTGATTCACAGCAAATAATTTACCTAATTAATTTGCTTTAATTTTCTGCTTGGGAATTTCTTTATTTTTTTTAATTGACTCAATGATTTGAAATTCTTTTTTGTTTACATAGACTATTAGATTTACCAGCATGCAAAATCTGTCCTTCATTTCTACTGTTTTATAAACTACTCAGAATACAAAAAGAAGCCTTTGATAAGACAAATCTAGCACATCATTGCAAATCATTTGTGACATGAGAACAGCCTGGAAACAGAAGAGCCAAGGGTGATTCAATCGTCATAAAATTTTAGAAAATTTTTCCTAATATCTCACCTTAATCTTCCTTGCTGCAAGTTATGACCATCTGCTCTTGTCCTTTTCACCATGCGTAGGGAGACATGTTGTTCTCTTGCTGTTCATGGAAGAACTTATTTCAAGACTGAATTTCTCTTTTCAGTCTTGAAGCTGACTCAAGCTTTCCTTGCAGCCATTGTTCCCTTGGCTTTCTGGGTTTGTAAACTTTGTCATTGCTCCTCTATTGACTAGCCTACATCTGTTTGGAAATGCATTTCCCACTCTAGCTTCCATGTTCTATGCTGGGAGGAGCATAAAAAGCTCCTGCTTTCTATATCCCACTTGTTTTCCTTGCCACATTAGTACAGTGCTGATTTGCATTCATTTCATGATATAGCACAGACAACTGGTACTGACTCTGCTTCTCAACGTGTATTTGTGTCCTAGCACTTGTCCTTAAGTGAAGCCTACTTCTTTAAATCCATATCTCCAATATGTCAAGATCACCTGAAATTCTAATCCCACCTGCCAACTTCCTTATTCTTTCATCCACCTGATGGCAAAAGCAAATTTTAGCAAACAAATTTTCACCTAAATTAACAAAACACATTGAATACTCCTATATCGAAAAGAAACATACATGCAGCTGCATTCAATACATGTTTTCAGTTTCACATGTGCATGAATGAGAAGTCATTTGAACTCCTGATTTTTTTTTTCCCCTCAGTTCCTATTTTATCTCATACTGGACTGTCGTATCCTGTCATAAAGCATCCTTTGCAAGAACCGGAACTGGGTTAATGCAATGGAAAGGTTCACGTAAATTCTGTGATTAGATTTATTTTTCTTGTACTGTTTTTGGCAACTTCCCAGCAGAAAAAATAAAAGTAAAACTTAAATTGTGAACATACAGAAATGTGACTGTTGAAATACCAGTTACGAACTTAGAATTTCTTAGCCATTTTCATTTGGCAAACAGCCTCATGTTTCTTTCTAAATACTCTGATTTCCATTAGACAAGAGAACCATTTTCTAGGGTACATCTTGTATTGCAAGTGAGATAACTTGGCAAAAACATCCTTATCAGAGTTCTAAGCAAACAAAATATATGGCAGTCAATGCCATTTAACCCCTTCACCAAACAGTGCCTCAGATACCAAGGTAATTCAAATTGCTTCACCCTTCCCTGTACATGTTGTATATGACTTCACTATTGCCTTAAAATTCCAACTCCATACCTAGCAGCAGGAGGATCATAAGTAGCAAGTACTACAGATGTACTGATAACGAGTATACTTATAATACTTTATACCACACAGATGTGAGCATGCTTTGCACAATCTCTGAGCCAAAACACCAAGTACGTACATACAGCAGCACAGGGTTAAGACCAAGCCAGTCAGAATAGCGCTGGTGATATAAGACATCTTTCCAGAACCAAAACAAGCTAGTTGCTGGCCAAGACCAATACGTGGGATGAAAATACACCCAGCAAGCATAAATACACCAAGCAACACATGGTCCTCTGGATCTTTGAAAACAGGTTTCACACTCCATCACTTTCATGTACTAAAAAGATTATTGTTTAATTTAAATATAATAAACTGGCAACGTGTTGACAACTGGTGGCCCTTACAATACATTAGGTAGTTGAGTTAATGCTTTTTTTTTTAATAGGTTTGTACCAAAATGCTGCCATTGGCGTGATCTAAGCAGTTGCTGATCTTGCATGAAGCCCACTGTATCAGTCTTTCACTGAAATGCAACTATACAGCATCACAGCTGGTGACATGCTGTTTTACAGGAAAAACAAGACATTTGGGTCCTTTGAACAGTGTGTGTGACACACAGAGAGCATCCATGGATCTAGAGCATGGATGTTTTCAGTTAATTTGGTATCACCCATTATTGAGACCAGTAACTAACACAATGGGTATACTAGAAACTGTGCATTTAGTTTGACCTATTTTTCATACGTAATTGGTGAAAACAACATTCATTTTCATTGCCATGCAGACCACAGTTAGGTCTACCTATGTTTTGAATTCTAACCAGAAATCCTCATCACCCATTCTGTGCCTTCAGGCTGCATTTAAAAACAGGAAAGACTTTGGATGGTATAAATTAAAACCAAGAAAAGCCAAGATTCTGGTACTGGCAACTAACTGCCGTATAGCCAAGGCTGAATTGAATTATACCTTCTTTAACATGCTTTTTTTCTTTTTAATTTTCACTCTAGGCTTTGCTCTGGAAGCAACAAGTATATGCCAAATTTCCATTTCTTTCAATATATGTTATTGAAACGGGTTTTTGCAAGGCAAGGAGGAAAAAAAAACCCAACCACCTAGAAATGTATTACCTTAAATATTTTTTTTAAGTAGTCCTTCAATATTTTTCCTAAAGAGTTATTTGCTGAATACAATCTGTTCACAAAAACAGAGACCTGCAATGTGCCTCTTGCATCAGCAGGCTCCCTGCTCTGCTATTTTAGTGGTTTTACCCTTTATCATATAATCCCACTTATCAAGTTATCAAACACTATCTTAAGAAGTGTCAGCTTTCTTACCTCCTCCAATATCCCCACATCCCCCCAGTTCTATTGGAAAGATGTTGCAAAGATTATCCCTTCATTCTTGTCAGGGCTGAACAGATCAGGCTCTTTACGCCTCTGGGTAAGAGAAGCTGACTGCTTCACTGATCAGCCCACTGTCTCTTCTCTGAACGCAGGCCAGTTTGAAAGCTGATCTTGAGCAAAGCAGACCAGAGCTTGGACACTATGTTCTACATGACATCTTACCATGGCAGCAGTTCTTCTAACACATCTAACGTCCCTCCTGATCACATGTGGTTCTTTCCTGGCCTCCTTAGCTATTCTGAAAGACAAATGAAGGAAGAGTTTTTTCAGAGGTTGCTTCTATGTGGTAAGGTGGCCTAGAAAACACTGGTATACCTAAATATCTTGGTTCATCCTGCTGCACGAAGAATTACTATTTATATGGCCACATATGCAGGTAGAAACTTTCAGAATAGCTGGGAAATTCATGCACGTGCACTAAATAATTGGCCTACATTTCTGCTGTGCAGTAGGTCACCAGACATTGATCACAAGTATAAGTTTCACAAGCATATGAAGTACTTTGCATGGGATGCATTTGTCCATCACACTGAATTGACTTCATTATATTTAAGTTCTGGACTCTTTTTCAAAGCTGGTCTAGCAGTGTTGGAGACGTACATGAAGAAGCAGGCATCAATAGAACAACGTTTATCTAGTATTACAGAATAATTGTTTTTAAGACCATCAGTGTTGGTTAGTTTACATTTCAGTGATTTTTAAGAAGTTCACTGCTTTGAATCCTGAAGTCGGTAAAGCTCCACACTTATGTCCCATAAATACAGAAACAGGTTGTCCTAGAGACTGTAATTTTCTTACAGTCTGGCTTTCCACTGTAGTCTGAGCTACAGTGTAATATCCCTGAAAAGAAAGCAAGTCTTTAGAGATCACAAACAACCAATTTCACAGTACAAGCAGTCGTAAATAGAGCTAAATTCCCTTTAGTAATAAACTATTCATCTTTGTGCTTCATTGAGTTCAAAGAAAAGCATTTTTCAGAGTTTAAGCAATTAAGTTTACATTTTATTTTCTCCTCTAGAAAGGAAGTTATCACAAAAGCATGGGATTAAGAAGCCACTGTGCTACTGGAGGTATTCTCTGTGTATGAAATTTCAATTTAGCAAAGCATGTAAAACCCTAAAGGCAGTTAAGGCCCAATATGCTAAAACCATTTTGTTTTCACGGTGCATTTATTGTGTATCATCACTGACCCAGTTGATTAGCTGCTGAATTGGGATGGCTGAGCATTAGCGTAATCTCGCAAAGTCTACCCAGCACCTCCTACCAAACCAAACTGACAATTAACTAGGCAAGTCAGCCAAAGTATATTTTGAAACAATATATAAGTAGTAGCCCAAAAAGCGAAAAGGCCGTGTTCACACCAGAAATGCTTTGCCTTTAAAGGAGCGCTGGGGACAGGACCTGGCAGTGCTCAACACACCCTGGGGACCGACATTCCCACACAGATGCAGCAAGTGCTCCTGGCTGCTCATCACTCTCCTCCCTCCCTCCCACCAACCTGACCTGCAAACCAAGCTGCCCAATGCTGTTCCAGCCAGAATGCACCAGAGTACTTAAACAGCTCAAAAAGTCTATTTTTGCTAAATGAGGCTCATGTTGACCAAAACCAATTAAGGAGCATTCGCACCAGCAGGTCTGAGAGAATTACAGTGTCCTGCAGAGAAAGCAGTAGGTAAACTCTGTACTGGTACACCTCCTTACGTGCTTAATGCAGACACAGGCCTGCCAGCAAGGCTGAATTCTGCCTCATCGCATGAGCCTCAAGCTCACTCCCTCTTTCAGATGAAAACAAGCGATAGTGACACAATTCCAGTTTCACTGGCAAAATTTCCTTTCCTTTGCTTTTTATCAGCATAGCTATGCAAGTTGACATTCACACTCTGTCTGCACAGTCTAATTTCCAGGCAGCCCAAATACCACTCCTCCTGTGTCCTGCGATCGGGAGCTAAACACAGGAGGCAGATAGGACTCCAGGCAGTGCATGTTCAACTGCTGGCATGTCAGTGGGGATGTAACGATGTCTCCCTCCAAGAGAAATGCAAGATGTAAACCCAAGATCCCAGCCACTTACAGTTATTGTTAAAGATCCCCTGGCTCGCTCTGGAAGTGCAAGATTGTTAATCTCAGCATCCTGGCTGGATTCAACCTCAGGTAATTATAGTTTGTCAACCTAAACTTCCCATGCAGATCAGACTGGGTTGCTGTGCAGCTAAGCAGTCCCTTTGTTTCACAGCTTTTCAGTAGTGCATGAAATTATCCCCGCACATGATTTGAATACCTTTAAAGTTCGCCTTCAATATAAAAGGAACTGCACAGAGGTAAAACCATCATTACTACCATCATAGAGTTTCATGTTAGATTTAGTGACTTTTTTACTGGTTCCAGAGTATTAGAACTGTATTGACAGTCCACCCCACAGAAAATGTCTTTGCTTGTGTTGAAAGACAAGTTTCAAATCACGTCTTACAGAGGCCAGTTAAAATCCCTTCAGAGACCTTTAGTCACTTAACACTATGTTGTGTCTTTTACACTGTAATGGGAAGAACAAAGAGTATAGCCAGGACCCTGAATTTTAGAAAAGCAAACTTCCAGCTCCTCAAGGAGATAGTCAGAAGGACTCCCTGGGAAACGGTCCTCAGGGACAGGGGAATAGAACAGAGCTGGCAGATCTTTAAGGATGCGATCCACAGAGCGCAAGAGCTCTCGATCCCTAGGTGTAAGAAATCAGGCAAAGAAGGGAAGAGACCAGCGTGGCTGAGACGAGAGATGCTGGTCAAACTAAGGAGGAAGAGGGAACTGCACAGGCAGTGGAAGCAGGGACAGGCATCCTGGGAAGAGTATAGGGACACAGTCTGGTTGTGTAGGAATGGGGTCAGGAAAGCCAAGGCTCAGCTGGAGCTAAACATGGCTAGGGATGCAAAGAATAATAAGAAGGGTTTCTACAGGTATATCAGCCGGAAAAGGATGGTTAAAGAAAGCGTACCCCCACTGATGAGTGAGACTGGCAAGCTGGTAACAGCAGATGAGGAGAAGGCTGAGGTACTCAACACCTTTTTTGCCTCAGTCTTCGCTGGGAACCTCTCTCCCCACCCCACCCGAGTTGATGGATGGCATGAGGGGGACCGGGAGGGCAAAACCCCTCCCGCTGTAGGAGAAGATCAGGTTCGTGACCACCTGAGGAACCTGAACGCATGTAAGTCCATGGGACCTGATAAGATGCATCCCAGAGTCCTGAGGGAATTGGCCAATGTAGTCGCCAAGCCACTCTCCATGATATTTGAAAAGTCATGGCAGTCAGGTGAAGTCCCTGGGGACTGGAAAAAGGGAAACATTGTGCCCATTTTCAAGAAGGGTAGAAAGGAAGACCGTGGGAACTACCGACCTGTCAGCCTCACCTCTGTGCCTGGGAAGATCATGGAACAGATCCCCCTAGAAGCTATGCTAAAGCACATGGAGGCCAGGGAGGTAATTCGAGATAGCCAGCACGGCTTCACCAAGGGCAAGGTCTGCCTGACAAACCTAGTGGCTTTCTATGATGGTGTGACAGCATCAGTGGACAAGGGAAAACCAATGGACATCATCTATCTGGACTTCTGCAAAGCCTTTGACACGGTCCCCCACAACATCCTTCTCTCTAAATTGGAGAGCTATGGATTTGATGGGTGGACTGTTCGGTGGATAAGGAACTGGCTGGATGGTTGCATCCAGAGGGTAGCGGTCAATGGCTCGATGTCCGGATGCAGACTGGTGACAAGTGGTGTCCCTCAGGGGTCCGTACTGGGACCAGTGCTGTTTAACATTTTCATCAATGACTTAGACAGCGAGATCGAATGCACCCTCAGGAAGTTTGCGGATGACACCAAACTGAGTGGTGCGGTTGACACACCAGAAGGACGGGATGTCATCCAGAGAGACCTGGACAGGCTGGAGAGCTGGGCCTGTGTGAACCTCATGAGGTTCAACAAGGCCAAGTGCAAGGTCCTGCACCTGGGTCGGGGTAACCCCCAGTATCAATACAGGCTGGGGGAAGAAAGGATCGAGAGCAGCCCTGCCGAGAGGGACTTGGGGGTGCTGGTGGATGAAAAGCTGGACATGAGCCGGCAATGTGCGCTGGCAGCCCAGAAGGCCAAGTGTATTCTGGGCTGCATCAGGAGAAGCGTGGCCAGCAGGTCGAGGGAGGTGATTCTGCCCGTCTACTCTGCTCTGGTGAGACCTCACCTAGAGTACTGCATCCAGCTCTGGAGCCCTCAGCACAAGAAGGACATGGAACTGTTGGAGCGGGTCCAGAGGAGGGCTACTAAAATGATCCGAGGGCTGGAGCACCTCTCTTATGAGGACAGGCTGAGAGAGTTGGGCTTGTTCAGCCTGGAGAAGAGAAGGCTGCAGGGAGACCTGATTGCAGCCTTTCAGTACCTAAAGGGGGCCTATAGGAAAGATGAGGAAAATCTTTTTAGTAGGGCCAGCTGTGTCAGGACAAGGGGTAATGGTTTTAAACTAAAACAGGGTAGGTTTAGACTAGATATAAGGAAGAAATTCTTTAAAATGAGGGTGGTGAAACACTGGAACAGGTTGCCCAGAGAGGTAGTGGAGTCCCATCCCTGGGAACATTCAAGGCCAGGTTGGACGGGGCTCTGAGCAACCTGATCCAGTTAGCGGTGTCCCTGCTCACTGCAGGGGGTTTGGACTAGATGACCTCTAGGGGTCCCTTCCAACCCAAAACATTCTATGATTCTATGATAAATGCAGCTGAACTAGTTGATTTGCATAGTCATATTTGTCTAATTTTGCCCTCTCTTCAGGTACATGAAACAGCTGTGGCACAGCCACAACTGTTTATTTGCTCATGTTATTTGCACATTGTTCTGGCAATAAATTGAACTAGTAGATTTGGGCACATTTATCTGTTGCAGTTGGATTTCACTATTTAAGCTGCACAGATGGTCTTCACCTACCCAAACTGACGACTACCCAAACTGGATGAAGCAGCAGTTTATAAGCAGGAGGAATGACTGGAGAAATTACTGGGGGCAGTGAGCAATCTCCCCAGGAAAAGGTGAATGAAGACAAGGTATGGTACTGTGACATAAGTGTAGCCCATGGAAAAAAACTTCAATTTTCAAACAAGCCAGAACTTTGGAAACACATAAGGAAGGAGCTGGTGAAGCATGTGACCTTGGTGTTATAAAATCAGTCATGGGAACCTAGCAGCAATTGAAAAGCAGCTTCTGTTAGGCAGGGAGAGGCCTGTGGAGAAGCAAAGCTTCTAATGAGCATTTCCCATGAGGAAGCATGAAAACAGAGTTATGATGCTAGAATCCAGGCAAGAAAAGTGGGAGCAGCAGAACTGGATCAAAAATAAACACCTAACTGCCAGCCATGGAAAGGACAGGCAGAGGCAAGAGAAACATGGAAGTCCAAAACAGGCTGGGACAAAAACTAGTTAGCAGGCAGAATGACAGGCTGAAGACACCATTTATTTATTTAGACCCATGAACTTACTGCTGGAACTCTGAGATCTAGGGATTTCACTGGTGTTGAGAGCTATGAAAGTCTGAAATGGCCGTGGAGCTTGTTAAGGAGTTATGGTACAACACTATGGGAAAAGAGAAACCAAGGTAGATGTGCACCTGGGGATTTTAGAAAGATGACCTCCAATGTGGGAGCACTTTAGGAAGACAGGTGTCCCGAAACATTTCCAGTCTGTTCTTGCTGTGTCTTACAAGTAAAGAAATTATGTTTGATTTCATCCCTATATGCTAGATTTAAAATTAACTCTGTTCTCCACATGAGGACATCAGATTTATTATTTGTTTAGTGGACAACTTTCAGTTCTTTTTTGTCACATCTATAAGCAAGTAGTTACTCCAGCAGACCCCATGAAAACTCCTCAGCCCATGACCCTCTTTCTCCCTGGTACAGAGGCTTGCCAGCTGCTCATTTCACCGTGCAACTGAAGGTCTTACCTCCCTTCAGCGACCTGTCCTTACTGCTCCAGAAAACGCTTACGTGGTGGCTGAGGATGAGATATGGGTAGGGGCCACACATATGCGCGGCTCTAGAGCTGCTGTTGCCCAATGCAGGGAGGCGTGCTGGTGGACAGATGTCCCACTTCAGGGTTACCAACACAGTGTCAAAAATTTGTTTCTGAACAAAGGGCACATCTGCTTAGCCACACATCCTCCCTGGTGCCTAATGATACCTCCTTACAAGTGCTGGCAGCGAGCACTCACTCATTTGTATTTTGTCAGCTTGTTTAGATATTACCAGATGTCAGACTTCATGTGGCAAATGATCACAAGAAAAAGACATTTTCTAATCAACCTCTGCTTCTTCCAAATATGCTATTTTAGGACTACCAACACAACTTTAGCTTAATTGACTAACTTAAAGCTATTTTTAACTTAAAGCTATTTTCTAAGTGCATTTAACTACACCAGTGTAAAGTCCCATGGGGATATTCTTATAGCGGTTCAATATTTGCCTTAATCCAAATAAGTAACACGTACTAGGCATCAGCTACACAACGAATAGAGCACAAGCTGTAGTACTTCATGGAGTCGCATAGGTCCACATACATGGATTGTCACAAAACTTGAGAGGAGCAATCCTAATGTACTTCACTGTTGCCTCAACCACTGCAGTTTAAATGACTGCTGAAAGCTATTAAAACAGCCTCAGCAATCACTTGAAAAAAAAAACCAAACAATACACCAAACAACTTTAAAAAAAATTACTTCACTATAGAGTATTTTCTTCAAATCCTTCATCATGTTTTAGGAATAAGTAGGAGTGGATGCAGTAACAGATCTTATGAAATAAGTAACTTATGAAATTACCACAGCCTTTTCTGCCTGTATCACCTTTTAAACCAAATAATCCATTAGAAGCTTGTGTATCTTTAAATTTCATATTTAAAGACAGAACAGTATTACTCAGATTTTATATTTTTTTTTAAAACTTTTCAGTCTGCTTTGGTAAAGAAAGTTTGTGTTGCTGCACAACCTATAATAGATACATAAACATCCTCATATCTTCCCAATTAAATAATTTGCTTTTTATTTTAACAAAAAAATCAAGTACTTTAATAAGACACTAAGAATCAAGCTGAATCACAGGTTCATTTTGCTATTACATCCTTTCAATACAAGTATGTATGGATATATTTACAAACACATACAACTGAGGCTCATTTCTTTTTGTTCTGATTCTGTGTGGTGTTTTGTTAAATCCAGCACAACCTATACAATCTACTTGTCCAGTGTTCCTTTAAATGACACTGGGGTATTCTGACTTACTGCTTTGGCTTGTCTACTAAGATACTTTTCTTAAAGTAATCTCTCTACCTCCAAATCAATGTTACATTTAGTACAGTAGTTCTGCAACGCTTGAAAATAGAAAAACAAGTTAGCTCAGGAGCATTATCTTTTGATGAAGAACTCAACAAATAGATGTCTTTCAGTATGCTACCTCATCTTCTCCTTTCTACATATGGTGACAGATGACATATGATACAGAGGGGGATGACCAAATTAAAAAGAAAAATTAGAAGAGTGCAGGTAAATATTTGCTGAAAGGTAAGAAAAAAAGTTCCAAAAAAATGGGTCTGGATTTCAGTAAATATACTCTTAAGACAAACCAGTTACTCGAGCCTACAAAGCAGTGAAAAAATGCACGTTGCTTACATGGCATTTTTGGATTCAAAAGATTATAAAGTTTAACAAGCCAAAGATTTTATGCAAGTACAGTATGCATCCTAAAAGATAAAAATACTAGCATCACAGTTAAGATGTTTACTATAGTTAAAGAATATCACATCAGCTGTGAATGCCATTCGCAGTATTACTTTATGAGGTGCCAGTAATATACAGCCCATCTTTTCACCAGTGCTGTACTAAGCAAATTTAAGACTGGCATAAATCCCAGATTAAGAAACTAGGAATAGTCATTGTCCACTTATCCTGAAGGGGTTGGGGGGTGAAGTACAGCACTATTCCCTCTCTCTTTTCCCATCCCTCACTCTTCAGCACTGCCTGTCTCCTTCGAAAGCCAGAGGTGAGATTCTGATGCAGCAATGGCACTGAAACTGCTGCCATCATAGCGACACTAAAACTCTCTACTACATTAATTCCAAAAGGCTCATGTAAGCCAGTGGCACCTATTCCTCTTTCTGTCCTTGGTGCCTCCAGAAGGGATTTATTTTTTCCCACAGTGTAATAATTTCTTGGCACTACTCTAACACCATCTCCCCTTAAAAAAAAGACCAGCTCATTCCACTGAAGATACCTCAGTTTGCTGAAGGATTTTGACAGGGTCAACACAAAATACATAGTTAAAATTGTATAAAATTTAAAAATTCTAAACCTATTCTCTGAAGTCTAACCAGCTTGATTTTTTAAGATAGCTCCTTGCCAGAATCTGTAGTGAATATTAGAAACTTGTGTGAGTTCAAAGGACTGGTAGACAAGTTCATAGAAGACAAATCCACATAAAAGCTTATATATTCCTCCTGGCCCAGTATGGCCTTCATCCACAGCACGCTGGGAGGCCACCCTGGGAAACTACTGTGATTTAACTTGAAACTTCTGAAGCTAAAGCCTTTTTAAAACAGAGCATGTATCAGACTACTCAACAAGGATATAAATCAGACTGGATAGTCAGAATAAGATGTCTTCAGAGAGGTGTGTTTGAATATGGGCAATCAAGAGGTCTTACAGACCACGCACAGAAAAGGCAGGCTGATCCATGCATGCCAAGCTTCAAGTCTATGATGTAAACTGCATGGTTGTGCAAGGAACTGATTCAGCTCAAGGTCTTTTATCCACCTTAGTCTTGATCAGGATTTCTAGCATTCTAAGCAACTTGGAATTTTTTATCTTTGCCATTTTACTTAGGTTTTTTTGTTTTGTTTCTAAAATAATCAACCTTCTATAGCATCATCTCCTCCTTCGACCCCTTGGGTAGAAATCATTCTCAAAGTCACACTTGCTTTAAGCCCAGAAGAGACGTAATTCAGTCTTGAATCAGGTAAGAGTTTTTTCTCCCTCCATAAAAATGTCACAGTTAAAAGACTTTTTTTCTCCCAGCCCAGCAGATCTAGAAACAGGATCCATAGACTACTGGAAAAGGAAGATGTCCAACCTTCCTAGCAGGCATAATGCACATTTGTGCTCCTAGAAGCCACTTAGATACTGGGCTTAAAATCAGACAGTGCTTTAGATTTTATATTTAAACTATTTGAAATAATCTATAGCAGTCTAAGGGCTCAGAGATAGTAAGTATATTGAGCTCACTATGGCTCTCCTAATCTGAAGACTTCAAAGCACTTAAGTTAAATATCATCATTTCCATTTTTACAAAGGAAAGACACAATTCAGCTTGTCCAGGTCACAAAACTCATTCTGAGAGGGCCCTAAAATAGAGTTCCTCCAACCTTGACCTCTCTCGCTCCACACACACTATGATGTGGCAAAGCAGAAAGACTAAGGGCAGTTTTTTAGTTGTAATTAACTTTTTAAGTAATATGTAGTACAATTATGTCAAATACATGCCAGTAAAAGCTTTATACTATGACTTCAAGTATCACATAATTCTACAGTTAAAGGTCTTATAGCTGTACATATACACACGTGCATGCCAAAATGTGAATGTTGCATTCACAAGCATTGAAATTCATGCATATCCGTAACACATAAACACTATTTATACCTAAATGTATCCAGCTTATTGATACAGCCTCTTGCTTAGATACACTTATGCCACTGTCAAAGTGCTCATAAGGAGACAAGACATTCTTAGAGTAGGTACTGTATCCCCGCCCCCTCAGATCAGTATGGTTCTAAAGCAGTTATGCAACAAGGTTTACTGGATTTTTTACTAAGAGGAGCCTAAAGGACCTGTGATATTACTTTTTGTTTGATACTCTGAGATAGCTGACACGGGTAATCTTAGGGATTCTGGTCATCCTTAATACACTTTCAATTTCACTTTTTACCCCTTCCATCTGCTAAGGAGGAAGGGGTAACACAACAACACAAATGTGTCTTTATGGTGGAAAGCAATCACCAGGAAAAAAGCGTTAGTTTATGCTATACAGCACAGTGGATAGACAAAAGCCTCAGAGCTTTCTGTAGGCTAGAATCACCAAAAGTCTGACTGCCTTCCAAACCAAAATAAAATCAATTTTTTTTTCTTTCTGCAGGCTAGGTTGTGCCTTCAGTGTCCTGGTTTCGGCTGGGATAGAGTTAATTTTCTTCACAGAAGCTAGCATAGTGCTGTGCTTTGGATTTAGTACTAGAAGAATGTTGATAACACGCTGATGTTTTTAGTTGTTGCCAAGTAGTGCTCAGACTGTTCAAGGACTTTTTGAGCTTCTCCTGCTCGGCCAGATGCATAACAAGCTGGAAGTACAGCACAGCTAGGACCCAAACTGTCCAAAGAGCTATTCCATACCATATAACGTCATGCTCAGGGGGGGGTTGGTGGGTCGGTCGGTCGCTCGGGTACTGATCGCTGCTCGGGACGGGCTGGGCATCGGTCGGCGGGTGGTGAGCAATCGCATTGTGCATCATTCGTTTTGTATATTCTGTATATTTTGTTATCATTCTCATTATTACTATTATTTTCTCTTATTAAACTGTCTTTATCTCAGCCCTCGGCTCTAACCTTTTTCTCCTTCCCGATTCTCTCCCCCATCCCACTGAGGGAGGGGGGGGAGTGAGCGAGCGGCTGCGTGGTGCTTAGTTGCCAGCCGGGTTAAACCACGACATTCAGATACATTTGTTCAAATCCTGTGGGATTTGTATACGCATGTCTGAGCACAGCCTTAGTGACAAATGCTTCCCCATTCCAATAGTATTATCTGTCATCTATAGCTTCCTGTTTCTTTTTCTATCACACCTGAATCTTGGGGGCATATTGGGTTTGTGTGGCAAGGTTTTGGTAGCAGAGGGGACTACAGAGGTGGCTTCTGTGAGAGGCTGCCAGAAGCTTGCCCCATGTCCGACAGAGCCAGTGCTAGCCAGCTCCAGGACAGACCAGCCTCTGGCCAAGTCCAAGTGACAGTGGTAGCACCTCTGTGATAACATATTTAAGAAAGGGGGGAAAAGCCCTGCTGTGGAACAGCATCTGGAGGGAGGAGTGAGAATAGACGAGAGGCACAGCCCTGCAGACACCCAGGCCAGTGCAGCAGGAGGTGCTCCAGGCACCAGAGCAGAGATTCCCCTGCAGCCCCTGGTGGGGCAGGCTGTCTCCCTGCAGCCCAGGGAGGTCCATGGTGGAACAGATACCCCCCTGCAGCCCAGGGAGGACCCCATGCCAGAGCAGGTGGGTGCCCAAAGGAGGCTGGGACCCTATGGGAAGCCTATGCTGGAGCAGGGTCCTGGCAGGACCTGTGGGGAGACAAACTCACACTGGAGCAGGTTAGCTGGAGCAGTTCATGAAGAACTGAGCCCGTGGGAAGGACTCAGGTTGGAGATGTGCAAGGAGGACTGTCTGCCATGGGAGGGACCCCGTGCTGGAGCAGGGGCAGAGTGTGAGGAGTCCTCCCTCTGAGGAGGAAGGAGCAGCAGAAACAACATGTGATGAACTGACCCCAACCCCCATTCCCCATCCACCTGCACCACTTGCGGGGAGGAGGTAGAGAAAATCAGGAATAAAGTTAAGTCCAGGAAGAAAGGAGGGTTTTTTTAAGATTTGGTTTTATTACTTTTGGTTGTATTATCCTACTCTGATTGCCAGTGATGGTAATTACTGAGCGATCTCTCCCTATTCTTATCTCGACCCAGGAGCCTTTCATTATATTTTCTCTCCCCTGTCCAGCTGAGGAGGGAAGTGATAGAGTGGCTTTAGTGGGCACCTGGCATCCAGCCAGGGTCAACCCACCACATGGGGACACTATAAAAAGAAGTGTAGCATGTTCTATTTGTTGACAGTTTCATTTGTAAAAGAAGATTCAATAGTGCTGTATCTGTGCTGGTCATCGGGAAGTGTAAATGGGGTCTTGCTGTCAGTGGTATACCTCAGCTGCATTTCTTTTCTCCTCTCATTGTGCCTAAAGATAAAAGTTGAAGATGCAGAAAGATAAAAATAAGAGCAGGGGAATATGAGCTACCTTTACCAAGTTCATGAAAATAGTGATCTGCCAGAACACTAAATAAAGTGGAAACATCCCCAAACCCAAGATATTACACAACAGGACTATTTCCTCTTACACATACACAGAGATAGAGAAAACCCCAGGGTCCAACCTTCCTCTTCCCACTCCATCTTTCTGACTTAATACATCTCCTCAAGAATTATTAAAAATAAATAAATAAAGCCCACAACATTAAATCAGTGAACAGGGTTGGTTTTGTTTTTGTTTTTTTTTTCCACCTAGCCACAGCCTAAAAGCCATTTGTGTCTCAGGGACTTTCAAAGGAAAAACTATTCAGGTAGAGACCATGTGTTACAACACCAGTGCCCTTTGTTGTTGTCTCCCTCATTCATTACATTACCAGCTACATACTAACAGATTCCCACTGACCACAGAGACAGGCTTTTAAGTTACTGAGATCAAGCAAGGCAAATCCAAACCTTGCATTTTGTTGTGACTTAGGTCCATTCAGATGTGAGTTGATAGTCTAATGTTTCTTTCACAACATCTGGATTCAAACTGCTTTTAAGTGTTCTTGATGGTTAAAAAAAGAAAGTTGAAAATTTCATGGTTTAAGTCATTTGAATTTTAGGAGTTCTGGAAAATTCAGTAATAAAACTGTTGTCCTTTGCAGCCAAAAGTATGCCTTATAGTCCCAGAGTCCAATTTCAGGGAAATGAACAATGATGTTTGTTATTTACAAGTATATAGTATTCAATAAGTGAATTGCACTGCAATAACCTAAATTTTGGGTTTATTAGGCAATGATTTCAAAGTAGTTTCAAAGTAGTATGCATGATGGTTTTTTTGGTTTATTATTATTTTTATTTATACTAACATTAATCCTAACTGGCTTCCTGCAGTAGGTTCAATCTAGCTATATATAGGAATCAAGGACTCTTCCAAATTTATGGAGTCTTTCTCTGGATATTTAATAACGATCTAACAAAACCCTGCGAGACATGACCACCCTTAAGTACACAACAGTGTCCTCCAAAGCTGTCTTGCCCTGAAAAAAGTTCTTCCTTTAATACCTTGAATAGAGGACTCCTAAAAACCTGACGGCATGCTAATATTTTTAAGAAGCTCAAACCATCTAACCAAACATTCCTGTAGGAAAGAAAATCCCTGTGTAAAGTCAGTAGGAACAATAACAAACAAATGAGAAGAATAAGAAACTGTAACGGCACACAAAGACATTTTACCTGTGATGTTTGCCTCAGATTCAATAGAATTCAACTAATCTAAACTTTTATCTCCTGGTGACCCACTTACAATCCAAAATCAGAGACACTGGACGTATCTACAAAGGAGCCTGTTTCTGAAGGGGAATTTACCGGACTCCTTTGTCTGAATGCTTAATATACTTGTTTTGAGTTGTCTTCCCCCCCGCCTTGTTGCATATAAAAAAAAAAAAGAGAAGATACAATCCTTTTAGATAGTTATTTAGCTGCAGTAAAACATCCATGACCTGATCGCAACCACCATCACCACAGTCTAAGCTTTTAATTAAAATAGATTACCATAGGTTTTTCTATATTCTCCTTTTTTCAGTCATGTATCAAATCCTCCAAATCCAAGCTTTCTATTTTCAGACCATTTAAAACCATTACAGCTTTGAATCACCATACTGTCATTATTGGTCCAGCTGCCAATCACATATTGTTGTACCACCATTTTTGAATGGCAAAAAATTTCTAGTTAGCTTTCTGAAAGCACAACTTTTTGTTTGAAGTAAGTTTCTCAGAAAATTGTATGTAGTTGCAGTGTTAAAATAAATGCAAGAAATGCTGGAAATAAATTGCTGTAGTAATACTGGCAGTGAACATAAGCTTTGAAAAGAATAAAAGAAGTCTGGATATGGTAGTTACTGTCAGAATTATCCTTCCTATAGAAGAGGAATTGAAAAGCAGACACTTACACAGTTCTACCATTTAGTAGCAAAACCTGCTAGTCCATGAAATCAGAAGCTGTAAGAAAGGAATGTTTTTCATTGTATCAAAATAGCAGAGAATAGGAGCTTGGCTTTTGCAGTTCCCAGAGGGCCTCAAAGCCCTGAAGCATTAAATCATAAATCTGGGAAATAAGCAGGTCTAATTTTGCAGTACAAACAAGAACACAATACGTCTTTGAATTGTTTGGAATAGCTTGATCATGCAAGATACTGAGAAACCTACACCTACGGTAGCTGCAAACACCCTGCTCAAAACAGACCTCTGCCTGCCTCCGTTTTCTGCATTCTGCTTAGCAGGAAAACCTACCTTAGGGAGGAAGTCATTAAAGGCAAGTCTCTGACATGTAGTATATAAAAAGAAATTAAAATAGGTAAAATTAAAAATGAGAATTGGACTTTTTCTACATTTACTCTCAGAGTATGAGAACAGGGAAGTGATGGAACAAAGCTATAAGAAGTTGAAGCCTCTCTTCCCACCCAGTCCAAACAAAACAAAAATCCACTGCACTTTCTTTAAACCAAACAAATAATTAATAAAAATTATCATCAGATCTAATCTTTGGAGGTCACAATTTCAGGCAGAAATCCATAGGTCTTTCAGTACTTGTAGAAATAACGACAGTCTTCATAATTACACTGGAGTAAGTGCTAAAACATCAGTGTTAAATCCTGAGGCTTAGGCAAGCTTTCTTTGTGGACAGATTGTTCAGTTCTGCCCACAGCAAGGCTTTTCCCCCCTTTTCTGGAGTGTTTGGTGCTGCTCCTAAAAAAAACCCAGTAGGTAACTGAAACAGTACAGAAGTATTTTTTATACAGATGCAATCATTAATAGATCACACAACTGAAAAGATGAAAATGGTATTTCAAACACAGTGCAATATATATGAGGCACATCAGAAAGTCAGTAACAGAACTGGATGCATAGTTGTCCTGCTTTTGGCTGGGACAGAGTTAATTTTCTTCCTAGGAGCTGTCATAGTGCTGTGTTTTGGATTTAGGATGAGAAGAATGTTGGTGAAACCCTGATGGTTTAGCTGTTGCTGAGCAGGGCTTACACCAGCCAAGGACTTCTGAGCTTCTCCTGCTCTGCTGGGTGCACAAGAAGCTTGGAGGGGGCACAGCCAGGAGAGCTGACCCCCACTGGCCAAAGGGCTATTCCAGACCATAGGACATCATGCTGAACAAAAAAATACAGAGGGAGTTCGCCAGGAGGATGTGGCCACTGCTCAGGAACTGGCTGGGCATCAATCAGCAGGTGGTGAGCAATAGCATCATGCATCAGTTGTTTTGTATATTCTTTGTTATTATTATTTTTCCTTCCTTTTCTGTCCTTAAAACTGTCATAAAACCGTCTTTGTCTCAACCCATGAATTTCATTTCCCCCCTGCCCCCGATTCTCTCCCCCATCCCACTGTGGAGAGGGGAGTGAGCAAACAGCTATGTGGTGTTCAGCTGCCTGTATTCCGTATTAAAAGAAAATGGAATTACTATCTACCAGTAACAGAAATGAATGAAAGAACATGGAAGGAAAAAAATATTAATATACAGAAATTGCTACAAAAAAAGTGCAAGCCTTATTTATTCCTAGTCACTCAAAAAAGATTAAAATCTTTACAGTCTGAGACTGGCTTTCCACAACTGGGCCGAGAGAGCCACACGCTGCTCAAGGTCCCAGCAGAGCAGCCAGTGGAAAGAAAGAAACCAAACATATCAATCTAATACAGACTTATTCTAGAGAAAGTGGGGAACAGTGACTGAGTAGACCCTCTGGGTTGAAAGAAAAACATCAAAATGTCACAGAGAAGCCACCACCTTTGAAGAACCGGAAGAATAAGGAAAAACCAAAAGACCCCAATAACTGCAAAGAGACAGGTGGGGAAAGATCTCAGTGGCCTCCTGAATCAGCCCTAGAGAGCTCAGCTTATTTCTAAAGAGGGGCTCAGGGTGAGTCAGGGTGGAGGTTTCCTCCATTCCTACAGCGCTCTGCCTCAGGCAGTCCCATTACCCGTGGGTAGAAAGCAGCTGGGATACCGCGCCTGACAGCAGCCCCATGTTTTCCCCACAGCACTGCCGTCCTAAGGCAGAGTTGCCTTTCTTGCAAGAACGCTACTCTTCGGCAGTGACGGCAAGCAGCCTCCAAATCACCACACCCAACACTCCCACATGCTGCCACCACCGCTCTCCGTCCAGTCCTCCCCACTGGAACACAGGCTGTATGAAACACGTAGGAGCTGACTAAGGACACACCACTACAGCACAAATAGACCGTGGAAGAAGCCACTGGAATAACCAACTCTACTGAGAAGCTCAGGGAATAGGAAAGACAGCAGGTGAGCTGCCAAGTGTGACCAGTAGCTGCATGGGACACAAAGTGCTTTTTTCTCCAGTTCTGCGGGCATGGTCAGTCCTGGTGTCTGGTTAAAATGGAGACAGCTGGCAGAGCCAAAATTTTCTGATTACAGCAATACTTCATGGGCAAACATTTACTACATTACCTCCACAAGTAAGCAGTGCTTTGTTTTAAGAGGGCCACAGGGTTTTAAGAAAACCAAAGGTGACTGAAGAACAGCATCACTAAAGTTAGCTACAAAGAGACATGGTGGTAACTACTTCTTAATTAGTCAAGGATAAAGTGATGTCTTGAGATACCTCGAGATACCTCACTGATGTATATACTGAGGATTTGTCTGCTGTACAGCATGAGGTAGGAAGTATGCAAGTCTGGATTAGAGTTGCCAAAATGTTGCATGACTAAATGGAGGCCTTGTGCCTTTAAAGATTTGTTCAGTATTTAGTTCCATGTGATTCAGTTTCCAAAGTGGGAAGAAACAATTAAGTTTTTCTGAAGTAAAAAGCACTGTCAATTGTCCTGGTATCAGCTGGGATAGAGTTAATTTTCTTCACAGAAGCTAGCATAGTGCTGTGCTTTGGATTTAGTGCCAGAAGAACGCTGATGTTTTTAGTTGTTGCCAAGTAGTGCTCAGACTGCTCAAGGACTTTTTGAGCTTCTCCTGCTCGGCCAGGTGCATAACAAGCTGGGAGTACAGCACAGCTAGGAGAGCTAATCCAAACTGTCCAAAGAGCTATTCCATACCATATAACGTCATGCCCGGGGGGGGGGGGGTGTGTTTAGTCGGTCGGTCGGTTGCGGGGAGAGTGATCGCTGCTCGGGTACTGATCGCGGCTCGGGACGGGCTGGGCATTGGTCGGCGGGTGGTGAGCAATTGCATTGTGCATCATTCGTTTTGTATATTCTGTATATTTTGTTATCATTCTCATTATTACTATTATTATTATTTTCTCTTATTAAACTGTCTTTATCTCAGCCCTCAGCTCTAACCTTTTTCTCCTTCCCGATTCTCTCCCCCATCCCACTGAGGGGGGGGGGGGAGCGAGCGAGCGGCTGCGTGGTGCTTAGTTGCCAGCCAGGTTAAACCACGACACAATATTTTCATAGACTATAAAACAATAAATCTGCTTATATGCAGATATGGAACAATACCTCATCTCAGGAATATTTGCCCAGTTGCTGGAGAAGAACAACAGCAAACATATAGAAAATTACAGGTTTTACAAATTGAGGGCTAGATGGATTTTAAGACTTTTTTATTCTTTCCATCCCTAAGGAAATGAATTTTAACTAGAATTAAAAAAAGAAAGTCAGTCCATATTAAAAAGAAGCTTCATTGTATTGATTGACAGATAGTATCCAAAACTTGCATACAAAGACTAATTTTATGGTATTGTAAATAAATCACTGTTCTTTAAAAGTTTTATTCTTTCCAAAATTTCACAAAAGTGACCTTGGAATACTAAAACATGTGCTACTTGAAATGCTTTTTTCCCCTGTATCCAAATTGAGTCAGTGAATGGAATTAAATGAAAAATACATAGTAAGTTCTATGCCAGCTGCTATCAGTGCTATTTGCTGTGCTCTGCCTTTTTTAGATACAAATTCTGGCTCTGTGGTAGAGTAGTCAGAACATAAATAAAGTTTCAAGAAATAATTACTTCTAATAACCAGTGCACATCAAAAATAGATTTAAACCAGAGATTACTCTCTTTTTATTAATACCAATAATAAACTACTCAAAGTGGGAAAAGTATGCATTGTCTCATGTCCTTCATTTGAGAGTTGTCTAAGTTTTTGTGCACTACAGCATAAAGAAATACTAGATTAGAAACATACTTCCCTGATATGAGTCACCTGGCAGATGCATTTGCTGGTACTTTAAAAGCAGCAACAAAAACATTAATCATCCATGTTTGTCTTTTGCTTTTATCACTTATTACAATTCTTTAATGCAGAGCACTTGCCAATAGTATTAGAACAGACAAGACTGAGCTATTTTGGACATACTCTTTTAGAAAAAGAGAATGAAATAGATTTGTTAGCAGGAAAGATACATCTTCTTTTTAAAATAGTACATCTTAAAAATTACTGTGCAAAAAGCAGCAGAATAAATGTGTTTCACTATTCCTCTCTTCTTACTGTAAATGGTAAACACCAAAGAGGCAGAGAAATCTGTTATTATTCATTAAAAGCTCACTGTATTTTACCAGTGCTCCTTTGGTCTGGTTCTGAAGTCCTGAGATCTGCATGAGACCTATGTGAATAAATCTCAACTCACCTAAAAATTCTTGGAAATATGGAAGGACACTCTTACAGACTGAGAATATTTATCAAGTTTTAATGACAGAACAGGACTCAGAAGATTTGCTTGTGATCTGTTAAGCCTTGCTTAGTTTACAGATCATTTTACAGGAATGACAGTTCAGTGTATTGAAAGATTTCTGTAAATATAAACATTTATAAGTAATCATTAGAATTATTTACTACTTGTTAAAACAATTTACAATGTATGATCAAATGCCTGTTCACAGACAGGAAAAACCTAGGGCCCTCTCTTTAAAATAGGAAGAATATTTTACTTGCACAGTACTATACAGAAACATGCACGGATGAAGTACTGAAACACAGTAAGCCTAGAGAACTACTTTTTTTTTCCTTGTTTCATGTAATAAATTATTGCATACTGAGCACATATTCAAGTTTTCTAGACTTATCATTGTTTAACAGCTTGTAATTTTGCTTAGGAAGCTTTGTATTATTTTCACACAGAAGAAAATATTTGTCCTCTGATGGAAAGACTATGGTGCACTGGGTCCTTTGAGTGTTTTCTGTCCTGCTAGAACTACAGTCAAAAGTATTAGCTCATACACCCATAACAGTAGCAAAAATTATATGTCACCACACACAAACAGCACTTTGAAGAATACATTTTAGAAGACAATCATCACTACAGTTTAAGTGAGTTGATTAAGCTTTTCTCAATTTAAAAAAAAAAAAATATATTCTCAGATCAATTCAAACCCCAGTGATTACAGCCCCACACGCAATTCATTAAAGACAAGCTAAGTTAAAGGAGACAGTAAGAGTAAGGAGGTTTCCTGTCTTGAACAGCTCCTTCCCTAGGCAGAGTTTGAACAAACCTCTACACCGAAGTCTAGGTTTTGCTTCATGTTCCCCACCATACCCCAAGGCATAGTGACTCCCCAGTCCCCCTGAGGCAACAGCTGTCTTTTATGTTTGAAGATTCTGACTTATGTGCAGAAACAGATTCGAATCTGACATTTGTGGAAGTTACTGAACACGCATCTCTGTGCATTCAACCTTCTCCCCACAGACACTGCCCCCACCAGAGCAGCTGCTGCTGCTATGGTAAGGTGATGCCGGGCACTTTTGGAAGAAGGGATGGGAATCTCAGGAATAACGGAGAGGAAAAAACAAACAAGCGAATGACTTTTAATGTACTAGCATTTGTAAACCAGAATTCCAGTTTATCTGAAAGTAAAATACAAACAAGACAAGACGAACTTCGTATTTTTCAGCATATGGCATTTTATGAGCAGAAAACTGTAAGCCTATTATGCTGACACAGATGTAATTTAAATGAGAAGTTAGACGGTTTTTTACTAGGCTGAATGTTAAGTTCTGTACAAACCAATGACGCCAAGGAATCAAGACACTTTATTCCTTCTCAATTTAATGGGACATTGGCATTTGGATCCCTTAGGCATCCTCAAAAGTCTCTGTCTTAATGTTCATGACTAGCATGCTTCAGAAATGCATTTCAACCTCTGAACTTGCTTTGGAATACATGTACGATGCTAAGCAAGCACAATAATAAAAATCTATGAATATATTTCTAGGCATCCTCTATAGACCTTACTGAGTCACGGGGTGGGGGGGGTGGGGGGAATCTGAGGAAGATATATTGGCACAATCTAACCTGAAAGATTTTTACAGCACAGTGGTAGATTGGGCAGATAAAAGAAGATAGTGTGAATATAATTAATCTGGACTTTAACAGGGTCTTTATCACAATAACACACAGAAATCTCAGAGAAACTGGCAAAGAAATAGCATACTACAATAAAAAGGGGTAAATGGTGATGGAAAGCAACACCAACACCAGTTACTACCAGTGATGTCACATATGAAGATGGAAATGCGTCATGTGAAACTACATTATCCTTGCCACCAAGGCCAGTATTATCTAATATGCCAATACAGGACCTAGGGGAAAATTTCCCCTCAGTAGCATTTTCAAAGCAGCAGCAGAGATGACTATAAAGTTGCACATTGATTTATTTCCTAATCTTATGTTTTTACTCAGAATTTCTTGAAATATTTGTCTATTCAAGATGGGGAAAAAAAAAAAAAAAAAAAGAAGGTATCAGTTCAGAGCAGTGAGAGTCATTTAATGATTACCACCATGTTGTTTTCTTTAACCATATGGCAACTAGTATGCTTTTAAATATAGGAAATACCATTTTTAATGGACAGCATCTTGCAACATTGAAGACAATTTATCTAATTGTTCATAATAAGCAAATACAAGGTGAATACACAGTACAAATACTAACTCAACAAGCAGCTTATTAAATGCATCACCATAGACTAATAACTTTGCTGACATACATAAACCATTTAGAGTTTGCAGTCATATTCGTTTTGTAGCTAACGATCTTACCCCCTGAACCACACTGCAGGAGAATCGCGTGGCACGTGTGTACGCAGCCAAATTAGCTTCATAGTTAACAACCTTATCCCCTGAACTGAAGATTAACAAAAAAAAAAAAAATTTAAAAAAAAAAACCCAAGGAGCTATATTGGTAGCAGACCTAAACAGCCATCTTTAATGCATAACAAAAAGTAAACCTATCAAAATATATGCTACAGAAAAATGGTATATATCAAATGAGGCCTGAATATGCGCACAGATTCACCTTAATAATTAAAATAATGTATATCAAGTGTGGAAGAAGAGGTAAAAAGATACTCAGAAACTACATGCTGCCCCCAAAACAATAATGAAATTACACTTTTTTTTTTTTACCTTGTGTCTGTGTATTCTCATTGTGCTGTGATCTTCAATACAACAGAGATAGAAGTAAGCTTCTAAATACAGTGCCCCAAACCAACCGTATGGCTGGACAATTAATGCACCACTATTATCAAAATGCTTCATTTTAAAGACTTTTTTTTCAGTTGAGGAAAGAGCTTTGCAAACATTTATCATCTAGCACTTGCCAGGAAAATAAATTTCATGTGGATGAAAGGGCAGCCACTCCTCAGTAGTTTTCTGTATAGATTTTCCCACCCTCCAAGAAGTATTCCTCATTGCAAATTAAGTTAATCCATTTTAACTAAACATGTTCTAAATAAGTCACCACTGCCACCACCAAATGAAAAGACAGACCCTGCATGCTTCTCCCTCCCATCTTTTTCCCCTTCATATTGCTGCCTCTACCAGTTATATAAGGGAATTTTTTGTTTGGTAACTGTGTAATACATTCAGTTTAAGGAGCAAACATACATTCCATCTGTTTTCAGCTTGTGGCATAACGGTGCCTTGGTAAACACAATCTAGAGAACAATATTGTCTTATGCCCTAGAAGCACTCTATGATACTTGCCTGCTTTGAAAGAAAGTTCATTTTAAGGCCTTACTGGTTTAACCTGTTCAAAGGCAACAAAATTCCAAGAGAAAAACTGTTAATTACACATAGCAGCAACTTTTATTACCACTGTTTTTCAGAGTTTGAAAACTGGAAAAACTTCTTAACTATTAGGAAAATTATTTTGCCAATAAGGTTTATTAATTCACAACTCCTGCAGAATCATAGCCAAAATTCGCCTAGAGGTGGAGAGGAAAGAAAAAGAGAATAGTGGATAATGAGACACATATGCATATTATAATGCATACAATCATATGAATTTACATATTCCAGCAGAGATTGATGACTTCCCTAAGCGTCATGGATAGGTTAAAAAAAAAAAACACAAAACAGTAATTTATTTTCAGAAAGATATTTAAGGTGACTTTCTTTTCCATCCTGTTTTTAAATATTACATTGCATGTAGCAAATTTAGAATACATGATTGAGTTCAGTTGCAAATGTGTTTCACTTCTAGGGGAAAACAGAACCAAGAGCTTACTTGAGCTTTCAACAAACAGATTTATTACTCTAGAGCGAAGAGCTACAGGATCTTGAAACATCATATTGATGTCAGCAAGCTGTCTGTTATGGCACCAACCACAGAACACTTTTTTTTCTAAAATACCTTACCAAAAAAAACCCTGAAGAAATTATGGGGAAAAAAAAAAAAGACTCAAAATGGATACAAGGAGTACATCAAAAAGGCATCAGAAAGTATGACATTTCAAAGAGATATGGAAGATTTGATTTAAGGATGCTATTTAAATGTAAAAAGAAATGAGTCAGTATTTGCTCACCCTGAATGTTCTGAAAGGTCTGCTGGCCACAGAGATCCATTTCAGAGGGCCATGATTTGCTAGTCATAAAGAAACACTACGATCACCTAATCTGATGACTTGGCTTTTCCCCCATGAGCTAATTTAAAATATAAAAAATAGGTAATGCTTATGGATGACTTTTTGTTGATATGTTGATATTTTAAACACCCCAGTGGAGATCTTAGCCTATGTCCACAATAAGTGCTTTTGATGCTTAATTAATCTCACAAGCAGGATACTTCATTTTAATTTCAAGTTTAATAATGTAAGATCAACTATTAGGAAGCTTCCCTGTAATTCTGTTTGAAATCCGCAAGTCTAACAACATTCTTTAATTTATTTTCAAGATAGGATGTTCTACAATAAATTGAACAGAACAGATTTCTGAAGATTCATAATGGAAAGCTTATATTCTAGGTCCTTAAACATTATGTTAAATCATCTTAGTGGCTTGCCTTTTTATACTATCCACTATTCCCCCTCTTTTTTTTTTTTTTTCCTGCAAGAACTAGATAGAGTAGTCTCAAGTCAGATTTTATTGATAGTGCTCATAATTCTTTCTCACTTCTTTTTTGGAAGTTCGTCAGTGATGACCCTTAAATATTTCCAATTCAGCCATCTCATGCGTATAGCCCACATTCTGTGCTCTGAAATGTATAAGCTTACACAGGTTTTGTTGATAATAGTACTGTTGGCTCAGAAATCTTTCCTGGAGGGGCCTCAAACCTCTGGCTGTTGACACCACATAATTCACTATTTTTACATTTGTCGTGATCAGCTTTAATCCAGTTAGTGTGTAGTTTGCTTATTCCATATAACTTTTTTTTTTTTTTTTTTTAAATTTTTACTGTATCAGCTCTACTATATCAAGAGATACACTTTTATCAGCCATATCTCTGGTTTTGATCAAAATTAGGTGTGTGACAAGTCCACAATTCCTGATACTGAACCAAGCTTAGCAATGTTACCATCTCCTTCAGACTGTTACCTTTTACTTTTAGAGGTTATTACTACTTTTAACCACAAATGGTGAAACACATTTTTGGTCTTCACATCACAGGAAGGAAATTAGAAGACTAACATGGCCAAGGGAAAGCACAACAGCTTACTAGTGTTCTGACAACCCAGCTGTCATCTCAAACTCTAAAGAATTCTTGATTTTTATTTTTTTTTTTGATGACTTGTTCACGCTACAGTAGGGAAAAGCATAGGCAGTACAAAAGAAATTCCATTTAAGGACATGTTGGGGTGGGGTTTTTTCCCCTCTCCCCCCCATTGAGTTCACATGGAAAATACCTGATTATTTCAGAGAAATTATGCAAGAAATGAATTCAACTCTTATTTTCATACTGCTCCAGGCTAACCCTGTCAAAATTGTAAGTGATTATACAATATGCCCAGAACTGAAAAGTTCTGCTTTCAGTCTACAAATTAGGCCTCTTTTCAGCATACGCAGCAGTTTCTTAAGAACCAGGAATAGTCTTATAACTGCTTTTGTGCTCTCCAGCATATGATTAGTGAAATGATGAAATGGGGACTTTCAACGAATATTGGTATATTTATATGAACTCTTGTTGACTTTCCCCCAAATGTCTTTCAGCACGCAGCATAAAAAGAGAGAATGACAGAGAGAAATATCCTTAGTTTTTGTTGTATCTTCAAAAGTTCTTTCCCTGCAGGAATATATTTTTAAAGATTCAAGAGGAAGTATGCACACAGCTCACTCAATCTTTTTTCACTTTTAATGTGCAATTCCACATGCACAGATTTAAAACTCACCCCCTGATAGTGAGGTCATTTACCTCCTGCTAATAGTAATACAGAAAAAGTGGTTCATAATACATTAAAAGTATTTAGGAGAGACATTCAGTTATGTTGTATGCAACTCCCGTAAGAAAAAAGTCTTAGAGAAGCCCAAAGAAATAAATATTCAACAAGATTCATTTTATATTTTGAATTTTTCATTCTAGGCTATTGATTGACTTACATTGAATAAGACTTAATTCTAAACTTTATTTTAAACCATTTTTTTTATTTTGGAGTTTGTTTTCAAAAGCATTTTCCTCAAATGCAAGGTACTACAGACAGAACAAATCTCTGGTTCTCCGTTGTTATGCAGGAAGGAAGACTGCAGTCTGACCTGAAGTTAATGGAATTCTGCAAAGGCAAAGAAATATGTACCTATGTAGGTTTGGGGTGCAGAAGTACAACTAATTAGGAGAAGATCTGAAAATTCCTATACATCATCTGTAAGCAGTAGAGATATATCTCAGTAAAGACTTGTATTTCAATTGTGGTGATCAGATCACACTACAAAGAAAGCACATGGTATCTTCGTTCTATAGATGGGAAGATGGAGATAACAAGAGACAAAATAATTTGACTGAAACTAGCAAACAAATAAGTGGCAAATACCCAGTCCTTCCATTAAGAAATCCATCCTTCATAGAGAAGGACACGAGTTCCGTGAGGGTTGAGGCCTCTTGTGCTCCATAGTCCTAGCTGCCAAGGTATACAAGCCTGCAAAGTACTGGACAGTAGTATACCTGCAAAACACCTCCTTAGTTCTCCTTTGCACCTTTGATGCATTATCACTGAGCTCCACAAGCCACCCCGTAGCCAACAGGGCTTCCTAGAGCAACGTGGCTTATCAGAACTTGACCCCACACTCACATCTTACCTCCTCTTCAGCCAGATCTAAAATAATAACCACAGTATAAAGCCAACATTAACCTTTTGTTTTCCTCCCCTATTCCTCTTCTATTTTTATACCTTTAGAATTTTGCCTTAAGCACCTGCAATGACCTCGGTTCAGGAAGTACAGCAAAGATAAGCTCATGGAGAAAGGACTGGAACCAGTCTTTTCTTTGGGAGAATAAATATATAAAGGGAGGGATTTATGTAATACATAATACAAGCCAAATGGTTGTTAGGTCTCAGACTCCAAATACACACTGTACCACTTCTTTACTGTAAGGGTGCCATATCTTGCAACTTCACTAGGCATTGTATGTTAGCCTTCACTGTTAAAGCTTCAACACTCGGAGCCAAGTAATTTTTAAAAAACAAAAAAACAAACCCCAAATCCCAAAAAAACAGAATAATCTTTTCCTTCAAAAAATTAAAGGGCTGAAATAGAACAATTAACTATTTTTTAAAATTCTGTACACACAGTCATATGAACAGATCCCAGTTTTACATTACATTTAAGCTCAATATTTAGGACTAGCAGTGCTGGCAGAGATACAAAATAAATTTGAAATGGACTTATGTGCAAAACTATTCACATTTGCTTTTTGATTGAGATGGTAGGAAGTTATACTCAAGCTGAACTGGCAGAAACAGTGTTAAAGCTATCCTCCAAACAGCTGGATCTTCCTGCAATTAACTAACAAGGATGGGTGGATTACTGGGTGATCCATGTAGCAATGTTAATGAGCCTCATTGCCAGCAGATACATGAGTCTAGGGAGGAGCCAGGGACAAAAAATTGCATAGAAGGGAGTGTAGAGTGGACAAGGTCTGTGCAGTAGCGAAGCTGTTTGCATTCTAGAAGTCAGCAATATCTTGCCTGGCATTTAAACTGGCTGAAACAAGTCATATTTTAATCTGTATTGATGTGCCTAGAGCAAGCCTTGCTTTATCCTGAATCGATCCCAGCTCAGAGCAACATTATCGTTGACATCAAGCTATAGACAGATGAAACCTGTTTATGGACCCAATCCTGCTCACAGGCAACAGAAGGGTTTTCCCCAACTGTTTCAGTAGTCAATAAAATTCTTATGATCCAAGATTTGTCTTATACACACACATATAAAGATTTGATTTATAAGTCTTTATTTACAAATAAGTCACAGTAAAGGAAGTCTGAAAAAACAGCTTCAGAAAGTTATGTATACAAAATCTCACCAGTTATTTTCCATTCTTTATCCTTCATACATGCATACCAATGCAAATACATGTTTTCAGAAGAAAGCTAAGTTCTTTCCCCTATTTTTCTATAGAAAATGTAAAGAGTGTCTTAATACTCCTTTGATAATACTTTGAGAAGCTGGGGTGAAAAACGTTGTCTAGAATGGCAGACTACTAGTGCCTCCTCACCATCACAGAAATTGAGCTTTCAAGTGCCAGAGATCTGAGGACTCCAAGTGCGTAACAACGCAAGTACAATTTAGGACAGGTCAGACAGAACCTTTATTAGCTATGATCACAGTGATAGAATATTTGGACAGCATTTTCCTCTCTGCTCCCTTGTTCTCTGCCAAGCGATTGCAGAGACCTAGCCTATTTACTGTTACTGAAGGGGGAGAAACGAAGAGGGAACCCAATCATTTCAGCATTAACGAAGCCAGTATCCATCCCTAGGAGGGATGGACTCCCTAAGGTGCTTGCTAACTGCCATGCTTCTAAGGAGTCAAACAGTAACCAGTGTGACAATACGGGGAGATGGCTCTCCCTGGAGCCTACAGGAGTGGCACACCCGATATTATGTAAGCCCAGAAGTGGCCAGTTGGAAACAATCACAGACTTATCTTTTAGTCAAAAGGAACGGTCTTCTTGTCAGGATAAACTTATTAGCCGGATGTCTCAGATCTTAAGTATTAATAATTTTACCACCACACAAAACAATCAGAATGAACTAGTGAGAGAGTGAAAAATGACACCTCACCCAAGTCTCCTAAGCACCCTCTTGCTTGTTGTCCTAATAGCTCTCCCATAAAAAAAAAAAAATTGTGGTGAAAGATAAACACAGGCAGCAAGTCTTCAACAAACAGGAATGGAGAAACTTGAAGCAAGAACATGAAAGGGTGGGTGGGTAGGAGGGAAATGCTGTTCCTTTATTTGAAGTACTAAAACTTGCTAAAGATTATTTGGAAAGCCTCAAAAACTAGAGAAACTTAACATAAGGTTTTGTCATTTTATGGTTCCTATCAAAAAGCTTGCTAAGCTGCGTGAGAACATTCATTCTATACACATCATGATTTTCAGAAGGTCCAGACAAAAACATTGGTACCCGAGTAGTATCAACGTTTGGTACCAGCTGATATCAGACTCCAATAATCTGTCCTTAACCGAGGGCATTTATGGAATTTGGGACAGCAGATGGGAAGAAAAAGAAAGTCACAAAAATCAATGTTGGAACGTAAGAACTAAGCCTGAGAAACCACATTCTGCAAATATTTAGCACACAGACAATATTCGCTAAGGGTTCCCCTCTGCTCCGGACTTCACTCTGAAGTATTATAGAGAAAAATCCAACAAATAACACTTTCTCAGAAAAAAGATATCAGTCAGGTTAATCTTCTCTTACCTGGCATTCATCCCTGGATGTAGCCTGAATACTTAGAAAATCTAAACCAATGCCACATCACTACAGGTTTGTGTTTCACTTTCACTGCTAAGTCGCAGGTGGACAGTCTGCTCAAACTTACATACAGTGTGGAGAGAGCTGCCTGCAGCAGGGGTAGCTGAGGGAAAGACAGCAATGGAGAGAGCCAGGATTTTGAGCATGCCTGTGATGAGTGTCACTGCTATGATAACGGAACCACGCAGATCTCTCTCGTGCCTGCCTGTCATAGGAAAATGGGTTTAAGAAAGGGTGATGCAAGCATCAGCTGATCAAAGCCTGTGTAGAACAAGGATGTGTTGGTACATCAGTAGTCAAACATTTCTCCCTTATAAGTGAGGGAGAATTTTCCCTCCTACTTGTCAGCTTCAAGCGCACCTTCCCACCCCAAGCAGTTACTTGGAGCAGCACACCATGCAACTCTTCTATAACAAGCCAATGTTTCAAAATTCTCAGAAAGAGCTAATAGAAATAAATGCATCTTTAACATAACTCTTTCAGTTTCAGCTTAATTTTGTCACCTACATGACACTTCCAATAAGTAAATAATTTCAAATGGGAAATCTCAGATGGATTAGTGTAAGCTTATTGATTGTCAAGGTAATAATTCTCAGGCACAGAAATGCGAGACCTCTTGACCAGAAAGGGAATGGAAAATACCTCTTACAGAAGCAGGCTTTTATGAAAAGATAATTTAGAGGCTTCAGGGCAATAAAGACAAGTTTGAGAGCAGTTACAATTCATTTTTAGATTATATTACCTCTTAGTCCTTTTTCCTGAAATAACCTGCTTCTTCGCCTCCCCCTACTGCAATCTTCCTTTTTTCCTTGTCTTTCTTCAGAGCAGCAAGAGAATGAACATTATGAATTATTGATGTGAGCAATACAGAAATCTCATCAGGAGAATTTTTTTTTCCCCAGCAAAAGCTCAGGAGAAAGGTTGGACAGGAGCAAAAAGCCTACTCAGCACAGAAAGACATGTGCATAACCATCTGTAGCAGTTCTATACTTCCCACTGCCTTTCAGAAATCACCGAGACAAGTGGCTTGAGCAGTAATCTGGAGGAGACAAATTCCACCAGAAAAAAAGCAAAACAACAAAAACCAAACCACTACCAGCCCACCCCACCCCCCACAAACCCCAAACAAAAACCAACCCATATCCAGAATACTCCTCATAGGCATCCGAGTGATTGCTACACTGATCTAGACTCTTTGGGGCTGGTCAGACCCAGCTAAGAGTGTCAGTGAAGTCACATATATTCTTTCAAGTCACATATCAGTATCAGAGATATTCTTACTAGTCTTTCTTTGGAGTTTTACATTAGCAGAGGAATCTGCTCCTTGTGTTCTTACAAAGGGAAGGAGTTTTCACTTTTTTTCCATCAGCATCAAACATGCAAGGCTTAGCACCTCAAGGCTTCAGCATTTCATTTCTGTCTTACAAAGTGACAGTTACAAATGGCCACGTATATGAGTTGAGGCCATGCATACAAGCGAGTTGAGGTCATGTCTGTATCCAAGAGGACCTTTAGAAGGCCAGGATACCCAAGGGCTTAGGACGGTCTGATGTAAAGGAGCTGGTAACACTAATACGTGCCTGCCAAATACCTATAATCTTTTACAGACATCATGGTTAGCAATTGGTTACTGGTCTGCACTGGAAGACCCTGGGTCCATATTTTCCCTCTGGTACTTATGGGCAAGATTTCATGGACTGAAGAATGTAGAAACATGTCTGCTGTTATCTCTATCCCAGAACTCTTTTGCAGAGAAGAATGCAGATGATACATTTGATCTTATGTCTTCAAATACTGAGTGTATTTTCCAGTTTCTGAGGGCTATATTACCGTTTTGGATATACGTTACTGGGACCACATTTTAGGGCTTCATCAGGAGTTCTTTGAACACAAATGCATCCATTCAGTCTCTATTAACATTGCCCTTGCTCCACTAAAGGACATCTTGTTCTAAGCTAATACTGCCAAATGTTAACTGTCAAAGTAGGCATCAAGAATCTGGATCTAACTTCACATCTACCTTTAATAGGAAAGAGGGAGGTAACACTGATATAGAAGAAAAAAGCAAAAGGTATCAGATATGCAAGTCAAATTCTGCAGACTGACTGCTCAAACTATTCAAGCTGATTTGTTGTTATGGTTTCAATACCACCTAGTTGTCCTCCTCACTGTTGCAAGCATGTCTGCCTTCACCTAGTGTCTTTGCTTCCTTTCCCCAAGACTAGTGAAAAGACATTCTCATTTCTTACTTTTCTCTCCCTTTCTCCCACATCTTCCATTTATGTTTTTATGTCAGATTTGGTCTTCTTATCTTCAAGTGTAAGAGTTGTTTCATCTTAAATTCTACTTTCATAAACCATGGATAGAAAGCCATAGCTGTAATCTGAAGGATCTGTTAATTGTTTCACCTCTATTTTACATATTCTGCTCTTGATGATTTCTCCTTTTCTCTAACTGTTCTCTCACCTCAAAGAGGAAAAAAAAAAAAAAAAAAATCTTTCCTTTCTTCCTTTTTCCTCACCATCTCCTGTTCTTTTTTACTATATTGTCTAACTTTTTTTACGCAAGAAAGATAAAAAATTTTCTTAACTTTACAGCCATATCAGTTATTTTTAGTGCTAAAAACAATGATTAGGATGCTCCATTTTACAAGGCTATAAACTGGTTTCCACTTAAAATGGAAATGAGTAAAGTCTTCAACATATATCAATAGAACATGTTTGTAAAGTTTCATGCTCTAGTAACTTTCATCTTTATTAAGGCTGAAGAAGTCAGTCCCATGTGTCACATTTAGAGAAACACTGGCAGAAATGGCCCTGAAGACATAATAACCCACTAGCCCAAATAATTTGCACTTTAAATGTAAATGTCTATCTTTCAAACCCCTGAAGTTTCATCTCCCAAAAGCCCCTCTAGAGATTTATAATCTGTATTCAAACATAGATAAATACTTTCCATAACTTTAAAAAAAGAGAGAAGAGAAAAACAGATAAGTAAAGGAGAGGAAGGATAGCAAGCCTGACAAACTGATGAATCTGCTATGGCTAATCTATTTGTGGACTAACTGAACAACTAAAACAGTTGAAATAACTGGTGGTAAGCTCTAGAAAAGATCATACAAAGAGTCCAAAGAAGACTGCATATCTTACACAGCTGCTGCTTTGGTTCTAGGCATATATTTTCATTGTAACTTTTACTAACTGATCACTTCAGACTTTTCAGTGGTATAAAAGTTACAGTAGGAGCTCAGGTGAAGTTATTTTTATGAATCCTGTACATTCTCTATTTAAAATAGAGTATTCTCTATAGTGTGTAAAATTCTACTATATTTCCACTTCACATTCAGTAGGAAGCATGATTTAATCATACTTCTCATCTATTGTTCGAGAAGAGAGCAATTGATTTCTGGATCAAAATCTGCTTTTAATTAATAAGAGATATACAGTTGTAATATAACCTATGCAAAGCACAGAAAGAACTCACATAGCTGAAAATCTACCAATTGCTATTGGGATGCAATGATCAAGAAGTGTCCTTCTTATGAAAGGTGATTAAAAGTGTTGTCTCCTGCTGGATCAGATGAAGTCTGGAATTGTTCTTTTTGAACACTGTGTTGCTACTGAACAACTACAAGTCACATCAAGGAGTAACTATTTCACCTATGCCTACAGTGCAGATATCCAAATTATTCTAGCCTTTGTGAAGCTGCTACCCTAAGTCCTTGGCTGAAGAAGAAAACCTAAATTGTACTTATATTGAAGCCTGCGTTGTAACTGTAACATTGAGAAACTCTTCCCACTGTAAGTAGACCTATTCCAACAGGAAAAACACAAGTCTAAGCAAAGAAGTTACGGAAGACAGGAAATCACTGCACTTTGAATGTTCAAGGTTTAGACTGCTTTAGTTTTTTCAGTCTAGAAGCACGAGAGTTATTTTCTGCAAGACTACCTGGATTCACAAGCTCCTCCAGACTTCACACCAGTACCAAGCAAAGTGAAGTGTGATGTCCTCTACCTCACATACTCATTAAGGCCTGCATTCAGGGAAAAACAGATATTAATCACCTAACTCTTCTTGCCTACTGCATTTGCCTTCCTAGCCATGGCATCTGTCCACATTCTTCTTCTGTCCCCTTCTTTCAGGGAAATGCATAAAAGATTTTGAAAAACAAATTGCATGAGGAGAGGTTGAAAATATGAGCGAGTTGAAAAGCTACAGTCTTGCACAGCTTTGAATACTTAAAAAAATTAACTCAAAGGAACAGGCAAAACATGTATGATTAGATAGATATATGTATATACACTACTACATATGTAGTTTTTAAGTGAAAAACCTTTGGTCAATTACATTAGGAAGTTCTCCAACACACCTGTTATTAAGGCTAACAGAAAATTAATGAAATTTTCAATAAAAGATGAACTGGTGCAAAGAAATTAGGAGTCCGATTAGAATGTGAAACTTCTTATTCTCACATCTGCACAATTTCCCCACTTAATTTACATACCAAATGAATTCCACTCACAGATTAAAAGATTTCAGGCTCTCTGTTCTTGCTGTATTTGATCAGTAAGAATTACCTGGCACACTGACATTTTAGAGAAAAATCAGATTTTGTACTTTTCACAGGCTATTTCTTTTCATGTATTTTAAAGCAAGAGATACTAACAAAATAACTATATATGTTTGCAATGAAGCATAGTATGAAATTCAGGGTCTAGGACACAACTTAAAAAAAGCAAGCTAACTATACACTTCTGTTAGAATGATATCTACAGTTTTATCTAACTTAAAGTATGAAGGTGGCTGCTATTCCCACAGAGTTGAGGTCTCAGTATGCAAAATTCGGAAAGGTACCATAACCAAGTACACAAGTAACTTCACTGATACCCAGATATCCTGGTTTCAGGTGGGATAGTGTTAATTTTCTTCCAAGTAGCTTATATAATGCTATGTTTTAGATTTAGGATGAGAAGAATGTTGCTAACACCCTGATGGTTTAGTTGTCGCTGAGCGGAGCTTACACCAGCCAAAGGCTTCTCAGCTTCCCACGCTCTGCCAGGTGCATAAGAAGCTGGGAGGGGGCACAGCCAGGACAGCTGATGCTCAGCATATAAAGCTGGGGGAGGAAGAAGAAGGGGGGGGGGGGGGGGGGGGGGGGAGGCGGCACACATTTGAGTGATGGCGTTTGTCTTCCCAAGTCACCGTTATGCGTGATGGAGCCCTGCTTTCCTGGAGATGGCTGAGCACTTGCTTGCCCATAAGAAGCAGGGAATTAATCCCTTGCTTTGCTTTGCCTTGCTTGCACATGGCTTTTGCTTTCCCTATTAAACTGTCTTTATCTCAACCCATGAGTTTTCTCACTTTTACTCTTCTGATTCTCTCCCCCATCCCACCAGGGGGGAGTGAATGAGCAGCTCGGTGGTGCTTAGTTGCTGGCTGGGGGTAAACCATAACACCAGAGTAGTATCTGTCTGTTCCAGATTATGCTTGAGCATGCAAAGGAATAAAATTCAAAGCACAGTCCAAACATGGCTTTAGACCACACATGGACTGCCTAAAGAGAGGTTAATTCAGTACAGCTATCCTTGCAAGCAGAGTATATCACAAATAAAGGAAACTGTCTGCAAAATACCTATGATCAAGCAAGAGTAAGCAAGGCAGGCATAACCCAGCACCTTCTTTGCCTTGATACTTATTGTTTGGAATACTGGGGAAAAGTGCCATTATGTCTAGTCATTTCATGTTTGTAACAAAAAGGGGCATTGTGAGAAAAGCATGCTAAAATAGTCCCCAAGCTGTCATGCATCTAAATAAAAGTGAATCATGAGTCTTTTTGTCACGTTTTTGTGTCTTATTCCTTTAATACAGTATTCAGATTATAGCATCCAAAAAGGAAGAGGAGGGAAGCCAAAATTCTCACACACACAAAATGAAAAAATTGTTTCAAGGGCCAAGTTCTGGCACAATCCTATTAATGTTGTGCAGCAAGACTGTAGTATTAGCAAGACAGAGGGCAGGCAGGCAATAAAGAAAAAAAACACCAGGATTTTGGGAAAAGGGTAAAAGTTTGGTCAGGTAGAATGTTACCTGGCTCCAACAATATTGGGTATTCAGTCAAACCACTTCCCTGAAATAAAAAGTAGTTTGAATAAGATGCTGTAAAAGACCAACTCCTGTCATTATGCAGCATGGCTGGGATTCCAGCTTTGGAGATTTGGGTTTTTTTTCCCTGTACAGAGCAGAGGGGGTTTTTGTTTTGTTTTTTAAGAGAAAAAAAAAAAAAAAGACTTCCAAAAGGACCTGTTTCTAACCAGACAAAAGATATGTGAGAGTTGAAGCCATAGAACAATTGAAACAACAGGCTTCAAAAAGAAGGCAAGCAAGCAGTCTTGCTCTAGTTAAACAAAGGAAGTGGTGGAAAGGAAATATAACATATGTAGGCTAAGCTGATTTTCTGGTATACAGTAGCAAGATAAAAATGTAATAGCAGCTTTCTGGAATTAGAACAAGTATGACAGCAACAGTTAGATTTCTAAAGTGAGATGAACGAATAACTCTAGAGCTTGCCTGTACTAAAATTGAAAAGAATGCTCTGCTTCAGATGTTAGAGTTTGGAAGACTGGTTTATTTCTCTGCTCTGCTAAAGGATTGGTCATTTTTCTTGCTGTAGGTGTATACAACAAGTACATCGAAAAGCAGATGGTATGGATCTGTCCGATAGAAGTGTTTGTTCCATGTATCAGGTGAATACCTCTTTTCTCATAATCAATATTAGGTGCCTTCCAGGCATGAGCATATTGAGGAGAAGTGACAAGTGCTTCATAGTACATCACCAATACAGTTAAACCAACATTTATTGTCCTAGAAACAAGCTCAGGAAGACTTGTAAACAGAGGCAGCAAGTCAATGCAAGCCTGTGAAGGAATACTTATCAGAACGGATAATTTCAGGAAGCGAACAAGGACAGATTATCAAGACTGGTTTTTGTTGATTTTTTTTAAACATATATTTTAAAAGCCCAAGTCATCTGAAGTGTCAAAAAGAACAAGTGGCAGTTTCAGCCATAAAAGCAGCCCCGTGGCTTGATTTTTATTTGGCAGCAGCTTCTACCATGAGGTGGAGGAAGTGAGAGACATCTCTTCCACCAGACCAGGAACTGCCTAATGTCACCAACAATAGGTAGCTGCAGATAGGAAAACATGACACATTAGTAAGAGAAGACCTGTTATTCTTGAGAAACTCATGGTAATTCCCAGAAACACATTATAATACTCTCCTTAGAAAGTCAGCGAGTCCAAGACAATCATTCAGCTAAACCTAAAAAAGTATCTGGGACTAAAGTTCCTAGTGGAGCCTGAAGTCTGATCCTAGGTCTAACTGCTTATACCTGAGAGGTCATCTTTCTAGTAGGATTGCTCTAAACTAAGCACAGTCCCAAATTTGCAAGTCTCCTCACTTGGTATTATTTCACATTTTTCTGCAAGAGGGTTTTAACATGCTACTTATTCAGGCCTCTCCATATTGTTTTATTGTCAACTACAGCTTGGTCATGAGTCTTGAAGAGGTTTCATGAGCTATCATTAGTTCTCTACTGCAAGAGCACAGCCCTCCCATCATTGCCTGCAGTTGTCAGATGCATTACATATTAAGCAACATTATCAGGCTTGCAGTTTCAACAAGAAAAAAGTACCATCATCTTCAGAAAAATAATTTATTAAAACTCTTCCTCACAGCAGGGAATCAAACAAAAGCACTAAAACAAGCTCTTAATGAGTTATATTGGGGGACACGTTTCCATAGAGAAAAAAACCCCAAACCTCTACAGCCTTAAAAATTAAAAAGAAAAAAATTAAGACTGCCAGCATAAAACATTCCACAGCAGGAAAACAATAAAAGAATACTTAGACACAAAAAGTAGGAAACAAGTCATTAACTAAAAAAATAGCTGTCTAAAAAACATTAAGTCATAAATACACAAATGTGAAGTTTGTTACATTTGTTTGCGTCTATCTTTTCAAAAGCCTGTTATTACAATGGGTGCTCGAACTGAATGGGCAAATTTACAGTGACATCTGTAAATACAGAAGGCTGCAATGACAAGCTCATGCTAACTTTTGCCCAAATGCTCTTCTGAGAAGCCTAACTGCTATTTAACATAATTTGTAGATCTTCATCCGAAAAGGAGATTAATTTGACACTGCCATATAAACAGGGTGAGAAAAATGTATGTATTCTCTGCTGTAGACACTGACATAGCAAAACAAGTTTGTAAATCATATGAGGGCTATAAAGAAGATGCCTAAGAACACCACTATAGTCTTTCTATTAGCGGGGTCCCATACAGTCCATGCACTTTCACATTGCATAGTATGGCTGGACCATGTGGCACGGGCAATCTCACCCCTCATTCTCATCAGGCCTGCACCAGCTTCACAACATAACAGCGCAGCAGTACCGTAGCAAAGCCTTTGGCTAAATGTCTTACGAAACACAGTTTGTGTTGCAGGGTTATCTAGACCTGAGCAGGATCCTCAGGTTCCAAGGGACTACAAAGAAAATGCCAGCCCAAGAGCCCCCTTTATTTATCCCAATGAATACCTGCTGGCCAAAGTACCTGACGGTGAGTCAGAAACCAGGTATTAGTCTTCATTCACAGACATCTCAAACATCAGGAAGTGTATGAAAAACATTTCCAGCTTTGTATGCATTACCAAAACCAGGCTGAAAAATGCAGCACAAGTCATTTGGACATCTTCAGTCAGTTTCTTGGTACATCATGGCACAAAAAATAGCCAGCAGTTACATACGGGTGCAAGAAGTTTAGAACCTTGTTTGTACTTCACCTTAAGGAGAAAGGTTACCCTAAGTGACAGGTGCATTTCACAGAATACATTCTGTCTGCTAATACTGAGAAAAAATGCAAGTAAGTTTTAAATTTTAAGTTATCAGGAAGCTCACTGTAATACAGAAGCCAGCTTGAGCCAAACTTGTTCTGCCAAAGCCAATTGTGGTCAACAAAAAATAAGAAAATGTTTAAGCTGCTAATCTTTTTCTTTCTCTTTAGAAACACTGTATTGCATTTCCCTGTAAAGATCCAGATTTCATGGTCTGATCTTTCATTTTGAAAGGCAAGAGCCAATAATCCTATTGAGATCTCAGGGGTAGATTGGTGGCAGAATTATGCACATTCTACTCCTGCTGCAAGAAAGTGGACAAAAAGTTCTGGCATACATATGTATGGTATTAACAACAGGGGGAAAAAAAAAAAAGGGGGCAGGGGGGAGGAAGTACATCAAGTTTAATGCTTAGTACTTCACATTCACATATTTCCAGTAGAAGACAGAGTTTGCAACTGTCTACCCAGATTTATATTCTAATACCACACCCAGATTTAAACCTGAGATTCAAGCAACCAAGAGGTAGAAATCAAAACAAAGACGTCACACATTTGTAGTGCAAACTAAATGTCCACACAGAGTGCTCCAAAACACGTAGAAGTTTATCAAGCCTGTCAGGTATCAGCCAAGTCAGGTCTGCCTGTATTAAGGCTCTCATTTTCAATTTTTATGCACAGCAAGGCATTTGCATAACCAGGGACTGTAACCCAATTTCCACTAAAAATCAATAACATCCTAACAGAGTTTAGCAACAAAATGAGCTGCATACCATTCATACATTCCTTTCCAAAGTAGCTATATGAAATTGAAAGTCATATTAAGTTGGAATTAACTTTTCCACACACACAGTTCAGGGAAACAATCATCACCAAATCACCACAGTGATATGCCAGAATACACGCAATGACTGATCACGTATTTCCACAGTTTTGAAGTTCTATTGCACAAGAATTATATTTGAAAAGAGGGGGAATTATGGCATGGAATTATTCAATTTATAATGATTTGTAGCATGAATATACTGGTAGGTGTCTTCAGTCAAGTAATTAAGCTGCATTATCTGCTCATGAGTTCAGGATAATGAATGAAGAAAGCGATGGAAACCTCTGAAGGCCATCCTGAAGTCGTCAGTATATTTGGTGCTTCTTCCCATAACCCATCCCCTTCCATGCAGTGAAACACTCTGGTAATTTTAGCTTTTTGCCATATTACTGCACAAAGTCAGAAGGAGGCAGCAAGTGCTTAAGATCATTGTACAGGAAAAAAAAAAACCAAAAAACAAACACTTCTAAATCAGAGCTAAAACTTAGAAGAAAATTCTTTGTCTAACAGACTTTGGATGGTAAGACTGCTTAGTTTAAGAAGTTTCCACATGTGATCCTCCTAGTTAGTTTTAATAGTTTTAAGTCAAGAACATGACATTTAAAATAGAAGGTATACTGATATTCTCTAATTTATGTCAAATCTTTAATGCGTTTTGCATGAAAATGTTACTGCAAAATTATTTGGCTCAGTGCCCAAGGTAATTACACTCCTTATACTGCTGTCTTGACTTGCTGCCAAAACTGGCAAAGTAGGCATTTCCCTCAGACAACGCTGTTAATGAAAACTGTCAAAGTCCTTTCAACACTCCTTATCTTGTTATACTTAAGTTGTCATCTCACTTGGGTGGCTTGCTAGACTTTTGTTCTCAACAATATATTTCTTAGCAATATGCTCATGTCTTAAGAATAACACACTGAATTGTTTCCCATTCCTTGAAAACAGCACTCTGAATAAAATAAGCTTCCCTTTGGTTTTGAGGAAAAAAAAATGATACAAAACCAACAACAGAAAACCCCCAAACCAAGCTTGCCTCACCCCCAAAAAATAATGAAAAACAATTCCCATGAATTTAACCCCAGCCTTGGAAGCTGGAGGCAGATGAACGATCATCTCTCCCCAACTGAGCAAAGTTCAGGCCAGGAAGGCTGCGATAAGGGAGTTTTAACACTTCTGATATCAGGGGCCTGACCTTTACACAACATAGCCAATCTTCTGCTACTGGATCTTCTGCTGGCTGGAGATTAAAACATCCCCTTTTCACTTCCTTATCAGAACTGGAGAGGCACAGATACCTACAAAGCCAGCTAGAGGGAAAGTTAAAAAAAAATAAATAAAATATTAACATCAAGCTCACCAGCACACAGGTTTGTATTCCTGAGGCACCGATGTAAAAACTGAACATATTTATGAAGGAGCACACCTTCCTGCAGCCACGCAGAACCTCAGTGGCACGGCAATCTCTTATTAATCCTGCTTGTGGAAGCCAAACTTAATAGACACCACAGCTCCCACTTTCCAAGGAAGAAGGTAATTTATTTCAGACTATATGGGTATGCTAATAACTTCTATGCATTTTCTCCCACCAGTGTGAGTTGCAATATGAGGCCCTAGCATAGAACCCCTGGAAATGAACCTGTGGGATGACAATGAAAGAGAGGGTCAGTGAACACAAGGGATGATTACTCAGAGGGTCCAAGAGCTTTTGCTTGATTGCCTGTAAATTCTTCAGTTCTGCCTCATTTAAAAGTTTGAGCTCTTGCATTCCTCTCTGTCCTGCTGCACAGTTGTGTGGCTGAAAATATCTCACCTCAGGTGGGAGCATTTCCCAAGAACTCCACAAAGTGAACGCTATAAAGTTCTTTGAATAAGGACGGCTATCTACAGCTTTTCCATGACAAGGAAGTATTTGGCCTCAGCCTGATTGCAAGCATTTCTGAGTCAGCTAAAAGAAATATCAGATGGCAACTGTAGCCTCTAGTTGCCTGGAGGAATGAGATATGGTACAATGCAGGTGCACTGTGAGGAAGTCATCACTTCTCCTGACATCTGGATAAAAAGACAACTCTGTTTACTAGAGCAACCAAGTGCACCATTCACACAAAGAACGTTTGTCAGACTGTCTCAAGGAGAAAAAGCATTGCTGTGCTCATATTCAATCAAACTGGAGGCATGAAAGCCACAGGAGGATGGTGGCTAGAGGCTGAGCATCTGTCTCACACATAATCTGAGCACCATGGAAAAAAGAAAAAGGGGAAGAAAAAAACCCACCAAACCAAAAAAACAACCTACTGACTTGAAAGCTGTATCAGAAACAGAGTACTACAATAATTTCCTCCCAATCCATCATGTCACTAGCACATATTATCATTTTCCCTTTTTCCATGTCTGCAAAAAAAAAAAAAAAAAAAAAATCAAGTACAGCTATGTCATGACACTCGTTGGTACTGAGTTTTCCTGAAAGCTCACATCTGCTAATGTACACCAACCAGAGGCAAGCATGAATCCAGGAGTCAACACGCAGGGTCCTCCCTTTAACTTGCCAGCATTCCCTGTCTATTCTCTGACAGCCTTCCAGACAGGAACTCTGACTGCAGGCAATACCAAGTATTATATTGACATTATAATATATTGACATAATCCAGGATTATACTGACAAGTGGAGAATATTTTTGGGTTCTTAAACAACCCAACTAATTTCAGAGCTACCTACTACATGAGAAAGGCCATGGCTGCCAACAATAATTAAAAATAAAATATTTGGAAGAGAGAATTTAAGAAGAATAGGAGAACTGCTGGACATCTGCAGGTCATTATTTGGTTAGGTCCTGGTTTACATTCCATGTAAGACACCATAGGAGTTCATGCTTATGTCTCTGATATATTAATGTAAAAATTAAGTGCACTGATGAATAAACATTCTTTCCTATGACCACACAGAATTTCACTGGCACGTGAGTAGAGAACATTTTATGTGCTTGAACTGTAGAAAAAGAATGAATCTGGATAAGTTAGGAAACATGCAGTTTGAATTTTCATAGTGTTATCCCATTAGAAAAATCTATACAGATCAGCAATATATATCATCTAGAAGTCCAGCAAATTTTAGAAAGACACTGCAGAAAGAACTAGATCACATCAAGTCAACTGATACAGACTGTCATGTGAAATGTAAATTGTCCTCCAACCCTTACAGTGTATGAAAGGTAAGTTTTCAGAACAAAAAAAGTTAACTTCTTTTGCTATCAAAATAAAGTTAACGTTGGAAGAAATCTTATTTTGTTACAAGTGACTGGAAGAAAGCAAGATGATGTAACCAAGGCAATCATTTGCATATTACAGTGCTGCAGGTGGTATCACCATCTCAACCTACTCACCACATTTTAGCACTTCACTTCCAAATCCAGGGTCTTGAAAGGCAAAAAGAAATAACATCATTATTTCTGGTTTTACACTAGTGAACAAACCTCAAAATTCAGATCAATTTCCCATTATCTTTCTTAGGGGTGTCTATGTTCACTCAGTTTTCCTATCTATTTCTTCTTTTCTGCTTCTCTCTTCAGATGCACCCTAACACTTTGCTGGGTGTGATTTGCCAATCTAAAAATGACATTTGCACAGCCTGATCCTGGTAAAAGGCTTAGATCCCACAGAGTGGTTAGAAAAAAGTAAAAGCTCTCTGAGTGCCCCCAGAGCTGAAAGAGAAAAGGCATTTTGAAGTGAGCTATTTAGTGCTTCTGTGAACCTTTCAAAACCAAAAGGAAAGTATAAGAAACAGAAGCTGCAGCTTCCTATCTCTGCTCTTCATTTTGTCTATTCCCTTACCTGTCACCCTCTGTCTCAAGAAACAAGACAGTGGAACCGTAATCTGAGAAATTAAACAATCAGAAGCACTAAGCATTTGTACTAAGGACATTCAGAGATTTAATCAAACAAGTGTAACTTCCTTCCTTCCATTAAAAAATATTCTACATGAAGAAAGATGCAAGTTTGTTAAAATAAGTACTTGACTAGGTCAAAAAGGTTACTTAAGCAACCGGAGCAACTTGATAGTTTACTGGTATCAACAGTTGCATAGCTGTTTGCTAATAACAAACTGCTAGCATACTGCAAAAAGTTTAAGGAACCTAACATCAGAAACTCAACTTTGGAAACTGCTATTTTAGCACCTTACATAAAATTTTTTGGGAGCAAAAAAACCCCAAAATAATTTGCTCACACATTTATTTAAGCCTACTTCTACTCCTTATCAAGATCCTACCAAACCTGCCTTCTCTGTTATGCTGGCAAGAGATCTAGATATTAAGAGAATACAGTTCTACTCTTGTTGCCAAGCTGGTTACCAGCATTCAGTCACTATCTAGCCCAATCCTACATAACCAGTAGCAGTTAATACCATTTTTTTTAAAATGTGACTTAAATTATTTGTAGTACACACATTTATATTCCCAAGTTCTAGCATGTTTAGTTTTCCAGAAAGCAGAGGTCGCACATACAAGCAGATATCTTGGAATCTCTTTCCATCATCACTGTTACTACTCTTAAACAATAAGGTCAGATCATGTCTTTCCTTACTGGTAATGCTCTCAACACCTTGTAAATAACAGTACATTCACTCAGTTCACATTTAGAAGGCTATTGTTTTAAATTCTGTAAACTAAACATTGAACTTGCATTTGAGAAAACCGTTGGAAAATCCATAGTTACTGAATAATCACTGTGCCACACAAAAATTCAGGTTTCTTTTTTATGCTCTTCACTCCTAACTTCCTTTTTTTGGGTACTTACATTTTCTGAAAATTCCTCATTTAAAACAATTTCTTATGGACACCTTAATAACCAAACTTAGAGAGCTTCCTGCAGCTTGCTTGGAGGCAGGTTTTGTTTCATCACAGAGATCAAATCCAGCTGAGAAGTCAAAAACTTGAGATAGCAGTCACCTGAAGGGTTGTTTTGGGCTGGGTGGGGGTGGGTGGGGGTGGGGTGTCTGGGGGTGTGGTTCCATGTGTCAGCAATCTCTGTTAATTATCTTGTTTGAGCGGTTGTCCTGATTGCCCCATGTATACTTCAGGCTAAAATGTCTGTAGGGAAGGAGGGAGGAGTGAAGTGTTTATTGTGGTCTGCAATTGCAGAAACTTTTCTGTGAATAAAGGGAGTAAATTCCTATTATAATCAAATTTTCCTCTCTAGTTGTTAGGGCTACCTAGTGATGTCTAGTTATGTTGCTTTTTCTGGGAAAGGTTTCTTCAGTATGGAATTTGGTGAGACAGTTTATTGCTGTGAAGTTTGGGGGTGTTTCACACTGTAATGGAGACTAACTGTTTCTAGTTGTGTCCGTTCTTAGTCATGCTAGGTGTTACAAGGCAAGCTATATTTCCTAAGGAAATAACAAGATGAAAGCTCCTTTAATGTCCCCACTCCTATAGCACTATCCTATGTATATCACATAGCAAAAGACTGTTGAGGAACTTAAAGAAAAAAAAACCAAATATTTTATTAGTATGGGGCTTTATACCCCAATTCAGAGAGCAGTTCTTCATTTGTTTTGTATTACTGTTACTGGTTATTCGACTGGCACATCAATATGCCTCTTCATGGTAAACTTAAGTATCCATAGGAGAAATGCTTTTCAAATCAGCATTCTGTCATAAGTATAGGATAAGAGTAAGATTATGAAGAGTAGTTCCTATTTCTATGTTTTCTTTTATTACTAATCAATAGTAACATTTATAGGGGATTTCTGGGGTTTAGCTGTTTCAAGGCTATTGTGTATCAAAATGTCATATTGTAGAAAGATATGCAGAGCTATTCCACAGGATATCATTCTGTTAATATTTCACTTTAAATTTAACTGAAGAGTCCTTGTCCCCAGCTTGAGATAGTGTAAATAGCACTTTTAATGTTTTGGAGCAGGTCTAAACCTATACTTGCCATTTTACTTCTGATGCAATTATTTCTTCTGGTTGGGCAACCTAACAAGAACTTATCATAGCTTTACATTTAATTAATGAGGAAATCATATACTTTTGTTTCTTGAACAGATTTCAGTACTCAAGTTTATCCCCAGTTTTTTCAGGAATACAGAAATATTCTTATAATCCATAAAAAATGTAGATGCTTCTAGAAATCAGCTAGGTCATGGGTTATAAGTAACTTTTAGAAAATTCAGGAAATGCAAGAAATGTTTAGGAGGCAAATTCATTCAGCTTTCCAAGTGGTCTTGGATCTCAAAAGATTTTGTGATTTAGACACCTGAGTGCTGAAGTGATTTTTGAAAAATTACTCTGGGTTACTGAAAAAAAAATTTAAATCTGTCACATAATTATTTTAAAAATATTATTCTATTTGATTTGCATCATCTTGTGTACTATTATCTCAAGAAACAGTACACAACTTCCAGAATCCTTGTTGTGTACATTTTTTATAAGCTTTCTGACTAATAACTACCACTTTGAGCTTATGCATCAATTTATGCTTGAACATCACTGTATAAGAATAAGATATAGTTTCCACTTTTCAGGACTACTGCAGAAAATAGAGGAAGCTGATCCATTACATCTAATGATTTGTCAAATGACAGTACGGTTATCTGGAAAAAGGGAAGCTTTTATTCTACTCTTAATGTAAGAGATTACTACTACCAGAATAGGCATGAGATTTGTTTCTTTTGATACTTCAGGAAAGTTAATTTACAATAATCTAGAAATATAAGATGAATTGGTTAGGATAATGCATTCCTGGGTTTTTTTGAGTGATGACTCCAGAAAATTTGCACTGTGGCTTGGACTGTATAACTTTTTTTGCTGGTATGTTTTCAGAAAAGAATAGGAAGTATTTCTAATAATGTACAGCAAATTGAAGTGAAAAGAATAACAACTTTGCTTTTAAGAGTGTCACTGAAAAAATCATACTGAAGAATGAATGGCAGGTAAAAAGGGGTCATTTAATAATTAGTATGTATTAGCATCACAGTTATCTACTTTTTACAGTGCTACTCAGTAGCATAACCTAGGTTTTGTTGTAAAATAGTTGATGAACACAAATTTCTTAAATGGTCTTTTATAAATCTGTATTCAAAACTGCTGAGTGCTTAATGAGAGGGGGAGAGGAAAGATGGTTTTGGTCTCCACAAGCCTTCCCCAACTTATGTTATATGCAACTTAAATTGATTTCTAAAAGCATCATTAAGTTGGGCTATGGACTTAAGCTGTTTCACAGATGATTATGTACTCACTCTGTACTCCAAGCCAGCTGGAAGCTGTGTGGCTTCTGCTAGTTTTGACTGAGGCCAAGTTAATAAGCCTGGTTCAGTAGCAGAATATATTAGATAGGTTATGGCACCACAGTAATGAGGCCATATGCTCCTGGGCAGCATAGGTCATGGGCAGAGGCAGGCAGTGTCTACTAGAGCATGGTGTCCTGGTTTCGGCTGGGATAGAGTTAATTTTCTTCACAGAAGCTAGTGTAGTGCTGTGTTTTGGATTTAGTACTAGAAGAATGTTGATAACACACTGATGTTTTTAGTTGTTGCCAAGTAGTGCTCAGACTACTCAAGAACTTTTTGAGCTTCTCTTGCTTGGCCAGGTGCATAACAAGCTGGGAGTACAGCACAGCTAGGACAGCTAACCCAAACTGACCAAAGAGCTATTCCATACCATAGAACGTCATGCTCGGGGGGGGGTAGTCGGTCGGTCGCAGCTCGGGCTGTGTGATCGCGGCCTGGGGGGAGTGATCGCGGCTCGGGACGGGCTGGGCATCAGTCAGTGGGTGGTGAGCAATTGCATTGTGCATCACCTGTTTTATATATTCTGTATATTTTCCTACCATTATTATTATTATTATTATTATTATTGTTATTCTTCTCTCTTATTAAACTGTCTCTATCTCAACCCACGGGTCTTACTTTTTTTTCTTTTCTCTGACTCTCTCCCCCATCCCACTGGGGGGGGGGGATGGGGAGTGAGCAAGCAGCTGCGTGGTGCTTAGTTGCCAGCCGGGTTAAACCACAATAGTCCTATTTTGGGAGTAGCTGCGGTGCCTGAGTCCACAGTGTGGTGCCACAGTCCACAATTAACTCTATCCCAGCCAAAACCAGGACACATGGGCAGGCCGGGCTTAGGTCTGCCCATTAAATATCATGGTGACATGAAAGCTGAATGGTAAACCAGCAGAGTGTCTATGAAGCAGAGTACAGCTCTATCTCTTTATGTCCAGTCCTGGAGAAGAAAGGGTGGCAGGAGTTTAATCTTATGTCTTAGCAGCTCATGTTGGATGGTGCCAGGGGTTCTCTGCCAGATGTCACTTGGTTAGATCTTGCTTGCCTGATGGCAGTGAATACATTCTTGCTTGTGGAACAAATTGGGATGGAGTTATGGTAAAAGATGTAAACTGGTATGCACGCTGGAAATCCAAAATATTACCTCTGTGCTTTTTCCAGCAGTGAAGGGAACCTTAGTCTCCTGTACTAGAATGGAGGCTTTGTTGTTCTTACTCAGCTGTATTCCTGACAGCATGAAGGATGTCTATTGTCCTGCATGGAGTTATTTATTTATTTTATTTTCCTCCACACCATAGCCTGAAATGGTGAGTGAGAGAGATATCCTTAGAAGAGCGTGTGTGAATGTTTGTGTGAAGGACACCTCATGAGGAAGAAGAGAGCACTCCAGAGTCTTCTCCTCAGTCAAATGACATGGCTGAGCAATGGCCAAGCCACTTCTAAGTCAAACTCAGTGCAGGTGGCAATTAGGGCAAGTGCCTAAGATAATGATAGCACAGGTCATGGAGAAAGGTAGGAGGATAGCCTTGTGCCTATCAGACTTCTGGAGGTGCAGAAGTGGCAAAAGAAGTAATCAGGCAGGTAGTCCAGCTGACACGGGAGGGTAGCTGCCCATCAACACAGCTGCCCAGTCTGGTGACTGTTCCCTAAATATCTCCATCTCAGGATGTTGGTAGCCTGGAAGCTTACAGCCAAGCTGGCAAATGGTGGTGGGAGGCTGTTGAAGAGGTATAGGGATTGCCATGATCATCAAAAAGCATTGCTAAGATTCTCATTTTTCTACAGTAATTTCATTATGCTTACTGGTGCACTGCTCCCAAGCAGGTTTTGTTTTTTGGAAAGTACATGCATAGTTGCCAGAACATGCATTTCATAGTCTTCAGAAGAATATGGAACTGGATCATTGTGAAGTACCAGAGCTGACTCAACACAAGCAGTACTTGCTTTTCAAGCAGCTACAATAAAGTAAAACCAGAATTAGATTTCCCTTTAATCCCTTAAAATTATGAAACAGATCAGCAGACTTCTAGAGATGATCAGTCCCTAGACCTTGCAGACTGAGGTGCAAAAAAATCTATCCTAAGGCTCTATGATGTCAGAAACTTTTTCTGGTTTATTGTCTGTCTAGTGCATTACAACATTAAAATAATAGGGGATATGAAATTGGGAACTAGTTGTTTTTCTAAATCTAGTCTAGAAATATTTAAATTTAAAAGCACAACAATTACTTCTGTGTAACATAGTTGCATACCCTACTAAATTCAACCACATCAAGAGGAAGTTGCTTACATTTGAAGGATTTATTGATTTTAAATTCTATATAATATTGTACACCAGCTCCAAGCTAGCTGGTTAAGTCTATCAGGTCATTACCCTTCAGGGTCTAATTTCTTGTATTCCCTAAATCCCTAGGATTCTAGGAGTGTAAAGGCTGAAAGTTAGGGTTGGGCCCTGAGATATTTTTGATCTTCTGTCCAGTGAAACACTACTGAAATTTCTATTTCAAGGATTTTGAGTGATAATGTTTTATATGTGCTTGTGTTATAATTTGCTAGTTGGAAATAATGCCTCTTAGGAGGTGAAACATTGTTTCTTTTTTTTTTTCTGTCAAAGAAGAAATTGCTTGGGAAGCAGTAACTGTCTTGTACTATGTCTGCACACTACATTCTTGGCAGGCAAACCTCAGATTTGATCAAGTCTGGCCTATAAGCCATATGGATAGGTTTTATTAGTTCTGGATTGATCCTGTGGATTGGATTAGATTCCATGAGCAAGGATGTCTATGAAGGAACAACCCTTGCTCCTAAGCAAGTTAAAGGAGGAGACACAGCTCTTGTATTAATGGTGATGGATCTAAACTAGAAAAGTTCAGAGGTGGTAGGCAGCAGAAAAAAGGAAATGGGGAGTGAACTTTGGAATACAAAGTCATTAGGTCTACTTGTGTGGTGCAGTGACTATTCTGTGTTTGGTGGTGGGGTGGGGAACCCACTAGGTGTGTGTTTTTTATGACACTCTTAAATGCAAGTTTGATGTTTGGCTTTCAGAATTTAGAATAATAGTCTTCTAAATGCAAAGCAAGTGAACACAAGGGTCTCTACAGGGAGTTTAGAGCAGAAGTAGGAAAGGAAGATACAACTTGACCTCATTGATTGAGTTTAACAATAACAATGTTCTTGGCTATCATTGCACAGCAAGGCATACAAATCATGCACCTAAACAGCTTCTGGTTTTAATGTTAACTTCACATTGACTTTGGGAGCAGCTCTTCATACTGAATTTGGGAGCAGCTCTTCATACTGAATTTGGGAGCAGCTCATATTATGTATTCTTCAGCACACATCTCTGCAAAGTGAATTATGGTATGTTCTCATAGGCAGCACCAGTGTCCCATTCCTGCATAGTAAGTTATATCAGTCAGCACATATGACCCCTGTGCTTTGAGATTAATACCTTCCAACTAAAGACTGCAATCTGCATTATTAAGTAATCAAAGCAATAAGTTAAACTACAGCATTTTGATGCCTTATCTCATTCAGAGGCAATATATTCAAAAGAATGAATCACCAACACTTAACTGTTCCTTTCTATTACACTTCTGAAAAGTAACAACCTGATTAAACACTTTTAGAATGGCAACCAAATTGAACTTCTAGCATAATGTCACAGTTCATAAGGTTCACAATAAAGGACTTTCATTTGCAAAAGACATCTTTAGGTTCTAAAAATTATGCCAAAGGGTACTTAAATATATGTATTTATTTTGGCTTTAGCTGACTGTAACATATTATTTTTAATAGAAAATGCATCGAAATGAGGGTAAAATTAATAGCCAGGGAAAATTCCAGCTTCTCTTAAAGACCAGGTACAGGAATAACCTATCTCCCCTATTTGATTTATTTGCAAGCCCTGAAAAATGCAGAGGCCAAAAATGCTAAACAATGCAAATTCCTTAGGAATACATACTAGTATAAAGAAACACGTAATAAAAAAAGAGATGCTATAAGTCCTTTCTAATTTCAAATGAGGAAATATTAGTTTAGGAATATCAGCCAGTAGGAGGGAGAGTGGTTGTTGGGTTTGGGGAGAATTTTACACTAGAACAATCAAGACTAGAAGTTTTATACAAACCTTTTTTTTAGCTATATTCATGTATATTCACTATAAAGTTGAAGTCTAAGGTATCAACACCCTAGATGTGAAAATATCTTAGCCTATTAGCAGTCATCTTGATATTTTAAATTACTCAATACTGGCATGGTTAAAAACCTTAAAAAATTGTTTTGCTCATTAAATACTGATTCACCAGACCAGTCTCAGACTCATTTCAAACACAAAGAGGGGAAAAAAGCGGTCCTTAATACTGCAAACACTTTTTAACTTATCTGTATCACCATCCTTTAAATCAAGCACAAATTCAACTACTGAAACAGCACATACAAGTTTTAGGGGTATGACGTATTTGCATAACTTATTGTAAATTTAATAAAACATTACTTTTGCTCTATCTTTGTTTTATCCATTCAACACAAATATTCTTTCCTCATCTTAGACTGTTCTCATAGTAGATTGCATCTTTCCTGCTTTTCACTGATTGATTGTACTGTTTAAAGGTAAATATAACAAACGGACACAGCATACAGCATCTTCTGTAGGATACTCCACCCAAATAAATATGATGGCCCACCCTCTAGTACTCTTTATATTAAAATGCAATTAGGTAGGACACTATACATAAGTCACAATGTCATGTCTAAGATTCTGTGGTCCTGACATCCAACTTACTGAAATGTAGAATAGATTTATATTGACAAGAGAAGAAAAATACAGGCATGAATTTGTTGTGTAGCACATAGTAATTAGCCCTACACATGCTTAGATCCTGACAGCTTAGAATTTCAAAGGAATTTTTCTTTGCAAAAACAACCTTTCCACCTCCCCACCTACACCTTCTAAAAAAACCCAAACATAAAGACTAAGCCCCTGAAAGACTGAGACCAAATATGTTTATTCTTTATCAAATAGAGACACAAAACTAAAATTTCCTCAGGAAAACAAACAGATTTCCTAAGGGATTTACAACCCTGTTTTCCAGTCAAATTTTTGTGTCCAAAATGATAGAGAAATTTAAGATGATTGGCAGTTTTTGCAAAGAGAACAAAAGATATTTCAGACTCTTAATGTCGACTCTCTGTAACTTATATCTATAAAAGTCTGTCCAAACTCATTTGCTGCAGAAGATAGAAGCAAAGAATCTGTTTTGACTTTCCCAGCTCCTAAATACAGATCTGCCTCAAAGTGCTGTCTGTTTTGACTTTCCCAGCTCCTAAATACAGATCTGCCTCGAAGTGCTGTCTTACATTGCTGCTTTCAATGCTTTATATTGCACATATGACAATTGCAAATATGACAAGTTAAATGAGTCATCGGACACGAGATGACAAATTCTCCTTCCTTTTTTTCCCATTTAACCAATTATTTTAACAAAGTAAATTCAGACCTCAGCATTTCAAACCTCATATTGAACAGAAAAGTACCACTGAATGATTAAAGGAAATACAAACATTAACGTGATCCTTGGCTTTAGAGTACTTTAGTCCATTAGAACTATAAAGGCTTTTCACTTACTGCACTTCAACTTTTTGGAGGTCATACGAAAACAGTGTTTCAATCTCAGCAAGAAGATTTAAGCTGCTCATAAGAAACAGAGTCAATGTAATACTGTTTGTAGACTCCTTCTTTTGTTTTTTTCCTTCATGGAAGGATATTTTGGCAAAATTTCTCAATCTATATTTTGATGAGAGAGCTAAGACCTTATTTCCAGAACACAGAAGGTTAGAATAGGGTAAGCGCTCAGAAACAAGTAGCTGCAGGTAGGGCAATCCTCCTAGGTGAAGGCTATCTACCAGTATCTCTTCAGTGGAAAAATCAATGGTAACTGTGAACAAGTGTTTTGGAATAGAGTTTTATATTAGTTTTCAAATCAAGCTCATATGAACTTAAAAAAAAATAAATCCACAACTTGTTTTATCTACCATCTAAAAAGTGGCAGAAGTTTTCCATAGTATGTTTCTGAGCGCAATAACGCATGTTAGTGGTATGGCTGTAGTGCTAGGCTGTTCAGATAAAAGCAGCATATGAGATGAGCCTGTGTGTTCCAGTTTAACATATACAGTAAGTATTCTTTCTTTCTAGAAAGAACATTTTGTGTTTTGAGAACTCTAGGCTTATACTGGAAGAGTACAAGCCAGTTATTCTTTCGCATTTGTCTTTCAAAGCATCACCCAAGAAGAAAAATGCTGAATAGATCAAGTACTTCGTACATGACACTAGTAAATGTGTGGAAGACAAAAGGACTCAAATCTGGGCTGTCAGCCCTATATCAAATTTTTCCACAAACAGCTTTGAGGACTCTTCAGAATGTCATGAAAATAGAGCAGTCCCAGGAAGGTGCCATTTGGTACTCCAGAGCGTTCTCCTTCTATTTGCAAAGAAATATCACAGGAACAGCCTGTTCTCATAGTGGGATGGGAACTAAACCTCCCCATAACATTTTCAGTGCCAAGCAGCCCGTCCCCCATCTGTCTGCCGGCAGGAGAGAGAGAAAACAAATGAAAAATGGAAAGGAGAAGCAACCAGAATTTGGGCATAGGAAAGAAACATCTGCTAAAGGGACAAAAAAGAGGTGAAGAGAATCAGACAAAGAATCATAAAGCAGGTAACAAAATAAAACCATGGTAGAAAAGTTCCCCAAAGAGAGAGAGAGATAAGAAAAAAAAGGGGGGGGCGTGTCAGACCATAAAAATAAAGGAAATTTTCAGGAAGAAAGGAAGGGAAATGTAAAGCCAAACGTACTTTAAGTCTTTACCTGTATTAATAATGAGAGATCTGATGAACAGAATGACTGAATAGCAGTGGGGTTTGATTGTTCTAATATATGGGATTTTTTCATTTGTTTTGATCTGAAGTTCTTAGCTTTTGAAACCTATGCCATAAAAAAATGACTTAACATTGTTGTATGAAAGTGATTTTCTATATTTGAACAGGCATTGTGGAGGGAAAAAGAATCAGCCACTTAAATGCAAACTTTCTGAGTTTCCTGATTATTCCAACACAAACAGATGAGCATTCATTTCCGTGTGCCTGGATGAGGAGTGTGAGTAAAATCAGAAAGCAAGCAAAAGAGAAGAGAATAAAATGAAAATAAGTGCAAGATCTTTAATCTTACTGCAGAAACATATAAGTAGCTGCCATAGATGACATGACCCAGCAAGATGGCTTAATGATAATATTGGTATGATGGACTGTCAGTCCTGAACACTTCAGAATTAGGAATTGGGCTTTTTAGAATTATGAAATTGCCTTTAAAATAATCAGATATTAAAAATGTAAAGAACGTTTTCTTTTTATTTTTTTATGATAGCTACACTTAGAGCTTCTAAATGTCGTTCTTTTGAGTATTTTCTCTCTCTTTTAAAAAAAAATGCAATAAACATAAGGCTTTGCTTCTATATACAAAGTCCGTAGATAGCACTTCTCCAAAAATCCTATCTGTAGTAAGGTGCACAATACAATTCTGGGAGATGGTAAACATGGTGAGAAAGGGCTATAATAGACAAAATTGGGAAGCAGAAGAGCAAGGAAGATCCTGGAGCTGCTGTACCTCTGAAATCTTGTATTGTCTTCCCTCAGAACATTTAAAGTGTGACTGAAACAGGAAGGATGACCTTTCACAAGCAGTTTAGTGTTGCACGTTACAGAAACATGTGCTATGTTGTTCCATGCCTGGAGTTTTGGAGGAAGAATAGGGAGTCATAGCTTTACCAGTTATTCTCCTCAACACTCATGATGTTCTCATCTGTCATCCAAAAGACAAGGCAACTCCCAGGCGCATGTGGTGTCTGAAGGTTTAGACCATTACTCAGCAGTGAGAAAAATTACCAGAACACCTGGCTGTACACACATAATTCAAGTATAAATTCATGTTTGAATTTACTTTCTTCCACGTCACTGACCTGTCTTCTGTTGTTCTTCAGTGAAGGTGTATATGCAGTCAATCAGCTACGCCATCAGGAAGATAGGATTTCTACCTTCAAGTCCTGACGGTTTATCCGGCAGTTAAAGCATGTCTTTTTCTCTTAGTTTTACTGAAAACAAAACAAGATAGCCAAATAATTCATGGTTACTTCATGCATGCTGTCATGAGGATGATTAACCTAACAATTTCCCATTGCATTGCAAAGGAAAAGCATTAGTCAGCTGTTGTAAGCTTTCTATTACTGATGCTGATACACAGGTAACAGTCATGAAATTAGATTATCATGCAGTATGTTCCCACTAATACTCTTTATTCTGGGTAACTAATTCGCCGACTCTGTAAATCCCATTCCTGGGAAATGTTTGTCTTAGTTACTACAACATTAATTTTTTTGTTTATATATTACCAAAATTCTAAACTCTTAATAAAAGTCTAAGATACAATGAAAACAAACCATTCCAACAGGCAGTGTGGTCCTTGGAATATACTACCTCAGCAGACACTTTCCTCCCACAAAGAAACAAAATAAGACCAAATGGAAGGCTGTGTGGGTGGCACAGTGTTTCTAAAAATATCCATGATGCACTTAAAATTAGTTTTAGTATTAGAACTTTAACCAAAACCTTCTTGCGTAATACACATTAGATACGCATTTTGAAACTAGCTTACATGTTTTCAATAGCTGAATCACTAAGTATCCATTATTCACTAGTTATAGTATGTTATTTGAAGATTTACTGTTAGTTGTAACCCATTTAAAAAGAAAGCAGTATGTACCAAACACGAGCCAAACAAGTATGGTAGTGGCAATACTATTATGTTAAAATGACTCATTATTTATGAACAAAACACTTCATGTCCATCATATTTCAATCGGATATTCCCTTACCCTTATCTCTAATATCCTATATGGATCATGTCTTCTCTGGTAACAGGGTAGACTAGGCACAACACAGAGTCTCTAAGACACTGGTTTTCTAAAAATTTCGTTGTTTATTTCTTTATATTGTAATGTTTATTCAATTAAAAAAAAATGCCCTGGTTTGACCAAGGAAGGTCCAAATACTTCTTAGCAAGTTATCACAGCTGCTCATTTTAATATTAAAAGTGCTCTCAAGTTGTACTCAGTCTTGAACAAGCATAAATATATCAAGTGTTTAGAAAAGGGGAAGAAAAAAAATTGCATACAGATTTCCTTCTACCCCTTGATCTTTTGTATTTTGTTGTCTCATATGTGACGCTGTCCTGGTGGTATATCAGAGAGAATTCACAGAAGAAAATATACTTGCCTCAAATATGATGACAGTATTTCACAAATGATTTCTATATATGTGCAGCCTTTGATGTTTATTAGTCTCACTGCATATTTAGAATTCACATAAAGGTATTGGAAAACCCTTGAGACAAATGCATAATTCATATTTTGTACGTATGACACTCATTGTATGCATTATATTCATTTTTATTAATTTCTGTTAATGAAATATTTGCAAAAATCATAACGTGCTCAAGATGATTATGCACTTTAATTTTTTTTCTCATTAATTTCTTCAGAGCTGACCTCTGAAATGGTGATATTATTGTCATTATTTACTCACCTTAACTTGTGCTATACTGGTTATTTTACAGATTGGTAGATTATGTAGGGTTGTGTGACTATTTGAAACACACATACGGATATTTGTCCAATTTTTTTTAAGTGATGTCTTTGTTCACTAACTTTAAGACTTTCATAACTAGTAAATAACATGCAGTTTTCAAGAACAATATCTGAATATAAATTTCTTCCAAACTGTTTTTTTTGTTTCTCTTTGCTGAAACAAGTACACTGCACAGGTTCATGAAAAAAAAAAAAAAAAACCACAACAGTCTTTTAACCATGTTTAATTGACTTGAATTTGAAACCAAATTTAATATTTGAAAAATTATTTTAACATTTCTCATTTAGTTCTGCTGAAGTGGCTGTAAGGTCATTATGTATAACAAAGAATAAAGATATTTTATATACACTTAATTTCTCTATATACACTTAAAGTTTCCTTGAAACAGAGCCATAAACTTGGATAAATCAGACAGAATAGCAAAGCATTGCCAGTTATTATTATTTTAATATTAGAAGCAAGAATGAATAGTAATTATGTTCCTGTCCTTCATACAAAACTTTGGGACATACATCCTTTCCGTCATCCCGATTTTGGGGAAATTAAATTTAAAATTTTACTTTATACTGTTTACAAATAGTTTTCCACTCATAAATTATTTTCCAGTTCCAACGCCATCAATACTTTGCTCATGACTGCAGGTTGTAGAAAAATGTAAGCATTCAGTATTTGGTTTTTAGACAGTATAGTACAAGTACTGTATTTTTATCCTAAAAGATTTGGGGAGAAAAGCTGTAGATAGTAAATCAAGCTATGTTCCCCTGTAAGATATCACTTTGATAATAGGGGCTAAACCAATGCCTTTCATTCTACTTTGTGCTGTTGACGGAGTCTCTGGTGATGATCTGACATTATCATGCAGTGCATCTTCAATTTTGAACCTGATTTACATCAATAACTTAGAGTGTTGCTAGAATCTAGGGTTATTTCAACTTGTCATGCCTACTGCGTCACAATACATATTGTCAATTTAGTCAAAATTTAGTGGGTTGCATAATTAGTATTTGAGATGCCTTTGACAACTAAGAATCCCTTTCTAAAGGGGAGGTGTCCTCCTTCTTAAGGAGAACAGCACAGAATATATAGATTTCAGAGGCTGAAAGGCTAGGTTATTGATTAACATGCTAACAATTACTTTTGTTCTGTATTAAACTAGTGAACATTTTCCATGCTTGAGGCAAGGTTAGGCAAGAACTGATAAAATGCTCAGTATTTACATATGCTTTAATTGACTATGGATATGATGCATGGTTGAATGTCATGCCTCTGTCCTGTCCCACACCTTCTCAGACTTTGTGATTCTTCTATTCAAACTTTACTGCCCTCTCACATTTTTAATATTTGTTTTCTAGCTTTGTGTTTGTTTTTAATGCTTGCAATATGGGAAGCTATTGTTATTATAGATTTGTCTGTATGTATTGTTCACCTGTCATTGTCACTATTTGGTATAGCACTTTCCATTAAGAAGTTTCTGCAGGTGATGACAAAAATATTTTACAATAAAAGCACTGTCAGCATGACTGAATCAGATATTCTGAGAAGAGATCAGCTGTACCTCTAGTAGATTACACTATATGTAGGGGATGCTGTAGGAAAATCAAATTGCAGGTGACTTGAAAGGGAGTCAGAAAGTGGACTACAAAGTGAATTCAAATTTCAGACAATGTTCTGAAAGCTTTATCTGGGAAAAAAAAAAAAATCTATGTATAAACCTAAAGATAAGACAAAACTTTCAGCCTTTACCCACAGGACATCAGCAAAATCTTTTCTGTGGTTCAAAGCCATCATAACAGAGCTTACCTTACTTGCATTAGATTTAATGAGCTTTGGAGTATACACTATAATAATAAATCTCAACTAACTATGAAGTAACCTTTAATTAATCAAATGAATAGAAGACTTAATACAAAGATACTGAAAGCTGATGGAATTAGAATTGGGTTTTCAACCAAAATCTTCCCGCTTTTCATTAAAAAATATCTGAGAATCAGTTTTCGGGCAAAATTTGTAATCTTAATTCTGAAATATATCTGGAATATATATAGGATCACAGTTTGAGCACCTCATGCCCCTATTCTGTGGGGAGAAGGAGGAGTGGGCTGGAATTTGAACTACCTTTGCCCTTCACTTTTGAGGTATTACAATGCATTTTCTATTATTATAAGAATCAGAGATAATTGTGTGTTAGAACTGTAGTCTGGTGGAATAATGTGGCCTGTAGGAAGAGAAGTGAGATACATGAGCTGAAGAATGAGGATTTGCAGCTGAGTCATGTAAATTAAAAAAAAATCTTCTGAAGAAAAGAAAAATTATCTAAGAATAGGCCACTTCTCAACCGTCCTAAGTAAGAATACTAAATATAGTGTAAGTTACGCTGAAGCCGGCATTTTCTAAATGAGAAAATATTAGTCCAGGTAGAATCAGTTACTTCTTTCACATTTTCTGTTAGATTATAAGATCCTTACTGCTGGCCAGTTCCCTATCATTTGTCTGTAGAGAACTAAAAATTAAGAAAACAACCCCTGAAGCATAATTATTTCCTATCATAAAAATAACAAAAATCAGTATTTTTTCACATAAGTAATCCATATAAATAGATATCTCTATATGGGGGGGAGGGAGAGAAAGAGAGGGAGACCATGTATTTTCAATGTTTTGAAATTCAGGGAAGACATTTTTATAATGAGTTAGCTCAAAAGTAGAATGTACAATATTAAACAACATGAAGATTATAGAATGTATTTATCTGTGGTATAACTTCATAGAAGATAACAGACCTATTGGATATGGAATTTAAACATAGTTCAGTCATAACTCCAGAAGTTCTGAAGATAAAATGTAGTAAGATTTCCATATGATTTCAGCAATCCACAAAACCCCCCAGTTTTCTGTAGTGTCAGTTCTCCAAAATGGTGGTTGCAAGACTTTCTGTAGATGCTTATGACTCAAATGCAGTACGACAGAGAAGACAATAAAGATGTACAAATTATAGTGCATAACTCCTCAGGTATTTCTGGTAGCTTTATGTGAGTCTTAGTATTCACCACACATTAAAAGAAAATTTGAGTGAGTATATAAGGAAAAAAACTTCTGTAACTGCGCTTTTGTACATTACTTTGGCCTTATAACTTGTCCTTATAGCTATCTATTCTTTAAAGATGCCATCACCACATTAGAGTAATTTATAATTTTAGCATTTCATGTTTAGAAGAAGAAAGGCACAAAGAACAGTGAAGAGTGCTGCACCTCAGTCTTACATTGCACACCAAAAATTGAAATGAGTTTTTCTACTTGGTCTCTGCAAAACAGGTTAATTAGACTTTTTTTTTTTTTAACTATGCTTGTCCAAATACAGCCTAATCTAGCCTGTAATGACTGGCAGAACTCACACTGACCCAAAGATTACAGATCTGAGATTTAGTATGGCAAACTAGAAGTTTTTTTGTGGAATCCTATCCCATTGTGAAGAGGAGCATCAGTAAAAATTTTATTAATTTCTCTGTATGTGTAGTGTTTGTTGAAAAGCTTGAGCATGTTCCTTCCCTCATAACCATCCCTCATTGCTAACGGTTTACTTGTCTTTTAGGCTTAGTTACTAGCTGCAAGCAGTTCTCATCAATTTCTATACAAGCAACTGGAGGATTTTAGAAGACTTTAATTTTATAATGTTGCCCATTTTTAAAGAAGACTACTTTCAATGGATATGGCTAAAATGGCAGTATCTGTATTGATAGAAATTTAGATTTAAAAAAAAAAAGCTCATTTAAAATCATAGCCAGCCTATTTATCACACTCAAACTGCCAAGAATTGCTGTGCAAAATCTGTCAGTTTTTAAATGCTAGCTACTGCATATTCAAAGCCTCTTCAAAGAATATTTCCTTGGGTTGCATCACATGCAACCACCCACGCCCCCCCAAATCCTGCCTACACATTCAAATAATTCAGATAGCAGGCTGACAGAGCAACATTAACCTATCACATCTGAAGGGTTATTTAGGCTTTTGTTTTGATCAGGTTTTTTTAAGACAAAATGAGAACACAAAACTTGCCTTTTTCAACCTTAACCTTTCAAACATCTACATTCTCTCTTGAGGACTGCTTCTACTAATAATGAGTGCTGGCTGCTAGGGGCCCTGTAGGCAATGATTTCTGCAGGAAGTCTTGTTAATGCAAAATTTCACTGAAATAGGTTAACAATCTTACCCACCATGTTGTGAACATTCGTAAAATATAATTTCAGCAAGGATCCCATTCTGCCACTTCAACTCCAATGAGCAGTACTTTGCTCAAGATGAGACACTCTCTTTAGTTTAAGGGATTGTTTCAGGCAGGAAAGGATTATTCACTCTGAGTGAGAATGGCAGAATTTGGCTGGAGAAGCCAGGACAGCCTTTGCAATGTCAAGACAACACATTATTTTAAAACAGCTGGGAAATGGGTATTTCCAGAAAAAAAAAGGGGTCTACAAAGAAGGAAAAAATGCTGTCCTAACTTAAGCAGGGATGCTGTTTTTAATTCATCTAATTGCGTTAAACTGCAAATAGGCTAATTTGGAGAGCCCAGCACATTCAAGAGGCTGGTATTCAATTAACAAAATCACGCTTCACACAATGCCAGACAAGGGGTCAATCCTTGAATAAAGGAGCTCCCTAGAGGGGAAAAAGTATGATTAATGTTGCAGAAATTTCTCATTCATTCTTTGGCTGCTAAATATCATTGATTGGGAAGGACACTATTGTTTCTTAGTTACTTCATTTGGCATAGATTTCCCTCTTTTCCTACGCCAGCTTGTCTCTTTATCTGATCCCTGCATCCGCCCTCAGCTAGATTTTGACCTATATCTGGCTTTATGCATTTGGTATTATGTTTATGAACTCAAATAGAGCTGGACTCTGACAGTGTTATTCATGTAGAATTCCGCCTTGGTGACAGTAGTTTCACTGATGCCAATTTAGCACCCCTCTAGAAGTTCCAACTCTGTGTCAGGAAAATGGCTGCATCTGGCTTTGACGGATTTTACAGGCCACTAATACTGCTGGGCAAACTTCAAAGGATTCACATAAATGCTTCAAAGTTCAGCTACTATCCCAGTCAACCCAAATGTCTTAGCTTTAGAATGAGACCTTGTAAGAGCTGATTACCTCAGTTCAATTTTATTTCAAGGGATTGCTCAGAATGAATAAAGGTAGCAGAATCCAGCTCCCATTTGGACAGCATGCACACACAAAACTTAGGCAGTGAGAAGCTGTTGGGAATAATGATGAACAGGAGAAGAGACTGTTTGAACAAAAGGCATTTTAACAAGCAAAAAGAGCCTACAAGGTGAACATATTCAAGAGTCCAGGCAGGCATGATTTCATAGGTAGAATTCAGTATAATTTTCAGCCAGGCAAGTTTCTTCCTTGCGCCTTAAAACAGGGCAATTTAAATATAAGTTTACTACTGCCCAACTGAGGCACCATCCAAGAGAATATCTATAAATACCAGTGAGGATCTTTAAAGGCAGTTTGTGTCGATGGCAAGATGCTTTCAGTCCTTGCAATTATAAAACTATGCCTGGGGCTACGTTAACCACAATAGCCTTGTGTCAACAGGCAGACTTCTCAATTAGCAGTAAGGGCTGCTTCTGGCTCAGTACTTTCCATATCTAATACTGTTCTCTTATTTATCATATGACAGTTACTTGGTGTTGACAAAGGCCTCGGAGAGCAAGTTTGTTTAAATGTATGTATGTGAACATATATGCATAAACTTTAGGATGAAAATTTACATTTATATTGCATACAAAGACGGCAGCCTTCTCTTTCTGGCATTTCTAGTTCTTCCAGACTTCAGTCTATGGACAATGTTGAAGAATTATAAAGTATAACGCCTTTTCATTTTAAAGTAAAGGGCACATTTCCACAACATTTATGGAATATATGATTCCTCCCTGCGATTCAGTCCATACACAATACTTGTGCAAATGATCAAGTATATAACTTTTTTGAAAGAAAAATAATTAAGAACCAAAAAAAAAAATTAGCAGGAGGGCAATGGTGAATGTATAGGCTTAGTATTTTAGCCTTTGGTAATAGTCTAAGAAAAAGGGAAATTACACTTACATTCTATCAGCAAATAGGTTGATCAAAAGTTTTTATACATTAGACACAACCTAATTCCCTTTAAGTTGCAATAGTAACTAGCAATAAGTTCTCCTCACTTCACAACCAAAATAATAGCTTTAGTTACTTCATGGTTTTGGAAAGAATTCCCTCAGAAAATTCTCTTTTATCTAGTGTATTTGTATGATTCACCATGAATGTTCAGCCACCTTAGGCATATTTAGAGCTTTGTTTGCATCGGTGCAACTATAGGAAAAGCAGTTTTATGGTATATGCTGGGGAAAAAACCATCAAGAATATGGGCATGATTTGCCTTGGACACATCTATGATCTGACTGTGAGAACTATGAAAAACCTTTGCCATAAGTTGTGAATCATTACCTATATTAGAACTGACCGGCAGAATTGAAATTCATTATTATGAGAATAATTTCAAGTGGAAATTTCAGTAAATCACTTTAGAACAATCATATGCTCCCAAAATAAAACCTTTATAATCCTGTGCACCTTTAATAAATTTAATATAATAAATATCTGAATCAGAAGGTAAACTCTTTTCTATAGTTGAGCAATACCTTAAAAAGAAAGATTAGTTTCATTTTAAACTAAGCCTTCCACATCTGTTTCACCCTCTAATTGCAAATACAAAAAGAACAAGATCCTGAATTACACTTTAAAAGTTAGATTAAGTGATTTAAATGCATATGTATGTTCCTTGTTCAGTGCAGTATGGATTTACACTTTTTTCTTACAGCTTAATTACAAACCAAGAAATATGTTCCTCCTGGAGAGTAAAACGCTCCTTCAATTGTTAAACAACAATTCATCATAATCCAAAGCCTCCCTTTGGTACACTCACATAAGCAATGGTAGCATGGCTTTACCACACTCTTGCCTGTGACATCACTACCAGGTGGTATTTCAAACTTCATTCAAAGAAAGAAAACTTTTTACCAAACTAGACTGCAGTGTGTAAGCAGACACATATGAAGTATGCTGCAATAAATTTAGCTTACACTACAGCACTAGCCACTAACCAGCTAAATTTCTAACTGCAATCTTCAAAATGCTACTAAACAACATTACAAAGAAAAAACATTAGAAAAACAATAGAGGGCATTCTCCCTATAGTGCAGATACACAGTCCTCAAAAAAGTCTATATTATTCTATAAGAAAAAAAATGAGAGAAATTACATATGCAAATAAAATACATTTCATTTTTTTCACTGGAAGAATATAATTTTTCAGACTTGGGATTAAAGCTTATAAACCTCTATTTAGGCTTTTAAATTTAAAGGCCATCTTGATTTTTTCTTTCTGAGATAGAGATCTTTGGGCTCCAAATTCAGAATACATCCGTCCTATTTAAGGTCCTTTGTTAGATTTTCTATCAGACAGGTGCAGGTAACCAGATGCTAAGCTACTTGATAGCATTTCCTATTAGCTTTCTACCTCTGAAGACTTAGAAAACCACAGGCACAGAGATTTAGCTAGCATTTAGTCTGATCCTGGGTTGTGCAACTCCCACCATTTATACAGGAGTTCACCAGCGCTCAGCACCTTCAAAAGCCATAACTCCCTGTTTATGCAATGAAAGCTCTCTGGAACTCCAGTCAATAGCTTCTACATGGAAATTTCTTGGGCTTTCGATATCTTCCTTGCCCCAGTTTGTCTTAGTTATCTATCACCTTATTTGTCTATGTGTAGCTCCACATGTGAGGGCTTCCTAATAATCCTGAAGTCCTAAACCTGTTGGTGTTCTTACACTTTTACAGCTAGTTAATGGTCTGTGTTAAATAATTATTCCAAAAATTTCCTTAGAGGGTGTGCTTGTGGTGCCTAAGAGCCTCAGGAGCTAGCAGTGACTGAAGCCCATGATCACAGAGGGGAAAAAAGTTCTTTTTACTTCTCAGATTTTAAGATTCTTCATTTAAGATAAGACCTACTGAATAAAAGGCCAGAACTAGTAAAAACTAAGGAACCAAAGAATATGTTCTATTTAAACTTACATCTGCTTTACTTGGAAGCACTTCAGAAGAAAGCATAGTTAGAAAAGAGAGAGCATAAGGGCAATCTGAAGATTAGTTACATGTTAGTTACATTAAAACGCATACAGTATTACATCTTCAGGTCTCAGAAACCACTCTGAAGTCAATGATCAGAATAGCAGAGATATATATTTTTTTTTTTATTTCAATATCTAAGAAATGCCCCTTCATTAAAGAGAGATAAAGATGTGTTTGTGCTTATGCCTATCCCTAGGAAGAAAAGCTTCTAAACTGGGATTTGAGGAGGTGTTTAAATGGAGCTTACAGTAAGGATTTCTCTCTGATCAGGACATGCATCAGACTTTGCCTTGATAATATATGACATACTAGAGCAAAGCTCTACAGCAACTGTCACCAGAAAACTCACAATGATGACGGCATCCAAGGGGGCTGGACTGGTTTAAATGCACTCCGAATATTTTGCTTGGTTAACTTTGTAGTAGGCAGACATTTCTTAGCCTCTGTGTGGAATGGACTTATACTGGATTTCCCATAGATAACTTACCAGCTTTTTTTGCAAACCACCCCTCATCTCCTTTCTGGTCCTCAATGCTATTGTACCTTCTCGAATGATCTCTCCAGGGCAATTTCTCTGTTTCCATTTTTGCACAGCCACAACAGCTTTTTGTAGCCATCCTGTTGTATGTAGAGGCTGTCCAAATTGGGGGATGGAAATCTGGACCAAAACCATTTTAACCATTTAACACTTTGAACTTGCTTCAAATACTACAGTAATAAAACCAGAAATAAGTTCTTATGATGGGAACCTGAATCATCAAGAGATTTGAGATTGATCTGCCTTGGGTTTTTTCTCATATTTTTGTGTCTTGTAAAGACTGAAAAGTCTTGTAAACTCAAAAGCCAGGTTTTAATAGTCTATAAGCTTTTTTTTCCCTCAGTTTAGAGAAAACTAAAACTATGTCAGAAGAGAAAAGTAAAGGGTCTATCCTGTGTCCTTACAAGTGTCTGCTTCCAGACTTTATTTCTGTCACTCTGTGAATCAGTTACAGCTTCACAGACCACTCCAGTGCTTCAAAATGAAAGTTTTTATTTCTCCTGTGATCTGACTGCACACTCCCCACTTTTGTCACCAGTTGCTTTGCAAGCCACCAATTTCCCAGCTCCCAGTTCCAGTTTGTTCCCTCCTCTGTCTTGTGGTGAATCTAGAAGCTTTTCTCCCCAGCAGCTAATTCATTTGCTCACAAGGAATTTTCTCCCCTCTTGAAGGCATTCCTTCTTCCTTCAACAAAGATGTCTCCTTCCTTAATATTTGTCAATGGCAAACCAAGAAAAAAGATAACAGACACTGTCTTTCACAGGATTACCTACATTACCCCGTTCAATGTCTCTTTTGCAATGGCAAGGAATCAACTCTTTTGGAAACCTAATACAAAAAATTGGGAGTCAGTACTCTAGTCTCACAGTCACAAACAATTAAGCATGGATGAGTGCTAAATAATGATGTGGAAGAACAGTTCTTTTGCTGAAAGCATTAGTCTAGGACCTCAGAGACCACATGCTTACTGTGACAATGGCAAAGTCACTTAACCCTTTTGGCCTCTCTATTGCACCCTGAGACTAATAACATGTACTAGCTTATATGGCTGGTCTGAGGATGACAACTGAGGTGCTCAAATACAGTAATTTGGTACATATTGGTGACAACAGTTGTATAAGAATCTGAAAGAGACAGTTTATTATTGACCAGATCTGAAAAGAAAAGTGCAAAGCTTGAACAGTTTCAGGTTTAAACTAGACCGGACCTTTAGCAGAGTAGATCTGCAACTAATTTTTTTATCTACATAGGATCTTGGAAGTGCAGAACCAAGAGTATCAATCACTCTAGAGCTACAAAAGAAAGATTGTTAGACAAAATTAAATTTGAGGGGACTAATATGTAAGATACAAAATACCAACACACAATATGGTGGAGGCATAATTGGCTTTCAGGATTATAGACAGTGGCCTGATGTATTAAGATACTCTTCAGAATTAATTCAGTCACTTAGCTGTAAGCAAGATTTGGCTTACAGTGTATGGGGGTCCAGCCAAACCTGTACTACTGACTTCTCCATGAGCCAATAATTTCAGTTTTATATAGTGTTACGATCTGCAGGACCTCCAGTTTTTTGCTTCTCTCGCTACTGGCACTGGGTAAAAGGATTGAATGTCACTTAATTCTCTTTATTAGCTTCCAGAAAAATGCTTCTTACCTAACATGCTACCTGATAATGAGGCAGACAGAGAACTTCCAGCATACCAAGTCAGTGCAGGAGAACTATGCTTATTTTTTCAATTCAGGTTCCTTAGCTGAGAGGCTCATCCTGAGCCTACTAATGACCAACTTCATAGTTTTCATACCGGACTGTAAGCATAACACGGCAGCCTCCAATTTTTAAAACCTTACAGGTAGCTTACAATTTTTTTCTTTAAGGAAGATAGAAGGAATATTTTGTGAGCACTAAGAATTGTATTGGTGGCAAAGTCAGTCCTGCATTTTCTTGTGCAGCTATACTGGGAAGGACAGAGGATGGGGAGAGCCATGGATTTTCTCACCACAAATGGTCTAGGAGGATCTCTCTGTGTACAGCATTCAGAGATATGACCACAGATGACATGAGATAGTCCTGCTTGTTCAAAGTCTGCTACAGACTGCTGTAGTAAGTGACCCCGAGTGCATGCTTGCTTTTTTACCAAGAACCAAACTACACCTTCAGTACTTCCCCAAAGCTCTTTGTCATTGAATAATTATTATGACTAGTCACTTTCCATTCAGCATCCCTGGGTACACTTCAGGTTTATCTTTACAAAGTTATTTATACATACTGTAAAATATATAAGCATTTTTGGTCTTGCTGTTTTGTCAAGAGCTATTTGCATTAACTTTTCACGGTGAGATACCATTATGCTCAAATACACCCCTTAACACTAGTGCCGTGGTTTAACCCTGGCTGGACACCAGGGGCCCACCAAAGGCGCTCTATCACTCCCCTCTAACCAGACAGAGGAGAGAAAAAGTAAATCAAAAGGGCTCATGGGTCGAGATAAAGACAGGGAGAGATCATTTTATCAGTTACCATCATGGGCAAAACAGACTCCACTTGAAAGAAATAATTAATTTATTATCAATCAAAATCAGAGAAGGAGAGGAGAAAAACTGCTAGATCTTAAAAACTTTTTCCCCCACCCCTCCCTTCTTTCTGGGCTCAACTTCACTCCCAGCTTCTCTACCTACTCACCCCCAGTGGCACAGGGGGATGGGAATGGGGGTTGAGGTCAGTTCATCACACGTCATCTCTGCCGCTTCTTCTTCCCTGGGGGAGGACTCCAGAGTCACTGCTCCAGCGTTGGGTCCCCTGCGGGGGCTCCAGCTTGGGCCCCGGGAATCACAAGTTCTGCCGGCAAACCTGCTTCGGCATGGGCTCCTCCCCCCACGGGTCCGCAATGGCTTGCCAGGAACCTGATCTGGCGCAGGCTTCCCACAGGGTCACAGCCTCCTCCCTTCAGGCATCCACCCACTCCGGCGTGGGGTCCTCCACGGGCTACAGGTGGAGATCTGCTCCACCGTGGACCTCCATGGGCTGCAGGGGGACAGCCTGCTTCACCATGGTCTTCACCACGGGCTGCAGGGGAATCTCTGCTCCGGCGCCTGGAGCACCTCCTCCCCCTCCTTCTTCACTGACCTTGGTGTCTGCAGGGCTGTTTTCTCTCGCATCCTCTCACTTCTCTTCTCTCTCCAGCTACTGAGCCGCAGATGGGTTTTTTTTCCCTTCTTAAATATGTTATCACAGAGGCGCTTCCACTGTTGCTGATTGGCTTGGCCTTGGCCAGCAGCGGACACAGAGAAAACTTCTAGCAGCTTCTCACAGAAGCCACCCCTGTAGCCCCCCCACTACCAAGACCTTGCCACAGAAACCCAATACAACTAGGTAGTTCAGTCAGTTACAAAAACCTAGTGCCAAAATCTATTTAGCCCCCATGCAAATTCTCTGGAAAGTGAATGTGAGTCAGCCCCATTGCAGCGATGTGCAGATAAACATGTCACGTTGCAGGTACAGCAGCCCACAGAGCAGAGAGCAAAACTGTAGGAGTATGGACCATAAAATTAACCATTAAAATGGCCATGCAAATGGCCATTCCATTCAATAAGCACAAACATTTTATTTGTCTGCTGAAAAAATATGGCAGACAAACCCCCAAACATTTAAAGTATCGAGTATAATGGTTTTAAACTGAAGCAGGGTAGGTTTAGACTAGATATAAGGAAGAAATTCTTTACTATGAGGGTGGTAAAACACTGGAACAGGTTGCCCAGAGAGGCAGTGGAGGCCCCATCCCTGGAAACATTCAAGGCCAGGTTGGATGGGGCTGTGAGCAACCTGATCTAGTTAGCAGTGTCCCTGCGCACTGCAGGGGGGTTAGACTAGATGACCTCTAGGCGTCCCTTCCAACCCAAAACATTCTACGATTCTATGATTCTATGTGAGATTTTGAAGGCTACATTTTTGCAGGTTTTAAGACTAAACACAAAAACATTAACCAACCCTGACACCAACTTAATATTTCCTGCAGGGGAAAGACATAGTGAAAGCCAGTTTGAGTGACACAGGTAAGATGCTCACCACCACCTCTCCCTCTTCCTACTAGTAACACTGAGAGGTAAGTTAGCTCTGTCATCCTCTATGAATAATGAGGTAAATAGGTGTCAGTGAGAGATTTGCTGCAAGTAACTAAACATTATGGCATGACTGGTTTCTAGAGAATGATCCAACTACCTGTTCAAACAGAAAAGAAATTCTTGCATCCTGCTGCACAATAAATATATTTTCATTTTGGGATCATGATAGTATGTGAATTTTATTTACTTATTTGGCTTTTTCTTGCCATTCTGTTGCAGCAAAATGTACTGTAGATTATGGCATTTGTTGCTGCCTACTTCAGCAACAGTAAAATGAAAAATAATTTTATGCTCCTCAATATTTTTATCACACACAAAAAACTGTGAGAACAATGAACTTGTCTGTAGAATGATGCACCACGTCAATACAAAACTGTCACAGGACAAGCAAAGAAGAGGAAGAAAAATAGAGTTGTGCTGTCATTGCATAAACTAACAACACAAAAATAACTGTACCAAGAAATGGACTCTTAAAAAGGTGAGATTTCTCTGGTAACCTACAGATTTAAGTATATGTAAGATACATTCCAATACTAATGACGAAAACCTGTGTTTAATTAAGAGAACAGTGGAGCAATGAGGATAGATTTCATCACAAAAGGGTACACATATGAACATCAAAAATATACAAAATGGTAAAATGCAGGTGTTCAGTATAAAAGGATTGCACACAGATTCATATTGTTGTAACTCGGAAAAAGAGTCAAAATTTCCATCACAAAGAATTTCTTCCAGTTGCTAAAAGGGGATGACCAAAGAATCTAATTGGATCACTTGACTGCACACTGCACTCTAACAATTTTAATTTATATTGCAATTTTTATGCCAAAATGTTGAGCAAGCTGCAACCAACAGGAACAATGGACAAGTCAGGCAAAGATAAGTGGCCCAAATACAATAATTAAATCCAGCAAGTAATGAAAAGGGATGGAAAAAAAGATTTAAAACTTGAAGAAGAGTGAATAACGGCAAAAGAAAGGGGAAAAACTATCTAGAGAACTAGTAATAAGGAAGCAAAAGCCTATTTCAAGAAAAAAGTGTAAGTGGGATATAATACGTAGATAATGAGAAGTTTCTGCAGTATTACTGCAAATGGAAGAAAACAATCCAAATGATGTCTCCTGGGGAAGCATACAATGCAAAGCTTAACCCTAGATTATAAAATTCTATTAAAATGAAGTACATTGCTCATACCAATAATCTGTAATACCTCTACTTATTTGCTTCAGAATGATAATAGCTCATGAGAATACCAGTGAGAATGCACTCATTGGATTTCTTATTGTTATTATGCCAGCACTTCTCTAAGTGTGGCAAGTTTGGAGTGTAATTATATTTTTTAATCATTGTAAGACTTCTATGAGACTCTAGAAGTTATAGTACATTTAGTTAAATTATAAGTGTGTTTAATATTTTCATTTTTCATTAATTCATTAAAACCTACTATTAAATTGGCTACTTTTTCACAAGTTGGCATTTTCATGTCATACGAATATTTTCCCCGTAGTTAGGAATAATTAAGGCTGATGAAAGCACCAATGTCTAAAATCCACTCTTTGTGTACACATAGCAGCTCTGCTATACCACCACTGTGAAGGCTATTGGAAAACAGAAAAAAAAAAAGATTCAGTGGATTTTTGCAGGACCCAGTGTTTTCATAATTCTTGATGGTGTGTGAAATTTGGGATTGAGGTAACAGCATACTTTAATTCACCCTGCATTCAGTATCCCGGCACTACCTCACTACAGTATGTATTAACAGCTGTCATCTCAAAGGCATAGTTTGTTCCAATTCTGCAAATTCTCTGCAACACCAAAAAATTTAAGTTAGTTTCATGATGCATACCACAGAATTGGGTTTTGACAGCTGAGTTTTGATACACTTCATGGTTTTTTTCAGCTGTTTAACAGCTCCAAAGTCATAAAAGGGACAGATTATAGCTTTAAAAAATATATAATACATATTTAGTTTCCTAAAAGTCCTGGTGCACAACACTAAAACTTGCTATTTCACATGGTACTTTAATTTTAATGGCTTTTGATTTTTTCTTTCTTTAGGTGTCAAAACGATCTAAGAAAAAAAAAGATAATAAAGATAAATATACATACAGAGAGATACATATGTGTGCAAACATTTTCTTATATTATAATTTAATTTAAAGGGTCATTAAATGCTGAGAATTTTAACTTGAATCTCAACAGAGAAATACACTTCAGACTATTACAGAAGTAATAAAATAAAGCCTCAGCATACTGAAGCTGTGAACTCTGGGGCTGTTCTACACTAATATAAACTCTCAGATGTCAACTGGCTGAGCGGCCTGTGGAAATTTATGCCAACAGACACAGACTTGTGCCTTCAGTTTTCTCACACTGCTTTCTCTTCCAGTTTCTGGTTTTGCTGCCAACATTTAAATATTCTAGTTTACATTGCAACCTGTCAGCATTGTCTCAAGATGTTCTATTATTTTCCTAAACCTTAATAGCTTGACTCTTGCTACAAACTCAGAAAAAACAAATCAAAGCCAAATCAACAAAAAACCCCAACCAAACAAAAAAAAAAGCCTGGAAGGCCCTAAAAGCCCTCAAATGTGATATATGAATTAAACAGACTTTTCATACTAATATAAAATCTGGGTGTTTTATTCATGGTCAATTTCTGTTCCTAGGTACATGTTGCACCATATTGTCTGTAAAGATCCTGAGCATATTAAAGATTTTAACTACTTTGTCACAAATAACAATCTTGTATTGTAAACGTGCCTTTAATATAAACAGGGGAAAGTTGTACTGCGAGTTTTTTCTGCTTTGGCAGATTACTTGGAGGTAAAGTATTTCAGCATACAAAAGTGAAAGCTTGGTTTCTTAGAAAAACGTTCCCTTGTATGTCCACCTCTGAGCCCATGAAATGTTCTCTCTCTCTCTTACACTTTGCCTTACCAGCCATGGGAGACAGGGAATTTAAATTGCAGCAATTAGGCCACTCTGAGAAACTCCTTCCATGCTCAAAGGTATGAGGGTTTTAGACATCCTTTTTCACAAATACTTTGAGATTGGGCTTCTCATATAAGCAGCTTACTTTAGTGACTCATTAGACAGAAAGAATAAAACTTGCAACATCTGTAAACGAGTAATCATAATTCAGTGAAAAAGATTGGATCTGGATGACAAGAGGAAATGTGTAGCTTTGGAGGGTATAGGCTGGGCATAGAAACTTTTATGCTTTAGTATTTGTTAGATCCAGCTGCAACAGGTACTTGTGTGGCAATAATTGAAACACAAATGACTAATGCCTGATGAGAGAATATTTGTCTGGCTTCAACAAGCTTCATTATTCAAAAAAGGTTTTTTCCTTCTCTTCATTTCATTTTCATGGAAACCGACTGATATTCTAATTAGGGATATTGGACACCTACAAATTATAATAAGTTTAGCACATTGCAATTATTCACTTCAATATGTGTACTTCCCCTCTGTCCTGGTTTCGGCTGGGATAGAGTTAATTTTCTTCACAGAAGCTAGCATAGTGCTGTGCTTTGGATTTAGTGCTAGAAGAATGTTGATAACACGCTGATGTTTTTAGTTGTTGCCAAGTGGTGCTCAGACTGCTCAAGGACTTTTTGAGCTTCTCCTGCTCGGCCAGGGGCATAACAAGCTGGGAGTACAGCACAGCTAGGACAGCTAACCCAAACTGACCAAAGAGCTATTCCATACCATATAACGTCATGCTCGGGGTGGTTAGTCAGTCGGGTCGGTCGGGTCGAGGTTGGTCGTGGGCAGGGTGGTCGCAGCTCGGGCTGTGTGATCACAGCTCGGGGGGAGTGATCACTGCTCGGGACGGGCTGGGCATTGGTCAGCGGGTGGTGAGCAATTGCATTGTGCATCACTTGTTTTATATATTCTGTATATTTTCTTACCATTATTATTATTATTATTATTATTATTGTATTGTTATTATTCTCTCTTATTAAACTGTCTCTATCTCAACCCACGGGTCTTACTTTTTTTTTCTTTTCTCTGATTCTCTCCCCCATCCCACTGAGGGAGGGGGGGGAGTGAGCGAGTGGCTGCGTGGTGCTTAGTTGGCAGCCGGGTTAAACCACGACACCCTCACATTACTGGGAGCAAATCATAACATCTATCAATTTCCCTTTAACAAAGGCATCAGAATTTATATCCGTTACTACACATTTCAGCTTTAGATATAATGTCTCCCAACAGCATCCTTATAGGCCCAGCAACGCTTTCTGTGTGATTAACCAGTTTAATGCTGCCTTTCATACTCTATTAGAATTATTTCAGATTTTCAATTGGCATCGCTAACAGTGAATTGAGGGTTTTTTAAGAAAGTATTTTAATGATTATGTTCTTCAAGGAACCATTTTTTGTAACTTCATCTGAAAGTAACAGGCAATGAGTGAACTCAGCACACTATATGTGTTAGCACCCTGGATCCTAAAAATGCAGGCAATAAAATAAATTGTCTTCCTTTAAAGAGAAAGGCAAACAATTTTACAGGAGAAAATACTTCTCAACATGATGTCCCTGACACTGCAGATGTCCTCAACATGATGTCCCTGACACTCCTTTTCTGAGGTCCAGTCAGCACCATCTCCCAAAGCTTTACATCTTCAAGACCTTTTTGGGGAATGGTTCCCATGGCAGGGGTTGACAGCTATGACAAAAAGATTTCTGTTTATAGGGACAAGACATTCTTGCATTAGAAGCTAATTCCAAGGAATCATAATTTAGGAAAGGGGGCTGTCCTGAGCAAACAGTGAATGTATTCCTCAGAAAGGTAAATGTGCCAATGTCTGGAACAAAAAACGGTCATGGAAGAAAGCCTATAGTCATGTGCAAGGCTAAAGGCAGTGGTCTAACACTTAAACTCTGTTCGTTTGAAGCCCTAAGTCTTAAGAATAGTTCCAGTTTCCCTATATTTGGCAGAGGATATAGGGTGTTGTACCCAAGATTGGCACAACAGAGGAAATGGAAGAGGAGGAAAGGATGTAATTTGTAAACAATTCTGTAATTGCTTTTATTCTGGCCTTTGGAACATAAACTTTTCCCCCAAGAAATGGCATCTTTATTTTCCCCCTGCTGAAGTACTCATGAAAATTTACTTCCTCTTTTAACCTTGGGTGTTTTGGGACTAACTAAAAATGTTATGCTAAGCAGTATACAGAAACAGATAAAGTAATAGCTAGCACTTCACAGAAGCCTCCCACTCCTCAGTTTTATTTCTAAATAGACCACTCAGGACACTCAGGCCAGAAGTACAATTGCTAAGGTTTTTTCACAAAAGAACAGCATGACATTATGCAACCAGGTATGAAATTCTCATACTGCTAAAGCAAGACAATTGGGATGCATGGAAGTTGTTACGAACTCCCATGCATGAATTCAAATTAATTGCCTCTTACTTTGAGGGCAAGAGGTGAAAGGAAACTTTTTATACATACATTTATTTCCTGAGAAACACTGGGTATAGTGACATGAATATATGCATGGGGGATCAACTTACTATCTTTAACTCTCTTTATTCAAGACAGAAAGTAGATTGAGAAACCTGGATGCAGCCAAGAAGGGCTAGAAGCTGGAATCGTGTGTTAGCAAAGTACTAGCAGATGCAAGGAAAAAGCTGCGCTTACTTGTCAAGAGCAATCAGCTGTGTGGGTACATGTTCAGGCAGTAGTACTCCACAGAAAATAGTGTCACCCAGAGCAAATGAAATACCCTAATATACCACCTAGCCAGTGACAGTAACCCTTTTTTCTTTTTACTCCTTTTGGAGAAACCATTGGTTTTGCTTTTTTCTACAAAACATTTATCACTATTCATAGTTGTTCAAGCAACAGTGAGAGAATTCAATGTTCTTGAATAGCCAACTGCAAGTCACTGACTTTTGGTCTGTATTCTTCAGGAACTGGATCTCATATCATTTTTCTAGCCCTGGAGGTGAGGACAAGAGGTTGGGATTAACAATTCAGAGCTTTTGAGGCCTTTCATGAGAAGTGATTTAGTGGACTGATGGTTTTGGAAACATTCATGACAGAGTGATGAGAAGGAAAATGACTTAGAAATTTCTTTGTGAATAGGGGGCTTCCACAAGGCCTGTGCAATACTGACATAATTGAAATGGATTTAATTACTGTCAATTAGTGTGGTTTGACTTGCAAAACGTGAATTTCACCAGCAAAATCATATACAAACCATAGAAGCCATATACAAAGGAAAATCCATAAAATATACAAGCAGGTGTTGGCTCAGAGTTTTCCACCTCTGATCAAAATAAACATTGGCTGGTGCTAGTAGGACAATGAATTAGAATTCTGTTTTAACAAGGAAAAGAGCTTTACCGCCTGTGTTCTAGAAAGGACAAGAGAAAACAGTGAAAGACTTTTTCCTCATGATCTTATTTACCAATTAGTAGTAGCTTGCAAGTCCCGCACTAGGCAGTGGCACTGGGAAAAAGGCCAGCATTACTGCTGGCAGCAAATGCAGTTGTAAGAGGCGTACAGGTTTAGCACCCACAAGATGACTATCTGTCATTGCTTCTGATCAGTCCTGGAAGACTCACAAGCAGAGTGAAAACCTGTTCTTTAGCAGTGCTTTATTGTTGTGTTCCTTCCTGGGAAGCTTCCTTCCCACAGCATTCTCCTAGAGAAGTCGGTGGCTCATGGCTAGACAGGTGTACCCTTTGCTGGGTAAAAAGCTGGCTGGATGGCCAAGCACAGAGGGTTGTGGTGAATGGAGTTCAATCCAGTTGGCGGCCGGTCACAAGCAGTGTCCCCCAGGGCTCAGTTCTAGGGACGGTCTTGTTTAATATCTTTATCAATGATCTGGACGAGGGGATTGAGTGCACCCTCAGTAAGTTTTCAGATTACTCCAAACTGTGTGGGAATGTTGATCTGCTCAAGGGGAGGAGGGCTCTGCAGAGGGACCTGGACAGGCTGGTCGATGGGCCAAGGCCAACTGTATGGGGTTTAACAAGGCCAAGTGCCGGGTCCTGCACTTGGGTCACAACAACCCCATGCAGCGCTACAGGCTTGGGGAAGAGTGGCTGGAAAGCTGCCTCGTGGAAAAAGACCTGGGGGTACAGGTTGACAGGCGGCTGAATATGAGCCAGCAGTGTGCCCAGGTGGCCAAGGAGGCCAACAGCATCGTGGCGTCTACCAGGAATAGTGTGGCCAGCAGAAGCAGGGAAATGATCATGCCCCTGTACTCGGTGCTGGTGAGGCTGCACCTTGAATACTGTGTTCAGTTTTGGGCCCCTCACTACAAGAAAGACGTTGTGTTGCATGCAACATGTCCAGAGGAGACCAACAAAGCTGGTGAAGGTTCCAGAGCACAAGTCTTACGAGGAGCTGCTGAGGGAACTGGGGTTGTTTAACCTGGAGAAGAGGAGGCTGAGGGGAGACCTGATCACCCTCTACAACTCTCTGAAAGGAGGCTGTAGTGAGGTGGGGGTCGGCCTCTTCTCCCTGTTAATGGGTGATAGGACGAGGGGAAATGGTCTGAAGTTGTGCCAGGGCAGGTTTAGATTGGACATTAGGAAAAATTATTTCAATGAAAGGGTTGTTAAGCATTGGAACGGCTGCCCTGGAGGTATTTAAAAGAAAGGTAGATGAGGTACTTAGGGACATCATCTATGAAAGGTCGTGGAGAACAGGAGAGGTGCCTGATGACTGGAGGATAGCCTATGTCACTCCAGTCTTCAAAAAGGGCAAGAAGGAGGACCCAGGGAACTACAGGCCGGTTAGTCTCACCTCCATCCCTGGAAAGGTGATGGAACAACTCATTCTGGGTGTCTTCTCCAAGCAAGTAGATGAAAAGATCATCAGGAGTATCATCATCATGGATTCACCAAGGGGAAATCATGCCTGACCAATCTGATAGCCTTCTATGATGGCATGACTGGCTGGGTAGATGAGGGGAAAGCGGTGGATGTTGTCTACCTTGACTTCAGCAAGGCTTTTGACACTGTCTCCCATAACATCCTCATACGGGAAGCTCAAGAAGTATGGGTTGGATGAGTGGACAGTGAGGTGGATTGGGAACTGGCTGAATGACAGGGCTCAGAGGGTTCTGATCGGTGGGGCAGAGTCCAGTTGGAGGTTGGTAGCTAGTGGAGTTCCCCAGGGCTCAGTACTCGGCCCAGTCTTGTTCAACTTGTTCATCTATGACCTGGACGAGGGGACAGAGTGTACCATCAGCAAGTTCGCTGATGACACAAAACTGGGAGGAGTGGCTGATACGCCAGAGGGCTGCGCTGCCATTCAGCAGGACCTGGACAGGCTGGAGAGTTGGGCGGACAGGAACACGATGAAATTCAACAAGGGCAAGTGCCGAGTGCTGCACCTGGGGAGGTCGAACCCCATGCACCAGTACAGGCTGAGGGCTGACCTGCTGGAAAGCAGCTCTGCCGAGAGGGACCTGGGAGTCCAGGTGGATGACAAGCTGACCATGAGCCAGAAGTGTGCCCTTGTTGCCAAGAAGGCCAATGGCATCCTGGGGTGCATTAAGAGGAGTGTGGCCAGCAGGTCGAGGGAGGTTATCCTCCCCCTCTACTCTGCCCTGGTGAGACCCCACCTGGAGTACTGTGTCCAGTTCTGGGCTCCCCAGTTCAAGAAAGATGAGGAACTCCTAGAAAGAGTCCAGAAGAGAGCAACTAGGATGATAAAGGGACTCGAACATCTCCCCTATGAGGAAAGGCTGAGGGAGTTGGGCTTGTTCAGCCTGAAGAAGAGGAGACTGAGAGGGAATCTCATTAACACTTACAAATATCTTAAGGGTGGCTGTCACGAGGATGGAGCCAGACTCTTTGCAGTGGTGTCCAGCGACAGGACAAGGGGCAATGGATACAAACTGAAACATAAGAGGTTTCAGTTGAACATGAGGAGGAACTTCTTTACTCTGAGGGTGACGGAGCACTGGAATAGGCTGCCCAGGGGGGTTGTGGAGTCTCCTTCTCTGGAGATATTCAAAGCCTGCCTGGATGAAGTCCTGTGTAACATGTTCTAGGAGAACCTGCTTTAGCAGGAGGGTTGGACTAGATGATCTCCCAAGGTCCCTTCCAACCCTTGCGATTCTGTGATTCTGTGATCGTTTAGTGGTGGGATGGCAGGGTTAGGTTAACGGTTGGACTTGATGATCTTAAAGGTCTTTTCCAACCTAAACAATTCTATGATCCTAAGCTCTCCAGAGACTGCCCCAATCACCTCTTCTCTCTTTATAGATTTCTTTCTTGGATCTTACTTGGAATCTGCATTTGATGGGTCCCATGAAAACACATCCTAAATTCCTCCCCAAAGTTGTGTGAGATTCTTCTCTTCCATGTCCTGGAGTGTTTTAGCACTTCTGCAAGATTCTTTACCTAAACTATCTTGCTTTAGCAATACTGTCAGGCTTTTGGCTGGGATAGAGTTAATTTTCTTCCTAGGAGCTGGTATAGTGCTGTGGTTTGGATTTACTATGAGAGGAGTGTTGATAACACCCTGATGTTTTAGTTGTTGCTAAGCAGGGCTTACACCAGCCAAGGACTTTTCAGCTTCCCATGCTCTTCTGGGCGCACAAGAAGCTGGGAGGGGGCACAGCTGGGAAAGCTGACCCAAACTGACCCAAGGGATATCCCACACCATATGACGTCATGCTCAGCATATAAAGCTGGGGGGAGAAGGAGGAAGCGGGGGGTCATTCAGAGTGATGGCGTTTGTCTTCCCAAGTCACCGTTATGCATGATGGAGCCCTGCTTTCCTGGAGCTGGTTGAACACCTGACTGCGCATGGGATGAGGCAGTGAATTAATCCCTTGTTTTGCTTTGCTTGCATTCATGGCTTTTGTTTTACCTGTTAAACTGTCTTTATCTCAATCCATGAGTTTTCTCACTTTTACTCTTTCCGTTCCCTCCCCCATCCCATTGTGGGGGGAGTGAGTGAGCGGCTGGATGGTGATTAGTTGCCAGCTGGGGTTAAACCACGACAAATACCAAGTATCTTCTTTGATTATCACAAATTGCACTATCACGTAGGTATCTCATAGAAAGTATACAGTTACATCTGGGCACACTGTGTACATTGAAGCCAAAAAGCTCAAGCAAGCAGTTGTCAATAGAGAGGCATAAACATTTCCCTAAATAATAATTTTATCCTCAAGCCACATTCCTTCTGTTTTTAAGTAATACATAGAGGGGGAGCTAAAATTTGTACTAAAATCTTTGTGCTTGTTATTGCAGTAGGTTCTTGGAACTGTTATTTGAAAGTCAACTGCTGGTACTGAGAGCTGTCATCTGCTGCCTGCCTACAAGCTGCCGATATATTTTCATTTCTATTGCCATGGAAGCACAGGTTGACGTAACTCAGAAAAAAAAAAAAGAAAGAGAAGTGTTCTAAACAGCCAGAGTTTTCAAACTTTGACCCAAGACGGACTTCGCCCTTATGAACCATAAAGGTCACACTGAGAGAGTCAGGAAGGGATAGTGTGCAGCATTGCCCCTTGTTCTGATCACCCACCTGTCAAACCAGTGAACCTGGCCAGGATATATCATGGATACCTGCTGGCTGAGGTAGCTGCCTTCCCAAGGAAATCAGGCATATGGGGAGATTATGAATACCTGAGCTTTCTCTCACCTGGAGGCAAGGCAGAGCTGGAGAACACACCATGTGCGGGAACCTGGAAAGGGCTTGAGAAGCACCACAATTTAATGATCACTTCAGGCCCTGCTTAAAGACTCGTATATCGTACCCAGCAAATGTATTAGACTGTATGAGCTGCATTTCCCATTGCAAGCATAAAGCATTTATGAACTACTGGAAGAATAAACTCTTTCAATGTCCTTTATATATCCTTATATGATACTTCCATTACAGTATTGTAATAGAATAACATAAGGAGTCAAAACTTAACCAGCTTTAAGGTGGACACCTACCTCTGCCCCTACCTAGATTTAGTAGCCATTTCCTAAGTCTGTCAGGTACTGAAACACTGATATATCTGTTTTTATTACACCTGACAGTGATGTATTAGAAATGTAGTTTCTATAAACATTTTCTAGCTTTCTACCACCCAGTTTTTATCTCTGATATTTTGAAAATTTATTAATCCATTTAACTTCATACATGACAAGATGTCATTAACTGGGGAAGTTATCCCAACTTTTCCATTTTTTCCCGAGTGTCATTCATCAATTTGAGCAATCATTTGACTTCTAAAATTAGCACAAGAAAAACTACAGTGTAATTAGTTATTTGAATCTGCTACTGATGGCAGCTTATTTAGCTGGTGTATTTATGGGCTCTTTACTAACAGAACTTAATGGTATCTTGTTATTCACTACTTGGGTCCTTTGTTTATAGATCTATGTGCAGTTTTTCACAGGCTTATCTTATGATTTTTTTTTCCACTTCTTTACCATATCTGAGCTTTTCTTTCCTCCCTATTACCTGAAGAACACTAAGAGAGACCTGGTGGTGTTTCTCCTTGATCAGTGAAATGTCCCCTATCCTACTCACAGTTTCTAAGTCAGACTGTGTAAGCCAGAGGCTTAAGCACATTGAAGCTTCTGCAGCACTACTTTTCATTGTTTCATCATGCCCAGAGAACATACGGAAGTAATTAGATTCTGTGTCCAGGTATTGTGTCTGCATTCTAAAAACATCTCTAAATACAGACTGTCAAATCAAGTGGAAAATGAATAAGCAAGTGCATCATGACATGCATATTCTGCTTCTGTATCTCATCTCTTTGTTAACAGAAGATTTGCAGAAGCTCAGTTCTAACCCACAGCATCTTGCATGATGCTACTGCAGAGTACCCTTAATTTGAGTTAGGAAAAAGAAACAGTCTGTCTTGATGCTTGATATATTTTATTTTGTTGTTAAACTAATATTTAAAAGCTGAAAAGGCAAGGTAAACCATAGAATTACAAGGACAAAAAGTGTAACAGGTATCCCTACACGCCTACCTGATTCCTGTTTTAAAGAATTCAAGGACCAAAATCACAGATATTATATTTTGACATGTTCTTCCAGCCCAATAGGGTGGAGTCAAAGTCAGGGTTAGCAAAGGGCTACCACAACTATTATTTCAGGTTTTTATTAGTAGCTTTTCATAAAAGTAAAGAGGACATCTTTTTTCCCTTAGTACTACTTACCATTTTTATTTTTAAAAGAAGTTTCCTCTGACTTATATCACAGCTGTATGAAAAATCATGTCACTTAAAAAAAAAAAAAAGCAGTTTTGTCTTTATTTGGTCTATGGTATTAGAAGCTTACGACTGTATTTCTATTCTAATTATACACGTGAAGGGTAGAAATGGTTTTCTGGAGATTAATGACACCACAGGATTACATAATCATGTAATCACTTGCACACAGGAAATGAAAAGCAAAACAAGAAACATAATATAACTCACAAGAAAGTGCAAAAGCTGACAAGTGGCAGTGCCACTCCCTTGCCAGGAACTTGGGTAAGCAATTAGTGTCCCCCTGGTGGGATGGGGGAGAGAATCAGAAGAGTAAAAGTGAGAAAACTCATGCGTAGAGGTAAAGACAGTTTAATAGGGAAGGCAAAAGCCATGTACGCAAGCAAATCAACACAAGGGATTCAGTCCCTGATTCCCATGGGCAGACAGGTGCTCAGCCATCTCCAGGAAAGCAGGGTTCCATCACGCATAACGGTGATCATAACGCCATCACTCTGAACGTCCCCCCCTTCTTTCTTCTTCCCCCAGTTTTGTATGCTGAACATGACGTCATATGGTGTGGGATATCCCTTTGGCCAGTGGGGGTCTGCTGTCCCAGCTGTGCGCCCTCCCAGCTTCTCGTGCCCCCCCAGCCTGCTCGCTGGTGGGGTGGGGTGAGAGGCCTTGACTCTGTGTAAGCCCTGCTTAGCAATAACGAAAAAATCCCTGCATTATCAACACTGTTTCTAGCACAAATTTAAAACATAGCCCCATACCAGCTACTGTGAAGAAAATTAGCTCTATCCCAGCCAAAACCAGCACAGATATCTTTTGTCCAGTGGAAGCAATTGTGTTTCAAAAAATGTCAAGATGCTGCTAAAAAAGAGAACAAGTACATGAAAAGAAAGTTTAAGGAAAAGAGTGGATTCATGAAACTTTCACACAAACATCCCTTGTAAACTGCAGGCTAAAATTTTGTCTTTGATCAACTACTGCAGTGATTGAGATGCATAACTATTGACACTTGCACTTTCACTAGATTATTTCCTCGCAGTATGTTGCTTCGGCATCCTAAAATATACCTCCTTTCCCTAATCTAGCAAGCCGTGTGTAGGGCTATTTATTTCAAATGCTATAATCTCAGACATCTTTGTCATTACTGCTGTCTCTTGAAATACTAAGCATTAGCCACATGCAGTTTTCAGTTTCTCAAGTGGCTACTTTTTACACTTGAACATTTAAAGCATCTCAGAAAGTTTAGGTCGTCTTCTAAGACAAAAGGAAGATTTTCATTCCTACTATTTATTTTTTTAATGGTTAGGTCAAGCATCAAGCCACAGTTTTCTGTTACATGGCAAAAAAGGCTAGCTTGTAGGTGAACGGGTTTTGAGATGGATTGCATAGAGCAGCAGAGAGAGGCATCCTTACAGTTCTCATGACTGACACCCTAACAGACAAGATGCATGCAGAGCAGGCATGGAGTGAAGCATCATTCGATGCTCCTGACTGACTCATTTGTCAAGATTAAGGGTTCCTAACTCAGAAACCTACTGAACAAAAAAGCCTCTGCCAGACATACCTAGGAAAGGCAAAGTCTCATTATTTTTCTGAGCATTCCTGAAGGGCTTTTCTGAAGCTCTGGAGTCCAGTTCTGGCTGGACTTAAGAGTCTGTAGATGAAGAGAACACAGAAACCACTGTGAAAAACCAGTGTGGACCCAAGGCAAAGACAGAAGAATTTTTCTGGGCCTGTCTCCAAATACAGTAACTGTTGACTAAGCTTTGCAGTTCAGTGGGATTTTTTTTTAGTTGTTTCAAAACTTGTCTATTATTTCAGGGCTACTGGCAAACTTGTGGCTCCCCAAAGGCCTAGTAAACCCAGCATCAGAGATTAAATTCCCCTCTCAGAGTCAAGCACTCCAAAATAATGCTACCATAATTCTGTCAGTCTCTTTTTCTCTAAGCTTCAAGAGCCAATTATATGAAGTGCCAACTAGAGAGAGGAGTCATCTTTGGCAAAGGTTTCTAGGGTCGCTTTGGCATGTCACATACCAGTAGGGAGATTGATCCATGCAGTGGTCCTCCCAGAACTTGACAGTTATTTATATTCTGTGCTTGTGCACAAAATGTGTCTGATTTCATTGTTACAGGCACCAGCTATCCCATAGAATTTTATTCCCCAGTAGCACCACATGAACAAAACTTTGCCTAAACAAAGATTTGCAAAAATGACTCTCTGGTGCAAACATGGTCACATCATACTTTGTATTCAGAAGTTGCTGAAGGATGAATGATTTTTGCTCCTTGGAGAATTCCACACATGGAGTTACCGCTTGACAGAGCCCAATGCAACAGCGTCTGTTCTCTAGTGAGCATCTCTTAGAGCATCAATGACAGTTCTCTCATCAGTGCTTTGTCTCAAAAGAAACACAAACTGAATTCCTGACACATTTGAAGATTTTTTTGCCATCATGAGAAGTGGGACAGAATTCTTTGTTTATAAGAAAATGCAATTATTTTCTCAAGAAGAGTTATTTAAAAGAAAGAGGCTTATTTTGTTATATTAAAGGGTATGAACTAAGTGGACTTGAGGAGAGTAGTCACTGTGAAGTATTAGAGAACAACAAAGATCCTTCCTTGTTAATGAGGTTGAGAGTAGTGCTAATGAAGGTGAAGGACAGGTTGATCCAAAACTTATTGTAGAAATGTAGCATTATGGCTTCCTTTTTGTATATTTATTTATTTATTATTGGTGGCCTGCAAAACCACACTAATTCTAGTAATGCATTTTCTATAAGCCAGACTGCCAATCAGGTTAAAATCCGTGGAAAGTTTGTAATGGAGAATTAATAATTTTTAAAGCAGTATGTAATCATTCCTGTGGAACATTTATCAGGCTAGAGGGTATTTTATCTATCTGCGAGAGAGTATATAAATCAGTAGCTTCATCATATTGCAGAAACTTGGTAAGAGAATGTAAGGCATCTCCATTCTCCAAAATAATCTATTGGCAACCAGGCAAATAATGTTAGAAAGATAAGTGCATTAGCACTTAAAGTGCCCAGAACAAGAAGTTAAGGCAAAATCTATGATATTAAACAGAAAATATTATCTTGCCAATGCTTTTACACACACTTTTAATTGGCTGCATAGTGAGTGCAAATTACCATTTGTGATTTGTTACCACTACTACAATGTTTCATTACAGTAAAGTAGTTTTTGGAAAAATACGTAACAGATCTGCTTAATTTTCTACATCCTAGTGCAGAAGCTCTATGACAAATGATAATTGCTGTATCAAAAAGGTCTAGCTAATTCTCAGCGTTCCACATTCATGCTGCTGTTCCACAACAAAGAAATTGATAAGGCAATTGTTTTACAATACGGCATTGAAAATAACAAATAAAGATCTCATTCTGATTTTTCACTGGCAGAGGTGGGAGAAGTGACGGGAAAAGGTTGTTTTAATCTCTCACTGCTGGTTGAGATTGGAAGTGACACTTCTCTTTTTTTTTTTTCTTTAATATGTGGCTTCAGGGGAAAAATGTTAGGAAGAACCAGCCAGGAATTCCAGCCCAGAGACATTGTCATAAAAATAATGGAAGTCAGATCTCTGTATGTTGAGAGAAAGCCTTGATTATATTTTCTCAGCCTTATGCTGACTGCTCTTTCTATCCAACCTCCTCTCTTCCTGTTCATCAGTCACAGTTTTTACTCCTCACTTGGACCTCTTCTTACCTTCTTCTTCAGTCTTGTCATATTCTCCCTTTTTCCCTACAATGTCTCAATTCATTTTTACAATATTGTCCCCTAACTAGAGCTGGGGAAACATATAAAATATGTTGACTCTTTGCAGAAAGTTTACTCTGCTTTGCCCTGCTACTTTAACCACAATGCTTCATCTTTGTCATATAGACTGGAGATGCCCTCTGTTCCAAAAAGCTTACTTCTCCAAAATTGCAAAAGGCCTACAATCAGGAGGCTGGGTTCTTGGTTACTCTCTAGCAAGTACCAGTATGCTGAAAACTCTAATTCCTCCTTGGTATCAACACTAGCAGCTTAGCAAGGGATTTGAAGCACATCAGCTAGAGACTGTAGTAGATAATATACGATTTTAAAGGTTCTGAGAGCTACAAACTTTGTCCCAAAGGGAACCTGGTCTGTCTATGCAGATTACATTGCCACAGAACACAAACAATGGTTATAAATATGCCCCCATAAATTGGTTCATAGGATAAGAGAAAGACTCTTTCAAGTATGTCTAGCACAGCATCAGATGTTTTGACATGATATATCATTGTATTCATCTAAATAATCTACAGGAAAGAGCAATAATGATGTTACCAAACACAAGGGCAGAATATTCTTTCCTCGTAGCATGACCAGCTTCTAAATTGAATGGTATTAAAGAAAACAATCTATCTGAAAACAAAACATCACTTTTTCTAGCAGTTAAAAAAAAAAACAACCACTTAAGATTGCCTGCTTTGCCAAAAGCTTGTTAAAACATCCTTATTCACTTTCTTTGTACGAACTTCATTTACTTGGACCTTGCTATCAACTCATCTCCCTCTGTTCATCATCAGCCATCATTAAGCTCTCTTGAACTCTAAAGGTTAATTGGAACATAATTATTCTCCTTTACAGTGACTGATACATACACTCCGGAGATCCAGAGGCAAAGTAAAAATGTACACTCTTGCTCTTGAACTTATGAAATAAGGAATACATGAAATACACAATAACTTTTTATTCAGATGGAGAATCAAAGAAGTAGACAAACCACCAAAAAATGCCTGATAGGTATCATGACATTAAAAGACTTGCTTATGACAAGGAAACATCCCGCCCTGAGCGTCATCCATCTTCTCCTTTCTTTCTTTCCCTCATAACAATATCTCTCTCTATATATAGAGAGAGATATCTCTCTCTATCTCTCTCTCTCTACGTTTTTTCCTTTTAAGTCATAAATAAATAAATAAATAAATTGAACTCGATGTTCTAATTTAGGATCTGTTCTGAAATAATTTATTTGAATATTGATAAGCAGTTATTATGGATTAAATAAAATCTAACCACTAACTATATAATTTACATTAAGCAGTGAGGTGTCTTGAGAAAGGGGTTTAAAGGAATTGTGGGGAGAGAGATAAAACTGCCCTTATGATTAATATTTTTCATATCATATGCAAAATGAAGCAGTAATTGTCAAGCCACAATTGCAGCAGCTGAACGGTTTATGAAATTTGTAACTGGGATAAGCTATGGGCTTCAACTTTGTTACAGAAGTATACTCAGCTTTAGTCTTAGAGTTACCACTCTGCTCATCTGCATATCAGTCAGGTACAGAAAAGTGCAAGTAAGTCCTAACAGAAACAGAAAAACATCCTTTTACACATATGTCTTCAGGATTCCAGACTTTCTTTGTTCTCTGGCTTTAGATTTACTTTCTTACCACAAGAGACCACAGGTTCAGAAGATTCAGTAGATCAGCATTACAAATACTTAGACCAGTTTTTGGTGACAGGCTGAAAGTCTGTGTATAGTTAAAACTTCTGAATAATTTATTTCTAATATTTAGTCATTTTTATTATATTTGCCTTTTATTTTCATAAGCAGCATGTAGGACCGATTTGACTTTCATTCTTAACAGAGGCTGTTTTCTGACAAAAAGAGTTTTCTTACAGAGCCAGTGCACAACATTTATTCTCTTTGGAGAATGAGTATCTAAAAAGGAAATATTTCATAAGTTTATATTTTGATTTAATAACAAATTCCACTTGATAAGGGCCAACCAATACTATAGGAATAAATCCAAATATTTCTAACCTCAAGTTTGAGAGTACAAACCGTTTAAGGTTGGGTTGGCTAGTCAAACAAAGAGCACATGTTAGTAGCTTTAAAGGGAAGGCATCAGAAAGAAAGCACAGACTCTCCATAGCAATAATAGACTTCAGCATTCCAGGGAACTCCAGTTTCTCAGTATGCAAAATCTGGTCGGCATACTAGTTCAAAATACTAAATTTTCAAGTATTAAGCCTTATCTGATGCAATTACATCCATGAAATCCTAACTGCAATTGGATTTTAGATTTGCATGTGTTCGTTTTAGGCTGGGCCCACAAAAAAAAAAAGAAAACTGGTCAGCAAGAGAGAGATCTAGAGTAGAGTGCAAGTCACCAACATAGCAACATTAGTTGAACCTGTGTTCACAGATAAAATTCCATATTAGGAAAAAAAAGTCCTTCTTAGAAAAGGCAAAAACATACCTATAAAAGAAAGGCAGTTGTATTCTTCACTTGACAACTGTTCTCTAAAGGAAGGATTGAATGGACATGAGGGAGATGGAGAAACGGGAAGGGATCATTGGAAAGGAAAGGAACCTGGGGAAAACAAAGGTCATATGGTATTTTTGTCAAATTTCCTCCCAGGTATGAAATCCTGTGTAGGAAACAAAGAGGAAGCAGAGAATGAGGAAGGAATGACAGACAAGAAGGAAGCAGATGAAACTGGTTTGAATAAGATTTTTGGTAGGAAGGTGTCCAAAAAAGAATGAAAAAGAGGCGCCCATCTGTGCATGGTATTGCCATCACAGATGCTTTACAATGAGACAGAAGAGGAGCAGGTATTCAGATGAAGCTGGAAGTTGCTTTAGCAGTCTTAAAATTCAGCAAGAGGGCAAAAGAGCCAGAAACAAGAAGCTTCTGAAGAGTTAGAAAACAGCTAAACCAAAGCAAGGGCAAAAAGAGAGCTAGAGGAGATGATGAATATGTAATATTCATGCACCACAATACTAGAAAGGCCATCACTGGTAAGTTAGTGGGAGACAGTATAAAGAGCTCCTGTGTATTAAGTGCTTTAATATGAGTAGTCAGTAGAGAGGCAGTTGTTGGTGCCAGATGTGAAGAGGGTGTGAATAACAATCACTGGTTTAGACATATATGTGTATTCCAGACACAGCAAGGGAAAGGGAAAGTCTGACAATGAGAATAGCACAAAAGGTAGAGAAAGTGGGGAGAGACACATGTGAGAGGAAAATGGAAGGTACAAATGTAAGATATAAATTTGTGTAGTAGGTTGGAAAGTGAAAGAAATAAAGGTCATAGCATAAAGAAGCTGAACAACTGGACAGAAAATAGACATCACAATGCAGAGCAAGAGTGTTGTGAAAGGCACGGGTGAATACAATACAGATAATGGTTGTAAAATGCGTTGCCCCAAAGAAAAGGAATAAAAAACCCCCATCTCTTAGAAAATGGATAAGGAAAAGGAGAGAGGATTGTCAAGAAAAATATTTTGTTACTGTCAGAAAAGATTTTTTACATTTGACAAATCTGAATTAGTTTATATTCATTGGTACCAATTTTGGGGAGTGAAATTTCCATTGAAGGTTCAAAATCTATGAAAATCTGATTTTAGATAAACAGCATTTCCAAATATTTATATCCTGAATTACAGATTGTAACATATATCCAGTTGGACATTAACCCTGAATATTGTCAGTGTAACTAAGCAATTCAGAAAAGAACATCTCAAGCTCCAAAGGTCTATACGATCCAAGAGAAAAGATAATCCAATAAAAAAATCTGGAAAACTACCACCTCTGGGGGTCTTTTTCTTTTCTAATTAAAAGAAAATTTTTGTTCTCAAAGATAGGTTTTGTTTTTCATTTCCTTTCTAAATTATTAAAGGATGTTGCCTGTCCTCGTAATTCCTGAGCTCAATTAAGGGATAGAGTTCAGATAGTCAAGCTATGCATGCAAGCAGTGAGTGTTTAGATTCAAGTTTCTGGCAGAAACAGGTCAATTCTATGTGCCCACAGTACTTTTTGAAAGGTGTTCAAAAGTCTCACTAATGTTATAAAAGATGTGGAAAAATACAGATGAAAGCATTGCACTTGAAAGAAAAATATCACTCAGTTACAGGAAAGAAAAAACCCCAGAAGATATTGTTCTCATTCTTTTGAAGAGCCTTGATCAGTGCTACAATGATTTTCTCATTCACTTCTCAAACAGAAACACCTTTTGAGCAGCCATTTTATGCCATATATTTAAAAATCTGATGAACGTAATGTTGCATTTATTGAGAAACTCATCCTCATCTCTAAAACTGTTTTCAAAATAAGCATAAAGTTTGCTTCTACAAAAGTTAGACACAAGTGTTCTGTGTTGCATTGCCAAATCTAGCATATTGTTTGATTAAATGAATAAACAAGTAATCTTGTTGGCATAACACTCTCTCAAGAATCTTGATAAACACTTCATTTGGGTATCTATTAAAACTTCTGACTGCTTACAATTATTTTGTATTATGGTAACATGTGTCAAGCATCAAAAAATTATTGCTTGTTTATCTCCCGTGTCATTCTGCCTAGATATGCAGTTTTCATTTTCTGTTTACCACTCCTAAAAATTAAAATATAAAGTAACAGTAGTAGAGAAATTTAACACTAATTGGTAGTGAAAACATCATCATTTAAAATCACACTATGCCATTAAACTTTGTTATGATAAACTACTGGGTTCATTTAGCTTGTAAATCACTTAGACCTTTCACATTAGATGAAGACATGACAAAGGTAGAGTTCATACAATCAGCTAGCAATACATAAAAATTAACTAGTCACCAGCTGCTCCACCATAATTAATGGAAAGGTGGAATACAGATTTCTGTTTGAGCAAAATGAGATGATACACTTGGGAATATGTTTAATCTCACCAGGACAAGGTTGTGCAATTACAGCAATAAAGTGTAGAATGATTGGAAAACCCAAAAGATACATAGAGGCAAGCATGGACATACACAGTTTAAATAAGACTGCATTTCTTCCATCACCATTAGCATGTTTTATAAGCTGTTCCTACATTAATGAAGAAATTGCCCAGGTTTCTTGCTAGAGTTGAATAGGGACTTCTCTTCACAAAGGAGAGAAATGAAAACCAAGTTCAAATCACTGTTCAGTTACTAGCTATATTCAAACTCCCTTCAAGTCATCACACTTTACCTAGAAGAAAGAGCACATGACTGAGTTTTTGATAGTCAGTGACATACTGTGCAGTAAGAGCTCAGAAAGCAATGGGTTCGGAAAGCTTGTTAAAACTGGGCATATACAATCACCTTAGAAAAGACAATTATTCAAAATTCACAATTAAATAAAATAATAACTCCTGCCAACCTTTTGCTCAACCATTTAATTCGGAGCAGTAGAATATGTGCAAAAGTTATGGTTGTATTTTGTAATGTTTCATTAAAGTATCTATGCAAATCAACAGATTTCTCACAAACATTAACAATTGTACAGATGCTTCACCATAGCTTTCTCACTGTAACAAATTATTTTGAAACACTTTCTTTAGTGCTACACAGACATCCCATTCACCATAAGAGGGAATATGCACCCTGTTGATCAAATCTACCTGCAAGGAAACCAGCTGAATAAGACCAGAATAATGTTAGTGGCCTATCTATAACCGATACTCTCTGAAGACCCATGGGTCAAAAAAAAAGACATTCTGTAATAATGTTGGCACAGTGAATTCAGTACAGTGACCATTTCACTGCTTTTAGCATAAGTATATGGAAGTCTACTATGGGATCTGAGAATAGTAACTGGCTATATAACATTGGTAAAATCCTTATCGGGTGCTGAGAGCTACTAACGATTTTACAAAATCAAGCTTCCAGTCTTGAAAAAGGATATACCAAAGAATTATTATGTTCCAATGAGAGTTAACAATTAAGTTGAACTTCGCATAACAATCTTCCAGGTGAAATCAGAGCTCTCTGTCACAAGTGTCAGGGCCCTGAGGGCACCAGCTAGCCTTACTGATCCTGCCCAGCTTTCGTCACCAGGCCCGATCCTGAACCCAGCATGGCCTCAGAGGTGCCCAATGCCCAAGGATGAGGCTGTCCTCAGCTGTCCCCCAGTCTGCCCTGCTCCCTGGCTGGGGGCGATGGGATGGGCCGTGGCTGTCAGGCTTTGCCATGATTCTCACCCTGGGGACCCCCACCACTGCTCCTGACACCCTCGCCCACAGGGAGCTTTCAGCCCTTGCTGCACACCAACAGGCAGATAATATCAAGGTCTTTTTCTCCAACCTTCCCCTATTCTTTTACCCACATACACTGAACATTTAAAATACAGTGCATGCTTACTCTAGCTTGATTTCTTGTTGCTAAAAAGACGGCTCTATCAGGTCCTCTAATCAGTATAATCAAGAAAACACTTACTACTTTCTAAGCACGTATTGCTGTTCCAATTGTTAGTATAACAAATGAAGAAAGGGAACAGTAAACCCCTCTGCTAGTTGTTTTCAGTATTCATTCATTTCACTGTAGTATTTTTAGCTTGCTGCTTACTATTATTCACTTATTCCAGAGCCAAGACTTGTCAAAGCTTTCAAGAACTGTGAGTGAAAAATTACTTTCAAGACCTTCAGCTGGGAACAATGACAACTCTGGCTTTGCCTTTCTTTTGCAAAGCACCTCTCAGGACAAGCACAATGCATTTATAACAATTCCGGTAAGACTCTTCTGCGCCATGCAGTAACTTGTTTTATTATTGTATGAAACATCATTGTCTGTAGCCTTCAGAAAGACCTCAAAAATGCAGTTCACTACAATAATCTTATTCACAATGTATCCATTCTTCTTTTTCATTTACATTTAAAAGTACTGCTCCTAGACTTCACTACAGAACTGTATTCACAAGATTGAGTACTTCTGCCCATTGAAAGGAGACCTTTGAAAAAGTGAAAACTTTGGTTCTAATTGAAGAGAACTTAATTTCTTCAACATGCCCTGTTATCTATCTGTATAAACTCTGTTGCAACAGCCCTGATTATTTACCTTTTTTTATCTAGTTTTTCTTTACTGAGCAATTATAAGACAAGTCACTCAGTACTAAAGGATACATCATGTAGGAAAAAACCCATGTAGGCTTGGGAATAATTCTAGCTGTAAAACAACTGGGGAGTTAAAAAAGAATGACAAGGCCATTATGTTTAGAGACAAAAGAATGATGTATGGAGGTTGACTAAATCAATAACTAATTGTAAAGTATGCATCCAGTTCTAGAGTTGATCCAATAATGGAAATCTGCTGCTGGTCACCTGAGTCCTATTTAGCAGGGTCAGCTCATAATTCAGGTGACTTTGTAATTCTCATTGATTTTGGTTAGCAGCAGATTTGTGGTTCAGATAAGAGAATTCATTTCTCAGCACTGATTCAGACTCAATGAGAGCAATTACACTTGATTAAATACTTTTGTATTTAATCTTTAAAAACTTGTGAATAAATTTTTTTTGACCATATACTAATAAGAAGTCTTTGTGCAGATAAAAACTGCTAGTTTTATTTTCGTCTTTAAGCTCACAAAATTTTTTGAACTTGTATTACAGTAGCACTTGTTTATGCATGATATTAGAATACATGCAACTATTTCCATATAATCCACATACTTTCCAGGGAATATCGTAGTTGTGAGCCTCATGGACAGTTGGAGTAGTAGGAGATGCAAGTAAAAACAGAACAAATCTTCAGAAATTAGAGGAATCGTTTTGATTATGGAAGAAAAAAAATTACTTGCTCTTTTTTTCATCAGGAAAACAAGACAGTATTCCTATAAACTAGACCAGGAAAATTCCACACCAGCTATACATCTTCTAAAGACAATCCAGTTATGGTGACTAAAATGAATGTCAAAAAACAGTGGATGTAGTGGTAGTTCTTGATTCTAGATATCATTAATAAAAACATACTGCTGTTTCAAAAAACCTGAAATCAACCCCACAAACCAGGACCATCTTTGTATGTCCATCCCTACCCTAACCAATATCACCTAATTTGAACTCATTTGCTACTTACTTCCTTGGAGATTTGCCTCATTTCTTCTCTAAACTTGTTGCTGCTAGCATAGAGAAAGAATAAGCAGAGTTATTCTTCAGTCTTGTCAAATGTACTTTCCTTCCACATAGCAAGCCTCATTTCTCAGGCTATCATGCTGAAATCAGAAATACAGATGTGCATGGGGAGCAGCTCAACAGAGAAGCTGCTCCAGGTGGGTCAGAATGGCTTCAGAAATTCCCTAGATTTTTCTTGTTTCCCATGCATCACAGGAAGCATGAGATAGCTAGAATAACCCTGTCACATCTATGGCCCAACCACATTTGGCCAACAGGCCCAAGTCAAACTATAGCTTAAGATAAACCTCAACTAGATGCGATTTCCTGGGGTCAACCTGTATAGGAAAGTGCAGTCCCAGAATGAAGCACAGTAGAGAACCAAAAGTAATCGAAAGAAATTTCTGAAACATGCTGTTTCCCCACTGAAAAGCAATATGTTTACTCTTTCTTTAATGAATTTCAACAAATTATTTTATATTGCACAAGCTGAAGGGACAAGATAATGGGAGAGAGAATATCTTTGGGAATCATCCTCACCAAACTGTGATAGGACACTAGATCTCTTCAGTGCTTCACTGTGTGTCTGAAATAGAAACTATTGACATATCAGGGCCTGACTGTAGGGAAAATTATTAACAAGATTTATATACATGTTTTGTAGAAAGAATGTATTTCACTTTTGACTCATATGATGAGAAGTCAGTTTGTGATAGTTCAGTGGTGCCAACTGATGCTCCCTTTCCCTGTTCCTATGCTTCCTGTTTCCACACCTTCAACTACTAAAACTTTTTTTTGTTTCTGAGAGTCTGTGTCTGTCTGTACACACATGGCTGTAGTTGTGCCTTGTATATTGTGCTTGACTTGACTACCGTTTATAGTTGTGTATCAGCAGGAGAGAGCAGTGCCATGTCTGGGAATTCAGATACCAATGTTCAATTTTTGCACAAGGGTTCATAACCCATTCTCAATTAATTTTGCCATTTGAGCTAACATGGTAAAATAAACTCAACTCCCAGATTTTTTTACTGGTGTGGGTCTATCAGGTGTCAGGTCTGATCCTTTCCCTATTTCCTCATTAAAGTTGCTATGTTTCACATCTTATTTGATGCAACATTTGGTACCTGTGATGTATATTTTCAGAGATCTACCAGGTACTCATTCACTAAGTGGGGATACAGGAAAAAGCAGAAGTAGACTCCTTCAGAAGCTCAAAGTCATTGTGACACTTCCAGCACAGGCAGGTTCCTTCTGCCTTTTTCTTCTGCTTTCCTGGCTCTAGGAAGGAGCCAAGCTCAAAGGAGAAGATATCAGGATGAGAAATAATAGCAACATAATAGCAACTTTTTACACCTTTCAGCCCTGTGGCATCTGCAATTCAGGCAAATGAAAATATCTGCACCAAGTTTTTTTTTTCTCTGTTCTAAAAACCTGAACAATGTTCTGCTAGTACTTACTATAGGTATTTCTTGTTTTACTCTCACCTTTATCATTTCAGGCTCAAGATTTCTGTGATGCTCTGATATAATTTGCTATTCACCAATCAGAATGTGCAACAGAGAGAAATAGAGAGGAATATCTACTATAGAAGCTTGCAGCACCAGTGTAAGCTTTGTGGGAGATGAATAAGCAAAAGATACAAAAGTTGAAAGATTTTGATTTACAAGCAAAAATAAGCTGTCTGTTACCCTGACCAGTTGTTTAGCAAATGCTGTTTAACCACTTGACTATTTAATTTTTTTTCTAGGAATTCATAGCCAATTTAATGAGCTGGTAAACTCAGTCATCTTTTAAAATAAAAAACCTCAACTATAAGGCTCTCCATGTGTATTAAAAATATCACAGGGAACTGAGAAGGGAAGAGGATTGAATCTTGTTTTACAAGGCTATGTTCACAAAGGTTTCTTTGCAAATTCAGCAATTCTCATTTTTTTATTTATGCTGTGATGCTTAAAGTAACGTTTACTGGTCCTAGTTCTCGCCTGTAAGTCAAGAACACCTCCATTAAAGCTTTTTTCAATATTCCTTCATTTCTGGGAAAAGAAATAAGTGATTTAAAAGACTTCACTTTTATCAGTTTATCTGATATTAACCAGCAGTAAGCTGTAAAGTACGGATCATTTCTCCACCATCTTCTTTCTCTTTTTTTTTCCTCTTTTTTTTTTTCTTTTGCTGACAGTACTCTCCATCCTAAACACCTTGGACCCTCCTACTATTTTCTTGTCTAATTCTAACACAGATGAGAGGGGATATTTTCCAATTTTATAATGGTAGGAATTCAGACAATTTATGCAGAAGCCTTCCTTTAAGTCCATTTTTAGCCCAGCTGGCCCCTTTTGTGAATGAATCTGGAATAAACAATGTCATCTAACGCACTACAATAATCAGAAATGAACTTGCTTATTCACCTGAGTGCGTTTTCAAAGAGAACCCATTGTAGAGAACTCCAAGAACTACATCTCTTAGAGCTCTGTCTTGTCTGATCCAACAACTCCAGCAACAGAAGGAAAATCTATTTCTCATCTTAAAGAAAAGCAGCTTCCTAATTAATATAGTTAGCAGATTATGAACCTAGTCCTGTGTCCTGACTAGAAGCTGTTGAACAGGAAAAAACCCAGATATTTAATTCTCATGTGAGCAGAACATAAAAAAACCATTCCTATGCTTCTGGGGCATATAAGTAGAAAAGTTCTAACACAATTTCTATTCCCACTGGCCCTTTGACTCCTGCCTAACACAGAGTACAGGACTTCTATTGGCAAAATTGCACTCTGACAGGTAAATTGCAGAGAACAGTTTGAAATGATGCTGATATAAAAAAGATACAAACAAAAGATCAGCAAGCCTTAGCAAATTGCAGGCCTGATGCAAACTTCTGAGCTCTGCAAATATGAGGGGGTTGAGGCACTAGTGTAGAAAGCGCAAATGTTCCCTACCCTCCAAATAATTTGCAGAAAGTGTTGCATCTAAAAAATCAGAATTTGTGTTTAAATATGCCATTTTTTTATGAACACAAGATCTTTATTAAAATACACTGTGAGCTAAATAAACTGAGTTACTACCCTAGAATTGCTTGCTTCAAGACTTTTAAGTCAAATTCTGTCACACTAATTGATGCTAATGATAAGTGACATTACAGCTGTGTCTGTACAAACAACTTTACTTACTCTAAAACCCCAAAGATACTTCAGAGTGGCTTGTGCCCATGAATGAAGTCTCTTAGTTCACTTAAAACTTAATTCCAGTGCTTAGAAATTAAAACCTTCTGGTCTATCATACTATGCAGCTGTGAAAATATCCAGCTCTCAAATCCTGAGTTAGAGAGTCTTTAGACCATGCTTTACCACATGAAAAATCAATCACATAACTTATGCAGTGACCTTCTGTTTCTTCAAAACAGTTATTTTAAGTGCTTGCAATTGTCACCTTCCCCAGTCTGTACCTGAAGCATAGTGGTGGCACTTTCGCAGAGTATCACTTCACATCAAGTGAATAGCTGTTTTGAATAGTGCTTCAGAATAATATTTTTTTTTCTAAGGAGTGTTATTTTAAAATAATTTCTACATAAATGGTTTCTTCTACTTTTAAAAGCTTTTGAAAAGACCAGTAGAAAAACTTATCAGCAATTTACTCTGGAGATAGAAGGAACAGAGGAAGGTGATTGTTAATCTGGAAAATCCCCTGCCATCTGTGCCTGTTTGATGAAACAGAAGATACAAGGCTTGGATTCAAACCTGTAGTACTTGATTTCATGCTAAGGCAAGAGCTTGAGCTCAGCTGCTTAAAGGTATATCTGTACAAGCCTGATGCTGTATCTTTAAAATGAAGGGGATACTTCAGTACGAGATACTCTATACTTGAGGAAGGCAAGTAAAATGCAAACTTTTTTTTCAGTATCGTGTCTTTTATGCAAACTCATGCAATTGCCCAATTTCTACACCAAAGTTAATTTTTTTCCTGTCCACACAGACTGAGTAACATTAGCAAACAAAACCCCTCCAGCTACATACCACATCTGCACACATCACAAACATGGCCTAAACTTCATGATGAGTTCCAAGATTAGTCTTTGAATACCAGCTAATACCCTGGTAATATTTGCTGTTTGTCAAAATACTGTACAGAATTATCCTTTATATATTTTTAAGGCCAATAATCTCTGTTGAAATGTTTTTTAACTGTCAGGTGTTGAAACTCAGCCTGCACTCTGATTCTAAGTAAGTCTACCGTGTCTCTATCACCAAATTATACCTTCAGTTACATCTAAGAGACTTCATATTTGAAAATACTGTATAGGCAAAACCTATTGCTACATCCATACCGTATTCTTAATAGTCACATGTGGAAAAAGTATCAGCCATACTTTTTGGTTTAGCTTACCTTTTTAAGGATAAAAGCCCTAAAAACAGGCCATGGAAGAAAACTGTAGATTCTTCTAACAACATATGTTTATAACAACAAATCTCATATGATCAGTGTGAAAAATGAGAGATAAAATGCCTTCCACAGAATTACTTTTAAGAACACAAGATGTTGTTAACATTGTTTTGTGCTACTACGATTCAGGCCCTTGGAAGTCCTATGCAGCATTTTGACACTTTTTGTTGTAAATCCTCAAGATCTTGTATGGAAGATTTAATTAAAGTTTTCAAGTAGTAAACCTTCATACAGACAGCTTCCATTCTGATTTACCTGCAGGTTTGTGTCAGAGCCTATAGAATGATGATATAGAATGACAATTTCTGCATTAACTATTATTTATAGCTCAATGGAATTACTTTTAAAAAGTTAAGTTTTAGGCTGCATTCCACTTTCCTTAATATACGATGACCATCCAGGCTTTTTTCTCTTACCTTTCATTTCTAATAGTACAGATGCTAAAACTCAAAACAGAGAAGAATTATGTACAACTCCTACAAATTTTGAGGCAATTTAGATGGACAAATAAGGAAAAGTATTGTAAATATTAATCCTGTGAATCACTGAACAACAAGTTAATGGAAATGACACTGGTTTGCTGCTTGGACCCATTCTTCTACTAGCTTCAGTATGTTTACAGTCCTGCTTATGTCACTGGTTGATTTCGCAACATATGATATAATTTAAAACAAAGTGTTAGTTAAATTGTATTACAGACATCTGCGATTTTCACCACATGTTCTTGACATAGTAACAGTCTTGGAAATTCAGCTTAATCTAAAAGCTCTTCTACATTTCCTGCGACCTTTGAATCTTTTCCTGCCTTGCAGCCTAACAGCTCAGCCTCAAAATTGTTCCTATAACATAGTTCTACAGCTGTCTGGCTAGTTAGAAACACTGTTCATACTGCAGTGTGAAAACAAAATAATCAAATATTAAAGGAAAAAAAGGAGGTTTTATACAAATTCAGGTGCTAGCTAAGAATGAAAGATAATGGTGTGCTTAGATACTGCTGTGTTAATATTCATAGTTAAATGAAAATTTTACATAGCTTAAGAAGCGATCAAAATGAGATGGCATGTGACTTTAAATTCACATTAAATGCTTCATTTAACGGTTTTAATCACCTGTTATGCAAGATTCATCTATGGAATAAAACATGATTTTAACCAGCTTATTAAAATTAAGACGGTAAAGCATTAATGTTCAATAAAAATCTTTGAAATCAAAATACAAATCAAATCTTTAAAATACAAAAATAATGTAGGCATGAAGCCTAACTTCATACATATAGTACAATATAAATACAACAAAATTACACATAGTCAGATAGTCTTCTGATAACAACATTTTATTTAATTGGTGAAACAATTAATTATTATTATTAATACAGCATAATACAGTGTTACTTTGATAACTTAAGGTTACAAGAAAGAATCAGGTTGGCTCATGTTCTGAAAAATCACTGTAGAACTTGCAACAACAATCAGAAGTCGTGCTGCCAGGCTAATGGGAAGTGTTAGATGTAAATCTGTTACCCTTTTTTAAACATGGAGCACAAGGCCAAAGATGGTGATGTTTAAAGTCATTTTTGTAATTTGGTACCTGTGAAGTAGCAGCCTTTGAAAAGAATTAAATACATCATACATCACTGCAGAGTTGTTTGCTTGTTCTAAACAAAATAAATTCCTCTAATTATTTATGTATATCAGTGTATTGCTGATTCACAGCTTCTTTAATTTAGACCGTGTTTGGCATTTTGCCCTGGATTTGCTTCACATCTCTACCATTTGTTTTTGCAATGGAGTAATCCTTTCCTTGGCAAAAGATGTGACACTTATTGTGAGATGCTAAGTAGCCAAGCAGTTGTTTCCTTAAGAACAGTGAAAAAATATGTTTTGAATAAAGAAGCTTTTAAAGAAAACAGAGTAAGTGTCAGGGGCTTAAGATGTATATTCCAGTTCACAGAGGGGTATTACTGATATTGCACCATTTGTTTTCTACGGATATGAAGTAGTCCAAGAAGTTGTTTATTTTCCCCCGGTACAATAATGAATGCTTGTAGGAATTTAATCTAGTAGACGACAGCAAATCTAGACGCTGAAAAGGACACTAAACAAAAAGAAGAGGGAAAAAAGAATACTGAAATATAATGAAGCTTTTAAAATAAAGGCCAGCTGGACAGCTTAACTAGGGCTGTCATAGATGATTATCGGCTACTGATACTCTGAAATCAAGGCTGTCCACCATTTCTGAGAATATGCTTTTTCTGAACCGGAAGTCTTGCTGCATGGAAAACCCATGGGTCTTGCTCACAGGTAACTGGGTGAAATTCTACAGCTCTGGTGGTAAACAGTGTTTTCATCAAAGAAAAACTGATAAGAATTTGTGTGTACTTTAATAACTATATTACAAGGGAATTCTATACAAGTGTCTAGAGCATGCAGAGTGATACATTAACACACACTCTCGAATGTTGCCCAGAGGACACTATGCTAACACAATTTTTTTGGATACTTTCTTTGCTCTTGAACTACTAGAAGTTTGAGATTGTTACAGCTGAGGAATGATCCCAGGTCTGCTTGGCATGCTCGTGAACCAATATGCTGTTTTAACACACCCAAAATAGCCCTTTTGCCCATATCTACAAGCAGACATTTAAAAAGCAAGGTATTCCATTAATTGGTTTTATGCATGTTACAGAGAAATCTTAGAACTGCTGTAAACAATGAAAGCAACGAACAAAACAGTAATAGAGTAGGATAGCAATATTAGGGGTAATAACTTAAAATGTAATCTCAAACATGTCTCTTGCTTGAACTGATTTTATTCTTTGTTGGTTGTTAAACACATTTTTGACAGGGTTCTGGCCTAGATCTGTGCATGTCAGATGGCTGCCAGTGAATAAATCATGGTTGTCAGCCTAAGATCCAGCAGATAAGGCTACCACTCCCAGGAGCCACAGAAAATGGAAGAATTGCAGAGAAATTTCTGGGAGGGGTGATAGGGGGAAGATGATCTCGAAGTATTATTTTGTGTAGACTTTGTGGACTGAGTTCAGTAAATTGCTTCATCCCTGAATATTCCAAAGTCTAGTGAGGCAGACACATAGTATATTCAGTCATAACCACAGTGGGGATAATTAACCTTCCATATGGATCCTCTTAAATAAGCACATTCTGGGAGACTGATGACACTGTAGAAAGAAACAATTTCTTTCTAATGCTTTGCATGAGAGTGGGGTTTGGAAGCAGGAATAAACATATGAACACAGAGATGTCAGGCTAAACCTCAGATCTTGAAAGCTACGGAGCCTGTGTGACTCTGGACAAACCTTTAGAAGTAGAACTGCTAGCCAGTCAGATTTTGAAAAAAAGACAACATATCGTGTTGTCTATACTCAAACAAGGCTGCTTATTTCCAAGACCTACCAAAGGAGGCTGCAGTGCGATGCAAGGAGGCTGTTTGCTGAAGGAAAGATCTCACACTTGCCTGTGGCTTTCACCCAAGAGTGATGAGATAAATAAGGGCAACTGTTTGTTCAATATTCATCTATAATTTATAATTTATTGTGATAAAACCAACTAGTAATTATTTAATAAATAATTTTTAAATTATTATGCCGCTATTAACAACAAAACACCATTACATATGTAAATATTTATTTACCTTTCTTCCTCTTTCTTGCTCCTTCCTTGTGGTAACCAGAGGTATCCCAAGGACTGCACCATGGGGCCTACTGAGGAGCAGCAGGGTGGGCGGCACAGCCTGGGGACAGCCTTCCCCAGGCTCCCCTACCCGGCCCAGGGCCCAGCCCCCCGGCCCAGCTCCCCCGCAGCTCCCGCCTGCCCCCCCCCCCTGGCCGGCCCCCCAGGGAGGTGCCCAATTCCTGGGGCTGGGGCCCGGGCCCTCTCCAATGCAGGGGGTGACCCCCATCTTGGCTTCCTGACTGCGCCCTGCCTCGCTGCTGGCACCCGGGAAGCAGCAGCCGCTCGCCGCCAGCTCCCTGACAGGGTCACCGAGGTGGGAGTCCCTCCTCTGCATGGGACATCGCCAGTTATGGCCATCGCCAGTTGTGGCCATCGCCAGGCCCTCGCGTCAGGGTAAGGTTGAAGTGCATTGAGGCAGAGAAGGAGGAGATTCAAGCCAGGGCTGTGGGACTGAGGTCATTTAGTCTCTGGACTTTATTCTAAAACAACCCTCCCCCCCAGTGCTTGAAATTTTAGTCAGAATTTAGGAGTCGCCTCTGGTGCATGGAGGCTCCTCAAAACACACACTCCCAGCCACGGAATGCTTGTGTCTTGAAAACCAGTGTGTTCCTCTCCTCAAGAGCTAAAGCTAAACAGACCTAATGCCTTGGTGATTTCAGAATAATTGTTGCTTGTATCCATTTTAAGTGCAGGAAAAGTGGTTCCCTTTGCTTCCAAGTTCCCTCTGCAATCGGTGCATGCAGGGGCAAGGCAGGCATTTTCCGCAGCCTTGCTGGAGAGGTGGATACCCATCAGGTTCCTGTCTCCCCTCCTTCCTCAGCTCCGACTCCCTGTGTGAGCCATGATTTGGCACACAGGCACTGAATGAGCCCCCGATGCATGGGGCAATCTAGCATCATGTGTAGCTCCTGGATGAAGAAAAGTAACTCTGATTGCCCCCCTGAGTAATTTGCACTCATAGATGAAGCATCAAGTTTGAAAAAATAGCACTTTAAATCACATCATGGCCATAGTAAGGAGGATGAAACTACAGCTTAGTGTTTTCTTCAACACTGATTAGTCACTGTGAATATATTCAAGCAATTGTGCTTCAGTGTAGAGGGTAAATTACTTTTTTTCTCGTGAGAGCCATATAACTATGGAACAACTTTATAATATGAGATAAACTTCTGAAACACCAGTCATAGATGGGTTTTTGACATTTAAGCACTTCCCTGGCTTCTGGGTATCATGTTAAATAGAATACATTTTGCCTGGTGAAGTAGGCCTGTAAGACAGAAATATGTTGCACATTGCATAAACAAGGAGGATAAAGTTTTTCATATTTTACTGCCTTGTAAAAAAGGAGAGATGTGGCTGCCCAGGCTCTTGTGGCACAGGCTGGGAGAAAACATCCAGGCACTTTATCCTTTCTTCTGTAACTAGTTCATGCCTATCAGTACATGACATCTAACAAATCTTTTAAAATTGTTTGCTTAAAGTAGTTACAGTGGTTCATTTTCTGCACAGTTCATGTGGATGATCAGCATCCAGACTTATGACCAAATTGATACTGTTTAATATTTTCCAATATTTCCTTTTTGTTTGGGTACAGGTCACTCTGTCATTAGTAAACAACTATGGCACTGCCTAATAAACATTACAAGAGTTTTGGGGAACTGTTTGGTCCTGTCCAGCATTGTGTTGTGAGGGCATACACCTGGCAGAGCGTGCAAATTCCTGCTTTGTGTACTGGGAGACATTTCACCCTTCATTATGTTGAGCTGTCACTAGGACCTGATCACCAAAATGAGCATTTTTTCAAGGTAGTAAAAGAATGCTGTACAACACAAACTATTTTTTCCTGTTCTCTTTCAGAGGAACAAGTAGTCAATGTAAATAAATTCTCCTTACTGACCTCTTGCAACAAGCATTGCCTCAGAGTTCATTTCAATGCTTGGATTCTCCTTTAAGAAACAGAGTTACAGAAAACAGGTTCTCTATAAAATAGTCTTCAAGAAGGTGGATGAAAAGGATAATAGGATAATAAAGGCCACAATTAAGTCTGTAAGGGTGGTGTTACTAAAGTACAGGACAAGCTTCACACAAGTTTCCAGGGCATTCATACTCTGTTGATAGAGAGCGCCATAGTAAGATGCCTGTTTAGTTCTTTTGAACTACAGAATAGTGGAAGTCTAGATAAAAGCCTTGAAACTGCTGTTTGCTTATAATCTGATTATTTAATACTCAGCCCTCCACACTGGTTAATCATAGGCATATACTGAATGGAAATATATTAGTGTCACAAATAACAAGCCCAGTGAATTTAATATAATGTACTAGTTGGGATCAACAGTGTTGAAATCATCATAAGAATTAACAGGATTGAATAAATAAAGCACGTTGTAGCTAGTTTCAAATTACATTTAAGCTTTCTTAGCTGTATTTAACAAAAGATACAGTACACTCTTGAGATATGGCAAGTTTCTTACATTTTAAGGACCAGGAATCTTCTGTGGTTCTGTAATAAATTTCAACATTTCTATTTCTATATTGTTGGCAAATGGTGCATTGTCATTGTAAGGTATCTAAAAAAGTTTCTGTAAATGTAACTATACATTCAATATGCAATGCATATAGGCTGCTAGTAATTTATTGTCCCATGTGCTGTGTCTAGCCACTTTCAGAAACAGTGCACTAGCACCCAGGGAAATTACAGCCATTATACCTTCATCTTCGCACTGTAGTATCACCTCACTGATAAGATCTGGTTTTGGTTCAATAAGAAAGTTGTTGAAAACCATAACTTTTCTACTCTCTTGAGAAAGATACTAATATCCATTTGTAATGGAATCAAACACAAAAAATCTATATACTTAAAAAAACTTAACTCTGACTACAGAAAGACAAAACCAAACCTGTACAAAAGCTTTGCTGCAAAAAAAAAATTCTGTGAAATAGAAGAATTTGGCCTTTTTTTGATGTTACTGTGATAGCTATTAGAGGCCTTAAAATAGGAAGGTCTGGCTTAATGGACATAAGTTATACAGAAAAAAATCTCTTCCTGGTGCATCTCCTTGGAATCCATATGTCCATCACCATCATTATTTGCTCCTGTCAGTAGATGTTAACCATATTAATCCCACAGGATCTTCTTCCAGGCCCTTTATTTCCCTCCAGACATACAGAGTTGTCAGCATCACCTTTGAAAATAAGTGCCTTTTTATTTCCTCCAGTCTGCTGAGTAGTTTCTCAAGCTGTGCTCTCCAGATGACTTCTCTCCTGTGGTCCTACTAGGCCTTTTCTCTTCTGTTTTCCAATCCTCTTCCAGTAGTCCTAATCTGTTGACTAGTTTAACCCTTGCCTTGCTATAAGGAGCTTTATATCTAGTGATGGAATATGCTAATATTGTTTGAAATGGTAGACCATAGCTTGGCAAACATTGCATATCAGTTCCAACAGCAGTTAATTGGTGGAAACAAGTGCTTAATATCAATCCTAATTGTGAACTCTTCAGCATATCTGAAGTAGAAGTGAAGGGGAATTAAAAGCTTGGAAATGGTGTATAGGTCTAATACCTGCAAGCATGTGTCAAGCCTTCTTTGGTTTCACAGCTCTCAGACAGTGTGTCAGTTTGAGAGCATTTTGTGTGACTTATTCAGTGTATGTAGGTGTTATCAGATGTTGCCTTTTCCTTTCATCTTTTTGCAGTTTCACCAGAATAGGCTATCTTGGCTGTCATGAAAAGCTGGAATACTTTGCCTGGCAAAAAAAATAAACTGGCAGCACGCATCTGCAAAAAAATCTCAGTTTGTGAAAGAAACTAAGCAGCAAAGCTTTTACATTTCCAGCTCCCACTCAGTCTAAGCAGAATAATATTTATTCAAATTAAGTTATTAAAATAGAGTATTGGTGTAACTAAATACTGAAATGAACTAGTTTTGTGACCTCAATAAAAAAAAATTATGAATTGTCCCAGCTGAAACACCAGTGAATCAATTGAGGCCAATACTTATTCTAGTGAAGCCATTAAACTCTATATTATAGTCATTAACAATAGCCACCGTGTCAATGATCTGAACTTTCTACTGCTGTCTTTTGGACAGACCTCTTGTAGAGAGCATCTCCTGTTCTTGCAGAGTGTCTGGGTTTTGGATTTGCCTTTCAGGGAAGTGTATGCCCAAACTCTTATGGCAGGCCTAAAAACTAGGCATCTTAGATCTGGGATGAATTTGGAATTGGTGTGGACTTTGTAAAACCTTTACTTTTTTCCAGCTTCACCTCTTGAGTCACTGTTTTTGGCATGTTTTACTGTGCAACTGTGCAAGATGCAGCCATGCTTAACATTATGACAAAGGCCTTTGAGGATGCTCAGCATTTTCAGAAGCATATGCAGTATCAGTGGTGGTGTAGTTCATCACATTTTGTCTGGGTCCAAATTCTGCTCCTGGGTGGATGATGATGTTCCATTTCAGTCCTTCAGAAGCTTTCCGGCAGATCAATTGTTAACTTATTGAGATGCTGACTTAATATGCAGCCTGTGGCTCCTGAAGCCCTTGAAGCAATTCTAGCAAACCGCTTTCCTGATGTCCAAATTTCACTTCAGATGAGTGTTTATGCTTTATGATGGAGACAAAAATGAGCATATACCAAAAAACTTCAATACAGCCACATTCAACGTAATTTGTTTCTTTTAAAAAAATCTGGAAGATAGGCTGTGGAACAAAGATATGTATATTAAATGGGTTTTAAATGAAGAATAAAAAATAATTACTTAGCACCAGTTAAAACTCTTAAACAATAATTATATCTCTGTTACTCAGGATTCTGCTGGACTGCAAAAGAAATGAGTATTGTTATTTCTGTAACCAAAAAAATCTTTGCTCATAGAAGCAAAACAGAAAACAACCTTCATTATGCAACATGTTTTATACTAAGACAGATAATTTTAGAGATTTTTTTTCCACTGCTTTTGCCAGTAATTGCCCTTCCTGTATGGCACAGATGAAGAGTTATAGCCCTTTAGAAGCCATTTTGCATAATAAATGTTACTTGTTTTGGTTTTCTTTATTCCACTTAATTAATGCTAATTCTATTTTTCTCCTCTTTTCTGTCAGTCTAATGCCTGTTAATGCCTTTCTGAAAAAAATGTAAACACCAAAAGTCCAAATATAAGTTGAAAGTTCCATGACGATTTATCTACAGCTGTAGGAAGCAGTCAGAAGGAAGCTGCTCCTTTAAAATCAGTTTGGCAATATAGGAGCTGAAAACATCCATCCAGATGGAACTGAGATTCTCTAAAGGTTTTGTGTTTTCAAATAGAATAAAATCTTAAGGCTTTTCTAGTCAGTCCTTTCAGAGGTATATATTATTCTGTGGAGTGGCACAACTCAAAGTTGTAGAAGAAATGATAAAGAAGGCAATAAACTACTGCCATAACCTCAAAAGGTGACAAATGTTTTTAAAAGCTCTGTATAAATAAAACTTATTCTATCAATTTGATGATAAAAGTTGCAGGCATGTATGTTTTGCTTCATGTGCTGTCTGAATGAAAATGAAACAATTTCTTAAGCCATGTTTCATTTCTCCTGAGACTTTTAATCTGAGCACATGTGTGTCCATCTCCATCTTACCGAGGCTGAACATGTTATTCATTGAGGTTCATTTACATTAATTTTAAGAAGATGAACAAGTTCTGCAGTTGACTGCAATGTACAACATAGCTATTGTAAAGTAAAATATGTCTACTTCAGAACACTAGTATGGCTTGAGTCTGAATCTGTAATGAATTTTGTTACACCACCCACTGAAATGGCTTTCTTGCTTCCTGACACAGGGGCACATAGATATTTTTTGTATTTTGTTTGGGGCATGAGATGTCATTAGGTGTTTTTTGTAGGAATACTTTGATGTTTCTTTAAGAAAAAAACCTTTCTACTTTTCTTATGGCAGAAGTAGGAAGCAAAAGGAACTATATATGGCAGTCTATATATAGGTCTGCCATGACTGCAAGCTCACCTTGAAAGGCACACTATAGAAATGAAATTAACTGCTTTCTAAGGAAGCTTTCTCTTCTTTGTTATGCAAATGGATAAAGGTGTGGCAAAACTTAATACTCCAGTCTGGTTTTTATCCACTTCTTTTTAAATTTCTTTTCTATATTTGGCTGAAATTTTCCTTGAGTTACAGAAACTTTATTTGCTTTAACTTTCTTACACTCATTTCCATCTTCGAATTTTTTAAGCTGAAAGCCTAAAATGTAGAACAGAATGAAAGCTTCAGTGCACTTGGAACACAAGTGCATATCTTTGTGAACAGGGATGTTGCTTCAGCCTGATCAGTGTTGTAACATAAGAAAAGAAATAAGATGTAGTCAGTCCTACAGGCTACAGAGACAGTCTCTCTTACAGCATCTCTATGGGCAGACACTGAAGAGGAACGGATAGACCAGCATGCACTAAGCCACAGTCTTGGTGGAACTTTAGTTCATCTAAGTTTCATATCCTCCTATCCTGCCCTGAGGGTGAAGAGTTTTATTGAAGTGAAGTTACATGGTTCTGTAGAAACTTTCCACATTTCAAAGGACCGTGGACAGGATGGGTGATGTCATTTATGGGGTGGATAGTCTAGAGAGAATATCAAAATGGAAGGCTGAAGAGCTAGGGTTAGTTCCTCCAAGGCATTGAACATTCTCAGTTGCTTAAAGAAACTCAGTAATCAATAACTCTTGGTGTGCAATTTATAATGTCCAAGATTAGCGGAGATTGGAGACTGTTGAAAATGTCACCAATTATCTATATAAAGGCTAAAACCTCCAGGGATGAAATCAGAAAACAAGTAAGTTTACAACAGTGCATCATCTTCATGAATCTGATTGTATTTTCCTATAACATCAGTGATACATGAGTGGACTTAAAAATTATGTAGCTCAAGGAATAAAAACAGAATATAGAAGAATAATTAAAATATATCCCTTCAACTGAAGTTTATAAGATGGATAATAGTAAATGGTCTAGATAAAACATAAATGCTTATGATTTTACTATGCTTGCCCTTTCAGTCTGATCTAAAAGACCACAATATGGGATTGAAATTTTGTGTGTGTGTGTCATATTCTGAACTCACAAATTAGTTACTCCCTAAACTACCCTGTATCTACTAAGCATTAGATGGAACTGGTGTCAGTCTTGAACAAAGCCCGAAATGTGCAGAACTCATTGTAAGACAAGGCCTCAATTCTTACAGTGCAAAGATATAATGAATTGCAATCCATATTTTATAGAGAGGGGAAAATGTGTCATAGTTGAGAGAATTGTTGAAGGTCACAGAAAAAATTTTGTATTGAAACCAGGTGCAAAAGTCAAATCTGCTTCCAGCCTAGCTTTTTAGCCATTTACTCTTTCCTGTTCTTAATCTTAAGAACAGCTTGTCTAGCTAACAAGGCTGAAGAAATTGCTTTATACATTTTAATAGCATCATTTAGAAAAATGCTGCTTTAATAAAATGCCTTTCTAGTAGAGCTGCACTCTAGCATAAGAGAAATGTGTAGATCAGATAACATGAGAAATGTGTTCAACCGTAAGGGGTAAATTCAATATGTTGTTGTATTTGATGGAATAGCAATCAAATCCGTACCCTGAGATACTGCAAGAGGTGTGTACCCTCTTGAATGTAACAGTCTTGTCTAGGTTTAGGCTTAGATGGCATGCTAAAAATAGCCAGCTCTCTCAGACTTTGATAATTTTTCCAGTAGGCCTGGAGTAAGTAACAAAGTAACAATTTCATTTATTGCAACATGGGGTCATGTTTGACATATCAAATTATTTATTTTCTAAAGGCAAGGAGAAAAAAAAACAGAGCATCTCTTCCTTTTGATTTTATATTCCAATACCAAGATGAAGATTTCATAGAGCAACCCCTGTGAATAAGCAGCATCAAGGCCTGGCCAAAGTGTTTCCCTTTTGTGGTGCAGTGCTTTGTAGTATAACATAAGCTAGTGGTGGGGAGGGGTGGAAACACAGAAGGAGAAGTGCATTGGACAGCACAGATGCCATTATCATCATTAATGTCAAGAAAAACTTTCAACATTAAGTGGGGTGAGAGAAGGTGAGAGACAGTACATGAGAGAAAACAAGCAGCACTTGTTTTATAATGATTGGGGAAGTTAAATGGGCCTTGTGAGAGATGGGATTTCTCCTTTCTCATAAAAACTGTAACTGAAAATCTCTTACAAAAAGAGTTCAGGGTAACTAGAGCTCTTAAGCCTGGGAAGTTAAGGAAGTACTAGAATGTGTATGTGGATATCTACAATAAGAAATAGTGTCAACTAATGGTATGCACATTTCTATACCTGTATCCTTTTTCATAGACCTGTTTTAAGAGGTTTCACTGAAATTACATAGTTTCCCATGGTTTGCCTTTGAAGACTCCAAATGGAGACACTGTAAACCCAAAAATCTTGTTATTAGGGTTTGGGGTACTGCTGGTTGCCTCTTTCTCCCTCCAGAACTAAATTACAGAAGAAAAAGTGATAGATAAAAACCATGGGAGGAAGTGCAAGACTCCAACTTTCCCTGTTAAGCAAAAACTCTTCCTTGATGTGTCAGAAAAGGGAGTTCATCTGATTGAATGCTGAAATTAAATTCTGGTCTTTTGCACTTAAATAAAAGCTTTGCACTGAATATACTCCCCACAGAGGAGTTAGTCAGGGTAAGTTTATTTTGTGCCTGCAATTTTGGGGATGCACCAATATCTGGAGAATAAATCGCAGTGAGTTGAACTCAACTTGCATGAAAATATCTATACTCAGATCTTTGCAATGCCATTTACTATTTGTTCTTGTTCTTGTTCTCATCAAGAGATGATAAAACCTGTTATGGAGAATTGGGAAATTAGTGGTTTTACAGCTATGTGATACTTCAAAGATTTTTAAAATTTGCTCTTTTCCAAGTCACTAATTTTTTTCACTGGATGTCTGTTCATGACAGGGTTATGTTCTTAAATAGGCAAAGTCAAGGTATAGTGGAGTGGAGGAGTTGCACTGCAGTGTTTCTAAAAGCTTGAAATTTTTGGTAGTAGCATGGTGAAAGTGGAGTACATTGTATGGCATACTGCTCTTATGAAGTGATGCATGCCTGTGAGTTGAAAAGCAGACCAGGTACCTCTAAATGGTGTCATTATCTTCTTGTAGATTTTGTGGTTTTCCTCACTATGTTTCAGGAGACATCTTGCCAGTTTTACATCCGTTATTTTTCCTACTTTCATAGAATGCTATTAAAAAATTATTGACGGATAGACTGTGTTTAATTAAGAATGTAGTATACTAAGAGTATTTGAATTCCTGTAAGGAATTGTTATCTTTTGCTTCCTCTTTCTTTTTGTGACATGAACTGGTTTTTATATGTCCATAATATAGCTGCATTCCATCTTTAAGGGATGGAAAATCCTCTACTGCAATTATTTTCTGAATGATTTTACGAACTAGAATTAGATTTTCTTTCAGTTTCGCTGTGTAATTCTAGTCCTGGTTTTGTACATTTTCACTTACATTAAGGGGTAGTAGTAAATATGGCCTACCATTTGAAAGCAAACATACATTTGAACTAGTGTACTGTGATTGAAAATTGCCAGAGGAAATGGTAACACAGAACTTCTGGGGCAACTGAGAGCTGGTTTTGGTTCCCATCTTTTCATTGTCCGTATCGAATACAGCCATGTATAACATAGAGATGCATACAGACGCCTCCAGACCGACCTCTTGTGCATTCCTCCTGCCTATCATCAAAACTCTCAGATTAAAAGTCTATGGCTCATTAAACAGGAAGGGAGGAGTATATTGCCTTAGAAATATTACAGTCTGTCAGGATTGCCTTGTCCCAGAGCAGAGACTTATCTGTAAAACCTGCACACAATTACTTTTTAATGATTTTATCCTGGCTCATTAGGAGAGCAGCTACCACTGAGACTTAAGAGTAATCATGCAGCTGTACCAGTGATACAGCTACCGTGCATCTTGGAGAGGCACATCAGCATTTACTGAACTGGCTTTAAAACCTAGAAAATGTAAATGAGAGAGGAAAGAGATAATACAAAGCTTGCAAAGTATGTTCATGATATTGTGTGTTATAACAACAGCAAGGATTCCCCTGCTGGAATTTCATTGCCATTCTCTTTGTATAATTTATTGAATAAATTTGTTGGACACTGTTTAGAGCAATATACTTTTTGAATTTTGGATTTGAAGCGTATTGTAAGCCTGTGCTTGCTTTAAAAAGGATTGTAGTGAGTTATAGCTTTGCTGGATGTATCTGGAGTTCCTTCTTGCTTCTATTTTAACCTGTTTGGAACATAAATTAAGTTATATTTTTCCAGTCACCCATGACAATTTGGTTTCACACAGTTGGCCTGACTAAAAAGCAGAATTTTAGAATTTCTGGTGAGATACAGCAATTGCATACATATAACTTATAGCTAGTAATTTAAATTAATTCTCCTTCTGGTGCATAAGGACAGGAAGATTTTTCCCATTAACTGCTCCCTAGCTAGCAGGTACTTTAATCTTGCTCAATTCTTTCAGGGTCTTGCAGGACCCATAATCTTGCTCACTATTTGAATAGCTGTTGCATTTTGAGGCACCCTGTATCATCTCCAGCTGCAACCGAAGAGAAGTTGTTAGAACTTTATCCTTAGAGAAAACTAATTCACTATGTGAACTGTGTTTAACAGTTCACCTCAGTACACCCTCATGCATGAATGTGTGCACAAACTCACATGCACACAAAAGCCTGACAGCAATTTCATGAATAGGGGGAAATGGAAGAGAGGATATTACCCTATATCTTAAAAAATCTAAGACCAAATCCTTGGAAAGAAATTGAGAGTTCAAGGTAATGGCTTCTTTTTCATTATACTGCATTTTAAGACTTTAGTTTTTAGATTGTGTTTGACACTGGGAGAAACAGAAGCATCTTTAAAAAGACTTCACGGCGTATTTTTGGAAGAAAAAACCAACACCACTAAGTTCTGATAAACACAAGAGGAGAAATGCAAGAATTGGAAGATATGTATTTGTTTAAACAAACTATCTTGTTACTTTCTTTTTATTTAAAAAGAGAACACTGTCATAATTTTTCCTTAAGTGACTCAAACTGTAAATCAAAATGCTATGAGCAAACCAATGCAATTATACTTGTAACTTTTACTAGACACACAATTAATCTGGTTGTTCGTGTAGAATATATTAAGTACACACTGAAGGATGGTGAAGTTTGAGACTGCTTTATATACTAGAGAGTAAATAGCTGTAATGAATATTATTCTTTACACATAATTTAATGTACAAAACTATCTGCAGTTTCACCGAAGGTGCTTCAGATTTAAAAGGGCTGATAGCTAAAACACACATTTGATATGAGCAAAAATGATAATTTGTTTCGTGCTGTAATGAGATGATCAGACTAATGGATGGGGGGGAAAAAAGCGGTTTTCCCTGTAAACAGTTCACATCTTTTACTAACATAGGAAGGAATAGACCTAACTATGCTCTGAAAGCAGCTGAGAGTGGTGAACAGAATTTCTATTTTAAAATGTCAGAGTAGAGCTGTGCTGATTTTCCCTTCTCCATTTCACACTGCCTTCTAACAAGTGCAACAATTAAATTCTTATATTTGTAGAAAGCTCATGTCATGCATATAAGTTCTTACTTGCCAAGTGACTACAGTGAAACCATCTCACCTCACTCACCCATCTTCAGACTACATCCCAAATAACTTTGCATCATTCAATACTGCCATGATCATTCTTGAGATACATGGTGAACTGATGGGGCAAAGTCAGCAAAGAGCAGCAGACAAGTGATTCTGAACACTCAGGTCTCCCACTGAGATAATGCTTATACTTTTTTTAGCAAACTATGCCAGAAGAAGGAGGGTTTTCTGACACAGACAGCTAGCACAATTGATACCTAGTGCTGCTGATTGTTGTTCCTCAATCTGCTAGTTCAAATCCTTGATTTATTTCCTAAGATGCATATAGCTGTTTATAGCTGAATAGCAATGACTGCTCTGCTCGTCAACCAGCGCAGGGCAGGTGCTGCCACTGGATTGGTTTAGATGAATTCTGTCTCCTGCCTTCACTGCAAAGGACCAGTGACTTCAGTTGCCTCAGGGAGCCAGCCTCAGCATTAATGTTCAACGATTAATTTGGTTGTTCTCTATTGCTCTCAATATTTAATGCAACATGAATATTTTGTATATGTGGTAGAAGCATGTTTAGATCCCAGCTGAAAATCATTTTACAAAACCAGCTTGTTTTCCTTCTGCAAGTAAAACTTTATCAGAAACAACCTCTTTCCTATTACCTGAATACCTATGGGTAAGTTTGATCAACTAAAGAAAGTCAGGGGACACTCTTCTTAGATTCCCTAAATATGACTTACATTTAAGGTGGTGGCCAGTGGTGAACAAAGGCATTCACCTTTCTTGCTTGACTTTTCAACCGACTAACAATCAATTCTTATGTTTGGTTTTTTGGTAGTTTATATGTTTATATGTGTTTACATGTGGTATTTTAAAGACCATATTATACTATATTTTATTATATTGAATGTTACAGAATGCTTCCTTCTTAGACTGGTAATAGTAGTGCATCCAATTGAGATAGTTTACTATTTTTCTCCCAAGTCTATATATAACTCATAATGTTAGAGTGGAATACAAATTAAGAGAACACTAGGCCTTTTCGGTAATTTGGTCCCCCACTGTTCATGTTCTTATATACAGCAATAATATTTACTCAGGAAGTGTTACATTTTTATTTTAAAATCATATTTAAAATATTTGTTTGAAAATTATATTTCAAATTTCTCTTTAGTTGAAGAGCTGCACTTTTGACAGTACCAACTATTCAGAATAGTTATAGGCAATATGTTCTAAACTAAGTGGTAGCTGTAAAAGTTTTAACTATCTTTCCACTTAGAGTGGTTTCATCACTGGCACCATACAACTCTGCTGACTTGACAGGGCTACTGACTGTAGACATATTACTGCACTCATAGCTTGAACACCTCTCCAGGGTAGAATATCAGTCATATAGAAGGGTTTCAGGTCTTTTTTCTATCTTACCTGTTAAAGAAGATATCACAGAATCATAGAATGATAGAATCATAGAATAGTTTCAGTTGGAAGGGACCTTTAAAGGTCATCTAGCCCAACCTCCCCTCAGTGAGCAGGGATATCTTCAACCAGATCAGGTTGCTCGGAGCCCTGCCCAGCCTGACCTTGAGTGTTTCCAGGGATGGCGTATCTACTGCCTCTTTGGGCAACCTGTTCCAGTGTTTCACGAAACAATATATGTCAGGGAAGATAACATATTAAGATAAAAAGATAGTATCTGGCAGATAAGGCATTCTTGTGGCCTTTATCTTCCAGTCCTTACGTACAGCACAACCCAATCTGCTCTTGGATTCTTTCTTACTCAAATTCATGTTGTGTTTTTGTTTCATGTATCTGTTTGATGGACTTTCTTGAGGACCATATCGTGGCTTTGAGGATCTGTGCAAATTAAAATGCTCCCTTCAAATAATTTGTCCGTGTTGACCAGGTCAAAAAGTAAGGAACAGACAAACTGTGGTCCACTGATCTACCAGGACATCAGGGATTGAGCTGAGGTAGTAATGGGCGTGCAAAAGCCACTGTAGCCATGTGACTGAAATCTATGGAAGAAGCTTGCCCAGCACCAACACTGGTTCTTATAGAAGGATGCACAAACACAGCTTCCACAGGGTAAGCATTCCAGAAAACAGCGTAACAACACATGAGTGTTACTGGAAAGAACACAAGTCATCTCTGGTTTGGGAGGAAGTTGAGATGTATGTCAAATGCAGAAGGAACTGACATTATGAGTAATTGAAGGTTGATATCAGAAACCACAGGGATGCACACTCTAAGTATCTCTTACAAACTGAACTTGAGAAAACATTTTAAATGCTATAAAACGCAGATTTATCCTTACAAATTTATCAGTCAAATGCTGTGTTGCTTTATTCAGTATGCCATTCATAACACTGCCATGAAGATAGTTTTTTAGACAAGAAAATCTAGTGCACAGATGAACAAATCTTAGGAAAAGACATGGAGGAAATATTTCCTTCTCAAGAACACCACTAAAAGAAAAACACACTAGCAGAAGTAACAGATAATTCTATAAAATAAAGGACTAAGTAACAAAAAGAAATAATTGAAGACATAATATTATCAAAGAATGTAGAGCAGCTCTGAGAGAGGTGATAATCACTCAAGAGGTTTAATCAGCTCAACAATGCTTTAGTTGGTAATGCTAAAGTTTATGCTAGCAATGGGACCTGATAAAAGATAATCAGGAGAAGAGCAACGACAACAGGCTATATAGACAAGATCTCAGAATATTATTGATTAAAAAAATAGCCATTCAGAATTGGGCCTTGTAATATTCAGCCTGTCTAGAAGTAAGAAACAGGAAGATCAATTAAAATCTCTGGAGGCAATAAGTAGAGACATTTTTTTTCCCAAAAGTAAGACCAAAAAAAAATCAGAATGTGTTAAAAATCACAGTTTTAGAATACCAAAGAAAAATGGGATTAAACTTCTGGTGGAAAAAGTGAGAGGTTATATATCTTTGGAAGAAGGGGAAATGTGTGCTCCAGAGAAAAATAAAGGAAAACCCCCAAGCAAAGCAAAGCAAAAGAAGGTTAGTCATTCCCTTTGATAAAAATGGTAGTTGACCTTTTTTGATCTGAGAATAAACATAGCCTTTCAAATATCAGAGGTTTGAAGCAAGTACTTGAATGCCTTCTTCCGATTTACCTTGGTGCATTTAAGAGTTTAATAAAATAATTGACACAAAGGTGCAGGTTGCATACTTAAAGTAAGTGAGGAATTGAGTTAACATGGGTTGATGTCAATTCTCTCCTGTTTACTATGACCACCAACTTAAGAAAATCCTTGTATTATGTAGGCATCTTGTGACTTTAATTGTTCCTTGAATGTTGTTCAACAGTGGTGAAAGGATTCAAGTTCAGCTGTACCTAGTAGAATGGCATGTTCAAGGTCATATTACGCTTTAAAGGAAATAACAGCTCTGTGTTTGGAGTCAAATACTTTCTCACATGGAAAAAGACACAGAAAAACCTTGCCCTCTAGTGGCTGGAAAACTAGGAAGCAGGCATAAATCCTATTTTCACTAATTGGTATCCAGTTCAGATTTGCCTGTAACTTGAATAGCGTAGCTGGTTTGAATAACTGAAGTTTTCCTTAGTTTCAGATCTGCAAGAAGAAAGACAACCATTAAGTCGCTTAATATTTGAATTCATTTTTTATTGCATGAAAAAAAGTGTTGATACGGTACTTGAAAGTAAATGGAAATGAGTTTTTAGAACAAGCTGGAGCTGGTTGCAGTAGCAGCCATTTAATAATGGGAATACCTATATCTGGATATCTTGCTATTATGCACAGCAGTTTTACTTTTCTTTTTTTTTTTATTCTGGAAAGGCAGAATGCTGACATAATTTCATAGAGAGTATAATCCACTTTGCAATTAGTAAGGAAAATCTGACCCTGTTCCACGAAATCTATCATCTTCCATAATGCAGCATGAGTGGGAAGCCATTTAAAGAACACTAGTCCTGCATTTATAGAAATAATTCATCTTCTTGGTATCCCATCTCTGTATTCAGGGCAGGAATTGTGAACATTGGTGCTCATTTCTGCTCATTACCCTACTGCAATCCATTGACTTTGGAGATGGTTACTCTTCACTGGTCCAGTTCAAATGGAGAATTAGGGCGTGTCAGACATTTCTCAAACAGAAGAAATTTTGAAATAAACATAAGATTGCGAGGAGCATAACTAATTACATTCTAAAAAGCATAGAATGAATAATCTTGCCTGTAAATTGTCTACTTATTCAAATAAATAATCCATTACTATATTGACTTCATATTTGTTAAATTGTTTGTTAAATAAGGCATTTAACTTTTGTGAAAACAAGGTATTTACTTTCTTTTGCTATGGAATGGGCTGTTATGCCAGAACACTATCCCTGGCTGATACTGAACAGCCCATATGGGTCAGCAGAAATCCAAGTTTGTTTTATTCTTTTTGTTGTGGCAGACAGTCTGTTAGTTTATTTTTCCAAAGAATGCATAATTGTTTCCTTGGCCAAACCTTATTTTCCTTACTTAAAAAATCTTGTTCCGTAAAGTTTGTTGGAACTAACCTGAATAAGGTAATAATTTCCATGTTTAATTGGAAAACAGCCAAGCTTTGTATTTGTCATAGTTTCACAAAAACTGAAACAGGAAAGAAAGATCACAGTTATTTTTTCAATATATCTTTTCCTTTACTTGAAAAAGAATTCAGTCTCATTTTGGAATACAATTTTTTTATTAGCTCATGCAAATTGTACACTAATTTTCATAAGAGAGCTAACCACTACAGTCAGTTACTGCTATATAAATACAACAGTCAATTAAAAGACAATTGTTTTAAAGTATAATCAAAATCTGTGACACATTTTAACAAATTAAATGGCAAATAAGCAGTTTCATGTTCTCGGAATGCCAATGATTTAATTGTCTCAATAAAAAAATACCTTAGACTTGTTTACTTTATGACTTTTTGCTCACCCTTGCCTTTATCTTTCTTAGACTATAATTACGTTTCTTTAGTGTTATCAACCAGTCACTGGGGAAACTCATGTAACCAATAATATCAACCATCAATAAATTGGATTATTTTCACTGGATTGCATGAAATGTGACAGAATATTGCTATACACAATTTCATAGTAAATAAATTATTCAAGGCAGAATGTTCAACTGACTTAAATAATTTAAAGTATGAAAATGGTGTAATAGGCAAACTCTAATGGAAAAAATAAAATATTGCAGTATATCTTGAATACTTAATCATGGTGTACTTAAGAAATCAAAGTCTGTTATCAAACTATGTTCATGTATGTTATCCTTTCAACAGTTGATTTTATAAGTAAAGTCTAATAAACCAGATGACTGCTGTATATCTTGTGAGATACTTTTTAAAAATTTAGGAGGTATATTACCTATTACAGAATGAAATTGCAACTTTTAAAGTTATAATTAATTCCTATTTAAGTCACAAAAAGTCTATGTGTTATCACTGAGAATATATGGCTGTGTATTTTCATTATCTTTGAACCTCACAGTAGTTTTTGTGAAACTATGAAGTTATTATATAAGGTAATATAAGATAGCACTAGTAATAAGATAATGCATAAATATAATCGTCCAACAACAGAATATACACTATGTAAATTTAAAACACATTTGTTTAAAACAAATGTGTTAGAAAATCTTTTTCTTTTGCCTGTATACATGCCAGATGATAGATATTACCATAAAATTAATTCAATGGAATTTTAAGAAGGAATAATTTTGACCAATATCATATATAGCACATGTCTGTGGAAAAGTACATTGTGTTCCATTGTGAGAAGACAGAATTAAAGTTGTACATTCTCACTGCAGGAGTTAAGCAACCTGTGAGCAAGGAAATGGAGCTTAACGCGGTCCATTTTCAAGATATGAAAATGTGGATTTTTTCGCTAAAGACTGTTTAAAGGCTCCTTAACTACAAGCAGGAGTTCAAGGAGTTTCATATTGCTAATAATTCTGTTCCCTTCAGTTATATAGCCTTTTACTATTGCCACATATGAAATTTTGTGGCTTACGTTTGCAAACTTAGGAAATTTTAGAAAAATCTCAGCGTTTGACATAGTTCTTGCAGATGCTGTCTGCAGCTTGGAAGATGTTCTCCAGTGTGCTGTGTATCGGCTGTGATAAACACTTATTTTTCTTCTTTCAATTTTGTGTGCAACCTCTATGGCTTCTGGAAGTTTTAAAGGGATAAAACTTAATGTGGATGATGGGAACAGCTAAAAGAGGAGACAAGATATCCTCCCAAATACCCCAGTCCCTTTTAGATCCCATCTGTAGGAATCAGTCCATAATATAGATATCCAGGAACTGAAATTCCTTGCTGTTCATATTTAGATCATCTACAAAAATAGAAACTTTCTATTTAAAAAACCCAAAGCAAACAACAAAACAAACCCAAGAAAAGTCTGGATCTTACTAAAAGTGTGCAAATTACAAAGTAAAGCAACAATGTGAATTATTCAAAGGACATGCAGCCTTAATTACAGATGTAGCATGCAGTTCTCCTGTCTGCAATGCAAAACACAAACCAGTATGTCCTCCCTTCCACCCTGCCCCACAAACCTGTGGCCTCAAGAATCTTAAAATCTGAGCTTAAAAAATTGCTTTTGATCATTTCCTATTGCTAGTTCAGACATACGGCGTGTTACTTATCGTGAATTCCATTCTAAGGATTCTTATTATTCCCATATGCATTGTAGAAAACTTAGGAGCCTAAATCAAGGCTAAACTCCACTTCAGGATGCAGTCCCTAAAAGCTTTATGCTAAAATACCAAGCTCATAACTCAGTGCTCAAGCTTCCAGATGCATTTATGCTTTGTATCCAGAAAAAAACTGACTATGGGACCTGGTATTAACAACAAATGACCTCTCTGATCTCACAGAACAAAGAAAATGAGGACATGCACAAGAGACTCTCTGGAGTGCTGATTTTGGCTGGGATAGAGTTAATTTTCCTTACTGTAGCTGGTATGGGGCTATGCTTTGGATTTGTGCTGGAAGCAGTGTTGATAACACAGGGATGGTTTCGTTGTTGCTGAGCAGGTCTTGCACAGAGCCAAGGCTTTTTCTGCCTCTCACCCCACCCCACCAGTGAGCAGGCTGGGGGGCGCACAGGAAGCTGGGAGGGGGCACAGCTGGGAAAGCTGACCCAAACTGACCCAAGGGATATCCCACACCATATGACGTCATGCTCAGCATATAAAGCTGGGGGGAGAAGAAGGAAGGGGGGGGAACATTCAGAGTGATGGCATTTGTCTTCCCAAGTCACCATTACACGTGATGGAGCCCTGCTTTCCTGGGGATGGCTGAGCACCTGTCTGCCCATGGGAAGCAGGGACTGAATCCCTTGTGTTGATTTGCTTGCACACACGGCTTTTGCTTTCCCTATTAAACTGTCTTTATCTCAACCCACAAGTTTTCTCACCTTTACTCTTCCCATTCTCTCCCCCATCCCACTGGTGGGGAGTGAGTGAGCAGCTGGGTGGTGCTTAGTTGCTGACTGGGGTTAAATCATGACACTCTGTTATGCCCAGGAGTTGTGATTACCATATGTTGCCTCAAAAAGCAACAGTTCAGCAGCATGCCAGGCAAGTGGTCCCCTGTGGCTTGTAAAGCAGGGGTTTATGTCGCTGTGTATCCCATGGAGGATTAATGATTGTACTGTGTCTCTGTCAGTCTCTGACTTGATGGAGAATGTCTTGATAAGTGTTGCTATAGGTTCCTCAAATCAGAAGGCATTTGTGAGTGTATGGGTTTCCAGAAAAGGAAAAAGTATAACGGAAGGAGTTTTCTGTCAAAAATTGCAGTATTGAATAAGTAGGATAGCTCGAACACTGTGTTCATTGCTAAGAGCCCAAAAATGACACATATAATGTAGATCAACAAATTCCCCATTGTCTATAAAATTGATGCTTGTGATTTGGGTCAAAAGATTAGAAGACACTGGAAAACACTGCACAACAGAACATTGGAATAAGTCTTGGCATCACCTGAAAGTCTTAAAAGAAACTGAAGATAGTACAAATGCGATTCCATATAACCTTTCGATATATGCTGTACTGTAAAAGGAAAGATCCTTTCAAACAAATGCCTATTCCAGATTTTGTGTTTTTTATAAGAAGGATACATCTCCAAGAATGCTTAAAAATACCCATTTTAACTGAAAAAAGTTATTCCCCCAAAGGATGCTTAGTTGTTTTCATATGGTAACAAAGCTTTCCTGTTAACAAGTTAGGGTCAGAAAAGTGCTCAAAAAGCTCAAACAAAACTTGAGATAACAAAGATTATATTAGAAAAGAGAAGGACATTTTTCACGTGGAAAATTGGCAAAGTAAATACAAAGTTTGCTAACCATGGAATAGCTATACCACAAAAGACTTAAGAAAATATAATTTTGTTTCTGACAGTAGATTATGTAAGAGTCCCTTTACATTATTAGATGAAGAAAATTTTAGATTTCCTCAGCCAGAATTTTTCAACATCACCTTCAGAAGCATAGCTCACCTATATGCTGTCCTTGGCAAAATTAGAGTTAAAATTGAAGGTCAAATTCTTATGGAGGCAATAGTCGTTTGGAACACAAGTCCTCATTTCAGAAATAGCAATAGTAAAATGCTGAATAATATGATGAAGACAGTGCAAAACTAATTTCTTTGCATTAGACCTGCTACCTTTAGAAGACTGAATGTCTGATACTGGTACCAGAATTACAGCTCCAAGAGATTTCTCCATTGAAGGGAGAAGGAAAATGGGAGAGGGCCAGGGAGAGAGACAATGTGAGACCATTTAAATTCTCAGGTGGAGGAAGTGGCTTGTCTTAATATGTGCTCTTCAATTCCCAACATCAAAAGGATTTTCTGATACTCCAACTCACGTTAAATGTTAATGTTTGTAAAAGTTAGTGCTGGCATTACTTAACTAATTTCATTATCTGAAAGACAGAAGCCAGGTTCAAAGGCTAGCCTACCTAGCTGAGTCATTATTTCTATTTTGTTTCTGTATGTTGTGACCTGTCTGAATTTTAATGTCTACAGAGATTTTAAAATAATGAATGGGGGATAAGTTGAACCACTTTTCTCACATTTTCTCTCTTTTCCCACTTTACACTCCCTTAGTCACTTTTTAGATAGTGTCAGATAATGTCAAGAAATGGCTGTTCCGTTTAATTAAAATTGTATTAATTATACTTTCCATCATAACCTATAATTATGCAAGTTCTGTATCCCTAACTTCAGATATTAGTAACATAACAAAATAAAGTTTGGAATGATATATCTGAAATAGAAGTTTCAGCAACTCCCTAAAAGCTGAAGATGTCCACTACTATCTTTTGCTTTTCCTGAATGCCTGATGGAGTAAATTTTACTTTGGATCTCAACAGAACTTTCTTAGTTCTTTTTTAGTCCTTCCAGGAATTATTTGTTGTGTCAAGTGCAGCTGTACTGAATGGCAAAAGAGCTCTTTAACTGGCTCGAAAAAGAGGTAGCTGAGGGTGTCCTGTAGCCATATGGGTTTTTATGGTGAGTTTTCCATCCAGGTAGAGTAGGGAAGAGGGAAAAGGTGAACATCATGACACACACTGCAGCAGACGAGATCAGCTTGAAGAGGCAATACAAGTGGTCTTGGCACCAGGGAAAAGAGATCTGTTTGCTGTTTGAATTGCCATTGCCTGGAAGATGAGCATGGGTTTATTAAGCACATGTTTATATAGTACAGTATTGCATACTTCTGATGCTTGTAGAACTTAGCTACAAGTTTTCTTAGTACGGATTTTGAATTTACAGTGCATGGGTGCTAATCATTACAACCACTTAGCATTATGTGAAATCTGAACCTTTTTTCCCTACACAGGCTATACGGGCACAGTGACTGCTCCTATCTGGAGTGCTTAGCTTGGCAAAGAATAAAATTTCCAATATCACCTTTCACAAAGGTGTCATTGATGCCTCAGAATAACCAGATAAGCATTTTAAGTATTGCAAAGATTTGCAGTATGGCATAGTTGGGCTAGCATTAGGAGAAACACATTAAGAGCAAGCTTCAGAGTAGGCTGCTGTAAGGGCCCTGAGAGCATCTCCCCTCCTGGGGGGAGGCAGGGGGGGATGCTGAGCTTAGAGCCAGTGCAGCCAAGGGTGGTCCTTGTCCTACTGGCCAAGGGGGAAGCTCTCCAGCAGCTCTGTGCTGCAAGGAGGCCACTGTTGGGGCTGAACCCTGCCTGTGGGAGCTGCTTTCAGCTGAGGCTCTCATGCTTGGTCACTGCCTGAGCTGCAGCCCCACCACATCACAGTCATGCCCTGACCGGCCATGGGGCCACCGAGCCCGGTGCTGACCCCAACCCCCCCGGGGGCCGGTTGGGACTGCCCCCAGCTGCACCCCAACCTGCCCTACTCCCAGCAGGTCCTGTTCAGCAGCCCTGGGGGAGCCCTTGCTGCCCCAAACACCGCAACCCCAAGGAGCCACCAGAGTGAGAATGGCAGGTCAGGTCAGAGCAGCTGTGTCAGTGAACAGGTCAGGCACAGTCCAGTGGCAGGGGCAGGTCCATGGTGACAGGGCAGGTTTGGGTGAAGCTGGAAAGGCAACCTGCCAATCAGTGTCCCCTGGCCTCTCACAGGCTGCAATGCACCAGGAGCTGTAGCTTGAATGGGGGCTGAGAGTTAGAGGCTCAGCTTAAAACAGCTCCCATGGGCAAGGGGCTGGCCATGGCTGAAGCCTCTCTGCAGTGCTGTCACGGGGACTTTCTCCATGGCTACTAGCAGAAAGGGGGGCAGCCCTCAGCTGCCCTCTCTCTGAGTTGGCCCTGAGCCCCAGCACCCAAATCTCCAGGAGAAGAGATGCTCTTGGGGCCGTACAGCTGCCAGCACTCACTCTTCAGCCCTTAGTCTATATTGGTAGCTACTTATCTACCAAAGCCTTGCTGAAATGGGAATATGGTTGTTGGCAGTTTTGTGTTCAGCTTAAAGAGTGACTTCCTTGGTAGTGTGTAGACTGGATGTTTCAGACAGCTTATTGCAGAAATATAAATAGTTGCCATAGATATTGTGGTGGCTGAACTGATACTGTGTGTCTGGCTGGAGAAGAGGCCAGTGGGGCACCCTTCCCTCTTTCATACACCCAGGAACTTTTCCGATCCCGTTGTTCTCTCACAGATTTTATGGCTTGCAGTGGACCAATATAATTATTCCTAGCAACATCAAGCTTCTAGGTAGTGTTAGCTGGCCTTATATCATACAAAGGCTCATTTAACCAATTGCTGTAGGATGTTGAAAATATAATGGAATTTTCTTGGGGCACTATGATCTTCAGAGCATGTATTATGGCAGCAGGCAATAATCACAAATAAGAGAGTTAGATACCTTCATGCTGTGGGGAGAGGTTGGGACATGCTGAAGTTCTTAAAGTGGGGATGATGTTTGATATTCACATCACCACTTGTGATTGCTTAGTGCCAGAAATTCAATGAATGATCACCTTGATAATTATAATGAATCATTGTGTCCTTCTATGGGACCCTGCATAGGTAGGTGTGCATCACTGATGCCATTACTGAAATCACACCTTGCTCCCTGAGGCAATGTATGCTCACTGGTACATAAGCTTAGAAATGTGTGGCACAAGCCCATGATGCCTTCCTACAGCCATATGGTAATTCCATAGCAAGTGCTTATATTACTTGCCTAGCACCATCAAAAGCTGCCATTTCTGGCCTGACTTCTAGCAACTCAAATACTGGTGAGCTGTTAAAAATGGTGGTATGTGGATGAGTGATTGAAGGCTAGAGGGGTCAATGGTAATTGGACAAATGGACATTGAAGAATGTTGGGGTATGATGTCCATGACTCAGGGTAAGGTGCTGCTTTTGGCAGGGCAAACCAAGTTGAACAGGTAACGTGGTTTGTGCACACAATAGTCCTTGAGCATGAGACAGGGTGTGCCTTTCTACACAGAACCCAAAACTCCAGGCTGAGCAGCCTTCACTGGTGCAACCCTTAAAAGTGACCTGAAAACGAAATACAGAAGCTGTCTGAGATTGGCAATCAAAGCATTCTGCTGAATTTTGGAAAATGACACCTTCCTGGGACATGTTGTTATCATACGTGGCTATATAATCAGGCACGAAAAACATAAGCTGGAGCATACACGAATGTGAATGCAAAGTGCAATAAATATATCAATTAAAAAAAGTTTGTCTTCAATAGGAACCATTTTTAATACATGATTTTTTAAACACAGTCTGGATTTAGTCAAGATCTGAGTTTGTATTGGTAATATTCTTAAACCAGGTCTTCTTGTTTAGTTCTTCCTTACCTAGCCACTCTCAGATGATTGGTTTCATACCCTTTTTTGTTTCCTATAATTATATCCAAAACCTGAAACTGTAATAGAAGTGGAAATATTACAAGATACAGTTGGTTTATATAACCTTTTGGGAGATACACGTATCTACCCTGCCTTGTAATTTTGAAAAAAATAATCTGAATTTGTCAGGGTGTAGACCTGTCATTTAATCCTCTTTTAGTAAATCCAGGTATTAGTAGCTAGAATAAGATAATACAGAGAAAAATACATGATAGCCATCAGAGACAGCGTAGTAGTTTAGTATATGTGAGTAGCTATTGCAGGCAGCAAAATAAATATATATTATTGTATTCAGATTAGGGTACAATGATACAGTCATGTCCAATTACATTATAGGTGTTAAGATTTTTGGGTTTTTGATTGTGCACCATGACTGCATTCCTCTGTCCTTCAACCAGTTTTAATTTAGAGGTTCCCATTTGCAGATGCTCAAGATTTTCCTGTACTTTCATTGGTAAGATAAATTATAAATTTGACATGGTTGCTTCCCTAAAAGTAACTGCCCTGCTAAGGAAATGGTAGTGATTTTTACTCCTGATTTTAAATGTCTGTCTTCTTTAAAGTTTGTTTTTTACATATCACTATAGTACAGAACTTGCCCTGTTGTATGCTTCTCGCATATTAGTGTATGTGACTGGGAAAGCTTTACTTATGCTGGTGATTCGATCAAAATGTTCCAGATTAAGTTTGACAGGATTTTTCTTTTCATTGTTTTTCTTTCCATGGATTATGGCAAGGTCACTAATCTACTTAGTTTAATACTCTACTGTCAAATTTGCAATTCTCCTTATAAAAATTAACAGACCCCCCCCCCCCCCCACACACACACAAACTAATGGATATGTCATTAGGTATTTCATTAGCAAGAAATAATGTAAATAAAACTGTTGTAAAAAATATGAGACGGAGATAATTATATAAAATCAAACTTTTAATCAAACTAGCAACATTCTTTCTATTTTGTTCCATTTTAAGAATCACATGTTAAAGTTTTCTGAGTTCTTCTTAAACTAATTACATTTTGTAGACTGATTCTAATATTTTCTCTACTGTAACATCTTACTCTCCCACTATACAAAAAATGTATCAAGTTTTTACTATTTGATTCAGTCTGAAAATAAGAACATGTTCTTTAAAGGCATTAGATAACATGCATTTTTCTGCAATTTAACATTACTTTCAAATTTGAATTGGAAAGATTTAAAGGTGTTTCTTTTTCTGCCAAAAATAGTTTTCTAGATGTAATAAACACAGCTTGCATCAACTAGAAAGGTAATAGAAAGAGGTGATGGTACTTTCTGCTTTAAATTAGATCCAGACATTTCAGTAGTGCAAAATTATCATTGTCTTAAATACCTCAACTCATTCGTGTCTGGAATTTCAGAACACTGATTTTAAAGTTTTTAAAAGTGCACTTTTACAAGATCTAAAATTATAGTCAAACTTGAGTTGGCTACATCCCTTCAATGGTCAAAGTAAACAGTCACATGAAATGTGTTTCTCATGAATTTAAATTGTTACCCACTTCATTTTCTATCTGCTAATATAAATTGGGGCGTTGAAGCGAGCTATCAATGTATTTTAACCACACTTTGAATTTTACAGCAGACAGTTACACAAATATCTTTTTTCTGACAGTTTGGCTACATACTTTACTGCCAATTTATTTCTGACTTATAGCGATACAATGTTTCTCTTCTTGGACTAATGTTGCATATTTTACTACCTGAAACAAGTGCAGAAAAACCTGAAAGGATGGAAATATGTTTTTACTGCAGTTCAAGTGTTCATTTTATAAATACAGGGCAGAAAATTCCTTATCCCATTTTAGCAGCTTACTCATGTGGTGCAGCTAGATCACTGTAAAGACCTCTTCTCAAATTCTTTTGAAAATTTTTCAATCCTTTCACCTCATGGAATATTCAATGTGTGTGTGTGTGTGTATATATATATATATATGTGTATATATGAGGTTTCACTGTGAACTATGCATACTGTTTTACATTGCCTCACTTGCACAGAAACAAATGAACTGTTTGAATTCCACAAATTGAATTTTAATCAAGGGGAGTGAGAATAACTTTAAAGGAACTTTACCCATATCAGAAGTCAAAGCAAAGTCTATTTTTAGCTATGTGATATAGATAATCTTAAAGGTATGTTCCTGATGTTGTATTTTAGGATTTCGGTGTTATAAAAAAACCAGGATACTGTCAAGAAGAGACAGAGATGGAAAGGCAGAGCTCTTTTTAGGTGTGGTTAAAAAATATAGCTATAACCAACTCTTATTCATATTTCCATTTTTGTTAATAATTTATCCACAATTCTTTCTGAAGCTCATGTAAGTTACTCTTTGCTGTACAAGTCCCTCTAGTGGCATCTTGTATGTAACAGACAACCATAAAAGCTTACTTCTGTTTCTTATTCTTTATCTGTATACTACTTAAACTTTGTCAACTGAACAAGTAAAACAACATTGATTTAAACGCATTTGATAGTCCCTGTAACAGTTCAACTCATGTTCATGTTATTCATACTATGCATCCTTAAGATTAATTTTTTTTCCCTGAAAAAATTAACATTGTTGATATCACTGGCCTTTCAGTCTTAGATAACAGTATTTAGAGTAAGATGTGTTAGGTTGGTTGTTCTGAAATATTAAGAAGTTAAAGACTCCATGTTCTCACCCTTTTCTGTCTTCTGACTATAAAATACTATAAAAAGTTTTTGTATTCTTCATTTTGAAAATATTCCTCCTTGTTCAAATTAGGTTAGAAGTAATAGAGTTTAAAAAGCAGTGTCAGTGACACTATTGTATTTAATCCTTCTCATCTCCATGAGAACACCATTTAGCTTAATACTTCTTAGGGCAACAAACATTAATTTCTGCCTACTGTTTACTTTCAATATAGCATCAAGTAACCATTTCAGAATTACCAGCAATCCACCTTGAAAAGTGCTTTGAAAGTTTAGGCTCAGATTATTAAAAGCATCTGTACCAAAATATTTCAAATGCTTGCTCAAGTTGTTGTGATGGACCGATTATCCCACGATCAGCAGTTCAAATAGATTTGCTCTCTTCCAAAAACTCTTTTTTCTTAGAACCAGCTATATTTCTAAATGGAAATGTCTAGTTGTTTATTTATTTAATTGCCATTTATTACATTTTATGTCTAGTGATTATATATCACTTTCAGATTCTGGAATTAAATAAAGATCACAGATCAAAAGATGGTATGATTCATACAGTATAATGCTATATAATATTGTAAAATTTAAGCTACAAATTCAGTTGCTAGGTTCCCAGATATACCACCTACCCTTTAGTATTGTAGTTTTCCCCCGTTACATCAGCAGTTGATGACTACAACAAATATATTTAGTTATGTGCATTTACAGAAATATCTTATTCTTCACCAAAATTATGGTAGTATCTAAGTAAACTCTTTTGAGGTTTTTTTGGAGAGCATTATAATTTACATTCATTCTTACATTATCTAATAATTAACAAAGCTGACAAAGTATTTAAGGTGATCCAAAGGAATAGATTTCAGAAATCAAAGTGGAACTTACTGTGTTTTATATGAGGTAATTGTTTTATTTTAAATTATCTTTTAAAGATCAGAAGTATAGCTGTACTGAAAAACGGCCAGTTTCTACCAATTTCAGTGGACAGGATGGTCCCAATAGGAGTCTTGTTGTGTGTTGTGGATTGGAGATAAAATGTATGGAAAAAAATGTTGACAACATTTGTTCCTCAAAGCCTTTAAAGAAAATTTTTTGTTAACCCTCAGTCTCTCTGAGCCTGCATGGGATCTTTTTTAAACAGCCAATGCACATAGGTGGGGTTTTTTATATAACTTACACAGCACCGTAGTAAATTATACTGTGAATTAAACCCTGATGAATAGAAGCAACCATGCATCTAGAAAGTAGGTGTTAAAATCCTGTTTCACATTATCAGAAAACACTGCAAGGATTAGTAAAAGGCAGCCAGCTGAAGTTGTGGTATCAAAGGATCTTAGCCAGCAAAGTCAGGCAGAAGTTCTTAAGAAATAATGATTCACAGCAAAGATAAAGCAACAGATACCTGTGTAGGGACAATCACTGTAAGCAGAGAAGCTTCATAGTTCAAAGTAAGCCCTCCAAGGGGTTCCTGGCCTGAAGTTCAGTCATACACACACCTTGGACTTTCGTTTTTTACTACAGTTATTACCCGCCCTTTTTCTAAAAGACATTTAAGCCCTTTCCCATGGAGTTTTGACAAGATAAGCATTTTCTTGATTGATTTCTTCTTAGTCCCCCACCTTTAAAAAAAAATGCCCATTTTAGTAATTCTGGGGTTTTTCCCGTCTGTAGTGAGATATTATGGGATAAATCCCACTTCATTTGTGCCAGATTTAACAGCAGCATGATAGCTTGGTTTTGTTATTTCTGCTCTAGTTTAGCCCAACCTGTCACACCTGCCTGAAGAGCCCTAAACAATAACGTAGTACAAAGGAAAGTGGCACCTCCTTTTTATTCAAGGTTTAAGCAAGCCTCCTGCTACAAAATCTCCTTTCACATCTGTCCTTTTAATTTGGTGGAAATGGAATGAAGCAAAACTGCAGTCTGACACACCACATTGTACCAGAGGCTAGTTGCTAAGCGTGAGTCAAATCAGAAAATGTGCAGCAATTTCCTTCTTATTTACCAAAGTTTTAGTTAAAATCATGATGGCTTTGGCCTTGCAGAACTTAGCAAGGTCTTTAGTTTCTTACTTCCAATCAGCATGTCCTGTGTTTCTTTAATGTTGCATCTGATCAAGCAACCAAGAAATATATTCAAATCCTTTATGCTCATGGAAGAAAAGTGGGTTGCAGTTGGACTGGAAGGTTACTGGAAGGCAGAGGGGGAGAGGGTCATTCACAGTCAGGACAAAGGGATGAGACTGTTTTTAAATTTTGTGACCTTCGGTCCCTACCTGCTTTACCTGTTACTGACAACTCCCACCTACGCGATCAGTTCAGCTACCTGCGATTAACATTCATTTCAGTGACTTTGGTGTCAGAGCAAAAGGCTGCAGCAAAGATCAGGACAGAATTGAGTTTGTCTTCCTGAAGGCTACAGTCTAACTCACACAACAAGTGATGTTTGTAATACCTTGCTGCCGCACTTGATTTTACAGTCCTGAACACTACTAATCCTGTGCATTGAATGAAGCAGGGATCAGGCACTAAAACACATTTTATACCAACAAAGTAAAGAATCTGCAATACTTATTCACAAGACAGAAGTCTCAAATCTTTGTTTTTAACAATTGAGTCCTTTTCATTTCAACTGAAATTATTTTTTTATGGAATTTCTGAGGTTTTATAAATAAGGCACATAACAGCATTCTTTAACAATTCTCTTAATTCTTCATCATGAAAAGCATTTGGACCCTTACCCTGCTACCTTAACTTTGTTTCCTAAGAAGTTTAGGCCATTGTGGTCTAAGGGAGAAAGAATAGCGTAGAAGATAAATTTCATAGATCTTGTAGGTATTTTCAAGGTTGTCATGGCTGTCCACTCAAAGCATTAAGCCTAAGAACTTGCCTTGTGGTCCAGTCTAGCCCAGTCCCACTTTATGTGCTTTATTTTTAGACAGATACAGGGAATCAGACTAAGTTTGAAGGGAAGATGTCTCTAAGAATGCAGCTGTATCCACAGATATTGAAAAGGGTCTGCTGATAGCAATGTCACAACCCAGCACCTCAAAATGTAAATAGATAATTTATATAAATGATAAAAATGTAGAAATCTGGGAAATCCACATATGAAAATTATGGAAGTAGCTAGACTTTGAGAATGTTCCTATTGCAGGTAACACCAGTCTGCAAATTATTATCAATTTTATCACATCTTTAGAAATTAAACAATCCCTAACTGTTAATTTGCCAAATGCATAGTTAGAATATGCAGGCTACTTGTCCTCACAAAAGGATAATTTCTCACGATCACCAGAATCAAGAGCAGCCATTTGAACTGCAGTGTTAGGTCACATATTTGGAAAACTTAACATATGTGCTAAAAAATGTATGTGCATACATATTTTTATACACATATACACGTACATACCCATATATAAATAATGGTAGGTCTGAAGGCATAAGCCCATGTCTCATTACAGTTATGTGCAGAATTCCCTTGAACATCCAAATGCATTCCTCAAATGTCTAATAAATGAGTTGTCACTGCTGGTGGAAAGCAACATGATGTCCAAGCAAAACTGCAATTTTAGGGCTTCTGAAACTAATAAATGTTAATTGTGTTTAAAAGCATTAGGCATTTTGTGGATATTTTAAGTAAATACACTTGATGACATATTGCTGTTTTGCAAATTTCAATTAATCATTTGTGACTGAGTTCCAAGATGCCTTTTTCATGTCTTAAGGGCAAAGTAAAGGTTGCCTGAGAGGTCCAAATTTATTCAAGTCTTTGTGAACAGCTACTTCCTAGTTTGGACAGTTTGAGTGTGTGCCAAGGACAGACATTTTCAGACTTGGAATAATGTGTTTGATACCAACGCTTTTTCAAAACTAGTTACAGTTAAAATGTTTTGTGTAGAATTTAAGACTAAGTGATCACACCAAATTAGTTTGGTGGTGGTATGAAGGACCATTGCATGTAACTAAAAATATTTTGACTCATCAGTTCAGGGAGCGATTTAGATTGTATCAGCTATATTGACATAATTGCCACCCATGTCTCATGTATGATATAGTAACTACATCCTATTGCTAGTTTTCTATGGGAACAATTGCTTTTCTCTTAGAGGAGATGAGCTCAACTTGACATGCAGTAATGTACACATCACATCACACCAGTTACTAAGACAATGCGAGCACGAATACGAGTTACTGTTCAAACAGAACATTAATCTGTGGTAATGATAAACACGTCTGCTCCAGTGCCTGAAGCAACTTCTGCATTGAGCTGTAGTTGGATAAGGGCAAAAATTTATGTCTTTATAGTAAGTCTGGTTGTTTGCCTTTATTGTTATTTGTACTGAGCCAGCCTCGGTGTTTTCTCATTTTTGTCTACAAGGCAGCAGTATCAAAAGGGAAAAACAATCAGGAAGATTCAAATCTTTAAGTAGATTCAGTATTAGTTCAAGTAAAATACTATATAGCGACAGGGTTTGATTTCAGAAGCAACATACGTTAAAGGATGTGAAAATTTTTCCATTTTTCTAAAGTATTATAAAACTCGAGTATTTTGATACAGACAGCTCCAATTGTCCATAGCTACCACCATTCAAAAGCAAAACTCCAGTTTTATCACAACCTACAATATGAATTAATCTTTTTGACCTCACTTTTGGTTTCACAAATTTTATGAGTACAGTGTGAAATTTAACTTCTTGCTTCTTCATAAAAGGGTCCAAATTTAAATTTAACTATCTTTTAAAGCTGTAAATATGTTTTTTTAAAGTTTTAGTAGTAATATTTCAATGGCAATTTGAAACATAGTTCATTAAAACTGGGCATATAATCTTGTTAATGTGACCCAGAATGTTTATAGCATTACCGTTATACATTCTATTACGGTTGTATTGACTATTACTTCTAATTACTAAGGAACTATCTTGCTATGATCATTAATTCGTTCTAAATATTCTTAGAAAAGACCCTAAGAAGCTTTCTGTGCTGTTAAGAGTGCAATGTAAGTCTTCTAAATTCCAGGAGATAAACAGTTTAGACACAGCCTTGAAATATGCCCCCACTTCACTGCTCTCAGTTATGTAGAGGGGACTATTTGGGTAGTGTAGATAAAATATGGTTCACTCTCTAGTAACCAGAGGGGTTTTTTTCTCTTTTTTTCTCTTTTTTCCAAACCATTTTGTTCATGAATAAAATTCTTTTATCATTTTGAGACCAAACTCAATTTTCAATTAATTCAGCTGGAGTTAGTTAATTGACTGAGATGGATAAAGCCCTTATATAAAAGCTTACCTGCCTTGAACTCCCAGGTTTGATTAGTACATAACTCTGCTTTTTAATTCAGATGCTCTATTAAACCACAGTCATACCTACGTCTCTGACAATACCTCTGTCAACATTACAAGGAAAATTTTGGTTCCTCCATTGTCAATGAGGCCACAGCATTATTTTTGTGCTCTAGGTGTTCCATTCTTCTCCTTCAGGATCTGTGAGTTAATTCATTCTGCTGCCTTTACCTGGAATTCCTTTGCCCCGCTACAGCAACATTCCACTCAGTAAATTTAAATATTGAAAATATTCATTGCCAACCAGTGAAATGGAAAGATTTCCAGGATGATTCTATTACTACTGGAACTTCCTGCAAAACATAAACTTCTTAGACTGTATCATTTGCTTTGCTTATTAATCCAAACAATTAAATTTATTTAAAGAACTGCAAGTGAAATACATGGGAACTGACTTGCCTGCATCATCCTTTAAAATTTTGATATTTTGTTTATTTTATAAATTAATATGGAAATGCAAAAGGAGATATTGGAGATGAAGAAAGGGCTGTTGTACAGGCTCTTCTGTAACTGTAATGTGTAAACTTTGAAAAATGTATAACATTTTATGACCTTGTACATCATACAATCTTATAATCGTGATTCAGTAGTTTTAGCATAAAAATAATTTGAGGCAATTCAAAGCTTGTCCATGTAACAAGATGAGGATGAAACTACTATACTGCACATTTTGTCAGTAATTTCCCTAAAACATTGTTCAGTATAATTGGTTCATTGTCACTTAATTAAATTGCGCCTTACACGGTGCAGAGCTTTAGAATTAGTGTGCTCAGAATAGGTCCCTGCTATATACAAGCCAACTGAAAAGAAGAATGTAATCTAGTAACATAACTGACATAATGGACAGGCAAGACTTGGCAAATGAATCTCCTGGATCCTATATGTGTAGGAATCATTGCCTATAACAAAATATTCTGCAGCACAGTGAATTCATGACTGAAGCATTGATGTTAGTTCTGTAATTCAAATAATATTTTTAATGTCAGAATTCAAATACCTATTCAGCCTAGTTTTAGTACTATCTTTCTAGCAGATTTCTTTGGACATATTTCTTTTTGACTGTCATCCCTTTTTCTTTCATTATCTTTTTCTGTATCAATAATAGGGAAGGTAATAAGCCTGAGACCATATTAACCTAATTTTTTCCCTTGACGTGTGTAGGGTGTGGGTTTTTGAACACAGAAAACTGTCAAAATCTGCAAATACTTAAAAAATGTCACATGAATTGCTGCACATACCATAAGCATATTTGGGAACTATGGTAGGAAGAAGGAAAAGTATCAGTAGTGATCTCGTGTCAGCCTGTCATTAAATGCACTAAAAATTAAAGATGGTAGTAAACTAAAAGGACCACTCATTCAAACAAACAAACAAAAAAATGTGTATAATTCTACAGAAATGAGAATATAATGTATAACAAAACAGAATTAACTTTCAATTTTATGGGAAAGTGTAATTTATAACTCTGCATAAGAGACATACTATTAAAAGGTTCATTTCTAGTGAGACTGCCAAATCGGCAGTGTATTCTCTTCACTAAAAAAGCTATTGGGTCAGGCTTCAAGGGATCAATATTACATTGTATTTTTTCTAAGTATACATGTTATAGTTAAGATCAGTATGTGGGAGTGTTACTCTTCCAAAAAATCCTAAATGCAGGTGTCTTGGTCCAAATATTACAGTCATTTTAACATCAATGAATCCTATTGAGTACTACATGGAAAATGTATTTTAAGTTTATTGTAAATCTGTTCTTTGTCAGTGTCTTAATTAAAGTGTTTACTTTGATCACACCAAACCACACGCTGTTGTGAATGATGGTTCAGAGGACTAACACACATGTTTTGTTATGGGGAATGTCAATAAGAAAGGAATGGCTTTTCTTTTTCTACAGGAAGTCACAGTTTTATTATAATTAACATGATTGTGATACATTGAAAGTATATTAGGTCTAGGTAATGACCCAAAGAAGGAAGGACAGCCTATTGTGTGTAATTCTATGTCTATGCTATATTTCCTTTCTTGTTTGTTTGTTTGTTTGTTTTTAACAGAAAGATGATCCCTTTATTTAAGAAAATAACAATAAAAATAGAACAGGTATTTTTCTGTTTCCAGGACAGACCAAATTCTGGCTTGTTTTAAGAATGGGAATATATGGGTTTCCTTGCTTCTACAAAAACATACTCTTTAAAAAAACTGAGTATGAAGGTACTCAAACTGTGGTTCCTCTTCTTTCTCTTACCTTATTATCCCATACAAAATTTATTGCTGCACTGTTTACAATACTAAGTGGCTTTAAACTTCAGAAAAAAACAGGTATACAAAAAGGACTTATTTTTTATATTTAATATTTTTGCTTTCCTCAGTTACATTTAGCATGTTTGCATACATCTGAAAGGATGGTGGTTAAGATTTAATTTGGAATTCATGATAATACACAAGGTTATCAAAATTTAATCTGTGTGTAGATGAATGAGTGGTGTTTTTTCAAGTTGTTTCCCCAGGAATTCTGTAGCCAGTTAAAAGTTGGTGAAGGGACACTTTAGAGAAAATGCCATCGCTTTTAGCTGTTTTGCTACCTAACAGTTTCCTGTGGCTTCTGGAGCTCAAGGCTACCAGGAGGCAAAGCTGTGCTTTGCATGTGGGAGGAAACAGAAAAAGATTTTGTCTGTGCTCCTGTCACATCTTTCACTGCCTCCTTTTTGTATTCAGCTATAGTCTGGCATGATGCGTAAAAGCAAAAGAAGTGGTAAGCCAGACCTCCTAAGCTCTTTGAAGAGGTCTAATTTGGCTTCACTGACAAGTAAGGACGCATAATGTGCAGCGTGTCCACCTGATGTGTACGCACATGGAGATGCACGAGTGCACATAAGTATATGGAGAGTACATGCACACCTATAAACATGTATACACATGTGAGTTACTAGAACTGCATGAGGAAAGCTGATTATAAAAATACAAATTCTGTATCATGCAACAGCAGACGTGAGGGAAGGAATCTCAGTTTACTTCCACTGTGCAAATTGCCCTTTTGCATTAACACACGAAAAGTCTTTTTCAGAGGTTGCAGACAAGCAGTGGTATTGATAATATGTGGGGCCCAAATGACTCAACTTAATTTGGGGGATCCTTATATATGACATCCTGCACTAAGTTCTCTGGGCAGCCTGGTTGGGAAGCGTCTTACTACTGAGCCAAGAACTGGAGCAGAAGAGAAATCTGAATTCTTACCCATTACCCCGAAAAGCTAACCTTGTAATTTCAGCACTACTTTCCTTTTGACCGCATTAATTCTAAGACAGAATGATATTGTGACACATAGAAACATAGAATAGTTTGGGTTGGAGACCTCTAAAGGTCATCTAGTCCAACGCCCAAATTCTAAAAATTGGACTTTCTCCTTTTACCTCCCCCATGAAACAAAGGCAAAATTCTAATTACTATTTCACTATTTATAAATGGTTCCTGAAGCTTTTGCTGTTAACCTTCTTTTTGGATAACAGTTCGTTTCCTTATAGCACGTCATTTATACAGCTAAATATGGGAAATACTGCACTATTGTAGGCCTGCTCTAATCTGAAAAGACCCCTCTAAAAGAACCCCAGATAGATATTTGTGTTTGTTTTGCTCGTTGAACCTTTGAAAATACCACTTCAATTAATATTTTTTAAAATATTCCTTATTCTTGCATTACAAAGTAACTGTTTCCATGTACAGCTTCTCTGAACATCTATTTAGGCACCTCAGCAGGAACTTTGATGCTCTCAGGTGCAGCATCTTGTAGCTGCATTACCCATCGACCTCAATGGGATTTATGGACACTCAGAAGCCCTGGGAATCAGACAGCTTTTTTTTCTCCTATGCCTGGATTTGGACGCCTGATTTTAGGAACTCATATGAAGAAATACAGATAGGAGTATCTTCCCATGTTTGTGGGTTTGGGTTTTTTTGTTTTTTTTTTTTTTTTTTGCTGGCTTTCTTCAAATCCAGAAATCGAAATGCTCGATGGATTAAAAAAAAAAAAACAGAGGCCAGCCCCGTCTCTGGGGTGTGCTCTAAGTGCGGCACTTCAAGATCGAGCCCATCCCAAGCCTTCGCGCTGCCTCCCGCCAGCCGCGGAGACCTGGCCGGGGCTGCCAGGAGCCGGCAGATCTGATCAGGACACGCACCTGAGTAAAAGAGTACCTGCTCCGGGGGTGCCCCAGCGCGGCCGGCTCGCGCTCGCTGCTCTCGCCTACCCCCTCGGCCTAACTTTAGGAAGCGGCGCCCAGCCGGCGGCCGGTGCCGCAGCTGCCTTTCACGTCGGTTAGGGACGCCCCGGGCGGGTCCCCCCTCTCCTGCCAGACGCCCCCGCCACTACGGGCGGGTGGAGGGGCCGGGGCCCCGGGTCCGCGCCCCGAGGGCAGGGCGCAGCGCCCGCCCCGCGCGCCTTTAAACGGCGGCAACGGGGAAGCCCCGCTGCCGCCGCCGCGGCTGCCCTTCCCCAGCGGAGCGCACCGGCCGGGCTGCGTGTTTTTTCCCTTCCCTTGTCAGCTAACCCCCTCTAGCGCTGAACCGGCCGCATTTGACCTGCGGGCTGCCGGCAGCGGCGAGGCGAGGGGGCGCTTCTCCTCGCCCGCCTCACGCACGCCCCGCTCCGCTCCGCTCCGCGCCCCGCGCTCCCCTCAGGAGGGCGGCTGAGGAGGGGCCGCCGCCGCCGCTCCAACGGCTCGCCCGCGCGCCCGCCCTCCCTCCCTCCCCCGCGCCGCGCGCGCCCGGCCGCCCGTTGGCTGGCGGGGCGCGTGTGCCGGAGCGCCCCCGGCGCGGGGCCGCGCTGGCCTCCCGGCGGACCCGGCACCCGCCGGGCTGGGCACAGCGGGGCGGCCCCGCGGCCGCGGCGGAGGGGGCGATCGCTCCGCGGGCGGCGGGGAAGCGGCGGCACCAAAAAAACTGCAGCCGCCCGATTCCTGATTGCTCCGCGGCAGAGGGGGAGAGACAGAGACTGAGGGGGCGAGCGGCAGAGCCGGGGACGGCGGCGAGGGGGTCGGGGATGCCGCCCCGCAAGTTTCCTTGACGCCTCGGGGAGCGTGAGGAGGCGCCCGGCCCTCCTCCCCCTCCCGGCTCGGGAGCTCGGCGGCGGGGGCGAGACCCCCCACCGTGGGAAACTGAAGCCCCTCGGCGCTGCCTCCGGCCGGGGATGCGGGGGGCCGTGCGGCGCGGACGGGGGAGGAGGCTGCTCCCGCGGAGGAGGCTGCTGAAGCTGATGGGGGCGCTTCTGCGGGGCTGAAGGTGCCACCTGCCGGAGCCGGCGGAGGGAGCGGGGCGCGACCCCCCCCCGCCGCCGTCGCCTCGAAGTTGCCGGAGCTCTCCCAGCGCCGCCGCCCCTCGCGGCTGGGCGGCAGCGGGGGCTCCCGGCGCCCCCGCCCGCCCTCGCCCTCCGGGCCGCCGCCGTGCCCCGGGACCCCGCCGGTGGATGCGCCCGCCCCGGCCCGCGCAGCCCCCGGCGGCAGTGCAGGCAGCGCAGTCCGCCGGGCCGCACCGGACCCCGCCGGGGCGGCGGGCGGGGGCGCCGCGGCGGCGTTCCCCGCTGGCCTGAAGGAGAACGGGGAGCCTCGGCGGGCCGAGGACGCGGGGCGCTCGGCGGGCACCAGCCATGGGGTGTTGTGAGGTGAGGGGATTGCTCTGGAGAGTCGGCCTCTTCCTCCCCCTGCCCCCCCCCCCCCCCGGGGGGGGGCGGGCGGGCTCCCGCCAACTTTCCGGCGGCCGCGGGGGGGGGGGGTCCCTGCGCCCGGCAGCGCCGGCGCCGCCCGGCCCGGGGAAGCGGTCCGCGGGGGGCGGGCGCCCCTTGGGGGGCGAGGGGGAAGCCGGGGGGGCTCTGCTGCCTGCCCCCCTCCCCGAGCGCCGTCCCCCGCCGAGCGGCGCCGGGGGCAGGGAGAAGCTGCCGGGCTAGCGGGGCGCCCGCGGGATCTCCGCAGCCACCCCTCGCCGCCGGGGTTTGTGACCGAGCTGCTGAACCGAAAGTTACCTCCCGGTGAGGTGGAGCGGCAGCATCTTTATACTTGAAATGTGGTTCTTAAGGTTTACTCCTGCCCAACGCAAAGCGTCTTCCGAACGGGTTTGAGAGAGCTCACCCCGTGTTAAGAGAAATTGCTGCTTGTCAGCGAACTGTTCAAAGGTGCCTGACTGTCCTTAACACCTGATTTGTACGTGCTGCAGTCTGATTGTCCGAAAAAAAAATCCCATTTAAAGTCTTTGTCACAGGTGCATGCTCATCAGGTCTTACTGAAGACACGAGTTTAATTCTTCAGGTTGTAACGTGTGCGTTTAAGAAAAATGCCTCTAGATTAAGAAGGGAAGCGTCCTATTTAGAAAAATAAAAATAAAAATGCACAGCACATCCAGAGGATATCAGGTTTTGTTCGGAAGAACTGAAAAAAATCCCATCACTGATTGTGAAACATCTTGTTATATGTTATCGAACGTCTGGGTAGAGCAGAGCATTTCCTTAACTGTTTGTTTAATGTATATCTCTCTACTCAAGTTGTGGAGGATGTAGGATGCATCTATTCCTAAATTAGGAGAGTCTTCCCTACTTTTAATAATATTTTTGTACAATTTAGCTTTCATGTTGTGGGATTTTAGTGTGTCACGAGTGAAAAGATGGGAACGGAAGGGTAGCTCTCAACGTTGCTTCTGACGGAAATTATTTTACCTGCTGTTATTGAAAGGAGCGCCGAAAATGGCTGTGGTGGAAAGTAACGATCAGAGAAAACAAACTGGTTTTGGTCGTGGAGTACTATCAAATATATAGTTCATATATATTCACACTTCTCTGTTACAGTCCATTTTCAGTGTTCATTGTATCTATATGGGTAACAATAAGAGGAGAGAATAAAATGTCTAGAAAATAGGAAAACATGATAGGACAGCCTCAAATACCCGGAGCAGTCAGGGCCAGTTATGGCAGGGACATTCCAAGTTCAGTATTATTCCTTTACCTCTTCTACACTAACTGTGATGAATAATTTCAGTTTGTAATTGTATAACATACAGTCATATCAACGCTGTATTAGATTTTGCTCTGACTCATGTCTTAGAAGACATCAGATTTTCATGGTAGCACAACACAGTTTTCCTTTCGTGTCACTCTCATTAGTGCATGCTAACATCTGCTACATTACCGCAAGGCCTAACAAGACACACGAATGCAATTTAAAAAAATCTCTTTGCGTGTGTTATAGAATAACCAAGACACACTATATGCATCAAAGGTAAAGAATTTTTATTAAGTAATGCAAGTTAGATTAGGTTTCGAAACTAGTATTTGATATTCCTGGGATTAAATCAGTAATATTAAATAGTGTTTTAAAAAGTGGGTGAAACATGGGGAAAATAGTTACCAAAACGTTTTAGCCCGAAGAAAAGTCTGTCAAGGATGAAGTGGGTTTTTTGATGTTGACATAACTTTTCCCAACAAGTTCAGGTAGTGAGTCGTTGGCTGCACAGAGTAATGATGAATTACCCAACTTCTGAGTAACTTTTCTTTCTGTACCTTGTTTCAAAACTTCCAATAAAGCAAGCGATCTCTTATCTTTGGTACTGTCATTGTACCAGAGAAGTCAAATAATAAGTGTGACTCAACAAAACACATGTGAACTGAAAATTTACTGAATTAATACAGGTGCTTCAAAACACACAACCCACCTGTTTAATTAAATGCTAGCAAAAGAGTCTAGTTTTAATTATGACATTCTCTAAATCCAGGAATTGGATGAAAGAAAATGAGTACAATAAAGAAGTTGCCCGCTGTGTAAACACTTCAATGTGTAAGTTTAAAATACCAGCTACTAACATTTGGAATTCCAGCTCTGAAGAGTTTTTTGAAATCTTGTGCAGTTAACCGAGGAAAAAAAAAAACCCTCTTAAATTTTCATAAGGTGATATTTTCAGGATGTACATCTTGGAAACTTGTTTACAATAATTGCTGTTGGGTTTTCACCAATAATTATAATAATTATACCTTAGCTTGGCTTTACTGTCTGATATATTTGGTCTTCTATTTTGTATTTACAAACATACCAGCAGTAATACTAAGTTGCAAAGGAATGTTTTGTTTGGGTTTCTCGATTGTTTGGGGGAAGAAGGGGAGTAAGTTTATTAACCTGGGTAAACAGACAGCCCTTCCACTTCATTCTTAATGGTTTATTTCCTGTTATTAAAGAGGGATTTTCGGAGAATTAATATGCTCCAATCTTACAAGTTATCATTATTGCTATGTTGGGATTAATATTTTTGTTTGTTTTCCTCAAACAAAAAGAAAGATACGGAGTTTTATATATATATATATATATATATATGTTCCAAGACTCAGGTTGACATTCTTTACCCGGTAAATCAATGTGTGGTATCTTAACAGTATCTGTAGCAAGGCAGATACAAACAATACTATTGACAGGGAAGTGAACTTACTCATTCATCTTAATGGAGTGGTAAAGCCAAAACCAAATTATGACCATGCCAAGGGCTAGTTTTTACTGCTAAGAAAAACCCTGTAGGTAGGCAAGGCCATGGAGCTGCATAGGAACGAGGTACCACTGCAGTCTGAATCAGAACTGCTTGAAACATAAGCCTCAATGAATGGTGTAGGGTGAGTGCTTGTATGTTCATCTAAGCTTTCATTAGTTGTCCGTGACATCCAGTTATGAACAAGCGGCATTATTATGCAAGATTTCAGCCTGTGCTGTAGGTTTGTTGTTTGGTTGCCAGAACACAATGTATTGGGCAATTACTCTCAACCTAAAAATACAGATAATAGCATCTGAGCTGTGAACCTCCTTGTGCAAAACATGTATGAGCTTTTAAGATAAAGGTTGCATCAGGTAACAGTTCAACGGTATGCTGCGCTAAGCATGCACACACTTATATTTCCATGTATATGTAAACCAGAAAGAATTTTTGTATCCTGGCTGTATCTGCCATTACGTGTCACCAGCTAATTAATTTCTGAAGTAAACTATAGAACTTGTGGAGTTTATAATGTGTAATGTCTATCAGTGAACTGCAAAAGGAAGTTGTTACTTTTTTGGCTACCAGGTATTGATACACCTTGTCAGGTTATGCAAGATTGGTCTTTTTATGCTCCCTTTTGAAAGGCACCTGCATTCATTTTCTTCCTCTTACACAAAAAAATTGAGGTAAGAAATAATGTCAAATGTCAGTTCCGAAATTCATATAGCCTTTATTTTCACAGTGATTACACTTGCTGTAAATTGGGTAGCTCAAAGTAGGTAATAAAGCTTTTTGATTCTGGTATTAAAATCTCAGACAGATTACTAATGACCTTGGGTTATTCATCAGTTCAAAGAAGTTGGCTTATTTTGTTCACATATTTATTTTTACATAAGTGCAATCCATCACACATAAGCACTCTGTGTGAATACAGCACTCAGAAATTATCTGTAGCAGTAAGGAGACCAAGGACTAAGTGTCTGTAGAGACTGAACTTCTCTCTGAATGAGACTGATGTTTTACTGCTAGAGGAGTTTTACTGCTAGAGGATATCTCTTACTCTTGAGGATTTAAGGTGCTGTGAAGAAGGCTGTGCTGCTGCCTGTATTGCGCTCATCTTGGTGGATTCTGCTGTTCAGTTGTCCGGCTAGTATTTTTTGTGGGCATTTACATCGTTGTGGAAAAATGAGAAAATTAAGCAAAATCATTGCAGTAAAATGCGTCATTCCCTTTTAAGTGTGTAGATAAAGTCATGAGCAAAACCATAGTTTAGTTTCAAGCTATTAAGAAATTTTTAAAAGATTTTTACCCATGTGTCTCACATCCATATAGACTTGAGTGCTAATGAAGACTTTGGAACCTCTGCAGTTGTAGATATGCATGAAGTGACTTAATATCCAAAAGCCTCGATTTGTATACCATAAGTATGAGGTAAACAGATTTGCAATTAGTGTTTTGTGATAGATTCCTGGTGGTATACTTGGCAGTATTGAGTGCTGTTTGGATATTTTACTAATTTGTTTTGGACAAATGAGAATGAATGGTGTGGAAATATTAAAAAATGCATAGCTTAAGCAGATATAGTTTAAAACCAAGTCAGTACAGTTGTTCTCACGTAATTTGAGGCTGTGAAAACACCACAGAGGAACTAAAGTGTTTCCAAAAGTATACAACTTGGCCTTGTTGAGAAAGGAGGCAAGTAAAATTTTGATCTAAATGTTATAAGGAAGTATGGAAAAAAACTGAAGAGGATAGTTGACAGTTAGTGAGCAGTGGTTTTTCCATCTTTCATGATTTATTCAGAGATTAGTGTTTTCAGTTTCAGCCAGCTTCTTGCCTGCATCAGGAAACAATGCCAGCGTAGTTCCTAGAAACCAGACTGACACCAGCAGAGAAGGGACGACTGTCCCGCATTTGCCTACTCCTCTGAGGTCCTTTTCAAAGCGTCTGCTGCTGCTGGCTGCTCTCAAACTGGCCTTCAGTATTGGATCAGATACACCTTGGGTTTGATCCAGAATGACCACTCTTATCCTCCTATGAATTTAACAGTTAATTTTTGGCCAGACAGTGCTTCTTTTGGCAAGTCTTGGCAAGTTTACAAATGAGAGAAGGAAAAAGCATGCAGGAAATTCATTTTTTTCTTATGGAAATCTCCTCTGTGTTTCCAGATACATATTCTTAGATTTGACTACTAAATCTGAACTCTACTTGAGGGTTTGTTTAGGGTATCTGATGTTAGACTTTTCACTTGAGAATTTTAGAGAAGTCTAAAAGTTTAGTAAATTGTTTGTCAGTAAGATAAAGTGTAAGTTAATATCCATTTTGTTGACTAATTTTTTTTCAGATGAAAAGCCTAACATGTTTAAAATCGCTTTTAACTGATTAGCGATATTTAGAAACTGATATGCATATGCAATATGAGAAGCATTTTAGTGTTCTTATATCCCAATATAGCATAGCTGTGGTAGGATATATTCTTATTCCAGCTTTGTGTGAGATGGGAAGTTTCCATTAGGACCACTGGGTTTCTCTAACTTAACATTGACACAAAGAAGAGGCTGGCCTTTTGTTTGTTTTGCCCGTTAACATGCTGAACTCTGTGACAGAGACAGAGAATGGTAAATAGTATGGAAATAGACAAGTAGGGAAAGAAACTGTCCAAAATCTATCCTGACCTCTGGGAACCACATTATCATGCAAGAGAGCTCTACAGAAAACTATCTGTTGTAAACAATACAACCTCAGAAACCCGTTTTGAACTCGTAAATGATATGCCAATCTTTATGATAAGGTGTTGGAACTGAGAATTACTACTGAAAAGAAGATTTCTCTTACATGATGAAAACAAGAAGTTGTTTTCAGGATTTCTTTCTGGTCTATACATCAACTTACTCAACATTATGGGAAAATGATTCCTAGACCTTTTTCTTAGATTGCTTTCTAATTATTGAGTGCCACTTCCTTATCAGTTTTGGTTTTGTGAACTTCTGTCTTGGCAACTTGCATAAAATTCAGAATTTTTCTAGTAATGTTTGTTTTTTCCTACTTGGAATAGGTTTATATGACCTGTTAAAAATTGATTGATCTATCTATTTTTTCTAATTTGTTTTTAGGGCTTTAAAATGCATATGTAAACATTTCTGTACTTATTCCTCAAAGTAATCATCACTCCGTCTTCTGTTGTAATGATGCCAGAATATTTGCAGACCATACAAAAGGCAGAAAAATTTAACAGTGAAATTATCTTCAGCTGGGTCATTTCTCTTGTAATCCCTTTAGTTAGTCTTCCAGTCTACTACTTATTCCAGCAATCCTTATACTAGTCCTGAGGCTGCTTTCATTATCCAACTTGCACTACTTTTTTTTTTTGTTTGTGTAGGTAGGCTATTGATCATTCTCATGTCTTAAGAGCAAGTCTGTTCAAAACAGGTAGGCATTAAAAAGAAGTCACTTCAATTAATCCAGCATCCATTTGTAATGTAAGTGCTAATATTAATGTATTACAAAGCACAGCTCAGAGACCAATCTTGGCTTTAAAGCAACTGCATGTTTTATATGGACATCTGAAGCTTGCTAATCCATTATATTAAAAAACAACAACCCAAGCCCATCCCAATAAAACCCAAACCAAAAATCCCTGAAGTTTTTCTTAATCAGTAGGAAAATTTTGGACTAAATTCTATCATCCTATAAAAAACCATAAAGATGCTGGATACCTTGATAATGGTGATAATATAATAATTAGAGATTTATTAATTTTAATCAATGAAGGGTTTTTATGATGCTAATATTATTATTGATAATAAAAAACCACAACCCAAACAATGCATGGGGTTTTTTTTCCCCCCAGTTGATGATACTGTACAAATAGTTTTCTGCTCTTTAAACAGTTATTTTACAGTATGTCATAGTATGCCTCAACCTCTATGCCAGAAGATACTATTAATTTGTTTAATGAATCTATTCACATTCTAAATGCATAAAGCCCCAATAATTATTATGGGTATTTAGAGAAAGTAAGGGTATTTTGATCTTTAAACTAAGACTAGATTAAAAAATGCTGTGATATTCTTGACTGACATTTCTTTTGATGGTCCAGTACAGTCAGTTTTTTAAAATTTAAACCATTTATTTTATGAGGAATATATATCTAGATTGAAAATAAAAATTCCTTTCTGTAGAATAATCTGAGGATTTAAAATATATTTTGTCTCTAAATATAAAAAGGTGAAATTCACATTTAACAACAGTCAAAACCCTAGAAACATTCCAATATTAAAAAATGATAATAACACAATGTAGAATAAACTGTATGAACGTCAAACAGACTTGAAACAAGGTGAATCAAAATAAAGAACTTTAGATTTGAATCTTTTCCTTGTTCTCTAAAAATCTGTAAGAAATAGGATCTTATAAAGTCTGTTAAATGATCCCAAAGGTTTCCAGCGTTTACCCCTAACTTCTCCCCTCCCCCCATTTCTCTGCCAAACCCCACACCTTGTTTCAAAGTTCTGTGTTGCTGTGTTTCTGATTTTTATCTCTGTGCAAAGGAGACAAACTGAAATTTTGAGGAAATTAAATCCTGATTTTGTTTGTATTACCCACTAGAGAAAGCCGTGCTTCATTCACTTGGTCACCAGCTTCATGACCCTTAACATTTCCTTAACTGTGGTGTTAATGTTGCTTGAAATACTCTCCTGGAAAATATGGGATTTGAGAGGGGCTGGTGCAAAAGAGACACCACCCACCCCCTACTCTCCAGGATACTGTGGTAGGGGAAGATGTATGATCAGGACTGGCCTCTATCTGCAATTCTCTCTTCCTTGCGCCAGCTGGCACAAAACAGTCTCAGCATGAGAAACATGGAAAAGGTCTTTCTTCTTCTCTCCTTTTACCCTCTTCCACTGTCCCCTGTGTTGTATGTGTTCATGCTTTAAGATTCTACTTAAAGTCTCTAGGAAGAAACAAGAATTGAAAGGTATGATACTCTTTATTTCAATAGAAATTCTTGGTTTGTGTTTAGGTAGATTTGTAAGAAGCTGATAGAGATTTTTTCCTCTTAAGAGAAGTGGTTTTATATGTTTTAAGTTGACTGCATTCCAGACAGTCTTTGAAGGTGTCTATGTTTGCTGACAGGTTCTCCAAAAAGAGTAATACCAGATTAATGAGGTGTAGATGTGCAGCAGCTCCTTGTAGGTCAGTGCAGCATAGACAATATTTATGGAAGAAGCACCAACATAAGCATAGCAATCCAGAGCAAACATTTTAATAGATATGTTAACTGAATTTGTAATACAGCATTCCTTCATGTCAACAGTTTTTTTGAAATTATATAGGTTTTAGCTTAGAATAAAATCAGTGCTGTGTCACTTTTATGCAAAAAGAAAGGTGGGCAGTAGGCACCATCTGTAACAAACCACTGTGAAGGTACACACACAGAATGAGGACATAGTAAAAGGTATATTTACTAGGAGCTCTACTGTCTCAATCCATTTAATGGCTTCTGCACCTAGAACAAAAGGGGAAAAGTCACATGTAGCAAACAGTATCATTGATGCATGTAATGAGTGATTTGTCTTGGCTGAGGACCCTTGGTTAGAGTGCACTTGCTGCTGTAATTTGTATTCTCTGGCTGCTGGTTGCTTCTTAGCTTAAAATAAAGGAATAAAAGAATGAATTAGAAAGCGTTCTGTAAAATAACGTACTAGCATTTTAATCTTTGTGAAAGTGATTATCTTTCTGAAATTTCCCAGGCCAGTTTTCCCAGTGGGTTCCAGTTGCTGGTTTAAAATCAAATTCTATAGGAAAGTTTCTGCTAAAATTTAGAATTAAATTGTTCAAATATATTGTGGATGTATTAAAAAATATGAAAGGAGACCTAGCCATTTCTTCTGTAGTGCTTCCATTCTTTGTGGCTGGAAATTGTTTGCATGAAAAGCATTTGTATGAGGGATTCATATTTCAAAATGTGGTTTGAATCCAGCACTTCCTGCTGAACAATGTGGGACTATATAAAATTGCATAGTCCTTCGTACTCTTGTGTCTGGCTGCTGAAGATCTTTGAAGGGGAAAGTAAGGGAAATGTAAAACCTTAGTCTCTGTTAGATTGCTTTTGTTTGTATTGCTGAAGTTGCCAGAATGATACAGCAGGAACACCCACTCAAAGGGTTATGTTAGATTTAATCATTCAGTTTAGTGGACTTTATTCCTTAGAGGAACATTTAATTTAGGTAAATATGAATACTGTTAGCATTTAGGAATGAAGAAACATGATGAGAGGTGTGGCACACATGAGCTTCTCAACCAAACTCGCACTAAGATTGCCATCAGATGTAACAGAAACCCAAACTCTGTTGCTGCTGAGACAACAGTAGTAATGTTTACCCTGTGATTTTGGTATCTGAAAAAAAAGTCATTAAATTACAGATTTCCAGACCAAAAATTTCATAAGGAATTAGCTTAATTTGATTCTTGAAGAAATATAGAGAAACATTTCATGGTAAGGGTAAGGATTTGTCTTTGTAAAAAGGTGGTTATTGGAAGTGATAAAGATGTGTTTTATTCAAAGAAAGAGGAATGATTGTGTACACTGCAGAAAGAAAAAAGGTCTACTACAGAGTGGTATTGTATAAAAACTGCTTCTGAAGAAATATGGGATTGTAAAAGTCAACCAGGAAATCAGATGGTATTCCATGTCATGTTAATGGTTCCTCTTGATGCAGATTAATATAACAATGTTATCATATACTCCATTTTTCTATAGGCTATCTAAAGGGCATCTTGTCTAGTGTAAAGAAATGAATGCTAGTGGTTGGAATTTCTTGTTGCCGTTGTTTAATACATGGCTCTGTGCAAACATTAGGCTGCCTGCAGTTATTTTTTCAGTGTTGAATCTCTTCAAAACTATTTTTTTTCACAATATTCTTTTGAGTAAGCCCTTCTATGTTTTTATAGCCACTGAACTAAGGAGAAGGGTTAAAGTCCAAAGCTTTTAGCTTAGGTGACCAGTTTGTGACACCCGCTGCATATTCCAAAGAATTAGTTTTTCATGTGTTCAGAGGTAGGTGGCAGAGGTACATATAACACCTTGATTTTCAGTATTGTCTTTAGCTAAAGTCACTGCTATTTTTTTCTTCCTGTACATAACTTGTTCTCTGCTAGGAACATTTTGTTCCTATTTAAAAAATCCATGATATATCAAAACTCAGTTTGTCAAAATGTTGAATGCAGATGAAGTAGATCTGTACCACACAAATTAAAGGTCGGAAACTTTCTTGCCATTTTGTGTACCTGATCTCTTAACAGCCTTCCTGAAGTCAAGGCATCAATCATGCAGCAGAAGCCTTGGCCACCTGGCCCATGGAGCTGTTTGACTCCGACAGTTGTGGGAACCAGCTCTCTTTGACTGTGGGCCATAGTGACTACTTCAGTCCTGGCTTTTCCTAACTTCTAAGTGTGGGACTTGCTAATCGCATTAGTATAAAAATGTAGTTAATATGAAATTTCCTTTACTACTGCAATTTTTATATTTTAAAAAACTTCATTTTTCTCTCCCTCTTCACATATCATTCACATAGGATGATGGTTTATTTAGATTGACAGTGTGATCCTCTACTAAATGATCTGAATTACTTAAGGCAAGAGAGATGCCATCTTCCATGTCATAAGCATTAGACAGAGATGAAAGCATGCACCTTGCCAGTAGATTATGTTAAGAAGCAAAGGAATTTTGAAACTTGCAAGTAAAATAAGCTCATTTTCAGGTAACACACCAGGGCTGTCCTCTTTAGGTTGCATAAGAGCTCTAATGGTCATGACCTCCCATTCTGTGGCTCTTTTTATCACTTCAATTGTCCTTTCCTTTCTTTCCTCTTTTTACCTTTCTAAACCTTATTCTTCCTCTGGATGGCTTCTGTCCATCAGTGCCCACAATTTACTAGTTTTGTTTTGTTTTGGTTTTTGTTTTCCATGGTTCCATTCCTCACTTTGCTGCATTTGATTTGGGATGTTTGTCTTCGTTGTGCTTCCGCACTGAGCTCTGAATGAGACGAGAGAATACAGATGAAAGCCTTCTGTACTTGTTGACTTGGAAGCCAGAAGATACAATGAAAGGACCATCTTGTGCAGCCTCTCAGTCTTAGTATGGAGTATGTTTAGTTGCTCTGTGGCAACAGTATCAGCACAGTCAAATTGATACGTAGAGCCTGTTAAGGATGGAATGCACAAAGCATAGATAAGCTTTGCCAGTGCCAAAATTTCAAATTTCTATAGTGAACATGTTCAGCTTGGTAAATGTGAACTTACAGCAAAGGACATCAGTGATATCTGCAAAGATGCTTCAATTCACAGATATGCTAGTGTTCTTTACATAAACCGGCAAAACATATTTTCCCTTTTTTCGCTCTTGGAATTGTTTGAGCAGTTTTATTTGATTGCTTTTTTTTTTTTTTCCAGAAGTCCAGTTCAAAAATAGGGTTTGACATAGAATATTTTAGTTTGTACAATATTGAAAAGGCAAAAACTATGTTGTAAGATGAGAGAGTTGAGTAACATTAGCCATAACCATAGTTAGAATGGAAGTCACACTTGCAGCTAGTTTCCCATTTTGTTTCTTTCTCATGGCACACCTGTTGTTGCTATAGTACATCAAAAGTTCCAGTAATGCTTAGCCTATTCACTTTACCAATAATAATTTTCCTTACTAATATTGTATCAAGTAGTTTTGATTTTAAGTAATGTCCTGAAGCCTTAGCATTAGTGGGTTTCCATCATATTAGAGCAAATTAGGAAATTATTTTTAATAGCTATAGTCTGATAGATGTATTTTATACTTGAGAGGTGTGCCTCAAGAAATAAAAGCTGATTGAAATTGGTGCCACAGATGGATACGATGAAAACAAAAAAGAAAATCAATAATAGATTAGGCTTGATTAGATGTTGACATTTAGAACTGCACATAGATAATGTTAAAATTTACTGACAAGAGTAATTCTTCTTCCTGATTTGCATTTGTACTTCCGTTCTTGGTTCAGGTGGATCACGGTACATACATTGTAAAGGTTAATGAACAAATTACCATATAGCTCATCTGATTGTTCAGGCTTTAGCCTGGAGGGCTGAATGTTTTATAATCTAGTTTGTCTTCTGTGGAACCTAATTTGTTTAATTTTTTGTTATATGAAATTCTGAATTGCTTGAATGTTTAGATGAGTCCAACATAATTTATGAACTGATTTTCTGTCCTACCTTCCTCTGTACACTTGTTTTATTCCACTGCAATTGAAGCATAGTTGTACTTGACTTGCATTCTTTTTAAGGGAAAAGAGAGTGAGGATCATGGTCTTTAGTTACTTCCTTTCCATTTAATAAGTATATCAAACAGTGATCATAATATAAATCAATTGTTTCATCTTGCTGTGTAGTTTTTATCAACAATATATAGCTGCTTATTCCTATTTCATTTTTGCCTCCTACTCAGTTTTTAATGCAGAACAGTACTTTTACCTCCCTCAATGGAATTACCAAATTGATCTTTTCACCCAATTGGCCTTTGCAAAAATTTAAGCCTTTTCCAGTTCATAAGTAAAAATGGCTGAAAGTCCCAAGAGCTTGGTTAACCCTACCCCTCTGCCTTTCAATTCCAATAAATACCTTTTTCTTTTACAAATAATAATTTGGAAAATAGCTGTGTGTTATTATTACTGCTCAAGAACTGAAGATTCTTTGGTATCTGAACTTTTTTGTATTTTTGATTTAAGCCCCACTTTAGCAGTTTGAGGGGAGCACTTCTTTGTCAGCAGAGTGCACCCTCAGCAAGTTTGCTGATGACATAAAACTGAGAGGAGTGGCTGATATGCCAGAGGGTCGTGCTGCCATTCAGAGGAACCTTGAGAGGCTGGAGAAATGGGCTGACAAGAACCTCATCAAGTTCAACAAAGGGAAGTGCCAAGTCCTCCACCTGGGGAGGAACAACCCCATGCACCAGTATATGCTAGGGAGCACCCAGCTGGAAAGAAGCTGGCAGAAAAGAACCTGGGTGAGGACACCAAAGCAAATGGTATCCTGGGCTGCATTAGGCAAACTATTGCCAGCAGGTCGAGGGAAGTGATCTTTCCCATCTACTCAGCGTTAGCGAGACCACACCTGCAGAACTGTGTACAGTTTTGGGCTCCTCATTATAGAAGAGACAGGGACCTGGAGAGAGTGCAGCAAAGGGCCATGAAAGTGATGAAGGGACTGGAGCATCTGTCCTATGAGGAAAGGCTGAGAGAGCTGGGACTGTTTACCCTAGAGAAGAGAAGGCTTGGGAGGGATCTTATCAGTGTATATAAATACCTGAAGGGGGGATGCAAAGAAGACAGAGCCAGGCTCTTTTCATTGGTGCCCAGTGACAGAAGCAGAGGCAACGGGCACAGACTGAAACACAGGAGGTGCCATCTGAAAATCAGGAAGCACTTTTTTTGTGTTTTGAGGAACACTACACTGTGGTGTTTCTCAACCACACTGTGGTGGTTCTGGGTTTTGAGAACACCACACTGTGAGGGTGCCTGAGCATTGGTACAGGTTGCCCAGGGAGGTTTTGGAGTCTCCCACATTGGAGATATTCAGAAGCTGTCTAGATACGGTCCTGGGCAACCTACTCCAGGTGGCCCTGGTTGATCAGGCAGGATTGGACAAGATGACCTCCAAAGATCCCTTCCAACTTCAACCATTCTGTGAATCAGTAAAACACATCACTAAGCAGTCTGAATTTTGGCTATGTATGTTTCTGTTTCACTCAGACTTGTCTCTTCCTAGCCCCAACTGTATCTGAATTGAATTCTAAGCTTTCGATTGCATTTAGTTAAAGGACCTGGACAAGAGGAGAACATCTGTGGAGGAGGAAAGTTGATTAGAAATGTGTGTGGGTTAAACCTTTTTCTTTGAATGGCAACTCTGTAATGATATTTTAAAAAACAAATAATAGTGTGTATTTTTTATCCATTTTGTTCTTTTCAACCTTGTGTGTGGACTGGCATATGTGGAGGCGCGCCATTTTGAATTGATAAATGGGTTCAGCATCAAAATCTGCATTGGTGAAAATGAAGCTGTGAATAATCAGTGTTCTCCCAGATATTTCTGCACTATGACATATTCAGTAGGATCATTTCAAGAGGAATCTGTTAGGACGTAATTGTAGTACGCGCTATTAAAGTGTGCAGATTCAAGAGAAACAAGCTTGTGTGTCAATGAAAGGCACTGTGACTTTCTTAAAGGGAGGTGTAGGAAAGGACAGCTGGACCATTTGGGTATCAGAGCAGAAAACCAAGACCAAAGCTAGAGAGATAATAATCACGTAATGAATATACATGCTAGGCATTCGTTTTATTGCTATAAGGCAATGCCCCAGAGAAACACAATGGCTTCTAGATCAACTGTGACTGAAGAAGGTATTGCAAGGCACACCATAGAGAATGGGAATTTTAAAACATCCAGTACACTATAATGATGCCAAGCCAAGGTTGGTGATAGATAACAAATGCACATACCAGTAGGTTTTAATAAACCCAAACTTCCAAATGTTGGTAGAGTCAGAAGTAGAGCCTGAAGTAGAGTTCTTTTTATTTCTTTTGTCTTGCGAAATGTGGTAGATGATTTCAAACTTTTCCATCTAGCCAGAGATAAAAAACCAAGGTTCTTGGGTAATAGCCCACTACAGCTGCTAGGTTTTCAGAAAATGACTAAATCATGACTTGGGACTTGGTTGCATGAATATAGATCCTGCTCATTTTCTTTGTTTTCTCTCCTTAGCTGTCAGTATTATTTCCATGTTATTTGAATAAAAGTGGAATGTGGCCTTCTGAGAAAAAAGTAATTTTGAGAACCCTTTTGAGATATCTGGTCTAAGAATCTTCTTCACTTGTACATGTACCTTGAAACAGGAGTTGACGATGTGCTCTGTTAGTGGATAATTTACTTCAGTGTTCTGTACAGCCTCCTTACCAGCTCTGAGTGAGTTTAATAACTATGTATGTCAGTGTGTGCAGAATCAGATTATTTCACTCATGTAAGGGACTCATCCAGTGAAGTTGGAAGGTCCCATTAATTAACCTGAAATTCCAGAAGTAGGAATGAATGAAAAAATGCCCAAGTAGAAAATTTTTTTCACAGCAGAAAAATAACATTTTATATGTCCATTTCCAAACAAAGGGGCTGAAGTGTCATCTGGAACTGCACTCAGTTATCTAAATAAAATTAAGAATACATTGTAATTCAAAGGTGCAATGTTTGGTTTATATAAAAGGCGTAAAGGGAACGGGTGGAACTGGAGTTGCTGCGTTACAGAACTGAGACATTTACATTGGTATGGACTGCGAATTATACCAATATTGAAGTGTATCAAAGCAATATCAAAGGCTGGGAATGGAAGAGAAAGACAGCAGAGCAGAATTGTCTGTTTGGGTTATTGCTGTTAAGCAGAAGCTTCTTGGTTTGGGTTTTTTTTTTCCCCTTTCTGTTGTAGGAATTTTATTTTGCCTTTGAAACACTAAAAAATGGTTGAAATAAACACTGGGGTTAAGGGAAGTGTTCTGTTGTGCTGTATAAGGAGAACCCTTTTTGCAGGTGACAGGTTTGTGTATCTTGCTCATATACACAATTTGTGTTGCAGATTTTTTCCTTCACTGTAGTATGTGTTACACTTTACCTACAAGGTTCATAAGGATCTTACCTTAAAAAAAAAAAAAAATCCTGCTATTGACAGGTTCTTTGTAATACCCTTCATTAAGTATCTGTTTAGTTAAGGATCGTCTGTTTTTATAATGTGTTTATGAAAGGAAAAAGTTAGTGAGTTGATATTCAAACTGTGCAGTGATTGAAGACCTGTTCATTCTTTTACACTAACGTATTTAAACTTTTAACTGTGATTGTGGATGCTTGACTCTGACCTAAGGGATTCTTTCTTTTCTGATATCCAATGTTCTTATGTCCAAATGAGATGTGATTACACCAAATTCAATGAATATGTTGTCCAAATGACCTGATTATTTAAGCTGCCAGGTACTAGCGCTCCGGTTGACTTCACAGTTATTGAGCACGTACAGAAAAATTACGATGCAAGTTTGGGGTTTGGGGCCTTTACTGCATGGAACATATGTTAAAAGGCTTTTGATCTGTTTTGAAGTAAGAGAAAGCTACAAAAAAAATAAAGAAATAGTCTCGATATGAAATGCTTTATAAATAAAATAAGATTTGTGTCGGTGAGCCTCATGGAGGTAGTATTCTTTGAGCAGAGGTAAACATATTTATGCAGCTATAAGGAACATAAGCATGATTTTCATTGCAGTAAAGTGATAGAATTTATGACTAAAGCTCCTAAAACAGCAGTGGGCTATCCTTTTTTCATATAATAAGATGGAATAGTACATTTTTTATGAGAGGAGAACAAAATAAGAAGGAAGAGAAGACTAAAAATCAAGTTCTGATTCTTTCTTACATGAATGTTCTAACTTACAAAACTTGGGGTTTAGTTTTGGGGGAAAAGAAAATAATTTGTTCAATAATATTTCATTTCTACATGTAAGCATACATATTTGAAGATTCCAAGCAGGTTCTAATGCTTTTTAAAAGTACATTATTTTAAAAAATATAAAAAATCAATTCATTCCTGTGTAGGGTAGGGAAGAAATGCCATCAACTGAGTCCACTGATTCCATTTTTATTGCTCAAAACTGCTACAGTTCATAAAATTCAGTTTTACAGGCTATTAGTCCATAATGTGGGTTATGTCCTTTGGAGACTTACGTTAAAGATAAATACAGTAGTTCAGAAAGATCTATATTGTAGTTCTGTGAAAAGGGATCAAAAATTATGTAAGTATTTGTTACTGTGTTCCAAAAGGAAATGAGTTGGAGGGGAGAAGTTGCCATTGGCCTTGAAGACAGTAAAGGAAATTAGCATGGAAGAGTCAGTTTATCATTCAGCAAGTGGCTTAATTTCCTTTAAGGTGAGGAAGATATTTTACTGTAACATTACTGGCATTGGAAGTTTTTTTAAATTGTTCTTGACAGAAAAAATAGTATTTGCATCAGTGGTATATGGTAAGACTGTTTACACTGCATTGAGTGGCTCTGTTGACTGTAACTGGAACACAGGATTGGGAAAGAGCTCTGTTACCACAAGCAAATGCCTCTTACGATGCTGTATAAAAAAGTGATTAATTTTAATCTTATATCTAGTTAAGTGATGTTCCCTTATTACCCCCCCCATTGGAAGGTTGTTCTGAACTTCAGTGCAATGAAATTAAAATGCATTTATAAGCTGCATTTATTGGTGGTTGGCGGTTATTCATTAATTCTTAGTCTGGTGTCATCCCAAAGCTTAAGAACATTTGTCCATTCTCAGTTTTTATCCAGCTACACTATTGTAGTTGGAGTTTCTTCTTTTGGGTTTTGGCATGCTGTTTTCACCTCTCATTCAAGAGATACCTCATCACTGTGACAGTTGCAGTGGCCTTTGCCTGTTCTCCATGCTGTTTTAATTCATTTTTTATTGAACAAAGGTGGCCAGAACCATGTGCAGTTTTGCTGGTGAGATTTTTCTGGTACTTTGTGCAACAGTAGTATTTTTATTAGAAATACCTTACACTTTCCCTGATGGCATTTGTCTCCTTCATTCCCACATTGTTTGGTTGGTCCTTGGTTGGCTTGTCATCAAATAATCCATGCACACCTGTTTGGCTCCCACTTAATAAAAGAAATTATCCTTAGCTCCTTTTGGATTGTCTTATGATTTGTATTTAATGTCCTCTCTTATTTATTATCCCAGATATGAAGAATCATTCCTTTGCTCCCCATAGCCCCCCACATAGTGTTCCAGCCTTTGGTTGTGTTGACAATGCCTCCCACCTTTCCCATGAAAAAATCTCATTAGAACAAATGTATTTTGGCCAAGGACACTACTTAAATATTAAATAAGATCAGTGTCATGACTAACCTTTGAGGAATCGCACAGTTAAATACTGTATGTCTCAAAAGCATGCCTTTTATTCACTTCCTCACCTCTTCTGCTCTTTATTTAAAGCACATAAAAGCCTTTACAACTTGTTTCAGTTTCCTAACCCAGATTTATTTCTGACATTTGTACAACAAAATGTACATGATAAGCTAGAATGTTCACTACCAATATGGTGTTGCCACACAAACAGTAATTTAATGGTATCTTAACTATAAAAACAAATCATATTTCACAATTTTGTAGATTCAAAACACTTTTCAGTGTGTATAATACTGAAATAAGGCTGAAAAAATACTGCATTCTCAAAGTCAAATTGAATGAAATTATCTTCAAATTCAGCTGTAATTTTACCTTAATGCATTATAATTCAGATGTCAGCTTTTTATTCCATAATTTGATTCTGCTTGGCTATTAGGATTGCTCAGTACTTACTCTGTTTTATTGCTCTTAGATGAAATAAATTAAGCTGTATAGCAATATAAAAGATAATATTCATTGTTATAAATTTGGCATTTACACGAATGAAGCATCTTAAATTCCCCCTTCATCTGTTTTAAATTAAGTATGAGATTTAAATCACTTGTTCTGATTGAGACCAAGCACTGGAAATGAAGGGACTGTGGACAATCAAAAAAGACACACTGAGATTCTGATCAAGGCATTCATTATTGTTGGTGGGAAACAACATTAAACAGTAATTGATTGCATTCATGTAGAGGGTAGAGAAACCTGCCGTGAGATAGGATTATATTCATAGTCTGAGAATGATTTTGAACAGGTGGGAAAGTGAGAGTAACAAGCACAGTATTTCAAATCGCTCAGGTATGGTGGTAGCTAGCTCTTGCAAGAAAAGAAGCCTTAGATCAATGTGGGTTTATGAAATGGGTAATATCTAAAATTGAATACAAATTTATTAACTCCCTTTATTGCTTTTTTAACTAGGGATGCAATTGTATACTTAATTTTTAATCCTAAAATATTTCTTTTTAACACTGATTCTATCTCATTCCTTATTTAATTCTCATTATAATCTCACTAATTCTTTTTATAGGTAGAGAAAAAAGTACATACAAGTAAAGAAAAATGTTTGGCCTGAAACTATTCTTAGATTCAGCAGTCTCCAGTCAATGTATGCTAACTCTACTGAGTATACTGTTTACTCCAGAATAACTCTATCATTACTGAAAATGAAACCTCGTTTCTTGCAGACAGGCTTCTGTCATGCAGTCTGAAATAGGAAGGGAAGACAGCTTCAGTTGTCTTAGTTTTAATGGGTCCTGTAAATTGCCATATTTTGAAAGACTGTGATAGAGAATTTTAGTCAAATCAGTTACTGATGATATATTTGGGATTAACCTGTTAGCTGCCTCCTCTTTCCAACTTGTATGTCATTCCTGATGTGCAAAGAATAGTAAACATGTTTCTTTTTAACCGTCAGTGTCTGTCATCTTCCCATACAGCCCACCATTCCATAACCACTTTTCAATACCTTTCCTGAATGTGTGACAGTCTCCAATCCATGTTTTTCTACAACTCTACTTCTGTCTGTCGTTGTGATTTTTTTCCTGTTTAAAGTAACATATTTTTTTCTTTCTTTCTTTCCACAAAGTTTTCCCATACAAATGTTTGTCTTCAGGCTAGCCATTTCTCCCTCAGATTCCTCATTCAATCTTTGGCCCCTCTGAAGCTCTACCACTACTTCCATAAGACTGCATTTCCTTTTAGTCCCATCAATTCACATTATGGTGTTGCAAAATTCTTTGTCTGACTGCTCTAGTCCACCCACTCAATTCATTCTCTGCTCTGTAATCATGCTATAGTGTATTTCTTTTAGAGAAAATTAAAATAGCAAAACATGCAGTTTTGGAAGGCTTCATTAGCAGAAATTAAAAACTTGGTATTTCCTGTAGGTCGCTCTGCAACCCAGTTTTCTCTGCTTTAATTACATCTGGTAAAATCTTCAATGAAAGGTGAAAACAAGATTCCATGGAACTGCATATATTTGGGCTTTAAAGGAGGGTGTCTGTATGAACTACAGAGTTTCCTAAAGGAGGAACATAAAGTGCATTCTTCATATGCTTTTCAAAGTATTTATGTATAAAAACTTTCTTGGGAAGAGGTATGGGGCAGTAGTAATTTTTCAGGCTTGGTCTTTGTTGTGTCAGTAAAAACTATTTCACACTAGTTCATATATACACACACACACTGGATACATAGATATGTAGGTAGATGTGAACCTCTAGAAATTCAGCAAGGCCAAGTGCAAAGTCCTGCACCTGGCTCGGGACAATCCATTATATCAATACAGACTAGGGGATGAATGGATTGAGAGCAGCCCCACAGAGAAGGACTTTGGGATACTGGTGAATAAAAAATTGGACATGAGCTGGCAACGTGCACTCGCGGCCCATAAAGCCAACCATATCCTGGGCTGCATCAAAAGCAGCGTGGCCAGCATGTCAAGGGAGGTGATTCTCTCCCTCTACTCTGCTCTGATGAGACCCCACTTGGAGTACTGCATCCAGGGTGGGGTCTTCAGCACAAGAAAGACATGGACCTGTTGGAGCAGGTCCAGAGGAGGGCCACAAAAATTATCAGAAGGCTGGAAGACCTCTCCTGCTGAGAGAGTTTGGGTTCAGCCTGGAGAAGAGAAGGCTCCAGGGAGACCATATTGCAGCCTTTCAGTACCTAAAGGGGGCCTATAGGAAAGATGGAAAAAGACTTTTTACCAGGACCTGTAGTGACAGGACAAGGGGAAATGGTTTTAAACTGAAAGAGGGTAGGTTTAGACTGGACGTAAGAAATAAATTCTTCATGATGAGGGTGGTGAGACACTGGAAGAAGTTGCCCAGAGAAGTTATGGAGGCCCCGTCACTGGCAATGTTCAAGGCCAGGTTGGACGGGGCTTCAAGCAAGATATCACCGCCCATGGCAGGTGGGTTGGACTAGATGATCTACAGATGTCCATTCCAGCCCAAACCATACTATGTTTCTATAATTCTATCATATACTGAATAGACTTCCCAGACAAATTGAGCATTTTCACTATATTGTAGACTTTAGATAGGAGCAAAGAATAATTTTTAAAGTATTCCCTATTTTTCTTTTAATAGAGTAATTAATCTCCACAGTCATGGTGGTATTTGTCCCCTTCTCAAATTTTCTGGGCTCAAACATTTCAGACAGAATGACAAAAGAGGAAAAAAAAGTTTTGAAGGAAAATGGTAAACCACCAATTTTAATTCAAACATTACCTTTGCAATACTCATTCAAATATAAAGGTTCAGATATTCTGCAGTAACAGTGTGGATGTAGTATTATATAGTCTATATTTGGCATTGCCTTCAAAGTCCCTTGGCAGCGGTCCAGCACTCCTCAGTGACATTCCTCTTGCATCACTGGATTGTGTAACAGGCACTTAAGTCTCAAGTAGCCCTTCAAAGCGGTGCTTTGAACTAAGGCAGTCACTGAGTGCTACTGCATTTCCAGCAGTAGTGGTGCAATCCTATACCTGCCAAATCATTGTGCCCAAGATATGTTCATTTCTGGTCAGTGGAAGTCTCACAAATGCTTTCCATCTTCCTGTGTGTTACACATAACAAGCCCTTGTTACCAGAAAGACTGTTTTCAGTCATATCAGAAGTGATTGTTTTCACTTTACACTGTTTCAGTAAGGAGTCTTTTTGGTTTAATTATTTTAAAACAAGTATTAGTACTATGCTGTTAGGCTCCAACAATTTTTTACTTCTGCTGACGTTTAAAGAGCTGTGGACTAAGAAGAGATATATTGAAAAATGTTCCCTGCATCATATCCAACTGACCTTTTGCACTCTAGAAAATTTGAAACAAATCCTAAAATAATATGGAAAAGCAGTCTTTTTACTTTCTCTTCGTGATGTGGAATTGGAAAAAAAAGTTTGTTTTCTCCAATTAGATTATCATATAGTCACAAAAGAAAAAACATGGGTAACTATATACTGTTGAATATGAGACCAGTTATTCAGCAGACCAGGCATTAGGGTTTTCTACATGAATGATGGCATTCTCAGATCTATTTTATGCTCTTCAGTTATCTTTGAAATTTTAATCTCCATGTATGTGCATTAAAAGTATATCATTCAAAGCTCAAAGTCTGTATATAGTAGAGGTGAGTACTCTGTGCTGTCCAATCTTTTAAAGCAATTTGATCTTTGGTTAGATAGACAAAACTTATTTCCTGTCAGGAAAATGCAGGATGTTGTATATTTATTTGTTGATACTGTTAAAAGTATTGGAAAGCTGATTATTTTGTAAAAACAATTGAGCCTTCATGCTGATGTTCTACTGTAGGTAAGGAGACCAAGGCTTTCAAAGCTACCAATTATTAGCATGTACTTTAGTTTGACAGCCTGACCTAGCACCTGTAAAATGTTCATGCTGTGAAAGCTTGGTGCTTGACACCATAAATTATAAATGAAGAGCTAGTGGAAGAAGTGACAGACTGACTCAGTGAAAGAGAGAATTACAAAGCTGAAAAACATTAAACTGACTGGCTGTGTGGATATTTAATCAAAGGAGATAAGAAGCATTTTATCATCATGAATATAAACCTTGGGTATCTCTGGGAATATTTGTCATGAGTGGAACAACTCTTCTTTCTAATAAGTTGCATTTACTTTGGTATATTTTTGAGGTTCTGCACTAAAAAAAAGGAAAACATTTAATATAGCTAAATGTTAACCTCATGTTTTATGAGTTGCCTTTGTGTTCCTTCCTGGAAGGTTTTTTTCATATGGGTTCTGCTAAACTCTTTTTCTGTACATCATGGTCACTTCCAGACTACAGTAGTAAGGCCAACTATATTAAATACTTCACTTGTAAAGTAGATAACTTACCAAGCAAATGAGATGCCACTTCAGGAATCAAAGGAGAAAAAGTGATCAGTTTGCTTGAGAGCTTTGACACCTTTGAAAGTCATGACTGCTTCTGCTTTGATACGCCCACAGCTTGTGGCTCTAGCTCATGGCTTGTGACTTGCCTTAGCTGCTGTCAGCTAAAATAATGGCTAACCACATCACCTTTAACAAGCAGAAAAAATACAAATGTGGGCTTGATAGCCCTCCCCTATTCTTTGTATGTTACTTGCTTTCATTAGGGAGATCATGGAGTATGTCCTTTTATTTGAGTATGAAATACTAACTTCATCCTGCTTATATGGCATTGGCATAGATATGTAATGGATAATAATAATAATGTCCTATCACTTCTGGGGGCTCATTTATATGACTCATGGATAAATTTTGGGTGGTAGTTCAGCAGGGGGATTGGACTAGATGATCTCCTGAGGTCCCTTCCAACCCTTGCGATTATTCTGTGAACACAACAGATGGGGATTGAACAGTGATGCTTTTCCACCCTCTGTACACTTCATACGTTGTTAGCATTATTGCTAGCTTGGGAAAGCAAGGTAGTCAAGATTTGCCATTCATGGGCTATATGAATGCTTTGCTTTCTGTATTGTAGCTTTTCTGCTTGCAAAATAGGAACGACCCCATTTCATTTTATGATGTAAAAATATGGCCTGAAAGTAGGTTAATTCTTATTTAGCTGCCTAGAGTTAAGTTACGCTGAACTAAAAAGTGGTAGAGAGAGAAGTAAAGAGACTTTGGCTTTGGTGGATGGGTCTGTGCCACTGCTGAAGGAAGGTCTGTGCCTTCATATTTCATGCCTGGAACTTCACCGACTGTTGTTCCCACATCTGATTTGCCTGTGTGTCAGTTTCAGACTCCTGATTCTTGCTCTCAGCCTCTTTGAAGCAGTGTGCTCTGCAGCTCTGCATCTGTGAGAACACTTCAAGAACCCACAGTTCTTGAGCTAGAGATTCTTGAACAGCTCTTCATGGGGCCATGCTGCCAGTCAAGCACAAACTCTCTTTAGTTGCTTCAGCCTTTGTACCTCTCCTAACATCTGTCTATTCTGTTCTCAGAGTCACCAAACAGCTAATTTTTCATTATGGTTATTAAGTAACTACTTGAGTAAGCAGTGGCCATCTGTCTTCCCAGTTCCCAATTGTCACTTTATCAGATGTCCTCTTCAAAACTTCTTTCTTTAAAGGGACTGTTGTGGAAAAAGTCTGTATTGATTCTGGTTGCATGTACCTCTTCTCAACCTTCCCAGGTGTGTGTGGGGCAAAGGCAACAAACCCTTGCAATACCATTTCATACTTTACTAATAGAGAGGTTAGCTCTTTGCATCAGTGCAGTGCAAGAAAGAATGGGTGTGGGTTTATCCCCATGAACTCCTTTGGGAAGTTTCTACCCACCTTGAAAAGGACATCCCAAGAAATGGAGAGTATAGGAGCAATAGCTATAGAAAGATTAACTTGGTAATTAGTCTGACTGACAGTTATGTATAGGTCTTATACTTTTCCAACAGCTTTTGTATTGTTTTTTCAATTAGGAATTGTTGTCACCTAAGCTTTTTGTTCATTTTATCACCACTCAAAAAGTAGTATAATAGAAGACATAAAAGCAAATGCTTGTAAGAATGCAGAATAGAAAAGGTTAACAGCAAAGTGGAGAATATTAAATCTAGCATCATGACTCCACAAACCAAGTCCCAATCTAATAGGATTGGTTTCAACACACAAGTCATTTGTACTTTACCAGTGCAAGGAAAGATAAATCCATTTGTCTGAATTTCACTTGTTTCTAATTTCTCTAATGAAGATATACTCAGGTTAATAAACAGAGCTGACAAAACTGTCAGGTATTCATGTTCATTTAGAAAAATCTGCCCAATAATCTACTGTTGACATGAACATGATGGTGAATTGAATAACAATTAGCTTTTTCAAGTCAGAATGAAAATTATTACATAGGGCAGCTAAACTTGTATCGTAATTTTGTGACTCCTATTTTTATCAGGGTTAGCTCTTGACCTGTGTCATGATTTAACCACAGCCGGTAACTAGGCCCCACCCAGCCGCTCGCTCACTCCCCTGGGCGGGATGGGGGAGAGAATCAGGAGGGTAAAAGAAAACTCGTGAGTTGAGATAAAGACAGTTTAATAGGGAAAGCAAAAGCCGTGTGTGCAAGCAAATCAACACAAGGGATTCAGTCCCTGCTTCCCATGGGCAGGCAGGTGCTCAGCCATCTCCAGGAAAGCAGGGCTCCGTCACGTGTAACGGTGACTTGGGAAGACAAGCGCCATCATCTGAATGTCCCCCCCCCTTCTTCTCCCCCCGTTTCTTACTGAGCTGCACTGTCAGTTTGGGTCAGCTGTCCCAGCTGTGCCCCCTCCCAGCTTCTTGTGCCCCCCCCAGCCTGCTCACTGGTGGGGTGGGGTGAGAGGCAGGAAAGGCCTTGACTCTGTGTAAGCCCTGCTCAGCAACAACAAAAACATCCCTGTGTTATCAACACTGCTTCCAGCACAAATCCAAAACACAGCCCCATACCAGCTACTGTGAGGAAAATTAAATCTATCCCAGCCAAAACCAGCACAACCTCCAATTATCTCACATGTGAAACCAAAAGCTTAGAAAAATAATACAGCTATGTGACATAAACCAGCTCTGGTGTTATTTTCTGGGCCTGTGAACAGAACTAATTTATCTCACTTCATTTTAACAGGATTCCCTGCTGAAAAGGGATATCTTAGAAAAGAAAGCTGAGTCAATGGTTAAGAACACACTGTTTCCCTGGTACCGAACTCCCTTTTTCCCCCACCTTGTTCTGTGTGAGGAGTGCATTAAAGTAAAGCAGTCTGATTCTACCTACCAGGACTTATTCTTCAGTTCTGTGTTTGCTGTCTGTCCTGCAGGGCTGACATTGCAGTGCTCAGCCCCTTCTGATGGATTACAAATGTAGGAATTCATCCCTTCTGGCTAATCTGTGGATTTGAGAACCTCCTCCTGTTTTACTCCCCTGTTTGGAAGTGCAGTGTTCAACTAAATCACTTTGAAATCACTTTGACACTCCTCTAAGAGGAAAAATCTGCGTTATAGGCTAGGAGAGGTAAGGTATTACCTATTCATTCTCCAGTCCATAGTTACCCAAGCAAAACTTGGGAGTTCATCTGTTTCTGAGGTAAAGCCATTTATTTAGATCTGAATATGCTTGCTTTTCACCTCAGTAATTTTATTTTTTCTCATGCTTGTGAATAAGATTCACCTTGGAGAAGGAAGCACTTATGTTAGACCTCAAAATACATAAAGTTTACAGTTGTCTTAGGGCAAAACAACTTGCAAAGTGGCAGAATACATAGTTAAGATCTAACTGTGTACAATTTGGGATTGTAACTGTTATCCCAGAAAGATTTCAGTGCAGAAATTGTCATGTATTTCTGCACTGACAGATACATTTTCTACATGCTTGGTTTGTTTGGTGCCACTGAATGTATCGGGATGATTCCCAAGGCTCTGCTTGGTATTCATGAAATGAAACATGGAACTTGCCTTACTGGGAAAGGACATATCTTTTACTGACTGGTGTTATGTGCCTGTGACTGATAAATTGTTAAATTTCTGCTCTTTCTTTGGAATATTTGTTCAGGGATTAAAGTTGTGTGATAAGGCAGCACTTTGATATTGAGAAAAAAAAGTCAATGTGCTATCCCAATAGAATAGCCATATAAAGACTTCTGTGTTTCATAAGTTGCCTTAGAGAGACATTCACCATCAGAGTGTTCATATATGCATGTGCAGAAAAACCATTAAAGCATGGATGGTTGCATCCACGTGGAGGTATTATGAATCTCTGGTTACACCCCACAACAAGGAGCTCCTCTTGGAGGTTGTGATGAAGGGATTCTTTTCTCAGTTCAGTTGTAAAACAGCAGTAAAGGTCACTTCTTTTTCCTTCATTCACCTGATGATTCTTTTTTATACACCAGAGAAATAAGTTTCACAAGATGCTTTGTACGGAAAGGTGCTACCAAGATTTCATACCTTGGTTTAAATAATTGTAAAGGCTAACAGTTGGTCAAATAGTCTCTATGTTAATTGTACTGAGACTACTTCAGGAGTGAACTCTGCCTGTTACAAGATGTCTAAACAGGAAAAACCTTCATTTAAACAAAAGCATCTAGGCGTAATTGACTGATTTTCAGAATTATCAGTTGTTTCTACTTTGTTTGTTGGTTTGTTTGGGGTTTTTTAATTAAGAAGTATTTTAGCACTACTCTAAGTAATTTTAATGCTATTAAAAACAGGCTACAAAAATAATGGAAAAAAACAAGAACATGAAATTTTACTATTATTTCTTTTGGGTGCAAGGATTCTTGCTGCCTGAAAATAAGTCTGTCCACCTCAGGTTTTTTATCTAGGTATGTCTTAAGCTCCAACTCTATAAAATATATAATATATATTTAAATTTGTCCAGTATTTCAAGTATTTCCTCATCCTAAAATTAAAAAAAGAAAGTATCAATCATGTTCTTTAAAGTAGAGGTATGAGGTGTGTTCAATGGGCTGTGTACAGGTTATAAATTGTAAATGATAATAATTGCTTATCAGGGCATTTTGATAGGTGTTTAAAGTATTGCAATTGCTTATTTTACAATAAAGTGGCATTAGGAAGGAAGTAAAAATGCCCTTTCATTTTAAAAAAATTACATAAATTAAATCTCTCAGTGTGGTATTTTATAATTTTAGGTAGCAAGAACAAAGTACAGCATTTGGTTTAGTTATCTTACTTACTTACATGGTACAGTCACATAAAAATATGCATCCCATAATCCAAATTCAATAAAGTCTTCCACCAAAAAAGCACAAGAGGAGAATAAATGAGAGGTTCATCTCACTTTTTCTATTTAACACTTAATCCAGTGAGGTTACTCTGATGTAACTGAGGGGTTTGCAGTGGTTGGCAATGCTAATAATAATACAACATGAGAATAAAGGGATTCCTGTTGATTTTTCAAGTGAGAATGGAAGAAAGGCAATGTGAAAAAGGATAATGTAAAACTGAAGCTTTTGGTATTAAAATTTTGGTTTATATTCCGGTGAGAGATGGAGCAGTAGGATTATAGCAGCCTTTCACTCTCAGGAGAATGTGCATGTTTGCACGAAAGGTATGGGATGGATAATTATATTTGCTCTGAAGTAGTGGGAGCACTATGAAAGTGTAGGAAAGCATAAAATGATATAGAAAAGAACAAAAATTTTAATTTTATTTTAAAAAATGATCTTGCTAAGAAATAGGTAATAAGATTCTTCAGGAAAAAAGGTTGAATGAAAAAGGCAGGTAGTGGCATTTTATGCAAAAGAACCACTGTTTGTTTTAATCTTGTTAGCTCAGAGCCACAGCTTTTGCAATTATGTCTATCCAGGTAGTAGTAGGGAACAGTAAGACTGAAACAGATAATTGAATCAAATTAGAAGATAGCGTAAGTTATTCCTTTTGCACCTGTGGAAAGTAAAATGATGCTGTGGGAGAATTAGTTTTTGAAGATGCTCGCTGGAGACCTCATGTAACTGGGAGTAAAACACCACCAAGTTAAAGACAGGCAGTTAGCCAACATAAAAAAGATTGCACCCAGTCTAGTAATGTTGCAAAATTCTTAGGACTCAGAAGGTGATTTTATCATGAATGAGATGTGGGGGTTTGTACATGAAAAACTATTCTGGTCAGTTCTTATTCATTAGAGGAGAATTCTAATCATGTGTTTGTTGTGAGTGTGCAAATGTGAAAATGAAAGAGGTGAAAGTGGAAATTCCTTTTTAAAATTCTTGATTGAGAAATCATTCATCAATTAAAAAAGGCCAGTTTTGGATATGTTGTGGTTTAACCTCAGCTAGCAACTAAGTACCACACAGCCACTCTCTCACCCTCCCCGCCTCCCCAGTGGGATGGGGGAGAGTATCAGAAAAAAAAAAGTAAAACCCATGGGTTGAGATAAAGACAGTTTAATAGGACAGCAGACGAATAGAAAATAATAATAAAATATTAAAATATTATAATAAAAATAAAACATAACAACAACAACAATAATAATAATAGAATATACAAAACAAGTGGTGCACAATGCAATTGCTCACCACCCGCTGACTGATGCCCGTCCCATCCCTGAGCAGCAATTGGTGCCCCCTGGCCACCTCCCCCCAGTTTCTATACTGGGCATGATGTCCTATGGTCTGGAATAGCCCTTTGGCCAGTGGGGGTCAGCTATGCCAGTTGTGCCCCCTCCCAGCTTCTTGTGCACCCAGCAGAGCAGGGGAAGCTGAGAAGCCCTTGGCTGGTGCAAGCCCTGCTCAGCAACAACTAAACCATCAGGGTGTTAGCAACATTCTCATCCTAAATCCAAAACACAGCACTGTGCCAGCTACTAGGAAGAAAATTAACTCTGTCCCAGCCAAAACCAGGACATGATAACAGCTCAACCTACATTAGAGGAAACGTGAAAGCAGAAACTAGAAATATAAATGCTGTAATAATTAACGGAAAACAGAGGACACTTGTGGAAATCAACACCTGTTAGAAAATATGAAGTGTAGAAAATTGAAAATAGAAGCTAAGCGTGTTATATAAAAGCCCAAGTCTCACAGCACTCAGGATAATGGGTATTTCTCCATTGTATTATGAATAAAAATGTTTGTGTGAATGGTATTGAACTATTTTTAGAAAGATGCAGAAAATAAGGAATTGAGAAAATTAGAAATTAGTAATTTATTCACATAACTTGAAGAATATGAAGTACTCCCCATCTGGCATAAATAGTTCTCTTCCAAGAGTCCTGCAAGAATTGGCTGAGGAGATCTCTGGGCTACTGATGGTAAATTTAATGAGTTTGGGGACTCAGGGATTTCAAGAATATTGGAAGAGCGTAGGTGTTAGAGTACTGGTTTGAAAAGAAAAGGGAAGCACCATTAACCAGGTAACTAGATTTTTATAAAAATCACAGCATTGGAGAGGATTCGAGAAGTCATTTATTTCCCCCCCACCCCTGCCCCAAGGCAACATGAGATTATGTAGATACCAGGTCTGACAGTGTTTAACGTGTCTTAAAAGCCTCCTATAGTGGAGATTCCCCAGCTTCCCAATTAGTCTCAGCTATCCCTCTTCTTACAACTGTAGGAGTAGTAAGGATTTTCCTGAAGTCTAACATAAAACTCTTTTTACAGTAAAATTTAAATCCCTTCTTCCTTTTTGGCTGTTAACATAGAGAACAGATTATTCTTTTCTGCCTTAAACAGCCTTTTACACACTGGAAGATTGTTAGTGGATGGTCCTTCTAATTTAACCTCCAAGCTAAATGACGCCAGTGCCCTCAGAGCGTGGCCTTTGTAGAGATCTCATCATTCCTGTTGCGCTCCTATGGTGTCTTTGCAACTGATCCAGGTATTTTTTGAAATAAGGCACTGAAAACTAGGCATAGCACTGCAGCTAAAGGCTTACAAATGCTGAAGAGAGGGAAAGGTTTACTCTATATATTTTGCTGGCTATAATCCTGTTTGTTTATCTCAGTCAAACAGCAGTGTCGATACTTTGTTTTAATATAAATATATGGATCCTTGTACATTCAAGAACAAAAATGCAACCCAAACTGAAAAAAATAATGATGAAAAAGAATGAATCTGTAAAGGACAGTGATGTTGATAGACTAACAACTGTCTATGAGTGCAATGCTGCAGTAAAAAAATAGGCTAATGTGACCTTGGATATATAAACAGGATCTAAAAATAGGCAGGGTTCTTTATCTTAATGTATATTGTTAAAGGGAATGATTTCAGAAAACTGCAGGTGATCCTATTTTTAAAAATGAAAAAGACCATAAAACCTGAAAAAAAGTGCAGACACTTCAGAAGAGAGCAACTCTCTTGGGGACTGGAAGTGAGAGACTTTAGCTCAGTGTGTTTGTCTTACAAACTGATTGCAGTCAATAAGTGAGTTTTCAGAGAAAAAAAAAAATCGTGCCATTTTTGCCTGTTTCTGGGTAACATCTGTAACGACTGCCTACCCTTCTGGAAGCTACTGAAACTTTCTTTTATTTAGGCATCTGTTACCCAATGCAGTGCAGAGATTCTGCACACAGGAAATCTGAGTGCATGGCGTGCATTTGTGGGCAAAGCCACAGAGCAGACAAATAGGGCAAATGTGCTGCCAGGCTGAGCAGCAAATGCTCTCCACTCCCAAAACAGGCACCTGGCGAGTCTCTGCCAGCCCAGCAGTTGTCAGCTGGGTGGGATGTGTTTGGAGCAAGCCGGTCCGTGTCTTGCCAAGTTGTCGTCTTCTGAGTCTCAGCATTTTTTCTTGGTTTTTTTTTTTTCCACGCTGGTATTTTTCTCAGCTCTCTGAGATACAAGTGTTGTCTTAAGAAATTAATGTCTGTCTGTCATTCTATTTTCCTTGCAAATCTTTGGCTTACCCACTATAGAGGTAATTGAAATGTGTTAGTCCACGGCGAGCGGGAGGTCATGCTGGGTGATCTGGTGGCCTATTCTGATGTCAGACTATGATTCCATGAAGTCGGCCAAAATCCTTTATTCATTTGAAACTGTTAGGTCAGACTGTCTGGAGGTGTGTAAAGAAAGAAGAGGAGAAAAGAAACTGGTGAAGTGAATGTTTGGAAGGCCTTTTCCTTGGTTGTAAAGACAAGATTCTAGAGTTCATCTTCAGAACGGTATTTTGGAATTAGAATTAAAATTCCACACTGTCAATCCTCAGAGCTCTGCTCATCATAATTTTAAATAAAGCAGTTCCCTCAGGACTGGGCAAAACCTCTGAAAAGATTAATTTCAATTGTAAAGTCTAATAATAGCAGTGTAAGATATGTCCAAAAAAAAAGAAAACTGGAGCTCAATATGGCATAAGGAGTTATAATAATGTAATATCTGTTAAAGTATGTACTGGAAAACAAAGCTAAACACTTCTAAATTCTAAGTATGAACTGTGTAGTTAACTGAAACAATAGGTTGCAGTCTGTTTATTATTGTTGGGCAAGTGACAGTATCCCTAGCTCAGTTATTTAAGGAAGGATATGCAAGTGCTGAATCTAAGTTCTTTTTATCCAAAGAGATTTTTTTAAAGGATGCTTGAGTTAATTTTGAGTTGTGACATGACTTTGTAATGTCAGGTCTACACTCTTTTGCTTTTGTTCACTCTGCAAGTTTTACACTCTACGTCGCCTCAAAAAAATGGCTGCTACAGGTGGAGGTTGGATGTCGGAAATGTCAGTAACATTGCTCTAGTTGCAACCAATTTATTTATAGCTTTTTTCATAAATATTAACTGCAGTAGTTCCAGACACACACTTTTGCTTATCCTGGAAGCTAATGGTTTGTCCATAATGGCCACTTTGCGTGAAGTCTCATTTAAGAAGAATGGGGCTTTTTATGATATATAAAGGAGTATAAATAAGTAAACATAAGGAAGGGTTACTAAATATAGCTTCCTGGTTCCATTAACTTTTTAAAGGATTTTCTCTTGTTTTAAGCATCATACCTGTAATGTCCACCATATCTTTTTAGTCCCTTTGCATGTGAATTTCCAGTTCTTTAGGAACTTTCACTATTCTGCAGTCAGAGGAGAAGCGTTCGTTCCTGTATGTAGTTCAGATGTATACATGTGGGCATTCCTCTTAGTCTGGACTTTTCTGGCAGAGTGAATTTTCTGCCAAGGAGCTGTGAGTTGGAAGCTTCTTGGCAGTGCAAATTTGTCTGCCATCAGGTCTGTGCTTCTGGGGCTAGACTGCTTCTTAATTACCTCATTTAAAGATAGCTTGGGTATCTCTGTCCCACACTGAAGTCTATCATGTAGATATCTCCAAATCACTGAAGTGTGCAAGGATTTTATTACTTTATCCGTGTCCTCATTTGTATTGCTGGCTCTGTTGATTTCACCACTTTACTGGGGTTTGTATTTCTTTGCCATAAACACAATGTTTACTTGATCTGCCAGTATTTGCACATTTTTGATTGATAATTATTTTATGTCTTGTAATACAAGTACTGTTGGAAAGACAGTCTCCTAATTTTTATGATTTTCATTTCTGACTCTGAAGGTGGTAGCATTCTAATTGTGGTTAGTAGCTGTTTGTTTGAATTCTCCAGTTTGAGGTTCTCACAGATTTGGTAGGCATAGGTGAGCATAACAAAAATCAGTTATTTGGTAGGGATCATTTGGTAAATGTATACAAAAAATATTGTTAGATCATGATTCAACTAAATTTAAACTCAGCATACTTTCAGTGATGAATTTATTCTAGTTTTAAATTTTTTTAATATACAGCTTTGAGCTTTCAAGTAGTACTTGATTAATTTGGGCAAGAAATTAATTAATTCAGGCTCCACTGAAGAAATGAATTAGTTTTCCTTCCTGTATTTTGGGGCTTGTTCCTTGGAAGTATTAGTTTTGAATACCTGGATGATGTTTATTAAATCATGGTGCTGCTACCACGAAAGTTGTGAAATTAAAATGGCACTTCAGGCCCCAATGCTGTTTGTAGAAACAGTTAATTTCTGCCTGCAGATCCATAGGTTTAGCAATAACTTATAATGTTTTTCATTTGATTATGTATTTAATTCTGTATTAAAGAACTAAAATAGCATCAGAATAGCACTTGATAAATAGCAAGATATAACCTCATCTGAAAATGAAGTATATTTACAAGTAGTCCATGTTTGCTGGGTGGAGAGGGAAGGGAAGGAGGGATAGAGAGAAGAAAACAACCTCTTAAGATGAACTGAAATAGTCTCAGAAGCCAGTTGAGCAGTTGGTCTTCTTTATGAAAAGGTAATGTCTAAACCCAGTGGCTTAATTTTTTTGGAGGTGACAGATCCCCAGTACATTGTAACTTTCCATAGGAAACTGCTGCATCACAGGCCAAATAGGAAGATGCTTTTCTGACTCTTCAACAAGAGTATGGTAGCTTGATGCAAATAGGAAATACTGTGACAGCTGTAAATCACAGCCTTGTAAGTAAGCAGAAGGCCACAGTAGTCCCAGTGGACATAGTGATTCCATTTTTTGGAAGTAGGACTTGTAAAAAAATGTTTCATTTTTCTTCAAATGAGTCACAAAGCTTCATAAACTGGTGAAGTGGTGGAGAGCAGAATACTACCCTTGTTGAATATACTTTTTAAAATGTCATTAGTTTCTTCAAATAAATCATTAAACTTTTATTTGGTTAATGTTGAGCTTGTTACCTGACTGTAAATTTGCTGATAAGACTATTTCAGTTTCAGGTTAAAAGTCAACATACATTCAAATACAGAGGAACTCTAATTGTCACTAATACAAAAGACAAAGGAAGATGCTAGGTCAAGCTTCCTCTAATAAGCTGGCGAGTTCACACAGTTTCCATGCCAATGTGCCTTTTCCATAAGGAAAGAAAAATACGCCCCGGCTTCTGCTGCTGCTGCTGTACTGCTCTGTAGAAACATATTATAGATAGCTGTACATTGATTGTTTGGACAGATAAGAGGTGGAAGATAGTGCACAACAGCATAACCCCCCCCAGATGTATGGATAGTGGTGTCATGTTCCAAACTAATAGCTTCGTTTTTCTCCATCGTTTAACCACCCAAAGAAGAACTGGAATTTGTGGGCTGTAAGGAGGAACCGAGCATCAAAACACACTAACTTGATAATTAAAATAAACTGCCCTATACAATACTTAATTTTATGTTTAAATCCTAATTTGTGTTCCTTAAATTAGAGGGTCAGATTAAACAATTCCATTAGAGGGCAGTAGTACGTGTAGGTACAATGTATCTTGTACTAAGTATTTAGTTTACAGACAGCTTATCACTATGAGCTGTGTTCTGTATAATTTTTGCATTATTAGTGAGAGGAAGAGAAAAATGAATCTAATGTAATTTAACATATTAAAATAATGTAGAAACATTTTGTAATTTACCAGTACAATAATGCACATCCTGTCATATATTAAAAAAGCAAAACGAATATGGCAGAAATAATACAAAATGTACGTAGCAGCTTTCAGCACTGTGATATTCCAGCTAAAATATGAACTCTAAAATTGTTAGTCTTTCTGCATTCTTTCTGAATTACACAATTTGTATGTTGTATAACTTTATTTCTGGGAAGTTTATGGGTATTTTTAAAACATCTTATTTTTGAAACTGTTTTTCTTTATTTTATTAGCTTTACTGCTTAAGTTCACGTGCAGACTTTCTAGATTTCCAGGCAAAGGATTGCAGAAATGTGCATGCTTATCAGGCACCTTTTAATGATTAAGCAGTGGTAGTATATTGTGATTTGGCAATGATTTTTGCAAAAGATTTAGGTTTTGTATGAGTTGTATCTTCTGAGACGTTTGATAATGAAATGTAAGGCATGAAAGCCTAGATGTTTAGATTCTGTCTTTATTCATACTCCAACATTTTAATTGCTTTAATAGCATTAAGCAGATATGCCTGGCTAATATGGCTAGTTAAATTCATACCGGTTTAATACTTTACTATGTTGTATATGTCTAATCCAAGCAATACTGCAAACATACCATTTCTTTTTCCATTTTCAGTTGTGTTACTTGATACTACAGCTGCCCTCGGGGAACTAGGATGGAAAACATTTCCTTTAAATGGGGTAAGTCACTCACAATTTTGGTTTTATTGTCTTGATTTTGGCATTCTGCCACTCTGGAAGTGAATCGCTATTATACCTGGGTGGATATTTTTGCAATATAGACTTGTCAGAAAGATTTTAGTTGTTCTCAGGACTGGAGCAGCCTGTGTTGTAAGTAGGAATAACAGATGTGAGAAGGACATGAGTACGCATTATTATGCCCTTCTCTTGCTTTTCTGAATGTGAAGAATCTATCTTACTTTAAATTGATTTCTAACTGTTACACGTCATAAAGTTCCATATTAAAAATTCCTACACTGGAGGAATCTGTTATGGCTACATTTTTTGTGAAATACAAGGAAAAATCAGTTTCAACTTGAAACACAACTTCAGTGATTTAAGTGAGGTTTAATATGGACTTTAGCATCCAGTAAAATAGTATCAGATTAGCTAAATCAGAAAAACATTATAAGTATGTTAATGTCATTAAGCCAGTTTTAAACAGAGAAAATATTTAGATGGTTTGCGGTTTTTTTCCTGCACTGACTCTTCTAGATTAAAGTTTACTATTCCAGTTCAATGTCTTACCTGGGTTCACTGTACTGCTAGTACAGGTTGCCAGGAGGCACCTGACACTGTGTACAGGGCCCCAGAGTGTTAGCGGTATCTGATATGCTTGGAGCTGGTGCGGCCGTGGAAGTGTGGGGCAGAGGAGCATTTTTACTCTTTGACGCTCAAGCACCAGTGCTTTGCCAGTGGCTACACTTCCAAAACCCGTCTTCTCTTTCCACCTGGCTAATGCACACAACAGAATATCAGAGGCATTTGTAGTTTAACTTTTTAGTTAAGATACAGTATACTGGAGCATTTAACACCTATTTTATCAGCTTCTAGTTCTGATGTCACTATATATCACTTATTTTTATGTTAGCTGGCATTGTCTCTTAATTCTTTCGTATGAGGCATATAATTCCTTGCTTCTCTGAAATGAACTCAGAAAACACTGTTTTTCTGAGTGAAGAATCTTGTTTCATTTTTAATTATTTTATTTCTTGTGATCTGTTCCAGAAGGAAGTAGAAAGTGTCTATCCTCAGCACCCTAATAATCCATTTTTATAAAATGCCTTCTGTGTCTCTTCCCTCAGGAATTTCAGGCAATGTGACATTTCTTAATCTCAGCCTATTTTCAACTTCATGGATTACTCTTTCTCAGGGTTTTCCAGTTCTTTGTATTCTTAGACATAATTTCAGTCTGTTACAGATACTCCTGTGTTTTACATTTTGTATGCAGTCTCATGCAATCTGAGTTATAATTCTGAAAGTTTTATTTACTTCAGATATCGTAGACAAAGCAAATACTGTCATACCATTATGATGAGAAAATACAGGAAGGAATTCTTGCTTTAGCAAAAAGCAAATAATGTCATATACCACGATGAGAAAAATACGGTGAGGAATTTTTTTCTCTAGCTTTGTGATGAGCTCCATTGAACTGAACAGGGAGGCTGGTATTTGGAAAACGCACAAGCTGTAATTTCAGTTATTCTGTAAATTCTTAAAAGCTTTAGTTACTCCGATAACAGTAACCACAATATACAAGCACAAAACCCCCCTGCACTCAAAGCTGATTTAAAACATAGCTATTACAACATATCTCTCTTGGTTGGTCATACATACCCTTAACATTAGTTTTACAGCATATTGAGGTTTTCAGGCATCTTAGGACCTTTGCTGTGCTTTAAGAATTGGCAGCACTTAGTAGAATACAGGGAGTTTACATTTGAATCAGTACTTGGAATTCAATCATTAGATAATTTCCCAGATAAGTACAATTTGGTTTTTAAAAAAGTAGCTAGGGCAATTATGTGGGAGAAAAGTGGTTTGTGGCATGAGGAAAACATACAGAGTAAGGCTTCCTGGGACATAAAATAGGCAGAAGAGGCTGGAGGGAAAACTGTGAGAGGAATTGGATAAATTAAGTACGGAGAGGTAATTAAGAGAAGTGTGCATGTACTGTTAACTCAGGAAGAACATATGTCTAAACTGTTGATCTAAGCTGTAAGTGGGAAAAAGATTCATGTGCACTACAACAAAGAAGTTTTTGAACAAACTTTTGGGGAAGTTGTACAGGTGAGAATACATGATTTGGGGAAGCATGATCCGCTTAAGAAAGAGACTGTAAGGTGTCCATTTCTCACAGTGGAATGAAGGAAAATGCCTTAGGTCAACATTCCAGGGAAGGCTGCTGTGAGCAGGAGGACCTAGTGGCAATGCTGCACCTCTGAAACAGTGCAGAAAGAAGGAACAACAAAAACCCCCAAATAAATAGTGGCAACAAGTGACTTACATGAAATGAGAGTTATTTCTCTCACGCACTGAGAGTTATGCAGAACTGCTGATTAAAATTGATATTTGCTGATTTTTCAGAGTTAGTGTCATTCTGACAAACTTCATTAAAATATACCAAATGTACGTTTTGGTTTAGATATTTAATCATACTGAAAAATTGCATAAAGTTTTAAAATATGAAAAGTTACATTACTTTGGCTTATAAAAATATTAAAGATCCTAAAGTTAAAAACCGATCTGGAATGTATTTCTAAACTGTTTCTATTTAAGTTATTCTGGGCTCCTGTACCTTACACAAAGGTAAAAGAAAATTGAGATTACAAATGCTCATGTAATTAACAAAATATAACATTTGTATGCTTCTTCATGTCACTTTTGTATGCAATCTCTGAAACAAAAGGCCAATGTTCATGTTAAATATTACTTGATTCTTATTAAAATGTAAGGCAAAATAGTGCTTTCGGGGTTGGCTAATAACTTCTATTGTGCTTACTGATTTAGTAAAGAACAATAAAACTGTTTTCTTTCTAAATCTTGCACAAACATCAGAGATGTTTTATGCACACAGTACTATCTAATGAGTTACTTATCTGTCCTAATATAATTCAGAATATGGCATAATTATTGGTGTGATTGAGTTTATCACTGCAGAAATAAGAACCTATTTTATCCCAAGATGGGCACACAAGCATTTTCCCTTTTCCTGGAGGAGAGTGACAGGTTTTGGTTTGTTTGTGCTTTTGATAGAGATTTTCATTCAGATACTGCATAAATCTTACATGCTACTTTAATCAAACTTTTATTTTTCAAAAATAATTGTGGGTGTGATGTTTATGTGTCTAAGAAAAATACCATTGACATACGGTTACTGCTCTGACGAACATTTTTGAGGTTAGGAGGAGGTTTTCTTGAGACTGACATTAACAGAAGTCATTATTTTACTGGTGTACTCGGTCACAAAGGATGTTTCCGCTAAATTAAACAGCAACTGAAATATTAATGATTTGGGTAATATTTATTATGCCTCAGAGATTTTAAATGGTCAGGCTAGGGTGAAGTAGGAGAAAAAATTAGGAGGTATCCTTTTGGAATTTTCAGAACCTTAACCTTCGCCTCCCAGACTTTTTATTTGTACTAGATTCATAATGTAATGTTTGCAAGCTTTCAGCAGTTTTGGTAACCTCTAGAGGTACCTGCCCAAGCAAGTAAATACAAAACACACTAGTTTTCTGTGTGTCATTTGTATGCAATCCCATCATTTAGCTGCAAAGATGAGTCATGCACAACTGTGTTATCCATTCCTTGGTAATATAATACGTGATTTTATTTTTTCATTTTCTTCCCAGTTATTTGTACAACCTTCCTGAAGCATGAGAATACAATAGTTTTTCTTACAAATGTGGTTTTTTTTGTTTGCTTGTCAGATTTTTTCCTTGTGTTTTGAACAGGTAATAAATTTAAGTGCTTAGAGCTACAAAAATGCAGCGTAAAACATTAATATCTTTGAGGTCAATAGAATCAGCTCTTGTTGATTGAGTTCCAAGTTAGCTTCTCAGTGATGGGCTGTCTAAAATTTCTACTTTAATAATGGGCACATCTGATACTTCCTCTGTTCTTTGGGCTATAGTTCAAAATGACTGATTGATTTATGAAAAAGCATGTGCTATTGTCCTGGTTTCGGCTGGGATAGAGTTAATTTTCTTCACAGAAGCTAGCATAGTGCTGTGCTTTGGATTCAGTGCTAGAAGAATGTTGATAACACGCTGATGTTTTTAGTTGTTGCCAAGTAGTGCTCAGACTGTTCAAGGACTTTTTGAGCTTCTCCTGCTCGGCCAGGTGCATAACAAGCTGGGAGTACAGCACAGCTAGGACCCAAACTGTCCAAAGAGCTATTCCATACCACATAACGTCATGCTCGGGGGGGGTTAGTCAGTCGGGTCGGTCGGGTCGGTCGGTCGGTCGCGGGCAGAGTGGTCGCAGCTCGGGCTGTGTGATCGCGGCCCGGGGGGAGTGATCGCTGCTCGGGACGGGCTGGGCATCGGTCAGCGGGTGGTGAGCAATTGCATTGTGCATCACTTGTTTTATATATTCTGTATATTTTCTTACCATTATTATTATTATTATTATTATTATTGTTATTCTTCTCTCTTATTAAACTGTCTCTATCTCAACCCACGGGTCTTACTTTTTTTTTCTTTTCTCCGATTCTCTCCCCCATCCCACTGAGGGAGGGGGGGGAGTGAGCGAGCGGCTGCGTGGTGCTTAGTTGCCAGCCGGGTTAAACCACGACAGCTATGGAATGAAAGTAGGTATTTACTCAACAACTGTCACTCCATAACCTTGAAAATGCCAAATAAGTTTTTTAGGATTAGTGCAAAAAATGGGAAGGAATCCCTTTGTAGATTACAAAAGAGGACATGAATGTAAGGTAGTGGGCAGGCCAGTCAAGTTCATGTGAACCATTAGCCAGGGTTCCAGCTGAAGTTGGTTTGCTGACCTTGGGGACAGAATTTTTTTTCTCAGGTTCTCTCACTACAGCCTGTGCTGCTGTGACTATCAGAAGGGCAGGTTTTTTTACTAGAGGATTAAGCACTGTTTAATTGGTTAATAGGGTTTTGAAAATTAGGGAGGAAAGGAAATAACTTGAAAGCCTAACTGAAATGTAGTGGTCCACAACCTTCACTTACCCATTAGCAATACTAATAAAATAATGTACCTTGGGTGACTCCAGTTGTTGGGGTTTTTTCCTTCTGACTTCAATGTAACCTTTTTTTAAAATATCATTTATTTCCCATTGCATTAAGCAACGTAAGAATTTTGTGAGGAAAGGTTGACCATGAGCTATGGTTTGGAGATTATTGTCGTAAGGGCCTGACTATTCCTGGTCAACTTCTTCCATAAGTACTCCTACTTAACTCTAACAATGCCTCATTTTGCATGAGCTGAATCTACTTTGCAACTGTTAATTTGCAATAAAGTGTAAATATTTGAAGAAGAAAATTAATAAGTAAAAAATATTCTGTTTCTAATATTAATCTAAATTTTAACTTGTATGTAGCCACTTCATAAACTCCAAAAAGTTTTTAAAAGGAGCATTATAGAAGGGCAAGGTGACTCATAACACAAGGCTGTGAGAAATTATTTACATGTGGAAGGGGCTTGTACAAGCTACCTTGACTTGTCATGGTAGGCAAAATGTATAGCTTCAGCAGTAAAGAGCCTACTAGAAGTCCTCTAAATTATTTGACAGCTGTGTGAGTGATGAAACTATTTTAATCCCAGTTCCTGCAGTTATTTGAACAGCTTCCCTGTCAATTGGTAATTTTCTTATTGATTTATCCACAGAAGTAATTCTGTTTAAAATATCTTCTTTCTTTGGGGAATCTCTTAAGATTTTTAATAACTCTCACAGTTGTAGGGTTTTCTTCCTGTTATGAATTTGTTGAGACTAAACTTGTCAAAGTACTGATTTTTTTCCCCTATCCTCTCTGTTAAAATAGTTTTACAGTGTATGCATCAAATGACAATTAACTTTTTAGCTCTTCCTTAGCTATTTGGAAAACATTTCTATAGTTTATGGTAAAACGTTTTTGAATGGCTTAGTACTGTTTGTCACCAGTACTCACTCACTAATCTTTTTAATGTTGAAATCAGAGATGATACTGAGGTTTTCCGGTGCCAACCTGCAAACATTCTTTCAATGTAGCTGCATCCATCCTCACCTTCATTTTTAAGTGATATCCCTGAAGGTGATTGGGCCAACGTATCATAGAATCATAGAATTGTTTAGGTTGGAAAAGACCTTTCAGATCATCAAGTCCAACTGTTAACCTAGCACTGCCAAGCCCACCACTAAACCGTGCCCCTAAGCACCACATCTACAAGTCTTTAAATACCTGCAGGGATGGGGACTCAACCATTTCCCTGGGTAGTCTGTTCCAGTGCCTAACAAACCATTCAGTGAAGAAATTTTTCCTAATGTCCAATCTAAGCCTCCCCTGACGCAACTTGAGGCCATTTCCTCCCATCCTATCGTCTGTTACCTGGGAAAAGAGATGAACACCCACCTTGCTACAGCCTCCTTTCAGGGAGCTGTAGAGGGCAAGAAGGTCTCCCCTCAGCCTCCTCTTCTCCAAGCTGAACAATCCCAGTTCCCTCAGATGCTCCTCGTAGGACTTGTGCTCCAGACCCCTCACCACCTTTGTTGAGCTTCTCTAGACACGCTCCAGCACCTCAATGTCCTTCTTGTAGTAAGAAGCCCAAAACTGAACATGGTATTCAAGGTGTGGTCTCACCAGTGCGGACTACAGGGGCATGTTCACTTCCCTACTCCTGCTGGCCACACTATTCCTGATAGAAGCCAGGATGCTGTTGGCCTTCTTGGCCACCTGGGCACACTGCTGCTCATATTCAGCCAGCTGTCAGCCAGTACCCCCAGGTCTTTTTCCACGAGGCAGCTTTCCAGCCACTCTTCCCCAAGCCTGTAGCATTGCATGGGGTTATTGTGACCCAAGTGCAGGACCTGGCACTTGGCCTTGTTCAACTTCATAAAGTTTTGGCCTCAGCCCATCGATGCAGCCTGTCCAGATCCCTCCTTAGAGCCTTCCTGCCCTCAAGCAGATCAACACTCCCACCCAACTTGGTGTCATCTGCCAACTTACTGAGGGTACACTCAATCCCCTCATTGATAAAGATGTTAAACAGAACTGGCCCCAACACTGAGCCCTGGGGAACACCACTTGTGACTGGCCTCCAACTGGATTTAACTCTATTCACTGCAACTCTTTGGGGCCCGTCATCCAGCCAGTTTTTTACCCAGCGAAGCATATGCCTGTCCAAACCATGTCTTGGAACATTCTTATACAATATGTAAGATTTTTAACTATTAATTTTCTTAAGTGGATTGGTTGTTTTTTAGAATTCTGATTTCCTTTGAAGTCACATAAAAAACAAAACACTTCTAAAGAAAGAGAGGTTAGGCCCTTTTTAAAAAAAAAAAGAACAAAGAAAGGCAGTATGACTTTACTGTGTGAAATGATAATACAAGTATCAGGTTCAGCTTTAGGCACAATACACATAATATAGTAAGAAGGAATATAAGGTGGGGAAATACTAGATGATCTCCCAAGGTCCCTTCCAACCCCTGCCATTCTGTGATTCTGTGAAATGATAAATAAGAGAGAACAGAGCAAGTAATGTGAAAGTGGTAAAAGATAGCAAGATAAGCAAGTATCCGAGATGTAAGACTAAGATGTGCATAATGAAATCACTAATACACAAACAGAAGGTGGGGTGGGTTAGTGCATTAAAAATGCTCAGGTAGCAGCATGGCATCATAAGAAAAAGACATGGAGTATATGAAAGATATGGTGATACTCAGTATCCACAATGTAGTTCCGTATTATTTCATACTATTTTGTTATCTACAATCGGAGAACTACATTTTACAAAAGATAATAACAAATAAATAGTACAGCTTTTATCATGAAAGAAATGCAAATTCTAACTGTAGTTCCCAGTCATTTAGATTTGTCTATGAAATAGAAACCAGATAAGTTATGTGTACTTGTAAAAACATATAAACTTGCATATCCACATGGCTACTACAATACTGATTTTATGGATGACTGTGATTTGAACATTTCGGGTAACAGTGTGTATTACAATATCATCAGTACTTCTAGTCTTCACTTTTAATACTGTAACTATTAAAACTCAACAGATATTTAAATTCTTTATGACCAGAAGGAACAATTCATCAGATAGCCCTTATATCAGAGGCTGTAAGATTTCAAGCCTCACCATTGCGTTTACTCAGTAACAAGAATTTCACTGAAATATATTTTTTAAAGACATCAAGAAACCATAATTTCCTTTGGTGATTTGTTCCATTAATTAATTAGATCCCTGTTTAAAAAAGGGTTCCTACTGTCAGTCTTCCTTCTCACCCTCATACTGTATCTAAATTGATGAAGTCCTTCGTTGCACCTCCTCCTACTTCTTCAAAGTTCAGATCATTGTGTGGCTCTTTTTTGAAAATATGGATACAAGTATGTGGTATTTACAGTCAAGTTCATGGTTTTCTACAGCTACAAACCATCATGCCACTTTTCTTTACTATTCTCCTGTTTAAATATCAAAGAGATCCCACTGGACTTTCTCACTACAGTAATAATATTGGAAACTCAAGTTCAGTTGATTCTCACTGTGACTTATAATTGTCTTCTAGAACTGCAGTTTTATACCACATAGTAATCTATCTGTTAGGTAAAAGTGGTATTCCCACTCCTAGATAAGTAAATATACATCATCCTTCAGTGGGTGTTCCTGAAGAAAATATTTCTATCATCCGGTGTGACTTTTGTGTTCTAAATATTTACCAAACAACTTACTTTGAAAAGTCTGATTAGAAAAAACCTTCACTGTTTCATTTGTGATAGCTAATATATGATATATGATAATACTTCCTAATCTCTAATCTGTGCTTGAATATTGTAAACTATTTTAAATCATGCATCACGTGATACCAAATCTAATGGCTGAAAAAGGTCACAGCATATTATATTTGCCCGACGAGTTATCCCCAGGGTACCCAGCCTCCTGAGCTGGAAGATGGGGACAGAGAGTGGAATGAACCCCCCATAATCCAGGAGGAAGCAGTCTTTGACCTGCTATGCCACCTGGACATCCACAAGTCCATGGGGCTGGACGGGATCCACCCAAGAGTGCTGAAGGAGTTGGCAGAGGAGCTTGCCAAGCCACTCTCTATCATTTATCAGCAGTCCTGGAGAACAGGAGAGGTCCCAGATGACTGGAGGTTGGCAAATGTGACGCCTATCTTCAAGAAGGGCCGGAAGGAGGATCCAGGTAACTACAGACCAGTCAGCCTGACCTCGGTACCGGGGAAGATTATGGAGCGGTTCATCCTGAGTGTGCTCACCAGGCACATGGAGGACAATCAGGGGATCAGGCCCAGTCAGCATGGGTTCACGAAAGGCAGGTCCTGCCTAACCAACCTGATTTCCTTCTATGACCAGGTGACCCGCCTGGTAGATGAGGGAAAGGCTGTGGATGTTGTCTACCTGGACTTCAGCAAAGCCTTCGACACAGTCTCCCATAGCATTCTCCTGGAGAAGCTGGCAGTTCATGGCCTAGATGGATGTACTCTTCGCTGGGTTAAAAACTGGCTGGGTGGCCGAGCCCAGAGAGTCGTGGTGAATGGACCTAAATCCAGTTGGCGGCCGGTCACAAGCGGTGTCCCCCAGGGCTCAGTTCTAGGGCCAGTCTTGTTTAATATCTTTATCAATGACCTGGATGAGGGGATTGAGTGTGTCCTCAGTAAGTTTGCAGATGACACCAAACTGGGTGGTAGTGTTGATCTGCTGGAGGGGAGGAGGGCTCTGCAAAGGGACCTGGACAGGCTGGATCGATGGGCCGAGGCCAACTGTATGAGGTTCAATAAGGCCAAGTGCCGGGTCCTGCACTTTGGTCACAACAACCCCATGCAGCGCTACAGGCTTGGGGAAGAGTGGCTGGAAAGCTGCCTGGTGGAAAAAGACCTGGGGGTACAGGTTGACAGCCAGCTGAATATGAGCCAGCAGTGTGCCCAGGTGGCCAAGAAGGCCAATGGCATCCTGGCCTGTATCAGGAATAGTGTGGCCAGCAGGAGTAGGGAAGTGATCGTGCCCCTGTACTCGGTGCTGGTGAGGCCGCACCTCGAATACTGTGTTCAGTTTTGGGCCCCTCACTACAAGAAAGATGTTGCCTTGCTGGAACAGGTCCAGAGGAGAGCAACCAAGCTGGTGAGGGGTCTGGAACACAAGTCATACAAGGCGCGGCTGAGGGAACTGGGGTTGTTTAGTCTGGAGAAGAGGAGGCTGAGGGGAGACCTGATCGCCCTCTACAACTCCCTGACAGGAGGCTGTAGTGAGGTGGGGGTCGGCCTCTTCTCCCTGGTAACAGACGATAGGACGAGGGGGAATGGCTTGAAGCTGCGCCAGGGCAGGTTTAGGCTAGACATTAGGAAAAACTTCTTCACCGAGAGGGTTGTCAGGCTCTGGAATGGGCTGCCCAGGGAGGTGGTGGAGTCCTCATCCCTGGAGGTCTTTAAAAGAAGGATAGGTGAGGTGCTTAGGGACATGGTTTAGTGGTGGGATGGCAGTGCTAGGTTAACGGTTGGACTCGATGATCTTAAAGGTCTTTTCCAACCGAGGTGATTCTATGATTCTATGATTCCTATGTTCACTAAACCATCTTTATTAAACTTAGCCTAAGGTTAGGGTTTGTGGGGTGAATTAAAAACATTTAAAACCAGAATTAAGAAATCTAATTGTATGAATCAGTTCCTAGTCTGCTCTGTGGTTGGAGAACTGTGACTCTCTGAACGAGGCATCATAGTTCAAAGACACCCTCTGCTTCTTTAATGGCATATTATGGTGGGTATTGCCCCAACCAGCAGCTAAGCCTCCATCCAATTGCTTGTTCATTCCCACCCAGCAGGATGAGGGAGAGAATCGGAAGGGCAAAAACTTGTGTATCATGACAAAGACAGTTTTGTAAGTGGGGGGGGGAGGGGGGGAGGAAAGTGATGCAAAGGCAGACTGATGCCCAGCCAGTCTCCAAGCAATGGCTACTTTGAAAAAACTACCACCCCCACCAGCTTTATTGCTGAGTATGACATTAGATGGGATGGAATATCCCTTTGGTCAGCTTGTGTCAGCTGTCCCATCTGTGCCCCCCTCCCCACCTCTCACTTAGCCCTTGGGAGGGCAAAGTGAGAAGCAGGGGCAGCCTTGATGCTATGCAAACACTTTTCAGCAACAGCTAAAACACTGGTGTGTTATCAGCCCAGGTTTGGCCACCAGCCTAAAACACAGCACCATATGGACAACTATGAAGAAAATTAACTCTATCCCAGCAAGACCCAGAAAGCATATTTAAAGTTGTGTGAAAGTCACCAGGAAAAAATATCAATATCACAAAAAGACTTGTATCTGAAGGTGTTTCACTTTTATTCCAAGCAAATAGCTCTGAGTAGTCTGTGGAACAGAGAATTGCATCCATGCGGATAGGTGTGGCAGAAGTAGTAAGAAGCAAAGTTTTAACTAGGAACTGAGGATGTTTTTGAGAAAAAAATGCATCCAAAAGTCTAAATTCTTCTCTGTTACAGCAGTTCAACTGCAATAAAGATATGTAGTTACATCTGTGAAAGCTCACTAGCAGGATTTCAGAGGTGTCACAGAGGCTGTGGTTTTAATAACAAGTTTAGTAGAAGGTAGGGATTTAGCTGTCAGATCATTTAACAGGGATGAAGGAAAAAGAAGGAAGCTAATCAGATTTTCACACAATATGGGAAATTTATAGAGCTGACATTAAGAAAAATATTTGAAATCATGTATTTGAGCTGTAATTTGGACATAACCAGACACCATACTCTGCAATGCCAAATTTAGAATCCTGTTTGACAGTGAAGACGTTGTGTGATGAAAAAGGTAAATTGAGGGGTATTTTTTGAGATTATTTGCCATCTGTGGGGATTAAACCATTAGGTATAACCAAGATCCAATTAAAGGTCTAGGAAAGCTTTTCTAGAGGAATTGCTGTTGCTCCTATGAGATGACCTGCCTATGGGAGTCAAGTTTCCATGTTTCTTTTGGGAACATCTTGAGAATATAAAAGGTTTTATTGGAAACTGTATGTCCCTGGGACTGCCAATATCTGAGTGATTTGGTGCATGCGACCTGTATTTCCTGTTAAAATGATAAAAATCTTAATTTGTCTGCATAGGTAACCTGAAAACCCCGGCCACAGAATTAGCTGTGACTGTGCTGGGAATTTGATTATCTATTGGATGGATGCAGGGTTACCAGAGCATGTTCCATCTGCAATAGTTAAATTCACAAAATATGCCAGGTGCTGTGAAGAAGAGATATTGTCATTTTCACTTTTTTTTGTACATATGTTTGGGCAGTATCCTGATTATTTTTCATTTGTTTTTGTGTGAAACATCTAATTACAGATTCCACAGAGGATAGATATTGGCAAAATACACTGTCATGTTCTTATTTGGATATTGCAAACACATTTGGGCCCATTTGTGCTTGCCACTGTGCAGTCACAGATCGAAAGCATTCATAGCCTAAACAATGAGCTATAATTTGCTGTAAATGAAAAAACCCCACACTTGTAGGAAAGCAGATATAATGAAGGAGGATTATGAACATATTTGAATGGTTCGGTACAGAACAGCTACATAGTTAAATAGTAATCTGTAATATTAAAGCAATAGAAGTAGTCTCTAAACTGCTCAACCAAAAGTAATTTGTTGTATTTTTAATGTATTATGTAGTAAGTCTGAACTTTATGATAGTAATATACTTTTTGCATTATTTTTCCATTCCTGTTTAATTTAGATGTTGCATGCAAATACATTCCTAGTAAAGGCAGAATTTCATGTATAGAGCTGGAACTATGGGCCATCTGCAAAGCAGAAGCATTTTTCTTACTGGTTTTCTAGTAGGATGACCTCTTACTAACATGTCAAGCTAGGAGCTAGGCCTTTTCATCCTCCATGACTATTGAAATATTTAACATAAAATATACCAAAGGGGGTAAAATCCATGTTGAAGCCACATAGCTGAAATTCAAGTGTATCAACTTAATAATGAAATGATATGACCCTTAATGAGTTGGGCTCTTTCTTGCCTAAGATCAAACCTCCCTAACTCCCTCCTCACACCAAATACTCTTTGCCGCCTTGCTTGACTGTATGCTTTCATGACCATTAAGGTCTCTGTTGTTTTTTTGCTTTTTCTTTAAATAATTTCTGAGTAGCATCAGGAACATAATAAAGAAAAAGGAAACAAAAGAGGCAGTCTCATAATCCTTGATGCAGAGAAGTGCTATTTAAAATACCAACCTTCTTTTCCTTAAAAAATTTGTTTATACTTTGGTTAGAACCAGTTCAAGAAAATTGATTATTTTTCAGTATACGTTGTATAATATATAGCAAAAGAGGGCACAGAGTGGCAGTAGCAGTATTTATATTTTCTGTAATGTTTCTCATTGTAGGTATGAGAAACACTATAAGTAGTGGAGCACAGTAAACATTTAACTTTTTCAGTTGTGCAGCTGCACAAAATGTATGCTAAGTCATGTATTGTTTATTCAAAAATGCATTGGTTGGAAGTTAAAATAAATCAGAGTACCATACGTGGGTTGCACATCTATGTACTCAGTGCATGGAAAATAGCTTTTGAGTCTTTCTAGGTTTCACATTCATATCTTAAATGCAGAACTTTACAATATCTTGGCTTGCCAAAAAGGGCAGTAAGAAAAAAGTGTAATTTAGTGAAATTAACACATTCTGGTCTTTATTCTTTAGAGAGAGGATCATATTTTGAGAAGGAAACATACTAGGTTGAGGGAGGAAGAATAATTCAATTAAATTGCGTGGGGTATATTTTCAGCAGTGTTGAATTACAGAATCTTTATGGTTCCTGGCAACAGGTAAATACTGAAATTCAAAAAACTCACTTATATCGATTGCAAATTAAATACAGTATTGTTCTGTTCTAATTCAGCATTCACTATGCACACATATGGAGCTATGAAGGACGTCAAATTAAATATTGCCTTCATTACAAAATCATGGAGAGGAAAGGACAAAAGGAAAGTGGAAGAAAAGCAATATTTGTGGAAATACCAGGTGCATACTGACCATCTCTTTATCTGAACCATTGTATTTTTAGAGACTAAGAACCACTATACCGAACTCGTGGGAAATACCCTTTGGAATTCCTGTGTGCTTAGGAAATGGTCTCATAAATGCCCAAGTAGTTGATAAATATCTAGGTATTCTGAAAAGCAATATCTGGATTTTTAAAAAGCCACAAAAATATATTTCTCCAAGACAGAAAGGTAAAAGTGACACTGCCTCAGGACCACTTGCTGCTTTTTACTCATATGCTGTATTCAGAATTGAGGGAAACCCTAGGCAAACTGCTGATTTCTTTTTATCATTTTTAGTGATAGGAATAATTTATTTCTAGCAGTGGATCTTCTATGTATAATGAAAATGAAAGAATTAATATATTCTTAATGGATTGCAGTAGCCTGACCTTATACTGAAAGCCTTTACTTAGGATTAACAGAAAGTTAAAAAACAGACACCCACCCACCCAGCTTTACTTTTGAACCTTTTACAGTTGTTTAAATATATTGAATGAACTTTTGAAGTTACAGCAAAGTAAACAATTGATCAAGAAGTCTGCAAGCGTGAAGCATTCTCTGAGCCTCTTTTAAATACTTAAGCACACACATAGTCAGTCTCCTTTGCAAATTGCAGTAAATAATTTATGTTCTGATGGTGCTTTAAATTATGAGAGGTAATGTGGGTACCAACAGTTTTAACAGTTGTAAGGATGGAAAGATTGTATAAGAATAGTTTTTCTGCTCTGCTGGAATTCTTACCAAGTGGATCTTAGTACAGCAATTAGGAACAATTTGGGGCACAATTAAATATCGCTCTACTTCCCAGAGTTTTTTCCCTTGTGGTGCTGAGACAGACTTTTCAATTTCTTTTTGAGAACGTGTGGGACAAGAAGGAGTCTATCGCTACCATTTTGACATTATCTGCAATCTTACTGTTAGTTGCAGTCCTCATGGGCTTAATACATTTGGTTTTCTTCCTCGTAGGTAGAGACAGAGTTTTCTCCCTGCTTTTCCTTGCTTGGTTTCTTTTCCTTTGTCTGTATTTTATCTCCTGTCAAAAGGTACCTGTTTTGCCAGCTTCCTCAGTGACATGGCCTTCCTTGTCCATGAATTCGTGCTAAAAACTCGAGTAGACATACAGGCTATGACTAATGCTAGGTAAAAGATGGCCAAGAAGCCATAGTTAGTGCAGTAGTGTTGGACTGTGCATACTCCTTGCCTATTGATCTCCTCCTTGCTGCTTTGAAGTGAATCCCCTTGCTGTCTGTAAGACTCCACAGATTCAGGGCTGAGATGAGATCCTGGCCCTCTCATGAACATTGGAGTGGTAAAACTAGGCCTGAGACAACCAGAAAAATTACTCCAGCTGGACTGAAAGCATAGTGTTGAAGAAATTCTTCTCTGCTTTGCTCGCTCTGCCAGTAGATGTCTGTCTCTCAACCTCTAGCATAATGCTTGAGCTTGAAAATTCTTCTCTGAGGAACAGTTAACCTTTAAAGTGTGCAGCAATTGCTAGTCCAAAATACAAATAATTGAAAACTTCAGATATAAGACAGGACACTTTACACAGTAATTTGCACACATGGTTTAATGTGCATGCCCTGCAAAGGGATCCAAGCAAGTACAGAGGCCTTTACCACATGGATTCTGTATTTATGTAAGCAGTCATAGCGGAATTGGATACTCTTCACATAATCCTAATAGGCTACTTCAAAAAGTGGAAAATAGATAGTTTGTAGATATGTTTATTGACTGCTAATAAAGAAACTGAATTAGTTGTAATAATCACAATTCTGTAAAGAACAAAATAGAAAGAAACCCAGTAGAAAATCCAGGTGTTTATGAATAATAATTATAACTATTTTTCAGATTTAAGAGGATAATCCTTCTCTATTGTATTTAATCAAAAGAATCCCTTCCTAAGAGTTTAAAATGTAATACGTGACTTGCAGCAATAAATTGAAAGATCACAAGTGCTGTTTAGATGTAGAACAACATTTGAAGAATGCAGATGTTCTAGCTGATGTTTTGCTTTGTTAAGACAACCATTTGACCTTGAGATGAACAGAAATGGATGGTCTCACTTGGCAAATGGTACAGATTTCATTTTGTATTTCTGGAGGCTTGATGATCCTGTGGGTTTTTTTCGAAAAACTCAAAAGTTTTCCAGGAGACATGCTGAGACAAGATGAAGGTGGAGGTGAACCTGCCTCGGGGTATCTTAATGCTGGGGAAGAGTCTTATCAACCAGATCTGTTTAAAAAACCAAGCCATTAAAGACTTCCAAACAAGGCTATCACTAAATGGAACAAATGTGTAGGAATTAACTAGCAACAGTTATTTTCAGAAGTCTATTAATGTTTCTTTGAACTTGACTAGTAGTGTTAATAAACTGGGCATATTGCAGAGTAAGTAAATAAAAAAAAGTACCAAAGTTTAAGTTAGCAGTCACAACAGCTAATCTATGTGATGATATGCTTAATATGGCCTTGTTCAGTGATTTCTCTGCGTGTCTGCTAGTACTTTTTGTTGGCTTTCCATACTATGCGGAATACTCCCAATTTCTTAATTTTTCTTAAGGGAGAGCTCAAACATTTTGTTTTGCCTCTCAGCTAACTGATACATAGATATTCTTGCATTATGCTTACGACTAGTAAGTCATGAAGTGGTGAACATTAGACACATAATTTACACCATAAAATTTGGCTAGTAATGTTCAACTTACTGTACCATAGATATTACTGCATACTCACATTGGGGAATGGTATGTCAGAAGAACGCTACTAATAATTTTATATCAAAATAGTTTAAAAGGCTGATAGAGTTCATTATTAACACTAGCATAACTAAGGAGATTGCTTTGGTTCCCTGTTTCATGTAGGATAGCTAAGGGGATTGACTTTAGCTCCCTGATTCTTGCCATGATGATTAAGGGGATTTGTTTAAACACCCCATTTCATGTGGTATAGCTACTATAAAAGGATTAGTTTTGGATTCCACTTTCACGTGGGAAAGCTAAGGGGATTAGCCTTAGCTTTTCATTCCATGACACAATAACTAAGGGCAATTGCTTTTGCTGTCTATGTGGTTGCATCAAGATTTTTCTTGCTTTTTCTCAGTTCACTTTCTTTTCCTCTGTTCTTACTGCCCAAAGTCATTTTACTTCAAGTTTTCTGCCCTGTATTTAGAAGGCCCATGGCCCATACTGAAATTCTTATCCATTAAGTGAAATTAATGAGAAATAATGAAATTCCACGTGGTTATGTTCTCCTCCTCATTGAAACTCAAACATTGGTATTTCTTTGGATAAAATCAAGAGTGGGAATTGCCATAACCAATCATGCTGATGATCCATCTAATGCAGTATTTTATTTCTGACAATGAACATGACCATGAACTTCAGTTGTAGGTGAAGGACTCAGAACACTGTTTACACTGTCTGTCGAAGCAAAACTGCAGAGATTCTTGAGCAAGTCCAATGAAGGTGTCACCTGAGCCACAAGTAGTATAAACAATTCAGTGCGGCACCAAATCCAAGCCAATAGGCACTCCAGAAGGGCAGGATTTGTTAGCTAGGGAGCAAAACCCTAGACTCGGGTGCTCACAGAAACTCCGCTTGTGTTTCTGCACAGTGTTGCTTCTGTGATTATACCAGTTCCAGTAGAAAAAGCTCTGAGGCCTTTATACCAAATTACATTGTGCAGCTAGCAGAAATTAATATTTTCAAACCACTTAGAAGCAAATGAGATGTCTGTATGTAAATTCAAAACACGTACTTCATGCACAGCTAATGAATATATGTCTATGCTGTTAAATAAACCAGGATCTGTGCCCTGACTTTGAAGTCAGGTGTCTCCACAAAGCCATTTTAAATACTCGCTCTTCTGTGGGTCTCTTGTCTAGGAGATGAGCAGATTTTAGTCTATAAGTTCGGAAAATAAGGAGCTTCTTTCTTTGACAATCTCTTCTTATGTATTTTTTATTGTTATTTATTTGTGTAGTGGAAGTGCTTAAAAACTCAGGGTTCTTCTTGCCAAAGTGCTTTAACATGTACCTGTCTTTAAAGGTAAAGGTATTTCTTTTCAAGTGGTGTGCTTAAAGTTAAAAAAGTGTTTAAATTCTGTGAAGAACTGGCCTTGTATATCTGTATTGTGTCAGAATATGTATGTGTGTAAGCAATCAGAAAAAAAACCATTGGCTCTTAGTTTAATAACTATTAGTGCACTACAGTCCGCATCCATACCACTTGCTGGAAGCAGTCCCTGTCTGACGTGCACTATCCAGATGCACCATGCCCAGAAAGTATCTAGGGGAGTTGCTGGTTGGCAAAGACCAAAGCCATACTGGAGGCTCTGCTAATATATAAGAAATATGGATCATAGTGCATCAGTGTTTGAGCCTACTGTCCTAGCCCCATCCATCGTACCAGTTACAGGCATAGCCTCAGGGACAATATTCTTGAAAGAAGTCTTTCTGTCTTTCTGTCTTTCTGTCTTTGTATTTGAGGTAGCAGTGCTATGGAAAATTTCGCTTTAACTCAAGCCCAGCTGATTTACCCACAGTATAGGATCAGTGTCTGATGAAGTTGAAGACAACTTATATTTTTTTTCCCCCTGTTTGGGTCAGTGCAGGAAATTTTCTGAAGGAAAATATTTTGTTCTTCATAATTGTTTTGATTTATATACTGAAGACTGTTTCTAAGGCTGAGGGATTTCCTTTGACTGCTACAGAAGAGCCATGATAACAGAGTAAGAGTTACTGCAGTGGCTTTAATATGAATATTCCTTCCTCATGGGAATCATCACGAATCTACAACGTGGTTGCCTGAGCTAGAGATCATTTATAATCTATGATTATTAAATTTTATATTTCTTGGCTCCCTTGGAGTAATGTAACTTCCTGCATGTATTTTAAAGTTATGACTATACAATAAAAACTGGTACTAGGGATAGCAAATTAATCACAAGCAATGGGATAAATTTTGTGTAAGAGTAAAGCTTGAATCTTTATGGGGTATCAAGACAGGTTTCTCACTGCCGTCATATTTATGCCTTTTTGTGTATAACTGTTGTATATAGTAGGGTTTTATAAAATTTTTATTGCATATGTTTTGTGCCTGCAGAGTTAGGGTTAGTCAAAAAAAAAGACAGAACTTCAGTTAAGACAAATTTAGACATAGGAACATTTACTAAGAGTAGTGAATTGTAGGGGGTTTTTAACAAAATGTCAAAAATAGGATAATAGCAGTAACTATATTACGTGGTTATAATCAACTGTATTCATTATACAGAGGAAACGAAGCCTAGAAAGCTTTTTTGGCTTTCAGCCCGAGAAAAAGTTCTCTTAAACTGTTCCATTTAAACAATTTTTTTTTCTTTTCAATATCCCCCTTTTTCTTCTCTTTACAAAGAAAATCAATTAAATATTAGTGATATGTTGCCAATAAGCAAAAAAATAAAACTTACTGTGCTCGCCATAATTCACTTACCATCAACTCTTGCAAAGTTTCACAACAGATATTTAAAGTGAGACTTGACAGTTTTTGAGAGCAGTACAAGAATGCTTTAGTGTTTATATGAACTGTCGTTCAGAATTTCTGGGCATTTTAATGTTCTTTGAACACTTTAATGAAACTTTGTAATAGTGTGAAACTTTAACCTACAGACTGCTGATTCACAGAATGCATAGAGGTTCAAAATGTTTAATTATATATGCTGGCTAAACATCTTTTTTTAATTTGTCTTCTTGTGATATTATGAAAAAGTATATTATTAAGATTTGTTTACAAGTGTTAAAAGTCAGGTAGGGGATGCTTTTGGAAAGCTTCTGAATTTTAGCCAAAAGTAATAGTTGCATTTGAAATGGTGTTTCTAATTAATTTTTTAGAGTTGTAATTTTAAATACAGCTATTGTAGGTGCTGTGTAGAAGAACTGCAATATTGTCACAGGAAGGTGCAGTAAGTGTTAAACTATCTGTTAAGGAGCGATATACTTTGGTAAAGCCACTATTTTCTGTGATTGTACTGAAAATGAAATGGATTAGCTACTAAGTTGTGATTTAAGAATAAGGTCAAGGATATCAAATATACAAAAAATGTTTCTGAAGATGAGTGAAAAAATGTTTCTGTGCAATTCTATGTACAGTTTTTCAGTTACTTTGAATAGAACCTTTTTGATTATTTTTTTCTATGTTTTGACTTCTTCAAATTTCACTTCTTTACAAGAGTTGAATGTTTATTACTCATTTTTTATCTGCTTACATTTGCACTGATGTCAAAGCTGGTTTGTTTAAATTTTAGGAATGATGATACGTAATTCTTGCAGTTCCTTGGCATAGGACATCTAAATAGTGTTGAGCATCAACTATACCACACCTGGATTCCTTGGAAGTGGAATTCAACAATTTTTGAATACTGTGTTCTTCATATGGCAAAGGGAACACATCCCTGTAAAGTTCATAGCCTTGTGTGATACAATTTGTATTCACTTTCATTACCCTTGGGAATATGACATTAGAACAATAATACTTTTATTCAAAATCTTAGTTTGTCTAAAATAATGCCACAGCTAATGCTGACTGACTGACTGACATGGTATTTGAGACAGCAACTTTCTTAATCCCAGGATTTTTTTAAATCGTTTTAAAGAATAAAGTAAATTTTGAGACCTTAAATTAAAGGCAAATGTAAAGTTTTTAGCATTCTTGGATTTCCCTGTTCTTTTTCACTTATTAAAGAAAACAGAGAACTAAATTTTACCACTTAAATGTGAATGCGGAAGGAACAGGGAGACTGTCTTGGCCGTCATCTGAAAGTAGAGTACTTTCATATCTACACCTTGGTAAAGATGCAGATGGCATCTGGCATACCTGATGAAATACCTCGATCTAAAAATGTATGCAATATAAGTTAATGGCTATGTCTTTTGTACCTGTTAAAGTCACAGATGTGGGTGATGTGGACAGTATATGCCTCAAAAATCTCCAAGCCATTGGTATATGAAAGTTGCATACATTAAATACATCTCACCAAAAGTAAATTAATCTATCTGAAATGAGAATGGAGGCAGGACAATGACTATGAACAAAAGCAAAGGAAGTGTTACAGTTAACTGCCTCTGGAAGTGGAGCGCAAATATTTGGGCCTGTGTTTATGGACTAAATATACACTCACCTGGGACCACACTGGGCATTTGGCTTAATCTGTAGATTTGCGCAAGGGACTTACTGCATTTTCCATCAGAGATGGACGCATGCCAGAACAGGGTTTTTATGCATGTAAAAAAATCAGAATATTTAACTTCAGATATGGCTTTCTTAATGCACTTAAGGTTTACAATATGCATCTGTGGATGTAATTTTTCATTTGCCTTGGAATGGGACTACAAAGCCAAAGGACGTTTTGTCAGAAATCTCTAGCAGCGTACAGCAGTTATGCAAGTGTTGCTCAGAGTGCAACTGGAAGGACCAACATTTTAAGGACAAGGGAATTCAATAAAAATTTTTCATGAAAATCGAATTCCATGTCCATAACATTTTTAAATAAAATTAAATACTAAGGATTTTCTTCTTAAGTGAATTGATAGATTGACATAAAAAGGAAGCTCAATCTAACTTTAAGGACCCTATAGACAAATGACATAAATAATAAGATTTTCTTTTCTTGGGTTCTGATTCTAATTTGAGAATTCTGAAGGGTGTCATCTTGTCCCCTGTAGAAATATTGTGCATTCTTTTCTATCTCAAACATGATGAAAATAATCTTCAAGCTATGTGACAATATATTTTGTATGTCTGGTATTGCACCTTGTTAAAGAGTTGTTGAAAAGTTTAGACTTCAGCTACCTAAGAGAAAAAATAACACTATGCAGAAGTACCAAAGTAATTTTGTTGTGGAATCTTGGCATTAGTTTTAAAGGAGTGATCAACACATGCCACATTTTTACTCTGATGTTCTTTGTAGACAGATAATTAACATACTTTTTTTAAATAAAATTTTCGTTCAGTTTAAATTAATGAAAATACTGTGTTAACTGCAGAGATAATTTCATGAATTAATTAGTTGCTGACTTGTTAATAGCAGTAATGGTATTATATCAATATCTGTAATCGTTCTCTGTGATCATGCATGTCTTGTGATGTGCTGCATTTTAGAAATTACTATTATATCATGATTGTTGTTAAGTCTAGCTTTTTTGTACTCTGCTGTCTCACAAGTTTTCTGGCTGCATTTGTCAGTTCGTTTGGCTTCCTTCTTCTCCTTTCCAATCTGTCAGCAGGCTTGCAACATTTTCATTTCTACTAGCTGCATCGGTTAGATTCCCCTCAGTGTTCAATCTGTTCTGCATTCATTTTGCCACGTTCTGTGCTGAATTTGTAATTGTGTCTGGAAATAGTAACTAACAGTTGGTCAGTTGGAAAATGGGACAACTAAGAAACCATGATGACATTAGTTTAATGTACTTAAAACAGAAATGACAAATCATATATAGACTAATTTAATAATAAAATACTTCATTTATTACAACAGTGTTATGATTGAATTTTCTGAGTCAAGAGTGAAATTTTGGTGTTTTAGAAAATATTAGTACCATCTTTAAACTTTCATCACTGTCTGAAAAATATCCCCAACTACAGCTAGCCTTCAAGATGTCATGATTCCAGTTATCAAACACTGAGTGAGGATTTGCTCCGGTTTCCCACGTCCACATAATCTAAATTAGGTTAACTGGGAGGTTTTTTTATTGCCCATGTATGTTTATATTGCTCTATCAGTTGATTATGCTTTGGGACTTGCCTGTCAGCTGAGCATATCCTGTTATCACTATGTCATCTTAGTGCAGTATTAGAGTATCAAGGAACTCTGAGCACTGGAGTTCTTTTTATTTATTATGTTCATATTCATAGGAATAACCTCTAAATCTTCAACTTGTAAAACACATATCAGCATTGTAGATACTTTAAAAAAATATGTATAACCATGCTTTCAAAACAATACAGAACTGTCCAACCCCCCTGAAACATAACCCTTTGGCATTTCTCTGTTTAAGTACACATCGAAAACAAATACGCTTGTTTCCAACTAGCAACAATTTGGAAACAGAGATGTTGGTCTGTTTAGCATAGTGACACTATATGATAGCCTCTACTTTTGCAATCTTAAATGCTTCTTCATTACAACTATGCATTTATGTTACAAATATGTCAGCGAGTGAATATTAAAATGCTCACTAGGAAATTTTTTAATGCAATATGTGCTCAGATTGTTAGTTAGGAAGGCCTTTTGCATGAAATTTATGCTGGAAATGTTCATTACATTAACCACTTTAAGAAACAGAAATTAGTAAGAGAGTGCATCCCTTTTTTAGGTCATGTTAAACAGGTAAGATTGCATCTGTCACATTCAGGAGTCATTAAGAACAACTGGGTTTGGACAGATATTCAAAGGTTGGGAATAAAGAACTAGAGATGTTGACAACTAGGATAGCACTACTCTAGTTTGAATGATGAAATCCGGACTGAAATAAAGGCACAATACAGCGATTTTGAAGATGTCATAATTTGAAGAAAAAAAAAAGAGAGGTGTTATATGTGAGATTTTTCTCAACAGATAACAACATGATCATTTCTTTAAAGTTTGTGAATGATGAGGTCATCTCATCTTGGTACATATTGCTGTTACTTTTTTGTGTTATGTACGACTTCATTACCAAATATAGACATGCATTAGAATTCTAGTTTTTATTCAGGCTGAAGGGTAAAATCAGATAAAAGACATCATACCAAATGTTTACCAGATGTCTGAAGTGCTTCAGAAGAATTGCATCTATAATATAACTAAATTGCCAGAAAAGCAAGTAAAGATAATCAGTATAAGTAAACTGAAAGTGCATGAAAGTGAGATAGGACAATTGGTAAAATTGATGCAATATAGATTAGACATGTTTTATCACTATTTCAAAATGTCATAGTATATTAGCTTGCAGTGGAATATACTGGTCTGAAAAGTACACAATGAAGTTTCACTACAATATGAATTTCAATAAAGCTTAGTAGCTGAGTATGTTTTCAATATAAATTTGACAAACCAGTTGCTATTTGGGAGACAATTTGCATCAAAAAAATCAATAAAGAATGATGGTAAGGTTTAGGGTACTATCACTTCAGATAGACTAGGTGATATAATACACAGTAGAAATCTTTCAGATCAGTAAAATGGATCATTTGACAGGTAATTCCAATTGATTTTGGCACAACGCAGTTAGGTACAAGTTTGGAAGTTTGGTCCATTCACAAATTTAAGAGACTATGAAATTATTAGAACAAATGTTAGAAATGCAAATTTATGTGTCCTTTCTCCTACCAAGAAAAACTAGCTGATATTCCCATGTTGAGTGATATGATAAAAAAGACTACGAATTTTGCAAGAGATAATCTGGGAGGGTTGCAGGTACCTTGGAAGGTAGGATCTTGACAAACCAAAGAAGTAGTCTCAAAAATTATCTGAGATTTTTTCAAAACAAACAAAGAAATGGGATAAAATACCACATATGTGATAATACATCACAGACATTTTGGCAAAACTAGGTGTTACTTGCTCTGCCTGAATGTCAGGTTTGCTTTGAGTCTATCACAATACGATGATATGCTATGACCCTGACCTAACATACAATGCATTATTCAAAACATCTATATTACTCAAATACGTATTTTAATTTAGTCACACATTATGTTTTTTACTGGACATTGAATATATTTTAAACTGCTTGGCAGTTTCAAAGAACTGTTTATGTATTTGAATTAATAGTAGGGATAGGGAATTTTTCCAAACATGTATTTTGTAGAATTCAAACCAAATGTGGCATCAATTTGCTGGTAAGTGGGTCTTTGTTAAGTAAATGTTACGGTTGTACCTGTCTTATCTTTTGGGCAGGCATATGAGGAAGGCCTTTCAGCTAGGATTTAGTGATACACTAACTGAGTCACCATGGCTTCTGGCTTCAGGAGAACACTGCTGGAATAGCTTGTGTTTTGCTACAAAACACCCAGAGAAGTAAACTCTTTGTTGCAATCATTTTGCATGCGGTTCATTTAGATCTGCTTTTGTAACAGATCGCTAGAAACTTTTGCATTTATTCTTTTGTCTTTTTCTGTTGTAGCTTACAGAGTCCTCTTTTTCTTTACGCGTGTAATGCTCTTCTGATTAAAAAACAGAAGTAGAGATTGAAATGGTGCCTTACAAGGAAGTACTGTTTCTGTTCTTTGCAATTTATACTGAACTTGCCCCAGGCAAGTCACCGTTGTTCTGTTGTTTCTCAGTTCATTGTACTGACTGAATACTTTCCAGCGTATAATTTCATATAAACCAACAGGTCATTCAGTAAGTAGATCCTTCACAATGTTTCTAAAGCATTAAGAAAATAGTAAATACAAGTTTAGATTAGAAAGGAAATTACCTTTTGCTTATTGGTACCTTTCCTGTTACTGTAAGCTGATTAATCACATCCATGAAATTTTGAAATATGTTTTAAAAATACAGTTGGGGTTTTTTTTTATTTATTCAAGGTCCTGTAGTTAAATACAAACTATCTTTCTCTACTGAGCTAGCTTTACTTTTGTTAGAAGCTCCAACTCAAAGTCCCAGAACTCATACTTTCTTCAATGCAATTTTGAAATCTTCTATCACTATGTATAGTAATTAAAATTTTTCTTAGATTGTTTTTGATAGTTGTAGACTGGCTCTTGGTGAACATGTTGAACGTGTTGCCAGTCCAAGAAATGAAAATACATAGAAAATAAGAGAGAGGGAAGAGGACTTGGTCAGGAACTATACTTAGTAATTTACCTTTTCATTAAACAGGATCAGTGCACCCCAGCAATATGACGGTCCTCTGTTACACAGCAAACAAGCAAACAAGGGATGCAGTTAGGGAAGTTTTGTTTCTCCTGTATGGTGGTGAATTAATGCTGTTGCTTTCACGATACCAGCCTATTAAGAAAAAATCTAATTTGGAATCAGAGAGGAAGTTCAAAAAAAGAAACGTCTGTTTACATTTTCTGTCAAAAATCTACAGAGTCTATAATTTTTTATAAAATTGAAGGGGAAGAATAGAAAACCACACTGATTAGGAAGACCATGTAATTGGGTGCTTGTATCAGGTTATCCTTACAGGATTTTCTTTTATTTAATTTAAGTCAATGAGATTATTGTCAGCTGCCTTTTACTGTCACAAGACATTCCTTATTTTAGTCTGTCAGGACATAAAAAGTCGAATCAATGGATGGAATTGAGAATGATCAAATTTTACATTTAATCTATTCATTGATAGCACAGGAAAGAAGGGGGAGAGAATGATGATTTTTGGAAGCAATCTACATCTGTTAGATAGAAAACTATCTTTATATATATATTTTTAAATTTCCTATTTATACGGAGATGAAGGATTACGGTCAGTTAAACTATACAGATTAGTTAGGTCAAAAAGTGTGGAAAGAAATCATCTACTTTTATGTAGCAGATATTGTTCAGGAGGATGGTTTACGCATATGAGCACAAGCAGCCACTTTGTTGATATAAACGATGCCTCACTAGTGGCTTTGCAAGTGTAGCTGTGCCAGTAGAGTTGTACCAATAAAGACTTAAAATGATAGCTCTTCAAACTAGAGTTGTGATGCTTAGTAGTATGCATTAAATCTCTACCATGTATATATATATTCTTGAAATATAAATATTCTATTGCAGAATTTATACATTTTGCAGAGGGTTCATTTAAGCTGCAATCTCTCCCTGTCCCATAGAAAATGAGTTGTTTACGTTCAACCTGCAAATAATTCTGACACTGTTATGAACAGACACAAGACAAAAGAGGAATCATATATAATCATTGTTTGTATACTTTCCTTAATTTAAAAGCTGGTAAAAGTTCCCAGTGTTCACATTAGCTGTGCTTGCACCTTTGAGAGAATTTACTCTCACTGCTTCCCCACTGCCTTATGCAGTGCCTACAGCAGATAAAATACACCAGAGTTTTAATGAGGTTTTACTGTGAGTGTTTTATGGAGATCAGGGAGAGCTATCATATAACATGATGAGTGGACACTTACCGTAAGCAAACAAAAACACCACAGTGGGTTTGTTACAGCGTGTGATTACACCAGCTGTATGGGTTTTGCTACAGGAGAACAAGGAATCTATCTTGAAAAAAGTTTGCATAAAGGCCACAACTTATTTAATAAAGTAAAGGGAAAGTACATTTATAATTTGCTCTTGTAGTGAAAGGCAGCTCCAGTGGCCCAAACCAGAAATTTGACATTGCCAGATTGACATTGACAGAAATATGACCAGAAAGGTCATATACATGGGTGATCTCTGCTTTTATTGGTATGGATCTCTGGGGCTAGACACCTAAGGAAAACTTTGAAGCATATATTAGTCTCTTAAGTCTCTTACAACTGTAAAAAGTTATGATATAGAGATGGTTGGTCTTTGTTGCAGTACTAGAATTTGTTTCTGTTCAAGTTTCCCACATGATGTTAGATGCCTGCCATCATACAGGAAAATGAATTCACTACGCTGAAGACATGTAAGTGAACAGAAAGCTAAGCTGCCACAAAGGTTTTATTTGGTTTCATAGATTACAGTTAACCCATTTTTCCTATTGTCCCTCCAGCTATTATTGGTAACCTAATCTCTTATAAGTGAAATGGCAAAAATGAGTTATGAGAAATGGTTTAAAGGCCAGACAGCCTAGTTAATTGTGTAGGCACACAATAGTCGACAGTCTAATAGAGAAGGAGGTACAGAGTTCTGATATGGTTTAAACAAAGAAAATTAAAAAAACCCAGTAAAAATGTTTAGAGAGGGGTGACATGGTCAGAGCAACAGGCAGTTAAAAAAAGGCCATAGCAGTCATGTTTTGCATAGACTGAAATGGGCTTGTTGAAGTGAGAATATTCCCTTCCAAGAGATGAGTTCCAAGGGTCAGAAGATAAAATATCGTGCCCATGAACTTTGGGGAAGAGATCAGTATTTGAATGTGGTCAGAAGACAAAGGTTCATGCCCATGATCTTTAGAGAAGACATCAACATTTGAATGTGATCAGATGACTCCTGAGTGACAGATCCTGTCACTGTTAAGAGGAAATGGCATATTCTGTTCTGACAGTGCTAAGATTGCCAGTAAGTCAATCAAGAAAACTCACAAAAATCATAACTGTGTGCATAGCAGAGTTTGGCTGTGACTTCTGGGCCCCCTTAAGCAAAGCTAAGGAAATTTTGAACATTTCCAAGGATGGAGATTTCTCAGTCACTAAGCAGACTAGTTCAGTACTTGACTGTCTTTGTTGTGAACATTTTTTTTCTTTATATTTGACCAGAGTTTTGACTGCTGCAACGTGAAGCGGTTTCCTTGAGTTCTTTCACTGTGTGCATAGCAGAGCTGTGACCAGATTTTAACTAGCTGCAGACGGCATAGTAGATAGATACCCCCTTAGTGTTCTTTTCTCAGGCTGAACACATCTTCTCCTCACACTTCATGTGCTCCGCGCCTCTCACCATCTTGTTGAACCTCTGTTAGACTCACCCCAGTAAGTCGATGCTGTTCTTGTACTGGGAAGTCACATTCAATTTGTTGTCCACCAAACTCCCAACCCTTTTCTGCAACGTGGTTTTCTGGCCAATAAATACCCAACCTTTACCATTACATGGGCATATTCCCTTCCAGATGCAAGGTTTGGCACTTGCTTTTTGTTGAATTTTCAGAGGTTTCTGTTGGTCCATTTCTCAAAATGTCTCTGAATGACAGTCCTGGTCTCCATATCGTCCTCACCTTCTAGTGTCCCTCCTGGAAGTGTCATATGCAAACTAGCTGTGGGTTTATTCCAATCTCTCCACAGATACACTGGCAGATCATGCCAAAAGCCTAGATAAAATCAAGGTAAACAATAACTGCTGCTTTCCTGTTGGCCACACAGCTACTCATCTCATCATAGAAGTTGAACAGGTTGATGACATGAAATTTACCCTTGATAAATCTGTGCTGTGTTCTCAGTCACATTCTTTTCCTTCATGTGCCTCCTTCTGAGACAGATTTGCTCCATAATCCTCCCAGGGACAGAAGTTAGGCTGACCAGTCTGTAGTACCCAAAATCTTCCTTCATGCCCTTTTTGAAGATGGATGTGACATTTGCTTTTTTTCTAGTCTCAGACCAGACCTTGCCAGTAAAGACTGAGGCAAAAAGTCAGTGAGTGCCTTAGATTTTTTCACGTCATTTGTCCTTGAGTCCTCTGCTTCATTGAGCAGTAAGACCACATTTTCCCATTTTGTGGCCAGTGTACCTGTAGGTCTTTATTGTCACCTTTTACATCCCACTCCAGGTTCATATGGGCTTTAGATTTCCTAATTCTGTTCCTACATACCCCTTCTGTATTTCTTCCAGGATGGTTTGACCCTGTTTTCATTTTCCATACACTTCCTTTTTGTGTATGAACTCAGTCAGGAGTTCCCCATTTCGATGATGACCTTCTGCCATGCCTGCTTGGCTTCTTGTGCATTGCAACAGGCTGTTCATATGCTAGATCAATCAATCAAATATTGGAGACCAGTCTAGAATATCAGGACAGATTTGAGTCATGTCAAGATGAATGAAAAATATTTTTGCCTAGAGGAGTAAGCTGAGAAAAGCTAAGCAATTTTTCTATATCTTATCTCCAAACATTTAATGAGTTAAACTTGTGTACAAGTCCTTGGGTGAAAAACAAGTTGTAACAAGTTGATTTGACCTGTACCAATAACCTGAACAGACAAGTTTTCATGCTCATTATCTATGATACAGTATAAAAGTAATACACTTTTAGAAGTTAAGTAGAACTGCAGCTTAACATGGAAAGAACACAAAAGTATTATTATTATTATCATCATCATCATTAGTTTTGTTATTGTTGTTATTATTATTTCTCACACAAATCACAAAAATCACTGAACACAATGAACTGCATTATTTTATCACAGAGAAAGCAGATCCCACTTCCTGTTTTCAGCTGTAGCTGAACTTGCTCAGAAGTTGTGAGAGAGAAGTATTTTCAGGCTGTTGGAATCTTCTTTGTTGCTTGTTCTCAATGTTAAAGACTGATTATAATTTTCTTTTAAAGTAACCTTTTGATTTTAAAATTCTGCAACAATATAAGCACATGTACACATGCACAAATATATGTAGATATGAAACAAAAAATGTCATTGTGGTGGCTGCAGTTCTCTGTTCCACAGACTATTCAGAGTGTGCCCAGGTGGCCAAGGTGGCCAACAGCATCCTGGCTTGTATCTCAAGGACCTCTCCTGGGATCTATCCTGTTAAATGTCTTTGTCAATGACCTGAAGGAGGAGCTGGAATGTACCCTTATAAAGGTTGTGAATGACACCAAATTGGAGGGTGCAGTCAGTATTCTTGAGGGTAAGATTGCCATTCAGAGGGACCTAGGCAAGTTAGAGAAATGGGCTGATAGGAACTTTGTGAAATTTAACAAGGACAAAAGCAAAGTTCTGTGGCTGGGGTGGAGTAACCCCTTGCAATGATACAAGCCGAGTACTAACTGATTATCTAGCAGCTTTTCTGAAAAGGGCTTACCAGTCCTGGTGGACAGCAGGCTAAGTCTGAGGCAGCAGTGTGCCTTTGCAGTGCTGAACACGAACAGCATGAGCTGTACTAACAGGAGCATAGCCTGCAGGTGGTGATTATTCCTCTTTCCTCAGCACTCGTTAGACCATGACTGGAATATTTCACCCAGTTTTGGTCCCCTGATACAAGAAAGGTGTTGATTAACTTGAGCATCTGGCAGAAGGTCACCAGTACGGTTATGCCCTTTGAGAAGACACTGAGGGAAGCGGGTTTGTTTAGCCTGCAGAAGAGAAGTCTTTGGGAGGACCTAATAGCAGCCTGCCAGTACCTACGAGGGGAAAAAGACAGAGCCAGGCTTCTTGCTGCCGTGCACAGCAGGATGATGAGCGACAGTAAGCATAAAATGCAATGGGGAAATTCTGACCGGGTATGAGGAAGAACTACTTCTCCATGTGGTCAATTAAGCAATGGAACTCAGTGGCCAGAGAGGCTATGGATTCTTCATCTTTGGAGGTTTTCAAGACCTGACTGGACAAAACCCAGAGCAATGTGCTCTGCATTCAGTGTTGATCTTGGTTTGATTTAGCGGTTGAACTAGATGACTTCCCAAAGTCCCTTCCAACATTGATTTTTCTATAATTAATACATTAAAAAGAAAAACAATTTCTACCTGCATTAACTTATTTTCATCTGTTTAAGGAAATTTATTGGCAATTCTTCTCTATTTTGTCACCAGAATGAAAAAGCTGGATGGAAGCTGAGCATTTTTAGTCAGCCTTGGTGTTACTGGTGTAAATGTCATTAAATTTCTGTGATGCCATGTTGTGTAGTGTTCAAAGTTTCACAGATACCTGAATGAACACATATAATGACTGAAGCATATTTTGACCCAGCAGCCCAACAGCATTTGGGAACAAATAGCTCATTTTGACAAATAAGACATTATAATAATAAAGTATGTTGCTGTATATCCTTGTGGCAAGTTGCTTATTTTTCACATCTTTGTAAAAGATTTTCTAGCTAACATCATCGACCTGTTTGGGCTTTTTTCTTATCAAGTTGACAATGTAAAGCTTGTGTTCATTATCTTTCTTAAAGAGAAAGTTTAAGCATGTGAAAAAAAATTGACACTAAAGGTTATTCCTGGAGCCTAACAAATCCGCTGTACTGGCTCTGAGAATTAAATCCTTAGTGTAAGTTGCTGTGTTGATCAAGTTAAGATGCTTAGAATCATAGGAGGCAATTCCTGAGAAGAAAGTATTTCAGTTGGAGTGAATTTCTCTCTAGGCTCTATACTCCCACAAGATCTATATGTCATTTCTCTTCAACTTAATCTCAAGTTTGAAGCTGTGATATATATCCTGTGGACTTTGACTGTATATTAGAGCATCAGTAAGGAAGATTTACTGTGGTATTATTATTAACTTGATTAACTTACTAAGTTTCTCACAGCCAGTGCTCTGGAGCAACTTTTCGGCAGGAACTGGGGGATCTCAGCATACCTGTACCAGTGGGTCTTGGTCTTCCAGAAGATGCATTCCCCTCCCACATTCCATGGATTTCTACTCTGTCACTCCAAAGGGTTCAGCATACCTGATATTTCTGTAAAGCAAATGGGTTTTAACCTTTTAGGCTTACTGAGGTCAAGATAATGCTGATGAAATAATGCCAAATTCTTCCCATGAATAAGATCAAATCATAGTTGGGAAATGCAGTAAAAAAGAAGTGGCTTATCTTAGTCAAGCTACCTTGGGGTCAGTCAGTAGTCAACCCACATTTGGAATTAAGAAGCTCTTAAAACTTAAGAAAGCTTTTTTTCCCTCTTCCATTCTCACATCATTACACTCTGTATAATGATCTGCCTCTCTACGAGAAGTCGTTTTTTGCAATTACTGATAGCGTACTCAGGGTTCTAATTTGACATTTTTTAAACAATATTTATTGTAGTGAGAACTTACATGGGGAGCATTTCTTTAAAGAACAGCACTTTAGGTAGTTTTATGGAAAACTGGTTTTACTGCAAGAGGTTACAAAATTTAATCAAAGCACCTGATCTATCATAATAGAGCCTTTCCTCAGTGTAACTTAATCCTTTTGATCAATGGCACATTAATAGTTCTCTATTTCACAGGATCACAGAAGTGATTTTCCCCCCCCCACTTCAGCTGAATCATACTTTCACGTATAAAACCCAACATACTGTTTCAGTCAGCTATCAGCAACCATTGTGTTTCACCAGAGGCTCAGTGATGCCAAGGAAGACCGAAGGAAAATCTGCAAATAGGAACCAAGAGTGACCATGACCATGAGCAGCATAGGTTGCAAAGAGCACATCGCTTGTTGCTCAGAACTGTAGCGTTCAGATGAAGACTTTTAGAAATACGATGTCAAGAGTAAAACATGCATATCATAAAAGCTATAAATTACAACAGTTGCTTTCAGATTTTCTTCAGCCACAGTAAACAGCAGTCACATCTGTAGTCACAGACATTGACAGTGAAAGGTACTGAATTAATTTGAATTCATTGAGATAAAGATATCCCCTCTTCATCTGATTTGAGATGTACTTGTGAGTCCGCGCATATTCAATACAAGAACATGAGTAAAATGCGATTGTTTTCCAGTGGGTCTTTTCAAAACAAATGTTTCACATGAATATTTCTGACAGAAAGAAAATGCAAAAATAGTTTGGCCCACATAGAGAAATACAGATTTCAACTTGCTTCCCAAAATTCTAATAAAAATGCGAACATTTATGAGAAAGTGCGTCAGCATGGCCATGTAATAATTTTTTTTAGCTGATTTAATGCTTTTGGGTGGAATAGATGGATTAGAAATGTAATATGTCTTATAATATTTTAATATATTCCTTTTATTTCCATTTTTCATTTCCAGATATTGTAAAAGAATGAAAAATGAGATATACATGTAAATGGAAAAAAAGGCTTTATTAAAAGTTTACTATTCTGCAAAGAACAGCGTGTCTAAAACTTTCCTTTTTTTTTTTATAGGTGATGGGACAAATCTTCTCAAGTTAGGCTTTCTAGTGGGTTGTGGGAAATCAATTTCAATAAAGGACAAAGCTTCCTAAGAGGCTGGAGGTTACTAAAGGTCTATCACAACTTAAAGTGTGTACCAGAACTTTTCTGCTGCATTTGATGTTGCTATTTCCTGTCCCATTGAAGTCAGAGATAATGTTGGATTTGTTCACTTACGGAAAAAGTGTTTTCCATATTGAGAAAAACATTAGCATTAATGTGCAGCAAGAGTTGTGTCAAAATCTGAATGTCCCACACTCAGTTGCGGGTAAAATAATGAACATTTTTTTCACTGTGATTTGTTGTATCATGTCTTTGACAGTGTAATATGTTTAGTTGAGCAGACAACAAATCTTGAGAGTTCAATCCTGGCAAGTATACTTTGCACAAATGTTGACAAGTGGAGCATAAAACCCCCTCACTCACTCAAAATACAGAGTTCACTGAAAACCCACCAACTGCAAGGCAACAGGCCACAGGCCTTAGTGGGGCGGTTTCTGCTTTCAGATGTCATCTCTAATTACAGAGTTTTGCTGTCAGATTTTGAGGCTGAGGATATAAGATGGCTATTGGGAGAGTGATGTAGGTGAAGCAACTGGTGAGAGATGCATTGTCACTCCATATAAAGTATGAGTAGTACTGTTCTTAAGCTGATGGTGGTATGTGGACATAATTTAGACAAAGTTTATATGTGGAGGTAATTTAATTCTTTAGATGACTTCAGCACACAATCTTTCATGCACAAAAGCCTTTCTTCTGATCTGCTTTAGATGGAGTAGAAAATTTATCTGCTTTTTCCATTATATCAATTAATCTATTAAAAGCTTTAACCTCCACTTACAAATCTTTTGTTATCCATGGAATAAAAAAGTTTATTTCAACATGTAAAAGTGCAAGCAGCTAAACAATAATCTAAACAGTATGCAAATTTCAAAACTTTAAAATCTCAAAGCACAATTATTGCAAATCCTTAAAATACAACCGCTAGTAAAATATTTGTCTAGAGGAATTAGTTAAGCACTGGATAATTACGAGTACATTAGGAATATTGTTTCCAACAGTATTTTTATTCAGGATTTAATAGAATCTTTTGAATTTGCATTCTTTGGTGTGACTAAATAAAAATGCAAGTTTCAACATGTGCAATGTGATCTAATTTGCATAAAACACACATTTATAATAAAAATCTAGAGCTCTGCGGGAGTAACTAGGGCTATGTTGTAGATAAATAATTCTTTAGCCTAAGTTCATTTAAATATATGAGGATTTATAGAAGTAACTACACTTAAGAGATTCATGTAAAATGCTTAACTGTTTGCATTATAAAGGCTTAGAAAAGATTATATATTTCTAGAAAAAATGAGTTTGACACAGAAGAAGAGAGACAAGCTTACTAGAGTGTGGCTGAATGTGTAGGCTATGAGTAATTGCTCATTCATATTAAACAACTCAAGCTACTCCACAGATCCGCACCCCTGTGAGATGTAAACAGGCATCAAAAGCACAGATTCTGTATAACTTAGGGTGGTGTGAGATCGATGACTCCTTCACATTTCCATTCAATTCAGTGAAACTTGAGGCCATGAAATGTGCTGGTTGTGGAAACAGGAGGACCACATATAAAAAGTTTTTGAAGCAACTGTCCTGTTAATTTCCTGTTTTATTAACACAGCTTGGAAGAAAATGAAAAAGCTGTTTAGGTATAATTTAAGAGATGTGTACATGGACCCGGTGAAATTATTTATGTACTCCCTAAGCAGACACAGATTAAAAAGAGTCAAGGAAGGAGTTGAAGCTATTTTTGAAAAGTACGTGGACAGCCCTTACGAGCAAAGTTTCATTCAAATTTGTATGCTTCCTATACCAGAATTTAACATGTCTCAATGCAGGGGATGGTCCTTAGACATCTCAATGATCACGAATGAATGTTAAGTTATGTATCTCTGATATGTATGCTGAGTATAGTGCTTCCATCTATATAATAAAATAAAATTAAAATATCTTAAACCATTCTGTAGGTCTGTAACATAGAAATTTTATGAAAATTCGGGAACCTTTGGTGTCTCCAGTAATATTAATCCTCTTCAGCTGTTTTTTACATAGTAGTTTAGGAACTGTTTACTTATAAATACACACTTCGGTGGCTCAGTTTTATAACTGTAAATGTCTCTGACCATCCTAGCAGAGACTGCAGCAGTCTGGTTCTGATTTCTGAGGCAAGTCAGTAGGAAGAGATAAAGAAAAAAATGGTACTCTCTTCTGCAAATCGGTGTCCACTGAGAGTGCTCTCTAGAATGACCTCAGTACCCAGGCTGGTAGTTGTTATAAAGGAAATGTATGTTCAGAATAGCAAAAATGAAAAGATGGACTTGCAAAGAATAGAATTACTGATTAGTCTCTGTATTCCTAAAATTCATGACAGTTTACAGGAAAAAAAGTTCTTTGCTACAATACATAGTCAGCTTAGTGCAAAGCGTTCCTGCCCATTAGTTTGAGAAAAGTAAATCCATGTGCAGCCACAGCATTTCTTCGAAAGTTGCTCCCCAGAAGGAACTGTGAAATTCCTGACAACAACCTTCTGTCTAATGCCTAAATCTAGCTGGAGCAGCACTCCAGATAAGTGCTTAACAGTGGAACCCTGAAGCTGGGTTTGAGTTTTCTTGATGCCAGTGTTACATTTCTGTCATGGCATACACTAACTCAGGAGTATATGGCTTTAACAATATTGCTTTCTTTTCCAAATAAGGAAAAATATCTTTCTTTCTTGACTTTGGAATACTCCATGACCCAAACAAATTAATTACATAATGTCATTCCAGTTTACTGATGAAACGTGGCTATGTAATCAGCTCTACTTTGGAAAAAAATGACACAGGCTAATGAAAACACGTAAGGCATCTCAAAAGACTGTCTTATAACCTGTTTTACTTAGCTGTGATGAATATCTTTTGCCACAACAGTGTATTGCTAATCTCCCAAATCAGTGCTTCCTATGCAGTAAAGCTTCCACCAGAGATCTAATCCTGCTCCTATTTAAGTCAGTGAGAAAAACAGAATAGGTTTGAGGCCAATATATGCAGAGAACTACGTAATCTCTGTAAATAAACGGACATTCTACTTGTAATCAATCACAGGGCAAGGAGCAGCAAATATTAGGAAAATACATACAGATAATTTGCTTCTGTTACTGTACATTAAGCATGTGATTTTACTGACTTAAAACTTTTAGTTCATCATAGTAGATAACACTGAAGTAAATGTTGTAAGGACAGAAAAGTGATTTTTGTATATTGCAATACTGTGCATCCCTGAAGAACAGAATGTAGTAGGAAAACCCTCTAGGGTTTGTGTTTAATCCAATACCCAGCCAGTAGCTACACACACTATTTATTTCTTTGATAACTTTGGAACATCTATTCTGTTTTGACTCCTAAAAGGCATAAAATATTTTGAAGAATTTTCTTTCTAGTCACTAGCACGGCAAAGAAGACAGGAAGATAACAGTGAATTCATACTGCTTTGGCTCAAGTCCTGTATTTTACATTTGTGATCTTGTCCTGCTATTTAGAATACCAAGCCCAGTTTTCAAAATTTTGAGGCATTGAAAATGGTTGCATATGTTGACAGAGTGTCAAAAAACTTATGATAAATGGTATAACTGACGTGTTAGTGTTGCGTGCCATGGAAATGTGCCATTTCCCGTAGAAGATGGACACTTTGTCACCGCAGTGGCATCATGTTTCTAAGACAGGTGGCGTGTAACCGCTGTTGATATTGTCTTTGTTCAGATTGAGTAAATGTCACAAGAAATACAACGTGGTGCTGTTTACCTTTGTCATGAGTGGAAATGACAGATTGCATGTTGACTCTGAGATACCACCATCTCATCAGCTGTTCCTAGGGAAGTAGGCTAGGATAGATTGCTGTTCACACAAGTTACTTAGTTTTCTCTGTTTCAGTACCTTTATTATAGAAGGTGATCCTTTCCTGCCTGAAAAAGATATTTTGAAGATGAGTACACTAGTGATCGTAAAGCACAAGATGGTGGGAAAAGACCCAGATAGGTATGATCCATCATAGCAGCTCAGCCCCATACATGCATACTGAAAACATTTTTACAGTGATAAAAACATTTCCAAATTACTTGGAAACTAAAGGCTGGAAAAGAAGTGGCAGTTTGCAATGTTGGTAGCTAGTGCCTGTCTGGTATTGACTGGGATGGTATAGTTGGAAGTGTAATATATACAGGTCTGTATATGTAAGATCATCTCAGGTAAGAGGTCTTAACTAAGAGAGGGAAATATTTCTTCAGAAAAGCTAATGAGTTAGAAAGTTGAATGGAATTTTTCTTAGCAATTTACTGACTTTGCTTTCTTGAGTGTTTGTTTTTTTAATGTTAAGCATGAAAAATAAAGTATGAGGTTGTGTGTTGGTACCCAGTTCCTTGACAATAATCTATGCAGTTTCATTCTTCACAGGCTCAGCTGGCCCATTTATAAATCTCAACAAAACTACATAATGTAGATGGTTTTTTACAGAACTAGATCCTGGAGAAATATTGAAGTGGGTGACGATGAATATGCATTTATTTCTAAAATGAGGGAAAATGTGTTAATTCTGTATGCACCAATAACCTATTTGATTTTTTTCTCTTAGATGCTAAGATTTTGGGCTTGATTTTTAGAGGAATAGTCCCGAGCATAAGCTTGCCAGAATGCACATTCTTTCAAATACAGAAATGTGTAAAAGGGATATCTACATGTTGCGTTCCAGCAAATAAGAAAAAAAAAAAGTGTGTAAGAAGATACAAAGCACAGTTTACAGCACTAGTAACTCGAGCTTTGGGTGCCTCTCAAAGTGTCTTCAGCTTCTTGAGGTACGTGGTTCATTAGTGGACATTTCCAGCATACATTCCAATGTAGTGCTTTCTATGTAGCATAGTAAATGCAGTCACTTAATGCCTGTTAGGTTTTTTTAAGTATACCACCAAATACATTACATACCAAAAGGAAGACAGAAACACGGTAATAGAAAAAGGGTACCTTGTTTAATGTGAGCTGGTCTATGAGACACATTAACAGAAACCCAAGTTGCCTGTAGCTCTGTGTCCTATGACTCCATTTCATCCCTCTGCCTATGCTCTGCAGCACAGGAGTTTTGTGCTGGAGTTACCACCACAGCAAAGGCAAGAAACAAGATGGACTCTAGCTCATTCCAGTTGCATGCAGGCAAAACAGCAGACCAAACAGCAGAGGCGCACTCCTGAGCTTTCCTTCATTTGGGTCATTATTTTCATGCTCTGATTCTCACAAAATCTTTGGAGTTGGTGTAGCATGGAGTTTTTCTGTAAGCTTAGGTAAGAGGTTCAGCAGGTATTCATGGAAGGAATTATGGACAGGCAGGCAGCAGTCACAGAAACCTCATTTCTTTAGGAGAGCAGCTGTCTCCTTTTTTATGTTAGTTGGCTTGAAATCTGTTTCCTTCTTACTTTAAAGTCTCCTGTTCTTTTATTTTCAGTAAAAGGCAGATGAGACACTACCATTGCAGAAGCTGAATCAAAGTCATTTCAATGCCTGTGAAATGCTGATGTGAGGTGGCAGAGCTATCAATAAAGTCAGTTGCACGCAGTTTAATGGAACAAAGGTACTGAGTCCTGAGGGCGGCTTTGGACAGTATGGAATAAAAAATTTATGAAAGTACCAGAAAAAAAAATCCAAGTGACAGTGTAGCACAAGTGAGAGTTAGGGTAAATGCTGAGACCTCCAGATGTTTAGGTGGAATCATACGGAATTTATTTTCATATCTTTTCTGTGATTTGTAAAGAAAGCATGAAAGTAAATAAAGTGAAACAGTAAATGCATATTTCAACAATTTAATACATAATGGGCCTGCATCTCCCTCTTCATAGCTAGATGAATTTTTTGCTTTTTCTGCAGTAAGCAATAGCCAGTCCAGAAAGTCTCTTCACCTCTCTCAGGATATGATCATTTAATCGGTTCTTTTGTACACTTCCATATTGATGATCCTTTGTATCCCAGACAAATTATTTTAGACTGTTCAACATCTTGAAACAGTTTATCCTCAGGCTGTTCTATTTCTTCTGCCCATAATTTCATAGAACATACCAGGTCAGAGAAGCCAGTATTAGTTTCTTTTATTGTAGTGTTTTCAATAGCTAGCATTTCCATTACCTTTAAAAGACTCCATCTTCTTTCACAAGTTAAATAGATGTGTTGTGTATTGGCAATTTATCTTCAAATATATACTTTAAAGAAGGTTAGACAAATGGTAATCTGTTTGCAAATGCTGTAATTAGGAATAGCAATCACAATATCTTTTTTAAACAGCAATTGCTTCAGCATTTGGCCATATGTAAATTACCAAGAATTTCTCCTTTGATTTCTTGGAGATTACTTTTTTCTGGAATCTTAACATCTGTGAGAGGTCCAGTGAAATTCAAAATATAGCTTGATGGAAGAGAATGTTTAAGAGAATTTTTTCACTCTGTGATGCCTCAGAGAGGGATCATCATAAATTCTTTCATAAACTACTTGTTATATGTAAGTAATAGAAAAAATCAAATAGATTGATTAAATTAGATCAATTAATTAGATGTAGGGAATAGATTAGAAGTTGTATTTAATATGTACAAAGACAGATTTTCTGTCAAATGAATCTTAGGAGCACTACATTTACCTTAGCCTTACAAAAAGTTTTCTTGACATGTTATCCTTAGAATCATAATAAAAAAACTTTGGACAAGATAAGCAGTGTAAGTGATACACTGCACAGCATTCTAAATAAAACACTGGGCCTCCACCTAGCATTCCAAGGTCTGCACCAGGACTGTATTGGGAGGTAATCTGATAAATCCTGTTGGAAAACTTGGGTGGGGAAGAGGTTTTTTCAGGCATTTTCTCCTTACAGTAAATAAATACTGATATCACAGTGTGTATGGTGGTAGGAAATGACATGGTGGATCATATTAAGTCATGGAGATGAAGTTTTATGTGCCATACTAAAATAAATAATCACAAAATTGCAGTTTCTGCTGTTTCAAATTTATACAGTTACATATGCTGTTGTTTTATTTTTTCTTCTTATGGTACTGGCCACATACTATTACCTAAGAGAAAGACAAGAGAATTAAAATAAAGATAATAAAGAAGATACATTTGGTACTAATGGATCATTTTGTGACAATTCTGTTGTTGCTGTCTGCGTGGGAGCCCAAGGGAAGCTAGTGCTCCCTCTTCTGCTTCAGCAGCCCCAAAGCAATTAGCAAATAGCATTCGTTGTGGCAAAAGGTCGTGTTTCATTGGAATGCCAAGAAAACCTTGAAGATATTTCCAAAGCTGCAAATAACCTCATTTGAAATGCCTTGCATGAAAAAAAAAAGTGGAGGGAAGTGGAAATTCAGACTTTGAAGAAGAGTTTATCTTAATCCCAGCATTTCATTTTAGGGACAAAAGATGTAGAGTTAAATACAACTTTAAAAACCATGCAGGGAGAACTAGTTTATTTAACAAGTTGATGGACACCAGACCTCCTGGTAATAAATTTTACTTTCTTTAAAATCTCAAGTTAGGTGTATGGAAATTGCAAAAGAAAAGTGCCATGCCATCGGTTTAAGTGAATAGTGCAAAACCAAAACCCTACACGAATATGGAATATTTTAGAAACATGCTTACAAAGAGACCATGAAGTTGAATACTGGAAAGTTGGACATCTGTACTTCACATTTTCAAAGTCCCTTTTAAGTTTTGCAAAATCTCCCCCCTTTTCCCTAATTATATCTACTGTTAAGGAAACAAATGCCTTCATCATCTAATGTGAAAAGACAAAACCCAACATATTTCCAATCTTAAGTGGGAGTTTGAGATCATTTGGTCCCAAGAAACCGCCAGAGATATAGGACATAATAATCCTCCATGTTTTCTTAATCCTACCTATGAAATATACCTACTTGGTTGTGGAAATGATACTAGAGGATTTTTTTCACATGTTGCAGCCTGAAAACATGCTCTTGGCAGTTTTTTAAAACTTTCTAGTTTAGCTGTGAGAGCTGTAGCATATTATCAGTGGTAACAATTAGAACACAACAAAATATTTACAGTTCATTCCATGCACTTCTTTAAACGTGTTCATTGAGGGGACAAGATCACAAAGGTATTTTTATTATGATTTGCTGAAGTCTCATCATAATTTTTCTTGTTCTCTCTTTTTTGTATTAGATTCCTGAGAAGAAATATCTAAGTCTGATAAAAAAATGCAGAAGGGACTCTGATGTTAGAAAAATCACTAAGTACCTCAAATGAGAAAATAATCACTTTTATGGTATTTAACAGTAGAGGAATGCCACAAAATTCACAACTCATGGGGGGTGGGTATTGTCTAGGAATTTTTTACTGAATGTGTCTCAGTAAAGTTTATGTGATTCCAAATGAAAGCCAGTTGTAAAATAAAGGAATTTATAATACTGTCCTTGCTGCTTTGCAGATTTGTCTCTTTGTAATCGCACAGGGGCACCCATCGTCCTCTTCCTCACTGCTGATGTGCCAGCTCTCAGTTCAGCCTCAGGCATGTTCTAGTGCCCTGCAGCGTGGACTTCAAGCAAGGAATACCTCGCTTTTAGCCAGTTAGCCACTTTGTCACCATGGATCCAGGTTCAGGTTTAGATAAAAAACCCAGAAAAGTATTTATCTTCAATATCCAAGCCGAACAGCACAGCTACAAGGGTTTTTTTTAATAATGGACGTAAACAAAAAAATGGAAGAATATTTTATTTGTAAACACTTGCTTTATTTACACTGGATTAAGCCTGAATAGTGTCCCAGATAAACACACTACTTACTTGCTATTGATGCAATCCTGAAATATGTCCTTATAGGGGTTTTATCTTCCTGCATCAACTGTATTTCCCAAGAAGTGCTATAGCTCAGTGTAATACACCAGCCTTCATAGCTTACTTTCTTTCCAGTATCCTTTAGGAGATGCAGTCCTTCCTCTTGAAAGATAGTTAATTTTAATTTATTCAGGAGATAGCACTCTTCAGTCTTCCTCTACCTATATTAAGCAGTATTTCATTCCTTTGAAGCTGCAATCGTCTCTTTGTAAGACATCAGTGGTACTTGATGGTTTGCCAAGGGATTCTTCACACAGTGATGGCTGATCCCTTCCCACCTCCTTCCCCGCTCTGTACATTTCCATCTCTTAGGATGAAGTGCCCTCATGGCTGACCTTTTTATTTTGTATCAATCTATGGGTCATCAAATATACTTGATGATAACCTCTAATTAGGATAAGTCTACATCTTTTCACTGAGATCAGATATATTGGCAATCAACTGCTTAAAGCAACAATGTAGCTGAAGTTAAGAATCCCTGAAATTGGTATCTTTTGCAAGAGTCGTAATAAAGCAGTTTTAAAAGACTGCCATTTGAGGTAATCTGTTGTTTTGGGGAAGCTTGCTGTTTCAGGTAACAAAGCAAAACTTTTGTTCATACCCTGTCATGGTGAATATAATCAGAGTCCTAGTTACAGAAAATCCAGTGTTCTCTTAGACAAACAGAAACACAGTGATAAAATACATGTTTTCCACTCCCTAACCTCTGTTATTCTACCCATGTTCACATGAGGTACAAGTAAAAGGAAAATGTGCATTAGCGTGCATTACAGTGTTGATTTATCGTGGCTAACAGTTCTCCTTCTCTAAACTGTCACACTGCTTGATGCAAAATGGATGCAGGTTTTTTTCTCTCCTTTTTCAAATTCTGTATCTTGCATGGAAGCTAGGGTATGCATTTTTAATTCAGAAGGTGTCTTTTTGAAGTCCTGACTGTATTTCTCTTTAATCTCTGTTTATATTATTTTGTCTGATTTTTCTATTTAAAATGTAAGTCAAAGTGATACAGTCTACATATTCTGCAGTTTTATGTGCTTCCAGCCCATTCTCTTACAGTTGTCTTTTCTGCTATGTTGATGAAGATTTTTTTTCTATACCTGTCCACATTTCTGCTCTTTTTAATCTTTGGATGCGTCCCTTTTTGTCTTCAGAAATGCTGTTCTTGCCCTAATGCTAGCATGTACAGCAGGACTCCTCTGAGTGTTTTTCCTTTGCTGGATATAGACCTTCTTTTGCTTATACTCTCTGTTTTCTGTTCTTTAACTACTCTATTCAATATACCTGTTCCAACTTGGTTGTCTGCTGCTTTTAGCCTAAGTGATCTATCACACAGGACTTTTAATAAAACTTTTCTACAAATGATGTAAACTGAGTGCTGTATACAGCCATCACATATTTTGATGGTGACCTTTTCAGTGGTAGAGGATAAAACCTTCTGATGCATTATCTAGATTTCAAACTGGGGCTGCTGTAGATTCCATGATATTTTTCTTTTTTCCACAAAGAAAATTTAGCTTTTAATTTTTTTCATACCATCTGTACAAATTTTCATTACGTTAGCTTTTTTAAATTAAAATGTAACCCAAAAAAAAAATTTTTTTTTCTTAAATCAGTCTTGAACTTAGCTCGACTAGTTATCACTGCCAATGGGCAATGTTGTACTGCCGTTATTAAATGAAAAAGTCATTTATTTAATAGGAAGTGGTTCAGCACAAATACTCAATGGGTTGAGCTCTATAGCTCTGCGGTTAAAAGTTACTCTATTAAAAATGTGACGTGCCTCTGAGCACAAATTTTTGGTCATCTTTTGCTGCTTCCTGTAATGAGGAATTTTGCCGCTTGAGTTCATGCAGCCCTTCCACCGAAACTAAACATTAAAGGTAAATGTAGATAAATGTATATGACTCTACACATTTAATTCTCTAAAACCTTGAGTCACCGTAGTTATTAACACTTCAGCCGATGTTTGATTTGGTTAGTGTAGAGCTGTGAAATACAGACTGAAGATGCAAGTTTGTTACAGAGAAGATAATGTGGGGGCAGTTTATTAAACAGTCAGAGTAATTTGCAATCAATAGGCACACTTAACTCAAAAGTGGAAGTTGTCTGAAAGTGTGTTCTAGCAGGAGATACCGTCCCACTAGCAATGTAGAAGATCCAGACTTATATTAACACAAAGCTGGAGGGAAATTAATGGAATAACAACCCTATCGATAGACTGAATTGCGGTAGACTGATGTGGCCACAGTTTCATGTGTATTAAGGAACTGTCAGCAATGAGTATGTGGTCAAAAGAGCAGCTGGCCAAGCAGAAACTACTCATTTGGAGTCCGCCTGGGGGAGATCTCAGTGGGAAAATCTGAGAGGCAAAACCAATTTAACAACTACCTTCCTCCCTTATAAAAAAATACTGTATTTAAGTTTGGGTAACTCTGTGCACCTATTATATGCCTTACCCTTCATGACATTTTCAACAGACGAACTATCTTAGGATGTGAATAGGGGGAGGATTTCAAGAGTAAAGAATGTGTGCAAGCACATGGGTTGCCTAAATTCAGATGTGAGAGCAGCCTGGGCACGTTCACCTAAAAGGAGCTTTTATCAGATTTGAAGCAATCAGCACTGCCAAATTTGCTGAAATAGAAAGCCATTAGAATGGACTGTGATGTCTCTGCAAAAAGACCAGAAAAAGAAATGGCTGGATGTAAGGTCCAAGAACTGTTTTTCTCCTGGAAAAGGTTTGATTTTCTGGCCAAAAAAACCCCTAAAAAACAAAGTCTGCATTTGACACTAAGAAGCTACAGTTGCTTTTAAACATATTCTTTGCTAGCTGAGACTTGTTTGATTATGCTTCCCTTGTTACTGACTAAGAAAATAAGGAAGTTTCTCAATGAAAAGTGAAAGTTAAGACATAACGTGGCTTAACATAAATAATGTAAATAAATTGTAATCAAGATAAGAAAACATAGTCTGGCCAGGCCTTTTCTCAAAGCAAACCACATAATTATTTAAATCCAGAGAAGAACTATCTAAATGAACAAGTGAATGAATGAAATTAGTATTTAAGTAAATGCAAAATCTGTTTTATTGTCCAGTTTTAAGTGATGCAAATATCTGGGTGTAGGCTTGTCTTCAGTACCTTGTCTTGGAAATTTTTTCTTGGTTCCTCGGAGAAGAGAGCTCTGTCAGTATGATCGATTTTTTAATGCTCTGTGAAGTAGTTTGTTCTCCTGCTCCTTTCTCTTTGGATTGCCCTTGAATTTAAGGTTGTTAAAATAAAAGTCCGTGTTTTGCCAACGTCTTTGGCTGAACACGTAGGGAATGTTTTGTCCATCTTAATAAACAAAGGACACATTGGGTTTGTAAAGAACAGGCAAATTGCCAGTGTCTGGAAGTCGCTGATGTTAGTTTGTGTGTTCCTCCTCAGTTGTCCCCTTTTATTATGTTAGCCGATTAGGCTCTGTGAAAAATTTCTGTAGGTGAAATTACTTACTTGTGAAAACGATGTCAAATGGATTGTTTGGGCAGATACATTAGTGATTTAAAAACAAAATGTGGCCATCAGCATAATCAGTTTGGAATAGAAGGTGCAGCAAAGAGGTCTCTCTTTCCTTCTCCCACATTTACCATGTTTGACTTGCTAATTTAATCACTAACACTGACGCTAAAGCTCAAATTGTCAGTGGAAGAGGTGTCTCCCACTGACGTTCTTAGTTAAAATTTGTCTGATTTGAAACTAAATTATGAAAAAACCCCACAGAACCAAAAAACAACAGAAATGGTTGGGGGCACTTGGTAAAACCACTTTCCAGTGGGGCAGGGAGGGTGTTACATCATCAGCTGTATGGATTTAATGAAGAGCGGCTTCAGTAAGGGACTCCGTAGCAAAGTTCTTGTTTTCACTGACTAAAGAGGGGTGTTTTACCACTAGTTCATGCATGGCTTTATAACATGCACAATTATCTCAAGATAAAAACACACGCCAGTTTTAGTACTGTGGCATCCTTCGCACTCGGCTTATGGTTGACTGTATTTGATTTGAGTTGCAGTGAAATTGATTTGTCTTGTATTTCCTACATGTTTACTCTAGGAAAAAAAAAGATTTTGAAGAGTGAAAACAAGGCTGTAGGCAGCAGACACTGTTGAACAGCACTGCCTTAACTGAGATATATACTTGATACAAACCTAATTTCTTAGTGCTTTTTTTCAAGAATTAACAGGTATGCAATCAAACTGGTATAATTTAGACCAGTTAGCACACTGTAAGTATGAAATAATGAATGGACTTTTCTTATTCATACTGTGAATGATATACATTTCCCTGGTGCTCATCCTGTCCCTAATTCTATAATTTCATGCTAGGAAATGAATTTTAATTATATAATAACTCTTAAGATGGCAGTCATGTTACTAGTATCCTAGGTTTTGCTTTCTCTCTTCCCTCTCTTTATTAAAAAAAAAAATAAATTATAAGACAATATAGTTTATATAAAAATTTGTGTGGTGTTTATGCGCAACTTGCTAGTTCATTTCTCTGCTTATTTATTCCAACTATTAATCTCATTAGTAAAAATTTAAATAATACATCTTACTGATCAACTTTGCTGACATGCTTGGCTTCATTGTTTCACTATTACTCCTACTAATTTTTGCTTCAAATCATTATCTGAACTGTTTAACAAGGGTGAATCTTGTCCTATTCTAGCAGTTACATGGCATACTTCAGGTAAAATACCATAGCTCCTGCAAGCTTTAAAGGTAAAAAACAAAACCAAATAATTTTCTTCCATTGCCAGAGGAAACATCTCAAACTAAGCACAAACAGCAGGGTCTTTATTTCCCTCCAACACACATTCACCAATTATGTGGTACCATCCAGTTGTGCCTTGGCTGCCTTGCAAACTGGATTATCTTTGAGATTTCACCAGATCAATACGCTTCAGTTTTCCATGTGAATCTATAATTTGGTGGTTGCCAGACTGATTTGCCTTCTGGGTCAGCGTGCAGCTTGGTAAAGGAACCAAGGGAGAGAGGCCTCAGCCGTGTATTGCAGACACCTGGGGAGTGCAGAGTCTCTGTGGGAGAGGGCAGCTAAGTGCTTTCATTTAACAAATGCTATGGCCTTGTGGTTCATGGGAGGCCCTACAGACTTCCATTCTGGGAATCAGTGCTTTAAAGGCAAATTGCTGCCACATTGTTTCTTATCAGTGTTTGTAGAACAAGCTCTAGTAGCAATGCCTTGAGTTGTCAGGCCCACTGAAGCTTTGGTAGCTCCATGATTGCTCTTTGTTGCATCAAAAGCTTTGCCTTCCTTGCCTTTGCTAATACAAGTGTGTAATTTTTGTTCTACTGCTTTCTCTCCAGCCTGTGTTTATTCTTGCTTTCTCAGTAAGGAAGCAAACCTTGCCTACCATCTTCAAGAACATCCTTCACATGAAGCTTCAGTGTGATTGCTTTAACCTGTGCCATGGGTTCTTACTGTCTTATAAAACATTTTTCATTCCTGCCTGAAAATATAACACAAAGTCGGCCAAAGGGTCCCCAAAAACGTAATAACCAAACAAACCAGAATGAAGTTCCATGTAACCCTGATTTTTTCAGTAACCCAGAATCAGTACAACTTATTCATATTACTGTATCTTGATAGAGTAATAGTAATACCATCCTTAAGGCTTCCCAGAGCAGGGAGAAAGAAGCAGTCTTCTAATGGCCAGTGTATACCTCTTGCAGCACAACAGTGGGATAAGCTGATGAGAGGTTTGTTTGCAAAACTTCTTGATTGTATTTTTTCCATGTTACTAGCTCTCTTAATTTTGCTTTCAGCTTTCTTCACTTCGCTGCTTCACGCAGCAACATTCACTTGACTTAATTTGGACAGATACAATCTAGATACTGCTGACAGTGAGCCCTAAAAATTCTTTATTTTCTAATACAATATTGCAAATATGGCAGTTCTGACTACCTTTCTCTCTAAGCACCTAGATGAGCTTTGCTTTCTGTCACAAGTCAAATGTGCTTTTTCCCCATCTGACCAGCTTGGTCTTCTTACACTTGCTCGTGTATTTTCCAAACCTCATTTCTCTCCTTGTCTTGTGTTTGAGTCTCATTGTTTGTAGAGTGGCTTGTTACTATGAGACTTGATTTTGTGTGTTCTAATTGCATTTATTGTAGTGTTTTGTAAATGTTGATCATACTTCAGGAGAAGTATCTGCCTACTCTGTAAGTGTATTAAAAGCTTACTACTTGAGACAAGCTTTTCCAGAGGTACAGGTTTATGAACTTGCAGAATAATAGTTGCTTTCCATTCTTAGTTTGCATAATTTAGCCAATCCTGTAGCTCATGGGAGACCTAGTATCCAGCGTGGTCTTGCTACAAATTAAGTCTTCAAAGCTTGGGTGATGAAAAAAAAATGCACTGATTTTGTCAGGACTTCAACAACTCATATGTGTTATAATCCATCATAAGTATTGGTGACTGCCTAATCAGATTCTTGTCATATTTCTCCAAAGAAAAACTTTTTACATACAGCTTTCTTTTTGGAGAAAATTGGTCAGACAGATAACTCAAGGGTCTTTCAAAGGGAACTTTGTCACCAATTCTGTTGGAAAATGAATCAGAAATGTCATTTACTCCCTCAAGCCATTGGGATTGTAAGAATGCAACTTTCCATTTTTGACTTTCAATATTCATTGCACACAACAGGTTTCTAAACGTACTGATTAATTTCTGCTTTTGGAGAGTGAATCAGAGAGGTAATGCAAATTCTATTTACTCTTTCCCTTCTAAACATTTTAGTTTTGATGTTTTATATTTTCAGAGATTTCTCCGTGGTGTTCTTTTAGTATTTAGATAATTTGTTATTCTTTTTGTTGTAAGCATCCGGACCCTTATTTTGTCTGCATACAAGCGGAGTAATCAGAAATGGCTACCACGTATTTCTTGGCCCTTTTGTCTTTCAAAAGGCAAAGGCAATGCCAGCTTTGCTGTTGCAAAAAACCCTTAGCAAATAGCTTTACTACAAGAAGTGCAAGAAATTGGCCAATATTTTCACCTTTTGACCTTCAGAGGCTTGAGCATGCATTTTCTTCAGTACAGCATCACCCAGGTGGTAATCCACAGCTTCTTAATACTGAACTGGGGGTAAGGGTTTTCTCTTTTCATTAGTTTCTGCTTGTTTTAGCTTTAGTGCTGTGCCAGTTGTACTACTCTGAGGAGACAAACAAAAGCACATAGAAAGATAAGAAGCTAATTTTCCACGTCAAAAGGATAAAAGACTTAAGGATCTGCAATTAATGCATGTCTACTGAAAACTGAGAGTTGTGGAGAGGCAAGAAAGGTGAGTTTTTAGTGGCAGGCTACAGCTGCCATGTAACTCCCCAATGAGCAGGTCTGATTTGCTGCCCCAGCTACAGCTGGGAGCTGCCCAAGGAGGAGCATTGCTTGCAGCTGGCCACACTGGAAGGACAGAAATGAAGGAACAAAGGTGACTGAAGATGTATGGTGAATTTGGGGAGAAGTTTTTTGATATAGTGAGGGATGGATTTAGAACATAATTTTATAAAAGAACAAGGCTGACTTTCTATTATTGGAAAAGAATTTCTTCAATCTACGTAAGTTCAATGAGTGTTGTAAGGAGAGTGTTGTATTTTAGGGTTTTTTTCTTCATGGGAATGACTTTGTGCTTCGACTTTTCTGAGTAATAGCTTGCTTTTTTTTTTTTTTTTTTTTTTTAGATTTTGTTGAGTCACTTGATTGTTTTGCTGTTAAAGTCTAGATGAAGGTCAGCTTCCTTCAGAATTTCTGTGTGAGTGTTTTCATGTTCTGTGAAGATATATTAGCACCTATTATAAATCTGTCCTGTCCTACTGTTGTTGCTTTTATTGAGAATGTAGTGGTGCCTATACACTGCAGTTTGGTAGATAATAGAGTCTGGATCCATCCTCAGTAAAATTCTAGTAAGATTCAGTCCTTGTTTCAAAGAGTTTATAATCTAGTTCTGGCCTAATATTAGCATCCTGCCTTCATGGAGGAAGTTTTTTCTCAGTCACTTAATAACTGGGAGTTAACCTTTTTTGATGTGAAAGCCTGAATTCCGGAAGCAGTTACTTTGGCTAGTGGACTGTGTGAAGTTCAGGTAGGAGTAGTTGATCTACCTTGTGTGAATACAAGCAGGTAACAGCTCTATTTCTAAAACTCCTGAAATAATGTTAAAATCCCTCTTTAATTGGTGCCCTCTGATGATTTTGACTGTGTAACTTGCTTTTCCTAGCTAGGCTCTTTCCCTCAACTATTGTCAGAAGGCTTTTAGCTGGAGTAAAAACTTCAGCAAAATCATTCTAGCTCTCTTTGTGCTATTTATATTGGCTCTGCTCTCTTTGGCAGCGATAGCTATGTTCAGTTCCTGCAGCACTGTACTTTCAATTTTGTAAGTGAAGTAAGTTTTGCTGTTTAAGCCATACTGCACTATCAGTTCTTCCCGTGCTTTGAAGTGTATGGGTGCAACTTATCTACTACTTTCTGCCCAAGAACACAGGTAGAATTTAATAAACAAAAAAAAGCTTTCTAAAAGCAGCTATTGTGCGTCTTTCTCACTCCTCAAAAACCTTCCTGCAGGTGCCCTCTCCTGTATTGTGAATGAGTCAATCATAACAATCCATTGTTAAAATATTCTCTTTAAAGGGTTAACTAAGGGTAAAGTGTTTGCTTTTTTGGAGGGAAGGGGTAGAAAGACTAAATTTTTTTTATGTGGAATGCTTAAGATGGAGGTGTGTTGTCAGAGCACTTGCAGGTTTTGCATCCCTGTGAAGGCTCATCTGAAGCAGCTGTTAGGAGCAGGAGAGGTTCGTAGTACTGAGAATTTTTTCTTGAGAAGTTATGCTAGGATGTGTAGGTAAGAGAGCAACTGTAGGGCAGTCTTTCTTTTAATGTGCTTACAGTAACTGTGCTGCAGATTTTCATGGATACATGACTCCATTCTGTTAATGTGAAAATGCAACTTGCAAGTGTTCATTTATGTATTTATGTAAATGGGCCCCACAGGAGGCAATGCAGCCTGGCAGAGATGGAAGAAGACCAGGTCTCTGCTTTCTCCAGTCTTAGCTTTTACTCTATGGGTCTCTGTGTCTCTAGTCTTTCAACTATGACACAAGACTGAGATGCTAGTGGGTCATAGATGGCATGTTGCGTTCACATACAAGGAGGAATGATGAGAGGAATCCATACCAAAATGAAAAATAAAATTTGTATCTTCTGTTATTTATTTATGAAGCAAAGCATTAATGAAATTGGCTTCATAAGAACTTTAGGTTCTTTTGTTTTCTGAAAACTTTCTGAATGTTAGAATACTTACAAAATTTTAACATGCCAGAATGGTAAATGTGTGTGTGGGAATGTTTTTACTTTTAATTCCATAACGAGCTGTGTTCCCACCATTCTTAAGAAGCCTAGATTGGGAAATCAGGAAAATTAGTCCTTTTTTGTGATCAGTTTGCTTCAACATCTGTTTCTTTGTGGAAAAGTAATGAATTGCTAAAGCAATGGTAACTGCTGAGTGTTTTCCCTCTTTGCAAAGGCCTTTGAGATCTACTGACTAAAAAGTTCTGACAGAGGTGATGATGTAGTTATTTGTCATGGTGGCAACTGAAAAATAATGCTCAGGAATTCATGTAGAAGTTATTAATGTATTGCTATAACACTTGGATAGCTCAAGTGAATAAATAATAGGTGGATAATTGACATAAAGCGATGTAAGTACTCTAAATTTCATTCTAGTCTTTAAGTCTGTCAGTAGAGATGTTTAAAAAGTGGAATTTATCACCTGTGGAAAATTCAAATAGTTGAGCTACAAAGCATATTAAGATTCTATAAAGGATGAAAAGGTAAAGCAATGAATAGTTTCACATAATGAAAAGTTTCCAGAAATACGTAGCGGGGAAAAAAAACTAGCAGCAAAACCTCTTTGCATTCTAAGCGTTTTAAATATTTAAGTGATTCTGCATATTAACATAGTTTTCCATACTGGAAACAGCATTTGCAAATTAAAATTATTCCTCATGTTCTTCTGACTTAATTTTGTCAGAATCAGCCTAAATAAGCAAGTTTGAATTGAATAATATTTTCTGAAAGTAACTTTTTTGGTTAAGAATTTTTGTTGTTCTGTTTCTACCCTTATTTTAACGCACACAGTAATAGTAGCTCCTTCTGGTAATGTCCTGATCATTATATGATTAAGTTTCTGTATAAAACTTGAAGACATTAAAAAGAACCCTCTCCTTACAAAATTGTAGAGGAGCAAGATGACATCAGAGTTACATCTGTACTTTTCTTACAGTTCAACTAGGGGTCTTGGATTATTTGAAGTCATATTTGTTTTCTCTGTCCCTATGGATGGCTTGGAAGGCAGGTATAGATTTGGTTTATAATTTAGTATATAGCGGTATATATACAGGATGTGTGAGGCTGTCTGTTTTTTCCTTCATGCTTGCTTTATGAACTGGTCAGTTTATATTAGGATTGTTCCTGTAAGAGTGTGACCATTAAAATGATCTATAATGCTTCTTGTGCTCACGTTTTTATGTTGGAAAGAAAGGTGCTAATTACACATCGGGTCTCAATGTGTTTTGTGTGGTACAAAGACAAGAAAGATTATGACCACTATCCTAATGTTTGCAAACGAAGGAGAAGACAAAAAGATGGTAAGAAGAGCACACAAAAAAAAGCTCAAAGTTAGAAATAAGTCAGCAAGACGAGATTTGTTTATAACCAGATCAAGCAACATCTGTTTATAAACAGACGTGTGAACTTGTGCATCTGGATATGAGAACTTAGCAGTTAAAGCTAAAACAGTGTCCAGGTTCATGTTCCTGTGATAGAAAGGCTGCCGGGGGGACTGTACAAAAGATAGAAGAGAAAGCTTGGATTTACTTGAAAATTAGTAGGAGTCATTACAGAGAAGATAGAAAGATATGTGCACCCCAATATATTTATTCATATGGGTGCTCCTAAGCAATGAGGTTGTCTGTAAACCACAGGAAGAGGAGTCTCTCTTGAATGTAATTTTGATTAGTTATGTTCTTAATTGAATCATAAAATACAAATATTCCCACAGCATCAAGCATTTAATTCATGTTCAGAGAGCTTGAAATGGAATAGAATAGCACTTCTGTTTTAACAATATTAAATTATATATGTAGCTAGCAGTATATCTTATACCAGTATTTATTTCTAGGTTCACTTTCATTAATCTCTTGCACATTTTCTAGGTTAGCGGTTCCTGTGATATTTTAGAAGAGAAGGCTATATTTTGATAAAGGACCATTCCATATCCAGTCATGCTGAAATATATTTCAGTTTGTCCATCTCTTTATTTTTAAACCTTATTCTTTCTTACAAAAGAAATAAAGTATATTGAAGTTGGGAAACATTGTTTACCTGAAATATAATTCGACCTTCTTATGTAGCACAATATTTATTGTAAAGGCTGGCTTTTGTTGCTGTTTTTAGATTTAAATATATAACAAATCTCAGACTGAAGTGCTATTACCATATCTTACAGTGATATTTTGCATTTCAGGGAATTAATACTAAAGTACCCTTTTTCAATATCAACATATTTCTTTTATTTGAAATGTGAGTAACCACTTATTTTTATTTATGCAGACTACATTTTGGATTTGGATAACTTTCTTAAGGTTAAAAGAAAAGCATAAAGAAGTTGGGGGGGGAGCCTTCAACATTGTTTCGAAGACTTGTAATGTTCATGGGGACTCTATTGAATGCTATGAAGTATTTACTCTTTAACACACTTGGATTCTCAATATTACTATTAATAAATATCCCTTCCAAAAGCTACTCTTCCTTTCTTTTTATCAAATGTCAAATGAGACCTATGGAACAATCCAAGGGTGAGTATTTTAGTTTCCAGCTGCTTCAAGCCAAGAAGAAAACTCTGGATTAAAAACACAGTTCAAGACAAATGTTAGCATACAAAGCAGAAGTCAAAATAGTTAATTTGCTGTAAAACTAACAGAATATAGCTTCCTGGCTGAAAACAAATATGATGAGTGGGATCCAGCTTTAAAAAGAGGATACCTGAAATAGGAACAGTCTCTCTAAATACCGAAAATGCAGCTTAAAGCTGTAGTTTTATTTTTTGTTTAAAGGATTCGCTAAGTGAAGAGTTTTAAAGGTAACGGACTCAAACTTCAGACTGTCTTGTCCAATTCAGCAAATGCTTGTGGCCAGAAAAAGCATGGCATAAAGATTTATATACATATTTTCAAAATTGTTCTGCTTTCATATATTCTAAACAATACTTTTTTTTTTTTACAGTATATACAATTTAAAAGGGATCTAGATTCTAAAAAGTGAAAGGAAAAATAGGGTGGGCTGTTTTAATCCACTGTTCATTTTGGAGTGAATGGAATAGTCTTGTGTCACTTGACAAAAGTGTGTGTGTGTATTTTTATTACTTTATTTTGCCAAGAAGCAGAAAAATTCTTATTTTACTTCAGTCCAGTTTTCTTCCTCATGTGGTCTCTAAATGACAGAATAATTATTTGGCTCTGGGGTGCATTGCCATAATCATCAGGGAAGACTGCTTTTGTTGGTAAAACAAGCAATAGCTTATGTACCGCCTGAAGGAATTATTGAAGAAATTACTGAAAAGCATCATAGACTTGCTCGTCTTGAATTTCAAATTTGGTCCACTTTAAGCACATTTCTACGAAGACTTAACAAGTCCAATCTGAGTAGCACATCTTAGGCAATTTTTTTATGCTATTGAAGTTGTGACAAAATTTGCATTTACTTCATTGGGATGAGTGTGTTATTTCATCTAGAATTTTGAGAACTGCATCCTATTACAGTATCATGATAACTAGTATTTCAAATAAACATCAACAGATGGATTTAATATCAGACTAATAATAACATAAATTAGTTCCTAGATGTTTCTGACAGTGAAAATTGCCTCGGCATTCAGTTGAAAACTGAGGCTTTCCAGTCTGTAGTTTAAATTTTTTTGGCTGACAAACAGATGCTCAGTATTGGTACTGTGAATATATCCCCATGCAGTAGAAAGTGTTCAGTAACTTATTTGACATTTAACACATACCAGGAGTTAAACTCCTGTACTGTGTATCAATTAACTCATCTCCATATACCAGTCGTTGCATAGTAAGCTGTTTAAGTAATGTGAAAAAGTGGATGACATGGCACAGAAGGACCAATTGGTGACCATGCCAATGTGATGCCATGCAGCATTCTTACCGCCCAGTGTGAAATTGCCAAGATCACCAAATAAGCCTCATTAAAAAAAAAAAACCAAAAAAAAAACCAAAACAAACTATAGCTTTCCTGTGGTTTTCCATACCCATTCTCAACACTGTTCAAAAAGTAGGGGGAGAGAAGATGACCTTGAGAAGAACGTCCGCATCAGACCCTGCTTCTGCTATGGATGTTCATGCTGCTGCTCCAATGGAGTCAGCTTGGATATGTTCCAAGAAGTAGAAATGGTGGTGTTTGGGTGGGGTTTTCTTGTGGTGACGTGTTGTTGTTGTGTGTAGTGTCCTCCTTCCCCCCCAAATATGCTGTGTAGGATACTTCTCCACACAGTGTTTTGTACTAGTCTACTGCAGAATTACTCTAGCAGTTTTTCCAAGTATTATAACTTGTTCTGTGTTGAACTTCAATATTGTTTATTAGGCATTCTGAATATGAAAACTAATTTAGAACTGGATCCCAAAAGGCAATTAGTTTTAAAATTGGCTCGTTGCACTTCTGTGTTTGCATTTGAGTGAATTGCAAGAGCTAAATCTTCTGTGTCCAGGAGCTAAATAAAAATGGCATTTGTTTGTCAGCTGCAGCAATTCAGTGTGGGATAGAAATGTTCCTGATGTGCATTTTGGTGGTCTCTTACTACCTCTTGAAGAGCTTGTGTGTCATCTATTTCTCGTATCACTTATATCTTCAAAACCTCACCAGCTGTAGCTACCCTGTCTAATCATAAGGATTTTACCTCTTCATTAGTTAATGGTTGTGATGAGGATTTCTGTGTAGCAGCTGGTAGGCATTCGGCACCAACCCTTGCTATGTTTCAGTGAGGCTTGCGTGCTCTGGTGGTTGTGATTTCCTGGAAGTCCAGCTGCTGTTGCTAAGATTACCAGAGGAGGAGCAAAACTGGAGGCAGCAGCAACATCTGCTGTTCTTCATTAGGACAATGCTACCTGTGAGACTAGATTTGGATGACAGACGGCATCCTTATTAGGTGTTTTATTATGCTCTGAGTTGTTACTCAAGTTAGTCTTGCTTGATAGGCACCAGTTATTTGGAGGACGTGGGAGGTATGTTGGATAGCAACACAGCTTATTCAGTCCTTTGGTTGGGTCATTTTCTAATGTCAAAGTCTGTATCATTTGGGTCCCTCTTGGTGACAGAGGGACCCAAATGATACAATGTAATAGTCTGCGATCACTTGCTTCCTCAACAGCAAATAGTTTCATCTTTACTCCATATCTTAGAGATTTTAATTCTGCTGGGAGGACTTTGTTCCCTCTGTGTCTGGCAGCTTCATCTTTGGCTTTGAGATCTCGGTGATAATGTTCAGCCTCTGTTGGATTGTCCCTGCGTTCCCTGTGGCCTTAGCGCTCCCCCTTGGGCTGCAGCCAATGGTTTAAGCTTCAGTCTCAGTTACTGCAGTGCATGATGTTGCCGCAAGACCACCGTGTCGGTTCTACTAAAGCTTTTTATTGTATTAAAAAATTTAAACATGGAGAACTTGAGCTGCCATTTATGGATGAGCCATTTAGACCTTATTGAATTTAAGTAATAAAGGATTCATAGCTTAATAAATTTCCATTTGCCTTACACTTTACGATATGACATAAAGACAAGCTCAGAAGATGTACTGAACTGCTCAAATCAATTGGGATTAAATGTAACGGAGTGATTCATTGATTCAGAATGTCAGCTTCTCACCACCTGATAAACTTTAATTTGCTTTCCTGTTGTTTTGTCTGCAAATGATCAATATTTAGAATATCAGTGCAACTTAAAAGATGGATATTTTCTTAAGGGATTCAAACCTTTTTGTGCAATTTTTTTTTGTATTGGTCATTAACTGTTTGACTTGTTATAATTATTTAATGCCTAAAATCAGTAGTTAAATATGCATAGTGATTTCTAAAGATACCTGAGGAACTGTTAAGCTTGTTTTGGAGACTGCTGTAGAAAAGAAGTAATAAACTAGAGGGGCTCAAAACATCAATCCCTTGTTCCCAGTAAGCCAATATCAAAGCAACCTTCATATTGTAGGGGCACTTATGAAATGTGTTAGGGTTTGAGACACTGTCGCAAATGGCTCATTTAGGACTTTCTGTCTGTTGGTTGTCTTCAGCTACAGCTGAAAGCACGAATGTTGGCTCAGATGTCACAACTGATTGCTGTGTATTTGTGAGGGCTGTACCCTCAGATCGCTGCAGAATGGCGGTCTTGTACGTATACAGATGACATCAGAATCTTGTTTCAAAGGTTAGCAATGATGCTATTTGTAGAGAGATCAAAACCTCTTAAAAGAGAAGTGTTAAAATAGAAAATGCTTGAGTATAAAACATTGAAAGAATGGATATGTATATTGCTTTAAACCTTCCTAAATTGCATTGTCAATGATTTCCTAGAATAGAAAGAAAACTGAGGCCAAACACTGATGTTCTGTTACCACAAATATTTATCTTTCTGGTAGGAAATGTTTTTCAACTCCTTTGTATATCTATTAAATGTATATATTTATTTTATCTTCTTGGATACTATGTGGGTGTTAAATAGCATGAGATTAACTTTAAAGAACTTTCTTTTTAGACACCAACAATAGCCTTCCTTATATGTCTTATTTGACTTTAGACTTTGATTTTAAATTCTTGTAAAATAATTAAAATGGAAATAGCCTTATAAGACAGCACTTACTGTTAATTATTTCTTAGATGTTTTAATCCTAAATGCACAAGTATCTTAGTAAAATGAAAACAATCCTGTAGACAGAGTTGGAATTTATTATAAAGAAAGAAAATGCTGTATGACCTTGTTGCTTCAGCACTAATTACACTTTAATTACTAATAGGTACTAGTATGAATTTTTCAGGAAAAATGAGGGTTTAAAATAAAAGTACAGCTTAATATTCAGCAGTATAATACTGTAAAGGAATGAAAAATCCTATTTGAGTATTTTACTTGTGTCTATTTTCTTCCTCTTAAACTTGTGCACTGTAAGGAAATCTTTTCAATGTTAAACACCTTAATGTGAGCATTTTAACTGTAGTTCTTCGGTGAAATAATATTACAAGTTATTTTATATTTAACATTTCTGTGAAAAAATTATAGTCCTGAATGAAGTCTCAGCTAGAGAGCTTATTTTTCCCAAGGAAGTAGAAAATTGCTTTATTGCTAATAGAAGTCAAAGGTAGGCATTAGGGAGGAAAAAGTGCCATCTAAAAGTTCTGTTGGATACACTTTTAATTGCACTTCATTTGTTTCATAGTATTTTCATTTTTAAGTTTGTCATGATGAAACTTCAAAAAGAGAAGTGGTCTTCCAACATGCATAACTTGGGAATAGAGTCTTTAACTGGTATCTTCTGTTGTTTATCTGCATTTTCCTTGCGTATTTAATATACATGCTATGTATTTACCACAGCTCTTGGTATAGTCTTATTTCCCTTGTACGGTTTGCAAAACAGTTACAGAAAGGGAGATTGCAGTAAAAGATAGGATTTTGTTATTACTGCATGATGTATTGAGGATCAACAGTTGTCTGTGCAGTGGAAGTACATTCCCTGGTGCATATGGCAAAGGGCAAATGTGACAATGAGTGACTTTTAGTGTGATTCTCCACTCTGGTGTAATTTAACTGGGTATAGATATGAGGTGATATGGATGTTGCACAATTGATGACAGAAGGGGAGTATTTTTATTCTTGGTTATCACAAAACATCAGCTATGGATGTGTATTTTTTAATATTAACCAGAGAGAGATAAGCACAGTCTTTGGTTAAGTCCCTAAGATAAGATAATGGAAGCATAGGACACATCAGTATCAGTAAATTAAACATGCTTGGGGATGTTCATTGGAATAACTTGCAGCTATTTTGGAGTCTGTTAGCCTCCAGAAGAGGGTCACTCTGTGCAAACTGCATATTAAAAATGGCCTGTGGAAGGGTTTGATTTTTAATGCTGGAAATTGTGCCTGGCAGTTATCTGGGGGAGTGTTTGGATGTGTGCAAAACAAGCACATATTCCAACAATTTGTTAGTACTATGTAATAGTACAATATAATGGTGTCTATAATAGCTCAATTGCATGCCAGTGCCTGGTGGTTTTCCTGGATGCTTCATTTTTAGTAGCTTTTTTGGATATTGAAATGATGATCTATCTTTTAAGCTTTTTTTTGAAGAAGCTTATTTTATTTACTGATTGATAAGGGAAATGTTTGCTGTGGTGAAAGCTCCATGGAACAAGTTATAGGCAAACTAGAAGCCCAGCTGAAAGGCCCCAAGAAAAGGGACTGAAGCAGATGACCTACAAATAGCAGCTGGGGAGTGGGGCTTCAGCCTGAAGAGGAGAAGGCTTGGGGGACCCAGTTGTGGTCTTTTCCCAGGTAAAGGGAGGTTGTGGAGCAGGAAAGCAGCAGTGGTCACAGCCTGTGACAGTGAAATTTTAATTGGACAACAATTTTTTTTTCACCACCAAACTCTAGAGCAAGTGCCAAGGGAGCTGGTTGGATGCCCATCCCCAGGGATGAGCTAAGCAAGGCCCCAGCCACCCTCATCTAAGTTTGCTGCTTTCTCTGCTGGATAGAAGAGATGGGAGTAGATGACCTCCAGATGTCCCTTCCAATTTTTTGTTTGGTGTTTTTTTTTTTTTTTTCCCCCCTCCGTGGTCATGCAGACCACCACTGCTTTTCTGCAGCCTGATGAACTTCATAGAACAATGGGAAAACTATTACTCAATATATTACTGGTGGGTTGTAGAGAGGGGGTATAACTATTACATTAAAAGGCACAATGCAATACATAACCTTGTTGAGACTTGCCTAATTCATGTTCAGTAAAGCTTTTTAAGCTAAGTAGGCACATAGTTTGAATAACCTGTAAAAATAGGTAGTGTTATATATGCTCTATGCTGGACTGAAGACCTGTATAAGTGTGCAGAACTGGATCCTAGTGTTTTAAACTGAAAATTTAAGTAAGAAGCAATACTGAAAACAAAATTATTGAAGACAAATTCAGATTCTTATAAAATCTTATCATATGTAACGCATAACATGCATGTTTCTTTAGGGGAGTGCCTTTAGTCAAGTATTTGCCCATTCAGTTCTTCAGTGTCAAACAATCAGAAGGGAATTTTTTTAAACTTGTTTTGAGCAGGTATGCTTTTAAAACAGGACACTGAAGTTCATGGTTTATTACAAATATGTTGGCTTTTAAGACATTACCAGAATAAACCATCATTTAGTTCTGAGCAGTAACCATATCCCACACCGAGGGATACACAAGACACCTTTCCAAAGAGCATATACTTCTAAAAAGCACTATTTTTTTTTGTGGGGGGTATATCCACTTTCACCAGGAATATGACATAGCAGATCTTTGGATTAAAAGTGTATCTCATACGTTCATTCCATCCCGGATTACTTCCAACACTAACTCCTACTGTGGTGTTCATAAAATGTTCTTAACACAGTATTTTTGTTTGATGTTATTCTTTCTACACAGGTAAATAACTATTGACATGTAATGGTAATGAAAAGTCTTGAAGTAGTAAGATTTAACTAACTAAACGGAAATGATTCTAGACTTATTTCTGAAGGGCCTTCTTCGTATGTGGCTTTGCATATACTGGGAAATAAGAAATGTAAATGATAGATTTCTTTTGCCATTTTAAAATTTGACTGTCATTGCTAAAGATGTATTTTTGGTTTTCATTACTTATACAATTTCCATAATCAGAGGAAGTTGTTCCAGAATCAGTAACTCTGTCAGCAGCAGCATCTGAAGGCGATCACTGGGAAGTACAGACATGTCAGACGGTGGAGGGGAATTCAAACAGCCATTGAGGAAACTTAGTTGTGGCTCATCTTGTCTTCTAGAGTCTGTTCAGGAACATTTCTTTTGAACAAGAGTGCTGAAGACACTTTGTCATTCTGCAGAGCTGTGCTTTATGCCACGCATTGCAATATAAAACCTACATTAAATGTACCTTGGAAGTGCTATTTGTGTTTTGCTACTGGAAAGTACCATTTGAATGAATTGGAAATAAATAAGCAACTGACATCTTAAAGTATATTTCTGTTAAAAATGAACATTATGCACTTTTACTGGAACGAATATACTTCTAATATCAGAGGCTATTTTACTTGTAGCAGTGCTATGGGAGGGAAGAGGCAGGCTCTGATCAGCCAGTGAAGTAAAATGTTTATTTTTTAATAAATACGCTTTTGAAGTGTAAAGCATGGTTGTGAACTGTATCTCTAGAAAAGATGAAGAGTAAACGTGTTTTAAGAAAAAAACAAAAAGGACAGATTTCTTTAAAGGTCGTAATCTTAGTGATGACTCTGTATGAGTATGAAATACGGAAATTGGGCATGAGGTGACCACATTTTTTGTTAAGACAATAATAAAACTAATAAAAGAATAGGATTTTATTGAAGGCAGTGATCCACGTGCTGTATGTAATTAAAGACAGAACTGTGGGACATGCGTCACTTGATGAATGCTAGATAACTATCACTCCATGAAGAAAGTTCTGTTTTGTTTTTTTTCCACTTCAGTGGTAGAAAAATCAATGGGCCTATCTGCTTTTTATCTACTCAGCATGTTACAGCAATCCCAAAGCTCATTTGAATATGGATTTTCTTTTGTTTTAATTTGGAGCAAAACCTGCAGAATACTGAGAAGTAGAATTTTGTCTCATTACCAAAGAAGAAAGAGTTTAGTCTGCAGTGGAAACTGAAACCTTTTCACTTGAGCCAATTCCTCTCTAGTTTTGAGCTGAGCTTCACATTGCTTTTGAGAACTTCACTTGATCTCCCAGGCACTTCTCTATCAGTATGAATATTGGCCAGTAAGACTGATGTTATTGTGCATAAAATTACAAAAAATGCATACAAATTAATGTTTTGACAAATGGTATGCTCTCAAAAGCAATGGTTTCTTTAAATCACATGCTGTACATTTTCATGTTAACTGCTGCCATAGCAGTTCCATCATTGTCCTATGAAGTCTGTTCTGATTTTCTAACAAAATACCTCAATTTCTCGGCAGGGACCGGAATCTACTAAACTTCATCTGCTTCTCTTGCCCAGTTCATTTAGCCTGTAGATGTGTAGAATTTAATTATAAGACTAGAATATGAGACAAAACTTTGATAATATTATCAAATTTTAATAATAAAATTAAATTCACAATATCTTAACATAAATATTTTATTGTCTGTGTTGCATAACTTGCTGAATTAAGGAAGTCATTAGTGTCAGGTTATGAATACAGATGAAACACCCAATTCTGTAAAAGGTTTTATTAATCAGTAAGACACATTCCAAATTAATTGAATTGTTAGATCATGGGATATTAGCCAGCTCTACAAAGCAGCCTTATCCTTGAAGTGGTGAGAAATGCAGAATATTCTTCACCAAGGCTAATAAAATAGAATCAACAGTTTGAGTCAGAAATAAATTAGCATAAGGAAAAGACTAATGAATCTTTCCTTTCTCCAACAAGTAAAGGAAGGACAAACTTTCAGAAATGAAAGGCAAACTGAGATGGTGCTGCCTTTCAAATTGTAGGGTCTCTATTTTGGGGGGAGACATGCATGCTATAACAGGAAATCTGTGTAGACAGACTGAAGATTTGTAGGTGCAGAAGCACATATATATCTATAGTGATTAAATATAAGAACTGAATTCAGAGCAAGTCTTATCATCACGTTCTCAGATTTGTTTATTTTTTTACTATTTATCTTTAAGAAAAATTCAACTCTAGATATTGAGTAGTCTGAAATGCCTAAATATTCTAAGATTTCTTTGCAAAGCTCAACTGAACGTACCATTGCTTGGATTTTTCTCACTTTCCTATTACTATTCTACTTGTCACTTTCTACCTGACTGTGTAGATTTATGGCTCAAATCATACATATCTAGACTTGCAAACTGGTGACCTGAAGCCTTCTGGTCTTAGTAAAGGGAAAACTAGAGCACAAAGAGGTTAAATGTATTGCCAAGCTGTTCCAGAGAAATCTTGGTGGCACAAGCGGTACTATCTGTATTTCCTAAACAGTAGTCAAGCTCCTCAATCCAAAATGATTCTTCCAGCTTTCAGCAGATTGCTGTTTTCCTGTTGCCCCATCACCTAAATAATGAATGAGGGGATATGACACAGAATCTGTCTTTTAGTGCGATGTTCTTGAATTTCTGTTACTTGAAACCCTCATGTTGGAAGACACCATGGGTACATTCCATCTTTCTCTCCCAGTTTTGTAAAACTTGAGCAAATAGATTTTTATTTTTTTTTAAGTATTGAAAAGGCTTACACTAGAAGAATGGTGTGAGAACTAATATTTGCATACTTCTTGGATATAAAATATTTATTGCAACTGCTAATTATAATCTTTGTATTGTTGGAGTGAGGAGTATAACGTAAGTTTGAATTGGGGGGAAAAACGTGTAGGTGAAAATCCAGGTAAATTATCTGGGTATTGAACATTAAAGAAAGCTGCTGTGCATTCAATTTTGAGACATACTTCTTGCTGCGGTAGGGGAAGTTGCAGGTATACACTGACACCCCTGCCCTGGCCCAGGCAAATCCCTGACAAATAAGTGTGGTAAATACAGATTCGTAATAATTATTTTTTTTTCTCAGTATGTTTAACAAATGAATAAACAAGACTTTTCACAAAATGAAAAGATTTGAAACTGAAAAACATAAACTTTTTTAAAAGTATCTTTACCTCTTCCCAGTCTTCATCAGAATACTGATGCCACAGTTTAGTTCCATTATGCAGAATATCAATTGCAGTTTTCTTGCGTTGTCAAAATTTAAATTACCAGAGGTCTGCAAGATTAGTCCTGCCTGGTATGCTGAAGTTAAGCAGGCTCTATTTAGATAGCTTGCCTTAAATTTACATTTTTATAGGCGTGCTTCTATTACAGAGAGTAAGTAATGTTAATTTCTAAGAAAAAAATATAGGTATAATCTTGTAATAAAATCTGGTGATTCAGCTCGTGGAGGTAAGGGTTGACTCACACACAACCATGGTGTCTACAAAACAGAGCTGCAATCCTCTCTGAGCTAACCTCATCTTAACCTTCACAGGTGGAGCTCAGTGAGTTAAAAACCCAAAACTTTATTACCCGTGCCCAGTAGAGTAAAGGTTGTTTTTCTTTCTCTGGCAATATTAATGATTTTCAGCTGACTGCATTTTAATTAAAAACACCAGGTAGCCTCTTGGCTCAACATGCGGGAATGCTGGTGTTCAGCATCTGCGGGCGTTACCTGTGCACGCACATGTGTAGCCTCTGCAGCTGAAGTGAGAGTTGTTTCTTTGTGTAAGGAAGCAAATCCCTCTCTTTATGTTTGGTTTGTTTTTTATTTCAGGAGGGTGGGGGTAGGGGCGTGGGGTGGGGTGTAATACCAGTTACTGCAGGAAGGCTGTCAGGGAGATAAATACCTGAGCTTTTCAGAACTAAAGGCAGAAAATGAGCAAGTATTTATTGCTTAAACAACTACTGTGTTATAATCTGTGCAAGTTGAAAATTCTCATGCAAATGTTTGTTCACACAAACTGTGCTTGTGCATACAAATGCACGCTATTTTCACCTTCATCAAAAGTGAAATGCCACAGAAAATACTGTTGAACTTTTAATGTAGCTATTCTCTTGATGTTGTGTGTACACAGAAGTCAAGAAACTTAAGACAGTGTTCTTGCTATTAAAAGTTCTGTGCAGTGCATACACAGAATGTTAAGGCTGAGGCTGCATGGTACGAAATAGTTTACAGAAAGGGAAAGCAAAAGCAACAGTTATTCTAGTTAGAAAATATTTATTAGTTCTACATCTTTATGTGCTTTTTAAGCCAACTCTACCTAGAAACTTGCATATGAGAATATAAGACAAAAATATGATGGGGTATGGTTTCTTTTGCTCAGAAGAATAAAGGCAGAATAGATCAGATATTCTTTTACTTCCATGTGTGCCTGGGAAACAACTCTCTGAATTAGAACATCCATTTTTGATTGCATTTGCTATTTTATAAAAGTGCTTTCACTGAAACTACAGCATGTGGATATTGACTTAAATAGAAGTGAAAGAAAAGTGTGGAAAAGATGTTCTTGGGACAGTCCTACAGTACTATTAATCTTTGCTTAGTCAGGTAAGCAAGGGCAGACTTGAAGACTACGAGGTTCAACTACGCGTTTAAGTATTTCTTCTATCCAGCCAAATCAAGGCTCTTGTATTCTGTTGTCCCTCATTTTTGTTGTTTCTTTTTCCTCTCAAACTTTACTGTAGTTTTGGATTGTAATTTTGGTTTGACTGGGGAGAGGCCTGGGAAAAACTTACGTAGATACTAGCTCTCAGCCAGGCTGTCTATGGGACAGCTGGAGAGTTGGAGAGTGTTCTGGAGAAGTGTCACTGTCTGCTTTCCTGTTCTTAAATTTCTCTGTGAATCTACTCTTTGTCATTGCTAGGGATAGGATGCTGAAGCAGCTGGGGCATTCTTGTTTACCCCCCAAGTATTTTACTGGTTTCTTCTTGCTCTGCAGTCTTTAAAACTCTGTTGATCAATTCTGTCTTCTCATAATACTAACAATACTGGCTTGTATTTCAGGAATTTTTTTGAGGTGTCGTGTCCCCTTCCCCCTGCTTCCTTACAGAGTTTTTGTAATAGAAATCTTAAGGGTACCAGCTATTAAATAAAGAATTAAGTGTCCAGTATTCAAAATCCACATTACAGTAATTTAACACTTCTTCTCATTAAGCTTCTCTGAAGTGGGTGTTTGGGTTTGCTTTTTTTTTTTAATATATATGGCTTTGTTTGGTTGGTGTTTTTTTTTTTTAAAGTCGGTAAAGCAAGCTCAATGGATGAAAGGAATAACTATTGTTGTGCAAATAAGAGGTAACCTGCAGGAAGAGAATACTGGCATTCTAAATAAGCATTTTTTCAGGACACACAGTGTAAGAAAGTTTGGGAAACTGGTTCAAGAATGAGCATAGCAATATGCTATTATTTTGTGTAGATTTTGATGTCTTTGGCAGCTACATAGGCTTAACTGCAGTTTTTCTGTGCCTCTGAAGAAGTTAGTAATAGCGAACTGGAGGGCTTGTAGTTGATCTCTGGGAATGAGTATAGATAACCAACTGTAATCTCTGTATTGACATGTGCATTAGAACTTACATACTTGATACAGGAGGCTTTCATATGGGTTACTCAGCAGGTGATGTCTTCCCTGAAAGTACCTTTGGGAATCCAGAATTAGAGGCAATGTATACTCTGCTCTCAGCTCTTCAAATGGTCAAGAGGATGTAGGTCCAAATTAAGAAGCTCTGGGAAGGTCCAGTAGTTACATCAGGACTGATGTGGTACTATCCTAACTGGAAAATAAGTGGTTGAAATATATGTACTTGGAAAGTGAGTATTTGTAAGTAGCTGCTGTCATGCTGAAGTCATCTGGCAGAACATCAGTTTCTCTGTTTTCTTAAGAAATATTTGAGTGATGCTTTGGAGCATGTACTCAGAAAACCAGCCCTGGGTAGTTTTTAAAGTTTTGAATAATTGTACTCTAGCATGCATGTGATACTTTGTTTCCTATGTGCATTGGTTATTTTCTCCTCCAAAATATTTTTAGTTAACATAAGGTGCTCTAAAATCTAGTGCAGTATTTCTCAAACTATTTCTGCTTGCAAAAATTTTTGTATCTGTGACAGAATTTGTAGGGTTTGTGATCTGTACTAGCATAAACTATTGTGTTCCTGCTGGGATGAGGAATGTACTCATAACAAGACCTTGCGCTATAACCCATATTTTGGGAATAAGTAGTATTCATTTGCTTGTAGTTTTTCATCTTTGTTCTTGTGGACATCAATCTTCCATCCATCAAAGGTTCCCTTATACAGTGCTATTAAGATTAAAATACTTGGATTAAAATACCTCAAACTAAGATTAAAATACAGTTGTGTAACACTGTATTTAGAGTAGAAAAAAATTGAATGGCATAAGCACACTGATGAAAACTGTTAAAAATTGAGGGGCTGGCTAGAATTGTCTTTTTAGTGCTCCTGTGATTTTTCTTAAGGCTTTATGGGGGGGGAAAGCCTGTGTTATCAATATTATCAAAGATTACTGAGGCACTTTGTTTCTTTTAAGCAGAATAGACATTTCAAAATACAATGTTGAAAGTAAGCAAAACCTGACTTTAAAAACTAAAAGAACAGGCTCATGGGGTTTAGTTTATATTAAATATTGCATGCAGTGCTATCGATTCATGACACTTTATAGCGTAATTGTTGGTATTCTGGTAGAGCATTCCAGCAGAACAGCAATTTTAAAGGCCAAGTATTGTGTGGGGAAAACATAAGTTAACAAATTGCTGGAAAAAGCAAGTACCTATGCAGTGTACTCACCTCTTTTTTTTTTTTTTTTTTTTTTTTAAACAAAACTTAGACAGCACTGTTTAATAAAATAGTGTAACTTTATGTAGATATATTATTCTGTTAGAAGTACTTACTAATTTCAGTAAGGCAGGTCCTGTCAACAGAATGAGCCCACAAAAAGAGTTTCTGCACACCAGAGTTTTTAAGATTGCTTTATATGCGACATGCTAAAATCTTAATGGTATTTTGTGAATACCGTAGGAGAAAAAAGCATGGGCAAAATGCAACAGCAAAGACAAAATAAAAACTTAAGGCCTTGCTTTCAAAGATGTCAAATGTGCAGTTCCTAATTAAGGTGGGTTTTTTTTTACTCACTATTCTAGCCCTGCATTATTTAAGCTTCACAACAGAGCCTCTGAATCACCTGAGCTGACTCAAGAGCTGTTGTTTTATGTACAAGAGCCTGTTGGGTTTTATGTTACTGTTGCATTCACTACATTGATGAGCAGGATGACAAGATGAAAGTCATTCTCCCACCTGCCAAAATCCTGCCAGAAGGACAACTGTTTAGTTATCCGTGCTCAGCACCAACGTCCTGAGGTAGTAGTGGTTGTAAGAAAGCATCCATTGTATAAGGAACTGTCGTGGTTTAACCCGGCTGGCAACTAAGCACCACGCAGCCGCTCGCTCACTCCCCCCCTCCCTCAGTGGGATGGGGGAGAGAATCGGGAAGGGGAAAAAGGTTAGAGCCGAGGGCTGAGATAAAGACAGTTTAATAAAAGAAAATAATAATAATAATAGTAATAATGAGAATGATAACAAAATATACAGAATATACAAAACGAATGATGCACAATGCAATTGCTCACCACCCGCCGACCGATGCCCAGCCCATCCCAAGCAGCGATCAGTACCCGAGCGCCCGACCGACCCACCAACCCCCCCTGAGCATGACGTTATATGGTATGGAATAGCTCTTTGGACAGTTTGGGTCCTAGCTGTGCTGTACTCCCAGCTTGTTATGCACCTGGCCGAGCAGGAGAAGCTCAAAAAGTCCTTGAGCAGTCTGAGCACTGCTTGGCAACAACTAAAAACATCAGCGTGTTATCAACATTCTTCTAGTACTAAATCCAAAGCACAGCACTATGCTAGCTTCTGTGAAGAAAATTAACTCTATCCCAGCCGAAACCAGGACAGGAACCTCCTTTTTAAGATAGATAGCAAGGGGCACTAGACCGATGGGGACATCCTTGTCCCTGGGATCCTCCAGGCAGAGGCTGACCATGGGCAGGAAGCAGGAGGAGAGGCTCATGCCCCCAGTGGCCTTTTTGGGTTGGATTTCTTTCAGATCTGCAGGCTGTGGTCAAGGGGGCAGCTTATGGTGTTCCCTCCATCGTGGGAGGTTTTAGTTGTGCTCAACAACCTCAACACCAGAGGATGGAGCAGGGAAATTGCTTGCAGGTGCATCACTAGGCAAAGCAGCTTGTTACTGGGCCCATTGTGTGTGTTATCAATGGACGTTGGTGAAGTTTCTGTGGAAAACTAGGTAGGGAAGTTAGTGGATTTTCTGGTAGGGGCAGGGAGTTAGAATGCTGGGCAGAAAAATTACCAAGTCCTGCTGTCTGATTTATGAGAGCACTATGTAATTTTAATTATGATTTCTCCATGATCATAAGATCTGTATTTATACTGTATATATCTGTTTATACTGTATGTATAAGTAGTTATCTTTTATTAATTCATGTTATATAACATTCTGTATAAAAAACCAGTGTGCAGTTAGCACTTCGGATGTCCAGTATTAAGAAGAGATGCCGGGTGCCTAGCTCACATGCCCTGGTAACAGTATGTGAAGAAGAAAGGGGGAGTGAGGTCTTAGCAGCTCACTGTGGGATTTCTTGATACCTTGGCAGCAAAGATAGTGTGCAAAGTTGCTGCCCCACTCTCCAGTCTCTCCTTTCTCTGCTGTGCTATTGCAGTTTACCGTAAATCATATTGCTGAGATGACAAAAAATAACTTTTCTGCAACAGGAATGCATTCAAAAAGGGGCAACCGATATTTTAAAAGTAATTTGGCTTGTGGTGTCTCCCTGACACAGCAATTGTTTCAGCCCAAACCAACTGAACCGCAATGAACTGCAGTGCAGCAGGAGGGACAGGCGGTGTTGCACGCTGCTTGTGTGCATGACAGGGGTAGAAATGGAATTTGAAAATGTTGGCGCAAGCAACTCCACTGCACTATGTATCATTAAACAGCACTCTGAAGCTGTCTCCAAGGAGAACCTTCAAAACTGAACTCTGAAGAAATATAAGTGGTGGGAAGTGGAGATGGTAGTTGCTCGGAGTAAGAGATAACACTTGGGAAGTATGGAGCAGCTATAAACCCTGAGTCTCTGGCCCTAATGCTTCTGGTCAGCCTTGGGACCTCTTAGCAACATGTCTGTTATCTTGTTCTATATGGTCCAGGATTGTTTTATACCTTGTACTCATTGTTAGTATTTGTTCTTTTAGCTTAAAACAAAAAGCCTGGCCATAGGTCTAAATAAAACTCTTTTGTATGAGTGTGGAGATACTAGAAAGCAAGGAATGGACAAGTGGAAGCCAAGACAGGCATGTGTTTATTGTCCTCTCTCTAGGGCTAGCAAATATGATAGAGCTGTGTCTGTAGGCAGTGCTGACAAGTAGTAATATATTTGGGAAAAGTGGAGTCAAAAGAGAGATTGCTATCAAGTGTCAAAGAGTCAGTGTTATTGATGCACTATGTGAAGGAATTAGGGTATGGAGAGGACCTACTAACTCTGAAGAGCTCTTGAGTCGATAGAGAAATTTTACAGCACTTCCTAGACCCAGTGGGAACTTTCTGTAGAGTAACGTGGTTTTCTTCTTGGTGGAAAAATGTTTGGGTAAGAGTTATAATTCAGTGTTTATAGTAAATAGTTTTTCCCTATCAGGTAGAGGCTACTTAAAGTGATTTTCATCTGAAATATTTTAGTATTTTTTTCTTTTCCTTCCTAATCATGGGTTCAAGTGCCACTTTGGCATATACAAAGTATCTGTGGGAATACACAAGCAGGGTAAAGAATTAGGAAATCTGTGAAGTTATAGTGGGTATTTTTATAAAATTTTAAATAAATGTCTTCTATATGAAGTCAGATACAGAAATCCCATTTAATGGGAAAAACAGTACTTTTTATCTATGAAGAAAACAAAAATATTAGACTCTACTCTTGAGGAGTTTTTAATTCATTCATGTGTTTTTGCCAGCTTGAGGCTTTAGTATAACTTTCTTTTTTCTATTTCCATACCACAAGTGTTACATCCAACCTTCCAGTTCATTCTGTGCCGCCTGTCTCTTGGTTTGGTTAATCATCTACTGGTTTTGTATTTATGATGCTAAGATTAAGTTTTCTAGCTGTGGCCAGAACAATGAGCAATACAGCAGCTCATCAGAACATAAAAAAGTGAATACTGACAACTGCGTTACTCTTTCCTCTTGCATCAAAATTGCCTGTTGTCCTAAAAATTTTATCTGATGCTTCTCATCTGCAGCAACTATAAAGGTGAACTTCAGAGTATGTAGCTTAACTGAGCTGCCTGACTAACCAGCTAACTAGCCTGTTTATTTTCAGAAACCAATATTTAATACTAGAGCTGAAATGAAAGTGTAGATTAAGTGCTGTTATTTACTTTGTTATACATATCTTACTGTTTTCCTGTTGTTGGTGGCGAAGATTAATGCAACTTTTATAAAGTTGCCTAGAAACGAGGAGGGAAGTGTACTAAACTACCCCCCAGCTTGCTGCACACTAATTATTGTGTCAGATCTCATTAGAAAACAGATGCACACACTAAAGTACGCTTACTAGTTTTAACATATCTGCTTCAAGAAAGGACTCTGCAACTTTGAGAAAGGGTTGCAGGTGAGTATTCTACATAGATCAGTTTACAAAAACATTTTTCCTTTTGACTGTCCTCCATCTCGTATTTCAGCAGAACAGCAGAATAAAAGAATTAGGGAAGACTTTATTGTGTTTTGGGGGCAGCAGGGGGTGGAAAAGGACTTGAATTCAGCATGCTGCTCTAAGGAAGTGCTTATTTTTGCAGGCATGTAATTTCAACAAAAGTGACTATGAGACTATGATTAGCAGATGATATATCTCCATGGGGTTTTGTACCTACGCTTCATATGCAAGCCTCTTAAATCTGATAAATAAGGGTAGAAATGTTGAGATAGGGGTTCTCATGAAGATCAAAGCCCTTTGTATTGAAAATGGGGTACAAAAGAAAAATGTGCATTTTATGTGGCTGTATATAACAAACAATGCAGCAAAAGTAATATAACTATTTTTATGTGAAGTTAAAAGAAACAGTCTATTTCAACTAATCATACATAATCATTGTTGTCTACTCACATCTACATGGTTGTGATTGACGAAGGGGAGAAAAATCTGATGAAGGAATGGCAGACACTGGAGATGAATTTGTGTCTATATGGTCCCTCTAGGTTGTGTCTTCGTTCTCAGGTGGTCTCAGTCCTTTGCTCCTTTACATGAGGAGGCTTGGATCCTGCGGCTTCTTCCTTTCTTAAAGGCTCTCATTTTTCTCTCCAGAATAATCGGGGTTTGTAGGGACATGGTGTGTTCTGAAGTCTTGTCCCAAATAAAGAAGGGTCAAAGAGTCCGGAAGTTCTGAAGTTTGTGAGATCATGTCTATAAGAAGGGAGAAATGTTGCTTGTGACTTCTTTTGCATTCTGTAAGTATGAGGGAACTGCAGAAGTCTGCTTTCCAATTCGATCATAGTCTAATAAGTAAATTTTTAGGGAACTGGGACTGTGTGTAAAAGTAGATAATAACATAATGAATGTCAGGAAACTAATAAACAGTTATCATATGTTCAGTCATTTGATCACAATAGTTTATACACTCAACAGTGTGATAGATGTTTTCCCTCTACAAAAATGATAGCTAGTCCTACAGTTTTAGACGATCAATTGCTTTTCTTTAATAATGAGACAGGCTTACATTTTGGAATCCTGTATTTAAATATGGTGAGCCAGACTCTTTGAAACTTCCCAAAGACCCTCTCTTGGGCTAAATACTATACTAGGAGAATAATCGCACCATATATTTGCAGTGCAGATAAAGTCATTGCTGTGGTCCCTGGGGCAGTTCCTGGAGTATGAGCAGAATAAGATAAGAATAAGATAAAAACTGAACATGAAGTTGTCTTTCCCTGGACTTTCAGTTCTTGTGGAACCTCTTAATTGTACAGGATTGAGAGTTATGAAGAGAAATTCAAGCTCAGCTGTGCTGCATTCTTCCCTCTGGCCCCATGACTACTCCCAACATTTATGTTCTAGAACACTGGAAGGTCTGTTAAAAGCATGATTTAAATTTAAAAAAAAACAAACAATCAAACTACAAAATAGTTGTATTTCACAGCAAAAATCTAGCTTAGTCTATGGAAAAGAAGTTACAGACTTTTAGTAATATTCTATAAAGATTGTCTGCTTTTGGTGTGCATTCTTTCAATTATATTAATCTTAACTTTTGATATTAATCTAACTCTAATGAAAGCTTTTTTGATGTTCCTCAATTAGACCAGATGGTCATGGAACTATTTTAAATAGATATGTGAAGACCTTCACTGACATAGAGCTTCTAAATAAAAATCTAAATCCTACTAGTGTCCCTCATCACAAAAACCCCTGTGAAGATGTATGCCAAAAAATCTGTTCCTTCTTTTTGCTGCTCAGAAATTACATACATGAATGGGTTTTACTTTCATGTTTAACGGACATCCTGCTGGCAGGCAATATATTAAGTAGGGACATTGGGCTAGCATCTGAACAATTGTGTTCAACTATAATGTAATAAAGTATCATTCTCTTAGGGGGAAGTTGGTTGTGACAACAGAAAGAGAAAATTCTTGAAGAAAAATGTACAAAGTGTAATCTTTCTTTTGGTAAATGATAAAAGAATATGATGTCTTATTTGACCTATAGCTGACATTCCATGACCACTCATAGCTGCAGTGAATTTTTTCATTAGCTTGTGGCTGCTCAATATGTCTGCAAACGACATTATCTACAGTGGGGTCCAAATATGGCTCTAGGTTTCAGTTAGGTGAAAAAAACTTATTGTACTTAAGGTAATGAAATCAGTTTCTACCCTTGCAATTGGAGAATCTGGAAAATATAAGGATAATTATTATAAATTCCAAAAGGTAGTAAAAAATAAATTAAGCTAAAAATTATCAGCATATGTTAAAGTGTCTTCTAGAGTTAAAAGCAAATGAAAATATGTCAAGCCTTAATATCTTTGCCCTAAATTGTGTGCTTTTAAAATGAAAATTGTGACTCAAGCTTGTTATCCTATGTCAAATATGGAGTTGCTCTTGAACTCAAGCACTCAAAATTTCACTGAACTGCCCAGTAGTAGTAGTTTGTAGGAGGTTGTGTTTGCTATTCCTATATGTTTTTTCTTGCTATCTTCTTTTTGACTTGCAATTTTCAGCTTTATAAATTCCTTTGTGAATGTGCCAGACACATGACACAGCCATGTGGTCTGTGCCCACAAAAAGGTCCTGAAACACCTGGTGGGGTGAATTGCGAGGTGGTCACATGTTGCTGACTTGACTTGTCAACACTGCGCAGCTAGAAATACTTAAACTCAAGTTCCAGTTTTATTTTGGTATATAACATAACTGAAACAAATACTTACGAGTTGAAGGTTGAGACGCTTAATATTATTTCAGCTGGAAAAAGATCATTTCTACAGGACTGCGAGTCTCTGAAGAAGCTTCAAAATCTTTGCCACAGGAGAGTAAGAGTACAGCAAAGATGCCTTCACTAGGTGTCACATTCAGTGGAGGTAAATCATGTGATATAGTGGGACATTTCTATCTTTTATTTTTAGTTTTATGTTCAACCCATCCTTTCAAAGGGATAAAACACAGAGGCATAAACATCTTTTCATTGAGAAATGGTTTCATAGAAACTGAAGCTGACTTGATCAGGACATGGTCCTGACACAGAGTGCCCACATGGTGAGTGATGCCTTGTATTACAAACAAGGTCGTTTTGGAAACCCAAAGTTTGTTCTGTGTACTTTATGGGGAATTATGTTTCTCCTGAGAAAGCAGTGAACTAAAAATAGAGCAAGTAAATAAATATCTCCCCAACTCACTTTAGGTTTTTTTCTTTCAGAAATCTGAACAACAGACCTATGGAAAAATATACTTACTGGAGATCTGCATGTGTCTCATCATAGCAAGTTATTCATTCAAGTAATACCTTCTAGCTGTTTTCTAATTTGGGTGAACCTAAAGAGATTGCAAACCTACATAAGAAGATAGCCTAGCCTACTATACAAAATATGCAGACATGAACAAAGCAGTGCTCAATATGTACCCATGTGGTTCAAAGCTGTGACTGTGACATGAAGAATAGAGAATATCCACTTTACACAGAGTTTATGAATAAAGCTATATGAAACATTATTCTGTCTACCAAAATATAGTAAAATTAAGTTTTCTCCTTTACTCTCATTAGCTTTTCCAGAAATTGATTTAGAAAGTATCTCTGGTTTTTTATCTTAATGAAAATATGGGTAATTGTGGGGGGTGGGATAGCTGAAAGAGTGCATGAATTATTCATTATCAAAGTTCATATCTTTTCTTATTTGGATCTGGAGAACACAGCACAATGTAGAAAAGAGAGGATGTCTGAGAGGTTGCTCTGATGATACTGTACTGAACTCTAGTGAATGGAGTGTTTTCAATATCAGCTTATACATACTATAGGATAATTAAGAGCTTGATGCTTCCTCCATTTGTGTGCGCAGAAATGGGATGAAAGGAAGGAGCACTGGAAAAGGGTAGCAGGTTATTTTCTTCCAGTACATTTTAAGGAGTATGATTGAGCCTGGGCTCCCCCAGGAGATGTTACTACTTTACAAGCTCTCAGTAAATAAGCAATTACATAGGAAGCATGAACAAACTGATTTGCTGAAAAACATTGGCGATTGTTTTCTTTTCCTTTCTCCTCCCCTTTTGTTTTCCTTGATTCCTGCTCTGGAGTTCGCAGACTGTATGCATAAGGTTGATACGGATAGCATTATATTTTTTTTTTCTTTTAAAACCACTGCGGACTTCTGATTTTTATGTATTTATTTCTCTACATATTTTGGACACTTTGTTAACAAAGATGTTTCTGACCTGTAATGGAAGTTATTCTGCAAAATTTTTATGCACCACTCTTATTCAACCTAGAAAATGAGTAAAGTTGTAATGCATGTAGCTGGAATACACAAACAAATTTAGAAACTTATATGAAAATGAACTGAGCTGCTACTTAGATTATTCAGCCTGTTCCACTTCCAATAATTGGTTCTTCTGTTCACCTCTCAGATCTTATCTCTAGAAATTTTGGGGTCAATTAAATGGCAGGATATGATGCCATTGCTTTTGGCTTTCATTTGAGTCTATCAACATGATCCCTTGCAAGCTAATAAGTACAAATTTTTGTCTTTAATAATTCCATAGCTCTAATCTTGGTTTTTCCCCCTTTTGATACCCTGCTCAGAAGGGATAAGTAGCTTGGAAATAAAATGAAGTCATGAATCATGTTATTGGTACATAGTGATAACACTTGTTAGGATGATGGTGAAAGGCATGGGGCAATGGGTGAAAGATGCCAGTCTTCAATTGTTCAGCAGCAGTTTGGTTGCTGGTGTGTGCTGTGGGAGCGGGCTCTATTTCTCCTGGTAGCACACCAGTTAGAGAGGAATGAAGGACAGTTTTGAAGGAGCCCATTAGTAATGTGCTTAAAGGAATATTGTTGTGTTGCAGTAAAGTTTTTGAAGTGGCATTGCTTCAGTTCATGTGGGTATGTGTAGTGTCAGATAAAGGCATCCACGCTGATAGAGCAAGCTCCTCATTACTATAACTTGCAGCACATGCTGGTAAAAATCAGTGACCTGTCACTTAACCTTCCTGTCATTATCTTTAGTTTTGCTTCTTTAGTTTTATGTCTTAGTTTGAATTAATGTGTTAGTGTTTGTAAAGCACTCCAAAGATGAAAAGCCTTCTATGGCTGCTTTGTATAATTATTATTTTTAATTGTTTCCATTGGTATAGTTTCAATTAAAAATATTAATTGACTAGTACTAATTCAATAAGAAGTAGAAATGGCAGGATATTTTTCTTTTTTTCTTTTTAAACACTACAAATGTTAGGAAAGATTCAGAGAGAGATAGGAATAAGGAATAGATAGATATTCTTATGGGTTTTACTTCATCCATATTAACCTCATTGAACTGCTTGTTAATTGCAGCAATTTAAATATGCCAATGCCCACGTAAAATTAGATTCTGAGGTCCACCCCTATTCAGTGGGAAAATGTGGAGCTTGGAGAGGTATTTATACAGTTTCTGCCATCACTGGTACTGAAAGGCTTTTTCTCTGAGCAATTAGTCAGGAAACAAAAATGGGAAACTGAATCATAGCCCGCTTTCTGGGTGCGCATAGCCAGGACTGCTGCCTTGCTGTGATTGTGTGGTATTCCCTTAAAGCTCCGCTTCTTGGAGTGGTAAAGGGAAAAGAGGGTCTTCCAGCTGCTGAAGGGGAATCTCGAATATCAGAATTGAAGATTCAAAACCTGGAAAGCAAGTAAAAGGGAACTAGTATTTGGAATTTTGTGCATTTAAGTTAGACTTGTGACGATGCAATGCACAATTTCTGAAGGGGTTAACTGGTAAAAGCAGTCATTTGACTCCTAGTACTGCATGTATTAAATCATAAAGCAGACAAGGTCAGCTCTCAAACTGAGGGCTGAGAATATCTTCTAGCAAGTATTTCTCCCTGCCCTGATGTTATTCTGGCTTCTCAGCGGGCAAAAACAATTTGCAGGGCTGATGTACATGAGAAGTGGGGGTATGGCAGGAGGGGGAGTCTGTGGATCAGCTCCAGTAGCATGAGGTTTGTTGGGTCAGTCAGCGCAGTACTGATGTGGCTGCATGGAGCTGGTCACAGACAGCTGAGTAAGATTAATAGGTGACCTCTGAATTTGTAGAAATTTCTGTACTGGAAATGTAGAGATTGCTCATGTTTTTATCTGTAAAGGTCCCTCTAGTCTAGTTTTTCTGTGTTTCTAAATATTCCTGGACACACAAATGCTTACTGTAACATTATCTCTGGTATTTTGGAGACCCAGTGAGTTCCCCCAAGCCTCATAACCAATGCAGCCAGGTATGGTGCAGCATTACCGATGTACCCAGTACAGCAGCATTACCAAAGGACCCAGCACAGTGGCTTCACTGAGCAGTATTGGAACATTCCTGCTCCAGTTACTCTGACTTTACTAGGTGCTGGGAAGGGCAGAGCCAGGATTGCTCCAGCTCCCCACATCCAGGAAATAAAGCAACACAGCAGCAAATAAGTCTTCTACTATTAAACAGCTAATATCTGTTGGAGACCTACAGTCTGATTTATGTATTTTTTAGTTGTAATATTCTTCTTGGTCGTTGTTTGTCTTATTCTAATTATAAGGAAGTATAAGCATTTACACTTACGTATTTTAAGTCAATATCTATTATTTACTAGTAGGTGACAAAACTTGTTTCTTACATACACACATCAGTTATTCCACAACAGACCCATGTATTTTATCATATGAGTATTGCTGTTTGGAGCTATCACATTCTGTGTGTATTCTTTGTGAATCCCTAAGTCTCATTCAGCCAAGTGAGGACTGCTAGCCTCTTGTTCTTGTTAGCTTGCCAGCATCAGCATTCTCACTGTTTTGTCTTAGCAGAGGGACTCTGCAGCTGCTGGCAGCCTCTCTGCTAAGCAGACAACTCATGATTAGCTAGATCCAGCTCTGTTCTAGTAGCAGATACCTTTAAACCACCAATTTATATATATTTACTTTATTTTTATTATTATCATTTCTTCTGTAAAACAGAGGTCAGCAAGCTATGGTGCAGGTCCTAGAGATAGCACACAGGCAGATTTTGAAGGGCACGCAGCAGGGTTGAGTGGGAAGAGCCGTAGTATCTTGAAAAGGTATAGACTTTCTCCTCTCACTTCCCATTCAATTCTGAATACGTCTGAAGTGTTGCATTACATAGGGATAAGATGCCCCTGCAAAGGTAAGCAGCAGCACTTTTCACCACTGAATTGTGGCATCTCTCACCACTTGCTGAGGTTTTACTAGTGTGTCTCATTTAAAAAGAAAATTACGGTCTTGCAGTTCCTTGATGCAAGTCATTGAGTCCTTTATAGTCCATAACACATTCAGGGAAACGATGGTCTTGTTCCAGAGTACTGAGGAGAATGGCATTTTATATGCTAGTGGTTGGCTTCAATTATATATCAGTTTGTTATAAAGAGCCTTCATGTGTACGCGTATATGTGTGAATTCTTTTTTTGTTTTTCTTTCCATTTTTCTGTGTAATCCTTTTCTGAACATGCTTTGCCTTCTCATGATCTAGAATGGAAGGAAAGGTGTATTATTATTTCTGGGTCCTGTTTTATACTTTTCTCTGCCATATCCAGACAGAAAAACATTATTCCACAGGTAACTTTTTCATTGGTGCATTGTGAGAGTGCTGTCTAGATTCTTGTCAGTTGAATGGATTGACTGCCTCGGTAGTCAACGTGTTTCTTGGCATCTTGATCTTTTCTAGTATATGCATAAAAGGTCCATGTTCAGGACCTGTGACTTCCTTTTCTTCTGGAACAGCCACAATGCCTCTGCAAAGCTACGGCTAATCCCCTACGCTGGCTAATCCCCTACGCTGGCTAATCCCCAGGTGAGAGTCAATTCTTTCATATATCTGAAGTTGGTCTCGCTTGGATTCCAGGGCTCATCCCCCAAATCTCACCAGATCTTAGTCTTGCTTGCCTGAAGAAAACATTCATATGAACCAGAATAGTTTCAACAGAGTAAAGTTGGATCATCTGAAACAGCTCATCGTCACAGTTGTTCAGTATTCAGCCCTTCATGTAAATAACAGAAAAGTGACTTGCTGTTTTGGGTTTTCAATTTTGAGTGCATTAACAGCTTTCTGAATCATCCTGGCCACTTCAGCCATAAAGCAGCTGTTCTACAGCCTGAGACCTATTAACACTTCCATTTGGAGAACAAAGAATAATCTGTGGCTTTCTTTCCTGCATTCTCTTGTTTGTATTTCCCTAGTTATTCTTTATTTAATTTTTTTAATTCTGATTTTGTTCTTTCCTTTTGATTACATTTACTTCTACAGATTTTCAGGGTTTTGCCATCAACTATCATGGTCTGTGCCTATAGACTGCTGCCTATGTAAAAAACAGATGTCATGCTTTCCTTTAACCTGTGTTGCAATTATAGTTCTGCAGAGCTAATCTAATGAAACTATAATCTATATATTTGTATGTTTTCCCTAAGCAACTTTAAATCAGCTTGATTTAAATGTAAGACCATAAGTAGATTAATTGCTGTTCTATTTTGCTAGTTATGCCAATTTGTACTTGCTAGGAAGTACATGAATAGCTGTGGAGATTTGTCTGCTTTTTTTTTTTTTTTTTTAAATGGGCACATTTCATAAAGTCAGTATTGTCACTTGTCTTACTGGGCTTTGGAGGTCTGAGCATCTGTTTTCACATACAGAGTTGTAGGCCTTGGAAAAAGGTGGAGGTGAATAAAAATGAGTTAGTGGGAATGGAGAAAAATATTAACTCAGTATCTTTAATTTACAGTGATTCTGTAGTTCTTTTTCATATTCTTTAATCTTGCTGTTTTCAGTGTCATGTTTTAAATGCCAATTGTGTTTTAAAATGTTCATTTTCCAAGCACATTAATTTGAGAGAAGTTTTTTTTTTTCTGCAATCCTGTTATGTAGTATAGCTGGGTTTGCTTGAATGTCACTGCAGCAGCTAGATGTTTAAATCTGCATTTGCAGATGGCTGCCAGCAGCTGTGCATGCCAAGTGCAGGTCCTTCTCTATTGTTTCCTGGCTTAGACCTTTCTGATCTCATTTCTATGGAGATCATCTCACTGGAGATAGCATAAGGGAATTTTAAAAACTTTTAAAACTCTTTTTATTTTTACCATTCAGCTTGTTTCCATGGAAATGGGATCTAAAAGACTGTCAGTAGCGAACAGTTGAAAGTGAGAAGTCACTTGTAGATTTCATTAGATGACTCCCAGCTGAGAACTGCAAAGACCGATGACCAAAACGAGTAATAAACCATTTATTAAAATGACAAAATAGAATAACCAATTAAAATATTAGAAAAAATACTGTCTGCTTTCTTTTTATCCTTATTGGATGTGATAAATATGGAAATGCTTACTTAAATATTCTTGGGTACATGAGTTGCATGGATGCACCTCTAACTTTCTCCAGACTCATTTTTAGGATAGCAGCAGTTCTAGATAATCATAGCCCATCCCTGTTACTATTAGGGACCTGATCCGTTCCAAGTGGACATCTGTGGGCAATGAGGGATACATATTGGAAAACTGCACCTCTGCAGTTCAGGTTCACTGAAATTTCAAATGCCAGCCTATGTTTTTGTGTAAGAGCTAGTTGACAGCTGCATTTCTGAAATTACCTAGCTCTCTGAAATCAATAGAGTAAGCCAGATCTCTGTAGCATGAACCCTACACATTTTGTTCCTTGATTTAGAAGGGAAATCTTTCTTCTTTTGCTAGATAGGCAATAAGACTTATTACCATTGAGGACTTGCCTTTACAGATATGTTTTCTTAGGAGGTAGTCAAATGCAGAATGGCTGGAGTCAGCAGGTTTCATTCCCCAATCTCTTATCTCATGTTCTTTTCAGGCACAACTTTTTCCTTCAATTCTCTCAATGGAAAACCCTATGTGTTTTGTTCAACAACAAGAGATTTGTGTAGAGTATTTTACTGGGGGGCTCTGTTGTGTACTTAATATCCAAATATGTTGCATGCTAAGTCTGCCACAACCTTTGCTTATTCAGAAGTGAGCTAAGATATGCTGATTAGGTATGTGTAAGTGCAGAACCCTTCATTTTTAGAGAATCATCCTTTGAGTAAAAGGATAAGGAGAAAGGGGAGGGAACTTTCTAGCTTAGGGTAGAAATGCAGCAAAATTTATAAGGGCAGGTGTCTCTTCCATTTCTTAAACCACTGAGTAAGGGCATGGGCCTAAGTAACCAGTGTCCCTACCTTTTCCTTTCAGTGAAGTAAAATGTCAATAAAAAGAATCTTTAGCTGTGCAAGAGGCTGAAACTGCCATCCTAGATTACCAAACTGCTGCTGGGATCAGTGCGATTAACTGTTATCTGAGATGATGAAGAACCTGCTTTAAATTCATCAGTGTGACAACTTGTGGGAAAAGTGTCTTTCACCACATGTGAAGTTATCTAGATATCAGCTCATTATGAAATAGACATTTTCAACTGCCTGATATAACTACCCCTTTCAATTGGAAAAGCTTCTTACAGTTAAGTTTGACGTACAAACAAAATACTGTAATGAATTCTTCAAACACAAATAGGGCTGCTGTTAAACAGTGAGAATCTGCTTGGCCTTGCTTCTACACAAATAGCACAGTGGAGGTTGCCAACGTGGGAAACAAGAGCCTCAAGTGACGTGTTGGAGAAGAGCCTGCAGTGCAGGTCTTTATGTGGGAAAAGATGCGCTATTCCTGGCTCTGGTGCAGTGCCATGATGGCTCTCTGCTGCCCATAGGCAGCACCTGGGGCTGGAAGTCAAAGAGAATCTGTAGGGTTGATGTGGGAATGTGCAACTTTAGGGTGCTACCACAGAGGGCTGGGAAGTGTCAACAGGGTGAGCCGGTACCCTCACAGTTCTCTCTGTTCCATGTTCCCCCTCTAAATCCAGTGTTGTGTATGGCTAGTACTGGGCAAATCGTACCAATTGTCAATTTAACATCTCTTTTCTTTAAGCAGCACAATATGACCTCAGTAAGGGTTTGCTTAAGAGGCTGACCATGGCTCAAAGCTAAGTGAAGATTCAGAATTTGCTGAAATAACTGGTGTCTTCAGGGAAGCTATGACTGCTTCCATCAGGCTGAAACTGGTCCACTGTGCTTAGATTTCTGTAGCATGCTATCACCAAGACATTTCCTTATCAGACAGTAATGTGTTTAAAAATAACATAAATATGTGAATGCAATCTCTCTTTTCGTAATGTCCGTACGGCCTTTGGTGATACAACCTACTGAATTGTAATAAATGTCTCTTGCTGAGATTTTGTAAATCTGTAGTATTTGGTTTAAAATAAGAATAACAAAAAGCGGGGAACACTGAAAACAAATTTCAGTATTACATATAGATAGTACAAGATTTAAATTAGGCAATTTGCTTTTTATAGTGTTCTCTGTACAGCTGTTAAATATTAGTGAAGTTCTAAAATGAAACAGAAAGGTTGTAAAATAGCTTGTAGAGATATGAAAACAGCTGAGATTTTATCTAACTGAAATCTCGGTGTGGTTTGTAGCCTAATCTCATATTTTGTACTTGAACATGACAAGTAATCTTCAAGTCTTCTCTATACCAATCTTCAGATTCCATGTTATTCTATTTTAGTGACATTTACCCCTCCTTTGTGCCACATGCGAAAGTAAAATGTAACCTCTTATCCGTGCTGCTGTTGATTACAATGTTAAAATAGAATTTTGAAGTCTTTCCTCCAAACCGTGTTTTTAACATTTCTTCTTCATAAGTCCTGGAGCTCCAGTTGTAAGAATGAGCTTTACACTGCTACTGCTTCCATCAACAGTATCAGAGGTTTGCCTTGTTTGAAAGGAACATAATAAAAAAAAAAAAATAATTAAAAAAAAAAAAAGTAATGCAGTGCACTGGGATGCCAAGAGGCTCGCTTTGAAGGAAGTCTGAACTGTCAGCTTGTCTAAACAGACCGCTTCTGCCAGCTTTTGTGCATGTCAGGTTAGGTATTCTGGGGGGGGAGCTACCACATTCTTGTGCAACCATCACCAATGAGATGCTTCTGTTCATTTGTTTTTAGGGTTTAAGTGAATAAAAGTTTTGCACAGCTAAAATGTTTATAAATACTTTTTATTTAATTAGTTAGGGGTTATAAAATGAAATAGACCCAAAAGAAAGCTGCTGTGTATTTGATAAATTGCTTGGTTTTTTGTTGTCTGCATTGAATTTAACTATTGCTTAATGTTTCCTGGCTGGTTTTATTGGAAGAAAAATGCAACACCTACATAAAGTTAGAAGCAGATTGTATTTCACCCAGGAAGAATGTGTGCTTGTCAGAGACTATTGTAGATTGAGTTCTGTCAGTAAATTACATTGACAATTTGGGGTAGTGGAATTCACCTCATTTGCACTCAATATCTGGGACTAGTAATTAGGAGCACATGCTAACACACTCATAGCTGTATTTATAAGCATACCTTTTACAGTGTCTCAGTGGAATGGCTAGGTTGGAAAGTTAAATGTTAACCTTTTCTGAAAATATCTTATATGTATGATGATTAGACCACTATGTCTGTTAAACACTTTTGCAAATGCCTTTTAAATGTTTTTCTTGCCTGGTGCATGAATTCTTAGAAACTGGGAGCTGTCAGCAGGCTATCTGGGAGCACAGTGGAAAGGCACAGGCATGAAGCATGCAGGTCTGCTTTGAATGAACTAAAGCACTGTCTGTGTTTGATCAGTCCATCTTGTTCTATTCTTTTACACCAGTTATTGAAGTGCTGAGCCTTAACTTTCCTACAGAAGTAATAGATTTATATTATTAAATACACAGCAGCTAACTTCAGGGCTTTAATTTCTAAGTTTAAATTAAGATATTTATTTAAAGTGAATATATAAGAATTTCTGAAGGGAGTCTCATGGTAAGGGGATGATATGTTGGAATTTTTTTCTTAATATTTTTTTAAGAGGCAGTAGTATGTTGAGGGGTTTTTTTTTGCTTTTAAGCTAGTTTACTTCACTTTGAAGACTGTTGTGTATTTTAAAAACTACCTTGTCATCTCCCTTACTACTCTTTTATTCTGGGATTGGTGTAGTGGAGGTTTTGTTTCATTGGTTTTTTGGTGGGTTTTTTGTGGGTTTGGTTTTTCTGTGAGTTTCTTGTTTGGGGTGGGTTCTTTTTTCTTTTTTTTTTTTTTTTTTAAGAGCACTCTGGAGCGTATAGCACATCTTCCTTTTAATGTGGCTTGATACACAAATAAATGCTTTTGTGTTCCTGTTTGGTTATTTTTTTCTGAAGTTACATTGTGGTTATGTTTGTGTATAACACGAATTTGTGTAATAATGTGTAAACTTATAGTACATGTTTTATGTGAAATAAAAGGTGATGTGTCCTTGGCTCATGGGACAGATATGGTAGGCAAAATCGGGATAAGTGGCTGAGAGACATATTTGCTTTGTTTATAAAGAACCTCTTCTAGTGAGGTTTTAAGGCTTGGAGCTGTGGATTTTAACTAACTTTATTGAAAACTCAAAAAATTTTCATTATTTTCTTTAATCCTTCATGGCTGTGGAATTTTGAATTCATTCAAGCTGTGTGGGTTCATGCTTGACAAAAGGGAAGAGGCCTGGCCCACCAGAGCATGAAAATGCCCTTTTCCTTTCCCAAAGCCAAGATCCACTTGGGGTATTATATTGCTTGCACCAGGATTGACTTGAATCATAGTTCAAACCAATTTGGGGACAACAGCATGGGAAGCCCTGTGTTAACTAGTCCTTCATCATACAACTTTGATCAAATCTGAATTTGTTCTGTTCTTGCCATGAATGCTGAAGGAGTAGCTTTGCCCTTTCTGAATGCGTACAAGTCGCAGGGCCCAAAAGCCCTTGGCCATATATAAGAATCTCTTAAGACAGCAGATTGATTGCCAAGTATTTGCTATTGTCTAGCTATCATATAGGTATGTTTTGTGATTCTTAGGACAGGACCTTCAGACGAGATTATCATTCTTGCTATGATAGGAAGAATCCCCCAAAGTGATGGCCTGTAAAGGCCTTCACTTACCCAGTTTTTCTGCATAGCTCCCAGGTGCTTGCTGCAGTGACCTGGAATCCAAATCCTCTGATCATATCTGGCACCACTCGGAATTCCTTTTTCCACATGAATTCCAGTTTTCAGGCTAACGGAACCACAAGCTGTTGTTGTGGTTTTCTTTTTCGTGCTGCTTCCACCATGATGGATCAGTTCACTCCTAAAGAAGGTGGTGCACTTTTTCTCTCCCCCTCCCCCCCCATATTGTTGTTGTGTGCTTTTATGTTGTGTTTTGTTTTTACATAAAGATTATGTGAAAGGTCTTGGAGATGTGCATGTTCCCCCACTTCCATATTGTGACACTATTTGTTCTTAAAACTCAAAGTCAGCTAGTCTTCTGCATGTTCACATGGGCCTTAAGAGTCCTCTGATGTCAGGAAATTTTTCTGAAAATAATGACCTAACTCTTAAGTAATACCTTCCTTTTTCACATAAAAAGCTGAACAGGTAAAGTCTGTCTTTCCACAGTTTTTATAAATGGTGATATATATGATTTTTTATTACTTAGAAATGGTAAACTGAACTTGTACTTCCTACATTTTCTCAATCCAGTAGGCCACAGGCCAACCATACCTTCTTTGCAATACTGAAGTAAGTGGGCACTATGAATATTCAGCTGCTCAAGTAGTCAAAATGCATTTGACTGTAACTTTATGCAAAGGACTGTAACTTTAATTTTAAAAATATTGTTATTGTGTGTATTGGAGCAGAAAAATGTGTGGGGCTGATGTATCATGGTGCTAACAGAATTTTAATTTGCTTGAACAATGATGTGTAAGGTCCATGTCTTGGTTTTGTACTCAGAATTACATATTGTGCATAATTTGAACATATGCTTTGGCAAATTATGTGTGTACACCCGTATGTAATTAATATAAAATTTTAAAATGCCATGCAGTGAATTTAACCAAAGTAACTGCAAAATTTGAGAAAGTTGGTGAGAGTGAAAATACTCTGTAAACTTTTCAACTTCTGCTTTCTGAATTTTAAGCTTATGCGTTGTTTTTGCAGGTGAATAATTTTAATTAAATATGTGTTCATAATAAATCTATTCCACGTATGCTAAACCGTGAACATGAATAATGTATATTTTGATGCTTCATAGCCTTAAAACAGTGTAGTCTAGCATTTTGAGTGATGTTTATGAACAGGTTTTTGGCTTATTTGATATGTCAATGCCATAAGACAACAGTACGTCTAAAAGCCACACTAAAACCTCTGGTGTGACATAATATATTTTGCATACAGAACTATAACTTGTTCTGTGTTTTGATAAGAAAATGCCTGTATCTAAAGCTGTATTGATGTTAGGAGCGCTTAGTGGAAAGTTGACTCAATTGTGTTGAAGCTATTTTGAGGGTGTTGGTAATCCTTTAGAGTAGCAGATAATGTAATAAATTAGGCATTTCATAAGCCTTTCATATGTAGCACATGCATAATTTTTCAAAGATTCATGTTTTTTGAGAGCCTCTGTGCAGGAATTACCATCAGAATTTGAGAACACTTCCATGAAGTAGTTGTGATGTAAAACTGGGGGAGAGAAGGGGAGAAGAAAAAAATTTCTCCTTCATCTCCAAACTGCAAGAAAGAAAATTTATAAAGGCAACAACAATGGCGTGATGCCTGTGACAAATTTTGGGCTTTGGTGGTTTGGTTTTTTGTTTGTTTGGTTTCTTAAAGTGAAAATAAGCGCAATATAGACCCTGTGGAGCCAGAAATGTAACGTCTTTGGGTTAACAGTTAAATGTTTCTAGGGCAATTGTGTAGACCAGGACAACCTACACTAAACACCTCAGACCCACCAAACCAGAGTGGCTGCATCCCAGCTGCCAGCTGCTGCAGGTGCCGGCCCAGTGCCATGTACTTGCACTGTGGGAATTCCTTGGAGAACTACCAGAGAACCAGCCCACTGTCATACCAAACAGGACTGTTCTAGCAATTTTTTTTGGCATAGATGATTGAATGACATGTTCTCAGATGTATTAAATTTGCTACTATAAATATGGCCAGTATTTCCTTCTCTGAGCCACGTTGATTTGTAAATGTTTTTATTAATAGAAATTTATTGTAGAGTTTCTGAAACAAAACTTGTCAGACCATTCTGTAGTTGGTATCTGCTTTTAACTACTGTCTTTCCACTAAACTTCAAGTAAATAATTATTCTTAATTAAGCCATAGGTGCATGTACATGCGGCATACGTGTGTGTGTGTTTATACATGGGTTCTGTGTATATGCATACGCATAACACATTTTTCTTGGTTCTTAAACAATTTCATTTTCTTTTCAGTGGGATGCCATAACTGAGATGGATGAACACAATCGACCCATTCATACTTACCAGGTATGTAACGTGATGGAACCAAACCAAAACAACTGGCTTCGAACAAACTGGATCACCCGCGATGCTGCGCAGAAAATTTATGTGGAAATGAAGTTTACACTGAGGGATTGCAACAGTATTCCATGGGTACTGGGAACCTGCAAGGAAACTTTTAATCTCTACTACATGGAGTCAGATGAGTCTCATGGAGTAAAATTTAAGCCAAACCAGTATACTAAAATTGATACTATTGCAGCTGATGAGAGCTTTACCCAGATGGACTTGGGTGACCGCATTCTTAAACTCAACACAGAAGTTCGTGAGGTTGGGCCAATAAACAAGAAAGGATTTTATCTTGCTTTTCAGGACATTGGAGCATGCATTGCTTTGGTCTCAGTCCGTGTTTATTACAAAAAGTGCCCTTTCACGGTCCGTAATTTGGCTATGTTTCCTGATACTATTCCAAGGGTTGATTCTTCCTCTTTGGTGGAAGTACGGGGCTCCTGTGTGAAGAGCGCTGAGGAACGTGATACTCCAAAATTGTATTGTGGAGCAGATGGGGATTGGCTTGTGCCTCTTGGACGATGCATCTGCAGTGTAGGATATGAAGAAGTGGATGGCTCCTGCCATGGTAAGAAAACATAGTTTGATTTTTTAATTTTTATTTTTTTAATTAAAAAAAAAAAAGTCTCAGATGATAAATGCACAGCAGATGGCTTGTTGTATACTGGCAATATTGCATCCTTTTTCAAGGAATGCCTCTTGTCCAGAAATAAGCAAGGTGTTTGAAGTCATGATATTGTGGATTTCTAAGAAAACATTTAGCTACTAAAGATGACCTTTTTGTCTTAACTGTAGGTGCCCGCAATGTACATGTTTATAGAACAGCTAGTCACCTTGACTCCTTCTGTAGTTACTAGAGATAAGTGCATGCCTTGGAGCAGGATTTCTCTACCATGTTTTAGGTATCTGTAGCAAGATGTGATGAGCAGTGACTGAAAAAATGTCAGTTTTTTTCTTCCGTATGCCTAAAAAGGGAATCTAGGCAATTGACTCAGATCTTTACTGTAAGCACACAGAGACAGAGGAGATGAATTCACCTGAAGAGATAACAGCATTATCCATGCTTCTGTAAAACAAAGGGTTTTAAAATGCCTCCGTGAATAACATGCATGTTGATGTAGTAGAAAATCAGTAGGTATCAAGTTCAATTAGAGGCGTTTGAGGCCCTACTCAGACTTGCTGCAAAAGGTTAAAATCAAAAGTGCTTCAAATGGTTTCATCACAACATATAAGTAGTGATATATATATCTACTAGTGTTTTTTCACAGGGACTAATGTACAAATGTAGTAAGACAGATTGTTTGTGAAGCTGGAGTCAGTACCTCAGTTTGCTGAATATTGTTTGCCACCTTCCTGTATCTTAAGAAACGTGTATCTGAGGATAGCTGTGCTTGGTGATTTCTCTTCAGGAATTTTGCAGAGACCATACTCTGTGCTGGTATGTATAGAACAACATAGCACTGCACCTTGCCACTGCGACAGAGAATTAAGGATGTTTTAAATCAAGGTTTCAACTTGGTGATGACTACAAAGGGAAATGTATTTTCTTCCCTTACCAGCCCCTTTCTTTCACAGGTAGGACAGTGAACACATGCAGGAGCAAAAAGTAGGTCTTCTGCACAATCTAAGTGGTGTTGTGGTTCATTAACCCTCTCTCTGGAACTCTTGAAAGAGTGGTTGCATTTAACTTTGTGATAACTGGATTTCATGCCCAAATTAAATTCGGATTACTTAATTTTTTTGTGTTTAGAACAAGAATATATTGCTAAAACTTTGTAAATGCTGTGGTATACTTGAGTAAAGCCTAGGACTCTGAGGTTTTTGTGGATTCAATTTGAGACTGCTATCCATGGAGAATGTGCATGTTGAGACTTATTTTCCACCTGCCAGGACTGCTGGATAGATGACACTTAATTATAAAAGGTGTGCTTCTTTTCACACTGCAGAGTTTATTAGTTGTTTCGTTAGCTTTAGAAAGAGTTACTAAAGGATAAGTGTACTTTGTACGTTCTCTTCTATTGTACATAATAGTTTCACAACTACTTGAGAATAAGGTACTTTTCCTGTAGTAATGGCTGTAAAGAAAGCCTCAGTCACCACTGAGATACTAGTCTGCTTTGGTTCAACATTTGCTTTGTAACAGTACTGTGGTTTAATCCTAGCAAGCAACTAAGCACCACCCAGCCGCTTGCTCATTCCCTCATGGTGGGATGGGGGAGAGAATCAGAAGAGTAGAAGTGGGAGACTCATGGGTTGAGATAAAGACAGTTTAATAGGGAAAGCAAAAGCCGCATACACAAGCAAAGCAACACAAGGGATTTGTTCCCTGCTTCCCATGGGCAGGCAGGTGCTCAGCCATCTCCAGGAAAGCAGGGCTCCATCACGCATAATGGTGACTTGGGAAGACAAATACTATCTCTTTGAATGTGTCCCCCCCCCTTCCTCCTCCTTCCCTCTGCTTTATATGCTGTGCATGACATCATATGGTGTGGGATATCTCTTTGGTCAGCTGGGGTCAGCTGTCCCATCCATGTCCCTCCCAACTTGTGTACCCCCAGCCTGCTCACTGGTGGGGTGGGGTGGGGTGAGAGGCAGGAAAGGCCTTGACTCTGTGTAAGCCCCGCTCTGCAACAACGAAACCATCCCTGTGTTAACACTGCTTCCAGCACAAATCCGAAACACAGCTTCGTACTAGCTACTGTGAAGAAAATTAAATCTATTCCTGCCAAAACCAGCACAAACGAAGAGGAAGAGAAAGAGCCTGTAAATTATACAAGTGATGTTGCTATTGCCCAAATATTTTGCTCAAGAGCTCCTCAGATTTGATGGTATTAGGCAAGCTGCACAGAAACCTTGGACAGTACAGAGCATTAAAAGCACACTATGCGTTGTAATCAGAAAATTAAATTCTTTGTTGTCTGATCTTACTGGCATTAATTATCAAAATATACTTATTGCAAAGATACAGTTTTGACATTGCCATTACTGGAAGCAGTATCATTTTTCTACGTAAGGTCAAAAGGTTTCTCCCTTAATGGAATAAGGATTTTCTTCAAGACATTAACGCTCAATGAATTTCTGTCCATTATATGAGTGAGTCATACTCTAGAACTGTACATGAGCAATAAAACTAGCAACCAAAGCCCACAAAAAGAGTCAGGAAACTTTTCTGCTATGCATTGACTTTGCTTGTTTATTCAATTGGCAGTCCAGTCTGCTGCTGAACAGGTACCTCCTAAATTAAATGGAATACCTAAAGCCATGAGTGTTTGCATATTCTTATCTATTTGCCCCAAGAGTAACAAATTATTATTTTGGAAAAATTATAATCTAATAGAGGTTCCATATGCATTTTGAAGTAATTTTCATAGGTGTCCAATGTTGTCCATTTAGTCATCTTCAGTGGATTTTAGTATTAATGCTACTTTTTCTGATAGCCTTTCAAAGTCTCTTGCATTCCTTCATGAATGTCATCCCTAAGGCAAGCCCAAATGTATATGATGCTTTCGAAACTAAAGAGCAACAATTTTAATTTCACTGGTGCCCACTCTCCAGCTCTTGTGCTTAAGCTGTGGGTTAGAAGGGTTACTGTCAGGGTGGCCACGTTTCCCTTTGTGCCAAACCTGATGGTGGAGATGCATGCTCGGGCAGCTGGCAATGCATTTTTACAATGTGACTGTTTTGAACATTGGGAACTGAACTGAGATCACTACCTATGTTGATAGCAATCTTTCAGGCATACATAATGTTCTGTTTTGAGACTTTGCTTCTTGGCTGAAACATGAATCAGAAAATTAGAGTTTAAAAGTTTTGTCACTTGTCAATACATTCTGAACTAATTGTTTCATACCCACTAAATCATAAAATGCCTGAACATTGCTACCTTTCTAAGGGAAAATTTGTAAAATTTACATTTAGCTTGTTTTCATAGAAGTGGAGGGAAGGGGGGGAGAAGAGGTGCTATTACATCTTAGGCTGCTAAGAAGACCCAAAATGTATTTATACAGTCTTCCTGTCTTCTAGGTCCCTCCCCCAAATCTCAACCCAAAGACCTTTTTGTCCTTCCTAGTCCACTGCTGGAGTTACAAATTTGAGTCTTCGAAGTATTTGACGCCATTCTGCCAGTGCTTCTCATAGACAGACTGTGACATGCTCAAAACTGAAAACTATTTATTTCTTCTGCACGAAAATAACTTTCAAAATAATTATTTTGTATCTTGAAATCTCTTCTGGCAAGTAATTGGGTGGTGGGCAATACTTGCTAATACTTGAGTATTTTTTCCTACTTGCAAATGGTGTCAAACTTAAAATTATACACCAGCACATGGCTCAGCAGGGAATAATAAGCTTTTCATGGCAAATATAGCTTATCTGTCACAGAATTTAAAAAGTAAATTTCTGGTTTAATATTTATGGAGGTACACACTCTCTATTCAGGAAGTACTAAATGGCATAAGGAATAATATTCTGCCTTTGCCACTACTCATAATTTCACAAAGCAGCATGAATGGGAATAAAAGTCTTTGATCAGTTTTACCACTGCTGTTAAAACCATAGGGAGGCAAGTAAAGTAGATTTTGGCAGTTGAAAATAACCTACAGTGGGAACACTTCAGTTATTTCAATATACGCTGGTTTTATACGTCTGTCTCTGTGAATCTATCGGTATTCCCTATCCATTGTATTTGCTTTTAAAAGCATCATTTCAGAGCAAAGGTGTCAGAGAAGAATTTGCAACCAGATTAAAGTATCCATACTTATTAAATGTATACCTCAATTTGTCCAGAACAGTTCAGAGACACACTGATAGAGAATTTTTCATTAATTTGGGAACTGTCTTCCTTTTCTGAAGTCAGTGGGGGGAAAAGTCACATTGGTTGCAAGAGGCTTACTGTTATTTGTGTCACATACATTTCTTAATGGCATAACCTGAAAAAATACCATCTTCTCTGATTGTGTAAACAATTTATTGCTCTTTGATTTGCATTTTTGAATCTCTTGAATCTACTTTCAAGATTTTTTTTTTTCCCCCCTCAAAATCCTGAAATAGCAGCAGCATTCACATATTCTTCTGTTTCTTCAGGCATTAATAAATGAATTAGTACCAATAATTTGGCATTGTTAATCACAAATGGCTATAGTATGAAGTGCTTGCTTTGCTAACTCATTAGTACCAGCCCCATTCACAAGTCGTTGCATAGAAGGAGGAGATGCTGCACAGGATTCTAATAAACATCTATTAAAAGTAGCAAGTTCAACATCGTATCTTCTCTGAATGTTAGTCCAAGACAAGAGTTGTGCTAAATTTAACAAACATATAAGATATACAGGCTTTGGGTGGTTTGTTGTGTGGGGTTTTTTTTGGTTTTTTGTTTGTTTTTTTTTTTTAATAGAAAGAAACAATCATGACCAGGAACACTATACAAACTTAATTACAACAGCTCAGTTCTCTTTAGGTGTGCTATAGTAATAATTGGGTGACTGTAAACTGAAGTCAGATTCTTTAATGATTTACCAAAAAATTATCTGAATTACTCAAGGTTAGCAATAAATTGCAGAGAAAAATTCAATTATCTATAGCAAATACTAATTATTATAGTAATTTCAGAGTCTTAACCAACCAAACACAATGCAGAAGTGTATTTTGACTGTAAAAGGTTGACTGTTCTTGAGGAATATTCACAGGAACCCCCAACCCCTCATAGGATGTTGTGTGGTATGGTTGAAGAAATTTTTAAAACGTAAAACACCAGGTATTGACAGACTCATATGGTTTATTTTAATTAAAACTAATAGAATTGGAAGCAGGAATGTAAAGTTAAAATTATTTGAATTTCAGTTGACTGAACAACACTTCCTAGGGATACTAATGCCTGAATGTATTGAGCATCTGTTTAATTGAACAAACATTTCTTTCTGTTATTCATTATTCAAATTTGTGGTAATGTTTCAGTGTTTGGATTTTTATTTTGGCAGCCTCTCTTCAGCTGTTTCATCTGATTCAATTTGAAAATATTTTCATTTTGCAAACATGAACTAACCCCATCATCATACATAGCTATAGCGTGTCTTTGTTACTGGGAAACCAAGAAGTTAATGATACAGCCACGTTTTAGTTACCTGTCCACTGGCATGAAAACATGAAAAGGAAAAAAATATGTACATTGGAACAACAAGTTTCCTTATAGTTACCGAGAGACAACACTGTGTAAGGTTCCCCTTGTTTTTTTCCCAGGTATTTATTTACTCACGAGATCTACTCTTTGCCAGCTTGTAGGCACTGAAAGAAGATCTGTAAAGGAAAAGCATAAAAAGATTTGAACTACAAAAAAAAAAGGGGCAAAATTAAATCGAACTTGGAAGTCTGCACGTTATATTTTTCAGAGAAAATCTTTCCACCACAGAGAGTCCCTACTGCAGCAGAGCTGGGACAGTTCTCTTGTGCTGGAGTAGATCCCTACGACACAGGGTGCAATTCCCTGCTAATTCTGTTGGATAGCCAGAGACAGAAATTTGTCAGAGAGGCTGTGAATGAGTGGAAGCCTGGGAAGATCTACTGACTAATTCTTTCTCTGTTGTGAAGTGGCACAGGTGCAGAAGGCCCTGGGACTTCCTGCAGCTACGTGGCTGCACTAGCTGATACAATCTCTCTCCCAGACAACTGCAGGTGATTTTCTTGCAGATGGAACTTTCTTCAATGCCCTCAAGTGCCTTTTTCCTTTGAAAATATAGGGCAGACAAGTAGGAAGAATAATAAAAAATTACAATTTAAAAAATAAATTCTAATTGAAGCCTCCTTTCTGCCTTGAAACTGAAGCCTTTCAATTTTCTCGTTTTTATTTCAATCTCGTCCTTTCAACTGAAACTTCAGGTGAAACCTCATAGTGAGCCTACCTTAAAGATAGTCACTGCAGTGTGCACATGCAGCAACATTGCACAGAAAGCCAGTGTCAATATGTGAAGGAGCAGGAGGGGAGGTAGGTGGGAGCATGCGTAGAGGTAACACCAACACATAAGAAGGTTAGAAAGAGTGGTCAGGTGTGGTGATTTACTCATTGGTATCAACTCCGTGGTTATTCTTCATTAACCTTTGTTTCCTCTGCACCATCACATGGCATGTTTTGTTTTAGCAGGCATCCTTTGACATCCCAGCGAGCAGAGAGGATGGGAATGCTCCAAAATTCACTGAATTCTTCCCCCTTCTTGGGTGTCAGAGAGGGCAGCTGTATATCACAGTCTTTTCTGCACTGATCTCCTCCAGAGAGAATTTAAATGTTTTTATTATTTTTAGGTAGTGTCTGTGACTTATTGTACAATTCCAAAAATTATTAAATGGTTATGCTATCTTTTAAAGTAAACAGTCATATAATTTATTAGAATTCATAGCAAATTCCTAAATATGCAAATGCTCTGGAAGGGGTTCACACTTTTTTACTTCACTTAAGAAATGATGGTTTATTTTACATAACTTATGAGTTTGAAGAGCTTTAGATTCCAGTGTTTTCAATGGAAGTACTCAAGACCTTTGTGGTTATTAGTGACACACATTTTCTATTGAAAAACCTACTCTTTAGCCTATGTAAGGCTACACAACATCTGTGAACACTCACTGCGTGTTTTAACTTTAATTCTGAATACAGATAAAATGTCATTGAGGCTTGATATTTCCAAATTCAGTGTTTAGGTTGAACCACTAAATAGAGGTTTAGTGCAATCCAAGAACATACATGAAAAAATTAGGAATTGTGGATAATCACAACTCTGTAGGTAACAGTGTAGAAAAGCAATTGGTAATGACTTGTTCAAAGCTTCTGAATATAATTAATCACAGATGATAACTGCTAATGTACTGCAAAAATTGGACTTGATCAGAACTCAGAAATTGTATACGTTGGAAAAAGGAGTATGTATTTACAGTAGATGAAAACTTACGTGATTATCTGTTGGGAGAGGGACACTACTGGCAGCACTTTTATGTTCATACATACTGTTTTTAATTCCTAAATGCCAGGTCATATGCCAAGCTATTTCATGCTGCATCTCTTTATTTGCACTGTGCTTTTTCCACTTGCACATAAAGAACCCTTTTGCCCTTCAGACTTGCAATTAGTGTGGATTAAAAATAACATCGTTGCCTAGTTGAAGTAGGAGGAAAAGGATGTCTGGTGGACCATGTGAAATGAATGTGATATCATTTACTACCAGGAAGCTGAATTTTTCGTGACTTGGACCAGTCTGAAGAGATCTGACTTGACTTTATTCAATCACTTTGCCTTTTTCTCAGTGTTTTTAGGTTAGTTCGATGGCTTTTATATTTCCTTTAAATTATATGTTTGTGCCCTTTCTTATACACTGGGTACCAGGGTAGCTCCTGCAAAGCTTTCTGATAATCTTCTTTTTAGTGTCCTAAAACTGAGGAGATTCCTTAAGTTTGTCACTGAAATGAATGCGGTTTGTTTGGTTTTTACTGCAGCAAAATGTTAGGAATTAAATTAGTATCTAAAGGCACCTGTTTTAATGACTGCCTGGGTTAGCAGTCTCGAGGCCATATAAATTCATGTTGTAGCTCAGATTCAGCCCTTTTTACTTAATTTCCAGACATCTGCAGATCTGTTCAGCCAGATAAATTGTAACACAACAAATTTGATAAAACAGCTGGAAAGGGGTGCTGCTTCAGAAGCAAGGATTTAAAAAACAAGCAAAACACCCTTTTCATTTGATTTTTATGTAGTAAGGAAGCTACACAGATACTGAATGAACACAAGTTGTTTACACAGTCTTTTTACATCATACTGACATATCTTGCATTATTCTAAGCAAATAAAGAACCTTACAGTAGCCACCATAACTAACCTGGTTTCCACTATATCTAATTGTAAAAATTCAAATTAAAGCCTTGATGGTCTTACTGCATCTGACTAAAGTACGTATCTATAGGACACATCATTTGCAAACTGAATTAATCCTAGGAAATTATTTTTCAGTTTGATTCTGAAGTGTGTATTGAAGTACAGTATTTGGTGTGAAACCCACTTTGATGGTGGAATGAGGAAGCCAACTTAGGTTAAATAGCAAGTTTCAAGCTGAAAAACAGTCACAATTTTCTGTTTGTACATATAAACATGAGGTTTCAGAAGCAAAAGCATGCTGATTACTCAGATGTCTTGCCTCAGGTTTTGTGTTAGTGCATACTGTTGGATATTGATCCTACCCGCTGTCCTTGATAAACAGTAGACAAAAATTGTCAAAAGGACTGCAGTGATTGATTTTGTTGTTGTTGTGTATGACTCAGTAATATAGCTGCATGATTTGACATTAGCAGCAACCTGTAGTAAATTACAATTATTTGGGTTTTTTTCTGCTGAAAGAAGTACACTCCAGTTATGATCACTAAAATTAAAAATTGTTTTAAGTTTTTTAAAATGCACGCTTAAATACAAATGTATTTGTGTATCTATTCAACTAGCTATAGAATGAACACATTTTAAAATTATTGTTTGATTAATTATTTTCTAACTTGCCATGCAGATTTCTCGGCTACTTTTGATATCTCTTCCCCACCCCCTGTACCCAGTTTGTGTGGCAAGGTTTTGGTAGCAGGAGGGACTACAGGGGTGGCTTCTGTGAGAAGCTGCTAGAAGCTTCCCCTATGTCTGATAGAGCTGCTGGCCAAGGCTGAGCCTGTCAGCAATGGTGGTGTAGTGCCTCTGGGATAACATATTTAAAAAGGGGGAAAAAAACCTGCTGGAAAACAGCAGCTGGAGGGAGGAGTGAGAATATGAGAGAGGCACAGCCCTGCAGGCACCCAGGCCAGTGCAGCAGGAGGTGCTCCAGGTGCAGAGCAGAGATTCCCCTGCAGCCTGGGGGTCCATGCTGGAGCAGGTGGGTGCCCAAAGGAGGCTGGGACCCAGTGGGAAGCCCCAGGCAGGACCTGTGGACCCAGGGAGAGAGGTTTGCTGGCAGGGCTTGTGGCCCCGCGGGGAACCCATGCTGGAGCAGTCTGTTCCTGAAGGACTGTACCCTGTGGAAAGGATGGACCTGTGCTGGAACAGTTTGGGAAGAGTGTGAGGAGTCCTCCTCCTGAGGAGTAAGGAGTGGCAGAAACATGTGATGAACTGACCCCAACCCCCATTCCCCATCCACCTGTTCCACCTGAGGGGCAGAAGTAGAGAAAAACAGGAGTGAAGCTGAGCCTGGGAAGAAGGGAGGGGTGGAGAAAAGGTGTTTTAAGACTTGGTTTTATTTCTCATTACCCTACTCTGATTTGATTGGCAATAAGCTAAATTAATTTCCCCAAGTCAAGTCTGTTTTGTTTATGACAGTAATTGCTTGAGTGATCTCTCCCTGTCCTTATCTCGACCCACGAGCCATTCATTGTATTTTCCCTCCCCTGTCCAGCTGAGGAGGGGAGCGATAGAATGGCTCAGTGGGTACCTATCGTCCAGCCACGGCCAACCCACCACATTTCCCCCTTTGCATAAGGCTCACGTGTGGCACGTCTCCCTGCTGTAGAGTCATTAGTGGGGCTGTTCCCTAGGATTGTGACACAGGAGATAGCGACAGTTTTTGTCCCAGACTCTTGTGCTGTAGGTGTGAAGGGACTGATGCATATAGCCCGGGAGCTTGCGAGGGGCTCTCGTGCTGTTCTGCACGTGTGAGTTGCTGAGGTGCCAGAGTGGGAAACAAGAACAGAGTCTGTAGGTCTCATTCACAAATCTTTTGTAAATCTGTGTGCAGATGGATTTCCCTATATGTGATAAGACGCAGTCTTCCAACGATAACAATCTAGTCATAACTGAATTCTTGGTCAAGCTTTATATGTGGCTTGTCTCTCCCACAATAGACTTTTTAAAATCTGGTATTAACACATTCAAAAATGTTTATTTTTCAGAAATAAAGATGCATGTGCATGATAGCATGCAAGTTCCTCTCATACTGTTAAAAATGGGAGTAACAAAAAGACTGTCAGGTTGGATGCTATAGTATGGCAAGAGGTGAAAAAGGCACTAACCCTGTGTTCCTGTCTTGTGTTCCTCACTGTGATGGGATTTGGCCTCAAAATGTGTGTTGCATCCTATAGAGACTAACAGAAACAGTGCCTCTTAGTTCTTGCTTGTCACATAATGTTTTTTCTTGTTCTGGGAGTCAGTAGCTAAAGCTTGAGCTCAGTCACTTCAGATTAATTTGACTTGGAAAATGTTCATTGCACTTTACACATGATCAACCTTAACTGTTTCGACAATCAAATATATTGAATGTAGGCGAGTTTTGCTTGAGTGAAAACTGTAGTCTGCTGTATTTAATGGATGTAAAAGTTCAGCATTGGTTGCTTATATCTTGTTACAGCCGTAGGAGGCTTTCCTCCAGCTGGAAGAGAAGTATGATGGGGTTGTCTTATGGCTGAGTATATTCTCCTCAGTATGTAGGTTTCCTCAGTATGCTGAAAAATGTACATCTTTGAGTCTTGAAGAGGTCTTTTATGACACGAACACGGACGAGTAAAACCATAATGGTTCACTTACGAGGACCTAATAACATTTGTTCAGTACAAAATGCCTTGTGTCAGGCATTGAATTCATTGAAAGTTGCAAAAGAATAAATGCTTTGTGAGGAAGCTGTGATTTACAAACTTTGCCACTAATTGGACAAAGGAAGACTTGGATTGTGTGTACAGCACAATTATGTAAAAATCATGTCTTGGGGACTTCCATAGGCATATGTTGCAGTGAAATAACAGTTTTGGCTTAATAAGAGTTTGTTATAGCTGTCTTCATGAAAATTCAGTTTCTGGAATGTTTGCTCATCACTGACTTTTTGAGATGGAGCTCTGAATAATATAAATATAAGCTGAGAAAAAATTGTATTCAGGGTGCTCCGTGAAAGTTTCCAAGTTTTTACTCTAGAGTAGGTTGTGGATTTTTTTAAACAATGGTGAGAAATTCCACTTAATTCTTAACACTTTATATAGGTATGTATACTTGTATAATGATCAGAGAGAAATCTCTCTTGAATTTTTGGCGTTTAGGAATTAATTTGCTTTTTTTTTTAAAAAAAAACTTGATTTTTCTCATGCTGCTGCTGAGCACAAGTGCTTAAATTTATAGTTTGAGGAAATGGAAACATTTTATAATATGATGATGATATAGATGATGTCCCTATGAAAACTCATAAAGATAAGCTCCAAAGTCTGAAGATGATCACCTGTACTTCCTCTGAGGCAGGTTATTAATGAGCAATGCATTCGCAAATAACCATAAAACACATTCTGTAATGGAACTGTTCCCATAGAGGTTACCCATCACTTTATTCAGTCAATTATTAAAGCATTTATGCTGAGAAATGTAATTGTAAAAGTAATCAATAAAGGGTTTCCTCTGTATCAATAAAGGGTATCCCATGATGTAGCCTGGGAATTGCAAGCAGGAGTGAAGTAACTGCGCAAAGACACTTCTGACAGAAACTTTGTCTTGATTACAGAACATGTGTAAGTTTTCCAAAATTTGAACTGCATTTGCTCCTTGTAACTTTTGGTAAGAGTGCAAGTGAAATGAGATTTGGTTTAGCCAACTGACTTATCCTTTTCTTCCTAAAACTTAAGGGTGAAAATAATGTCAAAAGCAGTCATTTCACACAGCAAGATTGACATAGACTATAAGTCATTCTGTGTTGTGGACTAACTTAGCATTCAAGGGCAATAGTATTTAAAATGTTCTCGGAAATCATCCCCCTGGCTCCCCAAAATTTGTGTCATGTGTTTAGAGGCATCAGTTGAGCCCAGCAGCCTGGAGGCTACTTGCAAGCTTAAGCTCTTGCCAAATGGAGAAGGAAAAAAAAAAAAAAAATGGCTGGCAAAAGCAATACTATTAACTGCAAGATTTATGACTGACACCTTTGTATAAGTGAAAAGGGAGAGCAAGGAAAATGCCCATTAAAGTTGAGGTGCCAGTTGCAGAGATTTAGTTTAGATCAGGGTTTGTGCCATAGTACCTCTTGAGGGGGCAGCAGTTTGAACTGTGATCACAACTCCTCTCTAAGCAAAACCACATCCCTGGCAGCATATCACCTCACACCACTGCCCGAGTGCAACGTGTCCCTGAGCTGCTGTAGGGTCAGAGAGCAACGGCTTCGTGTCGCTCCCTGGCCTCTGTTGTGTGGGGAAAGCTCAATGCCTTCAGCCTGGTGGAGTTGCAAGTGACGGCCAGTTCTCCACTGCGACTCACAGCGCTGAGCCTGCAGCTTTCAAGAGAAATGATGAAGATGGATGACTTCTGAGCTGCAGTGCTGTTTGAAGGCTGTTACAGGTCTCTTGGCAAGAAGAGAGGATCGGTAACTGAAACTTCAAAAGGTCAGCTGCTATGTTGCTTTTGGATGCCAAATTCTGAAAAAGAAACTGATTCTTTTGGGTCTGTAGTGCCATAGTGCTTTGGTGTCATTAGTGCTTTTACGTCTTTTATGGGGAACTGGAAGAGGTGTGTTGGGCAGGCAGCATCGAGTGCTCACTTGAAGAACCGTTTCACATGGCACCTGGTAGTAATATAAAAAAGGAAATGCAGCTGAACATCTGACCCAGTTTAGAGATGTGGTTTTACTTTTTTTTAAAAAAACCTTTTATTATTTTTAATAATATTATTACTGATCTACTCTTGTAGAATATTTCTGCTTACTTGGCATCTTACTTCCTATATCTGTGTACTCTGAACAAGTTCTGATGTGCTCTCTTGGTCTTGCTGCTCTCTTAGCATCAATCTTGCTGGTGTTTATGTAAATATTTTAGTTTGTCCTTCTCAAATCTCTGTGTCTATCTCAGCTGTCATCTTACATAATTTAGATTTCTTCAAATAGCCTCATTTAGATATTCAAAAAACACCCACAAGGCATTTTCTACCGTTCTATGTAAGGTCACGAACACCTAAAACAAACAACCTAACAAAAAAAAAAAAAAAAAAAAAAAAACAAAACCAAAACCAAAAACCTCAACAAAACAAAATGTGGCCCAAAGACAGAAAATTCCTGAAACTTATGGTTCATAATTTTAGTCTGATGTGTAAAAAGTGAATTGTATCCAAAGAGCTAATACACTGGGAAATCTTTGGAAGATTCTGGTGACAAGTGTGCATGTATATATATGCCAAAGTTCTTACTTCCATTCTCCTTTTAGGTAAGTCACGGGCAGAAAGTTTTCTGTAAAGATTTTCAATGTTTTGTTGATTGAAAGATAAATACATCCAAAGATAAATGGGACAAAAGAAACAGTCCACATGCTGATCAGTGATTAAACTCGACTGTAGTATTTGAAGACAATAGAACTGAATACAATGAATATCCTTTCTAGATGCAGACTACATTTTCAGTATGCTTGTTGAACAGGATTCTTGGTTATTTAGACGGAAATTTTCAGAAAGTTGGAATATATTTAAGTTCTGTTTCTTCTGTATCAACCTACTCTAAGCAGTGAATGTGCCTCTCTTAAGGTGCTTTTAGGCAAAAAGATTGCATTTGATTGAGTGTATTTCTCTGCAATTTTTCCCGTTGTCATTTGTGTTTCCCTCTTTATGTGATTTTGTTACAACCTTTTTCTCCTACGCATGCCTTATTTTCCACTTCCTTTTATGTAAACCAAATCTAAATTTGTCCTTTAATGTTCTGTACTATCAATAGCGTGACAAGAAGTTGAGTTTGAAAAAGGGGAATGATTCATTTCTTATTACTTGAGGAGTGCAGATGTTTCTTTAGCCTCTTACATACTTCTAAGACAAAAATGTGTTCTGAATTTAAAAATTGTTTGATGTGTCAGAATGAGAAGACTAGGCTATTAATTGGTAGAATTTAAAAAAAAAAGATTGCCAAAGAGAATACACAAATTCGCATGTTTCAATGTCCATATGGTGTGTTCCTGTGCTGAACTCTGGTGTTCAACTGTACCAGGCTAGTTCTGGAGAGTTTTAGAGGGGCTTGGGTGTTTATTAGGTGTTTAGTGCCTACAGCAAGGCTATGGAAGAAAACATACCCTATAGAAACTGAAGTTAATTCTTTTTGGTCGCCATATATCACCTTTTCCCTACAGGTTTATGCAGTTGATATTATGTTATAACGTGGATTTTAAAGAGCGACATTACAGCTGATGGTTCCTAGCATCTGCTTAACCACCATTTGAGTGAACATATCCTGATGTTGTTTCAGCCATAGCAAAACATGGCAGCTTGCTCTTGTACTCTGCGTTACCTGTGGAGCCAGCCCAGACATCTGCTGGAGCAGTCCCCATGGCCAGTCTTGCAGAAATCTCTTCTGCTGCTGGTGGTTTCCCATGTGTTGCCCCTTCCTCAGCTCCTTCTCCAAGGCACCAGCTGCCGGTCACTGCTCCCTGCGTTACCTCACCAGCAGCTCATGGAAAGGCTACCTGGGACTGATCTCCAGGCTGTTACCTGTCACCTGGACCTCACCTGGCATGTATCCATCATGTTTAAGAGTTGGCATAATCCAAGTGGCAATACATAGGGTTTTGGGATTGAAGTAGATCTCAAAGGCTAAACTAACAAAGACTTATTTACTGCCTGACACATCTCTGAAATGCAGTCCTGTAGTGATTTAGTTGACGTACTGATAGTCTGTTTCTTGAAAGGTTTTACATATTTTAGGGGTGTTTGGTTGGTTTGGTTTGCCCCTCCTCTCCTTCCCCACCCTGCCCTTAATTTTACTTTTTAGGCATCCCATCAAACCACAGGAGAATATTCTGCAGGGAAGAATCTTGACTTCACGAGAGGTGGCTGACCTGGTGACGATGGTCTTTTGAACAATAATTTCTATGAATCTTTCTATCCTGAAAAGTAAATATCTCGGCAAAGGAAGGTGATCCTTGGGAACCAACCCGCTGCAGCAGGCTTGTGCTGTTCTAGGGAGATGTCTGCTAATGGTAGAATAAATTATGTAAAATAGGTCTCGTACCTACCAGTGAGACATCTAACAGAGTCAAGGACTGCACTTGAAATGTCTCTCTTTAAAGAAGCGTTGCTTCAAAGGGATAATGATCAAAGCATGAATAAATTCCCAAAGGACATGGAAATATATGCATAGAGAGATTATACTCCAAATGCTAACAATGAATGTTTAGTTATTTGGTATCTGGCTATTATATAATAATAGTTATGTATGTGAAATGTCTTAATTTTGCTGTGACAGCTTGACGGTATTCCCAGATGTTAAATATTTCAAAGCTTATCTTGCATATATTCATAAACAAGATGAAAGTGTTAATTCTAATTAAAATGATGCACAGTTCAGTAGCAGCCCTAATAAAGTCCCTGTGGAACAGTATATTTAATAGCAATATATCTTCTATGCGGAGTCAGAATTTTACTTTAAACCAATCTTCAAGGAAAAACTGAGTAGTCAAGATAGAAAAACTGTGAAAATTCATATTCAAAAGTCATTTGAGTATATGCAGTATTTTACATACCAGTATCTATGTGTATTGGCAGTTTAAGCAAGAAACCGGGCGGGGGGTGGGGTGGCAACGAACATCCCAAACTTAATGAGTACTCCATATGACCTTAGTGGTCATATTTGCCATCATATATGCTTGTTGCAATATTTGGGAAACCACAATTTCTTTTAATGCAACATATTTTAATATTAAAGTATTGCATTGTGGAGAAGCCGGATACATGTGTATGTTAAAGATGCCTTCAAGGGGATACTGAAAATTTTAGTGTTGAATGGTTGGGATATCAGAGGCTGGAATAATAGTTAAAGATGTAAAAGTATTTTTTATTTGTAACTCAGAATAAATTTTCCACTACATTTAACAGAAAACATAAAAGCTGCAAAGTCACACCAAGTCAGAAGGCAGTAAAGAGCCGGAGGAGAGACCTAGGGGAATGCCTGAAGACATGGTTGGTTTGTAGCATTTAGGATGCCAGTAAAGGCAAATCCCAGAGTAGGAGGATATGTACAATTTCTTTTAAAATTCAGAATAGGGATTCTTTGACTCATAGTAAATGTATTATTCATTTGGTTACCTCTGCATGTACTTCTCTTTGTAAACTATGCACTGTTATCATTTTGCATATTTATCTCAGTTGTTAAAAATTATACACACAATTACCATAATTAACAGGTCATGACAAATCATGTTAGTAAGAGAAATTCTGTGTTGTGAAGGAATTTGAGTTTGCAAAACGTCTTTTTCTTTTCTAAATAAAAATCTAGATTCTCTTCAAAGGACAGTTCTGGGAGGAATTTAGATTGGTCAGAAGATTTTTTTTTTTTTTCCTTCTATATTATGCATTTTAAAATGCTTTCCATAAGAACATGAAGTATACTGATGATGCAAGATTAACAAAAAATTATAGACTGTGACTGCAGTATAGAAAATTCAAACCCTTCTTTTCAGTGGCTTCTGGATATCTTTCTATTGTTGGATCTTCTTTTTTTAATTATTTTAGCACAACCATGCAAATGTTTCACTTTTGTAAGAAAATAATATTCTAATCAGAAATGATTAATATCTGGTTTTTGAGGGGTTCCTGTTTCGTTTTTGGGTTTTTTTTTTTATTTAAGTATTTTACTTCTAATATATTGACTTGGGTTGTGTGGGCTATACTGGTTTTATAACTTGATCAGGTGACTAAAATTTTGAAATTAAATTTCACCTGTGAAAGTTTTTAATGTTTGCTGAAATCCCAAATGTTTACTAAAAAGTCCCAAAATAAACTACTGTGTTTAACTGAAAAGGAGATAAACAGGTCTAGCAGAAGAGAAAGAAATCTGTTTATATCCTTCATGTCCTTAAGTAAACGACCACCATGTTGACAAAGTCTAGTTACAGGGATTTTTCAGAGCTCTGAACTGATTCGGGTCTCTGGATGGTTCCTGGTCAGTCTGTGGGAGACTGGCTAGGCTCATCTTGCTAAACTTCATTAGATTTTCCCTTTGATGAATGGCTCAGATTAACTTAAAAAAAAAAAAAAAAATGTCATGAGTTAATTTACATATATATATAAAAAATATTAAAAAACCCTCCCAAATCTGAATTTGCTAGTGAAAAATGCAGATCAGTGTGTTGTGTATGTTCTAGACCCTGGCAAGACTGTTAGAGTGGAAGTAGAGCCACAGTTCCAGGTTACTGCCATTCTCATCCTTCTCTTCTGTGCAACTGATGATGAATCAGTGCTTTATTAGCTATTGTGTCCCAATCTGTTAACCACCACCAAATGCTGCAATCGTGTCAGTTGGTATTACCGATTTTTAGAATAAAAAACTCAAGAAGAGGGAAGAAATTATTCACAGTTGTTATAGCCAAATGATTTTTATTTTTTTTTTTTTTTTTGGATGAGCTTGAGCTTCAGAGAACTCTGTGAAACCTTCCTCTTTGGTAAAGAGTTTTCATCCTAGCCTGAATAAGAGGTAGCTGCCCTACCTAGGAAAACAGTCCCACATATAACCTAGGAAATTCCGTCAGAACTTTGGAAATGGGGGAAAGATAAGTTTGCTATCCTTATTTATATTGGGTAGCTGCAACTGTTGTTATGGACAGCAGCAGAGAGCATTAGAACAGTTAAAGGAATGCAAACTTATCTCCTATAGCTACATCACTATCAATTATACCATAAAATAACAGAATAAGGTAAATAATAGCAGTAAATGGTGGAATGAAATAATATGATAAGGTATAATTCGTGTTATTGGATCACAACTGAAGATGATCCAAGAAATATTTTGTTGAAAGGTAGTCTTGGACAGGGAAAATGCTTTCTCTCTCCCCTACTTTGTGCAGTGATGATTGGTAAACTGTTAACTTCTAAAGCTTTCTACAGTAAATAACCAATTTTTTGCACTGCAGTTATTGATGTATTAGTGGCTCTGAAACCTTGGCTTTAATCTGAAAGGAGGGGTGAGTTGGTTTAGGGCCATATGAAGCAAACTGAGTATTTCTTTCAAATAAGACATGATGTAGACTTGCAAATGAATTATTGAAGTATACCTATTCTGATCTGTGGATTTTTAAGGGATTGTTTAGAAATTTCAGTGATAAACTGAAAATAATGCCCATTACATCTTCCAGAGTTTTTCTGAAACACTTCTTTTGAACAATGATAAGCCAGAGACTGTTCGGGACATGTTTCAAACTGGGAAATCTGCAATACTCAACGTGACTTCAGCTGAAAATAGTAGGAACTGTACATTTTCAAATTGTATGATTAGTCATGTTTGGAAAAGAACATACCAACGTACTCAAGAACAAACCCAGATACTAACATGCATGCCATCTTCAATAAATATGTGTATTAGAGGGTTTTTTCCATTCATGGAGAATGAATGTGTTGTAGGTGAATTCTTCTTGCTTATCAGGCTGGCAGGCTTTGTTTTATTGTCTCCTGTTGCTGGAGCTGTTTTTTTAATACAGTCATTAGGATGAACTTAAGGATTAACTGACATCATTTAGCCAGGTCCCTTGCTATTTGAACTTTTAAAACACCTCATTTGTTCTTTACCATTTATGTTAGAGTTTAGGACTCAGTTTGGGATCATACAATGCTGATGTGTGTGCATGTAAATACTACACACTAAACTCAGACTTTTCAGTATCAGGCCATTTAATCATTAACAGCTCTGGGTTATGAACCTGATGGGATTTTTTTTTTTTTTTTATTATTTTGGGGATGGATTGATGACACAATTTAGGGGTTGGTAAGTGGAAGTTTTGTAGTTTCAAAGGGAAAATTGTGGCTAATTTCCATTAAGGTCATACAAAAGAATCAAGTGGTTGACTAAGTAATTGTTAATACATGTGTATAAACATAATTAGAAAAAAATCTAGTCATCAACTTTATAGCTCTTAAATACTTGTATAGGCTCAGATTAAAGGGAGGACAATGCTTACAGGGATCAGCAGGCATAATCACCTTCATAATTCTCCATTAGTGTGATTTAATACTTATGCAGCAGTTCTTCATACAGTTTGTTAGGTAGAGGGGGTTTTTTTAAGTATCAATGAGCAATATATGCAGTAAAAAATGTATTCTAGTGGTTGAGGCTGTTTTATGCTTGCGATCTGACATTTACCTGCAGGGGTATTATCACGACATTTTTAAACTTAGAACTAACTCTGTGATGTGTCTAAACCTAAAAATGCCATAACACAAACTGCTGTGAAAAAAGAAACTGAATTCTTCCTCTAAAGGAAGAGGTGACCTGACTAAATGAGGAAAAAATTTTAAAACAATCCACTCATGTCCCGGGTAGCTGTAGTAAAAGAAATAATCACAATATAAATCAAAAAATCTGGAAATAACTATGGGATTGCTCTCTGTGGAAATATTTTGTTGTTTTAAAAATATAGGTCATGCTAATCACCACAGCCTACAGACAGAAATATTTTTTTTTACAGTAAATGTAAAAATGTTGCTTGTAATCTGTCTGCAGATAAAATGATATGCCTTCATAAAATATATTGCCTAGTCTAATGATCCCAAACTAACCACATGATTTTAAAAGGCAGCGTTGAGATTGCTTTTACCCCGTGGGTGTTGAATTAGAATAAATTTCTGTGCAACAATATTGTAAGGGAAAAAGATCCGAAGAAGAAATATTCTTTCATATCATAGCCCTCTTGTACCAGTGCCTGGATGGTACTAGTTTTGTACCCATCTCCTGGTAGTACGTTTGGGAAACCCGTATCCACACTGCAGGGGATATGTCTCCCTCCCCTGTTTGTGTACTGATGCAGGGGGGACCAGAGCTGGCTGCTGGGAGATGCTCCTCAGCAGATGGTGTCTTGCTGTGGTCTTGTCTGGGTGTCTGTGCTAGCTGGGGTGTTTGATGGGAATTGTCATATTGGTCTGAATTATTCTTCCTACTCCTTACCATAATGGAGACATAACAAGCTGAATCACAGTTCCCTCAGAAGGGGACCGGTGTGGGTGCAGCCACCCCTGCCACCTGGGAGCAGCCTTGGGAGAAACCCTCCCTCCATGGGAGCAGAAGGAGGTTTCATCTTGGAAAAGACCACAAGGGAACTAGCACGTGTGACAGTGATGGCCAGGGGCGCAGAAGTGAGATGTTATTCTACAGTGTCAACCATAATTTTATTCATTTACCAGTCTTTTTTATCCTTAACCTCTTTTTACTGGTGCTGCAAGTGTCCAAGCAAGCTTTTCAGCCCCTGAAGTCTCCTCTGGTGTATTCTGTCAGGCATGACTGGTTGGCATCTCTGGTCCCCAAATCCCTGTAACAGAGGTTGTAATTATGGTACTGACTCGTTTGCATGAAGTTTCTTCTCCGTAGCTAGAAACTACTGTGTTGTAAACATACTGTGAAAGCTGTAGTTTCCTGATCGGAAAGAAGTTATTTTATCCACAGCATGGAAACTCTAATTTAAAATGTTTAAAGTTTTTGTTTGTTTGTTTTTTTCTGAAGTAGTATCCAGTCTTGTAGCAATAAAAATAATATAATTTGTAAGGAATAGCAAGCAATGGTGGAATCTATTGGATAGTAATATTTACAGTTAGCAGGAAAGGAATTTCATGTAATAATACTAATAAAAAAGGATTTTCTTTCACGAGAAACCTGTAAAACTATTGGTTTTGTTTCTGATTGACGGATTTTACAATTTCTTAGGAATAAATTAGGTAAACTTGAAAGAAATGAAGGCACAGTAGCTATAAAACAACCTATTGATTTTTTACTAAATCTCTGTCTTTGGTAATTTTTACAGTTGCCTGCATCCAAAAAAACCACAGTGTAGTTACTAGAGAAGCAATGTAACTAATTGGTATTTGATTGGCCCTTTAAACCTGTACCTTATCCCTCTTTACCTAAATGTTAATAGCATCAGCAGAGCAATTTAACCTGAAACTCAAGGACAAGAGCACAATGAAATGTTTCTCTTGCTTCAGAAATGAGTAGTGGTAATATTAAAGATATTCTATGTAGTGTTTTATCTTTGCCTTTAACTTCCAGAACATCAATACTTTTACTTCTCCACATAGATTCTCCTAGGTCTTTCTGCAGCTATTTTGTTTGCTATTTCTGAAGGGTGTGGGGTTGTGCATTTTTGTTTTTTGAGGTGGTGGGTTTGGGGGTTGGTTTTGGGTTTTTTTTTTTTGTTTGGGGTGGGTGGGTTTTTTTTTTTGGTTTGGGTTTTTTTCATTTTGTTTTTCAAGAGGACTGTAGCAGGGATATAAAAAATGGGCATTCTGAGGAACAAACAAATGGTTACAGTAGCTGTCATTACTGAGAAAATTCCATGATAAAACTATTCAAATTATATTAGGTAGCTTTTCTTAAAAAGGACTTGCAATGGAGAGAAATGCAGGACCTCAATTCCACTGTGAACAATTAGATGTGGCAAGTAGCTTGAAAAAGGGATAACTTGAGAAAAATCTTTAAGTATTTGTCTTCTGCGTTAGACTTCTGTGCTAGTGATGGTTGGAGAAGGTAACGAATTCTTAAAAAAAAAAAATCAAAAATCAGTATACTGTGCAGTTTGAGTATATTAAATATAAGGGAAGTTAGCGGTATTGTTTCGGGCTTTACAATTTAGTCAAGTGACGTCGCTTAATACCCTGGTAAAATCATGAGCTTAAAACCAGTATTGTTTAATCCTTGCTACATTTCTTAAAGTAATTTTTGTATTGGTTCTGAAATGTTACTGTACTGCTGTACTGAGATTCACAGAGCATTCATTCTGCATCCAAACTCTGTACTGTAGCAGGGTGGAAAAGAGAGGCGATAACTTTTTTCACATGTGGAGGTTGAGTGCATTTGAAAACCATTCTGGCTTCACTGCAGAATTACATCCAGCACTTTCATATTAGCGGCTATTTGTAAGATTTTATTGTTAGCTTTTTTTAAGGTCACAGACTTTGAAACTGTTTGGATCAGGTTTTAAGCTAATGTTAGTGTTTATAGCATCATTGTCAGAAATGTACAATATTGGGAGGTGTGAGAGGCCAGTCTCCTCTGATGTTACAGAGGATGGACGTTACAGTTAATGGAGACAGTTTGGCTCCACCAGCCTCTGATTCAGAGTCGAACATAATGCACTGAGATCTCCTTTGAATCAACTGGTGTATCTTCATTGCCTAAAAAGAAGATTCTCAAGGCAAACCTGATGAGGCTGAAGTTGGCTCTTTTCTGTGTTGTCTTAGGAATTATAGAACAGAATTACTAGTGCAGGGAAATTAAAAAAAAAAAAAGGGCACAAGTGAGTAAATGTATTTTATTTATTAGCAGCGTCCCTGAGATATTTCACTCTTCTACTCTTTGCATTTAAATATTGTCAAGATGTTACATTTCAAAACATAATACTTCCTCCAGGAAAGTGTTGTGGCAGAACTTGCCGTAGTATTCATAATGCATCTGCCAAGGAGCGTTTATCTCTCTTCTCCCTCAGGTTGCGATGCTCCCCTTCTGAGGCGATGTCTGCTGGTCAGTGTATTTCTCATTCTTTCAGAACAAGCATTTGCATATCAAAGGCCTGATATGAGTAAACATACTTTATACTTCCATCTGTCATTCTCTTCCCATTGAGACAAAATAAGAACAGCATAGCAAGCAAGAGGTTTATTTTTTGTCCTTTAATTCTATACCATTTTGTTTTGAATTATGAAGGATGCCTAGATACACTATTCTATAGCCGTGTTTCTTTCTACCAAGGTCTTTTGATTGAAGCTATCCTAAAAATAAAATCAGTACTCTTTGAAGAAATGGTACTTCTGAGAAAAAACAGAACACCTTCCTCCTTCATTTCTTAACTCTAATATTTTCTAATACTTAAAAAGGAACCTGAAAAAAATCAGTCTTCATTAATAAAACTCAAATCTAAGTGTTTTTACCTTCCTGTAAACTTAATATTCCTTAATATTCTTTTCTAAAGCAGGTATAATTCCTTGGTATCTATTGAAAATGAGAATGGGTTTTGTTTTCATTTCTCACTTCTCTTGCACTAGTTTTCTGTATAAATATTTCTTTGTACTTTCAAGGAATGAGTTTGTTCAGAAACTGGTATTAAGAATGTGTTAGAGATTGCCAGGAGAAATAAAATGTCTGTGCCCTCATGTTTATTTTGAAAGCTGAACTCATTCATTTAGGGAGCATTTAGGTGAGCATCTAGCTCACCACTCTGTACCCAGCACAAACAACTCTGGTGCTAGCAGGGTCTCACTGGGCTGAGCAGCAGCTATGCGAGGATCCCAAGGGAACAACAGTTCCTCTAGTTATTAACTGCTTCTGTGATGGTCTCCACAGGCTCAGCAGGGAAAATACTATTGGTCCTCTGTTCTCTCCCATCTCAGCATGTGTTTCTGTGGAAGCAACGCTTCTCCCCCTTCAGCTTGTGTCACACAATTTTCTGGATGAAAAATCCAGATCCAGTGCTGATTTTAAGGTCTCTCTTCCTGTTTTATCATTTCTGAAGCTCACCTGTTTTATAAGTTGGCAGGAGTTCATTGTGTGAGACCAAACAGAAGATTAGCTGAGGCCTCTTTTTATTTTAGTTTGAAACCAAATCTGGATTTACTGCAAAAGAGTTAAATTGTCTTTGATTGCGAGCTCATCCTCTCTAGCTCTTTGGAGCATGGCTCTCATATTTTCATTTATACTTGTACAGTACTGAGGCCAGTAGGGTTGCAACCTCAACTGGAGTCTTTGAGCAGTATTTTAAAGCTATAAAGTTCTAAAACATTTGCTCAGCAGTTCAGAATGCTGGATGCAGTCAAAGGCCTCACTCTCTGTTGTCCTTAGAAGCTGTCTCTTTGATAAAGGTTAGTGTGCAGGAAAAATATTCCACTAAATGTCATCAATCAACTCTTGTGTCCCATCTACAAAAAACAAAAAAGCTGCCTGTGAAAGATCTGTGAATGAAGCTGGAGGTTTTCCTTTTTCCCTTGGTAAAGACTTTGTAGGATAAATTAAGATGACGAGAACCACTGTGCAGCTACATGGCCTTAGTTATTGGATAGGTGTAGCTGCTGAACTAAATTCTCTTTTGTCATATGGGAAGGGATGCAATCCAGCAAACTCTTCTTTAGACATGCTTTTTGTGTGTGTGTGTAAGTGCTAGGACAAATATGCCACAAATAAGCCACTACTATGGCAGAATGCACACAAGGAGCACCTGTATATCTTAGGACACTTTGCTGCTTTCCTTCATCACTTTGCTTGATGCTTCTCATACCCCATCAACAGCACTACTGAAAGAATCAGCAGAATGTGTGCAATTTCTGGCATTTCTTTTCTCAGTCAGGCTTTGGTTGGTAGAGCTTTCTTCTGATAGACCTGTTTGTTGTAGGAGTTTGAAATAGAGCAATTTATGAGGGGTAGGTCATTAAAAAAGTAGATTCCTCTGTTTCTTAAGGAAAGAAACTTGTTCCATTACTGGACTTTTTGATTTTGGATACCATAATTTGACCTTTGTCCTCTGCATTGCTTGAAGGGGACATGGGTGACACAGTATGAAGATTGCTTTATAAATTAGGACAGTGATGTAAAGCGGCATCCAGTTCTTACTAGAACTTGATAGAGGATATGAAGCATAAGACTGATGTCATCAGTGTAACCTCAAGCATGAAAAGAAGGTAGGCAGATACATTCCCTACTAACTGTAGCTTATGTGTTATAAAGTTGTATTCATATTCAGATACAGTGAATTCCAGTGGCCTATGCTGAAAGTTGACTACATCTTGGGTGATTTATGACCAACTTTTCACCTGGCAGGAAAGTTTCCTAAGAAGCAGGAGATAAAAAAAGGCCACTTTTTCACAAAAAGTAGAGATAGAAGTCTTGTCTAGCTCTTCAAGGCAGTTGTCCCTTTCATTGGTAACTTGTTTATATGTTGCTTTTGTTTTACTTGAGCTGGTTGCTTTGTGCTTTGGAAGCCACAAATGATGGCCTTTGAGAAAAAGGAAATATGAAAAATCTTTCTCTCCAGTTGATGCTGAGAAGGATTAGTGAAGCCACCCTAATGCTGGACCATCTGCTTTTCCTTTATAGCATTAATAATTTTTGTTCCAATGGGCCTATGATATAAAACCCCCTAGCTTTATAAAGATTTTTACATCTTACTTCACAGTTAAGAAGACATAAATATATCATGGGTATCTTTCAAAAGTATATATCTGGCAGTCAGACCAGGTGATTGTTGTGGGTCCTATCCAACAGAACTATTCTTTTCTACTTAGCAACACTTGAATAAGTCATTCAACTAAGCATTTACTTTGAATTCTGAACTGTATATTTTGAAGATAATGATGGCAAGTTTATATCTGTTATTGTAAAAAAACCCCAAACGCCAACAAAAAGCAAACAAAAAACAAACTCAAAAATCAAAACACAACACACACACAAAAACCTCCAAAACCGAAAGAAAACAAAACCCCAAACAGACTACCTTAAAAGAAACTTAAGTGCTTAAATAGAATGGAGAGGAGTTCTATTATTTATTAGTGGGATTTAGAAATTTTAAAGGGGAAATGATGTTTTGAAAACTCTAAATATGTAGGTGTACATGTTTCAATTCCCCATGATTTCAAGTAATTTTTAATCTAGTGAAATAAATGTACATCTAACTCTTCCGATACTCCCCCTCCCCCCCCCCCAAAAAAAAAAAAATCAAAGCAAACAAAAAAACCCCAAACATTTTAACATTTGGAAATGTCTGCATTAGTTTGGAAACCACCCTTTACTGTTAGTATCTCATAAACTTTGAACATCAGCACTTTCAGGTAATGAAGAGGGACTGGAAAGCAATCATGCAAAGTAGGACAGAAATACCTTAACTGGGCTTTTATCCTGTGTTTTGCTGCAGGTGGCAGCAAAGCTAAGAAACGTTGTGCAGAGACACCTTGAGTATCAATATCTCTCACTTATTCCTGCTACTGCTGAACTGGTATTAAATGCTAGGTCACTAATATTTCTTTCAGTCTCTGCCATAAAATAACTTCAGGACTGTGAAAAACCTAACAGGTTCCAATAAAATATAATGGCATATGAATAGCATCCAACATGATTGGCAGGTTTAAAAAGCTGTTCCGAGACAGAAGAATGGGTCATCTTTTGTATATTTGCTAAACTTTAAGTGAATCATATCAAATGCCTTGTTGGTAGTGGAAATGTCAAAATATATTTTTCTTTTCATTTTCACATGGATTAGATTAAAAAGCGGTGCTTCTAGTTTTGAGATGCAAGGTAAGATTTTGCAAAAATATTTCTGTACACACCTCTGTATGTCAGCAGGGTATCCCACAGAGTCTCTGGCAAGACTGGAATCTTAATTAAAGGAGTTGCGTATGTTTTACATTAAAAAGTCTTTAGCAGTCATACCCCCTCCAAAGACATTGAAAGGGTATTGTAGCAATAAGTACAAAGGATCTGCCTGAATTATTCAAACAATGAAACAGTTCAAACTGATCTTATCCATCATGGCTCAATTTATCTTAGCATAAATTGTTAGCCAAGAGGTTAATGCAGAAAGATCATACAATAGCTCCAGGAATCTAGGGCTTTACAAGGTCAACAGTGATGTGGAATTGGGCTTGACAAGAAGGAACCTAAGCTGCCTGCATTTGTTTGGCCAATTGCAGTGTCAAAAGTGAGAAGGCTTTCCACTGAGAGTACATCTCTAACAGTATTGATTTAGCCAGCAGCTGAAGGAAAACAGGATTGAGAATTTCAATTTTAACAGGAGGTTGGTTTGAGAAGAGACAAATAATACAAACTGATCACTGTTGGAGGAATCATGGCTTGTGTTAGCATGGTGGAGCAATCACAACAAAAGTGAGAAGCCAGATGATTTGTGTTTGTGAGGAAAAAAATAGTAGTATTCTTTAGAGATATATCTATACTAAGAAAATAGATGATGAAGAAAGAAGTAATACCAGTACCATATTTTGTCCTTGTGTTACTTATATTAACCAAGTGCTCTAATGATGGAATGGAAACTGTGTAAAGGTACTGTGTAAAAGTTGTCACAGGAACTTTCCTAAAAATACAGTTATAGCCCATTTGGGTGCAGACGCATAAGTGAATGCAAGGAGTCAATGAGGCATTGCTGGGAAGTGCAGTGTCTACAGTCTTAGCTGAGAACTAGCTTTTTAAAAGTTTTTTTGTGTAGTCTTGATGGAAAGTGAGGGAGATTCTCAGTAGTAATAGTGAAATTATTCTTCAGATGTTTATGAAGCAGGAAAGCACAAAAGTGCCCAACTGGAAAGGTGACAGGGTGGTAATGAGGATTGGAATCTGAAGCCAACTAGAGATAGCGGGGTTGGTAGCAGGCTGAGATAAGTGAGCTTGGGTAGACCACAAGGAGCTTTCATGAAGATGAGGTGCTTATATTTGATGTTATGAAAGGGGAAGAAAGGTGGGAAGGAGGAGGAAAAAGTTGGGGTGCAAAAACATGCAGAGGTGATCTTTGCAATAGTATTCTGAACAGGCATGAGCAGAGTAAAACGTTTTGTTACAGTAATTCAGTCTTAATAAATGAACTTGAATGTGCAGATGTCTTTGGGGTGTAACAGGAAGACACAGCCAACATCTGTCTCGATTGAAGAGGAAGGAGGAATCTGATAATAATCTGGTCACTTAATCTACCTCAGAAGTGGGTAGGAACAATATTTATAAAGCTGTGCTTGAATTAAGTTGATCAAAATCCATTTGGAAATAAATATTTAGTGGCCTTAGGGCTACCTATCAATAAATGTTTCCTCAGATCATCTGAAAAATGGTGGTTGTTTACTCTTAATTAATAGGATTAAGTAGCAAACAGAAAACTTTGAATGCATGGAATATTTTATGTAAAAGTAGGAGTTCCAATAAGGAAGAGGAACTCAAAGCCTTAGAAACTTTGTGTATAATTAAAGTAGTATATTTAAATTTGTTTGAGTATGACTCTAAAGAAGGATGATTTTTTATGCTTTTCCTTGCTGGCTAGTACTCCTTTATCTCGCTATTTATTTTACTACATGCTATAGAAACCCTTAACAATACATCATTGTTTAATATTTTCTCTTATTTAGAGGCATATTTACGGGCATTTTGATCCTCTGAAACTATATTAAAAAAAATGTTCCTCATATGCAGATAGATATACACATATGTACTCTTTCCCACATACTGAGCCTATTCTTTTTTTTTTTTTCCAAAATTACTTTTATGTGTTGCAGCACTGAATTCCTTCGCAGATGGACCATTCTTGTTCTTCCAGTGTCAGAGAATAATTATCATAGCAATTAGGTGAAGAGATTGGGTTCCATTTCACATGGGATACTGTGTGATTTAGACTGATCAAGTACAAACTGACATGATTTTGAGTCCAAGGCTTGCGTTTTGGGGGCTTTTTTAACATAATTATATTTTCAAATATTTGTGAAACTTCTGCCAAAGCATTCTTATTGTTTAATGCTCTTGGAACATATGCTTGTAGTCCCCAATGCTTTTCAAACACCACCAACATTGTCACTTTATCTTAAGCCCAGGCTGTTCATTTTGGCAAATATCTAGTAATTTTAGAGGTATTTTAAACATTGTTGTAGTGCCAGTTATTTTAGCTTATTCCAATTTAACTTGTCACTTTTTGTCCATATGAAATTTCCAATTGCTTTCATACAACTTTGAATTAAGGCAGAAAAGAAAATATTTTCAATTACTTTACTAGAAAGTATTGCATTTTAAAATTCTGCTTTTTAATGTATATATTTTATTATTTTGATTAGAATTCTATGTATGTTTACCTAGGAGGATTAATTTCCTTCAAAAAAGTTATTTTTAACTGTTCCACAGTGTGAGGTAGAGTCGTTGTTCTGCACAAATGTGTTTTGGATTGAGAACACAACGCTCACAAATGTTACTCAAAAATAAAGACCTAACAGCAAGAAAATACTATTTCCCATTTCAGTTTTACTGTATAATGCTTGACCTTTTATTTGAGATGATACATTTTTCCAGGAATAAGCTGCATGCTTTCGGGGATCTGAATTTGATTTGTCATCCGCTTCTATCTGCATCTTCCAAAAACGTCTTGTTATTGGTGGAATTTAAATCTCAGTATGAGAGTTGTTCCTGGAATGTTCTTTTCTGTGGTAGAGTTTCCTTTTTTGACCTAAGGCATTAATTTTTCATCTTGCTTCTGTACAACAGTTATCTGTGCTGCAGAGAAATTAATTCAGTATATTCTGAGGCTGGATACACCCTGCTGTGACGTTTTTTGGGTGCGTAGTCTACATCCTGCTGAAATGAAATTAAGCCTTTGCTCTCACATCACTAGTGATGGTACTGGGACCCAAAAAGGCATACATGGAGTCCTTTTTGACAAAGGATTTCTATATGCTGTCCTTCATTTTTCTCAGGGCAATCTGTAATGACAGAATCATTATCCCTTGAGGGAACATTGGTGAACCACATAAGAGGGTTTGTACAGCTTTACTTACCCTGAGTCTAGCTGTAAGTGGTGTGCCACTAAATGTAGACTATCCTAGTCACCAGCACTTATTTTAGAAAAAAGAAATCATAAGTCTTGGCAAAAATGCAAAGAAAACACTGCGGTTTTTAAAAGATCAGTGTGTGAGGATGGTGATGACTGATACCATACATAACTCTAAGCTATAGAGAGAAGAGCTCTCTGTCTTAGCATTTTGTACTGTTACCAATTGTCTGGTATCTTGACACCTTCCATTTTTAAATCATTATATAGAGACATTCCTGATGATCTTCATGGAAATGGAGTAAGCCTGCTTAACTCAGAAAGCTTTGATTTTATGTGTGATCTTCGCTAGAATTACTTGGTGCTAGCCGAGGGTAAAGGGGAGAGCAGATCACACAGAGTCTTCCCTTGGTTTTATGACAGTACTTATTAAATTGCAACCTTTGATCCTCCTGAGCTTACCTAAACTAGTGCTATTATTAATACCAACCCAAAGGACTCGAAGCATAAATATTGGCACCAAGTTAATGAGACCTCCTCCATTTTTTTCCACTGGCTATCAAAGTTAATCCAATGCATGGTCTAAGAGAAGTATGTTTCAGTATCCCCAAAAGAAAGTATCTGCTGTCACTTGCCCTTCTCTCAGGTCCATCCATGCAGTCCATTAACGTGGCTATAAATATGCAAATTCCTGAGGCAGTGTCCGGGGCATTTTTGTTCTCTGTTCTTACCTCTCTACTTTTTTTCCTTGTGGTTCTGTTTCTGTTCACTCATGTCCTCTGTTTAGTCTGGTCAGGGCTCTGAAACTAATCACAGCATCTCTCCCATGCCCTCTCTCAGCCTAAAGGGGAACAGGGCTCACTATGGCTCAGCGTCCCAACAGCAGCCAGCCGAGCCACACGCAAGGCTGTCTCAGCTGGTACTGGACTCCTGCTCCTTGGCAGCACAGGTGATGGGAACATTTCTGCTGGGGGTCTGCAGAGTGCTCACAGAGCTTTTGATTTGCTCACTGAATAATCACATGCTAGCGTCAGCATCCTGATCAGAGAGAAGGTAAAGTAATTCTAGCAGCTCTCTGCTCTGTAGTTGGGTCGTGCTAGCTGCAGGTCATGGGTGGATCCAAATTTGGCTTTGGTCACACCTCATCAGAGGATGCTCACGTGTCTCAAAGAAGAGACCGTGGTTCTTTCAGATAAACTGTCCATTCACCAACTTGTCCGTACCTTGGAGATTTGTCTTTTATCTTCTGAGCAATGAAGGGAGGCTGCTCCCTCTTGCCTGACCTCATGAGTGAAACCACAAGGCCTCTAGCTATGCATTTAAGCACCTTGCTTCTATTTTGGTTCTTATATCGAAGTATGTGGTTAGCAGCTAGTGAGTTCTGGTGATGAAGAATCCTTGGTTCTATGCATATAGAAGTAAAAGTAGGGTTCATGTTGGATTTATCGTTGAACTACCTTAAATGGTTTGATTGCTAAATTTTCTTAACCATGAATCTTCACAATACAGAAAAATGTTTGGAGTTTGTATAAACCTATAAACTTATTTGCCTTACTTTGTTAAGTTCTTTCATATTGTCCTCTTGTAAAAAAAAAAAAAAAAAACAAAACTTGAGATACAAAACAAAACAGCAAATCAAAGCAGTAAAGTCTTTAAGTGAGTATTGTGAACTGAATTACTTAAAGGACCCTCAGTGTCCCCAAAAAATCTGTACATTCATATCTTGACTGAAGACGTTTGCCCTTAAAATGCCTTACGTCATCAAGTCCCTTTAACACTTGGAAGCTTTAAGTGACATGTTCTGGAGTACTCCAACCCACTATACTTAACGCTGCAGAGACGCTGAGATTGCCTTTACTAAAGGTTATCTTTATGTACCTACCCTGAAGTGAAGAAGGGAAGCTACGTGCTAGATACAGCCAACCCCAAGCCTAAGAATATTTGAGTGTTGCCCTTTTGAAGTATTTTAGAGGAGAAATCACCTGCCAGTGATTAAAGGATCACCAGGAACAGTGAAGAGAGGGGAAAGGAAGGGGACTCTGAGGTGATAGACTTCATCGTCAGAAGGGTGATGTGACTCATGTTCTAGGAAAGGAATACACGTTTGGAGGCACGGTATTTCCATGTGATAATCTGTCTCAGAACTGACCCCAGTATAGAATAAGATGGTAGGGGTTCCTTTGGGGTTTTCTTCCAAAACAACCAAATCTCTGATGAATGGAGCTTACTGCAATGTACCAACAGGAATGGTACTAATAGTTCGAGCTGAGCACAGAATCTATAACTAATTTAAACCTTAATTTGAGTAACGCTTTTGAAAAATAATAATCTAGATATGCATTAGTTGAAGCATAATGTGGATCATCCTGACCAATACATAATTTGCCATATAAAAAGCAATATGGTGAAATCAAAGAGTGAACTAATGAGATAGTGATTTGAATTCCTCGGATCAGATGAGCTAGACAGAATATTCTTGGTGTTAGAACCTTGTACATACTGCAGTTTTTTCTTTGATAATTTTGCAAATTGTATTATCACTGATCAATTCTAGTTGATTTTAACCTGTTTGTAGTGATCCAAATACATGTAGTTTTGCCTGTTGAGCTGTCACTGGAGTGAGAATAATTTAATCCTAATTGTATTTGTCGTATCCTGCAGTGACAATATCATACTTTTTCACCTAATAGTGGAAGAATGATGTAATTGTTTACCATGAAGAACAAGAAAGTGTAAATGAATTAACTGCTGTAAAACATATTGCAAATGTTTTGGTTTTCACTAGTGTTACACTTTCCAGTGTTGCTATCTGTATTCTATTAGACTAAATGAGAGATGATTAGGGTTAAAATAGGGGAAACAGCCAAATAAAACTTCTGCTAACACGACAGATATGCTCAGATTTAATATGTGTGCAGGGCCCTTTTTATTCTGTTTCACTTCTACTCTATACAGAGTTGAGGAGATGTATTTATATCATTTTGCTGTGACGGCCTCACCTTATCCATCTGCCTCCTAACTCTTTAACTGTTGAGCTAGTCACATACGTTGTACTAAGTTTTTCATTCATTAAGCAATTTTTCTTATTAAAATTTTATCAGCTGCTATGGCTTTGGTTCTGAAACTGCCAGTATGATATGGAGAAACATAAAATGCAAGATTTAGCTGTATATGTACTTGACGGCTCTGACTGAGGTTGACTTACTTTGACTGGCCTTTTTATCAGGAAAAAGGCATGTTGAGGTTCAAGAATGGAGCTCTGTTGGCCTAGTTTCCACCCCTACTTCTGCTCCAAAATAGCTAAATGATATAGACCAATTAGATGATTATAAATGAATTGCTGTATTTATCAATGTAGTTAAGTTGCTTGCCATCCCTTTGATGACAGCAGCTGTGAACCCAGTTTACTGAGTTATTGTACTGTGGTTACTGTTTGAGGGTACTGATGATGCCTCTAAATTCTTTCCTAGTTTTTGTTACTATTTTTGCAGGGTCTTGTAGTATTCTTATGTAAATTAATTGGTATTAAGAAAGTGATTAGAAAATGTACACTAGAAACTACATTAAAATGTAGGTTAAAAGATTAGACTAGTAATTTAATGGAGAAATGCAAAAATACTATTAAAACCATCAAAACTGCTTAGAGAATATTTAGAGTTATGGTAATACCTAAAAAAAAAAAAGTAAAGGGCATTAAAACAAGTTCATATTTATGGTGTCTTGTACTGATCCCAAAGAGAGAGGAACTACCCCAATAACACCAGAAAATTTTCATTTTATACTTACCATTTCCTCTTCCACATGAATCCTACAGGAAAGAATCTGTAACAACCAGGGCATTGCATTTTTAGGACTACAGAATCGTCTTGACTCATGAACTTTAAGGAATTGCTGAGACAACAGCGTCATCATCATTGTGCTAAGAATATGCATAGTGTAATATAAAATGATATGCTAGAGTTTTCATTAGTCCTCATTTACTTGTGATAATTTCATTACTTCTTTTCAACATGGACATTCTAAGTATGGTTGAAAAGAATCTTCATAATTAAGGAGGATGCCTGGGGCACAGCAATCATGAAATGATAGGATTTTTGATTCTAGGAGAAGTAAGGAGAGGTGTCAGCAGAACTGCCACCTTGGACTTGCAGAGGGCAGACTTTGGACTGTTCAGAAGGCTGGTTGACAAAGTCCCTTGGGGGGCAGTCCTGAAGGGCAAAGGAGCCCAAGAAGGCTGGATGCTCTTCAAGAAGGAAATCCTGGAGGCACAAGAGCAGGCCATCCCCAGCAGGCCTGGCTGAACAGAGACCTTTGGCTGGATTTTGGGGAAAAAGGAGGAAAGTCTTTGAGCTTTGCAAGAAGGGGCAGGCATCTCGGGAGGACTGACGGAGGTCATGCAGAGAGAAAATAAGGGCTAAAGCCCAACTAGAACTTAAATTTGTCAATTCTGTTAAATGTTTCTGTAAATATATTAACAGCAAAAGGAGGGCCAAGGAGAATCTCCATCCTTGCTGGATGCAGGGGGAACCATAGTGACAAAGGATGAGGATAAGGCTGAGGTACTTAATGCCTTCTTTGCCTCAGTCTTTAGTAGTAGGGTCAGCTGTTCTCTGGATACCCAGCCCCCTGAGCCAGAAGATGGGGATGGGGAGCAGAACAAAGCTCCCATGATCCAGGAGGAAATGGTTAGTGACCTGCTTGGCCAGTCAGACATACACAAGTCCATGGGGCCCGATGGTGTCCACCCAAGAGTACTGAGGCAGAGGTGCTCACTAAGCCCCTTTTCATCATCTATCAGCAGTCCTGGATGACTAGGGAAGTTCCACTTGACTGGAGGTTGGCAAATATGATGTCCATTTACAAGAAGGGCCAGAGGGAGGATCAGGGGAACTGTAGGCCTGTCAGTCTGACCTCGGTGCTGGGGAAGGACATGGAACAGATAGTCTTGAGTGCCATCACATAGCATGTCCAGGACAACCGGAAGATCAGGTAAACACGGGTTTATCCTGCTTGACTAACCTGATCTCCCTCTATGACAAGGTGACCTGCTCAGTGGATGAGGGAAAGGCTGTGACTGTAGTGTACCTGGACTTTAGTAAAGCCTTTGACGCTGTCTCCCACAGCATTCTGCTTGAGGACCTGGCTGCCCATGGCCTGGACAGGCCTATTCTTTGCTGGGTAAAAAACTGGCTGGATGGCCAGGCCCGAAGGGTGGTGGTGAATGGAGTTCAATCCAGTTGGAGGCCTGTCACAAGTGGTGTTCCGCAGGGCTCAGTGTTGGGGCCAGTTCTGTTTAATGTCTTTATCAATGACCTGGATGAGGGGATTGAGTATACCCTCAGCAAGTTTGCAGATGACGCTAAGCTGGGTGGCAGTGTTGGTCTGCTTGAGGGTAGGAAGGCTCTACAGCAGGACCTGGACAGGCGGGATCAATGGGCTGAAGGCAATTGTATAAGGTTCAACAAGGCCAAGTGCTGGGTCCTGCGCTTGGGTCACAATAACCCCGTGCAATGCTACAGGTTTGTGGAAGAGTGGCTGGAAAGCTGCTTGGCAGGGAGGGATCTGAGGGTGCTGGTCAACAGCCAACTGAATATGGGCCAGCAGTGTGCCCAGGTGGCCGAGAAGGCCAACAGCATCCTGTCTTGTATCAGGAATAGTGTGACCAGCAGGACCAGGGAAATCATCCTTCCCCTGTACTCCGTATTGGTGAGGCTGCACCTCAAATCCTGTGTTCAGTGTTGGGCCCCTCACTACAAGAAGGACATTGAGGCGCTGGAGCGTGTCCAGAGAAGGGCAACAAAGGTGGTGAGGGGTCTGGAGCATAGGTCTTATGGGGAGCATCTGAGGGAACTGGGATTGTTTAGCCTGGAGAAGAGGAGGCTGAGGGGAGACCTTATCACCCTCTACAACTCCCTGAAAGGAGGCTGTAGTGAGGTGGGTGTTGGTCTCTTCTCCCAAGTAACAAGTGATGGGATGAGAGGAAGTGAGCTCAAGTTGCGCCAGGGGAGGTTTGGATTCTATATTAGGAAAAAAATCTTCACTGAAAGGTTTGTTAGGCACTGGAATGGACTACCCAGGGAAGTAGTTGAGTCCCCATCCCTGGAGGTATTTAAAAGATGGGTAGATGAGGTGCTTAGAGACATGGTTTAGTAGTGGACAGGTATGGTTGGACTCGATGATCTTAAAGGTCTTTTCCAACCAAATGATTCTTTGAAAAGAAATGCAGTACGTATTTAAACGTGTGTCTCTATGTCTACATATGCCTACATGTCTATATTTATACACATATTTATATACATGAACACACACTTCTGTGTGTATACTCACACATGCGTTGCTTCTGTCTTCTTGGGAAGAAATACTTAATTCAACCAGAGAGCAATTTGAAAGATTTACACTTTATAGGTTAGTCATTATCTCTGTCCTAGGCTTGAAGTATTTTTATTATTCTGGAACCAAAATTTTTTTATCAGTGGGGTTTTATCAGATGTATTCCGGAGGTTTTATTAATCTCCAATTTTATGATACATGCAGTAATTTATTATTTTTATTTTTACTGATTTAGTTTTATTCCGTTAACATTGGTTTTTTTATTACAAGGGAAGCATGCTTTTGACAATGTTGCTTATTGTTTACTTCATTTTTGTGAACTTTGTCCACTAAAAGACTTGATTTCATTGTAATACGTACTCCTCATAAGGTAAGTCTTGTTACCTTTCTGTACCATTAGGATAATGTTATCGTAGTTCGTAGGGTAGATTGGCATGGGTCTTTCAGAACTATGAAAAAATGTCAAAACAAATATTTCTCATCTTTCTTCAATTCCTGATATCTCTGAAACACAACCTACTGCTGCATCTTTCAAATCCATAGTTCACTAAATGGTTGCAATCCACACATGTAAAAATATTATGCAATTAAAATGCTGCTTTTGCTTGCTAAATAGAAAGGGGTTTCATATCTAAAGGAAAGGAATTTTTAGCTTAAAAAAAAAAAAAATCCTGATTTTACTTTGCTATTCCATTGCTTCCTGCTCAAGCTGCAAAATGTATATGAGCTGATCTTTATATCACTTGATTTTCCACTGCATTATGGAAAAGAGCTATAGGACAGTGTTTTCATAGGTAAAGCTCAAAATTATGAGAGTGTGCCCCAGGAAATACTTCATGTTAATATTTCATATATTTAAGAAATCTAAATGCCAGCAATTTTTTCTTTAACGGGTGTGGCCTTCTTTCAGGCACACTGTCTTCATTATTCAACTCACTGTGAGATCCACCCATCCATCCATCCATCCATCCGGCCTACCTCAGCTGAGGCACGTGGCCAGCAGGGGCAGAGCCAGGACGAGCAGCAGCATTTCCTGGAACCCATGACCCTCCTGCAGAGTCCAGCTGGGGCACTCGCCGCTGACCACCTCTGCAAATCCCACTGCAGAGGTGATGTTGAGGAACTGCATGCACCATTGAGTCCACAGCACAGAAATGCACAAGCAAATAGTTTGAGAGCGAGGATAGGGGCTGGAAAGGCTCCAGCAGTTTCCTTGCCCTGATACAGCAGGTCCCTCCAGCCTGCTCAGGGTGGAGAGGGCTGTGCAGTTTGGCTGGTGAGGGAAGCAGCTGATCGTAGGCAGCCCCTTCTCTAGCCCTTGCTATAAAACCATCTGTAAAGTTTGACCAGCCTACAGCATCCCCAGCCACCTTGTCAGCTGAATGTAGCGTAGCTTTAAACTGTATCTCCCCTTAGCTGTGCAATATCCAAAATACAATCTGGTTGCCATATTCCTCTTCACTCTATGTAGGTATTTTCAATAATGTCTTTTTCCTATTGAGAACAGAATATTTTGTAATAGCACATATGCTTTGTCACTGTTTTATGTAACTGAAGGTTTATCAGGTTGTGTGTGCAATCTTAATCTCCCACAGAATTTACAAAGAATTTGTTCAACTTCAAAGTGAGTTTAATTCCCAATGGCTTTATGTTGCACAAAAAAATACCAGCAGGGAGTTAGCTTACACAGTGAACTTGTGACTGGCCATAGTACTTAACCATCAGTTTGGCCTGTGACTTAGCTCTGGACCTCAGCAAGCTCTCTGCAAAAATAAATCCTGTGTAGTATAAGCAGCATGATAAAGCCAGTAAGAGCCATTAGGCATCAGGGACTGCTTTTATTTAGCAGTAGATAGCCAAGGAGATTAGAGAAGTAGCCTGCTCTCAATTTAGATGCTGTTTTTGAAGTGTCCAGTTCCACATTTTATTCCCTGTAGGAATGAAGTAAAAGGTGAATTCAGGAAAAATAACACGTCTCACTTGAAGCAGAAAAGAACCTACCGTAAGTGAGCATATGGGAGCAAAAGTTATAGCATTTTAATTAAAAATGCACGTTAACATTAGCTTCACAAAGAAGAGATGTCAGCAACTTCGTTAGGGTGTCTTCCTAATGAAGAAACTAAGAAAGGGTATCTGAAATAAAGCAGATTCTGAATTTACTGTACTTTCCCAGCTTCTGAACTTCCAGATTACAAGAAATAATGGAGAAAATGCTTAAGACCATCAAACCCTTTGCCTCAAAATTACATTAAGATTTCCTTTAAAAAAATCTGAAATGTCTCTCTGAAACTTCAGTGTCCTGAAAACTTTAATTAAATCTCAAGCATATTCTTTGATAGGGTACAAAAATGAGAGTATGTATTTTATCAAAATCTTGTTAGAAGGATGCTTCACTGAACATTTCAGTACAAACCTGCTGCCTTAGATATTGAAAAATTACCATTAAGATTGCACCACTTCAGTTCCAAAGTTCTGTTTCAGAGTTAGACTACAGCAGGAGAGAGCACAGCTTTTATTCTCTCTTTTGTTTAATTTTTGTCTAAGACTAACGGTGTTAGAATCCTTCTGGGGAACAAATTTTAAAATCTTATTACTTTACAACTTTGGGAAAGGTATACTAGTCTCTTGCAACATTGAGAGTTGTGTATATTTTTTTTTTCTCAGGTAGATGCTTTTATACTGAATCATTTCATAGGAGCTATTGCTGTTAAGTTCCCTAACTGTAGCTATATGATAATTAAAAATGCAAACAAGTAAAATGCAAATAATGCTGGCTACCGGTTCCTATCATAAAGATGGCCTTTCCATAACTTTGCCAAACTTAAACTGTTTTGTGTAAGGTACACCTGTATAAATTCAGTGATACCTTACAACAGGGAAGGAGAGGAAGGCAGACGTGGGTGTTTGCTAAATCTCCCCTCTGTCTTTCTGCACCAAATTAAAATGTCTAATTTCTGACATTTCTCAATAAATTAAACTCAGCTTTACTAGTTCTCCTCTGCCAGTGCCTAGCCACTATTTTCTTTTTACGTCCTTGCATATTTTTATCATTATTCTTCTCTTCATTCTGGTCAACATCTTTATTTTGGACTTTTCTCATCCCCGTGCTAAGTCTTGGATATTCTCTTGGCATGAAATGTCTGGGATGCAGTCATTTCTGACCTTAGAGATAAGTAAACCCCTCTTCCAGCTGTCTTCCAAAGTCTCTCCAACTCGTTTACTGCACAGCTCTTTGGAACAACAAAGGCTGTCTTCTCTGCTCAGAGGCACCAAGATGCTGCAAAAACCAATTCCTGTAGTGCAGTATTTGGCCATATTGTCATTTCAGTCTTGCTGTGTCTTGTGTGTCTTAAAAAACCAACACCCCCCACCCCCCCAAAAAAAACCCAACCAACCAAACAAAAAAAAAAAAAAAACAAAAAAAAAAACCCCAAACAACAACACCCATCCCCCAAAAAAACCAACTTGCTTTCACCTATGAAGATCCTTGGAGCCTGTCTGCACTACACCTGTGCTTGCTTGGGCTGTGTAGGAAGGGCAGCTTTGCGTGTCCTGTAATTCCAGCTCTCCTTGTCCGCTTGCATTTTCAACCCAACACCTGCAGAGTTTTCCTTTTGTTGTCTCCCACAACTGGAAACAGCTCTCCAGGAGTATCTAAAATCTTCCTCATCACCCTCCTTCACATCCCTCTTTCAACTTCTGCATACAGCCTAGATTGCCATTGCATGTATTTTGTCTCTTCCGTTTTGGAGGGAAGAGCTCTGGGGCAGGTGCCCCTTTTTGCAGTACGTCCTGGCCTGAGGCTGGGACACCCAGGCACTGTTGCAGTATAGCTAGTAATAATAACAGTGGAAGCAATATGCTGTAAATAAACAGGCTGCCTCAACAAAGTAAGCATCTGTGGGGAAGAATGAAAAAAAAAAAAAGAAAAGAAATTTCTTTGAGATGAAATCTGCTGTGAGGTCAATGAATTTAGGGTCAGGGAAGTATCATCTCTCTGATTAGGTTATGCGGTCTTATCTACAAGTCAAAGATTATCTTTTGGTTTTGTTTTCTTTATATTACCAATGTTCTGTGAGCACTTCTTAAATTATAAAGACCAAAATGAGTAAACAGGATTTATAGTTCACAAAACTGCCATTTGGTCTGTACAACCACTCGAAGAAGCTACTGAAACATTCCCATGATCTGAAGCCGATTGAGGCAGCAGGCTTGACTGTTCTCTTATAGCCTTGTAAAATTAATATCTCGCAACTTATTGTAGCAGTTTACTTCTGTGCCTTTCACCGAAGTAACAGTGAAAGAAGAATGGATACTATTATTTGTACAATTGAACCTACTGACTTAATTTGAATAGAAACATTTGAATACACGTGGGGTTTTTTATTCTCTCCAACTTCAAAATAATAAACATCAGCTTTTATATCTATTTCAATAAAATATAGTTGGGCTGAGAAGCTTTTTCATTCTACTTCTGCTAGAAATCCTGTGCTACAGCTGACACAGGAGACCTTATAGATACATCAACAATTACAGATTTTGCAGTAGATGCACAGATGATGCTTTTAGAAACAGCTAATGCATTTGAATTTGATAGTCTACACCAATTAATATCCACAAGCTCAAGTATCTTGTTTATAGAAAGACTTTTTGACTGGGTCATTAGGTTTTAGAAAGATCTGTAATCTTCCAGGAATTTGATTCCACTGTTAAATCACTGGGGGACTCCTCACTTCTGCTTGAATATACTTGAATTATGATGGCAGGAAGCGAAGATAAGATGATTGTACGTAGTGTTGGCTCAAGTACCATACAGCAGCAGCTATTACCTTGGGGTTTCTGCTCTCAGCAACTGAAATGTCTGTATGGAAACAGTGGCAGTCGCTGATTCTGATCTCATGCCCACTCTCATCTCTTTATTCTCTTAGTTCTGTGTCAGAATCACAGACAGTAACCTCCATCCTCAACCACCATCCCTCTAAGGTTTTCACAAGCAATGAATGATTGTGTAGCTATTTTCTCATTTGAAAAGATTACCTTCATGTTCCCATAGTCACGTAAGTAACTCCCAGTTATGCTTCATTTTTAACCCTACAATTGATGCTCTTACTCTGGAATTAGAAGCACAATACATAATATAATAAGGTAATGTTCAAATAAGCACTTTCCTAACATTTGAATACACACATTTGAATAGTAGAAAATTATTCCAATTATTGTAGTTTTAGGTAAACAGTTCTTATGGGAATAAAAAAAGGGGAAAAATGCTAAAATTAAACTGCATGAAGGCATTGTTTAGAAATTTCTCTGATAAGCCTCTATCTATTTTATGAGCCAGGCTGTATAGGCATGAGAAAATACACTAAGATTTCTGTGTTTTCTTCTTCTGCAATAGAGAGCTTCCCCCCCCCCCAAAAAAAAAAAAAAATCCTTTGACAATAAAACATACTAAGTTACTCAATTTAAAATTAAAAATTCATTTTAGGTGACTCAATTTAAAAGTTCAGAGAAAAATACCCTTTGAATTAAATTAAACAAACCTACACCTATTTCCTTTGCTTTCTGTGCTTTTAAGAATTAAATAATCGTGTTCTAAGGTGATGAGAGATTTTTCTTATTAAAGTAGTTTAGACCTAAAATGTGATATCTGTTTTATCTTTTGTAATTTGCATTGTCTTTACCATAAATTGCAGTACTGGTATCCTGCTAGCGTGGAACGAATTTCAAAATAAAAATTTCAATATCAATTCAACACTTTAAAACAGTTTATTTTTGGAATAATGTATTCGATTAATTTGGATCGGAAAGGAGGGAGATACTTTATTTTGAAAATTCATGGTAATTTTTTTTGAGAACATGTGTTTATTAAAAAATATTTAACACTTTTAAATTAACCTCCTTTGGGATTAACCAAAGGAACAAATTCTGATTCACCTGATCTGTTGGGGTTTTTTTTGATCTTACTAGCCTAGATTATAAGACTGTGGTGAGCTTCAGAGTGCTTGAAAAATGTAGCGTGGATCTGCTTCTTTCTAAAGCAGTTGAAAGACCAGACTTCCTCTGTCAAAGGCTTTCAAATGTAACCCACTGGGTGAGCAAGAGCAGCTCCTCTGGAGACTGGTTTGCCAGGCAAAGAGAAGCGGTAAGAGACATCATTTACAAATACATGAAGGCTGTAAAATGCAAAGCTAGATGCTCACGAAGTGTGGTTGGATTGCCTGTATGAAGTAACTAGGTGATTTTATTTTTTTTTTTAAATATTATGGAAAGTGTCCTGATAAGCTAGTAAAACTCACCATGTAAGTGTCCCAAATGCAGTGACAGAGCATGTTTACTTAGTGCGTTTGATACTGTAATGGACAAAATGATAAAAAATGACTAGCAGAGATGACTGTAAAGGAATTGGAGTTGAATAATTTCTTTCATCCTTTCAGTAGTCCTTGCAGAGAACCCATGGCTCTCTGGTCTGAGCTATTTCAAGATCCTTCCAGGGTCAAATGGGAAATCATCCGTGTCTAACAAATGACAGGACTTACGTTAGTAAATAGTACTGATCTTGAGTTTGTAACATATTGACTGTAATCGGAGAGTATCAGATCAGTACACCAAATATTGCTGTGCTGTCTGAAGCACAGAGGGTGACAAAATGCAAGGTTTTTTTCTTCACTTTTTTTTTTTTTTTAGACAGGAAACACTTTTTTTGTTGTTGTGAATAGAATGTGTTCTTCAGTAGGTACGTAATTCATTTTTTATGATAATAGAATACACAGAACAAGATAAAAAGATATTAAAAAGTTTTATATTAATTACATTTTTAGTGGGAATGGATTTGTAGGTATAGTTGGTTTTACTACTTACATTCCTGGTGCTGTGAATGACAAAAGGCCTTACAAGAAAATTTTATTACAGAGCAATAAATGTGTATAATGTCTCAGGAATTGAACCCGCAACACAAACTTGTGCAGACAATTGTGAACAAACTTTCTGGTCAACAACAACAAAAAAAAAATAAAATCTGCATTTTAACGATAACTTCTGGCTCAGGAGAACTTTTACAGAGTTCAGAATCAGTTCCCTAAGGTCCTTCTTTGACTAACAAAAAGAGAAACAAGATTACCACCAGTTCTGCACTCTGGTTAGTAAGTATGTTTCAGTAATTACAGTCACCTTCATAACTGCTGTATAATTAAACTTAATCAAAACGGCTTTTTAATAAAGAAATAATTTGAGGTCACTTGAAGATGTTGCTGATAGCAGTCAGCTCTTCTCCAGTAATGTACCTCAACACAGTGGTGCCTAAGGCACAGATGTTGAAAATGTTGGTGTAATCCTGTGAATTCAAATGGTTTGGGTTTAGAAGAAAAACACAATGGCTTCATGGACGCTTTTTGTAGTATTTCTGAGGAAAGGTTTGCATTGATACAGGGTGGTAGTATATGATGTGTCTGATCACTTTTTTAAAATTTTACCTGTACCTCCTTAAATCCTAAACAAGAACACTACTGCTACTATTTCTTAGTTTTGTTGAAAAGAATGATCATAGAGGCAATAATGGTGGTTGTGAAAAAAGAGGTGTAAGAAAGCAAATAGCTGTCTTCCATTTTCATACTAACTCTTTTATGACACAGCCTTTAGAAACAAGATCAGTGGAAAATTGCTACAAAGAACAGCTGAAGGAAATAGAGCAGGAAAAGAGGAAGATGGCATTTCTGTAGAGTCAATTAATATTTTCTAGACTTCTAGGAAAAAAAAACCTCACTGGCTAGCCTTTATATAGACTTTGGAGAAAAAAATGCAAGTGCAAAAAATCAAAGAAAGATACAGTTGTATGTTCACACTAATGGCAAAGCTGCTGCTGACATCGCAGCAAGAGCAGGGTCAGGTCTCAAATGAATGGAAACAAAACTGTAGCGCAAAAGTGTTTTGAAATGATGGTAATACCGGTGCAGAGCAACTTGGGTTTTGTTGGGAGGGCAGCGGTGTGTGACACGAAACTTCTCAAGCTACTGAAAATAGTTGAGGCAGTAGAAAATTAAAGTGATAAATGTGTATAAATGATATCTGTGTAACACAGAATAAATGCTGTGATGGAGTTGAGAAAAAAAATAATGTCCAAGCATCTTGTAGTGTAGGAGGAGTTAGATCCATATTCCAGATTCATTCAGACTTATTATAAAGCCCAATGCCTTAATCTGAGCCCACAGTACAGTCTGCCTGGGATTTTGGTTCAGTGGCTTCAATTTAAATTATCTTTAGCAATTCATCTCACAGTTTCAAGTGAAGTGCTTCCACATTATTAAAATGTTCAGTAGCGTTTTCTTACTGTGACACTGTAGGTTTGTGCAATCAGGGAGAACAAAAGAATAAATAAATGCTGGTGTCACTTGGAGCCCTAAATGGGACTGCAAAGGAGCCTAAAATTAGACCAGCTTCAGAGGAACACATTTAAGCTATTGAAACTTCAGTAAAAACGTTATATCATTTAGAAAATTCCTTGTGCAGCCATCAAGGGATGAAACATAACAATAGAAATGCTGAAATTTTACAGTGCCTTATCTCTGTTATACTATTTACTTGTAAGATTTCCACTTAGCTAAAAGCTGGAACAGAAAAAGTGGTTTTTTAACATAAATTCCAGCTACTGCTAGAATCTGTGAATTAATCTCATCAGAAATACATTTTTCTTGCTGTACAAGTAATCTAAACTAAACCTAAATTGTGCCATGGTTTATTACCTTGCAGAGCTAGTGTTTGCCAAATTAATCAATGCCAGATTTTCCAAAAAGTTTGAACTGAAGATTTCATGAGATATATGGTGCCTGTACCTATTTTTTCTTATAATATGGCAATTTTCTCTTTTGTAATAGACTTGAATTGATTATTCTTGTGGCGTAGTGGATTAGATCTGGAGTATTGGATGTAGTTCTTTTAAGAAAGCAATTATTTAAAAGGAATTGTCAAAAAAAAATACAACTGTAATTTTTTTTATCACTACATTTGCTAGTAAGTTAAAAAAAAAAATGGAGCAATTCCAAAGAAATGCTATAAATAAATAGATGTGAATAGTGCTGCGTATGAGAAAAAGAATGATGAAATTGTCCTATTTTGGATTGCATCTGGGTACCCATACCTGAAATTTGCCGATAGCTGCATATATTTTATGTTTTGTGTGATATGCTTTTCTCACCTCTTTTTCATTCCTCGGTACTAAAAACCAACCAAAGAGCTTAAAAACTGCAACGACAGGCATATTCAATGCCAAAACCATCAAATTAGCCCAAAGATAGGACAGCCCAGTAGCACACCACCAGAAACCGTGTTCAGTAAATGCCAACTTGTTCCTGAGTATTATTTTATGAAAAATGAGGATGCACACCCAAACCACCCTATTTCCAATCCTTGGTACTGGTGGCTGAAGTTCTTTCATTGGGTTTACACAAAGTTTCATTTTATAGCGGAGCAATCTGTTGGAGCAGATTGGCAGAGCCGTGACTGAGCTCTGAAATGATCATGGGAGCGGAGGGGTCGTAAAGTTTAACAGATGTTCAGAAGATGTTAGCAGATGTTTAGCAGTTTAGCAAATTCATGCAGAATAGGCTGTTTGATTGGAAGGAAATAGTAGCTTCGTCTTGTTCAGGAGTTAATCAGAAGCCTTAGGAGGCGATCCTATGAGCCAAAAAGCAAGTACTAATTTTGTATGAATGATTATGCTATTTTCATTTCTTCATTTTCAGAAGTGTTTCACTGAACAGTTCTGTAAGGATCTAAACTACTTTTACAAAACCTTATCTTGGTATCAGTAATAACTTTAGTTACCAAATTTCAAACCTCTTTCAGTAGAAAAAGAAATTAATTTGCTTGGGTGCATGTGTGTGTTTTTCTTCCCAAGTGTTAGTGATTATTTACACAGTGGTAGCTGTAAGTAGAACATGACAGTGTCTGAGTAAATCATGCTGTGCCTACGTAATCCCTACCTCATCCTTTCTCCTTGAATATAACAGCAAGGGAATAGCTACTCTGACATTTCTGAAGAGTATAGCTACTAACTGAACTTGTAAAATAAATGTGAAGTGGTATTTGATAAGCATAGGCTTTGTCCTGAATTCTTGGCAGGTTTCTGAAGGAAAGTTTGAGTGCCTGGAAGCCCTTACAGAAGAGCAGTATTTTTCTCTTCTCCCATTTCTCTATCCCTGCAGCATATAGTGCCTCATCCCCCCAGTCCTCGTCCCTATTTCCAGGGAAATATCTTTATCTTACACCATTAAGTCATTAGCATTTCAGAAGGTGTTTCTGGCTGCGCTGATGTTACATGTGGTAAAAGACATAGTCCTCTTCCAGAGGTACTTCACTGGACTTACCTACTAGAGGCCTCAGCTATCTTTACTGGGATGTTTTATCCAATAGTTCCTCTTCTTGGTGCACATATCTTCCTTACCTGCTTCATAGTGAAACTCTTCTATTTCCTTTTTTCCATTACTTCCTGGTAAGGACCTTTCCTTGTCCTAGTCTGCATGGCAATGGCAAGACAGACATGGTGGATTCTGGCACACGCATTAGGGTTACATGCATCTCTGGAGATTAACGTTTTTCCTTACTCTTTGCTTATTAGTGAATCCACAAGGAATAACTGGAGCCAAACATGTTTCTGTATCTCTTCAAATGCTCACATGATCCCATATTTTTATCGCCAGTCCTGCTCTGAAGCCACTGAAGATGCACCACACTTCACAGCAGTTCAGTTAAGCTGGGCAAAGTTGACTTTTAAAAAGGAAGGGGCTTTCAGCCTGAAGTATTGTGGAGTTACTACTTTGCTATCTTCTTACCTCTCAGACTTCCAAGTTATTACATGTATAATGCTTTAAGAACACAGAATAGTTTCAAATATTCCAAGGCACTCTGTCACAACAAAATTTTTACAAAACTGTAAAACTCTCTGCTCTGAGCTGTGATACTTCTCACACACCCGTTGTTCCTGATGCAAAAGTGGAAGGTGAAGCTGAGCTTGTGTGGATTTGTCAGGTTTTTAGGTTTGGTTTTCTTCTTTAGTGCTGGTATGGCATCAGAAACTAGCAGTGATTATATCAACTGTTTGCTGTCCAGGTGATGTTAGTCCTTCCAGATATACTAGGCTGTATGGTGAAAATTCTGGTTTCTAAAAAGAAGTCCTTAGCACCAGCTATAGGGTGTTTTGTGTCTTCCCCGATACTGTGGTCTTTGGATTCCATTTTACATCCTAGCTCTTACTTCATCATGTTTATTCATCAATGCCATATGTTCCAATAATCACAGACATTGAAAGAGCAGCAAAGTTAGAGTACTAATATCGTTTTGCTGTGAAGTACCACGCCAGCCTTGCATAATGTTTGAATGTACAAAACAGATCACTGGAAAAATAGCTTGTATTACAAGTCTGTAATGAATGGTAAGTCCTGTTAATCATTCATAATTGTGCTTGGAAAGGAAAAGGGCAGTGGTTAATACTGATACAGCAAATGGCAGATCCCTGATTAAATATGAATATGCGCGGAAATGAATCTGCTGAGCAGCATCAAGCAAAAGATATTTTGAGTCTGCTGTTACTTTTCTTGTTCATGAAGTGGAAAGAAAATAGCTCAAGACAGACAGACATATCTGAAGGAAAGGGAACAACAGTGAACAGGATAGATGAACTGAATTTTACAAAATTCCTTATGTATAACTGCATTTTCATATGAAAGCTCATATGAGATATTCATAATATAGAGAAAAATATCTATGTCATAAATAAACAGAGTTTAGTAAATGTGATTCTGTGATACTAATGTTTCTCTTATGAGAGAAATTAACTTGAACCACCTGAAATCTGTGGTCACTCAGTCAAGGATGAAAGAGGTGTAAATGTTTCTCGGGATTTTTTTGTTGTTTAAAAATAACTATATTTAAATACCTGTGGATTTGTCTATGTTTCCAGAATTTTAATTAATACACAGAAATCAAATACCTTTTTATTATCTAGTAAGGTGGAGCTTAAAGCATCTTTTACAGATCCTTTACACAGAACAAGTAAAACCTGCTTCACGAGAAGAATCTCTTATTTTGTGGAATTTATTGGTTGCATCAGTACTGCATTTATAGCTTTTTACTTTGCTAGCTATTAATTTTATTTAAAATCAGTTAGATTTAAGGATGAGTGGTCACGCATTTGGTATCTGTAAAATAAAATTCTCTACCCAGAAATGCAGTCTTTTATCTCTGTTCTCTGATGTTAAGTACATCATCAGTACCATTTGAGGTTTTTCAAGCACTGTCAAAAACTCTACCACATACTATTAATTTTATTCAGCATCTACTAGCGAGCTCTTCAGGGTAGCTGGTCACACAGTCCTGAAAATATATCAAAAGTTCACCCAGAACCAAAGGATTTGTGCCTGTTCTGCGCTTGTATGCTTGAAGTGCTTCCAACCCTTCTTCATCTTACAGGTGTCTGGAGTGTTCTACAGTATAGAACATAATTTCTACCAAAATTATAAACTTTATTTTTCACTGCTGCTTTAGAGACTAATAGCTCACTTCTCCACATGCTGCTGGTTATGTTAGCGCGCACAGGACCAGGGCTCACAGAAATGCGATTCCCTGAGTTAGGCCTAAATACCCTCTGGCTGTCAGTGACTTAGAAACCTGCGAATTTAGGGGTGGTGAGGAATTAATATCCAATGATAAAAAGATAGAAACATAAAATGAAGCAAAAGATGCATAAAAATGCTCTCATAAGTCTAATTTTCTTTTCAATTAGTTGTTTGTTATGAGACGTAGGATAAACTTTCTTTCTAATTCTGTATTGAATTTATCTTGACATCTGCCTATTTATCAATTTTGACACTAGTACACAGGGAAAAGCTGCCTGAGTAGGTAGGTAGGTATTTATTTTCTCCCTTCCTTTGGCAGAGAGAACTGGAAAGGCTTCTGGCATTGTCCCAGTGCAGCAGAAATGATTCATGTTTCTCCAACAGCTGACTTGTGAAACGATGTGGCAGAAAGGATACAGCTTGTCATTTAACATTATTTTAGACTGTAGATACTACGATGCACTGCTTTTCAGATGTGGCTTAACCTTGAGAAGTGAATTCTAAAAGGTCACCGAGCGCTCCGTACGGCCTGCTCCAGCGACTCCTTAACTAAACCAGCTGGAGCACTCTGTCCTTTGGGGGCAAACCGCACCAAAACAACAGCGAAGACCCTTCGGTCTTCCCACTGCATGCGGGCTTTGCTTTCTTCTGTCAAAAAGTAGCTTGACTGATATGGCCGAAGGTATTTGTCAGAGTGCCTAAGTGATATAACCTTCTGGGTCATAAAACTTACATCAAACTCGGAGTAATGCTGCTATAAACGCAAAGTGACACACCACATAGCTAACATGTTCATGCAGAAGGATTCTCTAATATAATGACTGCGTATGACCTAGCTTTAGGCAAGCTGCTTCGTGAGCGAGTGCTGAAAAATACTGAGTGGTTCTTATGATATATGGCTTGCATTAGAGGAGCGTGACTTTAGCTTGTCAGCAAGCTTAACTTGCAAAAACCCAGAGATTCAGGTTTTGCTTTGTACGGTAACAACAATTAAAAACAGAGAAGGGAATTTTAGAAGCTTCCAAAAATAAAATAGCAAGAGTAATATAATATGTTATAAATGTAATATAAAAATATAGAATGCATAACATATCAACATAGACATGTTTATATATTTTGTAATAAAAATATAATAATAACAATGCTAACTTAATAGGAAAATATGAACGCAGTGGTGCATATGTGTGTGGTGTTTTATGCTTATTTTGTCTGGCATACACCTGCTTTTCTGTTAGTTCACATATGTTTGTGTGAAACTTTTAATTGTGAATAGACCCCTAAAGATCATTTGGATATCTGCTGCATGGCCATATGTGCGTGTTGTTATATGCAGACAATGTTTATATGGAGACAATGTTTATATGCGGAAAGATGTCAGTTCTGCTTATATTCTCATCTGCTCACAAAGGCACAATTTGAAGAGGGCAAAGGGTCAGATATCTGGGGGTTGGACTAGATGACATCTAAAGGTCCCTTCCAACCCAAAACATTCTACGATTCTATGATCTGAGTCAGAAGATGCTGCTGTACTGAAGATAACATTAATCTCTTTTTGCATAAAATAGGTGGTGATACGCTTTTCTGTGTTTGGGTTAGCTTAAAGGTTATCTGCTAATCTATCTATCTAAATAACACTTATCTATTTAAAAGGATTTGTTTGCCAGACAAAATACAGATTAAACTTTTCATCATTTAGGTCACTTCCTACTTGTCATACGGTAGGCACTGTTTTGCAGTGACTGCAAATTTCACATGCCAAGAGGTTCCAACAGTTTGTACTTCATAATACAGAGTTAATTTTAATGACCCAGGGAACCATTACCAAAACAACTTTAAGAGTAGAAATCACACTTATAGCCAAGTTTAAGAAAAAAAAAAAAAAATTTTTTTTGAAAAAAAGATTAACAGCTACCCCATTTATTTCTTGTCTAGCTCACTTAAGAGTTTTGTTTTAGATTTTGCCCCTTTGTAGTGAGTAAGTTAATACTATATTACAAATGTGGCATTGTGCCTAAGTTACAGATGTTAAGTAAATATATGACAGTTGTGTATTACCCTAGAATAAATAAATGGTCGCATATTTGCTCAAGTATAGTAGATTCTTAAACTTTTAGCTAGAAAAAAGTTAAGAAACATTAGTAGCAAATAACAACTCCCTTATTTTTCCTTGTTATATTCAATTAGTTCCAAATTTTTTGGCTAGTATGTACAGATACCTGAACAGTATAACGTGAATCTTAATTTGCTGGGCTAAAGTATCTCTGACAATAAAGAACAAAAGCATGTGAAATGAACTATTTTAAAACTTTTTTTTTTTTCAATTCAGTTCAGTTCAATGAGAGAATAATAAAACTTTACCATGAGAGAAAAGTGAAGGTTAGTTCCTATTCTATCAAATCTATTCATTCAAGTTTAATTGATTCAAGCTTTAAAGACAATTTAAAATCCTTCAGTAAAATTTAGTTTCCCTTAACAGCTTTTCCCCATGCTTAATGTTCTTCTAGAATAATGCTTTCCCAATAACTGACCTACATTTCCAGTGATGCAGCTTCAGACTACTACTGCTTCTCTCCTGTAAAACCTAGTGCAAATAAAACCTACTTCTCTTTACAGAACGCCTGTTATATATTTATAGGTATTTAATTTGTTGTTCTTTTTCCTTTTTCTCAGTTGACCACATCTCATTCGTTTGATTTTTCTTCGCACCCAAACCCCACCCATGTAATACACTCAAAAAATCTTTTTTATGGTTATATCTGTTCAGTTTGCTTTAGTTTACATTAATGAAGCATCTAATTTTCCTTATTTTTTTAACCATTGTGACCACTTTTTCAGTAGACTACTCAAACTGTATATTCTGAGCTAGGCCAAGATGTTCTTTGGTAATTTTATCTGGGAAAGGATTTCAGGATTATAATGTAAAACATGAAAGTCTTCGCTTACAGTTTTAGCTTCTGTAAAAACTATGGGGGAAAAATATAAACTTTGAACTTTTCCAAATTAACTTTTTTTTTAATTTACTGTATGGGGATTTTTTTTTTGTCTTCACACAGATCTGTTAAGTTGATTGCTCTGTCCAAGAGACACAAAGTGAAGTGTATTTAAAGAACAAAACTAGGTCTGTGTGCATACCTCTTTAAAGACACAGATGGGTGTTCTTGGCAGTATGTAGAAAACCATCCCTTAATTAATAGCTATTTGTATAGATGATTCAGTGATGGACACAGAAAATAAGTCCTCATGCTTCACTCTCCATACTATTAAATGTCCTTTCAATTTAAATGCCTTTCTTGCTCTACTTGCTACAGATATGAAGTACAGGTTACCCCACAGTCCTTAAAAGTGGCCTTCTGACACAGCTGAAAACTGTTATCATGACCTTAGTCTTCATTTTATGCAGCTAAGTAAATCCAGAATATTTAATCTTTCTTTAAAGTCATGTTTTCTAGATGCTGAAAACATGTTGCTCTCTTCTTGCTTTCATATATCCTGCTGGTTCATATATCTTTCCTGAAACGTGGCACCTTAGAGTGGCCAAAATAAAGTTGACAAAACCTGATGCCTTTCCAAAGCTGAATGGAAGGACAGCAGGACAGCTTCCCCCTCCCTCCTGCCCCCCACCTTTTGCATCAGTGTGATATTTTTATGGTGGCCCGCTATCAATCCCGGATCACCTGACTGTTTTCTGCAGGCTGCCTTCCTGCCGTTTACCAATTCTGTATTTAGGCAATTATTGCTTCTGCGTGAATCGTAGAATATCTGGAGGTGGAAGGGACCCATAAGGATCATCAAGTCCAACTCCCTGCTCCTTGCAGGACTACCTGAGCACATGACTAAGAGCTTCATCCAGAATTTTGGACCTTGTTCTTTCTCATACTGGAAGACTTTTTTTTTAGTTACATTTTTTAATTTTTAAGAAATCCTTTGAAATGTAATCTTTTCCTCATGTATTCGTGAAGTCTTTCCCCTTTGGCTGTAATTTGGAAATATAATAAGCGTAGTTTAGCCTCATCACAGATTTTTTTTGCTTGCGAAGGATTCTTAAACTGGCGTTAGCACTGACCTACCTGTTGGTAGGTATCAGTATCAGAAAACCTTATGGGTTTTTCTCGCAGGTATATAGTCACCTTAATTCAGATGTCATATCTAAGTATGCTCACTTGCACTTTGATGTTGCAAAAACGGCAATAATACACAGTTCTTTAGCATGAAATAGCTATCTGAATAGTATCTTCTATTAACAAGACAATATTAAAATTCTTTCTAGTTTGTGTCTTAGATTATTAATAAATACAGTGCTAGAGAGGCTTACTATTATGTAGGTTTTAATAAAAAGATAAACATAGAGTCCTAGGCTATGAAACGTGGTTTTCTTTCATTTCAATGTAAGCAGTATGATTTAATTTGTATTTTAGTGAGCACATGTTAAGCTGAGTGAGTAATGTCATGGACTGCCTACAGTAGGCTGAGAGCTTTGTAAATGCTCTCATTTATTCTGTACCTTTTGAAAAATATATTTCAGAAGCAAATAAGGTTCTGTTCAGTTATATTCACCTGCACAAACACTCCAGGTATACACACATCCACCTATACAAGATGAAACTTCAAATGCCTTCCCTTCTCTTGGCGGAGCTGTTTCACAAGGGCTCTTTCTGGTCACAGCTATTACCGCAACCTTTTCAATCTTCTTTATCTGCAGTAAATGGGCCTTTTGCATCGATTATTTTTTCCTGATTGAAAAATGGGCATTATAATCACTTCCTTGTAACAAATGTACGACAGAACTATCGATATCTGAACCAGAAGCTATTACTGGTTGTACATAAAGATGGCTTGGTAAATATGTGTGAAAACCTCTTGCCCACTCAGCAGCACAATCTGATAAATTCCTGATTGACTGTGTATGTCCTGTAGCCATCTCGGGCTGGAGGGCTCTGAGGGAGGAAACTTATTTATATTTCTCCACATCTGAAAGACAGCCCCCAAAAATATATGTATAGTATTCTGCAAATACAGTGTCAGATAGGACCAATGATGATATCATGCCAACACTTACATTTGTGTTACTTTGATGCAAGTGCAGGTCGCAGTGTTAATGCTATGTTTTTCACCTTTCAAGTCTCTACAAAAATGTTACAGGTGTTGGCTGTGACTTAAATCCAGGATTTACCTTTTTCCTGCCCTGCAGGGAGTGCTGCAACTGGAACATGAAGTGGAATTAATAACATATGCTAATGTGTTACCTGCAGAGATCATAGTGCTCATGGAAATGTGAGGCTAGGAGGGACCCTCAGAGATCATTTAATTCAGCTGTTGGCATTGCAGGATGTACTCTACTTAAACCAACCCTGAAAGAGGTTTTGTCTGAGGTGTTTAAAACCTTCACTGAAGGAGGCTACAAGCTTCCTATTGATGCCTTTCATCATCGTAAGGTTGGAAGAGTTTTCACTGTTGTTTACCTTAATTCTCTTTGTTGCAGCTTAAGCTGATTTTATTTTTGTACATCACCATCTATTTGATAGCATCCTCTATGTCATGACAGAGAAGGATGGGGTTTTTTATCCCTCTTCTGTCCTCCTTTTTTTGTATCAAACAAAACCCATTCCTTCAGTTCCACCTTCTATTTTTTGTATCTCTTCTCATTCCTCTGACCGCTTTTCAGGGTTTTTTTGCATACTTCTAGAAGTGTAGATTTATATATTCTGAATTCTTTGTAATTTACTTCAATCACCTTATGTTTTATTCCAGTTTTGCACAGGCAAATGAAAAAGCTAAATTAAAAATGTACAATGAATGTTGTCAACAAAAAGCATTACCTAGCAATAACATTTTAGAGAGATGTTCCCTCTTTTTTAATTAACTTGGATTTGAAGGATACCCATGTACAGAAGATATTAACATTAGATTTATTAATGGTTTGATTTATTTTGGAGGGAGATGTAAAGGTTTTCTGTAATGGCACAACCTAGAAGTATATGATTCATAAATAACTTTAGAGTTGGACTGTGTAAAAATGTGTCTTGGCAAGCTAATGACACCTGATCAATTTTATTGTTTATTTTAAGCATTTCTGTGTTTAGATACCATATGTGTGTGTTTGTGCATGCCTGTATAAAATTATATAAATTTCATCCACCTGGTGCAGTCTAAAATGAATTATGCATCTTCCTGAAGGAAGATGTTACACAGATTGACTGAAGTTAGGAAACTAAACTTGGTAAAAAAAAGGGTTTGGTCTAGATTTTTTTTTTCCTCATTTTGTCATTCAAAAGTCTGGTATAATAAGAAAGTTTTAAACAAAAAAAAAAAATTCAAAAGTGATAGTAGTGGTTTGACCTGAAGTAAGGTTTTTGTCATTATACTGAAAAATTAGGATGTATTGAAATCAGCTCAAAATCAAATAACTGTTCTTGTCTAGTTAGCCAAAGCAGTAATCTCCTAGCTCATTTTGCGTTACCAAGTGGAAAATTACATTTTGCAAACCTGAGACTTGAACAAACTTCAGTGATATTCTCTCTCCCTTGCTTTTCTCCCTCTCTTCCCACCCTGTTATCCTCACAGTATCCCAGTTCCCCACAAGATTTATTCTCTTGACCCATTGCCTCTAAGTTTTTTCTGAGAGAGAGGGCAGTGACATTATCCCGTGTCTGTGCCCTGGTTATGCCAATCAGCCAGGCTTCCCTTAGAGGCCTGTAAAGACTGTGGCTGTAGAGGGCAGAAGTTGAATGTGATACATAGAAGAAACGACAGATGAAAGTTTAATACTCCTTAAAATGCCTTTAAGTGCTGCACGCCCTAAAAGCACAGGTCTATAAGCACTCCATTAGAAATGGAGGACGTGCTGCAAATCAGCATGAAATGGCCATATGCATAATGCTGCTGTAGTCTTTAAAGAAAATGCAGAGTGTGGGCAGCTAATGGTTTGGCCTCAGAAAGTCTGAAGTGAAGAGTAATGCGAGTGCCAAGTGTGGGAAGAGTTTTTATGATACAAGCCTATAAATAAGGCAGGTGTTTAGACAGTATTTGAATAATGGATTTTCTTAACACAGATAAACATTGGATTCCTAGTTGCCTCACTAGACCAGCAAATATTTACTCTATTAATGATTAATGAGTATGTTCCAAGTGACTTGGAGAATTCACGATGCTGGTAGTAAATATCTCGTGAACTGGCCAGAAATGTCTTCCAGGGGTAGGTATTAATCATGTTTATAGTTGTGGCACCTATTGTCAAACCAAGATGGGACCATATTGTACTGGGTGCTGCACAAATGTGGACAAGCAAATACTTTGTGCCCTGCAGTACTTGTCATCTAAATGCAGACACAGGGTGGGAGAAAGGCTGATCTGTAACTGGCTTAGAAGTGGCGTGCAGGGATTGGGCTATCTAAAAGTACCTTGGTAATAGTTATAAATGGTCAGCTCAGTTCAGACCTGTTTGTCCCTTGGTTGCTTTGGATATAATTTTATTTAACTTTATGTGTTCTTACGGGTTTACATTGCTAGGCAAATTCTGCAATTTTATGCACTCTCTCCTGTGTCTGTTACCCATTTATACAGGTGACGTACGCTGGGTGATAGCAGAATGACTTCCCTTCTTATTTCTGCATTTCTATTGATGTAGACATTTTAAGAGTGACAGCTGAAATTTTTTTCCCAGAGCATTTTTAATTTATTTTTTCCAGTCCAGTTGTGAGTATCAAAATCAGAGGTGGTACATGAATATATTCTTTTTCTTGTGTTATTGTTCCTGTATTCACCAGATCAAATGAGTCCAATGTCACTGTGTGGATCTAGCAGGACTGTTGTCATTTCTTATGACTTCATTTGAGAAAGGACTCAGTTTGAATTTTGAGTGTATTATTAGTTGAATTTGAAGGACTTGTAACTGACAAGTAAATAATTTGTTTTGCCTATGTCCGCATTTTGGTCTGGTCAGCTGATAAGCAAGGAAAACCAAAGGTTATTCTCTTTTCAGAGTGGAGTCACTTTCAATAGCCTAAGATTTTATGTAAGAAAAGAGGAATCTGCCCAAGAAGTGGGAGAAGGCGAGGTGTCTTTCCATGAGCAAGTCTGGAGAAACCAGCTGTCACTGAGGCGGCTCCCAAGCGCGCTTGTACCCGGTGTGTAAGAGGTCTTTCATCCGTCCCAGCTCTCAGCACTTCAAACCACACTCATTTGATCAGGAAATTATCTTTTATGAAGACCTTCTGTTCTGTACCAGCTGACAGTACAATTTCATAGATTCAGAACGAGATAATGTAGTTTAGGTTTGGGTTTGTATCAAACAGCTAGATTCTATAAATGCTGAAGTGCATTTTGCTATTACAAACAGTCCAACTGAATTCTCACAAGATACCGGCATGCTGAAGTATTTCTAATGCCACAGTCAATGAGTAATAAAGTCTATCCAAAAGTTTGTTTACTCAATTTGATCCTATCATCCATTTTAATTGTGTTTAAGTATCTTTAATGAGGAGAGATCTGTTAAACCATAAAGTTAGATGGCAGGCATCTTTTGTTCATAGTCTCATAAGCAGAGGTATTAAAATAAGTTACTTCAGTCTTTTGGGAAAAAGTCCAAGTTGTAATGTTTTGACAATTATGTCACCTCTGGTAGTAGTTATTCTACTCAGATGATGATAGTGCCCATTAAAATGAGAGCACAGCACACATGAAAAGAAAATACTCTCTACCATTCACTGTTTTGAATGAAGAACAGAGTAATAAAAATTAGACTGAAATTTGGTCTGTGCAGTGCACAGCAATTGATAGCTAAAGTGCTAATTATTTTTAATGTAATTACATTTAATTATCATAATTGCTACTCATATCTCCTGTCCTAATAGAGAGATGTTAAGGGCCTTATTCACAGAACTGTTATGTTCCCATCATGGAAGGAAAAAATGAATAGGGAGCGTACCGCAGTTTTTGAGACAAACTGTTCTAGGGACTGCATCTTTTGGGGGCTACAATTTGCAATAGGTGTCCATCACAGTGTGAAACTGAGAGTCAGCTTTTCAGAACTCTGCCCATGGCTTTTCCTCTTGGCTTGTATAAATGGAAATGCAGAAACTGGGAGCAGACACCAGATATTCCCATTTCTGGTGTTAAATTATATCCAAAAAAGTATCCTCCCAGCAATTAAAAAAAGAATCAGCAATTACACCTGTGATTGCAATTACAGCAGTGATTAAATATGAACTGTGCTGATTGATTTGTAACATTAACGAAGATTTTTGTTAAATCAGTATCACACAGCATGCAGTTAAGATGTAGTGTTCCGTATTTCTGGCGTTAGAGCAGTTATTTCACGTTTTATCATAAAACCTGTACGAGTGAGATGTATATCAATGATAACATTATTTGCAATATGGAATAAGGAAATTCGCTTTCTTTTTAAAAAGCACTGACAACTAAAAATTCAGAAGTAGTCACTGGATTTTTGCTTGCCTTACTTGAGACATACCTAATAATTTCCTCCCGTACAGTTAAAACTAATAGAAGGTTTTTGATGCGATTGAAATTTAGCCCTGGATCATCATTCACGGTCTTTAGGATGGAACTATTTGATCTCCATAATAGTTAAGTAGTAGGAACAGTATTCTTTAGAGGGGATCAAGATCTGTTACAGAAAGCCTGAAAACTAAAAAAATCAAGTGGATATTGATTTGGATAGCTTTGTTCAAAAATATATCATTAAAACTTAAAAAAACTTTAAAATAAATCCCATGGGAAAAAAATATGTGCATAGCTGAACGATAGAAGTAAATGTGCTATGCTAAAGCAAGACAGCACACACGGCTGCCTTTTTGGTCTGGACAGAAGCAGTGCTTGTGCTTCACTGTGCTTACGATATATCTGAAATGTAAAAAACTATCATAATAGAATAATAGAATAATAGAATAATAGAAATAATAGAATAATAGAATAATAGAATAATAGAATAATAGAATAATAGAATGGTTTTGGGTTGGAAGGGACCCCTAGAGGTCATCTAGTCCAACCCCCCTGCAGTGAGCAGGAACACCGCTAACTAGATCAGGTTGCTCAGAGCCCCATCCAACCTGGCCTTCAATGTTCCCAGGGATGGGGCCTCCACCACCTCTCTGGGCAACCTGTTCCAGTGTTTCACCACCCTCACTATAAAGAATTTCCTCCTTATATCCAGTCTAAACCTACCCTGGTTTAGTTTAAAACCATTACCCCTTGTCCTGACACAGCTGGCCGTACTAAAAAGATTTTCCCCATCTTTCCTATAGGCCCCCTTTAGGTACTGAAAGGCTGTAATCAGGTTTCCCCGCGGCCTTCTCTTCTCCAGGTGGAACAAGCCCAACTCCCTCAGCCTGTCCTCATAAGAGAGGTGCTCCAGCCCTCGGATCATTTTAGTAGCCCTCCTCTGGACCCGCTCCAACAGTTCCATGTCCTTCTGTGCTGAGGGCTCCAGATCTGGATGCAGTACTCTAGGTGAGGTCTCACTAGAGCAGAGTAGAGGGGCAGAATCACCTCCCTCGACCTGCTGGCCACGCTTCTCCTGATGCAGCCCAGAGTACACTTGGCCTTCTGGGCTGCCAGCGCACATCGCCGGCTCATGTCCAGCTTTTCATCCACCAGCACCCCAAAGTCCCTCTCGGCAGGGCTGCTCTCGATCCTTTCTTCCCCCAGCCTGTACTGATACTGGGGGTTATCCTGACCCAGGTGCAGGACCTTGCACTTGGCCTTGTTGAACCTCATGAGGTTCACACAGGCCCAGCTCTCCAGCCTGTCCAGGTCTCTCTGGATGACATCCCATCCTTCTGGTGTGTCAGCCGCACCACTCAGTTTGGTGTCATCCGCAAACTTGCTGAGGGTGCATTTGATCTCGCTGTCTAAGTCATTGATGAATATATTAAACAGCACCGGTCCCAGTACGGACCCCTGAGGGACACCACTTGTCACCAGTCTCCATCCGGACATCGAGCCATTGACCACTACCCTCTGGATGCAACCATCCAGCCAGTTCCTTATCCACCGAACAGTCCACCCATCAAATCCATAGCTCTCCAATTTAGAGAGAAGGATGTTGTGGGGGACCGTGTCAAAGGCTTTGCAGAAGTCCAGATAGATGACATCCATTGGTTTTCCCTTGTCCACTGATGCTGTCACACCATCATAGAAAGTCACTAGGTTTGTCAGGCAGACCTTGCCCTTGGTGAAGCCAGGCTGGCTATCTCGAATTACCTCCCTGGCCTCCATGTGCTTTAGCATAGCTTCTAGGGGGATCTGTTCCATGATCTTCCCAGGCACAGAGGTGAGGCTGACAGGTCGGTAGTTCCCACGGTCTTCCTTTCTACCCTTCTTGAAAATGGGCACAATGTTTCCCTTCTTCCAGTCCCCAGGGACTTCACCTGACTGCCATGACTTTTCAAATATCATGGAGAGTGGCTTGGCGACTACATCGGCCAATTCCCTCAGGACTCTGGGATGCATCTCATCAGGTCCCATGGACTTACATGCGTTCAGGTTCCTCAGGTGGTCACGAACCTGATCTTCTCCTACAGCAGGTGGGGTTTTGTCCTCCCGGTCCCCCTCATGCCATCCATCAACTTGGGTGGGGTGAGGAGAGAGGTTCCCAGTGAAGACTGAGGCAAAAAAGGTGTTGAGTACCTCAGCCTTCTCCTCATCTGCTGTTACCAGCTTGCCGGTCTCACTCATCAGCGGGGGTACGCTTTCTTTAACCATCCTTTTCCGGCTGATATACCTGTAGAAACCCTTATTATTATTCTTTGCATCCCTAGCCAAGTTTAGCTCCAGCTGAGCCTTGGCCTTCCTGATCCCATTCCTACACAACCGGACCGCATCCCTATACTCTTCCCAGGATGCCTGTCCCTGCTTCCACTGCCTGTGCAGTTCCCTCTTCCTCCTTAGTTTGACCAGCATCTCTCGTCTCAGCCACGCTGGTCTCTTCCCTTCTTTGCCTGATTTCTTACACCTAGGGATCGAGAGATCTTGCGCTCTGTGGATCACATCCTTAAAGATCTGCCAGCTCTGTTCTGTTCCCCTGTCCCTGAGGACCTTTTCCCAGGGAGTCCTTCCGACTATCTCCTTGAGGAGCTGGAATTTTGCTTTTCTAAAATTCAGGGTCCTGACTATACTCTTTGTTCTTCCCATTTCCCTCAGGAGCGTGAGCTCTACCAGCACATGATCACTGCAGCCCAGGCTGCCTCCGATCTTGACATTTCCGACAAGCTCACTTACATTGGTGACCACCAGGTCCAGTATCACATCCCCTCGGGTAGGGGTGTCTATTACCTGGCTTAAGAAGTTGTCCTCAATGCATTTGAGAAACCTGCTGGATTGCCTACAGCTTGCCGTGTTGGTTTGCCAGCAGATGTCAGGGTGGTTGAAGTCCCCCAGCAGGACAAGAGCCTGTGAGCACGAAGCCTCCCGTGTTGGTTTCTGGTTCAGTCAAGAATGCCGTGACTGACAATGTCTACGAAATGTTTTCTATATATTTGATAATCTATTTTTATTTTCTATAGGTTGTAGTAAATACTGTACCTTCTTGCTTGCAGAAATATATCTGTTAGCCTGTTCATGACATCTCTTTTAGATCTCTTTCCTAGCCTACTTTTCACCAATAATACCCATTGGACTGGCAGGATTTGGATACTACATTCAGAATAACTGAATTATGGTTGGGAATCTAAAGCTTTTTTTTTTCTCTCTCCCCTCTTCAACAGTTAGTTCTGAAGTAGGAAAGATGGGTTCACATGTTTTGTTTTTCCAGCGCTGTAAGGTACATTGACCGTTAGGAGAGAGCACAAGAGGGAAAAGGGTGGCAACTCACTGAACTCCACCTGACTGTTCAGTGCATGCATTAGTCTACATTTGTGTCATGGTTTAACCCCAGTCAGCTCAGTTTCTATACTGAGCATGACATCATATGGTATGGAATGTGCATTTGGCCAGTAGGGGTCAGCTGTCCTGGCTGTGCCCCCTCCCAGCTTCTTGTGCACCTCCAGCCGCCTTAGTCAGTAGAGCATGGGAAGTCCTTGATTTTTAGCGTAAACACTACTTAGCAACAACTAAAACACCAGGGTGTTAGCAACATTCTTCTCATCCTAAATCCAAAACACAGCACTGGGCCAGATACTAGGGAGAAAATTAACTCTGTCCCAGTCAAAATCAGGATAATTTGTCAGGATGCTTTGCAAAGTTACTTGATGTTATGAAACAAAGTTTAAAAAATCCTACGTAGACCATACTGGCAAAAAATTGCTGATATTTGCATTTCTGTTAATCTGTACTTACTGATTTTTCAGATATGCAATACAGATGTCCGTTATATTAAAAACTAAAAGCAAAACATTTATTAAGCATAGCCATTTGAATTGGTTTTGAATCAGGGGAGAAGATGCTAGTTCTCCACATAGTCACAGGCCAAGCTCTGTCTGACAAAGTATGTCTAGGTGATATCTTCATACAGATCTTTTTTTCATCCCACTTCCCTGAGTCAACTTTTTTCTTTCACCCCTTAGTCATTCTTGGGAAAACACTGGCAATTATACTGAATTCTGATGTGAAGAACTGTTCTGTAGTGAACTTGCTTGCTTGATGGTTAAAAATCACTGCTTTTTCCTCTCATACTTTTTTTGGCAATTCACTTGCAAACAATTTTGCTCCCTTAAAAAGGAATGAAGATGTTTGCGTGATGCTTGCAACTTTATCTTTAGTTCTGAGTTTCCATTTAGTGGGAGAAATGACTGAAACAAAACAATTGAGTGTAGAAATAGTCTTGGTTTTGTACAAAGTCAGTCTGTGTGTTTCAAATAAGTATTTGAAATTAAGAATTTATATAAGAAACAAGACTTTCCTCTGAGTGTCATAAAGCAAAAGCCAAGAACTCTTGTTCTGAAACTCCTGGTTTTGCAGGGGGGTTCGCAAAACCATTTCCAGAATTGCAGCACTTCCAGGTTGCTATACCTAGAAACAGTGCTGTTGCAAAAGCAAAGATGAATAACAGCAAATTCAGCCTGGCTGCAAGTGACATGATTTTTACCCCATCAACATTTGATGATTCACATTTACAATTCAAATGAAATATTTATAGGTATTTTTGAAAAGGTTTATATTATACTTGGTCAATTTATATTTACAATAGTTAATGTATTATCTATTTAATTTTTTTTTGTAATTTTGATGTATATTTGGTGAAGGAATTGCAACAAAACTCCAGTAAGATTTCTAACTTGCCATTGTACTTCTCTGTATCTCATCATTAATTCACTGTATGAAATCTTGCTGTTATATTTAAAGTGTTACCATATTTGCTTAACTTTCCTTGATCATGATCATATAATTTTATCCTTTTTTGCTTTAGCCTTTGCTTTCATGCCAACCTTGTGCAGTACCTATCAATTGTTACTGTCCTATAGAGGTTTTTTATATTGTATCACAATACCGTGCCTTTTGTCTCACATTCACTAGTTGTTCTTTCATATTGCCTCTCTCAAAAGGAAATTAATCTTTTCCAAAGCGCTGTTAGCCATACCAGTTGCACCATGAAAAATATAATATATTTCAGCATTTCATTTCCCAAAATACTAGTAATTACTTCAATACAGTCAAAAACTCAGCTCCTCAGTTTGTCCTAAGTTTTGGTCCCCCAAGCACCCACTATACAAATATATTAAATTTTCTTTTCAACTCTTTCATTAAGTGAACCTACTAATTCCCTATGAAACAAAATTTCACTGCAATTCTGGTGATGGTTTGCTGTTAGGAATTCCTCAGTAATTAGAATGGCTGAGATTTATTTCATTTGCTCAGCCCTCGCATTAACTAAGCTATTAGGAACTGAAGAAACATCAAAAAAGAACAACTGTGTTTTAAAACTAGAGCACCAAATGCTACGTAATGGGAACATGGCCAGTTTGTGATGAGTGAACTAGCCATGACCAACATGGGAAGTGTAATTTTTTATTTGTTGGCTTGGAGATTATATGCTTAGCAATGTGAGGCTGGATGTAATTTCTGGATTTATAATGGTACTTACAATATTTTATTGAACTTCAAAACTGTACAAACTGAATTTGTGTGCAATGTCAAAATCTAATTTATGTTTGTATGCATAAAATTGCATATAACAATAATAACTTGCGTTCTTCAGTATAGGTACTGTGAGATTATGCTTATTTTTAAAAGAATAATTGCTACATATTGGTTACCTGTAGCTATAATTGCTCTTTGTTGCTTTGTATTTATCTATCGTTGTTATACAAGAGTAATTCCTGAAGTCTGCAAACCAGAGTGATTTTATTTTAGCAGGATGCATTTTTTGCAATAAAATGCTTATAGGTTGACAATATATTTCTTGTATAGTCTTGAGTCTTCTTCACCGAAAGGGTTGTCAGGCTCTGGAATGGGTTAGATTAAAGGTTGAACTCGATCTTAAAGGTCTTTTCCAACCAAAGTGATTCTATGAGATCGTTAAAAGGGAGAGAACTGAGGAAAAGGAAAAAAAAAAACATGATAGGTGAGAATGGGAGCAGGATATAATGGAAAAATGGGTGTGAATAAAAGAAAAAGGATTGTAGGAAATACTGTCTTTTCAAGGAAAGGAATTTGGAGATGCAAAACACCCCAAAAGTACTACACTAGGTGTAGATATGCTGCTGAGGGTTTTACTGTCGGTTTCTTTTGGTGCTATACCAATGTTATAAAAATTGATATTTAATTTCTTCTCAGTATCCTCATAATTAAAAAACAGAAGATACACAAGCTATCGGTTTCTGATTATAGCATTACAGTGAATTCTCTCCTCAGTAAGCTGTATAAACATAGATATCAAATTATATTTTGCCAAATGTTTTCATTGGCAAAATATAAAACTGTTTTCACCAGTCCTGTATTATTTTGTCTTTGTTTTCCAGTATGCAGCCTTTGGCTAGGCAAAGAAGCAATTCAGTCTTGGATTGTGTTTGAGTTTTCTGTCACCAAAAAAGGCTCTTGAAAGTCACACTCCTGATAACTTCCAACTGACTGTAAGTGCATCCCCCTGTAGTCTTTGTAAGGTTTTTGAAGCACCTTTCCTATGCAGCAGTGTCTCTTCCAGCTCAAATTACTTGCAATTCAATTCAAATTTTTTGCCTTATTTTACAAGAATCAGAAGAGTTGGGTTTTTCCCTTTGGAAACAGCTATGGATTTTTGCCATTCTTCTACCTATTTCTTGCCTATCTTCTAACCTTTGAGCAAAAGTGTCTACACATTCACATCCAAGAATTGCCTATGTGAGTCCATAGTTGTCTACACAGTGTACTCTCTTTACTCTCTTGTCTGGCTGATCTTCCACCATGCATCCAGTGCATCTTCCAATCCTACCTATCTCCATCACTGGGTTCTTAGGAAGGGCAAAATCTGCACTGATATCTAGGAGTTGCAGTCCTCGCAAGAGAAGTTGCTGGGACTTGTATGTCAGCAATTATGCATGTTTCATCTCATGAAACTGGAGTACAGGTTTCTTTGTAGGTGGTATTTCAGCTGTGGGACTGCAAAGCTGTTTCTGCCAAAGGAAAATCTATAACAGGAAAGAGAAGGAAAAATTGGAACCTGAGGAGATTGGTTCCTGAGCGCTACAGGTTTTATTTTCTGGGCATTCAGTAGTTATTGGAGGTGAATGTGAGTCTATTTGAGAGATCATTGCTGTTCTGAAGAGGTGATTCTGAACAGTTCTTGGTCTGAAATGGAAAGATTTTTCTTTTTTTTTTTTTTTTTTGTCAGTTAATCTCCATGCATTTTTTCCTGCAAAAGTACAGATCAAAAGTGAGAGACCATCAGACTAGTTGGGAGAGGGCAGTATTTAGTAGGTTGAAATACACAACATTGTGGATGCCTGGGCCAACTCACCATGAATACTGCAGCTGCGTTAGTGCAGGACTGCTGGGCATCTGCATCCTCTCCACCCACAGGGCTGCATTGTAAAATATAGGTGTGGTAAAAATGTCTTGATACAAGACAGGATGCTGTAGCACCAGCACCTCCAACAAAGTCTGGTCTGTGGTCTCCTGGCACGCTGTAACAGGTCAAGGGGGTCCTGTCGTGGTTTGGGATTGTTTGTGGGGTAGAGGAATGGCACGGTCGAGCCACTGTGGAGGAGGAAAATGAGATGGTCGATACTTGCAGTATAGGGACAGACTCGTTGTGTACCGTTATGTACGCGGACTCATGAGGCGTATTCATCTATCTGTACAATAAAATAGTTAAGTCCTCTTAGTTTTTGCCTCAAGCTTTACTGTAGTGTGAAGAATACCAACATGAGGCGGTATTACACCTGAAATAAGACAATGTAGTACATGTTTTTAGTGTTCCTTGTTCAGCTTGTTGCACCATGCTGTTTATATCTCACTTTGTTTTAATTAATTTCTCACTGAAATGATTTTTCCAAATTCTAGTGAGCACTCCCTAGTTCACAGCTTTTTTCAAGTGACAGATTTAACATTTGGTCAAAAAAACCCCTACTAGATAAAAAGATAAAAGGCTAAGATTTTAATAGAAGATTAGGCTTTTCTAAGTCTCTGGGAATAATTAGAGATCTAGTTGACCTATGAATATTTATAAATGTATTAATTAAGGGATGTGCGAGTGAATCCACCTTGCTGTGTCACATACTCATTAACCGTAGCAACTCCCAGATGTTCATCATATTCTGTGTTAAGGGCAACCCACAATTCAACTGTATTTTACAGGTTTGAGGAGGTCTTCCCAAGATGGTGTTTAAATCTATGTATTTATGAGCACAGGCTCAAGGGCCATGTTTGTGGCTTTGGTGTTTTCATCAATGTAGCTGGAGGGGTAGTGCTATGATGCTGACCATTCCTTGAAAGGACAAAGGATTTCACAAAATTGTATTTCTCAGTTATTTATTTGGTTTGATTCAGTAACTTTGCATCTATTTTTTAAAAATGCCTAACTAGTGATAAATGAGTGTTAATAAGGGAGAGACTTATTGTGTGTACTCTTTAATATTAAAAAAAATACTGAGACTTTATGCAGTGTTCTTCTGAAATTGCCCTGTTAATAACTATTTAAGCATCTTAGTGAATTAAGGCACTTTTTGGCAATATAGCTCTTCATTTGGGTAGGCTGAGGAATTGTCTTCAGACTTGCAAGAGCAGTGCGTGGCCAAAGATCCATGAGCAAGAACCATTTCTGAGTGAATGTTTGGTGTCTGTAAGCCCACCTTCAGCTGGACAGGGATGTCAAAGCCTTTTGGGTTGGACCACTCCGTTAAGGCCAGACTGGATTTGTAGCATTGTTACCTAGTAGTATGTTAGCCAAGAGTCACGTTAGCCAAGAAAGGCGAGTGAAATCAATTCAGAAAATTTAAATATTGTTTCTTACTCTGAATCAGTTTTTGAAAGATTTTTTTTCCTCTTTCTGAAGAAGATTATTAGCTGCTGTTTCTTCTCAAGAAAGCTGGAGCTAAACGCACCCTTTGTGAACAACTGACCAGTTGCACTCTGGTGCTTTCCAGAACATTATATGGCACATAGTTAGCCCTATATAAAGTCATGGATATTTAATTAAAGTATACTTTTTTTTTTGCTAATGCAAATCTCCTTGAATTGTATCCAGTCTGTACTTGGAGATACTGAAATATAAGAAACTCTCACTGCTCTGTTTTAGGGGTTAATCCATTGTTAAAATGCACTGCTTTAATCTGGGCTGAATCTACCAGTTTCTCTTTTTGGCCAATGGAAGTTTTTCTGGTTTTTTTCTGGCCTGTACTTACTTCCTCCAATACATCAAAAAGCTCTTTAATATCTGTTGTTTCTTCCCTTTGAAAGTCCCATATACTGTAATTAAGTCATGACTAAATCTTGTTTGTGATAAATAAATATATTGAGCTTGTTGAGTCTGTGACCATAGGACATTTTCTCCAGACTTCAAATAGGTTTTCTGGCTTTTTTCCTACATTCTTCCTAGCTTTTCGGTCACTTTTCAAAATGAGGTCCTCAGGTTAGGGTAGAGAGTAGTAGTAAGACCCACTCACCAAGATCTGCAAGGGCTGCATTAGACTTTTGTCATGCCAGCTTCTGTAGGAAGGAGCACCTGTTAACTGTGTGAGCCTTATACCTGGTTTAGGGCCAGAGTTTTCCATGGTGTGATCTGCTCCTCTAGACACATGTCCCACTCTTCTGCCAAAGGACGCACTGTGGAATAGTTGCAGAGAAGGAGGGGGCAGAAGAAAAGGAGAATGGGGGAAGGAAGGGTTCTCAAAAATTGGCACCAAAATTACTTTTCTATACCAAGGCACATTGTCTCCACCAACACATTGATTGTGTTATTTTTTGGCATTAATGGTAGTTTGTCTGACCTGGGAAGAGGTCAGTGACATCTTATCTGAATGGTGACAACTGTTCTGTATTATTGTATAAAAGTTAGTAAGGTATGTGTGCGTCCTCCCTATTGCACAACTGATCCTGAATGAAAAGAAAATAACACTAAGAGAATAGTATTGCTTTCCTTTTTTTTTTTTTTTTAAGTTTGCATTACGTTCATTTTAAGAAAAGTTTTTAACTTAAGAATATGCAGGGGCTCTTAGGAGAGCAGTAATCTAGCCTCAGGCTATATGGAAGTGACAGTAGTCAGAGATGAAAAATCCCTATTAATCACATCAACTCGCATATCACCTGTGGAAACCCTTATTGCTTTCTGTGTATGCAAAAACTGGATTTAGAATAGTTTAACCAGCACGCTGCTGACTTCTGAGTTGTCAGCATAAAAAGAAAACATTGAATGTTTCCTCTCAAGAACTGGGAATTTGGCTCCAGCGTAATGACAGCTGTGCTGACTCCAAATGAGGCGGCTGCCCAGCTGCTGCAGGTCAGGTTCAAGCAGCTGCCTCCCTGCCAGATGCTCGACAGGTCCCAGAGGGTTGCCACAGGCTGCTTTCAGAAATACCTCCAAGTACTTGTGGCCTTCGTAGACCCGCTGGATGGGGCTGGAGAAGAAACTGCCTTTACTAAGCAACCTTCTTTCTGTTTTGCCAGGTTTATGGGGTGCCTGTGTGGCTAACAAATGACAGAGGATGGTGGGAATCCAAAAGGGATGAGGCACCTGGAGGTTCTTTGCTGTTAGTTGTTAGTCGTTAGTCATTACAAGTAAATTCTGTTTCCTTCCTGGGCTGCAGCATTTCCCCTCTTTCTTTTCCCAGTCTCCCCAAGCAGAAGGGCCATGGCCCGTTGTCCAGAGTCTTCCCACAGGAGGAGAAGGTGGAGCAGCAAAACTGAGTGGTGGGGTGGCTCCTCCTGCCACTCTGCCCATGGTGGAAGCGGGCAGTTGGGGGGGATGGCTGCTTGCTGCAGTAAGGACAAGATAGGGGCCCTCCAAATGAGGACAGCTGGCTGCCTAGAAGGAAGCTTAAACAAGCGGTCTGTGTTGGGTGTGTCGTTATGTGAAAGAACACAACACTTCCAGTAAAGTATCAAATATAACTTTTTCCCCCCAATATTTTCCTTAAACAACATATTTCTCAATTTTTGACAGTTTTTACTTTACACTTGTCATTCCATAACTTGTGCCAAAAACCTGCATACCACACAACTTAAATTGAGGAGGCTTATTTAAAGTTGCTTTATTAAAAGACCCTTCATTCAGTGTTAACTGATGTTGTGTTAAAGAAGATTTAGTTGAAGACAGACTTGAAGCAATAAAGACTTGCTTAGTCAAAGGAAAAAGATCTACTAGTACTTAAAATTTATTTGGTTTTATTAAAATTAAGCATAGTTGGATCTGTTTTGGTGAATTATCTAGGACTCTCCCTAGAATGATGAAAAACATTGAAGTTCATAATCAGCTGTTTTGCTTAAAGGGCATAAACAATTAAAAAGGATAGAAACATTTGAATGTCAGACTAATTATCTCACTGTGGTCATGCTCTCAAAGGAGAAGGATTCTCTGCAATGCAACAGACCAAGTTTTTATTTCTATACTAACACTTCTTTCTATAAAACTTACCTTGCAAAGAGCATTATTGTCAGAGTTAACAGAAATTCTAATATTGGTATTCCAAAAATAGAAGTTTCAAGCACATCTTTGGTTGTATCCACCTGGCTGCTTCCTTCTGTCATTTAAATTTTAAGCTTTTAAAAAGTGTATTCAGGTTTGATTTTTTAAGTGTATTAGCGTTTGGTCTTTTTTAACTTAGATTTTTGTAACAGGGTAGGTATGGTGTGAAAATTCATTTCAAAATAGTTCTTTATTTTTTTTTAGATAAAAAACTCCTTTGTTTAAAAAAAGATGATTAACAGAAACATTCTTAACTGGGGCAAATGGCATGCATAATAATGGTAGAGCTCTGAGAATTGCTACTTTTATTTGCAGATATATTTATTTTCTAGATCATAGTGTACACTCTGCTTTTTACACTTAAGAAAATACACTTCCTAGTATAAACACCATGATGCTAAGCTTACTTCCAAGGGAAGCAATTAAAACTGGTTTCAGGAAAAGCACTTAACACATCCTTTGTATTTTCTCTGATGATCTGGTAGAGAATAAACATCTCAAACTGAGAGAAAGAGATTAACAAAAGGCAAATTAGCAGCTAATAGCACTTAGTGCTGGCCATACACCTTCCTTGGTTTTTTAAATGTGTGGGTTTTTGTTTTGTCATTATCATCAGCACTAAACACATTTTAACAAAATAGCCTTCTTGGGGAAAAAGAAATATTTATGTTTGCTTATTTTAAAGGCATTGCTGGAAGAACAGATGACTGCATGGCACACTAGACCAGGATTTTTATATAGTAATAACATTAGAAAACTGTATAATAAGGTAAAAATATAATGAGCAGTGCTATTTTTTAAGATGTAACTCATTTTTTAGTTGCTTCAGCAGCAGTTCAGAGTTGGAGACACCAGGCTGTTTTCTTGGTCCCAGTCTCCCAGGAGTGTTGTATTATCAGTCCTTAAATTAAGGTCATGAAAGCTCTGCTCTGCCCTGCCCACTCCTGAAGCCCATTCAAGTTAAGGTTAGAGATTTTCTGGCAGTTTGTAAAGAAAATAATCTAGAGGAAAATCTTGAGAGTAAAATTTTATTTCAGTATCTGTGTCAGCGCTTCCAGGTGTATGCAGGTGCTTCATCATCTCTACCCACTTTGAGATGGACAAGCTCCCACATTTCTCGGAGGGTGTTACAAGAGGTAGAAATCTACATATTGAAAAATAGTCTTAGGTTCAGCAACCTATTTTCTATGGGAAATGAAAATTGAGCAAACTCTTGCTTCTAGTGGCATGGAATAGAAGAGACCTGGCCGTCTGTCACCTAATGGCTCCTTACAGCCATACCCTGAACCATCATCCTGTCTTCACCCTTTCCCAATCTTTACCAAAAAGTTAATCGAAAGCAGAATAATGCAACAAAATGTAAACAATAACAAAAATCAGCAGAAGTAAAATAGGGGGGTTATGCAAAGCAAAATAATTTTCAAAACTGTGCAGCACCGTGCCTCGTCACCTGCTTGCTCTGGTTGTGCTGATTACTGACTGCCATTGCTCACCAAGGTCACAGTGAAGCTGTTTTAAACTTTGTTCTTAGCATCTCTTTTTACTTGTGCCATCCATACACTTAGAACTTGATATCTGAAAAGTTTTGTTTCTTTTTACTGGAATAGTTCATAGTTAACAACGTCATAAGAAGATCAAGAGTTTTGCATGAAGGTCACGTCTGGTAGGAAGGGGTGGAGGGGGCAACGCTTTTCAGGAGATAGTCAGTGACCTGAGACTGAGATTGCTGGCTGGTTGATATGTTAATGTGGAGTAATTATTCCAGTGAATTGAAGCTGAAAGTCAACATGTATATTCATTAACTCGGAATAAGCTTCCTCATTGTTAATCTTGATTGGGATATCTATTTCCAGATCACCACCCTACAGCCTTCCTGTATCACTTTGCCAAAATAAAAGATACATTTTTGAGAATGTTTCTTAGAAGAAACTTTATTCTACTAACACTAACTTTAGGACTCCCAGCTGAAGGCACTTTTCTAAAGTAATATTTTTTTTAAAGCATTTTGCACTGGCAGTAAGGATAGTTACATTAAATTTGTTTCTGTAAAAAATTGTACTTACATTGCTGTCAATGTAATGGACAACCAGAATAGGTTACAATATTTTAAAATTACTGCAAACTTACAGTATGTTTATTCTTTTATACACTACTTTCCTCTGTAATTCTGTGCGTAGCAACAGTTGCGCAGCTAATGAAATAACATGTTTTCCCACATCATTGTCCGTTACATTTATTTATGACAAGTTTTCATTCAGCTTCATTGTTAATGAGATGTCATTAAGGAATCCAAAATCAAGGCTGTGCCTTTAGCTCAGATGTAATTCAAATGTTCCTGTGAGAAACTGGAATAAATGTGTTTTCTCATTAGAATTAAGCTGTTTATGTTAAACATGTGCAGACTGAATTGTCATTTACACTCACTAATAAAATTGCTTTAGCAATATATTTAATGATTCCAGGCAGTTTAGAAGCTGAAATATTAAAATGATCTCTGAAATTCAGTGTCTGCCTAAAAGGTTGTTCTGATTCTCTTAAACTTAGCAAGAGAGCTGGATGTTATTTCTCAAGATTAAGGCAAGTCTAATGGCCAGGGTTGTTCTACAATTTTTTAAAAATTGACAATGCACAGGATGGTGAATTTCCTCTAAACTCTAAATTTACTCTTCCTCAGTCTATCACAGCTATTAGATTTGGTTTAGTCTGCTGTTGGGAGAAGCAGCGTCAGGTGGGTAAAATGAGGAAAAGCACCTGCTTTCAGCACTTCCCGTCACTTTGGTAATAACATGGATTTCTCCTCTGGCTGCAAGCTGAGCTGCACCTTGATTTAATAAATAGAGAAATGAAACCACTGCAATTACTAACGTGAACAAAGTCACTTTGGTGACTCACAGTTAGTGTGTTGCCAGCCTAAAGAATCCCGCAGTTCATTGCCAGCCTGGTTTTGCACAATCTGCTCCCAGCCCTGCCCTCTGATTGCCCTGTGCAGGTGGGCATCCCGGTGGGGGCAGAGGCTGAAGGAGTCGCAGGTCTCTCAGCCTCTTCCTGAACAGTGTGTGGGACATCAGAGGTAACACCTTTGCATGTATTTGCAGTATTTTTCCTCTTTAAAAAAAAAAAAAAATCTTTCTCAGTGAAAACATTTGCAATGTAGGGCTCAAGGTTGTATGGGACTGTGCCAGCTGCTCATTTTGTGTCACTTAGTAGCTTCTAAGCATGGTTGCAGCAGCTGTAATTCGTGAACTTTAAGCTCATGCAGCCTTAAAACAAGCACCTGAACTATTTTTTAATCTTCTGTCAAAAGTACCGAAGTGACTTTAAAATTCTGTGTTGGTGGTTTGATGTTTTGTTTTGTTTTGTTTTTCCCTGAAGATTGCATCATCTTTAGTGAAAAAGTTATATTCCATCTGGGCAACTAATGTTATCTTAATTATAAATACAAAAACCAGAAGTTGTATAAGTTGTACAAAACTTGTTTTTTGTAGCTCAGTATTTTCTTTTAAAGAGTAGGATTTTTTTTTTCATTTAACAAAAAAGGTATTTTCAGGAAATATACCCTTTTTTGTTAGTGACATTTGCAAAAGATACATCTCTCAGTGGCAACTACATTAGGCAACCATTTTATTAATTATTTATTAGACGAAACTCTAAGAATACAATGTTCCCTCTGAGTATACCTGCTTTCTGTTTGAGCTATGTGGGTGAGAAGGTTAGTAGTTTAGGAGTCATTAAAAATATCAAATGACTTTGTTTTATTTGCATAAGTAATCATTTTTAACTTAAAGTAAGAAGACCCTCAGGGGCAGAAATCAGGAGCCATCCCTTCACATGTGGATGCAAAATGGATCCTTCCTGCCTTTCTGCTGCTTTGAGGTAGATGAATCTCCCAACAGTTTCTCAAGCTATCACCATAAGACATTACTTGGTGGTCCACAAAATGATTGGAAAGAAAGGAAAAAAATTACTAATGTGGCAATTAAAAATTTAGCTATTGCTTCTTCTGCAAGTAATGAAATGATAATAGTGATAAACAGTCAAAGTTTAGCTCGATATCTGCTTTAGGTTGTTTCTGAGGATGTTAATGGTCTGTGGCTTTTCTTAGCTATTATTTTTAACTTTTAGGTGATTTGCTTAGATACAACTGGGTTGTGAAACAATATTCTGCCTTGCCAGTTGTATAAAGTTACTGACTTATAGATCCTTACTATTCAGGTCCTACATAGTGTGGAAGTGTAGGCTACGTCCGTTTTGTTTAATGTGACCTGTTTCATTCCTGGGAACAAGGAGAGTACTGGGGAGCAGGGAGGGCGGAGGAGATTTCTGCACGCAGGGCCTCCTGAAGAAGAGGGTTTCATCCATTTCATGTATTTGACAGTCTGATGGGCTAAAGGGACAGATGGAGAGGAGAATATTCTGGCAGTATTTGTGCACATAAACCAAAACACTCTTGCGCCTTCTTCCTGTTTCTGTTGCCTTTTAAATGGGAACTAAATGTCTCAGGAAAAGACCTCTTAGGAAAACGGAGATTAGAAAATCTGAAAGTTTCTTTATTCAGGGAGTTGCAACTCTTGAGTCCCGGCTTCCTCTCTGTCCCCTGGTGACCGCCTTTGGGATGCCTACCACAGGGGATGAAGTTGCCTGTTGTGTATGAATGCACACAGACCACATCACAACTCCGCAAGCCCATGTGTTAACCTGTGCTTACTGCAACAGCCGTATCACTACCAGGTATTTGAAGATACCTCAGTTTTAAGAACTGTATAGAATAAGATACTATATAATTAAATCCCTCTGCAGATTTTCTTAGAGTTTGTGTGACGTTCAGTGGGAATGCATGCATTGGGATGGCAGTAACTTTATAACTTTTCTCACGCTGCTTCTATTCTGTAAACGTGGAGGTGAGGGTTTGTTTCTTAAAAGAAAATAGCGAGCTGATTGCTGAGATGAGCATAAACTCAAAATCTGGAAGGCAAGGAACAGATTGCATATCAAACAATATTTTCTCTGTCAGTGGAAAATAGTAGCAGAAGGATTTTCAGTTGGAGAAAATCATATGAGTAATGTAAGTAGGATCTAAAATTGCCTGCTATTTAAAATTGAAGGGAAATTGCAAATGTGCTTGGCAGAGCTCTCACTGGCAGCATTATTTCACTAAGAAGGCCCAAACAGGCAGATGGATAATGGTATATATCAGCTACCAAACAGACCACATTTTTTGTCTCTGCATCTCTGCTTCTAAATTTCAGAAAACCTTTATCTTTTAAAAACTAGTTCAATAATGTTCAGCAAATGGGTCAGCATCCCCCATCTAAATAGTGTGTGCATTAACAAAAGGCTTAGCTTTGAAGTTCTTGAAATGGTAAATACTGACATAATATGACTAATAACTTTACTCATTCTAACTACTCCTTTTTGAAGGACAGCTTCCCTTCTTTTTTTTTTTTTTTTTTGAGTGAATGATTTAGGGACTTTTTTGCATCTACTTCTACTAAAAATGGTGCAACTTTACTATAAACAATCTATTTTACTAGGAAAATGTCTTGAGCTGCTCTGTGATTCTGCTGTGCTCCACAAATTTCTCAATACACAACCAGTGATCTAAAAAGTCCATTTTCCATGGCTAACTTTCTGAAAATTGGACAACACTTAACACATACCAACTGACACAAACAAACCAAGACGGGACTCATATTAGAATAACGATGTTTCTGTGACTGTTTTCAGAAGTTTGATCTGTTTTTACAGACATCGGAAGTACCAGGGTCTTGCTGCAAAAGTATGATCCAGGGGAACCTGCGGTTGGTTGCCATTAATGGCTGGCATAGTATCTCTAGTATTAAATGATCTTTAGAGTAAGAAACCATATTGGCAGCTTATCATTTCTGTTCCTGAAGACAGTCTCCCTCAAAAGAAGGTACTCCTGCTAGCCACCTTTCACGTAGGTACTCCTGCTGTTATGGTTTGCAGGCTGCTTTGCTCTTCAGTGCCATATTTTACACATGGAATAAACATGGTGTCAGTTGTTGCGAATCTGCGTTGCAGACATTAAAACAGCTCAAAGTTGGAAGAGATGCAGTCAACAAAGATCCATATTAGCATGCCCAGCAAAATGGAATCAGAAGAGCATGATGTGCCAGCTCTAGTCAGTAATTAAAGCAGGAGGAGGCTGTCGCCAACCAATTCCATCAGTTCAGGAATGGGCTGGGCAGCGACCCAGCCGGTGCTGGGTTGCCATTCATGCTGCAGCAGCAGAACTACTGATATCCCTGTCACTGGGGACGTTGCACATCACTGTGGAGGTGTTGTGATGTGCCTGTGCAACGTTGTTGTGTCCTTGGGTGATGCCATACTCTACATGAGGGAAGGATCTCATGTATGAACATACTGAGAGGGCATCAAGGGAATGTAATTGGTTGAGAGACTGTAAGGACCCTCAGTTTTCAGGGTGCCCAGCTTGTGATTCACAGCAGCTTGGAAAATCAGTACTCAAATGCGCTCAGTTCCCATTAATTTAATAGGAATGAGGTTCTGACTAAGAATGCCATCCCTCCAATTTCCGAAGCTAAAAGGATTTTCAGTCTCTGTGTGGTGTGCCATGTATGTGCAAATGAACCGTAAATTATAAGGACAGCTACCAAAAATCAAGGGGATTTAATATGACTTCAGTTTTTAGCCTAATAAACAGTATGTGTTATCAAAGTATCAATTTTTATGCCAAGTAGATGGTGACAGCAAGGAAGCAACACATCAGGCATGTTATCATCTACTGATAAATTGCAAGGTGGAAAGACAGGCAGGCAGTTTTTGGGCATCTGGGGCACTGTAATTTAAATTAGGCTTTTAAAATATTTTCCCTGGGAAGAAAAATACAATTGTTTTCCCTTATATGGCTTTATATTTAAAAATTATTTCTGTATAATACTGTAACATTTGCATCATAGGGTGTTACCTAATAAATTAGTCATTTTGTCGAAATACGTGAGTGAAGCATCATGTTGGCAGAAAGTTGGTATGCATGTTAAAAGGATTAAAATAAGAGTAACCTCTTACAAATCTGCAGGCTTTTCTGTCCAAGCCCACTATGCCTTAAAATATCTTCTCCTCATTTTGATTTATTAGCTTAGGAGATATTAACAGAGGATGTTTTCATGCAAGGACAGAAATTCAGCTAATGTTCCCATCCTCTCACTATTTCCCTGTACACTTTATTTGTTCATATTTCTCATTGTAAGAGGTCTCTTACTATAGTAACCCTTCATTGCATGAGCTTATGTAGAGGAAATAAAAGTAAATACAGCAAATTTAATTGGAATATATGTATATTCAGTGAAATGTGATACAACACTCCTGAAATTCCATTCTCATCTGGGAATGGGTATTGCTTTAAATTCTGTCCTATTTCTTAAATATTACAAAAAAGACATTACCAATAATATCTTGAAAAATGTACTAAAGAACCCCAAAATGCGGAGATCTGTAAAGGTGAGCGCATTCCAGAGCTGCAGGCACCCCTCATGCATTCAGGTCTTGTCATAGAAACCCCAGTGACAATTGCAACCAGCTTCCCAGCTCACCAAGAAAAAAGATCTGTCATTTTACAACCTTGCCAGCTGAAAAAAATTCTTCTACTCTTTCTGTGACAGTTGTCTTGTCTCGCACTGCAGTTTCAGATCATTGAGATCCTCCTCCGGTCACTTGGTTGAGCTGGGCTCTGGCAGCAGTCACACATTTATCCTTTATTAAACACAGGGGTCTAAGCAGCGGCCAAGTGACGCTCGTCAGGCCGTTGGGAGCAGTCAGTATAGCACGCCTTAGCTTGGGGCTGGAGTGAATTTTCACCCTTACTAGAAAAATTCCACCCATTAGAAATCAAACTTTGATTTATGGAGAAAGCAAGTATACGAACGTAAAGCATACAATTAATTCCGTTTTATCTCTGTTTGTGAAGCACTTTTCTTATGACTGACTGAGGCTGATTTTTTAGGCAGTGCTCACATTTCCCATTGTCATTAGGGGCAGCTAAAGACTGGGTGTCATCGACTAAACCACTTTTTTCATTGCAAGTAAAAGGAAAATTGTTATTTGGACTTAGAAAATTTCAAGATCATAGCAGGTAGAAATTTTTAAGTAAGCTTCAATCCCCAGTAAGTCACCAGGAATGGGGAGCGGTGGAGAGCAGCTTTTCCAGGGTTTTGTGAATCACGAGTGGGGCACTCAGGAAGGGCATAGCCTAAAAACTCGCTATCCGCTGTGTCCTCTTGGTTGCTTTTCAGCATGATTGTATGTGCAAATATTTTCCTGGTCTTTCACAGTTTCTTCTCCCAGTTCAATGTAGTACACAGAGGTTCCCCTCTCCGTGAGGAAAGCCTGGGTCTGCTGCTCCTTGACAACTCAAGGTACAACAGAGCTGGCACAAGAGCGGGCAGGCATCTGCGAGGGCAGCCCACAGGGAGCTGCAGGTCACTTGCTCTGCCTGTGGCTGAGGAGACGGGTCTCGGCTCTTCCCTAACCCAAAATGGGCTTCCCCACCCTCTGCAGAGAAAAGTCTAGGTTAGAGATCTCCCTGGTCCAGATCACAGTATCTCCATGCGTTGCTGTTGAAAGCAGAAAGCCCTCTTCTCAGATGCTTCTCCACCTTGTCCTCCTGTGATCCTTCCTCCCCACTGCCACCAGTCCTTCCTGCTGCTGCAGCAGGTCCTGTCCCTCACCCATCCCTCTTCATTTGCTGCTTTTCCAAAGCCCCCAGAGGCTCAAGTTGAGGAGCAGGAGAGGATGAGCAGGGAGAGAGTCCCGGGAGGACAGCAGGGGACCCCTGCGGGAGGAAAGAATGTTGTTACCCCTCTCCCTTCCAGCTCCTAGAGCACTTGTGTCCCTGTGAACCCCCACCTCTCGGCTGAGAGGGCTGATTCATTTACAGCAGCCGTATGTGAGGCAATGTGGGAGACCAGTTGTCCCACAGGTGTGTCACTGGATGGAAAAGTGGAAAATGGGAGAAAGGAGCTGTAGAGAGGAATCGTAACTGAACGCTGAAGCAGAAATAAATAACACTGTGAGCTAATTGTCTGTAAAATTTCATCTTTTAAATATTATGTCAGGTTTTTATTTAAACATGTATATGAAATTTTAAATATGCACACGTAGCCAAAAGCAATAACCTTCAAAACAGTAAAAGAAAAAATAAATTATGTCTTTTTTCTCATATGTTGAACTTCAGCCCTGAGAGGATTTTACTATTGAAATTATAAATCATTGGTGCATTACTGTTCTAAAATAAATGTGATAGTCATAATTTGAAATGTAGCTCCTGATGGAATTGGATAATCTTGGATTATTAAAATATTTTTCTGTTCACAAACAGAACAAGCAGAAAAATCTGTATTGGCCAACTAATTTTTCAGGACTTACCTTTGCCCGTTTGTTTTAGCAGTAGCTATGCTGCACCATGATTGGGCTTCCATCTCCCAAAGAGAGTGTTGTTTGATGAGTACATGCTATTCTCAAATGGGGTTTGAATACCTCTGTTTTCAGGAATAGATTTTCAAAACAGGTGTTATTTGCTATTACATACCTTGAGCGGAGGAACTGTCTGTGTGCAAAACTTTTCTTCAGGTCCAGAATCCTATGCTTTCTTCCAAGTACAAAAAAAAAATAATTCTGCCCTTTACTCTCAGTGACCAAAATATCATCAGCGAGTTGATGAATTAGCAAACTTGATGATTAAAAACACCCTTAAGTGTATGTGGACAGGGTGCTCAAAGCCTGTTGCGCTCAGCACCCCAACAGCTTTCCAGAAACAAGTGTGTAAGGCTGTTAGCAGAGGTCTGAGCCTGTGGCCTAATTTTTTATTTTACCTGACTCCCAGCAGTTCCCTTTGAAAAACTGCTGGCTGTTATGTACTCTTGAAAGGCAGGCTCTCAGTTTTAACAATCCCAGAAGCTAAATTGCATTTGAAGGGGGTATCCACAACAGCAAAGCGTTTTATCAGTGTTGGTAGGTGTAACTCTAAAGTGATCCTCAAGAACTAAAAATGGCTAGCAGCCTGTTTTTCTGAAGATAGAGGTGAAGAAGCTTTGCAGCCAGGTAGTAAACCAAGAGGGGACTGGCTGTGCCTCCTGTCACTAGCCCATGTCCCTCTCCCGGAGTCCGGCACAAGCCTCCATCGGGGAGGTCTGCACACCTGCAGGGAACTGCTTTTCCAATGGAAGGAGGTGATCAGCAACACATGCACTGCCTAACTGAATTAGCCAATGCATTGCTCAGAGAAGGTACGTATTCTTCATCATTCAAAAATGTAATAGTCTGGCAGCACAGATTCCCAGCATAAGATGTATTGGTTGTCACCATTACCCAGTGTCAAATCTTCCACTCCTCAGCAGGATCCTAATGAAAGTGGCCGAAGGAGAGCTAGTATATCATCGGATTGAAGTCAGTTGAAGTTTTCAATGTTAGCTGATGCGACGTGGATTCAGGTCACTGCACCTCAATGACACTGGACAGGTTGCAAAATTTAATACAAACGACCATTGAAGTCTGCTGTTCCCCCAAAGAGAGGGGGAGAGAGAGATCCCTGCACTTTTCCCACAGAAGCAGTTTACAGAATGGTTTTTTTTCTACATTGTTGAGGACCAACCTCTACTCATCACTGTTACTGGGGACTGCTGGATGTTAAGCGCTCCTGAAAATCAACCTAAAAATGCAGAAGTCCGCCTTCCGAGAGCTCTTTTTTAAGGGTGAGCCAAACTTCCTTTTAAAACTGAATTTCTCGATTTAATTTATGTAAACATAAATAAATAAAATATTTTCTAAATACAAATTTAAGTACATATATTTATAGCAAATTTGAATTAATTTCTCTTTTCCTGCTGCGCACCAAGCAGCCACCTTAACCGAGTGCAGGTTGTTAACTTCTTTTTATGCTAAATAAATACCTATACTTTCTTACAGATGGATTGCAACAAGAAAATTATTCTTGCAGGGGCCTAGCATAAGGAAAATATATAATTATAAAAATATTTTCCTAGAGGGTGAGAAAAATCCATGTCTCATTAAAAATAGCTATTTCCATTTTCATTTGTGATATTATTTGCGAAAGGAACAGGCTAGGATATTCAGGTTCTTGCCTTGTGTAGTAAGATCACTTACTTTATGAAAAGATTAGTCATACTTTGTGCCTAGATGTAAAAATATATATTTAGTGTTATTCTAGAATACTCAGTCATGGTTCGGGTGTCAGAACAATTTCCTCTTCGGTCGTTTTTCATCCTACAGTATGATTGTGCGCCTACATACAGGTAAGAGAGAATTGAAACCGGGGTCTTTGGAAAGCTGGGGCACCTCCTGTCTTGTTGTTTGTTCAGATTCAGCCAGGCCAACAAGTGAGCATGCTGCTGTAGCCAAGTTAGTGGACTGTTCTGATATACAAGAATACTTCTCAAAAGTGTAAAACTCAACATAAGACATTGGCAATATGAGCTCAAAAACCTGCTCAGGGAGAGAGATATGAGGCTGAATGTGCCTGCATAAAAAAACTGTCAACAAAAACATCTACACTGTAACTTTCTCTTTTTCCCACTCCCTCTCCCTTTGGACTGGTTTGGGGTTTTTTGTTTGGTTGGTTGATTTTTGTACAGAGTAGGTGCAATTAATGGGCATTAAAATCACTCCTCAATAATGGATCGTGTAAGACTACCACATCAAACGCTGAAAATGCTTACAGAAAATTTCTTGTAATGCTAACTGAAGCATGCAAGTGAGCACAGTGTCAGGTTGTTTTGCTTCTCTAGTTGCAAGAGGATGCTAAACAACAGCATCAGATAAAAAAATGTAAATTTCTTTCTGCAATAGCAGCCTATGGTATTTGCAGGTTGCCCTTTGGTGTCTGATGAAGACAAGTGTGTATCCTTTTTCCACACTCAACATTTAAAACGTGAATGCTGAAGGGTAGTGAAATAATTACCAAGGAAAGAATACGAACCATTTCCAGATAATAAGCTTTTTTAATTAATTGATTTCATTGCGACTTTTACATACTTATGGTTAGTGAACTGTCAAAAATAACCTTACACTTCTAGTAAGGTCTGTAGCAGGAGTTGTCAGTGGTGTTAGGAATTGACCAAGGTATTTGCCTCTACTGTGCAGAAGACTTCCTGCGTTTCTTCAGTTCTGGGCTAGCTACTGCAGTAGATCAGCAGTTTGAAATACCACTTAACCGCTTTGTTTATACCTAGAAAAGACATAGCGTATTTTTCTATTTATATAAAGAAAGAAATAAGAAATGTATGAGCTCATATATGAGGTGGGTGAGGGGATTATGAATACACAATTGCAGTTTCTGTCTTATGCCAGTACAGCTGCCATGAAGGTTTTCCAGATAGTCGTCTTCTGCTGCCTTCCCCTCCCGTGTCCTATCCGGGGTGGTTATTTTAAAACCTTTTAAATCTATGTCAGAGACAAATACAGGGATATTTCTTTGGTAGAGAGGACGAACTGCATTATAGGTTTGGCCAGACACAGCAGCCAAGGGGAGGGCAGCGATCAGTACTGGTGGCCAGTAAGTGTGGGTTGGGCCAGGTACAGCAGGATGAATTTTAAAAATGGGAGAAAGGATATTAGAGCAGCTACAGTTAATAGGAGGTGATTTCAGGGAAGAAAACGTGGGAATCTTAAACAGAAGTTTTGATTTGAGAGCATGAAGCCTCTAAGCAGGCAGGTTTGCAAGGAGAAGGCAGTTCTAGGATGAGGGAGGATGAAGACCCTTGGGGTGGAAAACCTTTCTGAAATGCAGACCTGGGGGTAGTGAAGAAATACCAGGGAAGTCCATGGCAGAAATTGCTGTAGGATTTCAGCTGTGAGGTGAGGGGCTTGGGGAGGGACTGCGGAGTTAGTGGAGACAGCCCCACCCTGGCATGTCTGACTTGGTTTTGAGGCAAGAACTCAGACAAGAATACCATCAATACCTTAACCTGGCACCCTTAAAAAAAAAGAAAAAAAAAAAAAAAGTAACAGAAATGTTGTAGCCTTATCTAATGTTGTCCTTATTTTGACACAAGGTTACTGTGTTTTTTTTCTGCTTCAATGTATCAGGCTTGCTTCTGGGGTATTTTTGGCTCTGTGGAGGTCAGAAAGGAAGTCTCCCTGACTCAGCAGCGGTATGTTCCAGTGTGCAGAGGCAGGAAGGGTCCGAGACACACAAATGACACAGAGAGGGGACTGTGGTAATGGAATGGAGATGTGCTGGGAACACTGTGCTACCTTTCCCCAGTTTGCAATATGCTGTTTTGTAATAATGCGGTGTGTAAGAATGGGAGGTGGTGCTACTGTGGGATGAATGTGAAGATAAAGTAAAACGTTCTGCTAAATGTTTTTTTTATTTTGCAAAGTTGTCTTTGTAGCAGGATGTGTGGAGGAGAGGAGGGCATGTAATTTGGATTCCCTTGTTGATGCTTGTCAAGTTCTAACCACAAAATCAGTCCTTGCTTCAGTTCTTTCTGTTCCCTTTTTAGGTTCTTATTTAAATCCTTAGTCTGTTTAGTTCCTTTTATGCCATGCAATTCCTCACAAAGATGAGTCTTCTTTTCCCCGCACGGTGCTCCTTTCCTCTCTTCCGCAGTCTGTTCCAGGCTTCGCTACTTGAGAGTCTTCACCCACACAGCTGGCAAATTTGGCTATATAGGTATTTTCATTTAGTCTTCATTATCTTTATTTTTGTCATCGTTACTATCCTTCCCTTCACAACAGGTTCATCTCTTCCTTTCTGTAGGTAGGCATCTTTTTTCTCTTGTTTTTAAGATGTAGTTAGCTCTTTCATGCTCCATGCAACCACAGACTTCATGATGTCTTTCCACTTGATTTGCTGTCTTATTCATGTATCATTTTTTCTGTCACCATACAGCACTATACAATGTTTTCCTATGCTTCTACCTTTATCAAATTAAATTATTTCTGTATCTACTCATATTTTATTCCATATCTTGCAATAGCCATTATAAGCGTAGTAAGCAACTAAATTTCTGGCCATAAGAGGATAAAACTCAAACTTTCTCCTTTTAAATAATAATGGAATTTGTTTTCTATTATGCTTTACAACTTGCCAGAAGACGAAGATATTTATTGATTGGAACTGGGTAGCATCTTTCTGTTCCGTAAAACCGAAGCCTAAACCAGAAGCATTGAGGTTGTTTAATATGCCCTGTCTTGGTCAAAAAGCTCTGTAAGAACAGGGATTCTATATCTTTATCATTACGAGCCCCTACAATGAGGCTTTTAAAAATAATAATAATAATAACAGAATCCTACATTTTTATTTGAAATAAATATTCCAAGAATTCACTGGTGGTTTTCATCCTTCCTTCATTAAATTGTCAAAATAGCAACATATTCTTTTTTACAGCCCAAAAAGCAATACCTCAAAGCTTCAAGATATTACTTTTCAAGATGCAGAAAATAACCCCCCCAAGTTGTCATTAACTAAGTAACTTGAATCACAACACTAGTGACAGCCTGGTTTCCACACTGCTATGCAAGTGTAACTTACTATTTGTTTTTATACATTTATAAACAGAAAGCAAAACTCCACTTAGATATTTAGTCAGAATTATTAGCAGCCTTGTTTTAAAAAAACATGTTCGGTGTATATTTCAGTGATAAAGTCAACAACGTTTTCAGTGTTATTGATTATAATAAGAATATAAAACATCTGAAGCCAACTGACTGAACCATGTCAGTCATTTTAGATGCTGAGCTATGTAAACTGTATTGAATAAAGTGGAAAACTAGAATTGAAAATTAATTATCTGAAATGCCCGTATTTGAATGGACATTTTATATCACACTATTCATCAGGATACAGAAATAAAATTCATCTGATCTTAAGAATAGAATAAACAGCCTTCAGGAGATCTATTTATACTTCTTAGATTAGGACATCATAGCTACATTGGATTATGAAGCTGGATCCACTGGTGTAGTACAACCTTAACCTACTTAGTGTACTTTATTTCATTGCCTTTATTTTCTCAGTTTTGTTGCATTTTCTTCTCTGCTAATACTTAGCTGAAAAATAATCTTCGTGACCCTCAGCATGTCTTTCATAAAATGGTGTTGACTAAGAAGTGCCAATTCCAGGTAATGATTTAGTCCTGATTCTGGACAGTGTCATTTATTGAACAATCATCACCTTCTGCAGTATCAGTTCATCCTTGAATTACTCTTGCATTGATTATTAATTACATTTAAAAGTAATAATAAAAAGCAACTAATTTGGGTTTCAGTGTCTGTTAGAATGCATTCTGACTTTCTCTGAAGTTTTGACTGAATAATCGATGAAGTGACCTTCAGTTGTCCATCTTATTTTTACTCATTTTGATATAAGCTTAATTCTGGTCTTTATATGAAGCATTAAAAATAAATATCAATGTAACAAGTCTTTTAAAGATATGCAGTAAATCATTCAAGAGATTTTCCTTTAGGATGACAGATAGAGATAAAGGTGGTGCACTTGCAACTGGATCATGAAGTCGATTCTGATAATCATTTAGATCCAGGTCTTCACTTGGCATAAATCAGCCTCCCTCCTAAGTATATGAGACTATTCCAATTCTTTATTTCTGCATATTTGTCCCTGATAATTTAACTTTGTTGTGTACATATTTACTGCTCCAGTAAAAAATCCATAATATATTGCAATGTTACAACTGGCAGTTTAGTAGAATTTCTTTCCAATAATTATACTGGTTTTTGAATCCAAAATTGAATTCATGAATAATAAAGTGTGAATAGGAAACCATCTGTGTCTGTTAACTGCTGAATGCTTTGATTCACTTGGAGATTGATTGCTACCTCAGTAAAATAGGTACATATATTTTTTTTTCAAAGTATTATGTGACATGAGTAAAAGTTTAGCAAATGACATTCAGTCTGCGTTTTCTCTTTTCCCCTTTATCACTTCACACAACTGAAACCAATGACAGACTATATGTAAATGCCTGCCACAAGAATGTGAGCTTTTCTTTTATAGTGGTCCTTTCCCCAGTTATTGTGGCCCAACAAGTGCAGCGGCTCCTGAATAGCATCCACCACTTTGGGGTTCTCATCTGTGCTCTCTGTCATTTCTGCCTTTCTCTGCCCTGAGGTCCAAATCTCTGAACTCTGCTACACTCAGCTATGCATCCAACTTCCACTGCCTTTGTAAGACTATTCGAGTTCAGTCATGCAAGGGCTGGATAGACTTCTGCTAAGTAATATAAAAACATGGCTGTTTCACCTTGCCTGAGCACATCTCTTGAAAACTGATGAATATTAAGCATCCAAATGCTTAAAGTTCAAGTTCTGAAGTGCAAGGCCTCTGACTGAAGTACAGTTTCTATAACACATGTGATGGAAATATTGTAGTTGCTGAGGTTAGCAGTATACCAGGCTTTTCTTTCTTGCAGGCTTTATCAACTTTTAGGACTTTTGACTTTCTTCAGGCTGCATCTGCCATTCTGTCCTTTCAGATGTAGGTGGAAATTGGGAGTCAGAGTCAAGGTCCAGTGCTGAGCAAAAGCTGGGTGTACAAGTACCGTACCAAGCAGTCTCTCCGTAAAGAAATGTAATTAACTCATAAAACAAACAAAAATATAGTAAACAGTCTCTGAAATATTGCTACTTTCCTAGCAACAAATCTATCAGAGCTTCTTCCTACACCAATGTTCAACATTCTTTTGCTTTACATTTCATAATCAAGAAATTGAAGTTTAGTTTGTAACATCTGCATTATAATATTGTTAGAATAACATTAACAATTCTATATTCTTTTGCATGCATTCTTTTCCCCACAGATTTTCTTTTAGTTGTACCAATTTGCATCAGCTTAAAATGTGCAGTGTCATTTGAATTTCATCATATCTTAAAATAAAAAGCCTCTCAGTCAAAAATGAAGTAAGTGAAAATCCCAAATCTCATTTATAACCTAGAGCCTAAGAATAACTTTTTGATTAAGGGCAGACGATCTTGTAGTTAGATTGTAAAACATTTTCCTGCTTTTTGTAATTTATGTGTCTGAAGCATTCCCTATTAGTAGCAGCGTATTTGTTTTGTGCTGAAGATTTCTGAGGGGTTTTTTAGTGCTCTATTGCTTCTCATGTTAAGCAGATTTTATCCATTATACTCATCGCCCCTTTTCTAGCTGCATAACAGGGATTAAACTTCACTTTTTACATGCAGGTAATAAATTATCTGACTCCTGAGTGTTCAGAGTTCCTCCTTGCTCTTACTGAAGTTAATGTGTGATGCCTGCTTCTCAGTTGTTTTCTCTTCCGAGGGGCTAGAAAACTGGAATTGAGCTAAAATGCTTCAACACTCAGAGACAACGCAATAAAAATATCCACCTGCATTTTGAAGGACATTACTAAATGAAATGGCTATTAAAGAAAAATCAGGTGTGATACTGATTCCTAGCATATTCTTTGAAGTTTTTTTCCAAGAAAACTATAGAAACATAAGGATTGAAGGCAAGAGAGTTCATCTTGAGAAGCAAAAATTTATTTCAATTATTTATGGTCTTTCTTAACTTGACTTAACAGACACCTTTTCCTGTGGTATCAAGAATAATAAGTTCATAATAACAGTTCATAATCCATAAATGATCACTCTATTTTGCAAAGAGATTAATGCTCGCAAGCCCAGAGGGCAGTGGCACATTTCACCACATGTGAAGGATCCATTTAGACCCCACAGATTTTCAGGAGGGGTTCAAATTTCTTGCCTTTCCGAAGTCCTCCCCTTGGCAGTTCCCTGGGCAGTTACCCTCCTGCTATTCAACTGACAGCTTTAGGGAGGCTTCCCTTATACCTAAACTGCAACGTTTTCTAAATTGTCTTCTAAAAATCACATTTTAGTAGTTTTCTGAAAACCGAGAGAGTTGTTTGTCTGCTTGCAGTAAGTTCAGTGCCTGCCTATCAGGTAGGTAAAAAGTTTCTTAGAAAACTGCCCATCTTTAAAAAATAGTCAGATGGAACAAAGAACAACTTGAATTGTTGAGGGCCTCATCATGCTAAATGCTGAAGCTGTGAAATGTGAGGAGCGCATTATGCTTTTGGCACTGCAGTCTCCTTAATGGACTTCAGTAAATTACCCTCGTTCAGTCTCCGCAAGCCCCAGTGCTCTTCACGTTCGCTGCTCCAGGCAGCTCATGATGGCATGCCGAAACCAAAATGCTGACAGGACTCCAGCCTGTCTTTCTGCCTGCCTTTCGCCCAAATTTTGGGACGTTACGTAGCATCATCTGGTTTTGCATGGAAGACATTTATTCTTAGTAATCTGTAGTGAACAACATATTTTCTGTTATTTTAGGTTGGAGGGGAGTAGATAAAATGTATGGATGCATCAAACATGAAGGATTTGGCAATTTTTATAAAGGAAAAGCATAACTAAGAGCAGTTATTTTTCACCTCAAGCTATTCTGCGAGGAACGGGGATGAGGAAACTTTTTTTTTTTTAAATCCAAAAAAATAAAACCCATCTTCTGTCATTTGCATTGTGAAAATCAATCCTGTGAAGTCTGAGAGAGAGAGGGGAAGAGTTATTTATGCGGTAAATGCTACAATTAGTGTTTCTTCAGGCTACAAGTGACAAATGAAAAGGTGTCATGAACTGGAAAATAACAAATACTTGGGAGGGTCTCCTAAGGAAAAAAACCCCAAACTTATTTGCAGGAGGAAATCTCAGCCTTAAATTGCTTCAATTTTTTCAAGTGGATGATTGTTTAAGCTATCGCACAAATGTACCAGTGGCATTTCTTTGCTTTTTTTTGTGAGAAACTGGAATCTTCATTACACATTCATTGATTTTTAAAATACCCGTGCAATTTAGTGAAAAACTGTCCTTAGCTATAGTAAGATTTTACTGACATGATTTTCATGTTACAGTGTGAGTCTTTTAGCAGCTGGGTTACAACATTTCATTCAGTAGAAAAGTAGAAGTTGCCATGCTGACGCAGACAACCACCAGCTACTCCAACTTCTTTTCTGTAATAAAGCCAATATAAAACACTTCAGAGGGAAGTTTAAGGTCTCCACAGATGTGATATCATCTGCCACACCTTAGCTTTTATCTGGCTATCTAATAATTAGATTGCTGTAAACTTTAAGAGTATGAAATTGTATATCCCAGTATTTTTGTTATCAGTTATTCTGAAAAATCTTAATATAATAATATTTTTTCTCTGAAATATGGCTAAGTTCTTTATTTCAGACCTTACAGCAGCAAGCATCATCTACATACTATATGCTGCACATGTTGTTTGGAAAACAATACAACTCAACTTTTATATTCGCTTCATGTCCAACATTCATTGACTGTGATCGCGTTACAAAATAGGAAGAAATTAAATTTACAAGGTCTTTTGCCCCTTAGTGTTCATTGCCTCATTCAGTTTTATCATGTCTTTACTATGGTTTTCCGTATTGGACTTGACATTGCACAACATTTTGATTAAGGGACTAGAGCAACACAAATTACTGTGGTATATATTAAATAGACTAAAGATTGTCTGACCTGTGGTTTTCAAGAAACAGGTGTATTTGGGGAACTATGGTTGATATGGCAAGTTTCTGATGAAGTTTTCTGAAGAACAGTTATTCACAGGTAGAGGATACTCAGTAGAGTTTCCAAGCCGCTTAGTGATTTGTCATACTCAGTAAATGTTGGACTACAGCAAACAGGGTGTGTTTAAACAACAGCCAAATATAGGGTCATGCAGCCCCTGGGAAGGACTGCAGTCTCAAAACAAGTGTTTACAGAGTCTCTCAGGGAACAAAGACTGACTTCGATAAGCTTATACTGTGATATTAATGAGGAATTCTTTTGATTCCAGTTTGGAACCAAATACAGTATATAATTTCATACATATTTGTAATTCTTCCAAGACATAAAGTACTTGATCTTTACACTTTTGACGCATATCACTGTATGTTTTGAGAAAGACTAGAGGCAAATCCTATTGTTATTTTATATACACACATATATATATTCTTTCCTTTAGTGCATTATGGAGGTAAAATCCTCCATGGCAATGGTTACCTGTGATAAGATGCATACAGGATAGCAGCAGTTGCATTTTAGAATGTAATCAGCTACTTTGAATTAAAGATCCCTTAGCACTGGGAATTCAAATTGTAAAATTAAAATAATTTATGAAAATATTATTGCTGGTTTTGCAATTGCACAGCACATGTCATCATGAAGAGTTACTGTGCATAACACGCAGAAAGAAAAATGGCAAATCTGTATTAACTAGGCAGTTGGCATAGGGAGCAGGTTATGGAATTTCCAGGGTGAAAAAATTTGGATCAGATTCAAACTGTCAAAAGCACATCTGCCTAATTTTTAAAAGTCAATTTGATGCACATACATATCCTACTGAAAGTCTTCAGGAAGTAGTTATTGAGTAGGCGGATTTTTAGAGGTGCAAATTGAAATTTAACACAGTTTTCAGAAGCACCAGGAGGAGACACACTTTCTCTGAAACCCATAGGTTTATATTTTCAGTACCTGCTGCTGGTGTATTTTCCAGGCTCAGAAGTTTCAAGACTAATTATTACAGCAGCCTGAGCTTTCTTCCTATCTGCATGTTTACCTCTGAGCAGCTGAAAAGATCAGGCCTGTGCAGGCACGCTCCTGGGTGGATTATTTACAAAAACATGTATCTGTTACAGCTAGCAAATTCCATTATTGAGGTAATTACAAGATGTTTCTGAAACACTTCAGAGATGATGTAGTTGAGATGACAAGGTCGTTTGGCTAAAGCCACCTGCAGAAAGGAGACTTTAAAGCCGGTGGCCCCTGAGCTCAGAGGTGGACGTGATGGCCAGAGCAGGTTTTCCAGTATTTTGTAGCAAGAGGCATGTTACAGGAAAGTATTTTTCCTCCTACCATTCTTAAGAATGCATACACACAAATTAAGATTTGAGTATTTAATAAATGACTATGCATAAACATAGCATGAACCTGATCATTTTTAATCAAGACTTGAATTCAGAGGAGAAGCAGCATTCAGAAAATCTCTTCCTAACACATTTGTAAGATAACCAGTCTTCTCTGGATTTTTGTAAACCACGGATTGTGATTGTAAAATTCCCAGCTGTACAAAAGAATCAACACAGAGCCTACACTAGCATGAACTTTAAAACAAGTCTCTTAGTTTTAGACCCCTCTCTGCCTTGTGGAATTTTTGGAATTTAAAAAAAAAAAAAAAGCCAATTGTAAATATCTTTCCCTACTGCTTGGTTTTCTACAATGTTTACTACATTAACTCCTGCAAACAACTAAACAGTTACAGGGTTTGTTATTATAGCTACATTATCATCAGAACTAAGCTTTTAAATGAGTAAAAGTGAGAAAATTCTTTTTAAAAAAATTAAAATCTGTCTTAAACATTCTGTTGCATGCAAAACTTATACTAAAACCAAAATCTTCTATTTAAAGTCTACATCGAACACCTTTCCATGTTCCCAGCCTCTTTTGTCTGGCTAACCTAGCCTGTGAGTTAACTTGGGGGTCTGAGCCAAAGCGAATATAAAATCAATTGAAGGGCTCCCTTTGACTTCAAGAGGCTTTAGATCAGTCTGAGATGCACTGTGTTATAAACCTGCTGCTTATAGCCCCAGTGGACTAATTTTGCAAAAGTTTTATAGCTGGAGAGAGGTTGTACATCCACTGCACACATCTGACTGTGGGTATTCCTGTTGCTCGGTGATGGGCTGTGACAGGGACAGCTCTGGGGGACGTGCAGAGCCTTCCCGTAGAGCAAATGTCCCTGCAGTTTGCTGGAATCCTTGGGTGTCTGGAGATGTTGCCCAATTTAAATGGTTCGAACAGCTGGCAAAGGCCTGGTGATTGTTTCCCATTACTTTTGGAATGTGTTTGAGTATGTGTTTGTATGAATATATGCATATACAAGTGAGTCTGGTTTTGCACATTACATTACTTGATAAGCACAACTCTCATTTACAGTTTTGTGGAGAGCAAGTCTATGGGGTACAGCATATTTCCCCCCTTAGTACATACAGAGGAGACTAATAAACTCATTTTGTGTGCTGTTAGGTTTGTGTAACCAGAAATATTATGTGTACAAAGCGTTCTGGATACTTAGGTTTATTACTTTGGCAGGCACAGTTTGTTTGATGATATTTCAGAGAGTATGTAAAATAAATGAGAACTCTTCCATTTATGTTGGCTTTCTTATTGATGAGCATGACTTGTTAAAAATATTTTTTTCTGGTTGGCTGTAGAATTTGATTCCATCTGAGAATGAGAGAAAATCTGGCTATATTTTATACATGAAATTTTGAAAATTTTTTTCTGCTTACTGATTTTGTAATCTTGAACTACATTCATTTTTATCATAATGTAGCATCCTGTTAATAATAATACATTAAGTATACTTATTCAATTTAAATTTATATCAATATATGGGGAAAAAACTTTTATATTTAAAAATAAAGGTATCTAGTTAATTGAAGTTTAATTTATATCAATCAAAAAATCACTGTGAATCTCATTATCTACCCTTACAGGTATATAGAAGGCACACTTGGAAATTAATTCTTAGCGGTCTCTGACTGATTGTCTCATCATTAGTAGTCATTTGTTCTTGATGTAATTAGAAATATCAGCAGAATAATACATTTCCTTTCTTTCTTTTGCCTATTAACTCCCTGTGAATTTTACCAGATTATAGTATATTCCTTATTGATGTCCATATATACCCTGGAGGAGGCTAATTCTAAGTGAAAGCAAAATTCAGGAGAGAAAATGCCCATTTGGCTGTTTGAGTCACTGGTGTCACCAAGACCTGGTGTTACCTCCTCTCCAGTCTTCTCTCTCTCCCTTCTCTTTGACTAATGGAGAGGAGTAGGGGTTGCCCTTCGCTGGTGGATTTTCTGCTGAAATGAAGATAAGCATCACAGTGGTTTCTACCAGTTTGCTGAAACTAAAATAGGAGGCTTTGGATTCCTGGGCCACACTGTAATGTTTGTGGACAAGTAAGCGTACATTCCTTATTTCCTCTCCTCCTCCTCTGCTGAGTTGATCTCTTCAGCATTCTCCAATCTGCCACAATCGTGATCTTTCCAAGTGAGACCATGCCACAGTCCTCATCTCCCTTCCTTCCCAAACCCAGTCTCCATTTATCAGGTCCCAATGTCTATCTCCCCTCTCAGGTTGCATTGTTGGAGCCCAGTTGATCTTCAGATGCTGTAGCAGTCCTCCTTTTCTGTCCCCCTTCAGAGTCCCTTCCCTTACACATAAACCCTATGCGCTTTGTTTCTCCATTCCTTTTTCATTGGCTCCTAGTTATGGGCACTTTTTCCCAAAATTGTCATTCAGTCACATTTCTCCTCCACTTCCCTGATTTTTTGTCTTTGCCCTTTGAGTCCTGACTGTTCCTTCTCTAACTCAGTTGCTCATTTGATTTGAGTCCTTCCATGTTCACAAATATCCATGGTAGGACTTTCCTATCCTTTGCTCTTATTTCAAGTATTTGTCACAAATCTAGCCAGGTGCAGCCCGTATAAGGAGGATCCAGCTTTGTCGTTGTACCCGTGGCCTTAAATCATGTTGATACGTTCTCCGGGGATGATACCTGTGATGGCTTATGCACAGGAACCATGTAGTTCAAAAAAATGCAAGTTGCTCTTCACAGTACCCTTATTCCAGGCCAGCTGTGTGTCTGTCAAAAGCCATGGCCTATCTCATCAGCCACATGCTCCTGTCCCAGCTCCCCGACATCTGTATTAATAATTTGGCAACCTCACAGTGAGCAGGATCAACACTGTCATTTGCTGACACAAAACGAACCTGTCAAAAAACCACGGTTTTCTCTTAACTCTTGAGACTGATCCAACTCACTGCATACTTCTAAGATCAATTAAATCTCATGCAAGGGACAGGTCTGCTAAAAGCAGCCAAGATGAGAGAAACACAGGACTTCCCTTTTCGGCAGCAGTCTACCTTGAATATCCGATCTGCGAGTGTTTGGAGTGACTGCAAGTGCCATCAGCCCTGCATATGACTGTGCTAACTTCATGTACAACATTTATTTCTTCAAGAACATCCAGAATTTTCTAGCATTTTGCTTGTGCCATTGGGATCACTCAGCAAAAAAAAAACCCAACAGCTTGCTTTCTCAAGCCAATTTCTTTTCTCTTTCTGCTTTTCTGTGTTTTTGAAAGCAATTAATTGGTTTCTCCTCGAATTGAGCAATCCTTTCTCTCTCAATTTCCTGTCCTCTGGGAAGGACCAAGCTACTTTGTTCAAGGCTTCTTACAACACATGCTTAGCTTAACTCTTTCTGTCTCTTCTCCACTTTCCCTTTTTTCTTTTTTTTTTTTCTTTTTTCTTCATAATCAAGTAAGTCAGCCACAGGGGTTCCTGCAATTTTTCATTTTATGAACTTTTGGCCTCATTTATTAGTTCAGTACCTTGGGCATGGAGATTGTACTCAAAAGAAAACAAATGATCTTTTCCATAATTGCTTTGCACACACAGATATAAAATGCTGAAGTATCTTAAGGGAAGGATTTTTATCTAGGTAATCATAACCCGAAATTGAAGCCATGACACAGAAAAGAAACAGATAAGTAGGAATGAAATTAGTACTTATTCAGGGTAGTTCATCCTTATCATCGTTCTGCACAATTCATTATGAACTATAGATCTGAAAAATGCTTTTCAAACTACTATTTCTAATGTTCTAAAATGCACTTTATCATTAGTTCCTCTTCTGACTTGTATACAAGGATAAATGAAGTAAGTAGTTCTGCTACCTTTTTCCCATGGAAATGAGAAAAAATCATAAACTTCACAATCCAAACTTGCTGATAAATTTAGTAGATGTTCTCAGCTATACAATTTTCCAGCTATGTAATGGATAGCACTGAGCATCAAAGAACATACATTTACTTAAGTAGGTTCATAAAGATGAGCAAAGAAACAAGTTTGGCTGCTGGAAGAGTTTCTGCTGTAATGCAGGCACAGACAAAAGAAGAAGTGAAATTTTAAAAATTATTTATTTTGGCAGCTGAAAGGTGCCTGTAACATCTACACTGGTGTGAATACTGACATGCACTTATACAGCCCACAGGGGTGGTTGCACTGGGATGAGTGCCCAGTGGTCTCTGGATGCTGGGCGACTGACAGCAGCTGGAGGGCTATGGGGTGCCAGCCCAGGGCAGAGCCTGCTTCGCAGAGTGCAGGAAACAGAGGGCACCAGTGGGGCTCTACCTGTATTATAACAGAGCTAGAAAATACAATGCCGCCATCAGGGAAAGCAGGTATGTTGGTTCTTCAGTGTAATGATTGGGGGCTCATGCAGAGACGCTGCAGTGAATGATTCTGTCCATTAGACCATAGATATGAGCTTCTAGTCACTATTATTTGGATCATGAGTGCTATGTAACTCCAATTCTGTAATAGTCATTTATCAGTGGGTTGAGCTGATTGACTAGCTGGTCTTTATAATCTAGCAGGCTGAGATTCATCCTACCCAACTTTAGATGTCTACATCTGAACTAGCAGTTGAGGCTTTATTTCTAGTCAGTGGATAAAAATAGGCAATTTTGGTGCAAGATGTTGTATTTTAGATATTAACCTTAAGATTATATATATATATATATAAAAAGATAAGAGGAATCACAGCTTGATTCCCTCCATGCCTAGAAAATGTCTCTAAAAGTGACTAGTTCAAGTCAGATATAAATACATAAACAGTTCCTTTTGTTCAGGCACATGTTACTTTATAACATCCACCACTCCCAGTAAAATTTCTGCTTTGTGTTTTGGAAGCAGTGCTAAGAAAAAGGAATGCATCTTGTGAGTGTTGTTTAGTTCTCTAAAGTAATTTCACTTAAAAAGTTGCCCGAATGTCTTGAAAACCTGGCATTTCTTGAAGGAATGGACTACATAGCTCTCTGTCAGTCTGTCATGGTTTAACCCCAGCCAGCAACTAAGCACCATTCAGCCACTTGCTCGCTCCCCTTTCCTGGTCAGACGGGGGAAAGAATTGGAAGAGAAAAACCATGGGTTGAGCTAAGAAAAGTTTAATAATGGAAATAAAATGAAGTAAAATAGCAGTAGTAATAATAATACTGTTAGTGATAATAATAAACAAAGCAAGTGATGCACAATGCAATTGTTCACCACCTGCTGACTGATGCACAGCCCGTCCCCAAGTTGTGATTGCAGTCCTCCCTGCCCTGGCCAACTCCCCCCGAGCATGCTGTCCTATGGTCTGGCATAGCCCTTTGGCCAGTGGGGGTCAGCTGTCCCGGCTGTGCCCCCTCCCAGCTTCTTGTGCACCCGGCAGAGCAGGGGAAGCTGAAAAGTCCTTGGCTGGTGTAAGCCCTGCTCAGCAACAACTAAACTATCAGGTGTTAGCAACATTCTTCTCATCCTAAATCCAAAACACAGCACTGTGCCAGCTGCTAGGAAGAAAATTAACTCCATCACAGCCAAAACCAGGACACAACCATAAAAAAAAAAAAAACCACTTGAAACAACTGCTGAACATCAGAAGCTTATAAAAGCAAAAAGTGAAATGCTCACAGGGAAGAAGAACACTACCAAAGAAAATATCTTCACTGTGTTTTCCTAAGATAGCAACATGAATATGGGGAAAGCTTTTATTCCTTGTTATGCACATGCTGATACACAGCACTCTGTTAACAATGATGATCGTATGAAAAGGCAAAGTTCTGTTCATCTGAAGAGGAAAGGCATCATGCACACGATCTGCACTCCCTCCCCTGGAGTTTGGCTGTAAGTGTAAGCGTAACGCACAGGGTAACACAACATAAAAGCCTGCATTTCCCTGGTCAGTGATGCTGTCTTTGGCTTTTCCCTACAGGATTATAGCGCCCTGTCCCTGCAGTTTGCTGAAGCTAACAAGGCATGCTTCCCACTGCCAGCAGTCACCAAAACGCTGTTCTTGGGTGCTTCATGCCGAGTGCTGACGGCAGCCAGCAATGGCGACCTGCACCCATCCAGGGCTGCGCATCCCTGGTGCCAAAAGTCTGTTAAAATTAACTTCTCCATTGACAGGGAAAAATGTTGTGCTTTTTCCAGTACTGTCAAGGTGCCTATCACTAAATGATTTCCTCCCCCCTCCAGTTGCATCGCCTAACTTCACATGTAGCCGGTTAGCAAGGTCTGAGATCTACTAGTCTACACTTTGACAATATTCGGATGATCCAAATGGAAAGCACACACTCGCATACACCAGAACAGGTCTGAGAGGAAAAGGCTTTCAGACAGGTTGAAGCCACCTAGGTGTTTTGTATCGTATGTTGCTGCTTGTTTTAAACTATGCAGACTACAAATAGAAATGGTGTTTCTTATGAAGCAGTAGAAATAGGCTTGTCCTGTAAGCTATACCTTAGAATTTCCTGCTGAAATAGCATATAGAGAGAGGAAAACAAGTGATCTCCTTGCTTTCTATACAGAAGTAATATTTAAAATGTGAAATTAGGTTTGCAAAGGTTTTGTGATTTTGAAATCCTTTCTAAGATTTAACCTAGAAGAAAAGTCATACTGTTTGTTGTGTATTGATAGGTTCTGTTAGCTATGAAGGCTTGAAAGAGAGGAAATAATCTTGACAGTATCTGGTAAATTATTTCATTATTCATCAAATTGCCAATCTCCTTAAAAAAAACACATAAAAATTATTGAGCTCTGGGTATCAATTATGTCCTTAGGCACAGAAGTGTTGGATGTCACTGATTTTCAAAATCTCTCTCAGCTTTCCTATTTTCCATGTTATTTGGCTAGCTTAGCTTAGTTGCTACAGACTAAGCAGAGCAGACGTTTTTCTGTAGCTTGCTTTGGTTTTTTAATTCTTTCATAAGGACTAAAGCCATTAGTATTATTAGAAAACACAGGGAAAATTACGAACATCAAAAAGTGAAAGGTTTGTGAACATGGTATGTAAATGTATTCCTCCATATAAGAATTTTCAATTTGAAGTAAGTCAAATTTGACTTGGGTATTTTCAATCTGAAGTATTGTGGACTGAAATAGCTACTCCAGTTTGGCAGGTGGTGCTTCTACATTATTCTCTCCAAATGAAACATAACAAAGCTAAATAAAAACTCTGGAAATGTAAACATCACAGTGAATTCGGCTGTTTTGCTGTATGGTTATTTCGCACTACATTTCTGGTCTTTGTGTAAATCTCCCTCTAGTGACCCTCGCAGTTGTCTCCTGATAGGACTTCTGTATGTGGGCCACTGCCAGCCTTGGCCAGGCCAGCTCTCTAGCCTAGCTCTGTTCCCTCACTTGCTGAGAACAGAATTTAACCTTTTGTGGGTATCCTCAGGTATCAAGACTTAGTCTTGGTAAGCCTAGATTCAATTTAGTGAATGTTCTTCTCAGTTTCTGTGAAAAACAAACAAACAAAAAAGATTAGAAAGCAAATACAAAGAAAAGAAAGATATTCTGTTTGGGTTTTTTTCCTTTCTCATTCCCCATTAAGTTTCAGGCTTGCTAGGGAATTTAGATGATAGGGGATTTTGTTTTAGTTTTGGAGGTGGGGTTCTTTTAGGTGGGCTTTTTGTTAGTGCGCTATCTTTCTAATACTGTGAAAATTTTCATTAAGAAGTTTGGGCTTGGGAGGTGTTTTGAGAGAAGGAGATTTCCAGGACTAGAATTTACTACCTTTTCTTTCTCAAGGCAGATACTGCTAACTAGTTTTTCAGTTGTAGTTGCTTCTTAAAGAAGTCTTAGGGCTAAGCTGAGAATACGTTCTCCTTTGTGCTCTAGATTTAGTTGTTCCATTAAGGTGATACAACTTAAGAATGCTTCTTTATGCATTCCATAGTGATATTTAATAAGGTTATATGTAGCTAAAAGTAATTTTGTTTTTCTTTTTTTAGTAGACCTGTTTGCTTCTTCAACACCCACTCAATGTTGTGCACAATATTGATGAAGGTCTTTGAACTTAGGTAGGGATTTGGTAGGACAACTCTTACTAATTGCAAAGGAAAGTATGTGATTTCTCGGCAGGGCAAATGAGCCTACATACACTACTGTTACGCATGATTGATTTTAGTACCCGGGATGACTTAGTAAAGTTTACCTCTGTTTTTCTCTGCAGTACGACATCTCATATACAGACATCTCTCTAAGTTCTTCACTACAGTTTGTAGATGGCTGCCAATGTGCTTGTACTCTAATGACTTGGGACTTGTTTCTGCTGCAGTTCTGCGCTCTTCTTTCCATTGAGATGTTCCAATTCATCGGGGTCTGTCACCATACAAACCCCTATGGCCAGTTGCCCCTCCTCTGCAATCTGCCTATGGTTCACATATGGTAGGAAGTTCACACTCACATGCTCTTCTGAAGAATTGCCTCAGTCTTCAGTGTGCACACTATAGCTTGTCCACTGTACATAAATTGTTTCTTAGAAAATCTGACAGTTAATGCACCTTTAAGCTTCTTCCTAACAGAACTGGGGATGCAGCATACCCAACAAAGCTGATAATATGTAGAATCTCAGTTGTAAAGAATAGTTTGATCTTGCTTTTCTTTCTGAAGCAGAACAAAAGCAACTATTGCCCGGCTATCCTGTGACATGGCTTTCTTCTGCAAAGCCTTAATTTATTAGAATGATAAAAATACAACTTTTAAAAAATGTCTTTTATGTTTATATACCCAGACCAGCAGGTAATGCTTCTACATTCTTCTCCCCAAATAATACATAACAAAGCTGAATAAAAACTGCTTCTGTGACAAGATGCTAAGAAAATAAAAAGTAGAAGGGGAAAAGAATAGAAGTCTGTAATAAACATTTGTACTTTATCAGCCTTGACATATTGTGCTGGACATGAGTCAGTAGTTTTTCTCACTGGGATTAATATAGTAAAGGAACTTTTCTCTCAGCAATAAATATTCATCATTCCATTTAATACTGATAGGGAATTATGTACACATACTCTTAGACTCAAGGTATAAGGTAAATATAAGTATGACAAGAGAAGTTGCTATGGCCCAAAGCCATGCAGAGGAAATGAAAAATCCTATCAACTGCATTGACACTAAGGCAAAATTGCTAAAGGATCCTCTCATATCTGTAATTTCAGGAGTGCCTGTTGAGTATCAGAAAGTGGTAGCAAAGATACTGAAAATATTTCCTATAAACAGATTTACTGGAGAACAGCAGTGATTATGCTTTGTAACAACAAAGCATATTGTGTACTGCCAGTCATTCTAAATCTCTCATGGAGAGGAAATCCTTTCTGTCATATGTGATTCATTTTCTTATGATTTAGGATTTCAAGATTGATATTTAGCAAAGATTTACTCTTGTGAAATGGGGGAGATTATTTTGGTTTGATCTGAGATGAGGCCAGGAAGATGCCTTTGCTGCTGCACGTTTCCTGTTTTTATCAACAAAAAAGGTCATAGTACTTAGTTGTGCCATCTTCAAAATTCATAATCGTAAGCTCAGTACCATTTATGGAATGTTGAACGACAACTGGAAAGAATGCTATAGTGAGACAAAGTGGTCAATACCACCTAAATTCTATTTGCTTTCTCAGTATCTAGACTTAAACTTGTAGACTTTAGTGAACTACAAATGAGTTTTATTCCTACTTTCGATTGAAATATGTATATGGATTAATATTGCAGACATCAGACCATAGTATTTATCTTCTAAGGACTTATCTAATGTGAAAATCCTGAAATATGAAGGCAAAAAAACCCTTACTATAGTAATAAAGCTGTGCTGGATTAAAACCCTTCTTTTGGATTATCCGAAAAACTTATTTGAGGCCACCTTGGAAGACATGAGCACCTAATTTCTTGGACAATATCTAGCCCTTATATTATCGTGTTGCTATTTCAACGACCCCGTGCAGTAATATATATGAGTTTATAAGCTAGCGAGCAACCTTTAGGGGCATAAAGAATTCAATTTCCCAAGATCAAAGATCCTTTTCTTTCCCCCTTGGGAGAGGAAAGCATAAGGCTGTTTTCTCCATTATTAACATTTTGCCATTTTGCCTCAGGGCAAGTGGCAACATAATCCCTATCATTTTTACCTCCTGCAGCTCCACTGGGAAAACACAATCCAGCCGCTTGTGTTTGTGGCTCTTCCTTTCATTCCTGTTTCCAGCTGTGCCTGTGCTATGACAGGGCAGCAGCAGGTGGCATAAAGAAAGGAGGAACCTGGCAGAAAGCTATACACAGTTTCTGAGATTTTGAATTTGACAATGTTTTGGAGCCCCATCATCTCTAGGAGAAAAGAACAGATTTTTTTTTTTTTTGTCCAAACTCTCTGCTTTCAGAGCAGCAAGGATAAACTCCCCAGCCTTTAGCAGGAAGGAAAAATAAAAGCAACATTTCCACTGCTCCTGGGAACACACTTAGTTTCATGATTAAATTATGTTTGTGAGCATGCTTTCCACTGCTATCGGGCTTTGAAACTAGTTTAAAATTAAATTCTAACTCACTATGAGTGAATGGGAAAGGAAGGACTTCTCTGTTATCCGTGCATATGAAATACTCTTCTGCTGCTTGTTACCCGTGGAAAGGCTTTAGTGGTTCCTGCAAAAGAAAAGAATGATCTTAGCTTCAGGTCTTTTAGTGGTTGATTAAAATAGGTTCCCATTAGGGAAGTTTCTCATTCTTTTCCAAGGCAAAATAACTCAGGGTGCTTCTTTTACCAAGACCCCCTTGAGGCACTCAGCAGTTTTGGAAATCATGGGACCGAAAGGGCTAACGCTGCCCTGATCAGGATGTCAACCCTTTCCTTGCATCCCAGGCTCCCAGTGTGAGCTTCCCTTTATCATCAGCCCAGAGCGCTGAGGATGTGCCGTGCCCAACACACTGACAAAATGTTCATTTTCTGTTGCAGAGAATAGTTTGACATTGCTTTTCTTTCTGAATCAGAGCAAAAGCAATTATCGTCCAGCTATCCTATGATAGCCGCAAAACATTAATTTGATAGGATGATAAAAATACAAGGGTGGTGGGTTTTTTTTTTATGGATACATATTAAATCTGTGGAATTTCATGACAGGACACTAACAGAAGAGATGTATTATAATCATATGACTTGTAATTTTGTGGAATACTTGAAATAATATATCTTACTTTAACTTACTTAATACTTGTCTTTTATGCTTAGTTGGTTTTCTGAATCAAGGTTTTTACTGTGCTGTAAAATAAGAGTTGGAGACTTTGATACTTTATTTAGAACATCTTCTCACATATCATAACAATATAAAAAATATATTTCAATACATAGATTAACATTGTATTTAGACACAAGATTTCATTTTTTTATGAAAATTGTGGGTTAAAGTATTTATATTTTTCTTAGAGTTTTCCTCGCCAACAATATTACTTCATATGTTTCTTTTTGTAACAAGCAACGGCAGAAGGTACTGATATAAATTTTAAGTGTCTCCCCGAATTCACTCTGCAGTATAAATAAGAGTAGGCAGGGTATCAGTGTTTAATCTGTATGTAAGTTCTTGGTGGAATACAGAACTCGTATCCATGACAGTGAATCTGTCTTTGCATGACAACTGGTTACCTGTGCTTTACCAGTGGTAATAATTTGACTGGAAATTTGTAGGTATAAGTGCAAAATTTGCTAGAAAAAGTGGAGCCACTGAAATTAAATCTAAATATGTGACACAAAATAAAAAGATATATTGAAACCACAAATACGCCTACGCAAATCTGAAGCGTATTGAGTGCTTTGGTTACTTCAGTAAGTTGATAACAGAAGACTGTACTTACCACTTAGAGGAGTAGAATCAAAGTGACAACTGTTGCTCTCACAAAATATGGCCACAAATAATTAAAGTGAAGAATGAAGCTGTTGCAGTCTCTTGAATCAGCATGAAACTGCATGGGCATTAAGAAAATAGGGTAATAAAAAATTTTCTGCTTTGCATTCTACAGAAGATTGCTCACATTCGATGAACAGAGAAGTAGTTACTTAAATGTAGAGCATAAACAAACTGAGGTTGATGGTTTTCAGTATGATTAAAGAAACTCAAGCATAGGAAATCATACATTCCCTAACTGAACATACAGAGTGGAAAATTAACAGATTGAATAATGGGATTTCTCTGGCCTCTCTTTTGTGTAGAGTGAAACAAATTATTAAGAAACTTAGATCTGAGATTTTTAAACTTGTCATGTGTGACATGCTTCAAAGTGCTTATGAAAGCCATGTGTCAAGAAGTTTCTTTCTGAGCATACAAATAAATGAGGAGACTGTGAGCTGCTTCTGTTGCTGCTGCAGATGGTTGGATGTGACCACAACATTTAAAGCCAAAACTGTCTTGAAAAACACAAGTTTTCAAGAAAGCAAACAAGTTGATTCCTAATGTTGGTCTGTATTTTGCAGTGTTCGCTTAGATAATAAATCTATGCATATGATAACATGTCATTACAAAGTATAAGACGCTTTTCTCAAGTGTAGCCTATACTATTTGTTGTGGTCATAAACACTTCATTAGAAGACTCATTTGAACTCAGAATGTGAATAACTCTATGTGATAGGAAGGACTGACTTAGTTTTCCCATTCAGAGTGAATGGGAAAAGAGTGAAAAACGTGCAGCAGTGATAAACCATTTAAGGTAACTGGGGAGTGTTAGTGGAAGTCAAAGGGACATTTGGAAGTAAAATGTGGTAGAAAATGTAAAATATCTTTTTTACATAAAGATAAAAATTAATAATGTCGAGTTTTTATTTTACTGGTCTTAAGCAGCAAGATCTGCTCTTCAGCCTCCCAGGTCTCTGAGCATCAGTGGGAATGAAGCATCACCTGTGGTATTGCAAAATGGAGCTAGGGAGCACTTTAAACTGACTAGATACAGACTAGCCCATGGGACCGGAGGGGATGCGCTCAGAGGTGCTGAGGGAGCTAGGAGATGCTCTTGTGAGGCTGCTAGTCATCATCTTTGAAAGGCCATGGTGACTAATGGAGGTTCGTGATGACTGGAAGAAAGGAAATGTCACACCTATCTTCAAGAGAGACAAGGTCAAGAGGATTCACTTCAATCACCAGAAAGATTGTGGAGCAAATCCTTCTGAAAACCATATCCAGGCACATGAGGACAAGAAGTTGATTGGTACAATCATCATGGATTTATCAAGGGCAAATTGTATCTGACCAGCTTGACTGATGGTTGTCTACAATGGTATGTGATGCTGAGAAGGCAAGGGAAAAGCAGTGGATACTCTTTACTTTGACTTTATCAAGGCCTCTGATGTGGTCTGCCATATGGTAGTATCCTTACGGACTAGATAGGTAGACCACCACATAGGTGGAAAACCATCTTGACTGCTGGGCGTAAAGAGTAGAGATCAGCAGTTCAAGGTCCAGCTGACAGATGGTTATCAGTGGCGAACCTCTCTGTTGACACTGCGGCCAAGACCATGTAGTATTTGTACTAACCACCAAATGTGGTTAATAGTAACCAAATAAACAAACCAAAACCCAATAATCAATATTAATCAAAAATGGAGTGAAGTGCACATTCAGCAAGCTTGGGATTTGACACTGAATTTGAAACCACATTGGAGGGAAGGGCAGGCATTCAGAGGGTCCTCAATGGGCTGGAGAAATGCACTGACAGAAACCTCACAAAGTTCAGCACAGGCAAGTGCAAAATCCCGCATCTGAACTGGAATAATCCCAAGCAACAACACAGGCTGGGTGCTAACTGGTAAGAAATCAGCTTTGCAGAAAACAACTGGTAAATGGCAGGTTAAACAGGAGCTAGCAGTGTGCCCTTGCAGCAAAGTCAACCACATCCTGGCTGGTGCTACTGAGAGTTCAGCCAGCAGGCTGAAGGCAGTGGTCTTTTCCCTCTATCTGATGCTTGTGAAACTGCACCTGGAGCACTGGGCCCACTTCGGGGCTCCCCAGTACAAGAGAGAGGCTGAAGCACTGGACCGAGCCCCGCAGTGGGCCATCACGCTGGTCAGGGGCCAGAGCACAGGATGTGCAAGGAGAGGCTGCAGGAGCTGGGCTTGTTGAGCCTGGAGAAGGGAAGGCTGACGGGCTTCTAGTCAGCGTAACTGATGCTGGTCATTATAGAGAAGACAATACCAGACTCTAAAGACTGCATGGGCAAAAGAAAAGATGCAGTGGGGTCAAATTGCAACATAGGAAATTTGTTCAGAAATAAGAGAAATTGTTTCCCTGGTTGTTTTGAGAGTGGTCAAGCACTGCAGCAGGTGCCTAGAAAGATTGAGGAATCTCCATGCCTGCAGATATTTAAAACTTGACTGGATGAGTCCCTGGGCAACTGACCTACCTAAGACTTGCTCAATTGGGGGTGGCACAGATGTCTCCACAGATTCCTTTCAACTTGAATTGTTTTGTGATTCTATTAATTAAGAATATTTTCTGATGAGGGTTTTTTTTTTTTTTTCTGAATTATTGCCAGGTAATACTGACTAAACCCATCTTCCTCAAGCAAACAAACACAAAAAATTTAAAATAGATTATTGAAGCTGAATAGTGAATACACTTAGACTCTTCATGAAAATGTAAAAGGACAGAGAGTAAGAGAGGCTCTTATGTTCCTTTTGACACTTTTGAAATATCAAATGTTTTTTCAGATAATGAGTTTCTGGAGAACGCAGAACTAATGAAGTTTTAACAGTATTCAACCCCAGGGTTGTGGTGTCTTAGCTTAAGTTCTTCCTCTCTTCTGTCCATATAACTAATCAGCTTTGAGAGCTGGAGCACATATGCTCCTTTTCAAAGAACAGCAAAGCAGCCACTCGTTCAACTGGCCTTATGTTCATACTTTCATTACAGTCGGTGTTTATATTGGAAAACTATAACCTCCAGCAGCTGACTGTGAAAAACAAGGTGGATATAATGAACAACACTGCTTCCTGCTATTCAGAAGCAGAATTAGGAATGACTCCCTGCTTTGGTTTCTGGCATGTAATAAGAATTCATATTGACTCAGTGTTCAGTTTTTTTAATTCTCATTAGGAAGTTTGCAGGTCATGGTAAAAAAAGATGTACTTCACAGACCTTTCTCGGTACCTAATACAGATCTATTTTATTATAGGAAACTTGCATTGTATATTTCAGATTTGTTATTGAGAATAATTACGATAATTGCATATGCAGAGCATTTTAAAACAGATTCAAACATTGTTATGTTAATGTTCCTTCAAGACCTGATTCTCTAACAGCAGCTGATCCTGTCGGATATTGGTGATGAGATTCAGTTGCCTAAACATTATGTCTAGTGCCATTTTAAACATCCTAAGGTATTCTCTCTGGTCTCCAGCTACTTCTCCGAAAGGGCACAGGTATCTCACAAGTCCTGTGTCATACTTGCCAGCCCTGTGCACACCTCCACATAGGAAAAAGAGTCCACACAGGAGCAGTACTAAGTAGATTTATATCATCAGATATATCAGTTTAATGCAACCGTACTTCTTTAGCTTATTTAAGGCCATGCAGGCAATCATCTTGTACAAGTGCTATAAGACAGTGGGGTTTTCTTTCTTCATTGTGGCCTTTCCCAGTTGCTGAAGCTGTCCCTCCTGCAAGCCAGGATATGTGGAGAAAGCCCGAAGAAGGATATCTTTCATTACTGAACCCCAGTCATCCAACTGTGCTTGAATCCACCAAGTGGACTGCTCTGCCTCCATGTGCCACATGAGAGGTGATACCTTCCTCACTGACACCTTCCTTAGTGCCATTCCTATGAATGGCATCTCTTTTTTCTATATATGATGCTGTTATGTATACATGAGTCTCATTCCTCAGTCCTGGAGAAAATGAATGAGTACCATGTGAATCAAGGCAAATAAAGCTTTACCTGATTTGCCTCTCAGAACTCTGATTTTTGTATTTATCAGACTTGTGCACTAGCCTTTCTTTTGCATCTGTGTATTTCCTTATGATTTTTTTCGTAGTAGAAATGCATTTAATATTTGATGTATAATGGTTTCCAGTAAGAATTTTCTTCTTTTCTTCTGTATCTCTTAATCACAATAAATAATTTTCCCTGCTAGACACAAAAATATGTTAGGAATTAAAACTATCAGCCTTAAAACTCTCTCTGCTATCCTTTCATAAAAGGTGTCATTAATGGGATAAGGATTTTCAAATGTTGTCTTATTGTTATCCTAAACCCCTACTGTTCCATATGCATTAATTATATAACTTTACATTACAAAGCAGTCATAAATTTCATTGTGCAAAATGGTTTTGTGTCCTCAATGTTGTGCTAGGTTCTCTGGGAAGTGACATTTTCACTCCACCAGCTGGGGTGGAATTCCACAAATCAGTCAGGATTTCTGTGAGATGCTGGAGAGCTGTAAGAGGAGTTTGTATCACAGAAAGACAGATTGTACAAGGTAATTAGTTTCTTTGGAGTACTCCATTACATATCCCTGCATAAAAGAGATTATGAAGGTTTTCCTAGGTTCTCTGGGATGGAACTGATCTTTGCATTCAGTTTGAGGAGAAAAACACATTACCCAGTCCATCTTGCTTTACTTTATAACCTCTTTTAGTCTTCCTTTCCATATCACCTTGAACTAATAAATATTTCTAAATGGAAAGCCTTAAAAAACACATTGCGTCATTTTGTGTGAGTCAAATTCTGGGCTAGAGAACAGATGACAACGTGTGGACTCCCTTAGGTATGTGGCCATTTGCATATTTGTACAGAGAGGTTGGACTAAGTTCAGTTATTTTCACATTCTAGATCAGAATTGCTACTTGTGACAGCACTTGAGAGTGTGACGTATCTGCCTACTTTATTTTAAAAATTTACTCATGCTGAAGTGGATGGAAATCAATTTAAAAGTGTGGGTTGAAAATGAGGAATGTTCATCCCATATTTTCATGATAAGTAGGGAATAATTCAATTTAGCACAATCATACTTGAAATATAAACCCATTTAAAACCTATTATTCTAATTGCATCAACTAATACAACAGAACTAGCCAAATTGATTCCAAAATATATAAATATTGAAGTTACTAATTTCTATTGGAAGAAAATTTGTTGGCCACTTCTACTGCAAACTGTGTATTAAATTTAAACATCTGAAGTTTTAATTCATTATGCTTCAGGATTAGTTTCTAGACTTTTTTTCCTGATGCTGAAGAACAGAACAGCTACAGGAATCATCCTATCCCAATCATCTAGGATGATACCAGGACTCAGTTTTCACATTGGGGTGAAATGTTAAAAGATACAGCATTATTTGAGTCATCATTCTTTAGAAAGTAAAATAATGTATCTCATTCAAACACGAAAGGCAGCAGAGTGATCAAAGGCGTTTTTGAAAGAATGTGGGAATTATTGGTATATTCTCATATCAATAACCTATCCTAATCAAAGTTTAATGTTCAAAGTGGCATAGAAGTTTGTATTAAATGTATAGGATCTACTATATCATTTCACAATCACAGTGTTTACTTTCTTGTTGATGGCTCTGGGATGCATCATGTTTGAAGGAAAATAAATAAAACACGACTTCTGTCTCATAAAATCACATCAGTGGAATTTACTGGATATTTCATGGTTGTTCGATGTTTGAGTGCCAATATAATTCTGAGTTGCTATGGCAGATGTGCAAAAGGCCCAATCTCACATCAAGTTTATGCCATTCAAGCTCCCTTAAAAACGCCCAGAAAGAATAGTCCCTGCACTGCAGGGCTTGAAATGTAAACCCTTATGTCATGGAAATATTTAGAATTTGGCATGACTATCAGTTTTAACCATCTTCACGTTAAGGTAGATTTCCACACAAAAGGACAATATATTTATAAATCGAATCAGGACTAGGAAGGGAAATTAACTTTAAGCCCAGTTGAAAGCTGGTTTGATTATGTCATGTTTCCAACCTGTAGCTGTTCCAATACAAAATAACAAATAAATGGAGATAGAAAAATAGCAGATAGCTTTTAAATATTTTTTTAATTAGTTCAAAATAATTTCAGGTATTTTGTCAACCCTCTGATCGCTACTGATGCCTCTGAATAAGCTATCTACTTTTAGTTTTATTTCTCCTTATTTTACTTGATCCATACAGATTTATTTGTATGTGTATGTCATGTGTGCGCATATAGAAGAAATACCATAACAGCAAGAGCTGCACTTTCTATAGTTCTATCAATATTTGAACTGGCTGTCCATGAAGAATAGACTCATCACACTCTCTTCCTTGCTGTGCTGATGACTAGTTGCATACTGTAACTAAACACATTTCTAGTTTCATAGAATGAAGGATATTTACATTTTTATTGCACAGGCTGCATACCATTCATAGCTTTGACCTCAGGTTACTTTTGTTCAGACTGGAACTTCATGGCCACTGAAAATTTGTAACTATATGGATTTCCTCAAGACTCACATTAATACTTATCTAGATTTCCTGGGCTTTCTCATTTTCCATTATTTCATGTCATGTGCCTCTACAAACATATTATGTTTTCCTTGAATTTGACTCGTCTAGTGTGCTCTTTACCCATGTTCGTGTTTTCAGTAATAGAGTAAACTTGTATGAAATTGCAAATGTGAAAAGTTCAAAGTCTACACTTTCCTTCAAACTTATCAAGGTGCTTATCTCAATAGTGATGTATTAATTCTTTATTGCTCTGTCTTTTTATTAAATAATGTTCTCAGCTGCTAGCTTGGCATGTGAATGTTTTATTTCAAACTATTTGCTTGGCCACCCAGGAAACTGCTCTTTGATTTCTGGCACTATTAGCATGTTGTAGAATGAGAAGCTACTAATCTTGTATCTATCTTATATATCTTGTATATCAATACTGCATCAATATTATATATTATATGGAGAGTATAAATGTTAGATTAAAAAGAATAAGCCAAGTCCCAAAGTAGTAGTTAGACCACGAGTAAAGCAAACAACTTTTTGTGGGTGGAAGTTGACAAGGGTTTGTTCTCCCTACATTTGAATTTTCACTCTTTCTAGTTTAATTTTTCGAAGAGAAAATGCATATTCTTGCCAATATCCACCTGCAACTCTTTGTGCATCTCCATGCATCCTCTTTGTTCCAGTGGAAAAAAACTTCAGTAAAGACTGCAATGAATTCATGAAACCCATTTGAACAGAAACTTGTATTTCTAATCTAGTATATTGGGACACTTCATCAGTAATTTAAAAACACAGAAACTGGGTGTTTATAGATATATATATCTGTATGTATAAAATTCTCTGCTTATACAGCTAGAACGGTGTGTGTTTGGAATGTGCCTTTCAGCTATTGCAACCACCATTGGAGCAGCTAAAGCCTGGCACTGTCAAGGCTTTTGTCCTCCTTTTCCTCAGGAAGCTCGTGATGAAGCTGGAGTAATGATGTGTTGCCAGATTTTCCTCCATTTCTCATTCTGTTTTGTCGGGTTTAACTAGTGCCACTGTACTCTCATTCTTCAGTGTTGATGCAGCTTACAGGCTCATCTATGAGTGGTATGGCAGGCTAAAGCGAGCGATCACTAATCTGGTAGCTAATTCTTGTTCAGGAAAATTTTCCAAATAGGAGACTACTATCCTTAACAGCAATATTTACTTTTCCCCATATACTTTGCTTATTTCAGTTTTATGCTAGGAATACAGAACCTCCATCCATTTGATGGAGACAGACACACTGAAAGTCTTTTAATTCCTTCCTCCGATGCAGTCCACACAGCAAATTCACCTCTGAGCTGCTAGAAGTTATTATAAGGTACCTCTGTACTCAGTCAGGCTGTTGGAGCTCAAGTTGTTCACAGCCTGGGATCCCCAGCAGTTCTTCAGGACAGCTGGTAGGAAAACAGGCAGGTTGTCACAGATTTGTCGCAACTTCTTTTTTTCCCAATCAATTTTCTGCAACCGGCATTTTTCAGGGAAAAACTATTTTGGTAGTAAATAGCTGGTCTGCTCTGAACACCACCAGCAGGAGAGGTCAGTCTATCAGTTTGGCAGTCTTATTACACAGCAATAGCTATGGCCCTCTGAGTCACAAGTGTTCTTTTATGTGAATTGAATTCATGAGAAAAATTAGTACATCCTAACGGGTATAATGCCTCAAGTAGGGCACAAGACAGCAGAATCCAAGTGCCAGTGATGCAGACTGGGTATCTCCTAGTTTAGACTGCGAAGTCTCTACCTGTTTGGAAATACACTCTCTTGATTGAGAACAAAAGCCAGGACCTGCACAGTGAGGACTTCTGTGACATGGAGCTATCTCAGGGAGGACCTGATCCTTAGTTAGAACTTCTGCTAATTTTCTTTGTAATAAGAATGGGATCTATTACTTTCTCCTAAATATAATTTGGCTCTTTAAAGGAAATAGGACATGAAATATGGCAAAGTTGCTTTAATCACTACTAGTAGTAGATAGAAGACAAAGGGAGCAGATCTGGTGTTTTAAGATTGTCCTTTTTCATTATGAGAGCTTTTTCCTAACAGGTCACATCTCTATTTGGACTCCTATTTTAAGCAACCTGCCACATTGAAAATCTTCAATATTTTAAATCATGTGTGATTTTCTCATTTGACAGTGTTACCAGCTTAGTCTGGCAGCTGGGCTTATCAAAATACTGTCTCCTCAGCATTGTGAATTTGTTCACATTCTAAAACTTTGGGTTTTATTAAATTAACAAATCAATAGCTAAAAGGATCAATGGGTTCGGTAGCAGCTGGTTTAATCTCAGCAGAAATGGATTGCTGCCAAATTCCATGTTGCTGTTTAAATTGATTCAGCCAGACATCTTTTGTTCAAAAAGCCAACTGTGGTAAAAGAAAAGCATTTTGTTTAAAAATTTTATATGGAATTGGTGGTCCCTTGTGCATGTGTATGCATGGATGCACACGCACACACAGTACCACCTTTTTTTAAGAGACCCTGGGAAACAGAAATTGCTTTACTCAAGACACCATCTCAGCACCTATTTATGGGTCTTTTTTTCCAAAGCTGGCACTGCTGTTTATAAAAATGAAAAAGTATTTAATTTTTTTTCTGTTTATGTGTTGTTGGTTTTCTGCTCTACATCTCTAAGCATTTGATACAGCTTTCTATTTTCTCCGTCGTTCAGTGTATGCATACAATACAAGCATTTTCATTTTGTTGCTGAATGGCAAATGAAAGATGGCTAAGTTCATAGTAGGCATTTTACAATCCTTATCACACACCGTTAGACACTACTGTACTATAATAATGATCTTGATAATTGCTCTCTCACCTCACAGCACACCTGTGACTTGGATAATACATTTTCAGATCTTTTATATAAATTAAATCTCCTTATCAATATTACATAATGAAAATTCTGCTATTAATGTTGAATGGTGAACACACAAAGTACCATATGTAGAACCAATGTAGCTGGGCATGAAACATTAGAAATTCCACTATTTGATGAGGCCAGTCTTTGGAGAAATGGATAATATAAAAGTTCATTGAATTTGGAACATCTAAGATAGAGGAGTGGAGTCAGGTCTAGGTCCACTTTGTCCAGGTCCAAAAGTTTTCTACATCTTTTTTTTTTATGTTAGCAAATTGTTTACAGTGGATTTCAAATGTCATAGGTTATAGAACTTATTTATCCTCTGGGAGAATATTTCACAGCTGAATAGATATTGCTAAAAATTTTTTCTTATCATCTGGACTACACTTTTTCCTTTGTTTTCCTTTTTCTTTTTTTTTAACTTTGTATTGTTACTCCACTTGCCTACCACCCACCTTATCTTCACTGATTACCTCTTCTGTGTGCTTATATGCTCTACATATTTGTACACTGTTTTTTTCTGGAGTTTGCTGCTTAGCCAAGCTCCTCATATTTAGCTATTTTAATCTTCATTAGTTTCTGCAGCACAATACATTCTCCTTATTGCTTTTCTTTTAAGTAATTTTAACTGCTTAAGCTCTTTCTGGGAAAGGGGTTCTCAGAAATGCAGATATTATTGCAGAGAAAGTATCGTCAGAACTGTCCATGGAAGTTCCTTGCTCAAGGTTGTAATTGTGCACTTATCCAATGATCTTGTCAAAACCTTTAGTTATAAACTCAAGCTTATTTTTCTGTGATTTCTCACACTTTGATTCAGTGTCAGGTTTTGCCACTAACAGAAATAATTTTCTACAGAATGTTTGTTTCCTTGTTTTTCTTAGACGCATTAGGCTGGATTGACTTACTTATATTGGGCACCATGAGATGCTCACCTGAACTGCTTGACTTTTACTAAAACCTGGAGAGAAATGATTTTGGTATCGTTCAGCCAGGGGAATCTGTAAAAACATCAGTATGTCTAAGTGAGAGAATGAAAGCAGAGAACTTAAAAATGCTTGGAAAGCTACAAGTTAGATTTTTTTCATGTATGTGTATTTTAAATGTAGCGGGTTTATGGGCAGTACATTTTGTGCATTTTTCTAAAATGTGATAGAATTTTTTGGAAGAGCCATTTTTGTCCAATTGAAAAGATACTTGACGTTAAACTTAAGTTCCACAATGCGCTTGATGTTAGAACATGCAATTGATACTTAAATTGATACTTAAATTATATGTATAGTCCACTCATTTTCCAGAACAGATTTGAATATTAAATAGGATTTGTTTCAATGACAAAAACAATGCGATATGGTACTGGTTTGTTAAGGAGCTAATTAAAAATAAGTACTTATGGGAAGTGAATGTTTTATTAAACATGTTTAATAAACATTCTTAATTAAAGAATAGGGTGTCCCATAAGAGGCAGTTTAAAAAAAAAACCACACCACTAGTCTTAAAAGAGATAGAGTGAGTTGTGGTTGGCTCTATTACATATGATAGGGCAAATAAAGTCTTTATTAATAGAGGAGGCCTTCATAGCAGTCCGGCATCAGTCCTTAAGTGGCATCCTTCACCCTCTGCAGGCTTCTACATGCTGTGCCCAAACAGTATGAGGGACAAGGGTATCTCCCATCCTTTCATCTCCTCTTAGTGGCCTGATTGAGTTGGAGTCCTGTTTACTCACTGAGCACATCTGACATTTATTCAATGAGATTAAAGTTTGTTAACCTTTCTTCCTTATTTACCTACTTCAACTGTTTCAACTTCTGGCACACCAGTTGGACATATGTTGCATGTTTTTTTCCCTCTCAAAGGGGGAAAGTGACACAGAAGATATCTCACACCCTCTCTACTCTAAGATTTAGGAAGAATCTTTCTCTTCAGGATGTCTTCCCCAACAAAACCAAGACCTTCACACGGTGGCCAGTTTCCACTCCAGCCTCTCCTCATTTCTCCCAAAAGCAAATCTGTTGGTTCCGAAACACCGGAGAGGAGAGAAAAACCATGTAGTGACCTTGATGTTAGTGGGTCGTATCTGCACAATCTGAGTCCATACAAGACTCAAAGTATTTCTGCCCTTTTACTGTTGAGCCTCCTTAGATTTGAGATTTTCCTGTCAGGAGCTTTCCTTTCTTATTTCTGGGTGCTTTCTAAAATCAACTTTTCCTTTGATCTCTTATCCCTACTTTTACTATGTCCTGAGGCTATCTATCTCTGAGATCATAGACATTTATATGAGGATGGCATCACTTCTGCCATGGTATGACCCAGACATTTCTTTTTCAGATGGAGTGCTCTGCTATCTAGTTCAGGTCATCAAAAACCCCTGGACAGAGAATAAAGTCATTCTCTATCCATATGGCTCTTCCCAAGGTATCATCCCTCAACTAGTCCCCTCTGATTCTTCTGAGAAATTATTTCTTATTGCTCAAAAACCCTTCAACAAAGAAAAAGATCACAAAAAGATTAGGAAGGAAGTGGTTATGTCAGTGCTGGCTATCTGGTCCCTCCAAGGGGGAACTCGGGGAACAGTCCTTCTGTTATTTACCTTACTGTCCATGTAACCACAGGCTTTTTTCTAGAGTTATAGCTGTCCTCAGAGTGAAGAGATCTCAGAATTTTTCACCCTGTGCTTATATTGTTTTTCCCAAGTATTTCCAGTCATGTGGTAGCAAAGAAGGAGGGTTTTTTGGTTCCTTTTGAATAGCCTGTCTCATTCTTGGGAAATTATCTGATCTCTGCTTGTCTCTTCTCTTCATAGCCAAAATAGTCCAGCCATCTGATTCTTCACTGTCCAGGTATTTTGAGTATTTCCTTGATTTCAAATCAAATTTCAGAATCCCCTCGAAAAGGCTTCTGTATTTTGGTGAGCATTATAATACAAACTGGTAGCTTGACCCAGCTCAAGTAACTGTAGAGAATAAATCACAAGTGTTGGGCTAACCCTGGAACCATAACAGGCTGTTGCCTAGCACAAAGCTAGTTCCTGAAGGGCTGAAATGCCAAAGGCTATTGGATTTCTCCCTGTCCAGACCTGAATTTCTTTTCCTGTTACTCCCCATCCTCTCTAATTTTGTCAGTGGCAAGTTAAACAAGCTCAATGCTTGGTCTGTCCCAGAGTTGGGACCTGTGAGATGGGAGGGTAAGACAACATGCCCTTTATTTTTCCTACTGCAGTATAACAGCAGTTACCACAGTTTGACCTGACAGGCCCATCTATCTTCTCAAATCCTCTTCTTTTAAAAAATCAAGAGGCATTAAGAGGGCTTCATTTTGATTTCAAGGCTGACATTCTGAACCTCACTTCAGACCACTTTTGCTTGAGGATACATCTTATAGCTCATATTGAGCAGCATGGGCAAAGAAAACCTCTTTTCCACCTAGTGACAAGCCAGCAGATGTCAGAGACTTACTGTTGAGCAAGTCAGGTTGATGGAGTGTATGTGCACTTTTTATAAAGAGTATGAAAGTATCCTGCAACCCCTGGAAATCTTCCAGGAGTCCCAGGGAAAAAAAAAGACTACCTTTCCATGACAGTCCTGGGCCTTTTGTGATAGATCTCAGAGGTGGCAGAAACATGACTAAGAACTCCAGGAATGCTTTAGGAATTTAGACCCACTTCTAACCATCTCCCTTCATGAGAGTGTGCAGAAAAACAAAGATCCTCTTCTGTTTTCTGTTTCTGTCTACCCCTTCATTTTTTTGGACAAGTTGCCATGGTAACATACTACCTGAGGCCAGGCTGGATCCTGGCCACTGATACTAAAAAGCCATGACTCTGTTTACATCTATGCTACCTACCTAGCCCAGTCTTCCCATCTCTTTTCAGCTACCAATTTTCCTTTGGCAGAAGAAACTCTGCTCTTCTGGTTCTAGGTGTTATCAAGAAATCTCTTTTTTTTTTTTTTTTTTGTATCAAATGAAAGAGATCTTACCCTTATTATTTCCTAATGCTATTGGGAATGCAGGATTGACACCCATCTTCAGAAAGCCAAATGCCTGTATGTGCAAGTTCATGATGATGACAGTAATTGCAACACCACTATTTCAGAAGCGAGGCTTGCACATAGTTACATTGTGATTACAGGTTTTTTCATAGAAAGAGTTCAAATATGTTTTAGTCTATTAACATTCTCAGAACATATTCCCCTTTCACCGAGATTTTTGTAGACAAAGTGGGCTAGATCTCTTCCCATGCTTTGCCAAGTAACTGCTGCCTGGCTTCCAGCTCTGTGGAAAGCATGTAGAGCTCCATTTTGTCTGCTTTCAGTCTTCAATTCCCTCTTAGTAGTTTGACCTTAGAATACAGACCTTAAAATTGACCAGAATTAGGAGTTAGGGATGCCCACAGTGTGAATGTGCATATGAACAACACATCCCAAGGTGTCTCCAGTGAGTAGTGGGTCGTATTCCCTTCCTTGATGCCATCCCCAATAAGCTAACCATGTTCTGGGAAGAGGCAGAGCATGGTGTGTTTCCTCCACCTTGTCGTTCAAATTGTCATTACTAACACCTAGCAATTCTCTTCACTCACCCCAATCCATCTCAATATTTCAGTGGGATGGAGAGTGGCAGGCAATAAAATGTCTCCTGGAATAGAAATCGGCTTCTAATTTGTTTTTCTCTAAGCCATTATTTCTTGCACGATGGTCTTCTCCCAGGTGTTTTAGGCCTGTCAATCAGTTGTTGCGGGCACTTGTTTTCCTTTTGCAGGTTGTGGTATCTCTGGACCTGGCAGTAACAAAGTGAAACACCTATCAGCTGTAATGCCATGTTAAACCCAAGCAAAACGCAAAGCTTGCCAAACAAAATCTAAAACACAAACTAAGTTACCAGAAGGGCAAATTGTTCCACACCAGGATCTAGTTCATTTCCCTGGATGTTGATGACAGAGTGCCCTGAGCTTCCTGATCACTGGTGGAAAATTAGTTGCTGTGAGACATTGACTGATAGAACAGGGATGTCTGTGCTTTTCCTGTCGCAGCAGAGTATTTTGGGATACTAACAAGAACTTCTGTGCTTCAGTGCTGCCTGTATCTGCATTACAGATATTTGCCACATAGATGTGCTTTCTGTGCTACTTTTACTTCTCCCCTCAAAAAGAGTGATGGGACCAATAGTCCAACTGAAGTGCATTGTTTCAGCTGGGATAGAGTTAATTTTCTTCTTAGTAGCTGGCACAGCGCTGTGTTTTGGATTTAGAATGAGAAGAATGTTGATAACACCCTGATGGTTTAGTTGGTTTTAAGTAGTGCTTAGACTAGTCAAGGACTTTTTCAGCTTCCCACGCTCTGCTGGGTGTACAAGAAGCTGGGAGGGGGTGCAGCCAGGACAGCTGACCCAAACTGACCAAAGGGCTATGCCAGACATTAGGACATCATGCTCAGGGGCAGTTGGCCAGGGCGGAGAGCGATCGCTGCTGGGGACCGTCTGAGCGTCAGTCAGCGGGTGGTGAGCAATTGCATTGTACATCACTTGTTTTGTAAATTCTGTATGTTATTCTATTATTAGTAGTATTAGTATTATTTTTCTCTGCTGTTTTATTAAACTGTCTTTATCTCAACCCCCAGGGGTTACTTTTTTTTCTGATTCTATCCCTCATCCCACTGAGGGAGAGGGGGAGTGAGAAAGCAGCTATGTGGTGCTTAGTTGTCTGCTGGGTTAAACCACAACAGCATCTATACCAATGCTCACATCATGGGCAACAAACAGAAGGAATTATAAGCCATCGTGCAACAGGAAAACTGTGAAATAGTTGCCATCACAAAAACATGGTGGGACAACTCACATAAGTGGACTGCTGCCATGGATGGCTATAAACTCTTCAGGAGGAATAGGCAAGGAAGGAGAGGTGGTGGGGGTAGCCCTGTATGCTAGACAGTCTTTTGATTGCTTTGAGCTCAGTGATAGTGATGATAGAGTTGAGTGTTTATGGGTAAAATCAGGGGAGATGCCAACAAGGCAGATATCATGGTGGGAGTCTGTTACAGACCACCAGACCAGGAAGAAGAGACAGATGAAATATTCTACAAGCAACTGGGAGAAGTCTCATGATTGCTAGCCCTTGTTCTTGTGGGGGACTTCAACTTACCAGATGTCTGCTGGAAATACAATACAGCAGAGAGGAAACAGTCTAGGAGGTTCCAAGAGTGTGTGGAACATGAATTCTTGACACAGCTGGTGAGAGAACTATCTAGGGAAGGCGCCCTGCTGGACCTGCTGTTTGTAAAAAAGAAGGCCTTGTGGGTGATGTGATGGTTGGAGGATGCCTGGGGCAAAGCGATCATGAAATGATAGGTTTTTTGATTCTAGGAGAAGTAAAGAGGGGGGTCAGCAGAACTGCCACCTTGGACTTCCAGAGGGCAGACTTTGGACTGTTCAGAAGGCTGGTTAACATAGTCCCTTGGGGGGCAGTCCTGAAGGGCAAAGGAGCCCAAGAAGGTTGGATGCTCTTCAAGAAGGAAATCCTGGAGGCACAAAAGCAGGTCATCCCCATGTGCCTAAAGATGAGCCAGTGGGAAAGAAAAAGGGCCTGGCTGAACAGAGAGCTTTGGTTGGATTTGGGGGAAAAAAGAGGAAAGTCTGTGAGCTTTGCAAGAAGGGCCAGACATCTCAGGAGGGGACTGAGGGAGGTCATGCAGAGAGAAAATTAGAAAAGCTAAAGCCGAACTGGATCTTAAATTGGCCAATTCTGTGAAAGATAATAAAAAATGTTTCTGTAAGTATATTAACAGCAAAAGGAGGGCCAAGGAGAATCTCCATCCTTGCTGGATGCAGGGGGAACCATAGTGACAAAGGATGAGGATAAGGCTGAGGTACTTAATGCCTTCTTTGCCTCAGTCTTTAGTAGTAGGGTCAGCTGTTCTCTGGATACCCAGCCCCCTGAGCCAGAAGATGGGGATGGGGAGCAGAACAAAGCTCCCATGATCCAGGAGGAAATGGTTAGTGACCTGCTTGGCCAGTCAGACATACACAAGTCCATGGGGCCCGATGGTGTCCACCCAAGAGTACTGAGGCAGAGGTGCTCACTAAGCCCCTTTTCATCATCTATCAGCAGTCCTGGATGACTAGGGAAGTTCCACTTGACTGGAGGTTGGCAAATATGATGTCCATTTACAAGAAGGGCCAGAGGGAGGATCAGGGGAACTGTAGGCCTGTCAGTCTGACCTCGGTGCTGGGGAAGGACATGGAACAGATAGTCTTGAGTGCCATCACATAGCATGTCCAGGACAACCGGAAGATCAGGTAAACACGGGTTTATCCTGCTTGACTAACCTGATCTCCCTCTATGACAAGGTGACCTGCTTAGTGGATGAGGGAAAGGCTGTGACTGTAGTGTACCTGGACTTTAGTAAAGCCTTTGACGCTGTCTCCCACAGCATTCTGCTTGAGGACCTGGCTGCCCATGGCCTGGACAGGCCTATTCTTTGCTGGGTAAAAAACTGGCTGGATGGCCAGGCCCGAAGGGTGGTGGTGAATGGAGTTCAATCCAGTTGGAGGCCTGTCACAAGTGGTGTTCCGCAGGGCTCAGTGTTGGGGCCAGTTCTGTTTAATGTCTTTATCAATGACCTGGATGAGGGGATTGAGTATACCCTCAGCAAGTTTGCAGATGACGCTAAGCTGGGTGGCAGTGTTGGTCTGCTTGAGGGTAGGAAGGCTCTACAGCAGGACCTGGACAGGCGGGATCAATGGGCTGAAGGCAATTGTATAAGGTTCAACAAGGCCAAGTGCTGGGTCCTGCGCTTGGGTCACAATAACCCCGTGCAATGCTACAGGTTTGTGGAAGAGTGGCTGGAAAGCTGCTTGGCAGGGAGGGATCTGAGGGTGCTGGTCAACAGCCAACTGAATATGGGCCAGCAGTGTGCCCAGGTGGCCGAGAAGGCCAACAGCATCCTGTCTTGTATCAGGAATAGTGTGACCAGCAGGACCAGGGAAATCATCCTTCCCCTGTACTCCGTATTGGTGAGGCTGCACCTCAAATCCTGTGTTCAGTGTTGGGCCCCTCACTACAAGAAGGACATTGAGGCGCTGGAGCGTGTCCAGAGAAGGGCAACAAAGGTGGTGAGGGGTCTGGAGCATAGGTCTTATGGGGAGCATCTGAGGGAACTGGGATTGTTTAGCCTGGAGAAGAGGAGGCTGAGGGGAGACCTTATCACCCTCTACAACTCCCTGAAAGGAGGCTGTAGTGAGGTGGGTGTTGGTCTCTTCTCCCAAGTAACAAGTGATGGGATGAGAGGAAGTGAGCTCAAGTTGCGCCAGGGGAGGTTTGGATTCTATATTAGGAAAAAAATCTTCACTGAAAGGTTTGTTAGGCACTGGAATGGACTACCCAGGGAAGTAGTTGAGTCCCCATCCCTGGAGGTATTTAAAAGATGGGTAGATGAGGTGCTTAGAGACATGGTTTAGTAGTGGACAGGTATGGTTGGACTCGATGATCTTAAAGGTCTTTTCCAACCAAATGATTCTATGGTTCTATGAAGTTACATTTACTATTTTCTCATATCCTGGAGGCCAACAGAAGACGCTTACTGGCTTACTGCTTCCCAGATGATCAGATTGTCCAAGAGGGATTGTTAGTTCTGCTTCATTTGTGAGCAGGTCTCAGAAGAAACTTTCTTACAACATGAGAGCACTCACCAAGCCACCAATGCTCATGCACCAAATTCAATCATAGGGAATTTTCTGATACCACTGGCTATCTAATTATCAAATTGAGATGGACAAAAGTGGGCTGTTGTCCTTAAAAAATAAATACAAATAAACCCACTAGGTTATATAATAATAAATAAAAATAAAATAAAAACACCAGTATCTGGCACACAGTGAAGAAAAATAAAATAAATTAGGCTAGTTGCTGATTTACCATGGTAAATTTAGCTTGGCTGTTTTCTTAGCAGAGCACAGTTTATATTCTGTGCTAGTACTTACATGAAGTGTCCAGGTCTCTGCCTGTACTGACAACCCCAAATCATTTCTCTTCCTATTTCTATTGTTTCCACTGTCTTTTGGCACAGGAAACTCTATTGACTGGACCCTCTTCCTTGACCATGAATACCTTAACCACAGGATACATCTTCTGCAGGTTCACAATAAATTCACAGTAATTTACTAGATTAGTGAAAAGAGTTTCTAGTCTATGTTAGTAGGTTTTAAAAGAGTTGCAAACTAAGGTTTAGGGTTAGCTAAGGTTTATGGTTTATATGTTATAATGTATTTATTATTATTTGTATTTATTATTTGATATATACTGCATCACCATCTGAACAGGCCTCTTCTGCAATTCAACAGCCAGGCATATTAATGTACATACAAGTGTTCCCAGGAATTGTCTCATACAAAGAAAATGCTGGCAGCTGCCAGTTAGAAGTACTAACAAATTCTGTTTCTTTCTATGCTGTCCACTCTGTCCTGGGTAGAGTCCACAGTCAGTAAAAGGCTGCATTTTTTCCTGTAGCACCTTTTTGCATTTGAAGCCCAAGAGAAACCATCAGTCATTTGTTCAGGTCAGTTCTATTTCTGTTTTGCTTTGCTTGAACTCAGTGCAAAGAAGTCAAGAAAAAAAAGTAACTCCATGTTCTTTGAATTATTTTAGCAGACTGAGATGAATAAAAGTAAGATAGAAGCCATGGCATATTGCATCTGAAATAATGTTCAGTTTGTTATAGCGTATGAAATCCTGGCCACTGCACTCCCAACATTGAACCTGATGGTACACATGCTAGATTCGCCCTGCCACTAGGAGGATGCTATTGTCTGCTAGCAATATCAGTTTCATTCCACATTGCTGGTTAATGCATAAAAGGCCTGCCCAGTAGAATGGCAGTTCTGCAGTTTACCTAAAATCACTTGCTTCAGCAGTAAGTTGTTTGGAATTAAGTAATAAAGGATGTATTTCATAAAGTATAATATATAATAAAACAAAACCCAGCACTAATTTATCAAAAAGTGAGTCCAAGTAATAGGAAGCAAGAGCCCACTCCTGTGAAACCGATCATTAGCTCTCCATCATTGCTTTGAATGTGTGGGCAACATATTTTTTATTTAAACAATGTGCCAACTGCAGGCTGTGCTAAAATGCATAACCATCCGTTGCAACAGCTTGTCTGGCTGGCTGTGCATAAATTGCAGTAATTCCAGCTGTTTTCTCACTCCACCGTGTATCAAACACCTCACCTTTGCTTCTGTATGTTTTATACAAAAGATGAGAGACAGATCATGCTGTTAGTGGTCATTGAAATATTTTTGTAGGCAAACAGAAATCTCTTCCTTGGGGATGGTCTTCAGGGTTTCAGAGTCTTCCCTTATTTATGCAGGGGATAACATCAAGAAAGAATCTCTTCATCTTTTTATGGTTTAGGGGTGGTTTTAGAAATGTGGGCAACCTTGCACACATAGGCTCAAGGAGCCATAAAGGGATTGCTGTTGTTTATGGTGTGAAGAGAGTTCATCCTTTTTAGCTGTTTTTGAAAGGTCAAGTTACTTTTTGAATTCTAGCACTTTGCTACTGGCTATGAGAATGGATAATCCAGGAATCTTGACGGTTCCTCAAATTTGCTGCAGCAGTGGCGCAGTTTCTGCCCAGCCTGCTTCACAGGCTCCTTGACAGTTATTTAAGAGGGTGGAAAAGGCACTCTTTACATCTTTCATCTCTCTCAGGCATATCAGCTGGCTAAGTCACATTGTCCTGAACAGTGCTCTCATCTTCATGGCTGCAGCACTACCCCGATGTCAAAGCGAGCTCTTAGAAATTCAGACAAGGTCTCCTTTTGCTTGCTAGAGGTGAGTTATGATTGCAACTCGTCAGGACTCAGGGCCAATATGTCTGTCTTTCCTCAGTGTCCCGATGTGTCAATGCACCTGATGAGCATCAGCATCAAGGATAGGAAAGTGGTTGCAGCCATAATGCAGTATCGGCACGGGCTGAAACTCCAGTTTTTCACAAACACCACAGGAGGCCTTTCCTCTGCCTTGCTGCAACAGTGATAGCTAATAGGGGCTCTTCTAAAAGCTCTTGGAGAAATCTTTTCTTTGTGAATTCAGAATTGGAGTCTAAAGTTCCTCCTCAAATGAGTTGGAAGTGGTTCTGATTTCTGAGTTCTTGTGGGCCTCTCATGGAAATATGTGATTTGAGTTTTCAACCAACCCATTGGGAAACTTCAAAATATAGCTCCTGCTTCAGCCTGTTGGGGAGGGGTACTGAAAGCAGTGCCAGCAAGACAAGTGAGAGAGTAGAAGAGGGAGCACAAATGTTGCTGAAGTGGCTTACCTAGCATGACCAGTATGAACTTTTGGTATTTACGTTCATGTTTACAATTAATTTTTTCCTAACCTCCTGCTCAGCCCTTCAGTGGAAAGGCTGACGTTGCGATCTGGAAGCTGATACTGCTGGGTTTGATTAGATTATAGGGAAAGGAGATTTTTCATCTTCCCACACCTCTTGCCAATTAAGATTAAGAGTCTTGTAGTTGATTCAAACCTCATTATTCCACAAACATTGTTAAGATAGCGTGTACTTCAGTTTTGCATTAGCAAGGAGTCTATAAAGAAGCAGCTCTAATATTATGGATGACATTTTAAAGACTTAATTGGGATCATAAAGTAGATAGTAGAAGCATTATGAAGCCTAACACTTTATGTACCACTGAACAGAGTTTGTTTCCAGTTTTATATTTCAGCAATATTAAAACTCAGTAACTCACAGACATCCCCTTTCTGTTGACTTTTTTCTGTTCTTATACTTCTTGATTGCTGTGTTAAGTCCTTTTGCTGTCCGTTTTCAAAGAGAGTCTGAGCTCATTGTTTTCTTCCAAAAATTATGAAAAGTGACTGGGAGTCTGACAGGCTTCTTTGCATGATGCCTTGAAAGCTTAGTTCTGCTATATGAAGGAAACTGATTAGGATCCATTCTGCAAGTGCAGTTTTTATGATATATGATGGAAGAAAGAGGTAGGGGGACAGAGAGAGTTCATAATTAATTCCTGTTTATTAGAACTATTGTAGATTATCGATTTGTAGCATGAGCTGATATCAAGCACAGTATCAGAGATGTGTATGTTTTCCCAGGCCAATACAACCTGTAAATGAAATTACCTGTAACTTTAGTCTTGTGCCTTTATTAATTGGACTGGCTGTCAAGTTCCTCTCTGTCAGCTGTGATAGATTTGAAATGTGTACATGCAAATTTATAACTGTGATGAGACTGCTCATATTCATTTCAGTTTTTGACCTAAGCTGCTGCTTCCTTTGACCCCTAAAAAATTTCTCATTTTATGAATTACAAATCTAATATGAAAAGGTGGATTGTTGTTTCCTATCCTTCGGTAATGTAAGAGAATCTTCTCATCTTAATCAATGTTTACATTTCATAACAAAAAAAGCTCTTGTATCACATAAATGGCATTATACATCATCAAATGGAAAGATCTCCATTTTGGTTTTTGGTTTCTCTAAGTTTTCAGATGAACTTCATTTCAGAAAACTTCAAATTGTGAGGAACAGAGACAATCCTTACTTGCAGCGTGTGTAGCACAATGCAAACTCCAGTCTCACCAGAGCTCCAGATACTGTAAGATGCAGATTCAGCCTGTGATGCAGTGGGATCAAAGTCTGGTCTATTTTATACTTCCCATGGAACCAAGCACTTATCCTTTTTTGACTCCTATCAAAATGCACACATGCTTTCACTGAGTAATCATATATTTTTTTTTTTTTTGTATAAAAATACAGAGAACAGCTGCTGTCTTATGGGACCTTTTTAAACTGGGAACTCAGAGTCTATTTATCCATGATTCTAGCTTAAACAGCACTGATAATAATACACACTAATATAGAATACAGCTATATGAAATTGAAGAGAAAGGCAGAAAATGCACAAGACCATGTTTTGAAACAAAGCAATGGGAAAACTTTTTTTTTTTAATTCCCAGATACAATGAATTTGGGGGTTTTTTGTGCATTCATTAAAGAATTTCAGTAAATAAAATATATGGGGTATTGTGCCCTGATACTCATAAAAAAAGAATAGGTAGAGGAGGAAAGCAGATTCTGGAATAATTGCAGAAGCTGGAAAAGCAGCTTGGGAGATGAGTGAGATCATCACGGTAGACAAGAAAAATTTCAAATTCTTGGAATGAAACCAGTAAGGAAGCGAATAAAATAAGTCTTCCATGGTGTCACTCTAAAATACATGATATTTGAAATAGATCTGGAAATTGATAAGCAAAGCTAAAATTTATCTATTATGCAGGAATACAGAGTAGATGATCACAGTGATGGTTACCATTGACCATACCGTGCAATTAAAATAACTAAGTTATAACTCAAATACTCTCTAAATGCTGTGCCCAAAAGGGTGACAAATATATTTTTCTAAAACTAAACATTATATGACATGCACATTTGTGATTTTATATATTGATTGAAAATGTAGATTGAAAGTGTAAGTTAACAGCATTGTGGCTGAGTTTGTTAACAGAGCTGTTTGTTCCTCTCCAGTTTTCTATCAAAAAATGAGTCTATTAAATAAAACAGTATAATATCAAAGAAATATGCTAAATCATACAGTCTGTTGTTATTCTTTTGATAAAGACAGATCACTGAATTTTGCAGTTCAAAATACTAAACAATGATAGCACTTCTATTTCATTTACTATCAGAATTGCAGACCCTGACATTTGTCTCCCAGTCATTTTGTTCACAGAATGATAAACGTGGATATAAGTGGGAAAAAAGGTGAAAATTGACCATATACATGCAATCTCCCATCCTCAATTCCAAAATAAATATAATGTTAACTTCTGTAAGGCTAAGACACAGCCCGGGTCCACAGTTCAGTGGGTGAGTGATAACTCTCTTGCTTCCTGTCATGTGCCTACACTCCAGTTTGAGTAGCAGATATTTATGAACTCCAAAACTAACTGGCCTGTAGGCTTCTTAATAAGTATTTAAAAGCTAAAATAGATTTAAACTTCACGAGAATTAAATTTACAATCTGATGAGAAATGGTGATGCAGCATCAGTAGTTGCCAGTGTTAGTAGACTAAGTAATCTTAATTTTGCACTTATTTTTCTTTTGGTTTAGGGATTATTCCAGATATGTCTGATCATCTGTTAAATAGTTAAAATTCTATACATTAAATTTGTTGGCAGCTTTTTTGAAGTGTATGATTGCCCTGGAATGTTACCAACAGCACATATGCATGTTACAAAATTTAAACATTTTGTTTTCAGAATTAAAACTGTCATGTGAATTCACATATTTAAAAATGGCAGGGTACCATAGCTACACAATCCTACTTGACTGGTGCCAGCACCTTAAAAAGAACCTTTAAGCTAAACAATATGTAGTTTAAAAGGTCAATTTTATGCCAAATATCTGTCTGATTGTATGTTTGCAGCTGTGGGGAAGTGTCAAACTGGAAAAAGAAGAAAAAAGTAAAATCAGTTGTAGGCTGACCTGTTGGTGCTGGTTACTGCTGTGTGGTGTTTGGCTCTCCATTTAACTAGCCCTGCCTGGCCTGTGACTTGTGAGGGCCTTGCACTTATAGTCCGCATAAATAGATGGGTGACCGTGTCTCTGGTACAAGGTTGCTGGAAGACCTTGAACAAAGTCTCACTGAGTTCTCTAAGCTTACGGCTTTGGTTGGGATTTTTGGAGGATGGGGGTAATGATTTTTATTTCCTTTGGAAGACACTTAACACTGTAGTGTGTATCCAGTATAGTTGAAAACTAGAAATAAGCTACTCTGGTGGTACTTCAGCAAACCTGGGAAATATTCAGATTTTATGCAGAATGAATATGTTTTTAAAGGTAATACTTATCTTTGGTTTTATGCTCGAATTTCTCTATTGATACCAGAAGTCTTATTGGAGGGAGCATTTTTCACATCAACCTCGTTATTTGAGAATTCGTGTTAAATTCATGGTTCATCTCTGTGAGACTCCTGTGAAATATCTTGTATATTCAGTAGAAATACTTAACTCTGATACTTGTCATCAATCATGTGAAATAGTCTAGACACAAGGACTGAAGATATATCCTGCATAACTACTTTGGTGAAACACAAATTAGAAACTTTGTTCTGCTAAAGGGCACCTTTGTAATTTCTGTTCTATTAAAATGGTGTTGGGTTTGCATCACCAAAGGATTTAGTTATCACTGTCTTATAAGGACCACAGAGGAATATTTGAGACAGTATTCAGAGCTTTCCCTTGGGTTACCAAGGCATTGGCTACATATTTAAATTCATACAAATCCAAATGCAGCAGTGGTGATGGGTTTGGAGAAGTTGGCAATGTTTGTTTATGAAATAAAAAAATTACAAGAATGTTGATGTCAAGACTACTGGGCAATTCATCTGCTGACTTCTCTCCATTTCATTTGATATATATATACATAAACACAGGAATAGAAAACAGAAATGCATGCACCCCCTGTACAGATCATTCAAATATGTGACTGAGCTGACAAAGACTTATTGAACAAAAGTTGGTATTTTGTTATTTTTTCCATTGTTACTGTTACTATTAATCTGTCTACACTGTCTACACTACCCTCTGTCATTGCCTATAATGCTACTAATAATTTGTAAGTTTTAGTCTAGGCTTTATGCAAATATAAAACTTTAAAGCATCTTTTTTTTTTTTTAATTGCCTGTTTCTAACAAAACAATTTAGTAGTGTTTGCTTACCTGTCATTCATTGGAAGGACAAGGTTGCAGTCCCTACATAAATCCAAGGCTTTGCTTAAACATTACTTTTCACTATTCTATAGTCAGTATTCCTGCTGTAGAGAAAGCAACATGCAGTATATTCACTGGGGATAGTTGTAAATGTATCTGAGTATGTATGAATATGTAAATACAACTCAGTAATTATAATTTGGGGCTGCAAAGTTGTTCTACGTGTGTGCTGGGGATAGGGAAAAGGAAAGGAAAGCCTGAATGGACTGATTACAGAAGTGCGTGTGTTGCTTCTATAGCAAAATTGGCTGGAACTAAGATACAGGAAAACTAATTGTTACTGAGGTGAGCAATAGATGAATGTAGCTGCTCTTACCCTGATCACCAGGTCTAATTAAGAAACAATTTTCTGAAAAATTTACAGTAATATTTGATAACACAAAAATAAAGACCTTTTGTGTTAAAATCAATGGCAGTATGGCCAGTGAAGTTTCTGAGAGCAGAATCTATCATTAAAAGTGCTGGTGTTTTATAGGCAGACACCACTTGTGTGGTAAATAAAAAAAAATGGAAACAAAACACAACCTACAGTTCTTTTAGTCTAAAATACTATCTGCTTGTACTAGATATGGACATAAACTGGACATTTAAATGGATGGGGAAATTCCATAGTATAACATATGGACTGCAAGTTGGTGAACTTTATTAAAATTGTTTTATGTGATACATTAACAGCCAGATTGGTGATCAGTATTTGAATACTGTGTACGTTGCTGACACAAAATGTGACTTTATTGAGAAGCACCACATTGTGTTACTCCATGTCTTAAAATAATGGTAGAACAGCATAAAATTATATAATATTTAGTACAGTAATGTAGAAGATTCAAAGACATGTTTGAATAATTTTTAAAAACCAAGAAGATTATTTTCCTGTGAGCTTGGAAGCACTCAGAGATAATACAAAAGAAAATAATATTTGGTTCCCACAGAAGCATGAGAGCTTCATTTTCAGTGTTACTGAATATAGTAAATCAGAGCTAAAATAGTTTGGGAGTCACTAATCATGTTTGGTGTGTTTGAAAATCAAGCTTGTGAGTTTTTCTACAAACACATCAAGAAAAATTCTGTTTTAAAGACCAAATGCCTAATTTTGTAAGAACATTTCAGCACTTTTTTACATCAGAAATTGGACACCTATACAATTACCTATCTATTTCTGGGCATTTATATATTCCCCATGATTATAGCAATTTTGCTTGTGTGCACAAACTCAGGACTTGTACAGGCAAATAAAGCAGGGGCTTCAATAAGTAGCACATACAAGTCCATACTTGAATGTGCAATCTTGGTAACCAACATTTAAATTATTTTTAAGCCTCTTCTTTTAAAAATTGGATGTTATAAAGTATTTCTTAAAGTGGGTTAGACTGTATTCTCATTGCTGTGATTCCTTGATAATTATAATAGTGTGAAAAAGACAATTACACAGAGAATTAAAAAAAAAAAGAATTGCATAGCTTTAGCTGATCTATTATGAAAGCAACTGGTCTTGTGAAAGTTGTGAACCCAAAAAATGAGCATTGAGATCTTAAATCATTAAAAATTACAGTCCTATAATAAGGCTGTAACAAGAAATGGTATCCTTGCAAATAGTGACTGCACTATTCTTCAGATTTTTATTGTTAATAACTGCCTGTAAGAATATTACATTCCTTCAAGGTATGCCTTCTCTAGAAAGCTGTTCTACAGTTTTGTAATAAAGTAATAAGTCATGTCAGGGAGAGGTTTAGTAGGCTTTCAGTGTACACCTCGAGTCTGTTCTGAGGCATGAAGCCAAGTGCCATTAATTATTTGAGAAGTGTGCTGGTAACTTACTATTCTTACACAGAAATCAGTCTGACATAATGCCAGCCAACAGATGTCATTGCAACAAGTCACAGGCTGGAAGTTTTGGTACTTGTCAAAAGTTGAAACCGTACAGCTTCAGAAAAATTGCTTCCCAAAAAAGCACCCGCAAAACAAATGAGATAATTGCTGTCACAGGAATTAATTAACCCAGGCTAGCAGATTCATTTGTTATGGACAGAGAAAAGTGCATCTGCAAATTCAAATGGTCTGTTCTTGCACATGGAATACAGAAATCCATGATGAACTACCTAACGTACATACAGAGTTGAAAGCGGAAAGGTTTCTCATACTAGGGGGAGGAAGACAGAAGGAAAAAATGGGGAGAAGGATAAGGCAGAAATATCAGTTTATAGTATCAGTAGAAGGGACAGAGATGAAGAATCACATGTATATGGTAGCATTTGATAAAGGGTATCATAAGATTGACAAAATGCTCTCTATATATCAGAATTTTTTGTACATATATCCAGTAAGAAAGCACTTTGTACATATAACTGGTAGGAAGCACTTTGAATCTTTCTAATAGTAGGACATATTTTTCTAGCATTTAGTTATAATGCTCAGATCAAGAGATGATGATTTTATAACTGTTTTAATCACTCTCAGAGAGCTCCTTTTGAACATTCCGATAGAGAAAAAATGGTTTGGAAACCACCACCACATTGGCTACTACCTGAACGTATTTATGATACTGGGGAAAACCTTACAAACAATGTAACAGGTACTTACTTGAACTAGACACAAAGCTAGCCATGCAACTCTGAATTGAGAGATCCATCTTTTTACAATTATTGTGACAATAGAAGGAAAAGAAAAGAAGAAAAAGAGGAGGCCATAGCTTAAATGGGCTTGACCATTTATTCAACCCCTGCACTAGCACCAGCATTGCAGAGCAATTGTCTGCTGTGGGTTGGCATTCATTGTGGTCATGAAAGATATACAAATGAGCATCCCCTTATAGAAATGCTGCTTTCACTTTTATGATATAGAGATAGATAATGTGCAAAAGGAAATAGCCGCAAAATGGATCTGAGGTCTGCAGACCGTTTTCTCCTCTTGCAGAAAGAAATATTTGATACAGTCTAATGCTTGTTTGCAGTGTCTTCGGGTAAGGTAGGAGTCCTCAACTGTACATAAGAGTGTTCTTGGCCTTCCAAGTTGGACACTAATTCCTCTTGAAATGACATGGAGAAAATCCAGCAAACACAGGTTCCTTTCGCAGTTATGATAAATATTTCTTACTGCTGCTTTTCAGACTTCTCTTTTGTAGAGTTCACTGCAGCATTGAGAAACTTATCACACTCCTGCCTTATCCCCCCTCAAAGGCCCTTCCAGCTACGACTGTAGCCTAACCACTATTTCAACTTTCCTTTATGAAAAGCAATTTGATATGCTGAACAGCTCCCAGCAATGTTAAACCAATCCCTATGTGTGTTATGATACCGTGTCCTTGGCCTAATGGATTTTCTTGATTTCCATATTGCTTTAGTCTGAGGACTACAGCAGCAATAGTTTCCTTTTATTTTTGGAAGTGGTAAAGAAACCTGCAGAAGAATCTGTCTTCTTCAAAAATGCAAGGAGGTATGTGCCACTGTAACATGCATTGCATGGAAGTAGACATGCTCCATTCAATTTAGAGTGTACAAATTCTTCCATTTGGCCTTGGCTTGTGTGTCTACAATGAACTAAACATGTTAAATAGAAGTTATTAAAGTTTACTTGGGGATTCAAGCATTCTCTCCACTATTCTGACATGTGCCAGTGAGCTTTACTGACTAGTGCTGGCTACTAAAATATGCTCCTTTTCGATCCTTTGTGTTACAAGTTCCCAAATAAGCCAGGGTAGCTGAGTAGAGGAATACTACTACTACACTAGAGATACCCTAGATGCTGGCGTGTTGAGTCTTCCAGCTGATTATGTAGTATTTCAGTTTTCAGGGTTTGCATAGATGCAGAATGCTCCTTGGCATTGACATTGGTTCAGGTCACTCACACACCAGCTCTTTACTGGACAGGAGAGAAGGAATGAAGAACGCATTTTCTTAGAAATAAAGCTTTGCAATGATGGAGCAATTACTAAAAAGTAATAAAATGCGTTATTAAGATTATACTTTAAAATGAAGAGTTTTTACAGCTGCTGTGGACAGATTTTGGGACTCAGTGAGTAAATTCTGCCATTTACTCCAGCACTGAATTACCCTGAAGTGTTCTCAGGGTTACATTTTTTCCTGCTTTTCTAGTTAATGTTGGTTACTGGAAATGCTGGCGATGGCTGCTTGGAGATGCAGTGATCTTTTCCTTCCATTCTTTTCCTGCAGACCTCCCTGATCCCAGGAGTATGCACTAGTATTTTGCAGGAAATAACTTCCATTCTTTTTCACTGCTGTCACATTTGTTGATTACCATTTCTATTGTGTGCCTTAATTAGCCTCACTGATTTCTTTTGTTCATTATCTTTCTTTTGTTCATTATCTAACACAGGGATGTTCCTTTAAAAATTATGCAGTGTAGAAAATAGTATTTATACCATCTCCTTTAAAGATTTATGAAGTCTGTCTAATTGTGGATGTTCTATGGGCTCTATCCATAAACATCAACAGAAATAAAGACAAATTTGGGTATGGAGCAGTGCATTTGAGTATGCATAGTTCCCACCTCAAACAATTGATTGGATTTCAGGGATCCCCACAACAGAGTCAGCAGCACAAAGCAGCAAAAAACAGTTGCTTGCCTCTTCAGGGAGGTGCATCCTTTTGTTTCCGTCTCTCTTCTTCCATCACTAACAAAGTACCCCAGTCTTCCAGACATTTTTGTCACTCGCCATTTCTGTGAGACACCTTGACTTTTTGTTCTTCCCAATTCCACAAACGTGACTGTAGTGTATTTTTATTCTGTAGCTAATAACAGCCTGCCTGTTTATTACTGGTGCTTTGCACATCCTTGAGTCAACTTCAAGACAGTGTGCCAGGAGAGGACCTTCCAGCATCAGCGACCCTGCAAGAAACTGCTGACAGAGATCAGCAACAGCAATGGAAACTAGGAACTAGATTCTGCCAATTAACAAGAGGTCTTTATGGCCATGTACAGTACATTTACAGTACATTTAGGCACGTAGGTTTTGACTGCGTGGAGGAATCAGAACTCATTACCACTATAAACAGTGAAACAGCTTTGGTGGTCCTGCTTGAAAATTTGGAGCCAAAGTTTGCAAAGGTCATGTGTGTTTTTATTAATGCTAGTTCCTTGTGGTAATGCCAGTAATGCAGCACTGCAGTAATGTGGTAGTGCAGTCTCTGCACAGTTAAAAACTGAAGTCCTTCCCTTTCCAAGAGCTTCTGGTTTTTACCTAGGAAGCCTTTTTATTGACTCAGATGCCAGAAACAAGTATGTTTCTCTCAAATCACTGACACATCCTCACTAGTCAGAGGATAATCACTAATTTCTTCCAGACATATCTAAGTGGCATAAAAGCTGCTTTTGTTTTGATTTTAGCCTGAGTTTGTTTTTCACTGTTGGAGCTCATACAGGCATACATAAAAGGACCTAAAAAAATGAAACTGTACAGTTATCTCTGGGTCCCCCTTTAGGAAGGTGTATCTGAGCTAAGCACACACACAAAATAAGTTGCAGTATAGCAACTTTATCTAAACAATTAACTGTATTGACTCATCAATACAACATATAAAATGTGTTTAAGGGTTAATTTTAAAAGGTTGCAAACCCTCTGTAAAGCAGTGTAGCCTGTATTATGGATAGCTTTTATTTTTATGGATATGGTCTTGATCTGTAATTTCAATGCTTGATATTTTCAATCAAATGAGCCTCTTTTCAGCTGCTTATAATTTTTCCAATTTTTAATTAATTCATGCTGAAACGTTCTTACCTGCCATCTACCTGCTGTAGTAGTAAATTTCATTTACTGTATTAGTTTCAGAAAAAATAATTCAGCCAGTTCTAAGAATTAAGTGAAAAACAAAGGTTTATCAGTATTGAAACCATTTTCTATCTCTTTCTTTGAGTAGTACCTATGCATTTATGATCATATTTTTAAATTCTAGTCTATATGAAAGTGTTTAGGATGCTCTTTATTTTTTGAAAATACAAAAATGAGTCCTTAGTCAAGGTTTTTAAAGAAGAGGTTAACAATATAGAATATACAGCTACAGGAAAAAATCTGTAAATAAGGTGGCAAATACAATGGTTAGGCAACCTGTGAAAGTACCATTCTGCTTGTGATTAACAAAGAAAAGAGCACCAGTTACATGTATTATACCTACACTGTCACCTGTCTCCATCTTGCCTGTAAGTTAAGGGGCAGCCAGAATATGGACAGACAGTCTTCCTCCCAGATCTTTGAAAATCCTTCTATTACTAGTCAAGGATAGTCTCCAGCAGGAATACGAAAAGCAGCTTAAGTCACTGAGTAACTATTGCTCTGTATGTGAAAAGCAAATTTTAATAAGATTGTTTGTTTTCACACTACAAAAGCTATTTGAGTCACCTCAGCGGCAAATAAGGTGTTTTTCTTTGTTGTTATCAAAAGTCTTTAGCTGCCAACTTAAAAGTCTTTGAGTAGTAGATGACAGCACCTTAAGAAGTGCAGAATAGTATTCACCTGTGCTGTCTAGTACAGATCCCAGCTCTTTGATGAGCTATTGAATTGTATCTAGTATGACAGGCGGTGATAAAATTAATATCATTGACTCTTCTCCTTGTCTGTGTGAATTTTTTGGATTAACCACAGATTCTTTAAATACATGATATGTGACCTGAATCATTGTTCAAGTTATTGTATTGCAACTAATGTTTTATACAGAGAGAAATTGCATTGATGTGAACCGAAAATACTGTTTGATATATACCAATTAACTCTTGTCATTTCTTCTAATCATTTCAATAAACAACCTCAATAGAATATTGAAATATGGGAATGGCAGAGAATAAGCCACGGGGGAAAAAAAAGAATTATCACAAAGAGAACGAACAATTAATTTCATTTACATATCTTCATTATGTAGTTATATTTGAGGAAGCAGCCTGCTTCTTTTTCCTTCCTCTCCCTTGTTCCTCTCCAAAGTTAAGGGTGTGAGTAATGCTCTTATCTATTCTCCACCTCAAAGAATAGAAATATTAGAGAGCAGGAGATATTGGCAAGATAAGAGATTGACTGGAGCATACAAACACAGATGCATTTAAGTGCACGCTGAAGCACACAGAAATATAATCCATCAAATTTACTGCAAACAAAAAAGGAAAATCAGTCACTAAGTTTCCTAGGGGTATCTGTTGTCCCTTCCTTACCATCTGTAGGAACTGAACGAAACTAAAGCCTTGCTATCTTGATACAGGATGTCTTTTATTCTTGTGGTTTCAACAAAGCATGTTCCATAATTTATAATCTGTCATGGCTGGTCTTTCTCCAATGGATTCTTCATGATCCCTCATGATTTTAGCAACTCCTCCAGCATAGTCTCACTATCAGTTTGAACATGGCCCAAAGTGAATCCTCTCTTTTCTCACAGTCCATTGATGACCTGAATAAAACAAGAATCATGTGAAGAACGAAAAGACATGAGATTACTTAATCAGATAGTATTCACATTCAAAGGTTGTCATCATAGCTTTGTTGTCCTAATTCTGTAATATCCCAGTCCTGACTTTGTGATTGTATTCTGCCTTTTGTAATATACAGTGTGAATCTTTTGTTACATTCTTTTCTCTTGTTCTTTCCTGTTTACTTCTTTGTTCTTTCCTATATAGTTGGTTAAAATAATATTATAGTTCCTTGTTTCTGCACGGTGATAGAATAGAACAGGCCTTATTGAATTGCCCTTTTTATAAAGTGATCAGATATCAGAGGGGTAAGAGGACTTTAAAATTGGAATAATTGGCAGAATATAACAAATATGAAAGATGTCAGTCTCATAGTACATTAGTGGGTTTCAGTAAGCAATTTAAAAAAATTCATGAGGTGGAAAAGCATAGCAAATTATGTGTTTCAGAAAGATTAAAACACCTCTTCCACAGCTACTGATGGTTGCCATTCATTGTAAATGACAACAGAGTCTTCTCTATTTTAATTTGATTGATGAGTTCTCAGCAAGCTATAAAAATCCCATTTTCATGAGAAATGTCTTCCCACACACAGACCAACATGTGTCAGACATACCTAAAAGTTGCTCCTAAGTTTTCTTTGGACTCCCCTTGCTTCAACTAACTTGATAACGGTCAATTCAGATGTTGTAACACTGAAACAACTGAAAACTGGAATCAGCTTCTTTGCTTCACAATGACGTGCTCCCACAGAGCAGTGAAAATACCTTTACTAAAGCAACAATGTTTGTGACCACAAAGATGAGCCCCATGTTTGCATTTTCCAGATTTTGTGTCTATACATCATACCCTGTCCAGACTGGGGAAGAACTTAATGGCCATAAGAGTCTTGAGCATTAAAGACTCTCCTACAAAAAAGCCCTCAACTGCATTTTGTAGTAATTGACCCATGACCTTGTTTATTGGACTGGGCAATTCAAAAGTTCCTTAAAAATACCCATCCAGCACGAGATGAAGCCCTTACTCCTCACTGCCTGAATAATGCCACAAGACCAGGCCCTGCAGTCCACCAGCTTACACACAGGTCAGCCTTTGTCTGCCTTCCCCTGGATTTGGAAATGTGCCCCGTTTCCCGGATGAAGTATGGCTTTCTCTGCACTTGCTGTAATATCTGTCCAGCTATTGGTTTAGGTTGTTGGGGCATGACAGGGGCTGGCACCTCCCTGGGGGCTGGAAGTGGCGGGGGTCCCAGGAGCGGCCAGGCAGGCCTGGCAGCTGGGGCCTGTCCTACCACCTTGGGCCTTTGGTGGTGGGCCAGGCCCTGGCTGCAAAGCCCTGCCCACCCACCCTCAGCCAGGGAGCAGGGTGGGCTGGGGGGCAGCCAGGGGCAACCCCAGCATCGGGCACACCTCCCTGGGGGGGGGGCCAGGATGTTGGTCCGGTGGGCCAAGCTCGGCAGGGCCCACAGCCAGGCAGGGCAGGGCAGTGCCACGGTGAAGCTGTAGCCCAGGCAGGGACCAAGTCCTCACCCGAAAGCAGCTCCCACGGGCAGGGGTTGGCTTCACGACCATTCCATCAGGGAGCTTTTCCCCACGAACCCAGTGGGATAGGGCCACCCTCAGCAGCGTACATGGCTGCACAGCCAAAGCCCTGGCAGGTGAATGGGATCACGGCCCTTAGTGGTGGTAACGGCCACAGACCAACCATGCAGCCATGTACAGGGAAGGGCGGTTGCCACGGTGTCTTGCACCACACATGTGCCATCTTGTTTGGAACAGCTAAGATCGTATCTCATTTTAGGCAGTAAGTATACAATGCACCTCTAAAGTTTGCTTGATAAATGCCTTCTCTCACTCTCTGCCTAGGCTGGGAGGCTACTAAGCCATGAATCACTTCTTAAGAGTTCACCAGAGCTTTGCATAGCATTAATTTCTCTTCATATGCATCTATGTGTAATACAAACAAAACTGAATCCCATAAACATTAAATAAGGAAAATTATATTAATTACAAAGTATCTATAGTTTAAAAACCTCATAGTCAAATCCTGATAAAATTGTAGTAAAGCACATTTACAGATGTGTTATCTTTTATGAAGCCAATTAAATTATTAGCGCTTCTCTGCATGATCTCTAGTATTTCATTGGAGAAAACTTTAGTGTCTTTGAATTGTTCATTCAGATACCCTGCTAATTACTTAACCATTAATACAATATATTATCTTCCCCCAGGCTTTACAAAAGTCAAATCTCATGCAGTTCATATAATTAGTAACTCACAAAGTCACTTCTGTTAGATAACGTTAGGGAAAATAAGATGCTTCCCAGTGATTTGGAAGTTAGAAAAAATACTCTGTGGTAACAAAGATAAAACCAAACTTTAGGGTTTTTTGAATAGTCATTTTTAAAAGCTTTTTCAGATGGCAGCTTTCCATAGTTTAGTTTACAGTAACCTATACACAAATAATTTGTGAAAATGATAGATGCAATAAATATTAACAGAGCAAAGAAAATGTTATGAGAAACACTTTGAAAATACTGATTTATCAATCAATTTATTACTGATTTATCAATCCAGAAACTTTCTGCATACATAAATATCTGGAACAAACTTTTAACTTACTTGTAATATATTTACATAGGGTATGATTTTGCATAGGAAAGATGGCTTTTTTCCTTCTCCAAATACAAAACCACAGCCCATTGATAATTAAAAATTTCTGAGTTTCTGATTTGCCCATCAGGCAGTTTGTGCAGTAATTTCATATGGCTGAAACCGCTACAGGAGAATAAACAATAGAAACAATAGGAAGCTAGGCAAGACCTGAGGAACTTGGTTAACATTAAGCATGTAAATAAGCCTATTGATTAATCCCTTTACAGAGTTGTATCCTAATCCTTATTTTAGATAGCATGTGACTTTAAGACTCTAAAATTGAATAAATCTAGTGCTTGTGAACGGTTTGATATCACAATCTGCAGTCACACAGTGATTTACATGCAATAATGCAATCTGCAGTCTCATAGCAGAACATTTACAAACCCCAATTTTACAAAATGTTATGCATCAATCAAATTACAATGGAATGCATATACCATTGACGACTTTGTGCAATTTTCCTGTAAATTTTAATTGGAATTTCTGCAAGCTACTGTTGCCTTACAATGGTCTTACACAGTCTTAAGCTCCACAAAGACACCTAAGGCCAAAGGAACAGGGATATTCTTTTTATTTTCTTCAGAGGGAAACATATCTCTGAAATCATAGTAGTTGAGATATTTTCTAAATGGGCTTTTAAAACCTGGGTAGTAACTCTAGTGCTTGCAAATTTTCTATGGAAAATGGTAAATTTAGCAATTGTTTTTGTTAATTGTGCCACTGAAAGACAATATTTGTTAGCAGAGTCTAAGCTTAGATATGTACAGCAGCTGAAGTGCTGTATTTCGGACTCATGTTGTGTATTCATTGGTTTTGATAGAGTAACAGTTTACTTTCTTTCACCTTCAATGTTGGCAATCAGCACTGAGTTATCCAGAGGAGTTATCCCAAGCTTGTGATTATTTGGGGGTTTTCAACTTGTGTCATTTTATCTTGTTTATGAAGGGATGGTTTTTGTCTGAAAGTATACAATAGTCAGAGTTGTGTGATTCTGCATTTGGACAGGGACCAGGTTATCAATAGCCTTGTAAACTTATCCATAGAAAAGCTTCCCTGATATCTTCCTCTGCCTCAGAATGTGTGGTACATACCTGGCTTAATGGGTAAATGTATTTGGTTTGGCTCCAAAAGAAGTAAAACAACCCCCTTATTCATCCATTATTTTTTTCCCCACCTTTTCCATGAGTATGTATGTGCTTTCTTTTAAGAGATATACCATATCAAAATCATAATTGCTTTAAATATATTACAGAATACTGTTTCAGAACAAAACATTTCCTTTTTTAAATTGGAAATTAATCTTCTCCTTGAGTTTTATTTTGGAATAGCGAACTGCTTGAAGTTTAAACAAAAAATTTCTCTTGAAAGAAAACACTATGTTTCTTTTGATCCAAAGTGGTTTGTTATTTGGGGGACAGAAGGGAAGAAGGAATGATTTCAGAACAGACAGACATGAATTTCAGAAGTAATAAGCATTTTAAAGAGCACTCATTTTGCTTTGACTGAAAGTATAACCTGGAATTGCCAACTCCTTAATCAGAAAAAACTTTGTATTGCATCATTTGTATGAAAGGTAGCTATTAAAAGCAAGAATTTAATATTCATCCTTAGGTAAGCCAGGGCAGGATTTGGGCATGAGAAAAGAAGAAAAGAGCAGGCAAGCATAACACCCTTCCCTGATTTTGCCTTACCTTGTCTCTTCCTTCCAGCAAAGCTAAGAGGAGTCAGTGCCTACAGCCTATTTCTACAATGCTGCCTTCTTCCATGCACCAAACCTGCTGTATTCTGTCTTTCCAATCAGTAGAAAATTACCGCTCACTATCCGCTCACAACTGTATCAGACCAGTAGCCTTCTTTCAAAGGCAAAAATTCCTGCTGTTCCCACCCCTCTTATCTCTAACATCAGTAATACCTTTTTTTTTTTCCTGTCAGTGAAAGCAGGGCGGGATTTGTCCCTAGCCTATTCAACAAAGTCAGAAGAACACATTGGGAGGAGAACTGCTTAAATTGTTGGGTCAAAATTAAGCTTTCAAAATTATTTTTGAAAAATTGGCTTTTGGATTCTGATAGGTATTCAACTGTTATCTTTTTCAGTCCCATCTTCTCTCTATTTTTCCCTCAGCCACTAATGAAACTGTTTTTATATCAAGCAAGTCCTTTGGAGTCAGAAGAAAAACTGATCTGTGTATATGTTATCTATGAGTTAATATCTTTTAGGAACTCACTTAAAGTGAACTGACAGTGAATCCATAAAATGCATACTTTTGGGTACTTTTTAAAGAACGTCTCATTTTAATATTGTTATTTTGTCTTACTACAAGAGAAGGAAATACTGTCTAGTTTCTCTAGAAATGTAAAGAAAATAGTCTTGAATATGTCAAAATGAGAAAAAGCCACATGGATCTTTGAAATTATATTTATAGCAATGGTTTCCGTTCTACTGCTGGAGGAGTCAGAAGGAATATGAATCTGTACAGTGTATACATGTTTGAGTTGCTCTTTTATTTGTTTCAGTTCTGTTTCCAGATTGGGAAGCCAGAAGACCGTAACTGCAATACATGCTGGCATGTGTAATGTGGTAGTAGAAAGAAATAAATCTCTGTTTAAACATGTGTGATGAAGTCTGAGAATGGTTTTAAAGTAATATTTCAGAATGCAAACCTGGCAGATTTATGATAAGATTTATTTTAATGAATTGTTTCTGCTTTAAAGGCCAGCAAAAAGGCATGTAAGGCTGTGCTGTGGTAAAGAACAGCAGGGACACCCCACCCCCCGCTCCAGGTAACTGGGGGCATGGTGAGCTCTGACCGTCACAACATTCTCCATCCTCAGGGTAGTGCTATCCAGGTTGTTTCCTGGCACAATTAGGAGTAGCCTCAGGCTTGCAGCAGTTTGTGCTAGATGGTATTGGGATCTCCTTCCTACATCTCTGAAGGTGGTTAGAGCAGCACCTCCCAGCCTCTCATGCCAACAGGGTGCAGAGGACCCAGCTGATGTGGCCTTTCTGTCAGAGGCTGCTCAGGGGACTGTACAGAAGTCAGACACATCTACAAATATATAAGGATGTCATCCTTGTCTCATCAAGGTGTCATGAGGGTAGACATATTAAGCATTGCAAGTCTCCATTATGTAAATAAGGAAGCCATATAAATAGCTTTGGTGTGTAAGAAGTTATCTCACTCTTTCTTATTAACAGATGGAACCTACATAAAACATAGGTAATGTGCTTTTGTTTAGTAATATTAATAAAGTTGTCTAGATAACAATTTCAAGCAGCAGTGAGGACTGTAAATTTGGAAGCTGTCTCTTTTAATGATTTTCTCATTATATAGCAAGAAAAGGCTTTTTGGGGTTTTTTTTAAGTCTATATACCAAAAATGAAATCTGTGAAGAATTGTATGATCAAAATAGCATGTATATCTAGGTTGGAAAGGAAAGAAGGCACATTATAATGGCATGGAACAGATTTTACTTATGACCAAAACTTGTTTCTATTAATGAAACTTATTTTCTTGTTTTGCAGCTTGCAGGCCTGGATTCTATAAAGCATTTGCTGGAAATGTAAAGTGCTCCAAGTGCCCTCCACACAGTTTGACTTATGTAGAAGCAACTTCTGTCTGTCAGTGTGAGAAAGGTTACTTCAGAGCTGAGAAGGACCCACCAACTATGGCATGTACCCGTAAGTCTGATCAGTACCAGTGTCTGCAATTCTTTTCTCCTTTGCCTCATTTATTTATTTTTCTATTTTGAAAAAATGACAGGAGTTTGTACATTTTGTGAAGAATCCCATTCAAGATAACCAAAAGAGATGTCTAAAAGCAAAATTCAAACATCATATTTCTACTTCTAAAAATACTGACATGTTTCTTAGTTTGGTGACTTTAAAACTTGTAGTTTTGAGAGATAATACAAAGTATGTAGTCATTGTCATCAAGAAAACAATGTTGAGTTTTAACTACCAGTATCTATTTTAAATACATGAGAATATGTTTGTATAAAAACTTCCAAATAACTGAGGAGCCACATAAAGGAAAAACCTGATATGACATACTCTTCTGTCTCCCCAGTTTTAAATAAAAATTATAAGACAAATATAATCCCAATACCATCCCAACACAATGGAATAAGAACTGAACTCTCTAAAAAAGACAAGAAAATCATAAAAAGGAAAAAGATGTATCCAGTCTGAAAGAGATATAATTAAACTCTCTTGCAGATCATTTTCTTTCAACAGAAAGTTATTCTCTCTTATACAACTGTGATAATGAAAGTTCTTTAGTTTTTTAATAATTTTTATAATACAACATTTTGTGACTTTTGACTAATCTAATTTTGTCATTGAGACAAAGCTGATGCCCAGCAACCTAGGAGCAGAAATTCAGACCAAGAAGAGATTTTTATTACTTTGATCCATGTGCTCATGTCTAAAAACATGAAGCATAAATTTCCTTTTCACTTAATAAAATAATTCTCATAGATTTTCATACACTGTTCATTACTCACTAGGATTCATTTATTGATCATAAAGCAACTATATCTGTTTAATCTTAAAACTGAGAACAAATAGCAGCATTTAAAAATCTGTGGGTGGAATACTATATTTACCTATAAAATCCTATTGTTAATAAAGACGATTAAAATCTGCAAATTTTCTAAGATACCTAGTTTTCTATGTAGCATCTTGTTAGCTCTTTCGGTAAATTATTTGATTCAAGTATATTTTTGCCACAGTCCTCTTGTTAAGAGAATTCTAAAAATATTAACGTGTTAAATGCATGAAGTATTTTATCAGAGTGAATATACAGAAAGCTTAAGAGATAACACCATGAAAACCAAGTACTGCTACAATAACCGTCAGTGTACAGTCATGATTTTCGTATGTTTACACTGTGTAAGGCAGCACCATATAAAAATAGCTGAGCTGACACTAGCAGAATTGAACTACTTCCTGTGCTCATGCTAGTGTCTCCAAATGGCACTGTACTGGGCAAATTGGGAATATACCAGGTAATTTGGAGCTGAGTTACGAAGTCATAGGCACTCTGTAATCCTGAGGTCATTATGTAGACCATAATTGTCCATCTGCTAAATGGGAGTGATGGTCACCAAAAATGGCGTTCCTCAGATACAAGGCACTTTGCAGAAAGTTATCTAATGTAGCCGTAGGGTTTTCAGATGGGAAGGGTAAATCCCAGCCCCCGGCTACTTAAGGGACATAGGGTCCAGAGAGGCACCTCAATCCAACGCACACGATCTGCTGTCAGCTCACTCTGCAGCAAGGCACATAGGTCTATCTTTTTGCACGAAGTATGTGAGGGAATAAACAATGTTGTTCCAGACTCCCCGCAGGAAAATGGTGATTACAAATAATTCCACTCAAATGAGTGCCCCAAGCACAGGCCATTAAAACCTTACACACAGAACTAACACACATCCCAGGCGCTCTTGACAGTTTCATGCTTAGAAAGATGGTTTCACTCATACATTATGCAGATGTGGTTCCATATTATTTATAGGTCATTGATTTTTCATCTCCAAAAGACAGTTCTTCTCTGAAAAAATTACTCATACATGGCATTATGTTTCCATAATTATCTTTCAGGGCACAGTTTTAAGCCCTGCTACTCATTAGTATTAATAAAGTAGGGAGAAGTATGAAAGCCCTGTGGCATCAGGGGGCAGGTACCTACAACACCCCAGTACCTTCCCAACAAAAGTGGGGTGCTGAGAGCTGCTTTGGTCAAAAACTGTCAGGGAAGACTTGCTGCCAGACCTCTCCAGTCCTGCTGAGGATGTCAGACAAAGCAACCGAGTGAGTGGAGGCAAGGAAGAAATCAACCATCTCACCCCAACTTGGGAAAAATAAGAAATAAAGGAGACAGTGAACTGCATTCTAGTTCTGCCTTGCTCTTGGTTCAGTGCCAGCATACATTGCCTCTCATTCAGCCTAGACTGCAAGGTATCAGTACTTCATTGACTGTAACATCAGATGTATTCATCTTATACCTATGATGATGATGATTTCACTAATTGTCAGCTCTGCAAATGACACCGAGACTCTTGACAGGCAGACTGCGTTCTTATCTTCTTGCACATCATCGGTAATGAAGAGTCTGCAGGCCAAATTATTCCCTAAGTGATATCTTTAGCCCCACTTCTTTCAAATTATGCTCTCAGTTATTACAATTATGTTTCTGTCATAAATACAACCTCACTGCCTTCGGTGGGTCTGTGCAGATGTGGCTAATTTAAATTTAATAAACAAAGATACAGATATGAGTAGAATTTAGATGGTTCCTTCCAAACTGCCATGCTTTACTGTAACAAAAGGAGTTGAAAAGTTGGGGAAAAAAAATGAGCCAATTTAACTAAATAGAGAGAAAAGGCTGTGCAGTAAGAAAATGGCTTTTTCTACATAACCATTTTTTTGGCAGATCTACATTTTTGATACTCATTTGCAAATTTGTATCCTGACACCTGAGATTTGACATAGGAGATTAGAAATTTTCCCCGTGACCTTTTTAAATGAGAGTGGTTCTTGAATTAAACACAGAACAAATAGTGGATTCCCCTTACAGATTTCTTCATATTCAAACATTTTGAACCAGCTGTATTCATACCTATTTTACTTGCTTCCCCAAGTCCTGCAAAGCAATATGCCTAAGATAGGTAGTTATTTTATTCTCTCTCTTTTCATTCATCTATAGGGTTAGACAGTAGTCCTCCAGATTTTTTCGTCAGTACTGGAAAACTTGCATATGCAGCATTATGGAAAATAAGGACCTTGATTTAAGAGACTATGAAATTAAGAGTTTAGCTTCAGGCATCTACTTTTTTCAAGATGAGCTTCAAATCTAATTTCATTAATTCTGTGAAAGTGCATACTGTATGCTTTTCCAAAATTGTACAGTTCCCATTTTTAATTCATGTAACTGTACTTTGTAAAAGAAGAGCATGCACTTTGCAGAATAGCATAATAGAAATCTAATTTTAATAAGAGGAATGAAAATGACATTAGGATATATTGTTAATCTCTTTCTCTCTCCTTTTTTCATTTGATTGGCACTTGTTATCAATCTCTTGCTGCTACTCTGTCTCCTTATTGTATTTCTTTGCCATATGTGAGTACTCTATCAGTGATCTCTCTGCACACACAGTGAGCAACAAATAGCATCATATCTAATCCCCTGTCTGATTACTCTGTACGTAAACTCTAACATTTGCCACTCTAGTGTAATTGGATAAATTGATCCATCTTTTCAAGGTCAAAGGCAGGCAGGCTTATATTGGGTGTCTGAGTCTGAATGCATCTCTTTTCATGTTATGCTTAAACAATTTTGAACCTAACAAACTTATGCTCTGTTCAATAACCTCTGCCACAAACTGCATCCTCTATTTTTAAGAGTCAACACTGTATTCCAGCTGCAAAATAAAGCAACATGCTTGAAGCCTTCGACTGTACTGCTTCTATTGTTATTTTTATATATATACATGTTTGCAATTTATCATTACGCTCAGACTTGCAGTATTGGTTTGCAGTCACTGGCTTCCATTCTTCCTTCCTGCCTCACAGGAAAAGAATAAGTGATTCTGAAAAGGAAAAAATGTAATACTGCATTCTACATCACGTGGCACTACTTAGCTATGCTGTATGTATGTATATAAAAACGTAATTATGAATTCAAGGGGTACAGCCAGATGCTGATTCTGAATATTCTCAGAAGACAATGGTTAATTTTTGTCCTTCCACTGTAAATTCAGTAGTCAAATAACACACGCTTCTAAGAATCCAATAGTTGGTAATGGACAGTTCTCACTTTAAAAACAACAATTTTTTTTTCCAGACTGTCATCACTGTGTAGTGTTTAAAATGCTGCATTGCCCTCACTAGACTTCTGCAGCATTGGGCTTGCTCCTCTCTCCTTCCATAAAGGGCATAACGCACTTCAGCTTCACAGAGGGAGAGGATAGGCAAAGCAAGATGAGGTGCGAAGCAAGATGAGGCATAAACTCAGCTCTGTTGCTTTTGGAGTGGGCCTGCTTCTCTATAAGACATCAATGCCAGTCTACTCCACAGAGAGTGTAGAAATACTTCCTACATTATAATTTGTAAATGAAGCAAACGACATTGTTCACACTCAAGCTGTGTTTCATCTAAGAAGCAGAAGAGCTACATTTTTTTAATGCTCATCCATCTGAACTCTGTTTTACTCTTTTTGCATAAAATCCAAAGTCATGAATTTTGCTGTGAGGAAAGGATCCATCATTTTCACCAATATACTTGTTTTCCTTAAAAACCATTATAAGGAAATCCCTGAGAGCTTTGCACACAGATGTCTGCAGAAGGCTTATTGCTGCCAAGTTTTTCCAATGTGTCAAATAATCTTTGTATAATTTATAAATGATAACAAAGCAATCAGGCCACATTCATAAAAGCCCAGTGACACGTAATTTAGCTGAATCTGAGGATTAGAATTAATTGTCTCTCTTTGTTCCAAGTTCTAAATCTTAGTAAATGATTCACTGCATGTCATTACAGCTTAATATTTGCATGAAATCACAGTTTAACTGGCATAATTTAACAGCAATTAAAAAGCTATTTAATCGTCATGCAAATTGGCATGAGGGGCCTTGAGTATGAAGGGTGTCTGAGGTTTTTTCAGTATTTGCAGGCGGACAGTCATATACTTTCAGACACCCCTAACATAATTCATTGGAATGTGAATGTACAATAATTCATATTTTCTCTTACAATTGAGGATTAAGTCCCAAGTCATGAATATAACAACCTTCACTCTCTAGTACAAATAAAAAATAAGTTTGAAGAACCCTATATTTTATCTACTGTACTGGTTCTTTGACTGATGCCTTCTACATATAGTATAACAAAAATCTGATAGAAAATTTGAATTGACAAAGCCAGACTAAAGTCTCTTATTGCCCGGATTCACATTAATTCATGTTTTGGCCTGTCAAAGTTGATGAAGTAACATAAAAAAACCCTGAGCTATGATGACCCATTGTCATATCTGTAGTTTATATAAGATTAAATCTAAGCCAGTTTTAAAACATTGGCTCCAATCCTTCGAGCAATTACACACATGCTTAGTTTTAAGTGCATGAGTATTACCAATTATTTCAAGGGGATTACTGATCCGCTTAAAGTTATGCATATATGTAAGTGCAATTAAGGCTCATCCTCCATATTCCTAAAATTCCTTGGTGGTTTCAGGAATTTGTTAACACCAGTCATTATTTAATTCTCACAGCATATTTTTAGAGGAAACCTAATTATTCCTGTCTTCTGCACATAAATAATAAGAACTGAAGCTGAAGTAATCTGTGCTAGTTTTAGCTTATTCTGATTTCAGGACTATTTTCCAGAGTAGCTAGAACCACCAACCTCACAGTAATTTTATGGGAAGTTTAGAGATTTGTAAATCTGTGACCCTCTAAGATTGTAGGGGTTTTGGGGCCACATCAGCATCTTCAAGGCTGTACCTTGTCTCTGTTTTTCACACAATTGGAAAGCGAGGTATCAATATAATTAGCCTTTGTAAACAAGTCGGATTTATAAATACTTACGTATGACAGTATTTCAAATTCTTCATTGTTAGGCTGATCACAAGGTCACAGTCAAAGACCAGTAAGGAAATACTCAAAATATTCTCTGACCATAAAAATTGCAAATTACAAAAATAATTTTCATCTGATGGGTCCCAGAAATTTCGATCTTCAGTACAAATGAGCCACATACCGTTCAGCTAAATACTTCCTTGATATGCTGAAAAATAACTGGTCTTGATGGTCAGGGGCTTCTGAACTCTATGAACTCTGTACAGATAAATATACAAATAATTACTCACACATTCAAAATATTTTAAACTTTCTTGTCCACTGTAAAACTGCAAAGCGATGTAACACCTCCAAATATTTTAATTATCAAGTGCTTGAAATCCAGCAGTTAACTCATCATTTACCTTAGGGCAAAAATCATTTTAATGAAAACATAGTCTTGGTTATTTAAAGTTACGAATAAATGCCAGAAAGAAAAAAGCAATTCAAATGTTCAACTACAGTTCACAGAAAACCTTAACATTTATTGGTTCACATTATCCCTCCCACGCCATACAAAACCTTTTTTCTCTTTACAAGCATTGCAGCTTTTATACCCACATTTATGCCACATAAGTAAACAAAGCACATCACTTAAAAATTACAAGTGTTGGTGAATAGTGACCTTTTTTCTGCAACTTTTATTGCCTCTTTCCTTCATTAAAGTTAGTATTCATTCTTGCTGCTATGTGTAGGTACAACTGCATAGATCTTTACTACTATATAGTTTATTAGTAAAATGTAAGATATAGTAATGTTTTCTGTTGAAGTACAGTCCATTTTAGCATTCAGGGTCATCTTCAGGAATTAAGAACTTGAATAAATGGATTTATTTCAGTTGTGGTTGCATATTTCACAACCACTCAAGGGCTTGATTTGCTAAATCACTACATTTTGTTCAGTCAAATAAATAGCTAAAAGTTTGAAAACCAAATCAGCGTATCAGTGCTGTAGTAATTGCAGATCTTAAAGAAAAAAAGAAATAATGGAATTGAATGATTAGAAAAAAATAATGGTTTGGTTTTTTCTGAGATTTAAGATCCTGGTTTACCCATGAAATGTTAGGGGGAGCTTTGATATTTTGTTTTCCTTCCTAATGCAAAGTTCTGACCATTTATCTGACCATCTTTTGGGCACAAGGTCTTGCCCTCATTCTACGAGTTGTTGAACTGGAATTTACAAGAGTGTTGACCAATATTTTTGTTGGTTTGTTTAGTTCTTCTCTCATTGTCTTAAAGTTTTTGTAAAGGACATTATGATATTTTAGTTATCTGACTCTCTCACATTTACCTGCCACTCAATTTGTTGGGTGAAATACACTCTGTGTAAGAATTAGCTGGTGTCATTTGCGAATATTTCATATAGTCTTTCAGTCTGCTTGAGAGGCCCTGAAGTAATGAAAAGCTCACTCAAAGTTTAACCGGTATCTCAATCAAAATTTTATACTTAAGTCTTGCTGGCAGGTTGTATAAATCATGAAAAGCCGCAAAGCAAGCTGAAAGTTTTCAAAGTTCTGCTAACCATTGGCTAAGCAATCCATGTGCACTGTGATTTTATGTTGAGAGCTGGGAATGTAATGCTTATTCAACTCATTCATCTCAAAAAACCCCAGAGATTGCCAGCTGAGTTTACTACAGTCATCTTACATGTATGAAAACCTGGAGTACAAGGCTTTGCATTTTGCCAAATCTGTGTTTCTTATATACATTTGGTGGGCATATTTGGGATCTATATACAAATTTCTTTTGAAAACGATGTGTCCATAAGTGCTTGGTTGAAATATGTTAAGTGGAAGAAGAAGAATATAATAAGAAATGGAGATAAGATTATTCAGACTTCCTTTAACAATTTCTGCCTTTCCTTCACCCCTTCACTAATTCAAATCTGAAGAATCATGAGGCAGTAAAGTTCTTCCATCAGACTGTGAAAGCTGATACATAAAGCCTCAGTTGATTTACATGTGATCCTACACAGTAAGTCAGCATAACAGCTTAAAACTTGTTGGACATATCGTGACTGTTGTGGGATCCATGAGAAATGGTCACTTGTGGTTCATTCACACAGAGAACTTTACCACCTGCTTCCTAGCTGAGAGCTTTCCTATACTCTGCCTGCTGCTACTATCTTTGCATCCCTTCCCACAGTCTTCAAGCATTATTTTTTCTCCTGCTTTGCGGCCATCATTTTAGATCTTTAGCTTGCGAGGTTGGTGTCTTCACTGTTACACTGATGCTGATGAGATGCCAGGTGGGAAAGAAAAAACTTGTAAACTGTCTCTCGTGCCTAATAGTCTTGGCCTGTTGCCACCTAACTCTGTTAATGAACAGCAGCAAAGAAATGCCTGGGGATAAGCAGTGAAGGATAGAAAAAATATCTGGCACTGCAGAACTAATACAAACAATTTTACCTCTTGTAGTTTGTACTAGACATAAAATAAGGAAATACATTTTGTGGTTAAAGCCCTAACCCAGTATGCCACAAGTTCAAGAGATATTTAGTGCAAATTTGTGACTGTTATCCAGTCTAGGTTTGATATTCCCAAGTCATTTTTATGTTGCCTTAAATTAATTCCAAATTAATTCTAATTTATTTAGATTATTCAGCCTTTTATGATCTCACCTATTTATTATTCCTGCTTAATTTTCAGGGGTTGTAAGTATTTAGATAATTTTTAATTTGTCCATTGAATTTGTTATTGAAACGTAACTTTTTTAACTTCTGTTTGCAAATAATTGCCTTAAGACCAATATATTTTTTCATGGTTTGGTTTTTTTTTTCTCCAAAATAAACAACTGACTCTTAACAGGCATTCTCCTCCTCTGCAGGGCCACCTTCTGCTCCGAGGAATGTGATTTTTAACATTAATGAAACAGCTCTCATGTTAGAATGGAGCCCCCCAAGTGATACTGGAGGAAGAAAAGATCTCACTTACAGTGTCATCTGTAAGAAATGTGGGTCAGACGCCAGCCAGTGTGAGATTTGTGGGGGAGGTATCCGTTTCATCCCCAGGCACACAGGTCTCATCAACTCCTCTGTGACAGTGCTTGACTTTGTGTCGCATGTGAACTACACCTTCGAAATAGAAGCCACAAATGGGGTCTCGGAGCTGAGTTTCTCTCCCAAGCAGTTCACAGCTATCACGGTTACCACAGATCAGGATGGTAAGTCCCACCACTGAATGTCTGTTATTGTGCCCTTGTCACCTATGCACTTAATTGGGGGGATCATAATGTTTCTTGGAAGTCTGGGTAAGCAAGTTAGGAAGTTTTGCAGATTGTTACACATTTTTGAGTGCTTTTGACGAAGACTTCCAGCTTCTGCTGATGAGGGCATTAAATGCTTTTGGCAGTTGGCCCTTGATGCCAGTATAGAGGGCACAAAAACATATCTTCCTGTTTAAGTGCAAGCTTGAACTACCTGAGACAACTGTATCAATGGTTCATCGGAACTGGAGTCTGCATCTGGTGTTTTTCCAAGTCTTTCATTACAATTTCTGTTTTGAAACAGTAGAACACCACAGGTTATCTGTTGCAATTTCACAAGTCTAAGGTGAAATGAAAGTGAACTCACTTCTTTTAGTACCCATGTTTCATAGCACTAACGCAGCATGCTTCCCTGTAAGGTATTTCAGCATCTGTCTGAGCCATTTCCTTAGGTGAGGGGTTTTTTTTGTTCCTTTTATTGTCCACTTTGCATTTTCAGTTTTGAGCTTTTTCTTCCCCCCATTTCAGTTCAAATTTGTGTCCAAGGCCGACATTTATAAAAAACATGGGAAACTAGAAGAGCTCTATATTTTTGTTTATTTCTGCAACTTTTTCCTCTTCCATCTTTAGAAATACTTACTATGCCAGGAAACAGCCTCATAGGTTACCAACAAAGCAACCTATATAGCAGTGTTATCTTCTGGCTTGTGTTACTGTAGTTGAGAAGGTTATTTCAAAATTATCCCTTGCTGACATTTGTTCCAGAAATGTTTTTCACCTACTGTGCAGTGACATTGCAACTGTAGCTGAAGTGTTTAATGTAGAACAGGAACCGCACTGGCAAAACTATGGTTTTGAGTAGAAGACCTTTGATAATATGAAAGTATTTAGTAAAAGTGCTAATGTTCAGGAGGATCCTGTTATTTTCCACTTGTAGGAGGGCCCTGGGTTCTTTCATTGATCAGCCTAGCAAAAATCTGCTTACCTGTATATCTGGGACAAGTAGTTTTGTTGATGAGTAAGTAATGACATGTTTGCCTTTGGGCATACAAAAATTAACAGCTTGCTGTGGTGATGATAATGACAATGGTAATCCTAATAATATTCATGAAAATGGATTAGAAAAAGCACAAAACTACTCACTCACTGTTCATGTGATGATGGTAACAGAAGAGCTAATTAAATAAGATGCCTAATGATATATGCCTTGCACTGAGAATTGCCTTAAGCTCTTAGGCTATGTATCATGTTGTGAACCTGTATCTCTCTCTTCCTTTCTAATTAAAAGAAAAAAACGTGGTGCCAGAAACTACCCCTATGTATATTTATTTTTAGATATTTTGTTACATGGTACTAAATGCAAGTCACCAAGCATGCACAGGTGGAGGTCACCAGAGATATGGCGGTTTTTTAAACTGACTAACAGCTGTGTGAACACAGCTTGTGATGTGTATTTAAGTGGTGGGCTTTTAAAAAACATCTTTTGTTGTTGTCTGTTCCTGGTTTAAGGATATAGATTTTCACTGCAGTTTACTCAAAACAGGGAAAAGACTGATGTTTTGATAATTTGTGACACACTGACAGTAAACTCTAGAGTGTAGGCTGCTTGCATTCCCTATAATAATTCTTACATTACTAAAAATGCTGTTGGAAGGGCTTCAGAGAATTTAAGACCAGATTTCCAGAATATTTCTCAGTTTATTTGGATATAAAAAGACAGCTTTGCAGGAGAAAGCATTGTAATAAATGAAAGGGAGGCATCTATAAAATGTAGTTATAAAGATAAAACCATTTTTGTAGGCTAACTGTGTAGTTGTATAAAAGAGAGCAAGATAATGTCATATGAAACATGGATGAAAATTAATGGAGTTTTGGTTGATGGAAATTATCGAGAGGACAAGAAACGGTTTTTGTGAGTTTCTTTTAGTCATAAATAAAAAGTGATATGGAGAAAGCTAGGGTATCTAACCTCAGAAAAGGAAGCTGTAGAACTAAAGCTTCAGAATGTTGCAGAGACTATTAATGTTTATAAATCACAACAAAGTTCTGAGATAAAAGGATTAGTGACCTTTTTTATTTTTACTGTTAGTCAGCTATTGGTAACAAATGTATAGTTTTGCTTTTGCTATATTTACCAAAAATGCTAAATAATGACCTTTATATTACATTTCTTTTTTCTAGCTATACCACCAAACAGTAAACCCACTGTTGCAGTCTTTCCTTATAATCTTAATTATACTGAAATGGACAGTACTTATTGCATGGTGTTGCAGGTTTGTGCACATGTTCATATAAAACAAAGATCCAAGATTTTGGGACAAGGGGTAATGGTTTTAAACTAAAACAGGGTAGGTTTAGACTAGATATAAGGAAGAAATTCTTTACAATGAGGGTGGTAAAACACTGGAACAGGCTGCCCAGAGAGGTAGTGGAGGTCCCATCCCTGGAAACATTCAAGGCCAGGTTGGACGGGGCTCTGAGCAACCTGATCCAGTTAGCGGTGTCCCTGATCACTGCAGGGGGGTTGGACTAGGTGACCTCTAAAGGTCCCTTCCAACTCAAAACATTCTATGATTCTATGATTTTATGCATGATGTGACAAAAATCAAAAAATATCTTAATGTGTATAAGGACTGCATTACCAGAAGTCCAAACATATTGGTTTAAAACAATTTTTCTCTTTTGATGTGTGTCTAATATGAAAGATCTAGATCTGCAATAAAATGTACTTACACAACATATTTTCCCACGTTCATAATAGCTTTTTATATGTAATCTTTTCATGCCTACTGTTCTAATATTTTTGGTATAGACATCACATGAAGTGATAGACCTCTTTATAAATACATAAATCATTTTCTTCAATTGTCATATCTTTGTTAAGAATATAGAACAGTATCTTCAACTGTTGTAAATCCAGATCATGCTGTTAGCTGTAATAATTTACAGTAGCTGAGGAGCTAGCATTTTATTTTCTTTAACCATATTGGATTTACTTCCCTCTAGTGGCCCTTTCTTTTTGATGGTTTATGTGAAATTAACAGATTCTTCTTTAAACATACAAAATTATTAGCTTGTTCTTCAGGGTTTTTTCTGTTGGCATTTTGCTGAATAAATTAATGCAAGGAAGAGTACTATGGGCAGCCATAAAAACTAAGGAATTGTATTCTATGACAGTTAGTGAGTTGAGTAGTCTGAGAGCATCCAAGAGGGAGAATATTTGCTGACAGGAAAAGTGAACTAATTCGAAAGTGATTAAGGCTCATCTTTATGCACAGAACTCTACCACAACTAATATTAAAATCTTAACTGCCTCCTCATGCAATCACCAGCATCAACAAGATTAAGCACACTGCTCAGCTCTAACAATGGCAAGAAGCAGACTAAAGGATAATGCTTTGAAAAGGCTTTGCAAACTGCAACCCGCAAACCTCTCTGTGATTTGATGACTAAAGCATTACGGGACCTGATCAAATACTGAAAAAAAAAAACCAAAAACCTAACATTAATGTAACTCTCATAAAATTAATTTGGTAGCATTTATGACTTTTTTAGTTACTAATTTTGTACAAATATTCGTAAATTCAATATCCATGGGTTTAATTTTCACCCCCCGACTTCATAAGGAAACAAAGTTTCTGTGGTCACATTGTCTGTCAGGCACCATAAAGAGCTGTGAACCCATTAGCCAACATGAGTTTGATAACAGAGAAAAAAGTTTCACAGATATTATGTTCTCTCAACAGAGGTGTGAAAAATGACCACTTACAGTCAGCAAGCTATTGGTTGGGTCTGCAAGTTGAAAAGCAAGGTTCAGCTACATAAGGCTTGCTTACTGGACTAGAGATGCCAGCTGACTGACCACTTAACCTGCCTATTGGCTACTCAGGAAAGAAAGAATACATATAGTTCCTGTATTACCAGAGCACGTGCTGTGTCTTGTCCAGAAGTGTGACAAACAAGGATGAGGTAGGGATGTGTTAGGAAGCGCAGATGTTGCAGACGGAGAGATGAGGGAAGTGAGCTATATGCTACTCTTGCATAGCTTTGTTTCAGAATGTTTTGAGATATCAAAATAATCCCTACTTGAAATTCAGGTAAATGGACAGATAAACAGAAGGAGATTCTGTTCAGAAAGGCACTTCATCAAAGTCCCTGTTCAAGGAAGTACATTAGCACATATTAAGTGCTCTCCCAAATCACTGCCAAAGTAATTTGTAAACAACTGAAAGGTAAAACATGTTTTCAAAAAAAGCCTCATCAAAAAATACTTAACAATACTGTTCTTCAGAGAAGTGCCTGGATGCCTTTTCTTTATGGGAGAGAGAAAGTTTTATACAGCAGTAAATGTGCTGAGTATGAAGTAATTGTACTCAATCGACTTTAAATCATTGTGTGAAGAAGCAGAGAATTATATGCTGAATTGTAATTTATGTTTCTCTTATGACTAATGGAAGGAAGAGACACCTCACTATATAACTTTCTTAGCATGTCTTAGAGTCTGCATTGCCTAAAGAACATTCAGAAGTACTTGAGGTTTTTTCATACATAATTAAAGCAGTAAATAATGAATAATTAAGCAAAACAGAACATAAAACACTAGTTCCTATTTCCAAATAGTAGTCCACATACACATTCACTCAGTAGGCATTCATATGTGCTATTACTTGAGAACAGAGTTTTTTCAACATTACGCTATGCAGAGGGGGAGTAGAGTCATGAGACATATCCTGAGTACGTGGTTATACAGACAGATAGTGACCTGCTCCATTGCAGTCCACCATTTCAACTGCATCACTGAGGAGCAGCACTCCGGAGCTATAGTGTTTCTCTGACGGAGTAGTTTCCTGGTTGTCCGGTCTGCATCTTCACCATATCATGTCCCTCCTGTGGGACACCACGCTGGCAGCCCCCAGCTTACCTTTCACCCGCAAGTCCCACAGCAGTGACCTCCCCTAAAATCACCGTCCAGCCATGGGATGCTTCACAGGCATCATTCAATTCGTGGGCTCCTTCTGCATGTCTTTCCTGCCTTGGTGGAAAGCTTACACAAGAGGAATACTCCTTCTGCCACTGCATCCCAGAAATCTCATTTTCTCCCTCCTCAGTTCTGCAGTTTGTGAGTGATTCTGGTCTCCGTGACATCAAAGACCTACCAGTGGACAAAGTTTGAGGCATGAAAGACACCTCTCTGTCTGGGCACACATCCTTATCACTATATTATAGACCTGTCAAGTTTTGCTGTGTCTGTCTAGTGCTGGCAGCCTGTGACTGGCTGAGGTTTTTAGGTAGACTCTGAAACTGAAAATCTGGCAGGATTCCTTTTTCTAATACATTATATTTTATGTGAGCCATTGGCAGATATATCCTTAAGATGTTTTCTAATCTGATGGTAAAATCTTGCCAGTGTCTGAAAGGGATTGCCTTTCATCTAATTCCTTTTTCAAAATAAGTTATGGCCAATTCATTGTTCCTAGTACAGGTGGCTCCTCACTCTTAGAGCTGTGGGAACTGAGGAAGGAATGGAAGGATTTCAGTGTCTCTTCCAGGAATAAACATGAATTAATGGCGTATAGCACTATAATAACAATGCAGATGGTGTAAGTTGTTAAGAGCCTCATCTGACTGTCAGAAAAGTGTCTCAGTGGCACTACCAGGACAATTTATCAGGTTTAATCCTTCTGGCTGATGACAGTATAGTTTTAGGATGCTCACTGGGGTGGCAGAGTAGTTCTCTCTTCACTCATCCTAAGTTGCTTCCCATAGTTGCATCTGACTTTTACCCTAATCAAAAGTCAACTTTCCTTTTTTTTCCCCTGACTCTCAAATCTCTACAGATCTGATTATCCTTTGTAACTTTAAAGAAAGCTGCTCTTTTCTTAATGACACAGTGAAGCCCTTTGAATCGTCTTCCAAACTGTTTATGTTAATGGTTTATAAATCTAAAGGAACAGCTATTTCTAATCACTGGTTGTCGAAATGGAGTAGCAGGTCGCATAAAAGCCTGTTATGAAACAGTCACAAAGCAACCTCCACCAGCCATTGCCAGAGCTCAAACCACATGAAAGAAAGATCATGAAATTTTCATAGATGACAATAAATGATGAATTTATGGCATTTGTTTACCTGACACCTACAGCTGTATTGATAGTTCTACCAAACCCTGTACTGTCATGGGAGCAGTGCAGAACAGTGCTGCTGGTGCTATTGATGGGAAATATTTGAAGAGAAATGTTAACTCTTTGGTTACTGGCTAGGGAGAGTCTGTAAATGTCCATACTGAATGTGATGTGAAGACAGTAAGAGGGATTACTAAAAAAAAAAAGTTTGAGATGTGTACTCCCTATTTTAAGTCACTCCTGAACAATACATTTAAACAATACATTTAAAAAAGGTATTCAGCATTATGCAATGAATATTCAGGCCAGTCTGTTAAACTATATGAATGTATACACATATTTATGTTGGTGTGTATATAAATTAAGCATTTACAGTTGGAAAGAAAACCACAAGGCAAAAGTGCTAAATTTCAATTATCAGCCTTGTTCAACTAACATTCTGTTGAACACTCTTCAGGGCTGCCAAAATTCAAAGTTTTGAGGCAAGGTCTTTGTGCAGCATGGTTATTACCCACAGATTTTCATCTGCTAGTCACCTCTGTACATTTAGACTACTTTTTGCTGATGTTTCTTTACACATATGCCTGATTACTACACAGTAATCACAGGTGACAAATGGCTTTTAAACCTTTATATCCTGAAGATTTATTAAATACTTATAAATTTTCTTGAACAACTCTGTTCTTTTTCTGCTGGCAGATATTGATGTTCAGCCGTTTCTTTAATGCAGCAAAAGTCAACCTGATTCCACAGGCTTTCATTTCTCTTTCGCCAGTATTATCCATTAAGCTAGTCAGACTATGCATAGCTTTGAGACATGTTTCTCTGAGTTACACAATATGAGGAGGAGAACAAAACGAAATTCTAGTTTGAAGGAGGAGGGGAAAGAGGCTAATCAATACTGTAAAGTATTTTTCCCATAATATATTTACCAGTGTGGTCTTTCAGCTTTTATAATATTTTCTTTCATTGCGTAGCACACTATTATTTATAACCATTGGCAATTTGTCTGTGACATGCATTTTCAGCAAGTTTCTGATTTAAGTTGTAGTCACTAAAATACCACATCCAAATGCTGCAAGGATTGTATATTTAATAACAATAATTTATTTTAATTTGTAAAGGGGACATTTGTGGAGAAAAATGTAAAATAAATGTTACAAATAAATTGGTAGGCATACAGCACTGGCGTAAGAAATACGCCTTTATTTTGTTTGTTCCTGTTGTAGTCAGTAACTGCGAGGGACATTCAGTACATAATGAATGAGATGTTTATTCATCAACTTTGGTGATTTTAAACAAGAATGTCAGATGAGCTGTCCTGGTTTCAGCTGGGATAGAGTTAATTTTCTTCACAGAAGCTAGCATAGTGCTGTGCTTTGGATTTAGTGCTAGAAGAATGTTGATAACACGCTGATGTTTTTAGTTGTTGCCAAGTAGTGCTCAGACTGTTCAAGGACTTTTTGAGCTTCTCCTGCTCGGCCAGGTGCATAACAAGCTGGGAGTACAGCACAGCTAGGACCCAAACTGTGCAAAGAGCTATTCCATACCATATAACGTCATGCCCGGGGAGGGGGTTGGTGGGTCAGTTGGTTGCGGGGGGAGTGATCGCTGCTCGGATACTGATCGCTGCTCGGGACGGGCTGGGCATCGGTCGGCGGGTGGTGAGCAATTGCATTGTGCATCATTCATTTTGTATATTCTGTATATTTTGTTATCATTCTCATTATTACTATTATTATTATTTTCTCTTATTAAACTGTCTTTATCTCAGCCCTCGGCTCTAACCTTTTTCTCCTTCCCGATTCTCTCCCCCATCCCACTGAGGGAGGGGGGGGAGTGAGCGAGCAGCTGAGTGGTGCTTAGTTGCCAGCCGGGTTAAACCACAACATGAGCTTATTGGTGCTATCTGCACACCACTCAGCTAAGAACCATGTTAGGGTAATCAAGCACATTTCAATTAGCAGGAACCTCTCGCAATGAGTCATATATAGTTAAAAGAATAATTATTGAATATTCTAGTTAAGGTAGGGTGCCAGATAGTTCAGCTATAAATTGGTGACTGAATTAATTCGAAACCTCTGCCACAAATGTTAATTGACCAATTTATGAAATTCTTCAGAGTTAGATTAGGAACATTCTGTTTTCAAAGTTTACTTAAATATTTCTGAAAGCTATTTCATAAAAACAAACAAACAAACAAAAATAAAACCAACCACAACTATAGTTTTTCCAGTATATGACAAGTGAAATGAAGACTTCTGTTGCATTCTTGGCAAGAGGAGTGATTTTGGTCAAGGGTAGCAAAGGAAGACATTCATCACGGCTAGTCAATCTGAAACAAATTGTGTTTGTAGATGTCATGACTTTCATGCAAACCTTTATGGAGCATGTTCAAAATGAAGGACATGGTAAATTACAAACCAATTCTGCTGATGTTTGCTATGGGGTCTTTAAAGCAATTATGTCGGTAGCAGGTTGCTCCGATTCATTTGCTTCTTAAAATGTAGTTTCTTCATTACACTCAACAATGCATCTCCTTCCACTTCTGTGACACTTCCATATGCATTTGCCTTAGGCTCACAGATTGGAAATAGTTTTCATTTATATACAATAATGGCATTAAGTTGTGCACATTGGAATAAGACTCAAAATTACGTAGTTTTCTAATCTTAAGAAATCTATTTATTTTACAGTTCTGTTAGCTTCAAGATAATATTTCCAATAGCATGCTTTTACCTTTTTCTGCCCAGACTAGCAATGAGAGACATCTGTTTACTGTCTTCATATCTGTGTTACATATTTAAATGTTTTCCCACTGTGGTAAAATTTATACTGGGTCTCCCAATGAACAAATAATAAAGATTGCTCCTCTGAAAAGATTATGCTAGCCAGGATATGCACACTTAATATCGAGTTCAGAAATGCATGTTGCCTTTAACAACCCCTGTCATAAATGAGCCTTCATAATCTAGTCTGAATCCCTAGTCTGACAGAAATGAGTCAGGGGGTGACAACCAATGTCAAGATTGGCTGGTGTATTTGTTGGCCAGGAGTAAAAAAAGGAACAAAAAGACACTCTTAATCTGCTAAATCTTATTTCCATCTAGCATGCAATCTCTGGTTTCCATTGGGAAGTGATTTGTGCATATGAAATATGCATATTTTTCTTTATTTATCCTCTTTTAAGACTTCCCTTAAACCTTCACTTAAGCAGGAATATTATTAGATATTCAAGACACGGCTACAGGTTCTAAAGTGAACTTTTTCAATAAAACCATTTTAAATCAGTTTCATACTTTGTTGACCCTCTGGAGTGAGTGCAACTAATTCTGTGAAGGGCTAACTATTCAGAATGTTTTGTCTCGGTTGTTTTCACTTACTGAAGTGACACGGAAGTTAGCAAACAGCGCATCAGATCAAAGTGCCTGATTTTGCTGTCTACATGTAAAGTCATGGTAGCCAAAAGGAGAAGGAAGGTGATACACAGAACCATTTCCAAGGAAAACATGAGTGAAAGGAAGAGGCATGTGAATAAAAGAATTTATAATATAAAAAATAAACTTTAAAAAAAAATTAAATTTGATAAAGTTTTGAAAACATGTATTCAGTGAATCAGACCAATTGCATCACCATATTTCTTTCTTGGAATAACAGTGTCATCTTGTACACTAAACTACTCAGTATTTGAAAACTGAAATTTTAAAGCAAATATTTACAAGAGATCTCTAATTGCAAAATTAGACTTAATGTCCCAAAGCTCTTTCACTGGAAGTTGGTTACAGATGTCCCACTGGATAAAAAGCAAGGGAGGCCTGGCTCAACTACTCTTTCCTGAACACTCCTGTTGTCTCCTTTACTCTTGCTTAGTTCTTTTGCCTTCATTCTCAGTACTCTGATAACTAATTGTTCCAGTGTAAATTAAATCTCATTCTTATTGGATAAATCTACATTTGCAAGAATTTTCTTTGTGCTTATTCTGTCTGAATATAAAGTAATATTTTTAAACTTGTCTTTTCCATATCTTTCTAAATAATACATGCGGCAGCTTCTAAATCAGTGCTTATCTATAATTTAGTTAATGCATTGCAAACAGCTGATGTATGATCCCAATTCAAGTTGTTCAGCCAGTTTCCAATACTGTATTTTACAGTTTAGAAATAAATGATCATTTTATTATATTAATTCAAATGTGTCTGGAAAACAAATTGTCTGATTCCAATGACTGGTTCATATATACATAATATTAAGCTCTAAGCTCCATTTTTCAAAATTAGACTGTTCTCCTAAAATTATCTAACAATTCGTTTTATCCTGTAATTGAAGATCAATGAGGACTAAAAAAACAGGGTAGGGTAATGGAGTAATGGGATTCAGGAAATTCAGACTGTAGTTCAAGGATGATGGGCTACAGTCTTTCAACAGTAGAGAAGATATGAGTCTGCCTTCTTCTCTCAACTTGTAAATTTTTCTGTCAAGCTAGAAATGTCATTTACTAATTAGACATGAGGTGAATTTTTGATATCTCATTGCCATATATTCATAGATATGATTTATTCTAATAAAGGGAAAATATTTTAACTGAAATTTAGCATCCCTCTATGCCAATTTACAGAAAATATTGATTTCAATTTATGAATAATGCAACTGACTAGAATATGAAATCTTTGGAGAGGAAACAGAGAAAAATCACATTTTTCTAATGTGGTGTTAAATACTATTTATCTTTAAAAATGCTTGCTTGTATTTGGAAGTGCATTTTGTATGGTCAAAGAAACAAGTTGACAGCATGGAAGATTAAAGTACCCTTTCAGAGAATATGTGTGACTGCAGAGCTGTATTAACTTAGTTCCCTGGTGTATATTATTTTGGTACTGGGAAATTATCTTTAGGAGAAGAGCATAGTTCTATCTGCATTTATCTCCCTGACCTTTCCCTGAAACAATCAGGTTCAGTGGTGCCAGTTTCAATGGTAACTTTTGTTACATGCAACATACTGTAATACTTAAAAAGCGATTAATCTCAGATGAACAAAGGGATGTTTGCGAGATCTTTGAAGCTAAATTTCACTGTGAATAGTTTCTTATGTTGCAACCCACAGGAGCTGATGTAAAAGGAAATAAGTTGTGCCCCCAAAGCTCCAGCATTGTCCCATACAGCTTCTCTATCCCATAGAGCCATCTGCACCAAAAAACACTATTTTACATTACATTCCAAAATATGTATCAGTACATTTCTGTGCAGGTTCAGGGACATATTGCAGGGTATCTTTATCTGTTTTCCAAGTTATCTAACATCACATTTGCTTCATTAGCTTCCCTTTTAAAATTTTTTCTTGTCTGTTATAACCACTAATCTGTGACACGACTGGTTCATAAAGATGGCTTGAGATTTCTAAGTAAGCACCCAAGATGTTAGCCACAATACTGGGAGGTAAACAACTCCAGAAGTCAGGCTATTGCATGGAAAATCGGTTCAGATCTTGTTTTTCCATATTAGTATATACAGTAGCATTCTGGATGAACTTTCTAGATAACCCCTACTTTCTCATAAACATAATAAATCTAAGCTCTTTTAAGCAAAAATGTGAATAAAATATTCTTAATTTTTCCAGTTTCCCATTTTAAGATGATGGTTATATTGTCAGATGTTAAAACTGTGGCTTTCTCGTGCAGTCTTAGGGAGAATAAGACTAACATCTTCATAAATAATTTGAGTGGGTGGAATATGTGTCAGTTTTTATGAGCAAGTCACTATTATTCAGTCTCTCAGTTGATGGAGAATTAAAATTAATTAAAATCTCAATCTGGAATTACTTCTATAATTAAATATAACTTAAAGGATGAAAAATGCATAATATTTACTGTATATAGTTTTATTTCTATGTGCATCTAGATATTATACAAAACCATCTTTCAATATATGTATAAATAGCATGAAAATAATGATTTGCCACTGATTCACTAGTCTAATGCTAAAACATGTTAATGTTAATGTCTTTCTGTTTGCTGTAAGAAAATATCCTTTTACTTTGTTGAAATGTTTTAATAATTTTGTAATATTTTCATGTTTACCAGATTGATACATGAGCTACACTTCCATGTAATACTAAAATTACATTTTCATTGAAACTGTCCAATACTTTCAAAAAAGTTCATAGATGAGATGTACTCCATTCCTTACTCTCTATGTTGCTCTGTATTTAAACTGTCTTATCTTTCTGTGTAAGTTTGTGCAAGTAAACATTTTAAGTACCTGATATAAGTACAATCTTTTTCCTCAGTGGAGTATCGTGAATTAAGTAGTGATATGACAAACAGTCAAAAGCTGCAGAAAATAAAGACCTTAACCACAAGAAGCTGAGTACCTCTTACACAGTTACCAATACACACGGTGGGTGCTCCACCGAGTGAGAGTCCTCACAGAGAGTAAGGAAAGTGTGTGTGTGTCTTCTGCAGGACTGACAGGTTTTCCAGGGAACTCCGGTGTCATTAAGCATCTTAGTGAATGAGATGCTTGATGAAAACTGGCTTGTTTTACAAATCCAGCCATCGGTCCTTTCTTAATCAGTAAAATACACTGGAAGTGTAACATTTATTTCAGTAGGATATGGGGTCAGGTATTATCTCATACACTGATTGAAGTGTGGAGTAGCTCTGAAAGTAAATTATTTAAGTACAGTGTGCTGTACGAGTACTTCTAATCTCTTGGTAAAAGGTGAAACACCTGAAACTGCAAGCTATACGCTCTTAGCCTTATTACTAGCTGGCCAGTGCTTGACCAGATTTTTCTGTTTCCTAAAGCATTAAAAAATCAGCTTATAGATTTTGGGGTTTTGCTTTTTTGTTCTTCTCCTACTTAGAAATTTTTGCTTATCTATTGAGTTTGTTTCAATACCTTTACAATTATTAAAGATAAAAAGATTTAATAAAGGTAAGTGTTATTACAGTATACTGTTTGGACTTTAAAACATGAAAAGATTCCAATATTCTGAGTTAAAACAATATGAGATAGTCCTTGTAAGAATTGCAATATTTGCAACAGGAAGCAAGAATAGCACAAATTTGTTGGCAGTGATACAAATATTCCAGATTTTAATAAAAGAGATTGTTTTACTTTTAGTGACTTTCGCAGACATTTTTATGCAAAATAATGTATTCATTTCTTTGAGAAATTATTTTTATGTAGCCATAAAACATCAAATATTAAGTTCACACCCCCAAGTTGCTACCGTAATCTGCATTAAAAAAATTAAGGTTCCAAATTAAATCGCTGCAAAGTTTTTCAAGAAACCTTAATTCAGAATCATGTTTTATGTTTTACAATGCAGTCTCTAATTATATAAATTTCTCAAAGCTTAGCCTTCACATGCCATATAGTCTATTTTAGGTTTTCTGCTGTGTTAATATGCTGTAGTATTTGGTTGCTTTTATGCACATTGCAAACATTGTCAGTGATCCTTGAATGCAAGTAGGTAGAATTACTCACATTTTAGAAGGTAAGGAGTAAGTCTATGCATGTGAAACCATGTATGGCATAACTGTCCATGATGTGAGCGTGGCTCCCTTGGGGTGCAGATATCCTATTTTTCGGACTTGGGAGAATTCAGATCTTTCTGTAGATTTCACTGGCAGTTAAGCATACTCATCATTTGTACACAAAAAGCAAGGAGAGAAATGTTCACAACTAGCCCAGTAATTTAGTTGATTTATTTTGAAAATTCATAATCTCTTTTTTTCCAGGCAAAACATTTATGATCAGTCCTGTAATTAGTGCTGCTTTCCTTCATTTTTTCTTGAAGCGGATTTCCTGCATGGGAAATTTGGTTCCAAAGTGCAGCATGCTACTTTGGCTGCTTTACTGAATGAGGAATTGGGAAGGTAAGCAACTCAGAGTAGCAGAGTAGGGGTTGATAATCCTGTAAATGCAAGAGCTGTAGTGAGTCTAATTAAAGAGAAAATTGCTCTCAAATCATCTTTGGCTATTTCACAGCTAAAATGTGGGAAAACGTTCAGTGTTTGGATGACACCAATGATCTCAGAACAAAAAATATTGATTCACCAAAAGACTATTAAAGATTTTAAAAATGTAACAGTCTCTCTCTGGATGAAAAACTGTGGTTGAGGAAAGACTGGTTAAGGAAAGAAAAAAACAACCCAAAAACATTCCCCCCAAATATCCAAATGAAGTAATTTTTAACATTTAAAAATTACTTCCTAGTTTCCATAGAACAAGAATGGTAAATTGTTTCTTATTCTGTGATATAGAGTAGCATGGAATAACATGTGGACTTTTGTTTCTCTCCTTCACTCTCTATTTTTCTGACATGTGTGGGTGGGTTTATGACAGACTTACACACAGACACATGTGGATGGCTCTATGCAGTCTTTTTTTCTTAAGAAAATAGTTATTTTAGTCCATATGTTAGCAAATAATAATATTATAAAAATATGTACCTATCTATATCCTATAGAAAAATAAATATATAAAAATATGTACCTATTTATATCCCTTTTTAAAGGGATATAAAAGAATTTGAATTAAATTTAACTGCTAATTGTGAGATACTGAGCCAAATAATTCAGATTATTCACCTTCAAATAATTCTAGAAACATAACTGGCAATTATTTTCATAGTAGCAAATGTAATGAAGTATGTTCTTCTGTTTGCCTATTTCTCGTAAGGTTTTGCTATTGACTTCTAACAGTGAAATAACACATAGTATCAATTTTCTTAAAAGAGAAAATATACACTAGCAAAAATCCTACAGTGCAGCATCTTCCGTTTGGATATTAGTGCATGCTTCTTTGGGTTGATGCACTCACCTTTACTTGCTTGCAGTATTTGCTGAGAACATAACATCAATAGTCTAATTCTGTCCACCCAGTAGAGGCTTACTGCTGCAATAAAAAGTTATTCTGAGTATTTAAGTGGGAAAAGAACTGTTTGAGACCTTAAATTCTTCCTGTCAGGCGGCTGGGATTTAACTGGAGCACACTCAGTTAGAAAACACGTTTTCATTGATCTGAGTGGTTGAATTCTTAACTGTAGTTTATTTTCCCTTTGGTTTTGAAATCCATAAGTGCCAGTCATAGCTTTAAGAACTAAAATCATTGGCATGGGAGTTTAAATTAAAAGTGATAAATTGAGATTGCTAGTGACCACTACCTCAGCCAAACACAAATGCCATGACTGCAGCTCTAAACATCGCTGCACGCTTCATTTTAAATTAAGTGTGACGAATTAGGCAGGAAGCTAATTGCTAGCTTGGAATCAAAACAATGATGCTGATTGGAAAAGGCATCATAAAACAATTTTTTTACTTTGCAGCAATCCCATCCGATACCAAAAAATAAAGGAACACTAAAAAAATATTAGTCTGCAAAAGTGGGCATTTGCTATGAGTGTGTATATCCGCGGTAATGCCTGTGTGTACATGAAGGTGACTTTCCTTTGAGAGCACGTTTGCCAGCTTAAAAATATAAGAGCAAATTGAAAGATGCATGAGACATTCTTGTACCTAGGTTGTAGGTTGTTGGGGGTTAGGTACATATATCTCTATCACTACTGACTAGATATTAGAGTTGCCGTTAACTTTTTTAGTGGCAGCAAATGCCAGGATGAACAATTACTCTTTAAGAGAGTGTGACCTTAAAGACCAAGCGGAGCTGTAAATCTTATATCTCCTTAACTAGTCTCCATTTATTTTACTTTATGTCCACTATGCACAGATATAAAAGCAGACACAACAATATTCAGGAATTCACAGGACAATTTCCCTTTTCCAAGGTTTCAGATTTAATGCTAGTTTCCATATCAGTGGAACTACTTCACAACTAAGCAGTTGTTCTTTCTAGCAACACATTAGTCGCTCATTAGTAGTATAAAAATTGGTGAAATATTTATCCATTTGCCACAGGTGAAAAAAAGTATTTCAAAAGACTACAAAAGCTGATGTCAATGCAAACGAGTCTTTACCTGCTAAACCCAAGACATAAGTATTTGAAGTTGAGCATTTCAGATTCTCAAGCTTCTACATTACAGCCCATCTAATACAATTTAATGAGCTACTATAGAGTTCTTAGTGCAAGGATGAAAGTATAACTAAGAGCACTGAACTAAGCTCTTTGTTTTCCTTGTTATTACCAAGCTTGCTTTTTCAGTGACCATCACATTCATTACCTTCTTTTGCCTCTAATTTGCAGTGAACTCCCTCTGCCCTACCATCCATGTCACACATTTTACTCACTGAGGTTTCAGTCTCCCTGCTTGCCACATCTCTTCTGCCTCCTAAACCAAAGATTCACCTATTACCCCATCTTTGTCTATCATCCTTCTTGTCTTTCTTCTGTAGCTCCCTGCTGCCTCTTTCCACCATTCCCCAAAAATCCTGTTGAATCATTTCTTTCACATCGTCCACTCAGGCTACATTGTAATATTCCTTCTCCTAGAGCACCCAGCAGCCTTGCCCATTACTAACCTACTCTTTCCCCTCATCTTATGTACATACACATCCTATTTCATGTCTCCTGACCCCACAGCTCTGCCTTTTGCCTTTTGGCTTTGTAGCCAAAGCACACTTCTAGTAGCTTGCTTGGCACTCCCCTTTCTACTCTTGCGCTTCCCTTCTGGATCATGGTTGGTTTCTTTTCCCACTGCAAAGTTGATGGCATGGTTTGTGGGTGTTGTTCTGCCTAGGAGTGACTGGTAACATGTAATACATTCATACATGCATACATCATCAGCCATTCATCAGCTGTCATGGGAAGACTGCCACATGTTTCTTATTCCCAGAGGCTATAGCCTTAAAGTTAAAAATTGCTTTAGCCCATCAGTGACATGAATGCTCAGGATAATTTCAGTATCCTCTGCAGTTTTAAGTCTTGTACCAGCTTGCTAATCATGAAGTGAGATAGTTGCTGTATACTCTCCATCTGTCACTGTGCAAGCCCTGTTTGTTCTGGAGAGGGCTGTACAGTTTTAATCAAGATTTGTTACTGTGCTATGTTGTTCTGCTTATACAGTTAACAGTCTTTCAATACTGCCATCATACATATTTTCAAACTTTAAGGTTCAGCCATCAACATTTGTTCAAGTTACAGTTTTTGTTGCAGAGCCTCAGACCAAGAGTTAAATTTTAGTAAACTGTTAAAATAATTGCATTAGTCTGATATCATGACCAGAGAGAAGGTCTTATCAATTTGGAAACCTTCCCTTGCACAACTAAAACTGGCCTTGCAGCAGAACAAATGTTCCAAGATATGAGATAGTAAAGACAGAACAACTGGTGCACAAGTACTGAATGCTTAAAATAAATAGAGTACTGAAAGAAAAAACACCAAAGCCTTGTGTATGGGTTGCATAGAAAGCTGGAACTTCTGACTGGCTTTTGGAAGGACAGCTTTCTGCTCTGTCTATATTCTGCTGTGTTCTAATACCCGCCTACATATTTTAGGTACTATCTGAGTCTTAATGCTAGGGCTAGAACAAGGGACCTTCAGACCTTGAAAGGCAGAGTTTTCAATCTTTGTGCAGTTCACTGAAGCTCATGTAGCTGTGCATGAGCTCACTAAAAAAACCTGCAATTATCAGTGCATGTTTGCAGTCTCGTTCATCTGCACAACTGTTTAAGATTTTCAGTGTTGAAACTGAAGATAGACCAGTTGCTTTGTCACTAATCACATAAAAGATTTGATGCTTTCGACAACCCTTCTATTTAAAAGAAACCTAGATGGATTGTTAGCATAATCTGAAATTCAGTCTTCCACGATTTGCAGCATATAAATCATCATTTTGAAATATATGTTTTTTATAGAATTATTAAACTACACTCACTCAGATAAAATAGCTAAATCTTTGGGGTTTTTTTCTTTCAGACAATTCTGCTGTAATTATGGGCAAAATATGCTTAACAACTAATTATGTCTTTTGGGCACAGTAGAGACTCTGTGTACCCATTTGGTGGTAGTCTCTGTTGGCTATGAACAGGTTCCTGCCTGGAGTTTTACAGTGACTCTGAAAGGGATAAGATCAATGTCTGAAAAAATCATTAAAGCCCATTTCTTACATTTTTTCTAAAATCTCTGTAACAGATGCGGTAATTTTTTCAACATTTCAAATCCAGTGTAGTTCAACATTCACAGAGATTACCTGAAAGAGTCTGTTGTTCAGTTAGTGTTTGTTGGATGAGTAGAAGATACTGCATTCAACATTGGAAAAGGTTCTGCAAGCTCACTTAGGTGAGCCAGCCAAGTACAGCCTTTTAGTCCCTTGACAGTATAGTGGATTGGAGGTCCCTGGTTTGATGCGCAGAGGAGTTACTGATGTAGTACATTAACATATGTAGGGGTTTGGCAATGTAAAACCTCCTAACATGCACTTATCTCAGTTGGCAATTAATTTATTTTAATCTTGCAAATGTTGGAGAATGTGAAAAGGGCAGTTTGTAGTCAGTGTATCTTGCAGTTCAAAGGTAAGTGTTTAATTGTTGTCTAAATGAGTCCTTCTCAAGCATTTGATTGCTGCTCATTTTGGTCCTCTTGGTATGCCTGAGTAGCTCCATATAAGCCATTAATTTTGGAAGGAATGTGTTTAGGAATAGGTCCTCCTTACATACTCTAAAGCTATCATAGATTCTGCTGTAGCTTTTTTGGTGAAGGTCTGTGTGTAACCATTTACAGGCATGCTTGTCAGCAGAGACAACTACTCTCTGCATTCATTTAGAAGCGAGGCATAAGCTAGGTGTCGTTTCTTTTTAAAGGCTTAACACTGATGTCAAAATTACAGTATTTTCTTTTTTTGATGGTGACTGAACTCTCATCTCAGTTATAAAAAAACATGATGCTGCTTAATAAAATTAACTCCATTTAATTTATCTCTGGAAATTTTAATTATCCTTGTACTGTCCCCTCAAAAGTACAAGCCTTTAATTTGAACTTGGTTAATTTAATAAGTTCTGGTTTTCTTTTGTAATAATTGTTAAAAGTTTTGTGTTTTTTTTCTCATATCCAATGTTATGACAGACTGGATATAGGAAAGCAATAAAAACCTTCATTTATAATGCCTTTATGCGAAGTCAGACCTACCTAATTTCAGCTGCTCACTTCTAAATAGATGCTATCCTTACGTTTTTGTAAAAACACCTTTAATTTCTTTTTTCTTTAATACAAAATAATTTGTAGTATGAGTAGCATGACTGGTGTAACTTCATTTCCTTCAAATTTGCTCTTGGGGCTGTTTCCTGTATTTCCTACTGATTTGGCTGGAACATTGGCAATAATTGCTGTGACGAGCTCACAGTTGCATATTTATTGTTGGGTCTGTATGCAGATATTGATTGTCATGAAATTTGTAGAAATACATCTTTTGAACTTCTCAATTTTTTTTAAATTCGACCGTTGGCTCTAAAGATGTTTGTGGAGAACTAGCAAAAAGAGGGCAGATGATGGGCAGACAGCGTGCTCCCATAAACTGCTTTGGCGGAATAGAAATTTTGGTTCATTTCAAAAGGCAGTATTTTGTTTTACCTAGAATTATTTTTTTGCTTTGTTGAAGGCACAGACAATGATAAAGCCAGAATAAATTCATTGCAGTTTGTCACTCATCAGGCATAAACACACATATGGACATATATATAAATATATAAGCATGCATATGTGCATATTTATGCAGAGAGAGAGAGAAAGAAAAAAGTTAAAAATAAGTTTGACACATTTCAGCTCATTCTGCCTGCGATTACAGGCAACGCTTGGCCAGTACCAGCTTTGTTCTCTGAGCTGTGACGATGTGCCATTCCACATCATCTCTCTGCACTTTGGCTATTTTAAAAGACCAACTTAAGTAATAGAGGCATTTCTGCCATTTAGAGAATGAGCTGTTTGCTTTATTATATTGCAGCCCATCGTGGCCAGCTCGGAACAGCAGTATCAGAAAATAAGCAATAACCCCTCTTCTCCCTAGGCCGTCCCACAGAGATGTAGCAAGACTGTAAGAGCAAGAGTCTGAGCCTAAAACCGGGCAGGCAGAGAGTGAAGGGGCCAAGCTTCAGTTTCTGCCGCAGCTCTGAGGTGAGGCGCATGGGCAGCTTGCCCAAGGGTGGCTGCCAGTGCCCACTGCCAGCCAACGGCAATGCCTTTTCTTCTGTCCTCAGAAGCAAGGCCGATGCCAGCTCTCACCCCTTCCTAGGACCAAACAGCTTTCAGCATAGATTTTTGTCTAAGGTTTGATGGGTACGGAGGAATCATGAATGCTTTTACAAATCGAGTTTTGCTTTTCAATCACTGTTAAATCAGCATTGCAGTAAACGTACTGGATGTCATGCCTCACAGTCATGTAGGTGACAGATCTGTCATGTCATGTCAGACCTCAGGGAAAATGGGAAGGGAGAGACCCTCCCTCGCACAGCCGCTGCACTGGAGAGGGTTGTGTGTTGATCTGGAAGCCAAGGTTTCTGCATACCCTCTGACTTTTATCAGTCAAAGCCTCACACTTCTGTACTCTGGGCAGCAACTATTATTTTACTCTGAAGTCACCTGAAAAATTGGACAAGGAAGATCTGGCATCTTCAGCATAACCTTCGTTCTGCCAAAATGAAGTTTTGTCCAATACTCATCCATGACTTAATGTGTAAATGAACTTGGTTTGGACTAACTTAAGTTAATTAGTAGTTGGTTTAAATTCAGTTGAAATAAGTCCTTTGTAATCGGAAAAGAAAGAGCTTCTGCATTATACTTGCTATCCTTTTTTATGTTCCAGGAAACATTTTTCTCAGTTTCTGCTCTCATACACAAATACTTTCTTATGCTTGTCACCAGTTGAAAAACAAGGTGAAATCCCACAGCTGCATAGGTCCTGAAAACAGTAAGTCCTGAGGGTAGAGCTAATGCTTGAGAACATGCTAATGCAAATAGGGGAACCTTACCTTTTTGTTATACTGCAGATAAACAGAGAACTTCATGAAGCAGAGCTGGTAAGGTAGTCCCTTTCCCCACCACCAAATCCATTCCTTTTATTAAGTTCTGAAGCTTTCTGCATATGCAAGTTATGTGTGAATATGCAAATTAAATTATTAGAGCCAAAAGCTCTAGGCTTGGAAATTATCAGAGCCCATTTTCTGTACTCTTGAATTACACAGGAGTTGGGCATCTTAGAGCCCTGGAAACAACAATGTGAGAATTGATGCAGCCAGAGAAAACAGTGAATGACATCTTTATATTTCTAAACACAGAGCAGAAATAGAAACACCCCAAACAGCAAAGAGCTAAAGACATTTTATTTTCGTGTATGCTACAGAGTGGGGATTGTGACAGTTCTGATAATCTTGGCATTTTCATGTTGATTTGCAGACCTGTGGGGTTCAGATAAATTGTAAGCTTGCTCTCTAATTTGTAGCTTGATAGCAAACCCCTGAGTAATCAGAATGCAGTGCATCAGTTGTTATTTCATTATTTTTATTACTACTGCTACTACTAGTACTACTGCTACCACTCCTATTATTTTAAGTATCACCATTCCTCCCATGATCTGTATGAACAGTTAAGTGCTTGAGTGTTAAAAGGAAAAGAGAGGCATTCTTAGTTGGGTTATATCTTTTCCAACCAGGCTGCGAGATGCTAACCTTATTGTTGATGGAATTCTTCAATTCAGATCAGTAATCCAGTTTCAGTTTCAAATCAGTGCTTTAAAAAAACGTTTTTAATGCAGTTGCTAAATCCTAGTTTGGGAATATGTTGTACAGGCATTTATTTAGTTCTTTGGCTGAGCTAATAACTTGTATCTGCCTATATTCTTTGACAGGATTATAGGTCACCTCAGAAAGAGACCTTTGCTTGCCTGTAAGACACAGTTTTGGTTGCCAGAATGGATTGTTACAGGTTTCCATCTTCATATGGTCTGCATTAATGCTCACTAGCATTCATTCAATTTTTATTTAAAATTTTAGTTGCCTCACCAATGAAAGGACAAAAAAAAGCAATTGGGGATAAGAATAATGCTGCCTTTATAATTCTTAAAAAATACTTTATTATGTTTCCACAACATGCCCAATATCTCCTAAATGTAAAAAGACATATTTCTTGCTGCAAGAATCTTATGAGAAGCAGCATTTCCTATTGGTTTTACTGTCCCCTTGCTGTATACTGTATATAAATTTGCACAGCAGTTTACTAGTTTCTGCTAGGGCAAACTGAAAAGGTATTATTTTCTGAGAATCTACTATATTTATTTACAAGTTGATTTTCTTGCAGTAGTTCTCTTCTGAAGTCCTGGTTATGACTTTCATATATAAATATTAATGTCGTTCATTAGCTGGCAGTTATTTGTTGGGAAGTGATTGTGCATATCTTCTAAGTAAACCTTCAAAGCTCTGAAGTGAAACGAAGTACTGAAAGGGTGCTGTAATCTGCTGGTGCTGCTGGAGAAGGTGCCCATGCAAGGAGATGAAGGTTTGGTCTCTCTTCTTCTCCCCCAAAACTAGTGAGATCCTCCTCAGCAGTCACCCTCTCACCAGTGTCTCAGTGCTTTCTGGTTCGCAAGGGTGGTGAGAAGTGCTCCCTTCTGGACACAGAGCAGCAGCTCGCAAGGTCTCTTGTAAACAGTGTCCCTGTACCTTTGCCAATGTGTTTGGAACCTACATTTGGGTGTCATTTTTTTAAGTGAACACTTTCTAGACCATCAGATGAGCTGTTGGGGATACCCCAAATGCAACAACACTGTCTTAAGTGCTTCTGCCTGTGACCTGAGCATGCACACAAATATGGCATGCTTGTGCAGCATAAAATTCCTCATGATGGGCTGCCATATAACTGCTCTCCACTGGGACCTCAGCAGAGTGTTTGAGTGATGCTGGGCTGTTACGAATGGTCACACTGTAATTTATCCACAGGCATTTAGACTTCGTGTTCACATCTGCAATGAGACATCTCAAGGATTTACTTACTTCTGGAATTAAATAATTCTAGAGATATTTGAAACAATTTGAGACATTTGAAACAGTTCTTGTCCTAAGCAATGGCTTTTCTGTTTTCAGTAAAATATAATATTAAAGCCTGGAGTCCAATTACACAATTTTCTGATGACCTGAGTGTTTCTTGTAATTGGAGCACATATAAAATAATGTGAAGATAACACACCTTTATTGTAAATGTAAAGTGGTCAGCTGTCTGGCTAATAAAGCACTACGCCTGTGCAAGCTTCATCGCTTTCACTGGAGTGTATTTAATTAAGGTCCTGTGTCCCTAAAGGCAAAAGCATTGAAGTTGGGCGGATGGAATGGAGTGACTGGAGACACGTACTTTTATTGGCATTTGCAATGTAACTCGTAGAAGTGCGCTCTGAAATACGATTGATTCAGACAAATGTGCTCGTGAGGAAATTCTAGGTACAAGCGTTCTCTCTCCTATGTATTAGTTCTGTTTTTCCAAAAAGAAATGAAGGGTACAATTGATTTCCTTTAAGCTTTGTATGCTTACATATTCTTTCCTAAAGTTTAAAAACAGGGCTATAACAAATCCATGTGCCAAAATGCACACTTTGGAAAAAGCAGGGAGTTGTGGGCTGAGAAAGGCAGCAACCTGTTAAACAGTTGAAACTGCGTAAGATTTTAGAAGTGGGTGATTATATGAAGTAAGATACAGAAATAGGAAACTATTCAAACTTTAACTAAAAAAAATTTTGATAGGATATATAAGTTCAGATTCTATCTCACAGCCCAAGTAAATATGGAAACCTTAAAGTTTCAGCCTGTGTAAAAGACAGAATTTTCATGGTTTTTCATGATTTCCCAGCACATCACCACTTAAGTCTCCTGAGCAAAGCTGTGTGACTAATTGATTTTTCATCTCACTGGCCATAATGAATACTGAAAAAGTTATACTAATTGAGCATTAAAAAAAAAATCTAAACCATAGGTTTAACTTAAGCATGCAGGTAGGAATCAAAGTTTTATCCTTTCTGCAAATACAATCAGTTTTTGAACTTTCTAAATTCACCACCCTCCATGCTAATTGTTTATCTTTCTTGCCTGGCAAAAACACTTAGACAAGATAATTAGGTGTTAGACATGACGGAGGATCCATTTAAAATAGCAGGTTTTGTAAATGATGGGTCTGAGAAGCTCTGCATACTATAGCCAGTGATTTCTGTCAAATGCCAATAATAAGGCTCCAACTGCTGTCTGATAAATAAATTGCTAAACATATTTGCTGTTAAAAAAACTAATGTGACATTAGCCATAGCTATACCCTGTCATGGTTCTGTTCTTTGTTTACAGAGATTTTACATCATTCCCTAATAAAGGGTTCTCTTTTTAGCAATTATGAAACCTTTTAGTGTCAGTCATCAACTAAGCAAAAGATACAAGATGATTGATTTATGCTAGCTCTTTTTTCTTTTTAATGTTATGGATTGATTCTCAAAGAGTAACTTTGGAAATGTATTTAGAAATACAGGGAAAAAAATGTAACCGCCTTGTAACTGAGCATACAATGAGACTGTACAGTTCCAGTCACTGCTGAAGTCAGGGAGGTTTTTGTCTTTGCCTTTTGCTTCCCCTGAAGATGGGTCCCAGAATTTCATTTTTAGAACTTCCTGTGGCATTAGGTTCTGCCTACGCTGAGAAGTGAAGAAACCTATCTTGCCTTCTGGAAATTTCTCCTGATAAGCGTACTGTGTATACACGAGTATCAAAAGTAAATTTCTCATGACATTAAATATGCTGGACAGAGATAATTTTATTTATAAAGTAGTCATTGCTCTTCTGAAAGTTCTGAATTTCATTATTTCAAGGACCTTTCTGACTGACAATGAAGAGAATATATTTTACTTTTTTTTTTAACTTGTAACATGTAAAATGTGCTATACCAGATCAAATCAGTTATCCCCTTAATCCAGTAATTTTTTTTCTGACAGTTATCAATACCAGATAATTCAGAGGAAAATTCAAGAACTTGCCAGTTGCAAGATCATCATCTGAAGTGAAATGTCATGTATTTTACAGTGTTTGTTAGATTTTATCCCTTTCAAAATGTTTATTTGCTTTAGAAAGTTTTCTCGTTGTTTATATATCAATATCCGGTCTCGTTTAAATGTATTTGGTAAGCATTTACCCCAGCTAGTGACAATTTCTGACAGATTAAATTGCTATTATTTCACATGACCACTTAAAGCTACTAAAAGTAAAAAATGTCTGACTCTAACTTGGAGATTACATGGAGGATTTCCACTGTTGCAGGGATTAGGTTCTGTAACTTGCTGCAGGAATATTTAAGAAAGCATCAAGCAATTTGCAGGTGGCATTTGACAGATCTGTAGCCAGGGCTGTGTGACACTGCTGCCCACAGCACCCTTGTTGTCCAGGATGGATGGGATCCATCAGGTTGCCCAGAGAGGTGGTGGAGGCCCCATCCCTGGGAACATTCAAGGCCAGGTTGGATGGGGCTCTGAGCAACCTGATCTAGTTAGTGGTGTCCCTGCTCACTGCAGGGGGGTTGGACTAGATGACCTCTAGGGGTCCCTTCCAACCCAAAACATTCTATGATTCTATGATTCTATGATTCTCCTATTCCTGCATCTGACAGTCTGCAGTGATTTCAGAGGGGTTTAGATCCCTTTGGAAGCTAATTGAGATAATGTGGGCATGTAACCATCATTAGGAAACACTGTGAAATCCTCACCACCACAGAAATAAAACTTTAGACTTTCCTTCTAGAAAGATAAGTGTTCCTTTATTCTGTAAAAATTTTCCATTGTCCTCTATTATTTGCAGGAGACTTTAAGAAAAAAGTCATAACATTAATGATTCTCAGAGGCTTAACCAGGAATCTGCTCACTGTCATAAAAATTTGTAGTAAAGCTTAGGCCTTTGGAGGCTGAAGGTGTGTGTGACTTCCAGAGCTAGAGACAGTTCACTGAGAAGGTCTTGTTCACTGTCTTGGACAGTTCAAACCCAGGACATTACAGGAGTGCCTGCACATATAATCGAAACTACTGTGGGATGATACGGTAAAACACGAAGTTCTCCGTAAGGTTGCAAGACCATTCTGTCCAGCCTTTTGCCTAGGCAGCAGAGCTACACTTTTTAATTGGTTTCATGGTTATTTAAGATTTTTTTCTTTTCTAACTCCTTCATCATATCTTTACTTATCATATCCTATTCCTCTTTTATTTTTTTAATTTTGCACTCTTTAATTGCATGCTATTGGAGCATATCTCCATGATCTGCTGAAAAGGCTTTTTTTTTAAATGGCTCTTCTATTTGTTTGACTGCTGATATTACACAATACAAGGAACACAGCTGCCTGAGGTGCCAATTCATCACAGTGGGGTAGAAATAGCCCATAGTGTTAGGGTACTTTGCAGTGACAAGAAAAATAGTGGAAAATCTCAAAATTACTTTATTTTACAATTGATTTATCCAGTTAGGAGACAAGTAGTCTATCACTATCTGGGTTTTGTGTAAATGGTTTTCAGAATAAGGAATTCTACACTTGCATAAAAAAATGCAAACATTTTTACTTCATCCTATTATTTTAACTATTTCTTAAATATATTCTGTACCATTTTCTGCATTTTCACCTGAACCATTTGCAGTTAGAAATTTTCTGATGCCACTGTGCTGAAAATGTTGACAATAATTTAAACGTCAACCTGATAAATGTAGCAATACTACTATCTGATAGATTTACCAAGTGTTTTATACAACATTTGGGAATGTCTGTTCTTACTGTGTTAGCACCCAGTGACCCAGAATAAGAATAAAAGTTCCTATATAGAAGGCACAGCACCAGCAAATGAAGAGAGTCCTTGGTAAATGGAGAGTTCAAATAGAGCCACAATTGACGGTCTGAAAAATGAGCAAGTGAATGAGGAAGTATAAAAAGGAGAAGGGAAAAGGGAAAGGTAAAGCAGACAGGTATGGTTGCATGAGCTAATAAAATAGTTATCAACCTACCATTTGCCCTGACTTCATTTTTGGGGTGTTCCGTTGTACCAAGATGGTAGGCTGGGTCTGTATTTCTTAGCTCGAAGGGATGAACAGGGGAACAGAACAGCAGATAACGGATAACAACTGACTATCCAACTATTTTCTAACTATTTTATCTTTCCTGTGTCTCTTCTGAGAGTAAGAACAATAATGAAATAGAGATATCTTCTTTGGAATACAGAACTTTCAAGTTAATTGCACAATGGTTACTAAATCATACTGCTTGTATAACTGTGTGATTATTAGATAATCACATCAACATATTTGTTGGACAAAATTTAGTATTGTACTTTCCTGCCAAGAAGACTTGTCATGGTAGACTTTATAAATATGGAAAGAGCTAGAAGTCACAAAGCATGATGCAGTTTCTAAGCTGAAATTAAACCCACAAAAGTTCAAATGAAACACCTTTATGAAATTTAAGATTGATTTCATCTATGTAAAACAAAAAGTGCTGATCAGTAAAATAACATTTTCAGGAATTCTGCAGAGTAAGCCTAAACTCACACACCGAAAGCATTCCTAAACAATATCAGTGAAACTAGCAGCGTTAACATCTCTTTAGTAAGTTGATCATTACTAATACATGACTTTATATTGCCACCCAGTGAACAAATGACAGGAAAGATGACAAGGAATGCACTGCATCTCAACTTAATGAAAAAATATACTGTGATCAGACTATAAAGGAATTCCAAAGAATAACAGAAGACATGAGGGAATTCAGGAAAGTGAAAAAGATTGGCTGAAGTTTTCTCTACATTATTTATGAGGGTTAAATGGAGCCCTGTCTGCCTGTGCAGAACTCCTTTGCAGTGACAGGACCCTGATACTGCTCAGGCAGTATCATATGATTAATATCAATCTGAGGTAGGATAAACTTTCTGTTGGAAATTAGACAGAAAGTAAATCTGATTTTCAGAGATACAGGATGACTTGGACCAAATATAATTTCCCAGGGCTTCTTGTGCTTCTCTGAGATAGAATCTGTGCCTGTGGGGAGAAGGTGCTCTGGTGTGAGGCCCACTGTAGTAGATTCCAAATGCAATTAATCTGATGAGCAAGAACAGATGAGTTGCTGACAGTTTTGTTGCTCATATTTTAAATGCTTTATCCTGTAGTATATTCTAAGTAACTATCACCACTTCTGCAGGCATATTATCTCAAATGTGGACAGAAAAGGATATACTGACACGTGACTCAAAACCTTTGAATACTAATTAGAAAGTAGGTGTTCCACTCCATGTGTTACTGTTCTAACATGGAAGTTATCTGTCTCCAGTATATGTAACTGGCTTCCCCCAGGCCACTGGAAACTCAGTAATGCTTTATTGGCATTTCCTTACAGGTTCCATACGTACAAAACCATTAGCTGGCTTTTATTTTTGCATTTTGTTTGAATGCCAAGACAACCCATTTTGCTGGCCTTTATTTTTGTTTATAAAGCAAAAATAATAAAGAATCATCGTGATTATCCAATTTGTGTGCACGTTGAGCAGAAATACGGAAGCAGTAGGGAGGCAGATAAAAAGAACTCGGAACAGAAAACCTGGTCTTTGGAAAATGTTTCCTATTCCCACAGAACTCAAAGTCTCATGAACTATAAAATGTTTGTAATAATAAAAGAGCTATCTTATGAACAATATGCTACAGCTTTCCTTTTTTTATTATTATTTAATGGCATTATACCAGCAAATTTCATTACTGACTGGGGTTTTTTTTTATTTATGCTGTAAACATATTTGCTTAGTGAAACTCCAAAACCAGTGTTTGACAGGTTTAGGTTTCCCCGTGGTGTTGCCTTCAGCATTACACTTCAGTAAAAATGTCCCCAGGTGGTTTCCTTTGTGCATGTGACCAAGCTGTTCTTGCAGTCATCACCTCGCCTTAATTCCACAGTGAGCCTCCCAGGAGGGTTGCACCGACAGAGGACAGACGACAGCAGGCCAGCTTTTGTCATCATCTCTGTGTATAAATGCAGTAAATACCAGAGCAAACTGAAAATATGGAAAACTACATCAGCTGCAGCAAGGCCAGAACTGTTGCTGGGCAGCAGTTGACCATTCCCGATGTTAGGTTTTATGTTAGCATGGCTGGCACGTGGCTTGTCCCACAGATACCAGTATTACCTCTCCTACGCCTGATAGTATTTGAGAGGAAAAGTTTCTATTGAACACCAAACTGACAAACCCTTATGTGTGGCAACTCTCCAGACAAATAGCTGTAATGCTTACAAAGGCTGCAAAAGACTCTCTGAGGTCTGTCACAGAAATGTCTGATACTCACTTGCAGAATGTACATAAAAAAGCAAATGCGGTACTTCATTTTTATTTTGTATTTAATTTTCAAATATTAATTTAAATCTCACAAACAAGTTTTTAAATATCATAAATATCAATATTTTTCTTCTCCATGTATGCTTCTCTGATTACAAGGAAGAAAGAATCAGACTGTTGTGTTTTCTCTATAAACAACTGCCTTTGCTCTAAATGACTAAGTATTATGCTTCAACTGCTATATTTACAGTGAAAAATAAAATAGCTCTTAAAAGACTTAGGGGATCAGCATAAAAAAAATCAGTGAGTAAAGACAGAGAAATACAGAGTAAATAACTGCAGTTTGTAGCAGAAGTATTTTTTTTTTCCAAATCAAGAATTAGATAATAGAATAGTAATTAACAAAATAACGGGTAAAGGACAAGATAGGTCTAATTACAAAAATATTCAGATTGATTTTAGTGCACTGTCCGTCAGATTGTTAGGTAGAAAGGATTAACAAAAGAAATCATCAGTTCAGAAGAATGTATTTATTCCACTGTATGACAGGAAGAAAGTGTCAATCCCCTTGTCTCATTTGACATTAAAGTTAGAATATTGACATGTATATGTCAATCATAACATGTAAAAAACCCCATACCAACAATATATAAGTAATATGATACATGTGTAAAATACTAATTGCTAATTCATTTTCTCTCCAGACAAAATTAAATCACTTTTACTGTCATTTTCAAGGTAAGGCTCAATTTCCTGTTACTCATGAAAATACACAGCTTTTCATGGTGCCTGCTTTACTAAGTCCTATATTCCTTTTAAATTTTATATATCAAACTCATACTCTGTGGCTTCAGTCCCTGTGCACCGTATGGACACGTACCGCTAATGTGGTCTATTTCATGCCCTTCCTACAGTCCTGTAGGAATTTCTGCAAGAAAATATCCTGCAAGCTGATGTAGGAATTAGAGGGGGAGGGTTTGGCTGTCCTTCATGAATAAGAATCTCTTTTTCCAGAATACCTTCCCTAATAGTATTCTGCTCATGGCTTCATACCCACAAGGAAATAAGGAGACAGCTTGTAAGAAGGACAGCATAGACTTAGAAGAGATGCCTTTGCCTTACTTGTTTATGGATGGGTATCAGTGGGTGATAAGAGATCCAAGATCTGTAAGAAAGAGGCTATTTGGCTCAGTGTAAGAGGGGATTTAAAATGTGCTCTGTAATCTATACAGTATTACATGGCAAAATGAAGATAATTTTGTGGTGTTGAGAGCTCTGCTAGAGCAGAGCTTCATAATCTGCTTCAGAAAGAGTTGTTTTATTTAGCACTTTGAAAAAGCACTGAACCAGGTAACTATTAGCTTTTTATATTAATTTTTTAGCTGTTTGGTTACCAAACTACTATCTTCTCAAAATATTTACTTTGCTAGTTAACATCCTACAGATTAAAAGACCTAGAGGAAAATATTGTTTGCTTGCCTTTTTTTTAAAGCATTATTCTATATAAAGTAGAAAATACTATTTGCATTTTCTTTCCATTTATAAGGAATTCTCTTGGTAACAAATGGAACCTTCAATACAATAAAATTTACATGAAACAGGCTGTCATCTGAGAGCTATGTGGTTGGAATGACGCCAGTCAATAATAGATTGCATACCTCTGGTTAATTTATTAGCCACCTGTTCCAGAATCCATTACAAGAGCACATTAAGATGCTATCAGGTTGGGGTAGTATTTTGAGCTTCAGGCCTTTGAGGATGTTTTTCATGTAAAATCACGCTAATAGAAAACTGAAATGAACAGCAGTACATACTCCTTTTCACAGAGGAAAAGGGGGAATATTCCATAAGTTGCAATTTCTGCTTCTGTCCTCTTTGAGAAATAATAGGTTTTTTATGAAAACATTTTCTCAATTAAAATGGAAGCTAATAAAGAAAACTTAATAATGCACACAAAGATTGCAAATGTTAGTGCAACCGATGGCCCTTAAAGACATGTGGGAATGTTACAAAATTATGGGGTATTGTAGGCTAAATTGTTTACTGTCTTTCATGAGAGAGAAGGCGTCGTTTTCCATATGCGTATTTCTGCAATTCAGAGCTTAATTTTTCATAACCTAGCTCCTCAGAGCATATCAATGTCACATACACAGTTACAAAGTAGAATTACAAAATCAGAAGCTACGGAAGTGGTAAGATGGAGAAGTACACTGGGCAGATTGCCAAAGAGATTTTAAGAATATGCTTGGATAGAAAAGGAGATGATTGCTTCTCTGATCATTCAGTCTGCACCACTGTATATTGTCCATACACAAATAAGATAATCAGAAAAGGCAGATTTGGTCTCAATACTGAGAAGTTACACTGAACATGGGGATCAAAGTCAAAGTGCAGCAGGGTTCAGGAAGGAGCTATTGCACCATTGTTTTTAGCAAAAGAGAAAGAGAGAAAACAGCAGAAGTGGGAAGAGCATACGTTCTCAAATTAAATGCATTTTAAATAGTACTAATGGAAAATATTAATGTGAACTGAGTGGCCCTCAGTGACCATGAGCTTGGATATAGATCTCAGTTGAAAGAAATGGCACATGGTGACTTTAGCACTGACTCAGTACTGATTAGAGAAGTAGTAACTACTGAGCAATCAGAAACACATTTCTTCAGTATCTGAATTCCTTATAGAGGTATCTTATTCAGATTCTTACTGGCCTGGTCTGACAAGATGATAGCCGGAGGGCTATTGCTGTAGGCATGAAGGTAAAGAGAGGAGGAAAGCTGAAGGTGAGAATCCCAATTCAGCATCTCATCAAAAAGATTGTCAGAAAAAAAAACAAAAACACACACATCTGTGATTAATGCAATATAACCACAATCACCAGAACTGATTGTTTAATCTCAGATGAGACGGCAAAAGAGTTTTCATGACATATCAGGCCTCTAAGTGGTAGACACAATTAAGAAGTTTTTCACTACAGGTTCCTTAATGCTAAAGGAAGAACACAGTTTTAAGACAGGAAGACAGGAATGTGTATTCCTGAAAATTCTTTACTGCTACCACTTATTTCTGGGTATAAGATGGAGTCATACTGCTGAAAAAGTAATTTTGGGTACTTTAATCTATCTCTAATGTTACTGGAGGATATTCTCAATTGATAGAGAATGATTCTGGTTCTGTACTTATGGCTACACTTGGTTTCAGCCAGAAGGAAAAGTAGCAATAAAGCGCGTGGAAATTAAGGCCAGATCCTCTATTGCTTTTCATCTTGTGTAGACGTGTACAGTTTTGCAAAGAGAAAGGAAAATACTGTTACTCTGAGCTGATATCATTTAGCTCTCAGACTGCATGAATGTAAGTACTTACAGAAGATACATTGCAATAATGAATAAGATCCAATACCTCCTCAAGGAACAGCCTCACTAATATGCTATTCTTTAAAAAAATGTTGCAGATACCTGATACAGGCTCTGCGAAGTCTTACACATTTCTCCAAGCTGTCCATGCATACAGCTTTCCTTCAAACAAACTAATGCTGAGAAGTGCAAAGTAAATAGATTTTTTTTTAAGAGTGATGGTGTGGGCAGGATTGATACTCAGTGGATCCTAGTGCTGTAGTTCAGAGTATTCTCTGCTTGTAGAACCAAAGCAGGATGGGTGTTTGTAACAAACTCCTATTAAAGCCTTCAAAAGCAGTATCTTTGATGACTTAATTGTAAGGTGTAAATCTTAAATGATGGCATCTATCTGTCAAATGTAAATTCTGTAGGAGTGATTTCTCTCATTCCTTTTCTCCTTTATATTGCAGCATGGTGTAAACAGAGCAGCTCCTTTGGGAATCTCCTTTGCATTAAGGTGCTTCCTCCTGGAAGTGACCGCACTGTTCCTTGGCCAGCCAGAAATACTGAGCAGACAGAGGGTGTTTGAGGCTGTGCCAAGCCTCAACAGTTCCTGGGATTGCCCTTAGCTGTGCTGGGGGCCAAACACCCTGACCCAGACTGCCCCAGTGACATGAAACCTGTCTTTTCCTTCCACTGCGCGTGCTGTTTGATGCTTGACTCGGGGAGGAGAATGAATTCATTCTGACCAAGCAATTTTAAAAATTGCTGAAGAGTCAATGCATATATTTTCATGTTCTTTGTAATTTTTATGTTATTTTATTCCACTATTGGTGGTACCTGTTTTGCAAACGTTTGTTCATTTTAACATAGTCATAAGTACTGAAAGGAGAACAAAAGATTAAAAGATCACTGCTAAGTTATTTTTGTGAAAACATCTCATAATTCCTACTGGATTCAATATTAAACTAAATGAATTTTAAAACAGTAATACTATACTGTTCCCTCTGTTGAACTGTCGCCAAGAGCAGTGATAGAAAGCCTAGTTCTGAAAAATCATGTTCCTGTCAGATCAGAAACTTTTTATTTCAGATTCTGAAAAGAACTAAAAGTTCTATCTCACTGATCATTAAAAAATGTGCTACAGTAGTCATCCATTAAACAATGCATAGGCCATATAAAGTGAATAAATTCAGGGCTTTTTGAAGAAATTATATCTGAGCCTTTACATCTGTGAACATTGGCTAGAAACGGAATGATTTTATGTTGGCTTATGAGAAAGGTGTTATGTCGTGGCTTTAAAAATGCAGTTTTAAGTAGAAGGCTTTCTAAGCAAGTCCTGTCCTCTGAGCTGTCAAATTTCTACCACAGCTGTTAGGAAGAGTAACTTTCTCAGTGTGAACATAGCAAAATGTAATGTGTGTGTCTTCTCAACAGAGAGGTCTGCTATGAACAGTTATTCAAAACCTAGAGTGAGGCTAGAAAGTGGCTAATGAAAATATAGTTACTGAGAAACTGCCTTTCTCATAGTGAGAACCTAGGGGAAGCCTTGCATAGAAAAAGCATCTAGAAGAGACATAAAAATGAAGAAAGGGTTGAAGAGCAAAGAAACCCCCAAACCATTGTCAGGATGTTTTTAGAGGGAAGGTGAAGAACTCCATTAACAGGGTATTTTGGTGAAGGCTTCCAATGCACTGGACCAGTTAGACTTTGATAAGAAAGACAAAGACCTCCTCAGAGCTGCAGAGCTGTTTATATGTGTCTGGTGCCTTATTCAGATTTAATAAGAATAATTTTGCATATTCAACTTAATTTGCATGGAAAATAACTCTATCTGTGAAAAAAATATTCTGAAGGCTTTAGTGAAGTGAGGAAAGGCTTCCTTCACCCACTGTCCTGATCAATGGGACATTTCCTCTGAGGACAGCAGGTGTTAGTCCAGCCTCATGAATATGTTAGCATTTCAGCTGTATGTCCAAAGAGCTGAGAGGAGGTATGCAGCAAAGGGAAATACTCTGAATTCATTCAGTGGATAAAAACCTTACTGAAAGAATAGGAAGTGTTAACGTTCACCACCAAGAGTGAAGCCTGAGTTCTAGAGACGCTTTTTTGTTAAATGTCTTTATGGACGGCATATAAAATGGGTCTTGCATTAAAGCACTGAAAATACAACAGCAGTACAATAGCATTAACAAAGTATAGTCTAGTGGCTAGAAATAGAGGATATTACTGTAGACACATGTGATGACCTGCTCTGTCGTGACTCCAGGACTACATGATTCTTCAGAATGTGAACCTTTGCCTCAGCAGCTGAAGGGCAATGTGGAATGGGCATCAAATTGACATTTCATTGCAGTGAAAAATCAGGAAGGCTCTAGTCTTAGAGTGCTTGGATAGATCTCATTTTGTTCCCTTTTTTCCTCTCAGTCTCTGTAGCTGATGATCGTTGCATCCCTTCAAAAAGATAGGAAACATGGATTTTAAAAGACTTTGGGATCCACAAACATATTAACAATCAGCACAGGATGTAGAATTAGACTTCCGAAGCCCTTGTCTCACTGTTCAGTACATTGCAGGACACACTTTGTTGGCCAGGGAAGTATTTGAGCACACAGAAGACTGCTACGCTTCCCAGACTGTGTGCCGGCAGGCCTGCTGGCAGCAGCCCAGAAGAAACCCCATATATAGTATGCTGACATTGCCCCTCTAAGAGCAATCTTTAGCTAGTAGGTTTTCTTCTCTACCTCTTAAATGATTGTAATGTTATAATTCTGCAGGAATGAATGCATGTTTGTCATGAATGGAGCATGACAGGTTGAGGATTGTTGGGATAAAAAGAAAATTATATAAAGGTATTAAATGCTGGAGAACACAAAGGAAGATAAGGGGAGATGGTAAGGGACTTACTGTAGGTTGAGAGTGATGAGAAAGAAGAGGGAGGCATTTTGTTGGTGACAGGTTTGCACTAGCTAGTAGTCTTAGCCATGTCATTGTTGCCGCTGCTGGGAAAACTTCTCAGGTTTTATTTTCCTGTATGATGAAGACATGTCTGAAACCCATAAATGTTACAGAACTGCTGAGGAAAGATGTATAAACTTTTCCATATTTATAATTTTAATTTCACTGCTTTTATATGAATGCATTTCTACTCTAAGTTCTTTCTAGAGAAAAGTGATCTTTTCATTGTATGAATTAAGTGCCTCCCACAACAGGATGCTGGTAACAGGATCTAATCATTAGTCCAGAAATCTTAACTCTTTAAATGTTAAAAATTGTATTTCCATTAAATTTCATACATGTATCCATCTAGACTCAGCCCAAGAAAGTCTGTGACTCAAACCAAATCTTACTTGTTTCAATATTTACTATAGCCCTGCATCTATGTGTAACAAATTTCCACAGTTCACTTTACCAAGTAAGGGAAGAGGCTCTGCTTGTATAATAGGAAAATAACAGTAATAACCTGTACCTTTATAAGTATTGAAAGCAGCATGTTCTCTCCTGTCATGTAGACTGAAATTACCCTACATTTCAGGTCTGAGTGCTTATAATCTTTACAGAGGAGCTAAGGCTGGGAAAATCTACCTTTGTTTGCCAAGGCCCCAGCTGGCGTCTCTCCTGTGCTGAAAGCCGTTTGATATATCACCTGGCCAACTAAGTAATGAGTGCTGGGCAACAACTCAGTGTTGTTCCCAAATCTGGTGCAGTGTGGAGGCATGATCAGAGCTAAGGGAATGCATGCTGTCTTCTGCGCTGGCAAAGCAATGAGTAGTGCAGAATACGTGAAAAAATCTGCCAGTTAAAGCGCAGTAAGCAAGCTCTTTCCCTGTGAAGCACTGCCACAGATAATGATGTACTTCAGAGAACCAAGAGAGTTGGCATTACAAGAAACTCTTCAGGTTGACAAATCCTTCTCAGGTAAAGCAACAAATGAGCAGTTCACAGGAAGGAAAGAAAGCGACAGGACAAAAAGCAACTCCCTGGAGGGCTTACAGGGCAACTCCCTTCCTCTCCTCCCTCACGGAATGCAAGTTACATAAATATCCAGAATGAACATCTGCCTTGGAGGTTGGACCCAACCCTGACTATAAATTTAAAATAATAGAAAAAAAGAACAACAACAATCATTCTTGTGAGGTGACCTGTATAGACGGCTTCTTATCACCGTTGCAAGTGAAGAAAAATGTTTTACTTTTACCACCATTTGTGCAAAGGACATATCAAGTTACACTCACCCAGTAAAGTGCAGTATCAATATGCATATTCATTTAGTGATCCAACACTGCTTGAGATTTAATTTCCGTGACAATTAAAGGAAATAAATAAGTTTTGTGATCAGCATCGCTGAGTTACTCAGAATAAAATGTAAACAAAACTCACTTGTAGGTTTTAAACAGTTCCTAGATGTTTAATGGCTAGATCGTAAGCAACCTATTCTGTTAGTCAATTCTGTCTTTTCCCTTCTAGCACAAGTTTCTGGGTGGGAATAAAGAAAGTGGTATCTTGCTGCAAAAATGCACACCAGTCAGTTTTGTTCTGTTATATATGGGAGATACTGATGGAATTAATTTGGGCTGCAATGTCTAATGGAGATAGAATTTTGCTCACCCTGTGTTTACTTTCCAGTCACCCTGTACTTCTCATTCATTAGTAATTTAGTTCAAAATCCATGTTGCTACTTCTTTTCTATTCATATTAATTAAACAGATTTCTTGCAAGCAAAATTCTTTCAAGTTGTACTGGTGCACCAAACACAAGTAATGGTGTTTAGACTTACTTCTCTTCTGTGAGTTAAAATGTGAGGCCCTAAAAACACACATTTGGGAAATAAGTGGGGGCCAAATGAGTCATCAGAACTCATTCTGGCTCTCATTTAGTAGTCTGTTCTCCTCAGGATGCAGTATAATGATGCTTAGATTTTTGTCTGCATTTGCTAAGTTAAGATAGGCTGTTCTGCAGGATGAAAAATAAATGCAGATTTAAAATACCTGAAGGGAGGGTGCAAAGAAGACTGAGCCAGGCTCTTTTCAGTGGTGCCCAGTGACAGGACAGGAGGCGATGGGCAAAAACTGAAACACAGGAGGTGCCATCTGAACATCAGGAAACACTTTCTTACCATGAGGGTGACCGAGCACTGGCACAAGCTGCCCAGACAGGTGGAGTCGCCATCCTTGGAGATAAAGGCAGGCAGTCAAGTCATCTAAGGATGCAGAGGGTCTCTCTGGGCACCTAAGTCCCCTGCTGACAAAATCTTTAGCTTGCAGGAATAATTCCTAATATGTGGCCAGTGTGAGGTTTATTTATTAGTTTTCATAAGACAGCAGATTGCCATATAGCCAGAACATGCTTTTCTCACTACTGCTGGTTAATTTTCACCCTCTGGCAGGAGCTGGTTTGCAGTTTTCCCTTTGAGCATTCAAAGTTAGTCCTGTCATCAGACCCAGGCAAAGTCAGGCAGTTGTTCAAAAGAGGCTGTTTCCCAGGAGACAAGTGAAAAAATCTTAGGTCCACAGTTTGTAAGTGCTTGAAAGCTCCTTCAGAATGCATCTTCTGTCTTCATAAGTTCAGCTTTTTAAACAGGCAAAACTGTACCATGTAGATACAAAAACTTATTTACAATAGTAAAAAAAATCAGGGTGGTTTTTTTTTTATTTGCCTCCTTGCAATAACAGTTTATGATATCTGTCAGCTTCAAGGGTGTAAAGGAGCATAAATTTTAATAGGATTTAGACTGGTTTGAGATTCTACCTTTCCTTTCTCATTATTACTTCATACATAGTCAGGTTTGTTTCCTGTAATCCTTAAAGGAAGTATCCAAGTTAAATTAAGATTAAATTCCAACTAAACCCCCTTGTCCTTTCACAGGAAGAGACAGTAACTTTGATGGAGAATCTTTTGGGCAATGAGACAGTGATACATCTCCATAAAAAAAAAAAAAAAAAGATTAATTATAGTTTATGTTTCTTCAGCATAGTAACTGAATAACTGTGAACTCAAATCAAAACTGGGTTAGATACTTATGTCAGCAAAAAAATAAAGAAGTAATTTAATTCATACTTGACTGTTTGCCCCAGCTCAGTGTGCATATATCTGCCATAAAAGTTATCTGCCGTAGAAGAAAGCTCGTGATCCTAGGAAATTAGGACACTTTCACAGTGCTTCACTAAACAAACTGAGAAGTGCATCTACTGTTAACTTCAGTAGGAATACAGAGTGGCACAACAAGCAAAGGCCAGGCCAATCCACAAAGAAAGACTGGTATGGTACCAATACCAGATCACATCTGATACCATTTAAAGTTATTACTTTGTGTGAAGTTATTCATGCTATTTTCAAAGGTGCTGTGGGTTATGGATGAGTCTATGCAAAGTTGGAAATTGTCTACTTTGAAAAAGATGAAGACTACTGGGCTGCAGCTTAAGTCTGTCACAAGCAGCTGAGCAATTTTATGTCACTTGACCTTGAATAATATTTTTTTATAGGTAGGAGACAGAACTGGAGCTGGTGTGAGCTCCTGTTTTTGCAGACTGCACAAAAATCTGCCCATGTTTAACCTGCATAAATATCCAGGTAACTCTGAGTGCCCAGCACTTATGAAAAGCTATATATTTAGAGGACAACATGAGTTCATAAGGAAAAAAAAAGTCTGTACACCCCACTTCAAGATATAGACTTCAATTGTTTAGTTTGAAAACAGGCAGGGACAATTTCTCAAACTGTGGATCCAGTTTCAAAAAAAGGGGATTTTTTACTCTTTTTTTTTTTTTTTTTTCTGCCCATCCCCTGAGAGAATGCACATGCAGCAAATGCCATATGGTCGATAAGTCCCCATGTTGTCCACTTATTAGTCTTCATTCACTTCTGAAGTTTTGTATTGCAAACTGTCCTTGTCTCAGGTTGACAGACAGGTCGAAAAGCTAAGGCACGGAGACATGAGGCAAGTGAGATTTCAGACTTAGAGCAACATCACAAACCTCAAGAAACCTGTTTAAAATCTGACCCTGCAGTATGCTTCCTTTCCTCTCTAGCAACTAAGGCTGTGCTGTAGGGCTGAACCAAAACCTTTTAGTGTAGCAGTTAACATTTTAAAAGTCCCGCTTCTTTCTAAGAGTCTAGTAAATTACATGGTAAGAAGTATACTGAAGTATTTAAACAGTTAACAACTGATGAGTCTAACTGGTTTCTATTATATAGATGCATTTGGGAACCTCAGTAATAAAAAAAAACAAACCACTATGCATTAACCTAGAAACAGAGAATAGAAAATAGCTGCAATATATGTATGCAACATAGATTGAACTGATTCTTTGGTATTGCCTTGAAGAAATAAAACATGATAAATAATACTGCAATACCATCCATATTTCTTTTTACTTCAATAATAAAATGAATGAAGAGACCAGATTAACTGCAGGAAGGAATTTCAGGCATCCATCATCTGCCAAAGATGAGTCCAAATATTACTGTGGGAGACTCTGGCCAAACCCACTATTCCTGCTCAGGATTTTATTCTGCTGGACAAATTAATTCATGGCAAACTCCAATTCTAATGTCAGGGGAAGCCTGACAAGGCAACAGCATTGGTGTGCTATCAAACCCTCGTGTCGGAAGACATATGACAGTCATTATAATGTGGCTTGGTGATTTTTTTGGTATGTCACATACAATACAAATGAGGTAAATTGGTTGGATTTTGCTGACAATGAATGGCCTTTGCTTTTATAAACATTTCAGAGCTGTTTTAGTAGTCAGTAGCAGAGGCAATTTATTGTTTTGTATATTGCTTCACTGTTAATGCCATTCCCAAGACAATTGCTCAAGTAATTCTGATTAAGTAAAAGTCGAAATACTCTTTGCTACCATGCCCATGGAATGATACAGAGCAAAAATAATGAGAAAAATGGCAAGAGCTAAATTGCCTAAGACAGAAGTCTAAACAGATAGAATTTTTGTGTTGTCCCTCAACCACTTAAATGGAATTTCTAGTTTATATCTTAAAATGCTTCAGGAGGTGCGGGGGTGGGGGGGCTTGTAGTTTGGTTTTTTTTAATCACAGAGCTGGTGGTTCAGGAAGATTGTCTTCAGCAACTCCAAGCATTACCTCGACTTTCAGATGTTTATTTTGATATGCTGTTAGTCAATACTGCAATCATGACATTTTATGCTGGAAGCTGGCATGTCAATAAGCCCCTTATTCTCGACAGGCAGTGCAGTGGCATTTGCTAACATTATGTGTAAGTTTTTCATTGAGCTGCTAGTGTGTGAATGTCACTAACTGAAGCAAATTTGAAATGGAAAAAAGAAAGGCAAGTCGCCAGTTTTTACTTCCATAATGTATTTCTTGGGATATCTCTGATTTTTGTAGACTATTTTCTTGAAGCAGTCTTCTCGTTCAAAATGTGCCCATAATTAAATGCACACCAAACACCATGCAAAGGTGAGACTCATGTAGGGCTAAATCCTCCTTGGCTTGCAAACCATTTTCTTTCATCTTTGGGACTTGTACTATCTGAAGAATATGGTTTGCTATCTTGAATTATACAGTCTTAATCTTTAATACTTGAAGCAAAAGAAATGTTTAAGTGCTTTCTTAATCTAGGTTCTATTCTGACATGTCACCAAAAGAGTGGGTTTTAGCATTTTCATCCTGTAGTTTCAACTGATAAAAAACTATCATCTTCAGATGCCTTTGTGCCTCCTTCTTTCAAATCAGCGAGCTCACCTACTCCACCTCCTCCCCCTCAGCTAGATCTGCTGCTGTGTGCTCTCTCTGCTTGTTGTCTTCTGCTAATTTTCTCTTTGTCTGGAGTTTCTCTCCCTGCTCTTCCTCTTTCATCTCAGCATGCGGTGTGTCAGCATTTCATGCTTTTTAGCCCAAAAGCTCCATCCCTTCACACATAGCAGCTAAATCACTGCAGAATATATGTGTTGTGCCTGAATTTCTGTTTGGGCTTCTCTTATTAGATCTGTGCTAATGAATATTGTATCTGTTTCTGTCTTAACAAAGGAGGTGAGTTACTAAGGCATAGAAGCCAGTGTGCAAAAGCAGGATATTCTGCTGTAATTCCCAAAATCAGATGTCCCTAGGTCATTGCACCAGTTTGATTAAGATATATCAGGTGTGAATTAAGGCTCTGGTGTTGAACTGGTATTTTCAGAACCTAGGAAGAATGTGTGATAATGCACTACTGGTTTAGTTCCCAGCATGCCATAAAACTGGTGAGTTATGATTTTTTTTCTGCTATATTGTATAATGGAAACTTACAGTAAACACTTATCATAATGTAGATTTCACTGTGTCAAAGGCAGCATGCACACGTTCAAGAAACATCAGGTTTAAATCCTTGCCTTTTTTTTTTTTTTTGGTAAAATGTAGAAAGTAATAGCAATTCACCTCATAAAGATAATTTTGACACTATATTTTGGTACTACATTTACAAAATCCTAGGCTTTTAGAGCCACAGCAAATATGATCTGGGACCATGCTGGCTTAAGATAAGAAATATTGGATGACTTCCCATTCAGTGAATATGATTCATCCTATTCAGTAACTGAAGTGGTACAATAATAGATTCATGTATGTAATTAAGAATTATATCATGGTTTAAATTCATAGCATTTAATTTGGTTGATGGCTAGTCATAATTCTGAACTCTTCTAAATTTTGAGTGCTTTGCTCTGCAATCTGACCTTCTAAACATAATTTAATATAAGGATACTGGTAATAACAAAACAGATACAACATTACCAGCTTCTGCAGTTTCATCACAATTCTTAAAGTAATTCAGTCATAGAATAATTTAGGTTGGAAGAGACATCAATGGATCATCTGATCCAAGCCCCAGTCAAAACAGGTCTAATGAGCTCATGTTGCTGAGGGTCTTGTCCACTTGAGTTTTTAATATCTCCCAGGATAAAGATACCACAGTCTCTCTGGTCAACCTATTCCAATATCTAAGCACCCAAATGGTAAAAAAATATTTCTTTATATCTAACCAAAATATAATGTGCTGCAACCATCACTCTTCATCCTTTTGCTGTGTATCTCTGAGAAGAGTGTGGATTTATCTTCTCTAAACCATCCTATTTGGTACTTGTAGACAGCAATAACATCTCCCCTGAGCCATCCCAGGATTTAGCAGCCCTTTCCCTCCAGTGTATCAATCACTCCCACAGATTTGGTATTGACCACAAATTTGCAGAGAGTTTATTCCATCCCTTTGTCTAAGTTGCTAATGAAGACATTAACTGAAATTGGGCTTTTCTTTTTCTCCCTAAAGCCTCTAAAACTGGTTTTATCCAGCTCCAAAAATTGCCTTCCTTTGAGGACCGTAATTGATGATTGTTCAGCTGCTTATAGCCCTAGGTTTTCTAGTATCATCCTGTGACTTTGAAAGTGCCTGCTCTAATCCTGTGCCTGTATTCCCTTATGCTGCACTTAATTCTGTGGTCATAGATAGTTCATTCAACATCCAATAACGCTTGTCATTACTGCCTATTAGTAACAGCATGTATATATGTGATACAATGCACTACACCACGTAATCATACAGAACTAAGCAAAAGCTAAAACAAATTAGATGAGGACCAGTAACCTGGTCCTGAGATACTTGCTGTGATTAGCTGCATTAGTTTCAGCTAACCAAGCTGAAGCAGAGCTTCAGGCAGGCCAAGATAAATCCAGAGGCCTGTGTTGCTAGCTTAACTCAAAGTCTAGCCTATCACAAGCAATGGCAACATCATATTTACTGAACTGTTAGTCTACACACAGTAGTAGACTTGCAAGATATGCTTGAACCTAAATTCAGACACTATATTTATCTTTTCTCCAAAGTATTCCTGATAGGTATTCTAATCCATAGAGGTTTTTAATCACACCTAATTAATCAGCCAAAGGTCTCCTACCACGTGAGGGATGAAATCTTTCTTCTGGGTGACCTGTATCTGCTGAGAAATGCATTGTATACACCACAGAGAAAAGGTTTGAGGCAACTCCATGACATCCAGGATGACACATAACCAGAAACTCAAGCTCTCCAGGCTGTGCCTCCGTGTCTGCATCACCTCACTCTCAGATTGAAGAAGGGCAATGTTGCTGGCACGAGGAACACTATGCAGAGAGGCTAAAATAGCCAGCAGATCTGGAGATGAAAGGCTGTGCAAAAACCTTACCTTTTCAGTAAACCCAGATTTAATCAAATCTTGGGTTTGTTTTTTACAAAACTGCATGATTCTTAATCCATCTTTTTTCCAGAGAGTTGATTTGTTATTTGTTGAATGATAGGTTTAGCAATGCTTAACTCACTTATTCAATTGGACTGTCAAGCACTTGGCAAACTTTCAGACTAAACTAAAAATGGTTGGATGGCAGATCTGAAGAGAAATGGACCTTGTAGATCTGTTAATTTTCTTACTGAGACTAAGACATCTGATTATCTGAATTGCTTGAATACTTTTCTTTCCACTGAGAAATAGAATAAAAGAATCATGGGCAGAAAGCCCAGCTCCAGATCATATGGAAGAACTAAACCTCATAGTTTGAACTACTTAGCTGTTTTGAAACTTGTTTTCCCTATATACAGTGATGGAAAACTTAGGTTCATTACATGTATTTTCCAGATTAAATCTGTAGTTTAATTTCATCCACAATGAATCATTTATCTATGTATTTATTAGATTAACATAGCTTAGCTATGTTATCTATAGCTATCACAATCAAAGTGATGCTTTAGTGCAAATATATTATTAGTGGCTATGGTGTAGATTTTATAAAGTTTTTTCAGTTTTTTGTAAGGTTTTGTCCTGCAGGTAGAACACCTAGTTCTGAAAGCAATAAGCCCAGTGAAGCCTTAAGTGTTGTGGTTTCAAGTCTCAGGCACTCCCATGTGGATTACCTGGTGTTTCATAAGGGTTGATATCAGCCTTTATTCAGTGAAAAATGTTAATAAAAGCTTTCTACTCTGCTCAACTACTTACTTAATACTTGTGTAAACTTGATACCTTGAAGACTTCTGCCCTATCTTTGGAAATACTCAAAACTTGACTGGACAAAGCCCTGAAAAATGGATCTAATTGGGCCCTGTTTTGAGCAAAGGGTCAGGCAAGGTGCCCTCCAAAGTCCCTTCCATCCCAAATTATTCCCTGTTTCCATGTCCAGCTTGACTAGGATTGACCAGCAGCTTAGAAGGCTCTGAGGAGATGCTGACAAGCACATATATGGCAGGGCATGGCAATCTTTTCTTCTACAATCCTAAGCTAACAATTAACAGGGTTATACAAGTAATCTAAATTTAGGTAGAAGTACCAGGCCTCTGCAAGATGCATTTTTGTAAAACAAACAAAAAAAAGATTTGTTTGAGCTTTTTTGCTTGCATTTGAGTTTTGGCTCATGTAATTAGCAGTTGCAATTTGATTTTACAGAACATTGATGAAATGCAAAAATATGCAATAAAATGTATTGGTTTAATTATACTGATTAACAGGATTTTTTTCACAAACATCTGGTGCACGCTTATACAACAGGAATAGGAGGATCCCAAAAGAAACTAGTCTATAAGCAAAAAAGGAGTGAATAGTCCTCTGCAACAGAAGTTCTAATTCTTTTTTTGCTTTCAAACTTTTGTGTAAATGAGATTAAATAGGGAAGTTAAGATTTCTGAATAGGTCAAATGTAAACCTGAGAACAGGCTTGTAAGTTACAGTGAGCTCCGTACCTAAAAGATGCTCCCTGCAGTAGTTACAAGACTTCTGTGTGTTTCTGTGTCTTTTATGTAGAAAGAGAGAGAGAGTATAGGGGAGTAAGGTTATAGCTAAGGTTGTTGAAAACATCACTTCTCTAGGATTGCTTGTGAGTTTACCCATAGGATCATGCAGTTGTTTTGACATTCTGATTTTTCACACATCTCTCTCTCATGGTTTGTCCCCCAGTATAATTTACTAACTAGTTATGTGGTAAGAAAGTAAATAGTTACTAATCAAGGGATACAGTCTCATTTTTAATGATTTGGGGCTTTTTCCTTTATAAACATCAGAAAAATAAACACTAGTTGAAATTTACCCAAATGGTTTTACACATTTCTGTTGTACAATACATTGGTTATTTTTTCAAAGAGGGAGCTATGTTACATAGATCAGGAATATTATGGACAATGCTGAGAGCTCTTTCCTTGATTTCCTTTAACACTAGTTTGGAGAACATACACTGTGTTCTCCATAGTGTTCTTGCCAGAATTGGGTAGATGAAGAGGATTTCCTGCCTTTGAGCAGATAAAAAAATCATGCAAGCATAAAATGATTTTTAAGGAATTCTTCGGAGCTCTCAGAAAGCAACATTCCCTCTCCTCAGTCACTTTGTGATTTCTAAGCATCAGTGTTTGTGTAAGTGCAGAGCTAAATTATGTGTTATCTTCTGCATTGTACTGTCTTCATGGATTTTTATCGTATAGACGTCATACATCACAGTCACATTCCTAAATTTAAGCTCTTTTGAATAAAGCAGTTCATATTTGCTTTTATGTATACTTACGAATAACAAAAAAAGAAACTGGGGCTTTTTTCCTCTTCTTCAAAGGCATGTTTCTGAATGTATTGCCTTGGCAAAGGCTGAGACTTTTGAGGAACCTATTTAACCATCAACTCATCAAAGACAATAAATATTATCCTTTATTGACCACATTTGGTTCACTAAGATTCCTACCAGTTTTGGGGAAACACAAACCATCAGTCATGCTCCAAAATGCCCTTGTCTATCTGCTCAGTAATTACAGAGACAACTGACACAGGCTGGTGTGGTTCTACACCACAATTATGTTAGCTCTACAGTGGGTAGCTGAGTGAAAAATCTCATTTCAAAAGCTAGCTGATTTTTTTCCTAGCTGTAAAAAAGTCTTAAAATGAAAAACCATTTTTGATATAATGTGCTAATATCATTCCAAGTGAGGTTTTCCCCCACTTTCTCTTTAAACAGCAATAGAAGATACAAATAATAACTATCGTAGGAAAACTTAAAAGAAAAGGTTCACAGATATCTTTCTTTTACTAGCACTAACTGTATTTTATAAAATGTTTTAGTCTCCATTTTTGTCTCCATCTTAAAGCTGTAGAGCAGCTCAGGCTGTAAAAATATACCATTTTATATGGTCCTAGAAGGACTAGAGAGGTTTAGGGATGGTATTGTGAATTAATGCCATTAATCTTTAGAGTGAGAAGTTTGCTTTAGAAGTTTATATGTGGTTTACAACATTATAAGTCTAGTCTCTAATATCAGTTCAAGCATCCTTTTTGCTCTGATATGTCTGGTTTTTCCCTTTATTTTCAAATAAACATTCTGTCCCACTGATCAGATAAAAAAGAAGCAAAAGCCTTGCTCAGTCCCCTCTTAAAGAATTATCCAGGAGTAATCCAGTTCCAACGCACTTTTTGTTTTCCCTGAAATTTAAATAGTGCTGCATTGAAAACATTTCTGCTAATATTCCATGTCTAGACCATATTTTAACTGAGAAGCCTTTTAAACCTAAATAAAAACAGTGATTACAGGTAACAGGAAAATCATTATGGAATACTTCTCTAAAACAATAAGCGGGTTTCCCACTTGGTGATTATCCTTCATTACTTATGGGTACCTGCAGTATTCAGCAAGTTCCTCTGGCTGGTCCAAGGGCAATACCAGCTTCTCAGCCATCACATCATCAGACTGGTTGTATTTGGACCTATAAAACTGCACTAAAATGGAGTGAAAGCTTCCTATGCACATGATGGGTACCAAATGTTAAAGACATGAACGTGAGCTCGTATCACCTCACTGTAAATGTGGCTGAGGCCCAGAGCAGTCAAAAATAACCAGTATGTTCAACTTTAAAAATAAATTTAGAAGAATTTTAGCTTTGAAAGCTAAATGAAAGAAAATGAAATGCCTTAGGTCTGCTTCTTAACCATGCACACTGAAATAAAATATAGGCAATATTTATATTGGCTACAATTGGGCATCTCCATTATGGGCTCAGGACAGCCAACGCCAACTTGAGTGTCCACCTTCAGCTACCCACACAGCCTGGGGGTGAGAAGCCCGTACTCCTTCAGAAAATGCCCAAGTTAGGTGGTGGGAGCCCCTGTAGTACGCTCCAGTGTGCTTATGCCACACCTGTGGCTTTCACAGGAAAATAAGGGTTTTTGTCAGAAAAGAGTTAGCAGCAGGCTGAGGACACATTTCAAAAGCAGTGACGATTTCTAAGCCTTTTTTCCCCTCCTCTGATTAAAGCTTTCAGTTACCTGTCAGGAAAAATATATCCAATTCAAAGGAAAATTCGCGTAATGTGAAATGCTGAGGATAATGTTGGTGAACTAATCTCAAGGATGCAGTAAAAACTTTTCTGGAAATGTGCCATTTTATTATGCCTCTGCTCCAGTCCCTAAAAACAAAATGTTTAGTAATTTTATTGTTAAGAGGGGATTCAGTCTTGAAGATTAATCTGTAGTGTCTTTCAGGTATTGTACACTTTAAAAATACTGCTATTAAAAAGACATGGGTGGCCTGGCACTGGCAGTACAGTACAATTGACCTCACATTGCTTCATCTGCACAGCTATTGATTTTTCTTTTTCTCTTCATTTTGACACTTCACATGATTTAATCCAAGATTCATCATTTTGGAAATGTCAGGTTTAAGGTAGTTTTTTTATTGTTTGGGAAGACTAATCTTTGAAATGGTTTGCTACTTATCTTTTTTCAGACAGTCAGCTAAACACATCGGCACTGAATCAACTTGGAATTGACTGAGTGTATTTTTTATTTCTTTCATAGTGTATTCCAATGTGCCTTTTTACTGAGTAGCTAATTGTATCAAAGTCAAAGATAGCAGCAGTGTTTTGAATAGATTTCCAGCATCTCAGCACATTTTCTGAAAAAAAAACCTCTCTGGAGATAAAAGGCTTTATGCAACATCACACTATGTGATGGGAAAGCAATAGAAAGCAAGCATGGAACGTACTAATGCAGTATATATTACAGAAATAACAGATAGCATTCCTTGACATTTATTCAGCACCTAATAATTAGAATTATAGTCAACAGATGCATGGGGCACAAGAGGAGTAGGAACCCCAATGGAATGTGGCCGTCTGTGCTCAATAGAAAAATGTAAGCAGCACCGTGAACTTGAAATTGATGACATGGAGCTGGTGCAATTGCCTGGTTCCACTTCATTCCTGTTTGCTCTCCAGGTATAACACCTGACTGAAAGCCAAAGAGTTTCCAAAACACAGTGCAGCCTTGAATGTCCTTCTAATGGGTGGTCCGACGCATGTTTAAAGTGCTGAATGGCTGCTGAAAAAACTTAGGATGTTTGTTCACTGCACCAGTGTCCCAGCAAACCCTCAGAGCCACACACCAAATTGTGTGATCTATCAAGAAGCGTAAGGTGTGTGCCACACCTCAGAGAGGAGCTGGCCACCAGGAAATTACAGAGGCTGCCTGCATGTTTAGGATTTCATTTGGACACAGGACTGGAATCAGAAGACACTTGGCTCCCAGGACAACCCAGGGAGATTGCCTGTTGCTGTCTCGCTTTCTCCGATTGCTGTGGATCCATATTACCCAGCAGCCCTTGTGGCAGCCCTGCCCCACTGCCAGGCAGGAGGTGTAGCTGCCCTTGAACCATATGGGAGCTGCTCACTTGGTTCCTGAAACAGCCTAAGAGGCCAGGGCTGGTCACTCCTGGGGAAACCACCCGTGCCTTCGTGCTGCTCTGGTCGCAGCAGTCTGTGGTTGGTCTCTGGCCCATGGAAGTTTTCTCTCTGTACAGACCTGATCCAAAAAGCGCTTTTCATTTCCAGACCGTACCACTCACTTTCTCATCTCTTCTTACTGACTTTTCTGTATCTGACAGAATTCATTCATTTAGTCTGCTCTCTCGCTACATCACAGTTCCCTGTAGGAGACACGTCTTTGTCCTACCCCACAACATATCTTGCCTCAAGCTGAGACTAGCTGCTGGCTCTTGCCTTCAGCATTTGCTGAAATGCTTGTCTCTCACTGACCTTCCCAGTGTGTTACTCGCTAGCAGGCAGCATTATCTTGACATTACTTGGAAACTTTCCCTTCAGGGTTAGTGAGGGAGGAGAGATATGTCTCACACAGAGCAATCCTGTGTTTTAAATGTCTTGGTGGAAGGTATATAGGTAATACGATAAACAGGGTGTGGGAAATGTCTTTTGAAACAGTAAAGCGTGTATGGTTTACTTGTGCTATGGGGGAGCTGAAATTAAGGTGGTGATTTATGCAAGCAGAAGCTGTCAGAAGAACCATGATAAAACACATTTCAAAGAAGGTATTATCTCAGTGGGATGAAGGTTGATTAATTCATTTTTGAAAGGCATTTCTGTTCTTTGTCTATTATGTATCTAGCATTACCTGGGCACAGATGCATAAAGCTTTGTCCAGTTCCTGTGTCCTCATCATCTTATTATTCAATACGCTTGCTAGGATCCAATTTTCTTCAGTGTTGGTGATTCAAAATTTCTTCTCTTAACTCCTACTAACATTCTCACGACATTAAAGAGATGCCCCTAAGCAAATAAGAATTTAATATTCTGTAAAAGGAGTTAATCTAAATTTGAAATAACAAGATTTTATGAACTGCTGGCTCCAGTACACCTAACATTCAGCTCTTTGATGAGATTATTCAGTTTCTTACCTTGAGATTTCATAGGTATAGTGAGCAATGTGTTTTCTCTACTCTTTGTAAAAAAACCCTGTCGTTGTACTCAGAGTTGTATCAGATTTTGTCAAGCCATATAGACATTTATTAAATGATTATCCATATACAAATTGAGCTACCTAGTTGTCTGTGGCACTCTTCCATTAATATTGGCAGTATCCTCATTTCTAAGTGCCTTCTGGGTTAATGTAGAAACAAAGTTATAGCTAGCTGAATAACCTGCATACACTTTCAAACAAAAAAATATATTTCTTGAAGAACAATTTAATAGCAATAGTACCATTGCAGTCATAAAGGTTTCTTTGTAAAAAAACAGAAAAGCCTTCCCCACTTCTGTATATTTGATGGGAGGCTAGATAGTAGGTCCATTCAAAATGAGACTTTGAACAAGATTAATTTTTTTCATAAACTATTAATGTCTTCATAAGTTGGAATTGGCACAGCAAAGTGGAAATTCAAGAACATGATGAAAGCTAATCAATAACCAGGAGAAATAATATCTCATTTACTCGCTTGCTAATGTAGGAAAATTTTCCCTTTAGAAAAATTGTTTTAGTGACTGTAGTGCTTTTGTAAGATTGCAGGTAGCAGAACTTGAGGCTGAACTCATATTAATGGGGAAAACGAGGCCAGTGCAAGGGCCAATATTTTGGGTTCTGACTGTGACCAGCCAGCATAGTTTGACTCCAGTGCAGATGGACCATTTCAGAAAGTGTTTTGTCTTCACCCACAGCATTCTACCTGAACTAGTGGAAGATGTCCCTGCCCACAGCAGGGGATTGGAACTAGATGATCTTTAAAGGTCCCTTCCAACCCAAACCATTCTGTGGTTCTGTGATTTCTGTTGGAACTGATATTTTACTGGTAGCGCCTAGTCAGGGTGTCTATCTATTTAGCAGAAAATTAAATGACACAGCTGACCTCTATCATTTTTATTGCTCATTTTATATTTGCTGTAACTTCATAACTTTTAATCTGAGAAATGTTTAATGCCTTTTTGCAAAGTGCATGGGGAGCATCCTCTGAAAAACAAAGCAAAACAAAGCAGAAGTTTCTGAGTCTTGTTAAATTATTTTAAAGCTTGCTTTTAAAGGAACCTCGTCAATGCTGATAAGTTTCAAATACTTCTCATTCAAATGGTTGCTTCTTGCAGTACTTTATTACCGCCATTACTGTTTCTAGCCATTTCTTGAGCAGAGTGCCTCTTACCAACCGAAAGACATAGTACTGCTGTGAGATACAAGGGGATGGATGCCTTTGGAATGGTATGTGAGTTGGATGTATGGGGGAAAAAAAATACCTTGGCACTCTGAAATCAACATATTGCAGAAAAACATATTAATATTAGAAACTGTATTTGTCCACTACAAAAACTAAGTGTTGCAAGACAGAGATAAACAATGACAAAGAATGAGGGAAGAAAAACAAAATAAGGCTGGATATGTCCAGCATTGACTCGAGCTCTTATCAGTTGTTACAGCCATGCAGTCCATGCATTGTGTACCATTTTAAAAAACAATAAAGCCTCTAGTGAGTGTATCTGCTAGCTGATTAATACTCCTGAAGGCCCCATAGTACTTGAATCGAGCAAAAGTGGGTCAGCACAGTGATGTACACAGCACACCGATAAAAATAGTGTGTTAAATGAACATGTTATCTCAGCACTTTAGATTGTAAAAAACAGTTCTTATCATGAGATTCATAGGTGACCACTCATAAATAAATGTATTTGATGCCAGGCCTTGAAGAAACAGGATGACAAGAAAATGAGCAAGAAAAATTTACTCTCCTCTTCGTAATTACTGGGTGTTCTGCAACCATGCAGGATAAGTGTTATCAGTTATATTATTAAATGTACCCAGTAAATCATCTTCTTACACTTTCTCTTTTGCATTTTGAAGACAAAAACCTGTATTTTTTCATATTTTTCAGGACAATTAATGAGCATGTTTTAGAAGCTATTAGATGGTATTTCAAAGTAGAGCTGCTTGAATCGGTTATCTTGAATTATTCCTGACAAAAAGGTTGACATTTTTCTGCAGATAAAGTGTTTGCAAATAACAACATTGGTACTGATCTCCAGTTCAACTTTATCTTTTTCATTCTCTGGCATTTATTAGATTAGCAGTTTTGAGACTGTAGATTGAAGGTGATATGAACAGGAGCCATCATTTTCCTATATGTAAATATATTCTATTCCTTTATCAGCATCTCTACACCAAATCCCAGCACAAAAATGCAAGGTGAAGGCCCTAACTTACCTACTTTCTGAGATTTTTCTTGACCAATACAAGTAGTTAAATATAAATCTTATCTTAAGTCCTGAGCTTTCACATCTGTATTTTTTTTTCCTTCCACATTTGCTGTTCAATGTGATGTTCACTCTTCTTCAGAGAAAGGTGAAAGACATTTTTGCATTCTTCCTTAAAGACACCTTTGCTATGGCTTCAAAAATGAGCAGTAAAAAGTTTCTTGATGTCGTGACGTACGCAATCACAGCATACATTTGTTAAATGAAAAGTCTTCTTGTGCAGAAGAGAATTGTCTGAAATGCCAATGAGGGCAGGTTGAATAGAGGCCTCTTTTTAAAAGCTCTCCCCAGAAAGAAGCCTGGGGTTTGGAAGGGGGTATGAAGGGTTCAGAAAAGCTGAAGGAATGGACAGGACACATAACCCCTTCCTCCCTGTAAGAAGTCAGTGAGGCAGTGTGCCACAGGTGCAAGGCAGCACTACAGAGGGCTGGAGCTAACTGCCGGCACTTTCTTCTGCTTAGGGCAGATATTCCTTTGACAGGAAGTCTGACCTTTTGCTAAATGAAATTGGAAGAAGTCTTGGAATGAACATTCTTTAATGAATGCCTTGTTGACTCCATCTCACCTAAACATACATCTAAACCAGGGTAGGTTTAGACTGGATATAAGGAAGAAATTCTTTACAATGAGGGTGGTAAAACACTGGAACAGGTTGCCCAGAGAGGTGGTGGAGGCCCCATCCCTGGGAACATTCAAGGCCAGGTTGGATGGGGCTCTGAGCAACCTGATCTAGTTAGTGGTGTCCCTGCTCACTGCAGGGGGGTTGGACTAGATGACCTCTAGGGGTCCCTTCCAACCCAAAACATTCTATGATTCTATGATTCTATGATTCTTATTCTATGATCTCTCCTATATGGGGAGGGCAATGCTTCCCTTTTAGCTCGCTGGGAAATCACTTGAAAAGTATGAAGGCTGTGATGGTGGCTCTTTGGCAGGCAGCAGTTGATTAGAAAAGGTCATGAACTATCTTGAATAAAATATTGCTGATTCCCAGAAGAATTAACAAGGTTGTGGTCTAGTTAAGTGTGTCCATCTAATACTTTGTGAATACCAGGACAGCCAAATAGGAAGCAGCAAACATTCCAATGCTGCCAAACCCTATAAACTGATGAGCAACTTATGCTCTTTTTTGACAAATTTTGTCAGACTGTAATTCAATGAGGAGTTATGAAAGCAAAAGATAAATAGAAGTAGAACACTAATGTGATTTAAAACTAAACAAGGCATCTGGCTTTCATCACTGTCAAATAGGGCAGAAACACAGGTCTGTGAATGTACAAACATATTGTATGCAATTTCTGGCAATCACCTTTCTTAAAATGAATGGAAGCAGTGGTAGCATATTTCACATATGTGAATTACATTAGATGTGGGAATCAAGTCATTGTAACTTAAGGTAACAGGTTCTAATTGGGAAATGTTATCTGTAAGAAAACAAAGATGGCCTTTGGGATGGAACTGAAAGATGAGGTGTCAGAGAAAGAGCTCCATCCTGGCATATACTACAGTTTCTCCTCAAGGGTGGTAATTTGAAGTAATGAGTAGTCCTTGTTGAATGACCTTGTACATCTGCTGCACTGCCTATTCAATCTGTAACTCACTTTCCATCAATTGCACTTTTAGTACAATTAAATGCACCATCATAAAGCCCTAAAAATGAACAACACAATCTCTGCATATGTTCATAGCTATTTAGCCTGGGACTGGGAGGGTGGCAGAAGTCCATCTTAAACCTTCTGTTCATGCCAAAGTGCAATTTGTTGATTGAAGGATGCTAGCTGATAGAGCTGGGAGAGGATGGCAGGATTTGCTTAGCATGCACAGAAGCACGCACAAAGCAATTTGAGATTGGAATGCGTGCTTGAGCCAACTTGCTGCTAAGAGACCACCTGGATGGTGGCATGAAGAACGAACTGCCCTTTCCCTCCCCACCCCCACTGCCCCATCCTAGGCAATTCAAAATCCTTTACAACGTAGTAGGAATAAAAATACGTTGCCATGTTGACAACAAAGAGACATGCTTGTTTTGTCAGAATAATGGTAAGAAAGTAAGAATATTTTGGACAGGTTTTGTTTTCACATGGGTTCTGGTAGAGCCAGAGTCTTCTCTTTTTATGTATATTTATCATTTGGTATGTATTATAAAAGAACATAAATGCTCTATAACCAAAAGCGAACACGACTATCCTGCAAGAGGATCTCTGAGGATGGAGCATCATGCCACAGAACTGTTGGGAGGGATTTCCCTGTGGCTGGTGGGCAGAAATGCTGAGACACTGTTTGCTAAGGTGCTATTCCTCCTGGAGGCACTTCCCAGCTGACTGTCACCACCTCACTGCCAGTGGTTTGCCCACAGCAGAGGAGCAAGTACCCATCTCCTCCTGGTCCCCCCTCACTCTTCCTGTGCTTGCTATAGCCATGCTTTGGAAACAGGAAGATTCACCTACCTGGAGTCTTGCAAGAGCCAGGGAAGAGGTTGTGATAGCAATGTAGAGAAGGTAATATGTCTATTTGAAAACGGGGAAACAAATAAGGCAAAAACAGATCAACATTGGTGCTGATCCAGCAGTTACTGAAAGATTTCGGTGTTTGAAACCTTTAGCTATAGGGGAGAAAAACTCATTCCAATTTTGCATGCAGACGTACAGTATTTAGACAATAGACTGCTTTTTTTGGAACTACCACTAAACAGAGATGAAAGGCATGGATGTTGGTGATTCTCAAGTTATTCTTAATATTTTTAAAGTATTAAATTTAAGAATAGTTTCAGCATTTTGTAGAGACAAATAAAGGAGCAGTGTGAATTTTCTTCACTGAAGTCTATATCAAAATTCCTCTATGTCCCTGCATCTTGGCTGCAGTTCACTGCTCAGAAACTGTTTTCAAAATTATTTAAATGTGAAATAGCTGATTGTGATTGCATTAAGGCCAAATTCTGTTGTGTAACAATGGAGTCGCTTTATTTCATTTGCCTTTACACATTGAGGCAACCTCTTCTGAATCAGTAGGTAAACAAATGTAACTGAGCAAAATATTTCTACTGATTGCAACATATGGTATTGTAATTTCCTTTAAATTGTCTTGCCTTTTTCTGTGTTTTAATATTTTTGAAACTGTTAATTTACAGGATGGATTTCTTGTTGTTGTAGATATTTGGTCAAAGCATAAAACCAAAATTTTTGTGTCTATATAATTTTCTTCATTATGGTAGGAGAACATGAAGATTTTGTGTAATGAAGAGGGATCTATTTCAAACCATCTTTTGGAAGAATTGCTGTTGACTTTTGTAACAAAAGTCTTAGAATCTCAGTATAATGGGGTGAGCTGCTCTGGAAAGATTAATTTAAAGATCATATGCATTTCTTTCTACAGGTAGCTTTAAGGAAAGCTGTCTCTATGTAGTCACTCTAAATATGCAGCGTCTACTGTCATTGTTCCAGATTCTAATTAGTTGCCTGTGACCTGATCTGCAAAGGAGCTGGGCAGCTGTAACTCTGTCTGGGTGCTGTGAGAGCTTAGTACATTTGGAAATCCAGGATATATTACCAAATACATATATTTCAAAATTGGCAGTAATTTACATTTAATCTTTAATTGTAAGGGGTTATACCTTAGGTTGTAAGGCTCTACAGCTGCTATATAAACAGCTCTAACTGTAATGAGGGGATCCTGGACCCAAGCCTCTCTATTTGAAAGGCAATTTCACCGTAATGTGCAGAGAATCCAGCTGATTCTGGTTGGAGCAATGCTTCTGACACTGAGTTAGTCCAAAATAATTCCAACAGTAACCAGGGCTGCTTATGCATTATTTAGGATACAAATGGTCTCAGATAATTTCAAGTAATTTTATTAATGTTGTTACACATTCCAAACATTGGGATAGCCTGCTAGGAGTGAGAGGAAAACACAATTTATGTCCTCACTCAGGAAATCATTTATTCCTTTCCCTTCTGTTCTTTCATTCTTCATCTCTTGGATTCAGACCTTTGAGAAAAGGACCTTTTTCTCCTACCCACACTTTTCTTGCTCGATCATAAATAATGAATCATGGTTGAACACTTTGAAGTACTTTTATTGGCTGCCAGTGTCATCTCCAGTATTTATCTTGTCTACACTTTAGTGTTTCCAAATGCGGTAAATCTGAGACTCAGGCCTGGTAACTGTCTAATCTTTATGATCTCATTGACTAAGAATTCAGATGTACAATCCCAATTTTTCCTTCTGTCATATTAAGAGCTTCCTTTTACCATGTTGTAAATTGTGCAAGACTAGATTTGTTCTGTGTCAGGAATAAGATTCTTAGTTTAGTCTGATTTTGAAAATTCCCCTCACTCATCAAACATCTCATTTGCAATGCTTGTGGTGAAGCCAACATGTGGAGTTCTGGGATTAATTTGGTTTCAGTAGGCTAGCTGTAATCAGCCATCCTTGATCATTGTGGTGTATAAATTCTGTAGGATTTTAGTACCTCATTTTGATCTGAGGGTTTTTTAATTCTTTAGAAATTGTACTCTGCCTGTGTCTCAGATGTATATTCCAAAAACGCCTGTGTGCTCCAGGATGAACCTATGTGTTCACTAGGATCCAAATCTTTTGTCATGCTGACGGTTAAATATATATCTACAGGGAGAAAGCAGAAAACTTACAGACGTAAACATAGCCAGGCTGGTTAAAAATTTTCCATTAAAATTATCATTACTGTTCATTATTATCTGTACAAAGTCTTTTTGTATTGGAAAGCTTTTGCTTTCCATTTAAAAAACAAAAGTTTGAAAACTGAAGTTTGGCTGTTATCAGAGTTGTAATTTTCTCATGTCACCCTCTTCTGTCTCCATCAGGCAGCGTCTCACATCAATCACAATTGCCTGATGTCCCAAGGATTGGTTGCCTCCTTTGTAACTAGAGGAGGAAACTATGGTTTGTGCAGGAAATCTGATAACAGAACAAAGTCATGACGTGATGCATCTGAATAACAATTCATATGAAACACTGTAGGCATTCCCAAATTAAAACGTTTAGGGTTATGGGCTGAGTTCTATGACCTTTTTGTTCTTTTTACCCAAAGACTTGAACAGATAATTATAATAAAAACAATCTTTATTTTCTGCTGAGATTTTCTCTGGGTGGGAAAACACCCCTGTCTTCAGGGATGTTATGAGACAGAAAAGGATGAGGATGGCTTCTAGGCAGGAAACCTAAGGACACAAGTATTTTCTGTGTTACTGGCTACTTTGATAACATGCCATCTTTACCCAGAGTATCCTTAGAAGGGTCAAAATAAGTCACATAGAAAGAAAAATGACCAGAGTTTTGCGGCTAAATCAGTTACATTTCCTTTGGTTGCTCACCTGGCTGATCCTACCATTAGCATCTGTTTGTTCACAAGGTTAAGCCATACAGTTTTATACTGTAGATGGACATGCTGAGATAAACACTGATTCTTACATGCACTTATTTTTTAAGTAAGCAATGTCTAGTACAGTTGTTAGATAACAATAATAGACTCTCATCTATACCCATTTTAAAAAAAAATCATTATTGATTCACAGAAAAAAATGTTTCAAGGAGTAACTAATAGGAGTTTCCACAAGTGTTAGAGATAGATATGCTTGTAATAAAAAATCTCTTATGAAAATGAAAGCAAAAATTAAAAAAAAAGTACTAGAGCGCTGCAAACAGAAGTGAAAATGCATTCTTAAAACGAACTACAAAAATATACTCTCTAAAAACCTGTACAGTTTTAATATTTTTTGTCAGAAGTCTGTTTTTCATCTTGTGCGGTTTTTTTTCTTATATTGCCATGGTTGCTTCACACCTCTGAAGTATTGCATACAGGCTTTCACAAGTATGCAGTGGACTTCCAAGTTCAGACCTTATCTGTCTCACAACTTTTTGGTAAATTGGTAAAACTTGACTGAAGCCATCTGCCATATCTCTGTATTCATACTGTTGTTTCTTACCACTGGATAAGAAAACTCAGTTTAAACTTCCAAAGAAGTTTTGTGTCTGTCTGTCTTCATTTTCCATTGCATGATAGCAGTGTAATCATGAACAGAAAATGGGAGGGCAGGAGGGTTGTTCTGGTTTATTTTTTAACTTGCTGACTCATCTGTCCATTCTAAAACCAGTTTGCAATAAATGTACATGTTGACATGATAACAAAAATATATAATGCATTCTAAAGCCACCCAGAAGCTGCCTATTTTTATGCATTTTTAAGTTCACATGCCAGGCAGACTTAAATACAATCCCTGTAGAGCCTTGCTTTCTGGAAAGTTTAGACAAAAAGTCAGTTCCTGCATAGGTGATCCATTGCACTAGTGTGGGTACAGCATATAAATGGCTGTAGGCAATGACATATCAGTCAGTGATGTGGCTGACAGCCTGACATGCCACCCTTGTCTCTCAGCCTGCAGACGTATACCCACCTGCAGCTAACATGATTGGAGGTGGCTTCCAGTGCACAGGACTCAAGCTCCTGACTCTGATTCAGTTGCAACATGCCTCAGCCACTTTGCTGCCAGAACACAGATGAGGCAGCTTCAATCTCTACATATTTTCAGTTTGATCCACAGCCAAAATGTGCTTATTATTTTTTGACCTGTGGAAGGGGACTAGATATTCCTTATTTTATGTATGGCAGGATATAAACAGTGAACATTCAAGGTTTTATGATTTACAATCAGACTAAGTGCGCTATGCAAACTTTATTAAGCAATAAATCTTCTCATGTTAGTTATTCAACCCATTCCCATCTTTATTGAATTAAATGGTTGCTGGTTTGGTAGTGATGATACTTAAGACAGTGCTGAGTTCTTTAACCAAGAGAGTCACATTAAGGAGTATAACTCATACTTTAAAGAAAGTATTGTCTCAGCCACTCTGAGATTATGAAAAAAGATCAATTCCATGGTGTATTAATTTCAGCACCTACTGTTTGTGGTTATAAAAATCCACAGGCAGTGCAGACGTCTCTTGGATAACCCACTCACGCAGGTGGGCTAATTTTTCAGCTTAACCCTTTTCCGGTACAACTAACTTCCTGAAGACATTCTGTAAGTTTCATTGCAGTGGTTCCCTCCATAGGATCTTTTCCTTCTTTGCTGCTGCCATAGTCCTGATGTCTTGAAGTCTCTTCGTTCCTGCATTTCCCCTCACTCAATGCACTTCCTGCAGCCTTCTCTCATCCTCAGTCCCAGAACGTGGATAGCAAATGGTGCAGAGAGGACTCCTGTTCCTGACCATCCCAGAGCAGGTTGTCCACCTATGAGTCTGCCCCAGGCCAAAGCAGTAAAACAAACCTCCCTAAAGAACAAGCCAAATGCATGTACCCGTTGTCAAGAAATTCCCACATTTTGGTGGCCTGTCTGCCAAGCAGATTACCTCTGGTCAACTAGCCAGCTGTCCAAAGAGCAGTGGTTTGCTAACTCCCTGACCATGGGGGTAGCACCCACTGCCTCAGCGTCCAAATTAGCTGAAGAATTACTTTGTGTACTGTACATGGGATCAAGTGAAAGTGTCCTGTGCTTTAGGTTTACTTCTCTATCTCACTCCTGTGACTTCATGCGTGGTTAGCGCTTTGCCAATATATGATAAACTGGCTCCCTCCTAACAAAACATTTGCTGAATATGTGCAGATGGACTCCATGCTGAATGAATCTAGTGCATCTGATATACCAGTGGTGCCACAGATTGTTCAGGTCCACTAGCAGATGCAAGCAGTTTCTCCGTGCACATACAGTAGATTCAGTGAGAAGACACCAGACTTATCACCACCACCACACACACACGCAGAGAAACATCAAAGCCCAAAAAAACCAGAATAAGACTCTTCATCAAGCTACTAAGTACAAAAACAAGCCAGGCAGCAGCCCTGCTCTCCTCATGCATTCATTTTCTATGCCTGTAGATAATGCAGAAAAGCAGCTGTATTGGATCACACCATTGGTCCATCTGGCCTCATATCCTTTCTCTGGCAGTAGCCAAAACCTGCAGATTAGAGATGAGAGAACAGAAGATTACAAGATGCGTTCCCTGAGTACTCACCTACCTTCTGATAAGTTGTGCTTTGGGGTCTTCCTTGGCCAGTAGCAGTTTAATAATTTATTATTAAATGTATGTTAAAAAAAGAATCTATTACATCCCTTGGGAAGGAATTCTGCACCTTAATTTCACATTTATTACGAAACACTTCCTTTCAACTTCATTTGGCGCTATCTAGTTTTTGTGCTGCAAGAAGCAATGATCACTCTTTATGTTCTCCATATCATTCATGATTTACCTTTCAATTGCATCCTCCTTTTTCAGTTTGGAAATCCCAAATCTTTTCTGGAGTCACTTGTGTGTAAGTCATTCCACAACTTTGATGTACTAACTATTGTAGCTATTTTCTGAAACCTATGCTGTTCTAATTTATAACTTTTCAGATGGGGGACTAAAATTGCACACAATATTCAAAATGTGTTTGAAATGTGGACCTATGCTGTGGCAGTATGAAGTTTGGTTTTGTTCTCTTTTCCTTTCTTTGTAATCCCTAGCATTTCATTTAATCTTTTCATTACAGTTTAGCACAGAGCTGGCATTTTCATAGATCTATTTATTACAACTCCAAGATCTTGCTCCTGGGTGAGAATGGTCAGCTCAGAGCTCATTTTACTTATGAAATTAGGGTTTCCTTTCCCATGTGCATCATTCTCTTCTGAATTTCATCTGCCATTTTATTATCCAGTCAGTTCATCTCATGAAGTCCTTCCATAGTTCTTCACAGTTAGTCCTCCTTTTTTACTACCCTGATAAGTTTAGCAGACTGTCTCATCTCACCAGATTGTTCATGACAATCTTAAACAGCACAGGATAAGCAAAATGTACAGCAGGAGGCCCCTGGTAACCTTGTTCCACTGAAAATGAAAAAAAACATTTATTCCTGCCCACTGTTTTCTAACTTTTTCCATTTACCTATCCATGCAAAGACTTTCCTTCTTTTAAGAGACTTTGGTGAGGGACTCCATCAAAGGCCTTTAAGAAATCCACGTAGTCTATGTTAAATGCATTCCCCTTAACCATATGTTTGTTGACACCTTCAGAGAACTCCAGTGGGTCATGAAGCATGCCTTCCCATTAAAAATACTCATATTCACTCATCTCTGGTAGATCCCAGGTATCTGGGAAGCCACTAACCTGAACACCAAGCAGCTCCCTGCACAATTGTGAGGAGCAAGGGTTGGAGCCTTAGAGCCAAGGTGGTGAGCAAGGGTTAGAGCCTAGATCAAGGCACTCTACTTATGGGGTGACCCAACCTCGGGCCACCCCCAGGACTGGGAGATTATAGCATCAGTGAGGGTTAACTGCAACTAAAGTCCTACAGGCTTGCCAGGCTGCCCATCAGGAGAGGTGGGGGCACAGGAGGCTACAGAACTCATGCCCCTGGGCCTGAACCCCACTCTCCAGCAGGGCTGGAAGCCAGACAGGGGATCAGGGAGCCAGGGGGCAGCCCCACTGTGCTCATCTTGGGGTGTCCTGCTCACACAAAAGGTGCTGCTTCTCTCAGCAGCCTGCAGTGCAGATCTCAGAAGGGCTGTCTGATTTACCAAACTGTCATGTGCATGTACAAGCAGTGCATTTGAGATCATGTCTCCAAAGATTATTAGATTTCTGTCAGCTTCTTACATTGAGGTACATATGTCTTTAAACTCAAGGAATGACTTCCCGCTTTTATCGTCCCATGTAAATAAAAACTTCAAGTTGAGATTTTTTTCTCTTACTTCATAAAACAAGTTCTCAGTAAACCAAATTTTAAACAAAAACTGTGTTTAGGCAGGGTTATATTTTTGGACCAGTCATAAAAAATAATATTAAAAATACAGGGAAACCTAAATTAATTTCTTATTGTAAGAATACCTCAGATTTCATGTTCTCATATTAAAAGGAAAGGTAATATGCTTTTTTTTTTTTAAAAAAAAAAAATTTTTACTGAGAACAGTGTATATATGACACTTGGAATAGAATTATGAAATATGAATGCTTCAATTAGGTATTTATCATAACAATGATTGTATTTACAAATGATTATTCTGAACCATAAACTGTCTACAAATCATTCTTAAAGATATAAAATTTTCTTAATTATTTCATCAAGCTGTTTAAACATTGAAATATATCAACTATCGTCTTCCTTGCTAGTTCCAATTACTTGGGAATGCTAATAAATCTCTCCTATCAACTATTTTGTATTGCTTTTGTATTCAGGATTGTGTGCTTACAAAACCATTATTTAATAGTGATTATATTGGAATCTGCAGTATTGTTTTTATTTCTACCTATTTTAAAAGGAAGGAAGCAACATCTTTGAAATTGTTATATGGATGATATAACAGGTTTATACCTGAATACCTGATGGGAGGTTCTGATGCAAAAGACTGCATCACAAAATGTTTAATGCATCGTTTAAAAGATAGTACATGGTGATGTCAAAATTTATAGAATACAGTAGGGTTAGTGTGATTGTTATCTTAAAAAAAAACAAACCAACAGTAAGGTGGTTTTGTGAATGTGGTTTAAAGGTGAGAAGTTTCTACCAGTTGAGGAACGAGAACTCAGTGTTTTATAGGCTTTTCCATATTTGTATATTTTTATGAGCAAATTCGTTAGCTTTTATGTCAGTGCAGTTATTTGTGTGTAGATATGCTTGTGTGGAAGACATAGCTTAAAGATAAAATGCATGCATGAATATAGAGATAGACAGTATGTTTAAAATATACAATTGCATGCATCATGCTATATCATAGCTATATTCTGCTGTTATGTTGTGCAGCTCCACTGACCTCAATGCTTGAGGGACAAATTAAGACCATACAGTACACGAGATGCTTCCAGCTGAAGAGGTGCATTAGCAGAGATGCAGGGTATGTTTGAGAAAGCACTCAGCAATTAGCAGGTCCTAGGTGAGAGAAGAACAACATTTGTCTTAGTCATTCTGATCTCTACAAAAAGAACCAGGAGGCACCTTTTGTCTCAGCTCCGTCTTTCCGGTCTAGCTACTGAGAAGAGATGCAGAGCATGGATCAGACAGGTTGAGGTCATGACACTTTTAAGACACGCCATTTTATAATCTTCAGATGAAATGTAATTGCTAAATTTCTCCTGTAGAATGGGCTTTTGCTGTGTTATCTAAGGTCTTGTTTCACTGTTTGAAAAGTTAATGGTGCAGGATTTTTGGAGGAGGAAGGGAAAGCCATCTGTCTCTGGGCAAGCAGCACTAAAAGACAAAATCCCATACAGCTCCTGAGGGTATGTTTCTGAGCCTGAGTTACTTGGTGGAGCACCAAAGAAGGTATGGGGTGTTCAGTAACTTTAGACATCTAAGCTGGGTTGCTCTGCATCTCCATCTGGAAGCCCTGTCTGTCTGCACTATTTATACAGGGTCCTGATGCTCTTAACTTTAGATGTTCCCATTGAATTAGATGCCTGAAATAACTGAGAGTAGATGATCCGAATACCCTGGTGTAAACATAATGGGAACTGACCAGCAAGTGAGGGCTGATAATAAGCTCAAAGCTGTTACAGTTAGAGGAGTTCCTTCTTGGAGCAGCCAAATCCTCTTTTGTCAGGCAGAGCCAATGAATTAATTATCAAAACAGCCTTTCTTCCTCAAGATTATATGCATTCAGTCAAAGCAGAAATTTTTGGAAGGACATCTCAGGGGAAGATCAACTTTCATAACAGGAGTAGCTACAAACCCAATCACAACATATCTGACCATCCATGGCGTGAGTAGTTAAGTCAACAGCACAAATGCTTTGTGATCATGATTATTAATGAAGCATAGAAAATTCTGATTTATGGCAGAGTTAACATGATGGCTCAGCAAATTAATGCCATTGTTGTGGGTTCCTCAAAATGATAACAAGTATATTTTAGGATGAAAAACTGCAATACATAAATAGCCCATTTGTTTTCATTAATCCTTTTCCATAAGGTTATCGGCCCAGAATTATCCTGTGCAAGCAGAATAATATTTTTTGAAAACTATTATAAAGTTATTCTGTATGATTTATTTTGTTGATATTTTTAAATGCCCATTTTGGTCACATTTTACTAACCCTTATTTTCTGAACAGTGTATTTAAAGAACTAGTAGATCCTGAGTACACACATCTGAATTTGTCCGGATCCTTTCATAGCCATGGTAGGATAGTATCCTCTAGATGGCATTCAAGGAATTGCTACATGTGTGGAGGGGATTTTTTTTTTCATATCTGAAAGATTCCCTTAGTAGTTGCTGTGTTTCAGTGGTTGTTTTGCACAGTTTTCGCCATATGTTTGAGTACAGAGGGACTTGAGATGATTGCCTGTTGTAGAATATCGTAACATGAATGTGACAGAAACAGATAACATTGCCAATTACTGAGATGTGGATCTGAATTAGGGGATCTTACTGTTTGGTTCTGTTTGTTTTTTTGCCAAAGAACTTTAAATATCCTCTGTGAACACACTGATTTCTCAAACTTTCCAATCAAACTCCGGACTCACAACTGAATCACAAACCAAAGTGTGATATTAGACAAAGAGAATTCTTTAAAACACTTAAGGAGGGTTTGAAAGATTTACTTAGTGAGCAGAGTAAAAGAGGCTGAACAATCTTTTGCTCATGAGAGCATTATTTTGTGGGTTATTCCAATGTAACAGTATTGCTTGTAAGCAATAGTGCAATACCAATGGCTAATCTTGACAGTGCTTAACACCCATGTATAGCTAAATCAGCTGTCAAACTGAAAGTTGTCTAAAATCTCAAGTTCTGCTTTTGTGCACTCTCTGGATTGCCTCTGTTTTGACAGCATTAAGGAGCTTGGGCACGTAGCATAATTTAACTCTAAATCTCATTCTGAGGATCAGGCACTTTAAAAGTCAGTCCTTGAAGCACTCAGCTCCATATCACTAATGTACTGTGTGGATATGAGCCATTAATTCTTACAAGCAACTACCTAAGCTGGATAGCTGGGTGGTTTTTCTCTGTAAAATTTCTGTGGTGCAGGAGACTATTAGGGATAGATAAAAGCTTATTCCAGAGCACAGCTGTATGTAACAAACTTGCCGTTTTGCTTGGGACTGAGTTAAACAGAAGGCTCTCTAATCACACAGTACTTCTGAATTTCAGAAGGTTAATCTAGTCCATTATTTTCTCTCTGACAATAAGCAACAAGGGACACCGATGGAAGGAAATCAGGGAAGTATCAAATGATACTTCTCTTCCAGCTCCCAACAGTGTTCAGTAGCATGTTAGTTAATAAGACATTTTCTCTGTTTCTTGCCTGAATGTCTGTCAACTTCCTAACTTTTTGGAGGCCACAGAATTTTTGTTTTTTCCTCTCTAGAAAATGACCCATGCAAACTCTGCATGTGTCAGCAGGTCACCTAGACTTTGTCCCTTGGACAAGAAGAGGTTGTGAAGGGAAGGACAGCAGTGCTCAGCTTGCCTCCTCAAATATTCCTGCTTTTCCTTTCTGTAGGAAACAGCTGTGTTGTGCTTATTTGGCATAGAGATAGGAGATGAAGAATAGACTTGGAAAAAAGCTACAAGGGTGGAGTTCAGCATGCAGAATGTTGAAGAACACAAAAACTGGTTAATACAGTGCCAAGAAAAAGAGTAGGAATACCAAAGGGGCATAATGGAAGAGCTCTGAGAATTCAGAGACTTCTGTTAAGAGGGCAGTCACCAGATAATTAATTTCTTGGAAATAAAAGACAGGCTCCTTAAGCTAAGTGATACACTGATCTGGAAGTGTGAATGCTCAGGTTTCTTTCTCACCTGGATCTCTGTCAGGAGACTGTCTATCAATGCATGAGCATGGATATGTGTAATAAGTATAAAACCACAAGCATCAGGGCATGAGCTAACTGGTAGTTAATAGTTGAAGAAGCTTCCCTTTTGAAAGGTTATTCCATAATTGCCCAGGATTCCACAAACCTTCCTTTGAAACGTCTTTTACTTCCCATCATCTGATCTGATTTCTAGGCTGCTCTGTTTTCTTGGTGGTTTACTTTTTATACAAGTCAAAAAGATGAAAACTCTTTAGCTCCCAATGGTTCTTTAGCTCTGGGGAGTTTTGTCTTTATGAATAAAAGAGACTCAATCTTCTTGAAAGAGAAAAACACAAAAAAGGCATTTACTTTTCAAATACATTTAATATTAGTGTGACCTGTTTTCAGAATATATGAGTACAGTAGTCCAAAAAGAGCCACTGCCTCTTCTGAACCTCAGATCCTAGATATAACGGGTTAGAGGTGAGAAAGACTATCCATCCATTTGACCTGGCTGCTGTTTGCTTTTAAGGTTAATTTGCCCCGATGCCTTCAAGTGTCATATATACATATACATATATATATATATGTCTATACCTCACCTTGAGAGCCTATCCTCAGACTCAGAGATGTGCAAACATCCCTGTGATCTAACAGAAGGCGTAAATGCTCTCTCACTACCACGTGTGTTCCCTGATATTTTGCCTATGGTTTCTTGATAACTTGACCATGCTACTTCTATTCATTAATTCTCTCCTTCTGCCATTCACAGAAAGCAGAAGACAATTACTGCAATTTATCATTTGTAGACTGCTATTATTTGCACATAAGCAGTGCGCATCATCTTTCCTTAACCTCACCTCATGAGTCTCCTATTAATTGTTCTTTTCCAGTTCTTTATATCTTTCCATTGTATTTCCAGCACAGCTCAATACTGTCTCAGTATCGTCTGCAAGGAGTTAATCAGGCTGAGCTAATGCAGATGTATTGGTTTCAGTATACAAGCTAACTGAGATATGTCTATGCGCCACTGTGTTGGGTCATATAGATATACCCAACGGAAAAAAACAATTTAGGATGTTGACATATCTAAAATTACTCTTGCGCTGCTCTAGAGGTCACCTTTAAAGAAGATCAGTGGCCGAGTTTGTACTGAGCTTCTGTGCTAACAATAGTGATGCATGTAGTGAATACTATGGCTGAAACTAGGGGATACATTTGACCTACTGGCAGCAATCTCAAAGTTCAGCTTCTAAACAGGCAGCTCCAGTGTGCAGTCTGTGCCACCCTAAGATGGTGTCTATGACAGGTATGATAAATTGCCCTTTGGAGTTGCCTCTCTGCCTCTAACTACAGAGGGAATCAAGACAACTTGCCAAAACTAAAATAGAGGTTTTAAATTATTTGAGTAAAGTAAAACGCGTTTCACCCTACTTGACTAGAAATTGTACCCCTAATGTACATTTGATAGCAACAGTGCTTTTCAGTGATTCATGTACATCAAGTACAAACCAGTGGCTTACTGGCCTTCTAGCAGTGGTTTTTCATTGTCTCTATGCCAGAGTTGAAAATGGTGTGCTTTTCTGTGCATAGGTCTACATATTAAAGATTTAAAAGATACCTGATCCTATGTAAAACAAAGATAGAGCAAGCCGTAGCGTTTATTGTTATCTAATGATTCTTTGTAATGAACAGATGAGAGCACACCTTTGGAATCTTTTTAGCATTTATATAATATATAATATAAATTTGTTTGTAACATCACTGGGAGAATTAATTTATGAAGGTATATTTATTTAGCATCACTATAATTTATAAAATGCTTTGTCAAAACCAGCATTTGTGGAGAAGTTGTTTGAAGTTGTACATTTTAAGTCAATACCAGATGTGTCTCCATGCACTTACGCATATTCACTCAAAATGTTGAAGCACAGTAGCTCTGACATTCTCTGCACATGCCAACAAACACAGCTTTTACAGAAGGCTCACAGAAGATGTTCAAATAAAATATTCATGATTTTCTTGCTAAAAGAAAAACCTCTTTCAGACCCGTGAAGTACTGTTTGACAGAAAATGACCTACAATCTGATGTAGTCTCATATTTTGGTATAAGCAAGGGCAGGAAAGATTTGCTGAAATAAGTGTACATTTTAGGTTTGTCTTTGTTACATTTCAGGATGAGTAGCAATTAATGGAGTGAAAAGATTGCAGATTTCCTAGTGCTTTTTAACCTGCTTATTTCATTTTCAAACTTCTGAGATCAATTTAGCAGCAGGAAGTTCTGCACCGCAATTTGGTTCCAGTTGACCCTGGAGGGGTTGTTGCTGAATGAGACTTACTTACAGCTCTGTTTCCATAATGACACCTTGCTGCAATAAATGATGCCTTCTTAACCTCAAGTTGTATTTCCAATAAATTTATAGCAAATCCCAGGTTACACTAGGAGGTTGAAAACAAAGTTCTCCAGAGAAACGTGTCACCACAGGTTGTCCCCACATCATAGGGCACCTAGCAGTGCTGGCATGGTATTTATAACTCACATAACATATTGGCTGGCACACATCCTTTTTCATGCTGATTAACATCATTATAGTAGCAATCTGAATCTGCTGATAAACCAATTTCTCCTACCTCCTTCTCTTTTAGCACAGGTTTCCTAAAAGGAAACCTTATAAGCCACAATGCCTTCATTTTTAAGAGGAATTCTTCATGTCAGGAAGTTCCTCAGGAGAGCACACGCACCCCAATTTCAAATGGTATGTGCCAATGGACAAACCACAATGTCTGAGTCAGGAGGAACAATGAACAGTACAACACATAACATTTGAGCTTGTGAAAGCAGCAAATCTGCTTGTGAAGAACACAGTATTCTGGTACTTCTGCTGTAGGTACCACAAGAGGGTTTATAATCATCACAAAAGGTGATAGGAAGGGAAATTATTTGCCTGGGGCACCTCTTGTACCCTTCCCTGTGCCATCAAATAGTCTGTTTCTTGATCCAGAGCAAAATGCCGGGAAGAAGCAAATGAAGTAAAGGGTTTTTTTTTCCCCAGTTGCCATATTCTTGCTGTGCCATTCAGCCACACATGTTGTCGCTACCTGATGTGAGCTGCTATGCCAAGTGCCACATGACCATAGTGCTGTCTTCTGCCTAACAAGGACAAGCTCTGATTTTGGGAGAGCTGGTCCCTTAGGAATCCCAGTGACCTATTAGGTCTTTAAGCCACTTATTGTCTCCTGCTGCTCCAGCAATAAAAGGCAATGGAAGGGAGCCAAGAATCTGCTTATTCTGATGCAAATCCCTTTGGCTGTCAGGGGGCATTGATTTGACATGATTTCCATTTATATGACAGGCAACTCTTTTCAGTTTTGTGGGTTTTTTTGTTGTTGTTGTTTGCATGTGATAACCTGGCATCACACACTTCCACTAAGCTTGTTTGAACTGCTTTTATTCCACTTGCTTCAGAAATACAGAGAATATAAAGTAACTCCTTAAAACATACATATATGAAAAACATTTGTGTGATTTTTTTAGCTGCTATTATTTAAAGAAATGTGTTATTAAAATATTTAAGTTGTTCACTGTATTATAAATTATGCCAAATATATCTCACAATACTTTGTAACTTTGAGGGTTTTGCACATACACCTTGTCAGAGAGAACAGAACATCCACACAGGCTGACTGACAGCTGATAAGGCTTTATTTTATACAAATGCCTTAAAGTATCATCTACTATAATTCATTTTGAAGAATTGGGGACTGAACAGGTCCTGTTAGAAGTAAAGATCTAGGAGTGCTTCTGTCTCAAGCTTGCAAAATAATGAATGGCAGCACATTCTGTAAATGAAAGAAAATCTGTAGTGTTGTAAAATCATATGGGTGAATAATTACTGTCTCCATACATAAGATCAACAATAGATGAGAGAGAAATTAAGCAGCAAGGAAGAAAGAATTGCATTATGGAACATAGAAGGAAAAAAATGGTGTTGAATATACGTTTAGCCCGGAGGAAATTTGAGGGTTGTGTCTATCATGACTTTTAGCCCACAACACTGTAGCAGAATCCAGTTTTTGATAATGGTATAAGGTTCACTTGGCTTCCATCCACCATTTCTGAGCAAGCAAAGAAAATCTGCAAGGGGAAAGAATTTTAAATGGAGGGAGAGATGATAATTATAGCTTGCTGGAGGCCTATTTTTCAGTAAATGAAGTGCTTCAAAAGAAGCATACTGTTACGCTGTCTTTTGAATGCAACCCTTTAGGGAACTAGTGTAAGAAAATAAAGTAAAAACATTATTTTTCACCCCAAACTTGTTAATTTGCTAGCTCTAATGCCTTGTCAGGAAAACTCTATGCTCAACTTTGAACTCCAAGGTTAGTGCCAGTAATAGCATCCCCTCCAAGCATTATAACTGTGAATTACCACTGAAGTGATTAACAAGAGGCTCTATTATGTGAAGAATCAACTATCTTATTTAGTCACTGCACTAACTGGAAGCAGCCTTGTATGGCAGGAAAAAGAGTTCTTACTGAATTCAGCACCAACCCAAAGATGTTTCAGCTATGTCGACACCTTTAATATACAGAGAGATGGGTTATGATCTGGGTTTTTTATAAAAGTTTAATTTATGTTCATACTTCCATGATTTTTTCCATCTAGACTTATGCTTAGTTTTTAGTCTTTTATATAGACATGCACACACACTTCTAACATGGAAGTGCTCACATACTGGAAATAATGGAAGGTATTGACATTCACATTGTACGTTAGGATAGCTCAGTCAAAAGATTAAAGAAAATCTCTAGAGCACAACCAGAAAAGAATATAAACATAGGTCTCCTGAATCCATATCACATTCCTCACTCATAAAATAGTCTCTCTTCCCTTAGCCTACAAAGATGGCAACAGAAAGATTAGCAAGCAAACACAAAAGAAAAAAAGGGTGAAATGCGTCTCTGCTGGAGGACTAATAATCATATGGCAGGAATGAAGACTGCTGTAAATGATAGGCAGCACAACTACATCCTTGTCAGTTGACCGATAATACGTGTCATGCATGGCATTAGTGAAAAAGGCTGAAGGCTCTTGGCCTCTTTGCTTCTCTGGTAAATCCTTCCTTGGTAAATGCTCAAATGCTAATAATACCAGAGGCATTACCATTGATCAGGAAACATTGTTTCATTACTTCCAGTTCTGTTACTGGAGTAAAATGTCTCCCCCAAGAAAACATCTTTTTATTGCTTATTACCTTTCCTACAGACTTTCTAGAATCAGAAGTAAAATCAATATTTTTCTTACTGTGCCCTGAAATAACAGTTTTTCCAAGAGTGGGATCATGAATAGAATCTCAGACTTCACTTTTTGCTGTGTATAATATAAAATCATACTCAGTATCCAATAGTATAGAAATTCTAATATAGTTACAGAACCTAGGCTGGAGAAACACTGTCTAAATATAATAGCATTTTCTGGTATAGGAAAAGGTGCAAAGGTTGTTTTTAGCATCCAGAAAAACACATGAAAATTGGACCTCAGTACATCTCTATAATTACAATTATAAATACCATGTATATATGGTTTGACAAAAGTTTGACAGTGTGGGGTTTTTAAAGTATAGCTGTATTTATAAAGAGAAATACAAATCTAGACCACTTTTTCCTTTTCAAACTAATAGTATCAGTAGTTTACAAAAGAACTTCCTAGTATTACCATTGAGCAAAAGGAGAAAACATTTGTACTTATGCCATATTCTGTTTCATTGATTTCCGAAAATTTTTGTTGAATGGGTTTTGGATTATTAGATAACCATAGCTTTCATAGTGTTAAGCATAGTTTACTATGTGATTTAATTCATGCCATTAACTTGTGATATAAGCTTGAAAAAGCCCTTTTCTCTTAATGAACAGAAAAACAGTCTTTTTTTCTGACCAACACAGACATGAAACCCAAGTCAACCTAAATTAGTCCTCACAGCACTGATATTTCTTCCACCCTCTACTGTCTTTCCCTTAATGAAAGAAACTCTTCCCCAACAAGAGGAATGCAGGCTCCCTGCAGGATGTTAAAGCAGGTTGTCTCCTCTAACTATATAGTATGAAACTAGGAGTGATCAATTAATGAGTTTTCAAAGAAAAAAAAAAAGGTTGATGAGTGGGCCTCAGTATTTCCCCCCAACTGCAGTTGGGAAGTGGCTGAGGTAGGAGAAAAAGAAGAGGCACGGAGGGGGCTAGATTCCCTCCCCTACTGGGAAACTGATACTCAGAAAACGCGATAAAGCACTATATTTTGGTGAGTATGGTCTTCCCTGCGCCTTGAAGCACGCAGAGGTCTCAAGGAAAGAATAACATGTAATTATGCAAATCAGATTATTATTGGTAATGGTAGAGGTATAGAAATGCCTAAATAAATTAGACCATGTTATACCAAATGGCAGTATTTTACACATTGAGACCCACAGCCGCCTCATGATGATGGTGTCCAAAGGCATAAAGTTGCAGTCCTCAACACATGTACAGTTCAGCTCACCCTTCCACTCCCTCCCCTCCAAATATGTATCTGCTGGCAATTCATTGGCCTTGGCCAAATCAAGCACAATGTAGGGGGGAAGGAGGGGAGAGAACAACGGTGGTGGAGCTGTTCTTGTTTGTTGGATGGTACACTTTTTAACAAGGAAATGATTGTGCATACCTGGTAGGCCCTGTTCTGCCAGCCAGCAAAAGGCCATCGAGCTGTCATGGTTTGTCTTCACCAAATAAGATTTGAAATGAGATACCAGAGGACTAGAGTGCTCCATGTACAGACAGACATTAGGTGAGCTTTTGTCATCAGCTGCCGTTGAATGAGCACCATATCAAAGTTGTTCAACCCTGGAGACCAGGGGAGAAATGCTGGAAATTCTTTGCCTACTTTAAACAGTATGAAACAAGAAATTGGAAAATCAGAAAATGGACTAAAGGAAAAAAGCGTCAGAAACCCTACAGATCACTTATTTTGAAATCAGACAGTTACAGATAGTGGAAGTCAACTTCAGAAGAAGAGAAAGTCTCTAGAGAAATGACACTGCAATCCAATCATTGTTTAAAATACACATTTTCTGTCCTTTGCATAGCGCATGAGAAAAGGGATTCTGAAAAACTGAAGCCAACGAGATTTAGAATAAAATAAGCTCGCTCTGAATTAAGGGATGAACTTTCATTATTCAATACAAATTTGAAAAGACAAAGAAACTTATCAGGCTAAATTAAATGAGGAGCTCACAGCATTGTAGATGACTCATCGCAATTCAATAAATTTATAACAGTGTAGTGGAAAACATAGAGAGCAGATGGTGCAAAGAATCCTCAGTACAAAACAGAGATCAGCGCTGAGCTCAAGAGCCAGAAACCATCCTTCAGCCTAGTACCAATGGCAAGAAAATGCTGCCATTAAAGTGATTAAAAGCCATGCTGCGCTTCTAAGCATTTTTTTTTTTCAAATGGTTTCATTGGGTAACCAAATTAGAGCTCTCCTGCAGCTACTGGATTTGAAACAACTAATTAAAAGAACTTCCCATTGATTCATCACAGGAACATTAACGCAGTCTTTATAAATGGGCAAACAGGATTTACCTATTTTGCAATTTTCCGGTTAAAAAGAGCTTTAACAATAAATGGATAGGATCTTTAGGGTCTAAATAACTTCTGCTCTAGTGAGCAACTGTTACAAGAAGCTGAAATTTCTCCGTAGAAAGTATTGCTTTTAGTAGCACTTCACAACACCTAAAGAAATAGAAACTGAGTAGCTGCAGCTTTTAATTACTTGGGTTTATTTGTCTCTTTCTTTGTACAGTAAATTTCTAACTGGAATCTTTTTCCGAAAAGTCATTATTTCCTCTGAGAGGTGAATTGATAATCTCCGTATGACAAATAGTAGGATCATCCTCCTGAACGTGTAAGAACTGGTTAACGTGACTCTTTTGTGACTTTTTGTTAAAAAGTACGCTTTTTTTTTTCCCCAGTACCCTAATACAAACACAAATATACTTCTCATATTCACAGCCTTGTGTACACACCTCTGCATTTTCATTTAGAAGATAGAGTGCTGGCACAGTGCTACAGGTGTGATGTGAGCCTTGCTGTATGTGGTTTTCCGTTTTAAGTACAGGTCAAGCACAGCTGGCTTAGGAGAGGGCTGAAGTAATTTTCTTCCATTATTTTGCTACCCAGTTGTTTCCCAGGGAGAAGATGTAGGCAACTTCTCATACTGAACATTAGAGATGATCTTCTGTTGTGTCAGGACTGAGTTTTGACATGGGCTTACTCAAATGGAAGAGTTACTGTGGTGAGCTCAGGCTGAAAACACGCATAAATTACTGTATAAATTTTTAAATCAGAACCCAAAGAAAAATGCACCACATGTGGTACATATGAAAAGTTTATAAAGGTTTGGTCATAATTTGAAGAAGTATAATAGTGGTAATCTATATTTAAAAAGCCTAGAAGGGCCAAGATTATAATTATACCCACAGTTTAACCTGGTGTTTTCTGTAATCAAGCTCGATCATTTCGCAAGGATTTGGTTGTCCGAGGAGTGAACCCTCAAATGCAGTGAGACAAAGTCGTGATGTTCTGGGGAGGGTGGCCCAGCTGACGTCACTCAGCTGTGAGCAGGTACACAGGGTGTATCAGACGTATCTGAAAGGTTGCTATACCTCCCTCAGACCTGCCTGTAAATTACCAGCTTGATACCACTGAATGACTCAAAACCAGCAAATGGTAAACGAATGTATATGAGCAATTGCCCTCATAAGCCCGTGGTCAGTGTTTAGCAAATACAGAGCCATGTTTGCTAGTTCCTGTTTTCCTTTAAACAGACCTATCTGTGTTCCCTACTTGGAGTAACTGATTTTACCCCAGAGAAATATTGCAAGAGCTCAGCTTCCGCCCTTAATTTCAAGAGTAAAAATTAATTTTAATGAGGGAGTAGTTATACATATCCAGGGATAACATGTTGGCCCTGAACCAATTAATGCTTTTTACTTATTTGTTCTATTCAGTTACTTACATTATGCTGTTTAAGGACTTCCCAAAAAATAGGTTAATCCTTTATGCAGCATGACAGGTATTCTTTATTTCTCTCATCCCCTTGCATCAGACTCGTGGTTAAAATGGCATACATAAAGGTATAGGACAGTTTCCTGTGTAAGCTCTGTTTTGTCCACTTAATGCTTTTTGGTAGGGTTTTTTTCATTTAGTGTTACGTGTTGGGTTGGGCTTTTTTTTAGATCAGAGACAACTGGACTATTATACCACAGAATAGTTATCCACAGGGAAGATTGACAGTGGGTGGAAGTTTATTTTCTCTCTCGGATAAATGCACTGTCACAGAGAAAGAGATTGTTATGTGCATGTCTGTGTGTAGAGTTTCCCTTTTTTCAAAGGAAATTAACCAGATTTGTTTTCTTTACTGTTTGTTTGCATTCTAGAATTTATCTATTGTTTTCATTTCTTAAACTTCCTGAAATATTTACAGGAAAGAAAACTAAGGCATGAAATTTTGTAACTAGAAGCAGATTCTTATTTCATTTTCCTAGGGGGACTCTCTCATTCAAAAGATAAAAACAGAAGTCATAAAAACGTGTTATTTTTAGAAGACAGCTCCTTGGAAGCTCAGAAGAGGTTAAATAAGTTTTATCGTAGAGAGGAATGGGGGAGGATATGTAATAAACCGATATTTGGTAGCAGAAAGACAAATAACAAAAGCTGTGAACCACTGGAAGAACTTTTTTTTATGGTAGCTGGTTTGTTCAGCTTACTCAGTTGTCTTCAAGACTGTGGAACAATATGACTGGTTTGGTTGTAACATTTGGGAAAGCTGCACATCGATACTATTAAAACAGCATTGGTGTCGGGAGAATATTAGACCTTCTTTCACATGCTTGACCAGATTAATAAAATAAGCAAAGCGCATCCACCCCAATTGGGCCCCTTCCAAAAGCTGCTGGAAGCGGTTCCTACTCGCTGTGCTGCTGCAGACCTGCAGTATCAATTACAGCAGGTAGGTCTGAGGGCACCTTTGCCCCCACAGTTTGCCCGTAACCCAGTGCCTGCCACTGGCCTTTAATAAGCTGGCTCTTCTGTGCACACAGCTACCTCGCTGACAGGCTAAAATGCCCTTGCTGCTGCCAGCCCAGCTAGCAGAAACAGGATTAATTGCATCTGGTTTAAGCTGTGTCACTTTATTTTACCCCAAATAGTAAACTGAATGTACGTTTTACACAGCTGAATTATGACATTAAATGCAGATTATCCTGAATGTAGAATTTACTGTCTCTGAAACATGGTTCTGCTCTGGACGCAATGTCCTTGGAGACAGCAGCACGACCTGGTTGCATGCAGCTGGCAGCGGGGACCAGCACGGGTGCTTTTTTCTATGTTTTTGTATATAGCCATTTTTCAGAAGCTGGTCTGCACTTTAGCAAAGGAGTTACTGGTATGTACTTGCGACATTAATTCCAGGTTATATGGTTTCCCTGAGAATTGCCATCTGTCATGCTTTTCTGCCTGGAGGTCACTCAAAAGTTACCTCGGGTTGGTATCCTAAGACAGTAGGTTGAAAGGATAAACCGTGTGCTTTGTCTTTAACCCTTAGTTATCCTTTTCCCTTTCAGCACCCTCCTTGATAGGTATGGTAAGGAAGGACTGGGCTTCCCAAAACAGCATTGCCCTCTCCTGGCAAGAGCCGGACTTTCCCCATGGAGCCATTCTGGACTACGAGATCAAGTACTATGAGAAAGTAGGTCTCACTTACAGCATCACCCAAATGCAGATCCTAAAGAGCAATATGTTTTGTATTTTGAATATTAAAAAAAAATACTTTAAACTTTTCACTTGATCCCACATACAATGCTACATAAGTAGACGTTTTATTTTGTACTGATTTTTTGTTGGTTTATTTCTGACTTGTTAATGACTGTATTGTTTCACATCAAATCAAGTAAAGCAGCAGGCAGGCAGTAGATATACCTGTCTCATAGTAACTACATTTACGAACATGGATAAATGGATCACATGCTTGAACATATTTTGATTTATGGACTGTAAAAGCTTTACATTAGGGTGACACTGAAACAATACAATTAAGCTGAATGTCAATGTGATTTAATTTTTCAACATTATTTAGCAATAATCTGCACTTAAATGAGAGTGCACCAGCCTTGTTTAGAGGGTTACAAAAGGTTACAAGGGAGAGAAACTGCATGGCATTCATGTCAAATTTCTGGCATTCTCTCAAAATTATGTGATTTCACACAAAAGTGGGCAACAACATGTGTTACAAGTAAATGTACAAGGTGCACGCACAACACATCCTGTGAAAGCATAATTTGAAGCCAGCTTCTCCCAAAGCACAAAACACGTTTCATCATTTCCAGTTGGCTACAGGGCCTTGTACTTGTGGTGTAAAATGTAGTGCTCATCAGTGCCTTCATTCCCAGAGACAGAGGCGGGATTTTTTTGGTGTCATAACTTAAACAGTCACCTGCTAAGTCAGTTCTTGCTATTGCTCTCTCCCCATCTGAAAGTCATAATGGAACTAATGGATATGTGAGAAGACTGCAAAGAACAGAAATATAAGCCAAGTCATGAAAGTAAGATTTAGGGATGTTAGGCTCTGTAAATATCTGAGACTTTTTCTCCTTGGCTACACTTCTCTACTGAGATTATGCAGTTTTAATGATGCAGAAAAAAAGGTTAAGCTGGGAAAAAATCCAAACAACTTAAATAGCACAGCTAGAGAGAGAGGACAGATTCCTTAGAATATTTGGTAGCCAAAGCAAGGAAACCTTACTTTCCTACACTAATGGAAGTCCTTCAGGTTTTGATCCAGTACCATAGTAAGCCACATTATGATTTGCACTGCCCTTCTTTTCTTTGTTGATATTGAAATAATAATCAGGAGAATTAAATGAGACAAATGGTAAGATTTTATTCATTTGAATAGGAACAATTTAAAATATTCAAAACAATCCATAGAGATATTAAATTGTAAAGCTTATATTTATAAAAAACTTCTATCAAAAAATTATCTGTCAATATCTGTCAGTACTGAGTGACATGGCAAATAGCTTTCTGTAGAGGTCTACATATTGCTTAGACTTGTCTGTTGTGCAGCAAGAGTAGATACTCAGACTTCACAGCCCTTTGTTCTATAAAGAGCCTAAGCCACTGCTGGCCATTTCTACCAAAAAAGAACCATTTTCTGTTTTCACCGTTTATAATACATAAGGAGTATCTTTTAACTAGAAACTTCTCTTCCCTCTCAGGTGTGGACAGATAACTGAACTGCTGGCATCTTCTAGTACTGTTGCACAGGGGTTGTTTTCTCCCTAAGTCACTAACTGAACGAAATGCATAGCTCTTGAATATACCTTTTGTAAGTTAGCACAGGCATGCTCTCTGGCAATGCAATGTAACAGGCAGAATGAAAGACAAACAAGCCATCAGTAGCAGTAAGATCACTTATTTGAATAGAGGACTAGGTATGTGACAGATTGGAGACCAGACTCTAGAGCAGACAGAAGAATAATCTAGTACTGGAAGTCAGTCTGCTGATTTGAAGGATTAAGTTAGATAAGTATATTTATATAGTGCTGAAGAAATGTACTTTATAACTTTAATACTGCATATGTATAGTGGCCAAATGCAAATGAGATTTGTATATTAAAAAAAAAAAAAAAAGAGGGTGTCAGAGGTAGATACAGCAAGTGAAACTGCAGTCTTTCAGGTTTCCAGGTAACCCTCAAAGAGGGAAATATCAGCATTTATATTCTCAACAGCAGTGTTGCATACCCAGAAGAAATGTGCTAAAAGTGAAATAATTGTCTATTGATTTAGTATGAATTTACCACAAAGGCATTGCTATACTGGAAAGTAAAAGATTCAGCTGAAGTTCAAGAATGAGTTGAGTATGAAAACCTCAGAAATGTTATTAATGTCTTAAGTAGTCAATAAAAATGCAAAGAACGGTATCCTTAGGTACTAATAAATACATTAATTAGTGAAATAGAACAGCTTTTGCAGTCCTATCCTTACCCTTTTTTACCTGTCATTTGTGTTTAAAAAAGAAAAGCCGCTTTGTTCTTATATGCAATACAAGAAATTGAATGTTTCCATCAAATGCAAACACTAAATACCCCAGCTTCAACAGAGTGTATTGGTTTCTTAACTTTGTGAAACTCTGAAGAACTCTGCATGATTTTAAAATTTCACACATACGAACTGCTATTTCTTGTGAGATAATTTGTTGACATTTGCAAAATTATCAAGGTGACATTGAGGTGCATGCTACGGGAGCATGCTTGTTTTTAATTATAGCCAGTAGGAATTGCGTGGCTCATATACAGATATCACATCGTCATGTGCTCCCAGTGTTTCATGAACGATATGTTTGGCTTTCTATCTGTTTCTAAAAATGAAAATCTTGAGAAAATAACAAAGCTTCTTTTGTGAGCCAATTCTATATGGATTGTACAGATTTTTAATGTCTTGTTTAGGAATACACTGGTACATATTTATGTGGTTGGCTGACAAGAGGTCACTTTGTTCTGCAGTTTTTCAGCCAAAAATGCAGTGAACGTAAGCTGACCTTGGACATAATTAGAGAGCTGACTTGGCCTGTGAGAACAAAAATTCCTAGACATTCAGACCAAGATGCTATGAGGTTTTGTCACAGTAAAGAGAAAAAGTTTTCCATTGCTTGAATAGTTATGTGATATAACCGGAGAGAGAATATCATGATCCTGAAATAATACTGTATGTTGAGGCCTGGTACCTGAAATATCTCATTTCTACTAGATTATGAATCATTCTGAAAACTATACAGTCAGCAACATTTGTCACCTTAGACGATAAGTGAGTCTTTACAGCAACACACAAAAAAATCCATTAAATGTTTGACCTTAGAGATCTAAGATGTGTTCTAAAAATAATTTCTTCATAGACTTCTTTGTAGTCTTCCTAGATACTAAATATTTGCAAATTATCTCTGTTGATACAGGATGTCTGCCCTATTCTGCAATCTGTTATCTATCCGTTCTATTTTATAATCTTTTAATAGCTTCCACAAACAGCCCAGTACTTTTAAAACAAACAAAAACAATCTCATAGGCAGTATTGTTTTTCCCTTTAAAAATCAAACTTCAGAAATCAATATAATCTCAATGTCTTTGCTAACAGTAATCAACTTTTCTTTTATACTTTAAAACTATTACTCAGACACTGACCAAAGCTTTTGCTTTTTGAAAGATTCCAGGGCATTGTAATCTATTTACCTCTCACCAAAAAGGTCACATGTTCAAGTCAAATAGAGGAGTGGGATAAGATATGGCCTTGTTAAAGCCTTGTAATGAAGCTGAGTCCTTCTGGTAGGAATTCCCTTATGGGAAAGGAAACACAGTACGCAGTGGATATAAACCATACCAGCTGCACTTCAGGTTGTGCAGTTGAACTGGAAAATGCTTATTCCTCCCCTTTTCCACCCATACTCTTAAAGTTAATCATCAAAAATTAATGCTCCCTGAGAGCTGTATTAAGCATACCAAGCTGTATATATACCAGCAACTGTATTAAGTTTAAGTTCTCCCATATGGCCCAAATACACCAGCTGGATTATATTTTCTGTTACACACAAAATAATATATAATTAGCTGAGGGAGCCAGTCTATACAGAAGAGATTTTAACAGGATGTACCCAAGCAATATCCCAAGGCATTGCAATGACATCTCCAAATAGAGAATACCTCTTGGAGATGGGTGTAGGATGGACGGGCTGGATGATGTTTCTTTGCTTTCTTGTCTTTTGATGAAATTTACACTAAAGCCAAATCCCTTTGACAAAATACTTCTTTTTTTTTTTTTTTTTTGGCAGACTCAATTTGCAACTCCCAGGCAGTTTTCACATAAAAATTTTAACCCACCTCCATATGACAGAGAGTGAACAGGATTTGTAGGATGTCAGATATGCCTTTTCTTCCATTCCAGTATTAGAGTTGAATTAATAAATAAAAGAGAGAAAATAACTGAGCAGTAGAGGCAAGGGGGAAATTAGTTTTCCAATGAGATTTTAAAAAGAGATGAAGAGCTGATGAAGCAGAGGGGTGGAGGAAAGTACCAGATTTAAAGAATTAGAAAGCAGTATGACCTTGTTAATTTTTCTATCAGTCTGCAGCTGTATTTGCTTAACTTATACGACAAATGATGCTCCTTCTTAAAATCTAATATTAAAACAAACACCACTATTTCCTCAAATATTCATTAATATGAATTAAAATGAACCGTCCTGAATTTGAGTAGTAAATACACAAGCCTTGAGATAAATGACTTGGTAGAAATAATGTGAAGATTTAAGACTCTCAATGTGTAATGTTTTGAATGATAGAATTATTTTTACAAAAAATTAATATGGAAAATTATAAACAAGAAAGTAATTTTGCCTTTCAAATTGTCTGCCTACAGTAGTATTCTGTAGTTTAAAGCAAATCAATCTGTCTAGAAATATGTGCACCATATTTATTTCAAAGCCATAGAAGTGCATATGTATGATAGATTATGTACTCTACACAGCAACAGCAAAAAGATGTGGCACTTAGTGCATGTACAGGAGTATGAACTGGTATACTTGCCAGTTTTTCCACACTTTTTGAGGAACAGGTAATCTTGTGATATGCTCAGTTCCACACTGAAGACTAGCAGAGTAGTAGCACAGTCCTGGAAGCCCTGGGAACGCATCAAGCTCACTTTCACGCGCGTGCCCAAGTTGTTTCATTCCAGCTTTTTTTCCCATATGAACTGCCTGTGTAAGGTCCGTGACTCATCTTGGTTTAGGACAAGAGGTGTTCCTCTGTGTCTTCTCCAGCTAAGGAGATATTTCATTATGATCTTCTCAGATTAATACGGTTCTGCTCAGGCAGAACCTAACCCTACTTGAGTGCGGGCTGGAATCTAACCTAAATGAACAGGAGTCATACATGTTCTCATTAGACAACATATGGACATTTCTTATAAGAAGCCACATCATGTAGGTCAGACAATCCTCTGAATTTCTGGTTGACAGCTTGGAAAGGTGAAGTAAAATTAGTCATTTCTCTTCTATAAGCCCTATGCCTTTCTGTGAGGTCTATATGACATATGTGAGGTTCATTGACACTCAACCTCCCTACTGCTTAAATAGATAAACGGCTCCAGTCTTTCCACCTCTTTAATTACAATTTTGCATAATGTTTAACTGAATTAAAGGGATCACATTTTTTCAGATACAACTATATTACAGCTTACCTGTTTCCCTTAAGTACCAGCTATTACTTTCTTGGTTCAGATTTTGCTTTTTATGTTAGATTTTTAAATCATGAAGAATAATATATGCACCAGCTCCAATCCACAGGAGGCCAAAGGGAGCCTGCAGACTGTATCACATTATTCATGAGCAGGCACAGTTCATTTGGTACTGTTGTGGCTGGATTGTTAGCATGTACTGGTTCTTTCTCCAGGCATATTCTTTTATTGTTGCTCTACCTACCCTAGCATGCTTGATACCCTTGCAAGCTTCCTGGCTTAACTTTAAAGTCAACATCAGTGACAAGGCTGGGGAATAGGAAAAGGCTTATAACAATAGGGATGAGCATATGAGCACTTCAGGTGCCTGGCCAGTCAGTGAGTATACTCAGTATAAAATAGCGAGCACTACACTGTTAGCGTTGAATGATCGGCTGGGCAATTTTTAGCCTCATGCTTATCATTCCCTTTTAAAACAAACACTTTGCTCCTGTAATATTTTTCAATTATGCAAATTATTTGAGGTGTAAATAGCAATCTGCTGCCTACAAGTAAAATGTTTCTGATGCGACTAGAAGCAAGAAATGTAGGGCTCATGCAGTAATGCATTTTCATTACATTTTCAGCATGTTCTCATAAAAACAAGAGCATTGAGTAATTTGGATGTATAAGAGCTTTTGGATAATAGTATTAAGCAGACCTTAGTATTTGACCATAGCTGCAAGAACAGATCAGCATGTTGCAGCGAGGCGCCAGGGCTCCAAGGAGCGCCTCTGGCATTCTCGGCCATTCGGAGCTCCTGGGAAATGAACCATGTCTGGTGAATGTTTTTAAAAAATCATCACTACAAATGTGCTTTGGGAGATAATCATTAAAATGAAATCTCCTAGATTATTTTAACATGGTAAGTGATGTTAAACAAGCTTCTCAGTTTTCCTATTCTGCTGTTATTAACCTAGTTTCCCAAGGGAAGAACTGTAAAAGCCTTAGATTCTAAAAAGAGAAAAAAGTAAGTCTCAGAACCGTTGAATACGAGAGTGAATAATTATGAGACTCTCTGACCAGATATAATTTTTGCCTTCAGGAAAGAACCTAAGGACCTTGCAGCAGCCATTATTAATGATGCTGATATAATTACTATTAGGAGAAAAAAATCTGGCCTCTAAATATCATTTACATGCAGCCAAGGGTTTATCAAAGAAGTTCTGAGCTAGGCCTTCTCCATTAGGTGCCTGGTTTGGCTAGTCTCCTAATTGTTGCCGTCAATTATTTAAAGATAGCTTCTAAACCTTTCTATTTAATAATAAAGTAGCCTACAGAGCTATTACTATTGTCATTCCTGCTGAACCAAAAAATCTCGACAAGAAATATAATGCTGTTTAAGCAAGCCTAGTGGATTTGATTTTTAAAAAAACATAGTTTAGTCTCTGCTGATCTTGTGTTCTTGTCTGCAGCCAATACCATTTTCCCTAAGGAAAATTGCATGTACAATGTTTATTCCAGTAACTGGTGGAAGCACTGCACAAATGTAATAGAATTGCATTAATGGTTTTGAACAAATGGTTTTCAAACTCTTTCAAAGGCATAAGTATAGGAGGTATGCAAACTATTACATGACAACAAACAGCACCACAGAGCAAGTTCCATACCTCAAAGAAAGCTAAGAAAGCTAAGTGCACTGATAACAAAGTCTGATTCCTAATAAAAGGAATTATTAAACATTTTTTTTTCTAGCCATTCAGCATTTGAACTTCAGAAAAAATATTTTAAAAATAGTTTACTGACACAGCAAGAATAATAATGTTAACCGCAGGAATCAGCTGTTAATCTTAAGCATGTGATTAGGTAGGGTCAAAAATCAGATGCAGCTATTTAATAGTGCAGTAAGTTTCAGCTCACTCCCAAGGACAAACTTTAGATGATTTTGGTGAACATATTGTAAAAAAGAAAGGTTGTCTCTTCAGAGAGAATATATCAATTGCACAAAAGGAAGCGGTGAGAAGTTTAACATGTTTAATCCAGAATTAACAAAATAGTTAACATGTACTCTCAACTTAAAACATTTGATTATTGTTGGTTTTGTTGTTGCTGTTATTATTAACTAGTTTCAGTGTGTTCGCCTTTCAGTTTAGGTGCAGTAAATTTCTGTAGTATCTGAAGTTAGAGTTCCCTCAGGTACCTTAACACACATTCAGGTGTCAAACTTTAGGTTTGAAAAAGTTTGGCATATTTTTACAAAAAGAATGGTGTGTTTCGTAAGCAATGATCTAAATATAACTAGTACAGTTGCCAAAAGATGGCCATCTAAGCAAAAATAATATCCTTCTTGGTAAGTTAAATACAACGTCCAGGTCTCCATTTCCCTAAAACTTGCCAGAATGTTTCTTTTAGACTTTCTTAAAATAAGAACTAGCTTAGAAGTTCTCAAAAGCCTTCATCTATGAGCCCAAACTATTTTAAAATCTGAAGCTAGGACAGTGTTTTCATAATACACAAACTACTTACTGTTCATAAATTGTTCTTTCGCAGAGGTGGATTCACAGATTAAATCAAGAAGATACGTACTTGGAGACATAAGTGAGGTTATATCTCTGTCTAAATGAAGGAATGTTCCAATATGAGGTATAATTTCACTTGCAGCTTTTTCCTGCATTCTTTGATGCATTCAGGAGATATTTGGGGAGATACAGGTAAAAAGACATTTATTCCTTTTTGAGGGGGAAAACAGAGAAGGTTCCTTTCTTTTCCTCTCTTCTTCCAAGGCTGCATTGCAACTGCACACTAACCATGCAGAAGGACAGATTGTTATTAGTTTTCCACTTTAAATTTTTTTTTTCACCCTGAAATGGAGACAAAGCCACTGACTGCATAGTACAGACACCTCTTTTTTATTAAGTAGGGATGTCCCCAAAGCAGTCGTTCTCGTAGAAGGCAGAAAAATCCAAAGGGAAAGAGGAAGCTCTTTTAAGGAGAACCATTTCATTTTCATGCAGTATAACATACGATTTCCATGTTTAATATTAGTATAAGCATTTTACCATGTATTAAATAAAAGCTGTGGGTTTGGTGGTGGTGAGGGGTGGTTGTTGGAATGAAAAATGCACATTAGAGGTACTTTTCATTTAAATGCATGATTTTGGTAGCCACCTTGAATTCATAGAAAGGGTATGTTATTCAGTAACTCCCACATACTTTTGTTAGTTTTGTACCCTAATAAAATCATGAGTGTTTATTTTGTTGATTTAAAGAAACATAATGTAAAAATTCTCTCTTTTTCTTTTATTTTTCTATTTTAATGTATTAGTATTAATAGTTTCAAAGTGCCCTTTCTTGATGTTCTTGTCAGGGAGGCAGAGTTAACAACCTATTATTATGTACTTCTTACTGAGCTGTTAATAGCTTTAGAGTCTTTTGCAGAAATTCACCTGCTGCTCATAAAAACATTTATGTTGCTGTAGAAACTTCACCAGGTTGATGCATCTTGTATTTGCAATGACCTTGCACAAACTATCTGGTTTTCTTGCATATACTGCCAGAAATACTGGCATGTTATATTAACCCAATGGCAATTCTTTCATGACTGAGACAGCTCTTCCTTTTTAAAAAGGTATTGCCACCTGTCTGTAAAGGTCTTTAAATTTTTTTCAGACTTTTTTGTTTGTTTTTACCAACTCCAAAAATATTTCTGCTGAAGTTAGTTAAATTAGAAATGGCTGCTTCCCTGATACAAAAATAGGAACAAAACTTCCTTTGTCAGTTTTGATAGTGTAAAACAAGCATTTTAATTTACCTGCTAGATTGTTTACTTTGTCCTATGAAATTAATGTTAAAATAATTGGAAAAAGATTTGCTTTATACTTCTCTATTAACTCACTGAGGTTTTTGAAGAAAACATACATTTAAATAATATGCTATATTTATTGGTGATGTAATGCCAGGATCTGCAGTAAAGTCATGAAACCAGAGATGAATTCAGCCCTTTTGAGTTAACATTACAAGATAGATGTTTGCTGTCTGCCTGCACTGAGACACGAAAAAATGCACACACATACTCGCAAATGCACAAAGAATGTGATATTTCTGTGACTTCTCAATAGCTATTGATTTATTTATACCCAAAGAGGTTTGCATAATAAAAAATGTTACACAAGCTCAAAGGATTGTCCCTATATAGATAGATCAGCAGGTTCCCTCTTGCCTCTCATTTATTTTTTGTATTGGAATGACTAAAGTCAAACTTTAGTTAGTGACAGAGTTTGTATTTTAGAGCCAAAATTCTTCCTCCAGAATTGATTTTTGGTGGGTGGTGTTGAAGTTTATATTAATATTGTCAACATTAGTCTATACTTATGAATGCTGATTTTTCTCTGAAAAAGACAGTTGTCCCAAAGAACTGTATATACAGTTAGCATGCGAAAGACTCGTTATCACATAGCATTCATGTCAATTTAAATTAATCCTAATGACTTCAGTCATTTATTCCAGATTCACAGTAGCAATCTGAATCAAAACTATCTATAAAAGTAGATGTTTGCTTACTTGAATAAAAGGGATAGCTTTATTAATACCACTGAACCACAGTTAATATCTCTTCTATGTGTATCTGTGAACCAAGTAAACAACTATGAATAGTTTAGCTTTAAGTAAAGCTTGTTTCCAAGCTGTTGTATATCAGTGAGGATCTTTTCTGAGTTTGCCAGGTAGGAAATATTCAGTAGCAAATGAAAACAGAAAAGTGTACATTAGTTTGCTCTTCTAACAATAAAAGATATTTATGTAGAAGATTCAACCTGTGCTCAAACCAGTATTAAAATCAGGCCAGTCACTTTACCTGTCCTAACACCCTGAAAGGCTTTGAAAAAGGAGTTCGAAAAGCTTGTTGCCCCGAGAGGTTTTTAATACAGTATGTAATTTTCACAAGGGCATTTGTAAAAATGCATACATTACACACAGCAGTTAAAATTTTTCAGCAAGTTGTTACAAACCTGACAAAATGTCCAGCACAGAACTAGAGGCCTAATCAAAATCCTGGATCTAATTCCCTATGGATATTGTAGGGATTCTGAAATTAGGTAAATTAAGCAGGTTTTGTCATCAGCACCATTAGAGCTGAGGCTTGTGTAGCTGACTCAGTGCTGTACTACATTTTTAGGACTGGTAGATTCATTTGAATTTCACAGCTTTGAAAATATGTTGTGCTTTTTTTGTCAAAATGGAGCATTGGCTACATTGTACTGTAGCAAGTTGCCATCATTGTAGAAAAATTGGATCATTGCTCTTGTATTGAAATTCCATTTCGGTTGTAAGATGCTTCCTTATGTTGAAAATGTCTTTACACTTCAACAGGAAATAGGAGAACCACAATTTTGGGTTCTGCCATGAAGGAATGAAGCAGTTTTGTGTGTACAGCATTACTGTGATTTTACCAATAAAGTTAGGTGTGAGAAGATTGCCTGCCATGTGTCTCAAAAACTTAGAGACCTTCAGTTATTTGGACTGTGGCTTTTTACATTACAGGTTTTTTTATATCACATGGGTTGTTCCTTTTTGTTATCTTTCCTCCAGGGTCTTGCATTTTCAATTTAAAAATTTCATTACCCAGTGACCTACTTCCCATCTGTGACTAGAAGTACTGTTCCTATGATATACATAGATATGTTGAGTTTGACTGAACAAATAATTGCTGTTCATTATTGTTCACTATTTCTTATAGATGAGGAACTAGAGTACATTCAATGAAATCATCAGGAAGCAGATTTAAAACAAAACAAAAAAAACCCCAGTATTTTTAAAAAACAGTTTGCAATTAAACTTGTTGCCTAAGGATGTTTTGGAAGCCACAAGCAAAATTGGTTCAAAAAAAATAGTTAAGTAAATTCATGGAAGTCCATGAACTGTAAAATGTAATGAAGCAAATTTAGTTAATTCAGAAACCCACTAATCTGCAAATTGCTGGACTCTGGGGGAGTGTTAAAGGTGAGCATGGGGAGAAACAACCTGTACTGCTTATGTGGAGTCTCAAGTCTGCAGTGGCATATGTAGGACCTGATTCAGAAATTCAAACTATGAATCTTACATACCAAATGAATGACTTGGGAATTAGCCCACTGGCTGTATGTACATAGTTCTCTCGGCTTGTTTCACAAGAAAGAAAGTCACAGAACGTTTCCAGTCTTCAAACTTTCCAGGATTGCATCTATTTCCTGTTGAGCTGTGTTTGTCAGCGGGTTTATTATCTATCTCATTATGAAGTACACCTTAGAGTTAGGTATCTCAAAAGAAACTGTGCTTTACTGTCCAAAGATGACAGCAAAACTTTTGAATACTACTCGAGTTGATTTTTACCATTAGTAAGGTAGTTCATGCTTGCAGTAGCTCCTTGCTTCTTCCAAAATAGAAAAGACAGTGCAGGGGAAAAGAAAATTAAAATGAGTGAAAAATTAAGAAAAATCTTCAGGGACAACTGGAGAGGCTGATATTTTTATATGCTGAAGTTAGAAAGACTCCTGGAGATACTGGTGCCGAGGTTTTCACTGGTAAATATTTTTAATTAGCAAACAAATGTTATCAGAGTAGCTCATAACTGCTAGAATGATGGAATTTCGTATCTGCGCTTTGGTGACAATTCAAGCCACGTTCCCCAGCTCCCTTTATTATATTCTGAATTGCACCCTGTTTCATCACCAACTCGAGGCACAGACCTGGTTTTATTCCTTTCAATTTAATCTCCTTGTCAGTATGATCAGCAGTGTCCTATCCGCTGCCTTCTTGCCTGGCGTTGCCGTTTGGCCCCCCATGTTAACCACACAGCTTTTGCTCTGCCCACCTCTCACCTTGTTGTGCTGGCAAGAATGTTAACACTGCTTTAGGTTCACCCTGTCCTCATCTCTCCTCATTTAATTTTCTCTTTTTCATGGTTCACCTCACATCAACTCATTTCTGCCTTTCCAGGTATATAATCCAATTAAAATGAGGTTTGGCTGGGTTTTGACCTTTCCATATTTTCTTTATGATTGGTTATCTGTTCTTTCCCTTTTCTTGTTGACAGCTTCACTTTATATATGGAGAAAGCGATGAGCTGACTGACAGGCAATCAAAATATAAAATATTGAAAGGCCAAAGAGGTAAAGCACACTTTAGTATTTCACCTCCCCAAACTGTTACATCTCAGATTAATCACAAGGGATTTCGAGAAGGGAAGGGAGAAGATTACAACCTGCAGTGGCTGATGCCTTAAGATGCCACAGGTTTCTTCTCTGAAGCAAATACTAGAGCCATCAGCGATTTTCTCTATGGCCCTACTTTTTCCTGTCAGAGTTTTCATCTTAGTTCATATTGGTCCTCAGATCTTTGTAATCACTTTTCTAAATTTATTTTAAGTTTGTTGGTCAGCTGGAAACCAAAGGTACAAGATTTTTAGGAGGTGGTGTTTTAAGAATATGAATGGTGTCTTTGACTATTATTTCTATTATTGTAATTTTTTTATCACTCTATATTGCAATGAGAATTTACCTAATCCTTTTGATCATATTGTAGTGAGACAGTAATTAATGTTAGAAGCACATTTTTGGATGTATGAGTCTTTTCACTAATATCCTCCAAATATTACTGCTGACATTCCTGTTAATAGATACACTATAGGTCAAAATAGTCTTCTAAGAGCAAATCATGCACAAAATTAGTAAAGATAAAGAAGCTTTCAAAGGCAGACTTTGAGTTTCCCAGGTGTAGTTAATTTTACTGATTTCAGTGTAATCACTCCTCACCTACAACAATCTATGTAAGATGAGAAGCAAGATATAACTAGGGGCAATAGGCATGTAGAAATGGTATTATGGAAATATTTTATTGCAAAGAAAGAAAATAATTTTGCAAATTATTTGGGACAAATTAGTTGTGAGAGAAATATAGGCAGTATAATTCAAAGGCAATTTCCATAAATTAGAGCTATGTTTTATTTGGAAAACACAGACAGTAAGAACAAATTCCACAGTTACTGTTATTTGTCTTTAATAGATTCTGTTTGAACTGATAAATGACATATTGACCATACCTAGTAATTACCTACTGTTTTATTCTAATGTATATCGCAACATTAGAGTTCAGCTGACTCTGGAGGTAATTAAGTGCCATCATAGCCAATTCTGTGTGAAAAGTAAGGAAGAGTTTGGAGACTTCATTTCATGACAGAACAGAGCTATGATTAATAAAAATTCCTATCTTCCAGAATTGTGGCCATTCCTTTAAAATAACAATGATTCCTCTGTAGGTCACAGTGTGGATATCCTTCAAACTGATGTGTCTAGAAAAGAGGAAAAATGTGACCAAATTCTTTTTCATTATTGCTGCTTTTATTTAAACATTGATAATGTCTGAATCATGGAACTCTGAATCTTCTTTACTTTAATGTGGTATTTACTCAGCTTTGACATTGTACTTTAGTGTACAGGAGAAAGACCTGGTTCCTGTGGTATATAGATTGAATCTCTATTAGTATTTCTTTCTGTTAAGTGATAGCATCCTGAAAAGGCTAAGTGGGATTATATGGTGTAAGTACAGAATTTTCATGTTGGAGAACAATGGGTATAAACGAGAAAATGTAATTGCAAGCAGTTGATAGTAAATTCGGTTACTGTCTCCCTGGATGCTTTCTGCAGACATACTTTTGGAAGTTATAGGTACACAATAAGTATGTTTTCAGCTGGCAGAAGCCTCTGAAAACCCTTTCCCCAGTGTCAGTTTAAGAAGGCTTTTCAGTTACTCATGGGACTCAATGAACTGAATACCTTGACTGTCATTCGTAAAATCAGCTAGTGAGAATAAACTGCAAGAGAGTGGTAATTCCTGGAGCTCCCATTATATATTCTAAATAATAGAAAATTATATTTGGTTATCTTTTTCAGTTGCTGAAATAAAGATTGATATTATTTTGATTAGAGTATGTTTCTCTTTCCCATTCGAATGTCAACAGTGACAAACCTTGTACACCTGAAAGTACCTGGATTTTTATCAGTGCTTTACTGGTTAAGTTAATCTTTTAACGGTTATTTGAGCACTATATGCAAAATTCAGCATTTCAGCTCTTATTTCACTAATCTTTTTTTGCACTAAACATTTTTAGTTATATATACTTTTTCTCACCCATAGCATCAGAATGTAAAGTCTTTAATTTCAGCATGAGTCTAAACTGATAAAAGGTCATCACATTTTAGTTAATCTTTATCAATATTTTATTTCATATGTGCACAAAGTCTACATTTCTGTGCTGTTTTCCTCTGAAGTAGGGTGGGGATCAAATTAGGGAGCGGCATGTTCACTAAAGTGTGGCGTGTGGAGGTTTATCTGTTTGTTTGCCGGTGTTGATGTGATCAGAGAACCCCCTTTCTTTTGAGCATACGAGAAAAATGGTAATACTTATCACAATAATATAACATCTGGATGCTGAATGAATATGACATTCATTGATAAAGTAGCTACTTTCAGTGAGGCACGATGAAGAACTGTCATTTAATCTGATGATGTCGTACAGTGGAAATGTTTCATTACAGCACATGTTGATGGGGTGGATCCAGCTATTCGGCTGCATTGCAAAAGCAATAAGCTTTTCATTATTTTTTATACTCCGATCCTGCTACACCATTAAATGTTTGTCTAGTCTTAGACCATTAGCACCATTGTAACTTCCATTCAGTCAGTCTGTTTCTTGTAGATAAGAAAAAATGTCTTGACTATAAAGCCAGATATAAAATTAGGATAGATACAGATCCAGATACTCATGCAGAGGTGGCTTCAGGAGAGAGTTTGATTTGGAAAAGTGCTTGTGTTCATGCACAGACCAAACTGTCACGGATTTGTGAACACTGCCTGTCATAATCAGAACTGAATCCACTGACAAGAGGAATCACACAAACAATAAGAAAAATACAATTTCCTCAGAAATAGAGATAGCATTTTCAAAGTTCATAATATAATTCTGTTTAACTTGGATAGCTAGTCATAGGCTCTGTAGTACATTGTGTAATAACATTGACATCACTTGTCATTTGGATTATGTTTATGTTTTAATTACAGATTTCCACCAAGATAAATCTGCAGTAGGCTATGGAAGAGGTCTTATGAATTTCCTTGTATCAGATTCTGACTAGTTGTAGTATTGGTACATTATATTAGGTAGTCTCCTTTAATTTATGTTTAAACCCTCAGTCCCTGTGTTCTCAGAACTGCTTCTTGTGAGTCCTAAGCCATCTTAAGATCACAAATGCTGCTCTGATAATAACGTGAAGGATCAGAGCATTTCTTGTACTTTGCCTTTGATATGAACTCTGAGCCATATACAATGGCAAACAGTTCACTTACTGCTTACATGCAATGGGAAATACAGCCATATCAGGGAAACTTATATTTTGCAGATTTTGTAGAAGTCCTCTGTAGTTATCAAGAAAGATAGATGTAGTCCTTGACATTTCCCATTGATCCCGGTCCCACCATCGTCCTCATCAGAGGTCTACCACAGAGCATAGTGTGGCTCCTCCTAGACCACAAAACCATGGTTCCTTTTGATGGAAAATAGGGTGCATGGCAGGAGAGCTGGTATATATCTAAATTTTTCTAGATATAAAATCAGGGTCTGGTAAAAGCATGCACTAACATCCAGGAAGTACATCCAAGTCCTGCAGCTTAATATTCACTTTTTGAGCCCAGAATCCATGCAAAAGTGTTGCATATTATCTGTGGCAAGAGTAAGACAAAGCATCCCATACTTCCTGCAGACTGGAATTGTATTGTTCTATTCTGAGACTGTCTTTAGCCTCCTTGGGAAAGATCATGGCAGAAGGAGTGGCCAACCTTGAGAGTCACCTCCATCAACCTCAGATTGCATCTGGCTTTCCAGGTAGGCTGCAGATCATGTCATTGCCATAAGAAGGGACTAATGGTAAAGCATCCAGTCTCTGGAGAATTTTCTTACATATGAATCCAGTCTGAAAAGGCTGATTTCTTTGTGTGACACATTCACATAAAACAGTGCGAAGTTTCCAGCTATTAATCATTTTGTCTCAAGTTTGAGCAACTGTCTCCTCAAGTACAGGCTTCTGAAGCTTTTTTTTTTTTTTTCTCAAACACACCAAGGCAACAGGTCCCCTTTCCCCTATTTCACTTGTTAGAACAAATCCTACCCCCTTTCCTGCATGACAGCACTATTACTTTTATAATCGTGTACTCCTAGACATCGTTTTCCAGACGGTGTGATGGATGGCATAAGAGGCTGCAGAAAGGAAAGAAGAAAGGAGATGGGAGGGCACAGAGATGGGACCTCTCAGGGCTTCCTGCAGGCAGCCCCAGGCAGGTAGTGAGGGGGCACCAAGCCAGACCAACCAAGCCTTGGAGGGGTCCAAAATACCTTCCCCTGCCCAGAAGGGACAGGCAGAGATGGGTGCCCCTCAGAAAGCTGTTGTTAGCAGCTGCCTGCCCACACGGGTGGAGGGACCCAGCAGCAACATAGTCTGGGGAAAGGAAATGGCTTGAAACTATAACATCATACAGTGACGACCCTTAGGTGCTGGTCTTCTCCTTATCTTACAGGTTGTGGAGCCTAAATAAAAATTTCCGTGAAAACTCCTCTGTATGTGTAGGAGTTCTCTATTTCCTTACAAATCCTAGTATTTACCTATTATACCTTTTTTGCTCACACACATGCTATTTTTCAAGTTGAAGCAATCTTAATAGCAAAAAAAAAAATCCATCATTTTAACAGGTTGGCCTTCTGTCAGAAGGAAATAGATATTTTCTGAAATTTCTAAAAAATAAAAGTATGTCTAAAATCCTCAAACCTGTTCAAAGTGAGGTTATAACATTTCAAGTTATTGGGAGAAATCTTCTGATAGTTATAGAATTTGTTAAATGGTATATTAATCATAGTCTCCATAAGATTACATATACACTGTGTCTACAATTTAAATATACACTTCTTGCTGTTTCAGAATTTGGTAATAGACTGTAGAACAAATCGACACTTCCTCTTACTATAGTTTCTCAAATTATTTCTGCTGTTTGAAATGAGCATTAAATGCAGTTATTTTAGATATTGGTCATTGTTACCTTCCTTCTCTTCCTTCACTTCACAGAATCATTAGATTATTTTTGTGTGTTTGGGTTTGAATTTGATTTTCTTAGCCATGTCTTTGTATGCCTACTGGGGGAATACTGATATACCTGCTGCCCTATGCTAATATGGCTTTATTACACCATGACTGAAATTGACTCAGTGTGTTTTATATAAAACTGTTTGTTTTATATAAAAAATATATGTCTATTGCTAAGAAGAGCTTAAGGGTCCAACAGAATCTAGCTGAAACCTATTCTTCTCCTGGTTATATCTTTTCTGCTTCCTTCTTAACAGGCTGGAAGCTCCCTTTGAATAACTTAGACATACTCTAATATTACTGCATGGTATAATAAATGTATATGGTGCCCTATGGGTATCACAGTTGGATTGTTAATCATATGCCAAGGACATTGATGCTCATATGTCAGTTTGGAGACAAATCCTGCTGCAATGAAGAAAAGCCAGCCTTAAGGCACCATATAAAATATTACAGATTACTGATTTATCAAGTGATAGTAACTAATGACAGGGAATAAACTCTCTCTTCTTTTAAGTCATCCCTTCATGTAAAAGTATCGTCAATGACCTGTCTAGCAAAGCAACACTTAGTTTTTGCACAGCAATCGATGTCTCCATAATGCAGCAGCTGGTCTGCAGTGGTAATTCCCAGTAATCTCTTCACACCATAATTCTCAGTGATCTCTGCGAGAGTCAGGAATTCTCAGCAGGTGCCCAGGGTCAGCTGCTAGGAGATAAACAGGGGACTTTTGCAGAGATTGTTTCTCCTTATAGAGTGTGGAAGGGAATTTCATGTACAATTACATTACAGCTACCTGGAAAGAGAAATTAAGTTCAACAGCAGTGAAGCAGTTGAACCATGCTAGAAGTTTACAGACTTTAAAGAAAAAGTTAATTTTTATTTTCTTTTACCCACAGGTCTACCCACGGATAGCGCCGGCATTTTGGCACTACCTGCGGGTAGAAGTGAGTAGCGGGTATTTGAATACTCCCACATCTTATCTTTACAGCTTACTAGTATTTACTGACCTCTTAGTTTTTCCATTGTGCAAAAATAATTAGCTACCATTCTAGCTGCCATTTTCTGTGAATGTAGTCTTGTACTAATTCCATATTGTTTTGACTACAATGTAATTACTAACCCAAGACACAAAGATGTGATGTGTTTATATGCAAGATTAAAGACAAAAAATTGAAATCTAAGTCAAGACCATATCATACATTATGACTATAGCACAAAATCAAAGTACAGAAATCCATACCTGCACCTCCTTTTATAAACACATTTTACATTCATGAGAAGAATATGGAGCTTCCGTTCTGCTATATCATTTTTGCAAAGTTTGTACAACTCAACTTGATACCATTTCTCCCCTCTTTTGTCCCTCAGGAGCATGAGCAGCTCAGCTATTCCTCCACAAGGTCCAAGGCTCCAAGTGTTATCATCACAGGTCTCAAGCCAGCCACCAAGTATATATTTCATATCAGAGTCAGGACGGCAGCAGGATACAGCGGCTATAGCCAGAAGTTTGAATTTGAAACTGGAGATGAAAGTAAGTTTCACTGAAGGAAAAAAAAATCAAATAAAACAGAAGAAACATCTAATTCTAAAACAATAAGACATTGGGAGTTTGAATGGCTGAATCCATACCATTTGCTTATCACAAAATGACCACTGATTTATGATAAAACAAAATGTAAACCTCAGCCTCACACTCCTGGATTTATAACAACAAATAGAAATTTCAGCCTAACACTTCAACTGAAGGAATGTTTTCTTCTTCAAAATTTCCTTATGGGTCCCTTCCAACTTGAGACATTTTATGATTCTATCATCTTTTTTTTGCTTAAGGAAGGCCTTCCTTTTGACATCTAAAAATACCCTTAATCAGGCTTTACATAAGTCCAGCAGCTTCATGCAAACTCCTAGAACACAGTGATGGAGTCTTTTCTCTGTAGTTTTTAGTGCTCCCAGACTCTACACATAAAAAAAAAAGAAAATGTTTATATGCATTTACATCAACCAATAAGCATACTGAATTTGCCAGTAAGAAGCAAAAAGCCTTCATATCTCTACACAATATGCAAAAAGGCTTGGTGTTATGTGTGATGTTCATGCTCTGAACAATTTTATATTTAAGTCATGTATTGCACTCCATGTTCAAAGAAACTGCAAACAAGGTATTTACAAGCATTTGAGAGAAAATTATAGTAGTAGATACAACACTAAAACACTCATTAATGAAATTACTTTAATTAACCAATTATGTATACCATGTTTTTCATTAGTGTTTTAGAATTCAAGTTGCTTAAGCTAAAGTACAGATTCAAAACTATGTAAGTGTTTTCAAGAGCACCCATGGGCTTATGTTCCATTTTCATTGCTTCTTAACTTTTATTTCAAAATTGTTTTAGGGACAGATTTCCAAGTGCTTAATGCCTAATTGGACTTTTTAAAATTTTCTGGTACTTAAGCCAATTGGTTTGAATAGGAGTTGAGCACTTGGGTGCTTTCAAGAATTCCATCTTCTAATGCAATAAATACTAGGCTTTAGGCACCCAGGGACATAAGTCTTATCAAAAGTAAATGGCATTTAAGCCTCTATGAGCCTACATCATGTTTGTGAAAATGTGACTTACCCATCTAAATCAGGAAGACTGTGGTTCCAGTGACATTTCTCTCATTGGCACTGCTGATGGAAACATCTCCTGGGAGTGAGATTCCACCCACTCCTTCCCAGCCCCATGTCTCCTTCTCAGCTGCACTAATGCAACTGGCCCTTGGGCTGCACGGTGAGCTAGAGCTCACAACACTCTTAAACATTTATTATCTCATTACTTCTAAGAACTCAGTGTGAATCTTAATAGTGAAACATAAATACACATTATATATTTGCTGTTTACCAACATTTATTGTTTAAGCTTGTGCCTGACTAAAAGTATTTGATTTGTTATAAATCATTGTGTGATTGAAAGGAAATGTAGACAGAAGAGGTTTTGTTTATGATCAGTTGAGATGGACATCAAGAGGAATTTTTCCACTGTTTGAAATGGTACCTGGAGCTAGATAAAGACTTCAGTTTAATTAAAAGGGTAGCTCAAAGGACTGTGGTCTTATTCAAATATTTATACAGTAGTGCTTTAGATTTCAAAGGGGAAAAAAAAACCCAAAGTGCCTGCTGGTAAATATTACTTATTTCAAACTGAAGGAGTACTCAGTGGCCAGTCAAATGATTCCTTGTTACTCTCCTTCCTCACAGCAGTATTTTGAAAATTGGCCTATTCTAAATATAAGGCAATATCAAATGATTACGATTATTCATTTGTACCCCTTTTGTAACAGGCCAAATATCTGTAACTCTGACTTTTCCAGACAGCTAATGACAATAGATTGAAATGTAACATCTTCCATATACATATAGTCTTGATTTAAAGTCTTACAGTAATGGAGAGCTTACCATATTTATAGGTAGATAGTGCCAGTGCTTAAGCCTCATAATTAAAAATATACACCTTATTTCTAGCCTGAATTTTTTTTATTTAGCTTGCACCTTGTGACCCTTTTCTGCCAAATTAAAAAGCCAAACACTACTAGAAATCTCTTCTTCATTCTAAATGTTTGCCATTTTAAAGAATTCTCTTGTCTTTCCCACAAATTATATACATACTCTCTCTCATTCTATAAAAACCCCAGTTTTTCCAAGCATTGAATCATTTTGTAGCTCTCCAAAATTTTAACATCCTTTTTGAAGTGTAACATCAGAGCTGAACCTGATACTGAATTAAACTGGAAAACTAAACCTGTTCATGATGCTATAAACAGACCTAACATAGCCTAACTCTTTATAACTCAGTTTTCTTTTACTTACAGGTCTAAGCATTTGCTGCCTGAATTAGAGCATTGTCATACACAGCTGAATAACTAGAACATAGCAACGTTTTTGTCAGTACCGTTGTATTCCGAGGTACTGACCTACATTTAGACGGAGGGATTGGAGAGGGTTTGTGTTGGGCCTTGGGCTGCATAGTTATATCAGTACATGTAAATATTATTTCGCCCTTGCTGGCATGCATCTATCTTATAAACCAGTCCAAGTCAAGCTGTGGAGGAATCTATCTTCATCATTTACTACTCTGGCAGTGTGCAACTCAACTGAAAATTTTCTGGATTTTTTAATATATATTATTCTCAGTTATTCTGAAAGATACCAAATAATATTAGACCAAGACAGACTATTGCAGCTCCCCCCATCCCTACTCATTAGAAACAAGTTACTTGTTGACAATTCCGCATTTGCAATTACTTTTTGTGGTCTTTCAGTTACCAGATTTTAATTAATTTAATGTGAGCTATGCTGTTTTTTATATAAAGTAAACATTTTCATCAGAAGGCTAGAAAGAATAGAGTCTTTTAAAAGTCTGTATTGTCAACAGAAAATTTATCAACCAACAATCTCGTTGAAATGAAAAAGAAGTTTGTGATCTGTTTCAAAAAATCCTTCTCATCTGACATTAGCTAGTAACATACTTCAGCTCTGACAGTTGTAGATATTATCGCCTTAATATCTAACGAAGAATTCCAGGACCAGTTGCAGGTGAAAATCCAAGGTTATTCCATTTACCCTGCTTGAATATTGACATAATTTGTTAATAAATAGTGGTAAAGAAAGCAATCCAAAATTAGGATTTTTTTTTTTAAAGTGATAAACAAGTTGTAAAAGACTAATGGTTCACCAGTTGTGAGACGTGCCCTAAAACACACTGCCCTTGGCAGGACAGTGCTGTCATGCCTTCTCCAGTTTACTGGTTGAAACGCTATCTGTGCTGCTTCAGTTATATAGGATAAAATTAGATACATCCTTACTAGGAACACAAAGACATTTGGGTATAATTATTAATGGTAGTACATGAAGCAGAAAGAAGGCCAGCTCTGTAGGAGTAATGAAAAAACAGTTAGTTAATCATGCAATGCTGATCTGGTTTTTGGGAAGCACCCTCACTCACTGACCAGCAGACTGAGGCAGCCATGCTTGGGGAGAATGTTCTTGAACTCTTCTCCCTGCTGCAGAGACCAATAATGGAACATCTGAAAGAGTAAAATTTGTACTTTCTTTGTGAAAGGAAACAGAGTTACCTAGAGAAATCAGAAAAATTCTCTTCAAGGAAACAGGTCTGGATGAATGGGGTTTGTGAGGTATTTCTTCCACTGTTAAGGCTAATGCTGGGAAATGTAATACCTTTGCAAAGCATAGTAACTACTGCTTTTGGCCATGTTACTTATTGCCATTTTATTCAGTCTCCCTGTCTCAGCACCTTACAGGCAAAATACTTCTAGCAAAGCTGCCAGGGTTTCATACACTCCAGCATATGTATGTGTACCACTGCTGTGGCTATAAATTGAAGCACAACCTCACTTGTAGTTCCTGCTTTTGTGTATCAGGGGTACCAACTATCTGAGTCACCACAAAAAAACTCTGGTCCTTCCTAGGATAGAGTAAAATGTATTCCAAGAATAAAAAATCATTTGTTTTAGGGCAAACATGCTTTGATCTCTAACTGTTTTCTTTCTCCCTATTTTTCTCTCTTTTTTCTAACTAGCTGTTTATGGAAGACTTTGTTTGTTTGTTTGTTTGTTTAAATTAATGATTCAAAGCATTCTTTTTTTTCTGGAGCGCTGTTTTTTATTATATAACCTCAGAGGCCCTTGTGCCTAGAGGAGTTTGTAAAATATCGAACCATTTACAGCTATTAGGAAGTGCAGTGTTTTCACGCTACAGCTCTCTTATGCAGGGCTTGTTCTAAAACCAAGGGTATTTTCCATGTCAGCCTTCCCATCATTAGGGAAAAAAAATCTGAAAGGGAACTGGTTGGCTTGTTCCAGAGAGGACCTAAGGGGCAAACTAACGTGTGCAGTGTGGAATAGTGCTTGGGCTGAACAGAGTGATAAATGTAATCCCATGATGATTTTTAATCTAAAAGCAATGTACACTTTTGTATGCTTCAAATTAATCATATTAGCAATAAAAAAAATAAAAGTTCAGAAATGCTGTTAATATACCTGATTAGGTATTTTATAAATTTGTGGACTGTGAAAAATTAATTGGCCTGAAATCCTGATCTTGATGGAACAATAACTTTCATTTCTTTACCACAGGCACAGATGGTGACTTTCTTGTATTACCAAATCTGTTGAATTCTCATGTTCTTCCTCCTCTTCCCACATCCACAAAATCTTTCAACTTTTCATCCTCAACTCATGATATTTTGAATTTGCCACCAGATGTGATTTAGACCCCGAGCTCTATTCTTTCCAGAACTCCAAAGCTCAAGAGATGGGTCCTGAATCATTGATTCCGATAGAGGTCCGATGTTGTTTCAAGCACATGCACATGCTCTGATTCATGCCATGACAGAGAAGCCATCCTTAGGATTTTTAGAAATACTTTGAATTACCAATGTGAAATGAAGATTTTTTTTTGTTAGAATGTTTGATGTTTTGACATTAGTAAATTAAATTTCTCATTGAAACAAACAAATGAGGTGGCACATACATCATATTTAGAAACTGTCTTGCTGGATCTCCCCCATGTCTGCTTAGTCCTACTGTTCATTTCATAGTAGTCAGCACTGGATACCTCAGAATGTCTCATTTTAATCTGGAAATATTTCCTTACTGTGTTTTATATTTTCAGCCATTTGTTCTTCAAATTTGACGTTGGCCTATCTGATTTCTCTACTGTATGTGCCCAGATGCCCCAGAGACTTTACTTTTCCTCTGCATTTCCTAAGCAAGAGCAACATCCTTGCTCAGATCTCAAACTGCTTGCACAGGCTTTCCATCCATCCACTGGTCAGGAAGCTCATGTTAGGGGCAACAATTGGAAGAAGCCTTTTCAAGCGAATACATACCAGAAAGTTTTACATTCTTATGCTAGTGATGGCATTATTTTTGCCTTTTAAAAGTCCTTTGTCAGATTGCCTTTCCACTGACTCCTCCCTTTCCCACATTCCCCCTTAGATTGGAGCCCATCAGCTCACTGGAGCACAGGAACTGCAGCACTTCTGAAAATGTAAAGGTTGCCCTAATTAGACTTTATATTTTTCTTCCCCATTGTTCTTAAGCACTGCTGTTTACAGTGTCCTGTAAATCCATCTGACAGCCAGTTCCTGTCTATTAGAGCTCCAGTTCTCACTGTCCACACTGATCTATCTTACAGCTACTCAGCATTATCTGCCTAGCTGTCTTTCTGTCACTTTTTTATCTCTCAGTCTGCTGGAAGGTCCGCTGCCTGATAGATGTCAATTTGAAATAACTAAAGGATGTAGCTAAGAGACAGAAGTGAGCTGTCATTAGGGCTTCCAGCCCTTTTATACCAAATATACAACCTTTTAAAATATTTTGGAGACCTTTGCTCAAGGAAAAGAAAGGAGAGCAGAGCTAGAAGATTTTCTCTGTTTTTCATCCTCTTGCACCACGACTAAAACGTCTGCACCATTTCTTCCAGTCTGCCCAGTGAGGAAGCAAAGAAGCCTTGGGATATCTCCCTTCAGCCCAGAGAGGAGGGCAAGTGCAGCTCCTCCTCCACAGATTTGGGTGAAGAACCCAGAGAGGAGCTGAGACAGGGTGTGGATGTAAAGAGTAGATGGTGGAGACAGAACCAACACCAGGCTGGATGCAGAAGGGATTTCTGGGCATGGTGTTAAGCAAAGAAGCTGGAATGATGCAATTAGACACTTTAAATATTATTTCAGGCATATAACCCAAGTTAAGTATGAAGAGTAACGGGAGTGAAGAGTTTATCTGGATACACATATGACACATGCTGCAGTTTTAAAATCAAATCACCCCTTTGACTAATCACGTTAGTTGCAGCTACAATGTGTTCGAAGACTTTTGACACCCAAACATTGTAGTATACTATCTAATCATCTGCTGGGATAAGTAATAAATCCTCCCTTTTCCTTGTCTTACGCTACTCATTTTTTAAAGTCTGTTTTTCTCAAAATGAAGCAGACAGGGAGAATAAACATACTACTAGACAAAATAGCCACCCCAGTTAGAAAGGCACTAAGCTCCCTTATGAGTCTTAGCACTCTTAGTGCTTTACATATTCCTGTTGCACCAGCACTCCCTCACCCCCTTGCCTATCAGCTTTAAATATCAAATGGAGTACGGCCCCATGCATGATACAGCCACATTCAACCCTCTGATCACAGAGCTACTAATCATCCCTCCACTGGGTGGATTTGGGTGGTGCATAGTTGGCAGATACGAGACCGTGCACTGGACAGTGTAGAGACAATAAAATACTGATTTTAGCTATATGAATGCTCACCATGTTGTCTAACAAATGAGACTCTGGAAAAAATGCTGCGTACTTCCATGATTAAATGCAATACTCTAATATGTACACATGAAAATAGGAAACAAGGTTGCAGGAAATTGCGTGGCTTTGCAACCTATCATAATTGGTTTTTAAACTGAGATTTTGTGTCTTGAATAATCAAGAATAGTCCTGAGGAGAAACACAGGGTCATATACCAATATGCACAGCTGATGGAGAGGAAAAATGAAGAAAGAAAAAGCAGGAAACGACAAAAAAGATTCAAGAACACCTACAACAGGAACAATACACATTAAAGCTCTTATTATTTACAACTTGAACTTTACCTTAACAGAAAGCTGGAGAAATGAGAAAAGAACAGAAAGATTGAGGGACATGTTGAATTTAATTTAGAATTACAAAATGCTGTAAAAATTTTAATTATTGAGTGTCTCTGATTACTGTCTTCTCACTGCCTCGATGGCGTTTTATGGAACCTTTCACCTGCATGTGAGGAGTCTGTGTATGTGCATACATGTACTTATGTATGTGTTGTTCACTGCACTGTGCCTTTATTGATTTCTAGAAGGATCACTTCAAGCAAAAATAAGTATTTCCATCAATTTGCCTTACCTGCCTCTCTGTCAATTTTTAACAAATCCACATTTTCCAATTATATTTGTCTGTCACTTGACATTTTTATCTGACAAGTAAATTAAGGTCATAGGGAAGTTTCAGGCTTGAAAGCCCCTTATAGTGATTTAGCTACGTGAAAAAAAAATCCTAATATATTGGGCTCTGGCACCTCTGCCAACACAGTAAAATACAAACAAGAGAAACAGAATGATCACTTTTTAAGTACATTCAGTCTCAGCTAAAAGCCATATTGCTTAGGGGTGGAAAGAGCTAAGTCAGTCTGGAATTTCTCCCCTTCATGAATCTGACTCTGGTTTCTGATGGAAAATATATGTTATTAAACTGATAGATTGCATTCTGTTTCAGCTAAAATGCCAAGAAATAGCAGCTCCATTCAGCAGAAATGATCCAGGACACATCACTCTCTTCATCTCGATAGCTGCAGAGTGCTTGTTTGGACCATGGAATCAGTCCCTACATTTGCACCTTTAATTCTCATGAATAAAGGCCCTGGGTTGTCTCCTTGGCAATGAATGTCTGTTGGAGAAAAACACACCTAGTTTATCTGAGCCCATGGTTCACTTTTCTCCTGCTGAATTCACTATTTTTGCTCACCTCTTTTTCCTATTAAAAAAAAGAGTTTGTCCTCTCAATTCCATTGCAGAGATGGGCAAGACAGACTCATCTAAAACCTCCTCCTCCATCTACAACTCCAAACTGTGCCTGGCTGTAATGACCTTTGCAACATTCAGCACAACCCCTGCTAGTCTGAAAACAGTATTCATTGTTTGATTTGGAGAGCCTGATATTGTTTGCATTGTTAGTTGCATGGCATGAGATTTGTTATGTTGTATTTTCCCAACTAAATCTGACCCTGTGGAACGTAACACAATACAGAGCTAGAATCCACTCCCATAATATCACTGGATAACATTTTGGAGATTAGCTGTTCAGTGAGTATTTGCTACATCATTTATTGGAAGATGTATATATGTAACTTGTCTGCGGAAAGCGTATGACCACAGATACCAAATGCCTTGTAATTTACTTCCTGTGTGTATCTCCATTAAATTATATAGACAGTAACCTAATGGCAGAAATTTAACACATTGCTTTTGCTGAAAATTTGACATAAACTACTATTGTTTTTATTTGCTTTACTACTATTACAAAACCAGTTTACACTTCTAATTTCTAAATCATTCACAAATATTATTTTGAAGCCAAATGTTTTTCTGGGTAACAGCATTTTATGAGGCTTTGGGCAGCAAAGTGTGCGTTGTACTGGGCTTCATCAAGTGCTAAGTGAGAGAGTATAGCTTGCTGAGCTTTCTCTTTGCAGCAACCTAGCTGATTTCCCTAAGCTTTAAATCATCTGGCACCTAAAGAAAGCTGAAGATTTTGCTTATAGAACAATTTGCAAGTTTACAAAATCAAAGTTGCTTTCCTAATAAATCTAAAATTTATTTTCTTTGCTACATTTACTACAGTTGTCAGAGGTCATTGAATAGAATTATTTATTCTCCTTTTAGAACAATGTTATGTTTCTCACGGAAACAGAAAGTAAGAATTAGGTAAACGTCATGTGGTGAAAATGTTCAAATGTAACTGAGTTTAAAAAATAAAACTTTGGAGTCACAAGACAGGGGATAGAGAAAAAACTGAGCTCATGTAGTACTTGGACAGTGAGGACCAACTGTACTGTAAGTAGGTACTTTGTGAATGTAAAGATTTAGTATTATACAGAATAAATTAATAAGAAGAGCAAGTGTCTAGAGATGGGATAACTTGAGGTGATCTTTTTTAACTCCTAAATGTGCTACAAAAAGCAGAGAGAAAAACATAGAATCATAAAATCATAGAATCACTTTGGTTGGAAAAGATCATCGAGTCCAACCTTTAACCTAACCCGGCCATCCCACCACTAAACCATGTCCCTAAGCACCTCATCTGCCCTTCTTTCAAATACCTCCAGTGATGAGGATTCCACCACCTCCCTGGGCAGCCCATTCCAGAGCCTGACAACCCTTTCGGTGAAGAAGTTTTTCCTAATGTCTAGCCTAAACCTGCCCTGGCGCAGCTTCAAGCCATTCCCCCTCGTCCTATCGTCTGTTACCAGGGAGAAGAGGCCGACCCCCACCTGGCTACAGCCTCCTGTCAGGGAGTTGTAGAGGGCGATCAGGTCTCCCCTCAGCCTCCTCTTCTCCAGACTAAACAACCCCAGTTCCCTCAGCCACGCCTCATATGACTTGTGTTCCAGACCCCTCACCAGCCTGGTTGCTCTCCTCTGGACCTGTTCCAGCAAGGCAACATCTTTCTTGTAGTGAGGGGCCCAAAACTGAACACAGTATTCAAGGTGCGGCCTCACCAGCACTGAGTACAGGGGGACGATCACTTCCCTGGTCCTGCCGGTCACGCTATTCCTGATACAGGCCAGGATGCCATTGGCCTTCTTGGCCACCTGGGCACACTGCTGGCTCATGTTCAGTCAGCTGTCAACCAGAGGCATAAGAAAATATTTTTTTTCAGCTGCAGTGTTGCCAACCACTAGAGGATGTTATACATAAAACTGTATATATTTTATATGCAGGATTAAGCTAAATAAAGCTAAAGAAAAAAATATGTTCTAGTTTTGTGTCCAAAATCTTGTCATATTCAAACTTTAGTAAATTGCCAGCATCTGTTAATGCCAGCTCCTCTTTTTAAAAACCTGTAAACATCTTCTCCCCTTCATCAGAGTTGGGACATGGATTACGGTTTTTCACTTCACAGGTGCACTCACATCTGATGTCCTTGCTAAGCACTGAGGAAACTATTACAGAGTAATTGCAACATTTGACCAGAGAAATGTTATCACCCATTCTGCAAGGACCCTGGGTGATGGAGCTTTAACCTCTTTTCTTTGTGCTTCTTTTTTAGCTTCTGATATGGCTGCGGAGCAGGGACAGATTCTTGTAATTGCCACTGCTGCTGTTGGTGGATTCACTCTCCTGGTCATCCTCACTTTGTTCTTCCTGATCACTGGGAGGTAATTAACACTGTTCTCATTTACTCAGGGTCAGAGTTATCCAAAATAAGAATTTAATAATAGTTAACTCATTCACCACATTTTCAGTGCTAAAACAAGACTTAGGCATGGTGGTGTGAGTGTCGTCTTTGCCCAGCACTGCTCATGCTTATAGTTCTGGTGTGAGTGTTGTGGTTTTTAAAATCCCAGTTTGGGGAGCTAAGCAATTATGTGAACTCGGGAAATAGCTTGGCTGTTTTTAAAATAAGTTTCTGGACCTCTTGCCTGCAGAGCAAGAATTTAAAAATATAATGTACCTGCACCCTCAGGGCTCTGGCAATACAAGACCAAAAAAAAAACCAAAACAAAAAACCACAGTATTTTTTGTAAAATCTCATACCTGTCAATTGGAAAGATATGGAGGGTGTAACCTTAGGATTTTTGATGTCTTGGGGTTGACAATGTAGCTTGCTAAAGGCACTTAAGTGGACAATTTTTTATTACTTTTACTATATTAAATTTGTAGGAAAAATCATACACAATTATGTATATTTTTTATATGCACGTTTCTGCATCTCTCAAGAGAAAATATAGGAATTGTGTAATGAAGTTAAACTAAGGAAACCTTCACTCCAAAATACTGGAATGATTCTACTGCCTGTGATATTGCTGGTGAACAGAAAATAGCTTCCTGAAGGTCCTGTTTTATTGCTTTTTGGCTTTTTTTTTTTTTTTTAATTGGTTTGAAGATATCCTAATTAAATCTACTTTACAGCAGTATGGTTGCTCTGGCAGAGGAATTCACCAGTCTGAACAATGATATTTTTTATAACTACCCTGATTCTTATACTTAGAATTCTTTTAGTACAGTGCTGATTGTCCACCTTCCTTCAGTTGATGTGTTGATGGGGCTCAAGTAATGATATTATACAAATTGGATGAGAAAACATTTTGATTTGAGTGGCCAGATGCCATGTTCAGTAACACACTGAAAGCTGTAAGGGAACTCACAAATTCTAATTGGACTTGCTAAAAAACACACGTAGTGGTTGGAACACCAGTCCTTGCTGGAGCTCAGATTCCCACCGGCGCAGCTGCTTCCGTGGCGCCTTGTTTCCTTTTCCACTGAGCCTCTGGGTGTTTCCTGTGTGATTTCAGGACTTCAGCTGCTTCCACCAGGAAGCAAAGCAGAATTTAAAAGGACAAAGACATTATATCCCCGTCTCCTCTGTGAGACATCAGTGGCATCGCAGCGCTGCCCTGGATCAAGAAGGCCTAAACCCTGATATTCTGTAGAAGTATGGGCCTTCGAGCAGAGGAGCTGGGCTCATAGCTCCTGCAGTAAGTTCTGCAGGGGCGGTTGTGTGGGGTCTGGCCCCTCTCTACCCTTTTTCCTTCTCCCTCCTTCAGACGCATAAAACAGCCAGTGGAAGGCCCTCCATGTGAGGAGGATTCTCCATGGAGTTTCCTTCTTACCTGGCTTGGGGACAGAAAGAATCCAGAGTTGGGACAGGACTCTGCACTATTCTGTCCTGGTTTAGGTCCTGTGTTTACACTTAGAGAAAAGATGTTGCACTGACTCCTCTGAATATGATAATGGGGCTGACATCCATAGACGGTGCTGCGCTTTCAGATTTGTAACTAAATTTCTGTTTTGTTGGTATAGCATTACCTCTAATTTGAAAAGAAAGATGAACTCCTATCAGTGTAGGCTGGAGGTTTTATTTGCAGTACCCCAGCACCCAAATGTGGTGCTACAGTAGCTACCATTATGTGAATTAATGCTCTTGCTGCTAAATAATAAAACCAGTTAAATCTAATTCTGTTGAAGTTATGGGAGCAGTTAACAATGGAACATGTTGTGACCTTAGATAGTCTTAGAAGCTAAGTAAATATTCCTACAATTACTACAAACATTGGCAAACAGTAGGGTCTTTCAGAAGAGGGAGGAATTATTCAAAGACAAACTTTCGGAGAAAATGATTGTGTGGAAACCTTGCATGGAATCCTGAAATGTAACTCAAACGCTCCCTTTAGAAAAAACTCACAAAATTCAGGAATGAAAAAAGTATGGAAATGGGTTTCTTTCTGTGTTTGTTCCTCCTGTTTGCTAATGTTAAGACTATCAGAGATTCTCTTAGCTTTCTAACATCTTACTCAATGGGACCATTTCAATTATGTAAGATATGAATTCATTTTGAAGTGCTGCTTAAATGCAGTGATAAGAGTGTATTCTGCAGAAGACAGAGCAAGAAAATTTTGAATAAATACTCAATTTACTCTAGGGCTGGAGGCAAAATTTCTGCATGAAAAATGGGATTGGTACCCTACAGATGTGCTCTGCTTCACTGTTTAGAATTAGCAATTTGATGAGCTGTCGAGTCACAGGGCTGCTGCTGAGTCTATTCATGGTGGAGAGGCTGGGTTAAATGAGCACCTGCCTCTGCACTTCACTGAGTGATTATCCACCAAGCGCGAGCAGGAAGCCCGGCTGTCAATTGCAGATAGAAAAATGAAAGCGGCAGAGACTTCCAGGCGCAGGATATGCAGCGAGACGGGGGTCTTGGCTAAATTCCAGGAAATGCATTCTTAAAGCTTGCTGTGATTTATTCTTATCATTACAGAAATTATTCCTCTCCGATTGTTCTGTAGCCAACGCTAACAGGGAATGTGGACCTGGAGCTGGAATACTCCTCTGCTGGTGATTACTCACTGGCTTCTGTAGACAAACTTTGGGGCCATATGGATACTTAGGAGGACTGGACAGGGTTAAAGCCTTGTTTCTTTGACTGTTCCCTCGGGCAGACACTTTAAGTGTAAGAGCTTGTGTTCAGTGTTCCTGGCAGTTGGCACCCTACAGACCAGTTGTTCAGGTCCTAAAAATGGCACTGGCATGCTCAGTGGTCCCAGCAACTGGTGTACGGTCTAAAGATTTCCACAGGAGAATCCACCGGTTGCTGTTTCCCTCCATAAGGGTACATAACCATGACAGCCTCAGAAGTTTCTGCCCTTCAGGTGTTCACTATCACCTCTGTAGCAATGAATGAATTTGTGAGTGTTCCTACTCTGTTTAAATGAACCATTGAAATGAGGTGGGTGTGTTCACATATTTCTCATATCTCCATTGATAGTATTTTACTGGATATACTACCTATGATTATAGTTTTGTTTCTTTTATAAGGCTTGTAATGAACACACAGAGGCCAGTCATTTTTTTCAAGCTGGTCTCGGAACTGAATGTCTGGACACCAGAGCAGATGTCCGCACACACTGCTGTTCTCCACTGGGGTCAGTGCCCCAGCAGCCCTTAGCCTAGCCCTTAGGCCAAAAAATTTCTCTCTCAGTCATACTTCAAAGAGTGAGAAAGAGCTTTAAGACCGAGAGCAAATGTTTTGGTTTTTTCTTCACTGAAACAGTAGCTCCTATCGTGTGACCCCCTAAATCAGCATTAACAGTCCTGCAGGTAGGCAGTATTCAGGCTGGGGTTTCATTACAGGGAACATGAAAGCTTGCCACGTGGCAGTTTTCTTCAGCATACCCTTACATTATCAGGTAAGGTTGCTAACAATTCATGAACATCCACAGAGGTTTGTGTTGTTTGCAAAGGATTTGCAATTTTATAGCAATCATGCAGGCATATGCTAAATCATCATATTCTCATAGCAGGCTACATATTGTGTATCCTATATGATAGCTGCTATCTTAGAAGAGATAGTAAGTCAGTGCCTGACTCAGACTGCACAGAGCTACTCAGAAAAAAAAAAAAAAGGAGGTCCTGATGTGAAAAAATATTTTCTTTTTTCATGAAACATGGTGAAGTCATAGAAACTATTATCTTACAAAGAAAATATGAGCTTTTTTGACCCACTGGATATGCAAGTTAATAGGATAAGGTTTAATTTGCACAAACCAATGTATGCAAACAAGAATGCAGGGAAGTAATAATTTATTAAAGTATCAGGATTCTTTGGAGGAGTCAAACTTGGAAATAAAGTATTGCATCTAACTTGAACCTAAGTAGTCATTTTCATCCTAATCATTCAACCACGATTTATTTTTATTTGTATCTAATCTGTTTGTAGTTCTTTGTGCATATTTCTCTCTTTAGATTCATAACTAAATATATATTCCAAATGCAAAGGTTTTGGCTTTCATAAAAGTGCGGATAAAACTTAATGTACATTTATTTTATGCATGACAAGTCTTTCAATTAAAATCTCGCTTGTTTTTCTTAAAAGATGCCAGTGGTACATAAAGGCCAAAATGAAATCTGAAGAGAAAAGAAGGGCTCATTTGCAAAATGGACATTGTAAGTAGTTCAACATTGTGTTACATATATCTATCTATCTCATATTTTAAATTAAGAATGTTCATTGTTTTCTGTACAGCTTCTGCCCTTGATGTTTTAATCTGGCCATTTGAATAGTTCCTTACTGTCTGCACCATCAAGGGTGTTTCTTTTTATTTGTAGGTCCTCTTGAACAGTTTCACTGAATTGACTCTAGTTAATAAGGTTTTTTGGTATTCTGTTAATAATATTTATCAGTTTTTCAGGTATATTTCTTTGAATTATCAACTGATCCAGACCATATTGAATTTGTGCCTCAAAATTCCTCTCTTGGTGACTATGTACTTTATTTTTCTCCAGTTCTCTTTGGCTTTAGGGATCTACACTTCCAGCCACCCAAGAAATAAAAAGTAGAATGGGTTGCCTTCCCTCATGTTCCTGCTCACTGATCAGTACAGTGAGAGAAAATCCTGGCAATCTCTCGTGGGCACTATATCAATTTAGTTTAGTTTAGCTACTTAGTTTAAATTACTAGCTTCACTGTTTTATGTTAGAGTAGCTATTTAAAGTTTTTATATTCAAAGGGTATTATGCAAAGGGTATTAATTTTTAAAATTTTTTTGTCATTCATTATAACATCCCTGGAAATACTATGATCAAGACAGAAGCTAACTCACCAGAATTTAAATCTTTTTCCGTGTGACACCACTATGTCCAGCCAAGTGTCTCTTTCTGTCAAGGAAAAGGGCACATTTCCCCATAAAGGATACTTCCTAGGAAGCTTTGTCTGTCATTTGTTTCCAAACATGGTCAAAAAGGAAAGAAGACAAAAACCTTCCTGCTGGAGAGTTTGATATATGCCTCTGTGACAATGACTGAATTTGATAAAAGCCTCACTCAGTGACTTTCAGGGTAAATGATGACTGTATTTCACATTGACACAAAGCTTCATCTCAGAGGCTTCTCATTCTCATTTGCAGTTATCTCAGCATCAGACTTGAGGGTGCGAGTGTCTACTCATGTATGTGCTCCACAGAACCAAGGATAAAGAGGGATTACTGTGATTTACCCGAGCAGCTAAGACTATTGCCAACAATACTCCCTCCTTTACACTGGGCACTCAGTGCCTCCATAAGTACCTCCTTCATGATAGCAGCAGTCTTTATCTGACTGCTGACTACCTATAGATTTGGTATCCAGCAACTCGAAACAGTATGTGGGGCTGCAGAGTCTCTGCTGGGATCGGTACAAGGGTGACCTGTCCTAGACTGGCTGAAGCTGTTTAAAAAAAAGCTCCACTACAAAACCTGCACTGGTTAGTTCCTGCCTGTTTCTGTTCCCAGATTTGCCATGTCCGTGCTTTACATCCTGTCCTTCTGCTGTGTGCAGAAGAAAACCATCTCCTGTTTGTCCTTCTTCTCCCCCTTGTGAGTCAGAGGAAGATTTTGGGGAAATAAGCTGTTTGAAAAGTGTTAGAAAGGGGTCCATGATCTTGCTGATAATAGGACATCCCATGATGTCTGGTGTGTGTACTCTATTGGCAGTGGTCTGAATGGCTGTTGCACACTACTTAATGAAGCCCGGCCACATTCATGTGTCCTGAATATGCGTTCTTCACCTAATGCATTTAGGGTCATCAGATAATGAGCTGCTTTAGACTCAGCTACTAAGTGATAAGAGGAAGAAGGCTGAGAGGTACTTAACTCTTTTAAAAGAGATTCTCTGGACCCAGCTGCAGTACCCTCCTCTTATCCTGATAAGTTGATGCATTATCTACATCAATTTCTGTTAACGAATTGAAAGTTTTCCAGAACTTAATCACCACATGGCAACAGCCTAAAAAAATTCCCATCCAGATAGTCCAAGAGAAAAAGCGTAAGTTCTTGGACACGCCATACTCAAGAACACAAGGGATATTAGCCATGCCAGGAAATGATGGCTTGCTGGAGCCTGCCAAAGTAATCTGGCACCAACCCACTATTGCCACAGCCATCTCCAAGGAAGCAGACAGAAATTATCGAAGCCTTGTAAATGGATTTGGATATTTTTGTTCTTGTCTTGCACCTGGCTCTCTGATTGTTCAAGCTGATCAGAAGAGAACAAAGCAGCACAGTCCTCCAGGACCCATCCTCAGAGAAAAGGATCTCAAAAATTGGACCTGTTTGGCAAAAGGAACGTTCAGCCATCCACCCGTAAATGAAAGGAGTGAATTAGAAGGCACTGTTTTCAAAGCAAAGGACAGATTGCCTGAATTGCCCAAGGAGCAGCAGAGATGAATATGAACTGCTTTGGCAGTAATCACTGTTAGTCCTAAGGATCTGCTTTTCCCCATATCTTTGAGCCCTCGCTTGGTGTCTCTGTAGACAACCTTTCAAGTGACCAGCTCAGAGCACGTATTTTCTCTCATGACTTGCTGCATTTTCCAGATTTACCAGCTGTGCTTGAAGCATTCCTCAAGGATGTGAGCTAAGTGCGGAGACTCCAAGGAGCCTCTTCAGACTAAAATACTAAATAGCATTTGGAAAGGAAATGTTTGCAATTAAAAAAAAAAATCAAATGTACTTTATCTTGGATATAAAATATAACCTTGGATATAAAATATCCAAAATAGCATTTTCCTTAAAACTCATCTAGGGTTGTTATTTTTTCCCAAGGAGAAATTTCCAAAAACTTTATTGTCCTCTTAATTTTCCTGACTGAAATGCCTTATATCAGGAGATGCTTGTGTTCAGCTCGGACAGACACAAAACGGCGTAAGAGTTTGACACTATCTTATCAGTTGAGTAGCAAAGACTTGAGTTTTCTAAAGGCCTTTGACTTTTTGTTCCTGTGGGACAGGATAAAATCTGGGACCTATGTAGCTAGCAAACATGACAGTAACTAGAGGTATAAATAACATTCAAAGAACCTGATATCTGTATTTCCTCCATTCTTTACATTAACACTGTTAATCAGTTATCATTGCAAGCTGAAAGGATGTTTGATGTAACAATGCACTGCAGCAATCCTGAAGAAGTATCCATGCTTTTAGTCATCCAGAACATCTCAGGAGATTTGAACAGGTTGCAGCAGGACCTTGCTCACAGTTTCAGCCACTAGTTTTGAATGCTTTTGCTAGTGTTGGGTTGGCAGAGGCTTATCCATGGAGTTGTAACACCCAGCTCTTTCACGTCTCAGAAGCCTCATCTAAAAAAGTGACTTGAAGGATAAGAGGAAATGCTTAAGTCTGTGCCCAGTCAATCTTTGAAGGCTCTGGTGCTGCCAGCAAATGGGGACAACTCATGTGCATTCTACAGTTGGTTTCTGTGAAATAAGCAGCAAGCATTAGTAATTTGGGGTCATAATCCTCTTTTGTTGGGTTCTGGAACTTTAAATGTGGATGATTTAATAGATTATTTCCAATCCTTTCAGTTGTCTAGTCAACCAAAAACAAAAAAAAAAAAAAAGAGGAAACCATATTTTTACAGTGTGTGAATGTCAAAGAATCCTTGATTCCTAGTATTCTCTCTTTTTTGCAGTACGTTTCCCAGGAGTCAAAACATATATTGATCCAGATACATATGAAGATCCATCTCTTGCTGTCCATGAGTTTGCAAAGGAGATAGATCCTTCAAGAATTCGTATTGAGAGAGTTATTGGAGCAGGTAAAAGTACACCCACTTTAAAAAATGTCTAGGTATGGACGGGCTGCTTTTCTCAAGTTGCTGTGCTAATGCAGGTGGTCAGTATATTACAAAATGGGGGCATATTTCTCTTATCGCACCAGTTCACTCTCAAGTGTTGTATACATGAGGTATTGTATTTGGCTAATATTCCAAATGTGTGTGTATATTCAAATAAGGAGTTCATGCAAGGCAGGTTCTCCAGAGTGATACGTTTATCGCAAACCTTTTTCAAGGCTTTATCAATTTTTTGGGTAGGATTGGTTTGGGTTTTTTTTTTTTTGTTTGGGTTTGGTTTTGGTTTTTTTTATTTGTTCCAAATGTACTCCAAACACTGTGTCACTCAGCATTTTCCATAGTTAGTGTCACAAATTCTCTGTCACTGAGCAGGAGATTTGATCAGAATCTCTCTCTGGGGGGAGATAAGATCAGAATATAAGAAGACTTAGCAAAAAATATTCTCAAATAGGAAATAGGAGTACAAGGGTGAAAAGGAGAGGCTGGCTTGGGACAGGTTTTCCTGAAAGAGGGAAAGAGGAAAGTGTAGACGGTATAAAAGGTGATGTGACGTGGAGCTGGGAAGCAGGATGAAGGGGAAAAATAGCTGCCGGTTCTCCTCTTACATCTCTGTTTGTCCAAGTGTGTGGTGGGGACAGAGAGGAATTACATCTGAACAATTGTTTTAGATCCTGTTCTCATCTCTGTGGTGTTTACCTTCAGTGGAGAACATCTCATTGGGGATGTAAGCCATTTCACAGCTGTTTGAAAATAAGTTTCAGAAGTTCATTAATCCTGTATGTATACTGGCCTTTTCTATTAAGGGTGATAACACAACCCTTCTGTTTTCAGGGATCTTACCTTTTGCTAATGTGCTGTGTTTATAGGCATGTCTATTCTGTGCATTCAATCTTATCCCCTTGTCTTTTGGTTTAATTGTCAGGTTTTGCTACTCAGAAAAGTGCTGTGCAAGTGTTGCCACGCATTCACTTTTGGAAAGCCTTTGTAGGGATAAAGGCTCATGGCTGCTGTCTGGCGTTCACTAGAGGTCCTGGTGGCAGCTCAGTGGAGACAGAAAACACACCTTTGTGGTTAACACAACAAAAGTGAAACACTTGAAACGATCAGTCTTGTAAACCCGTTTCTTGTAACTTGTGTTCTGACTCTCTAGGGCAGATAGATAGCATTTCATTATTGACCAAGTCCTGAGATTCTTTGCTCTCTGTTTTACCCACTGTAGTTTACTGAGGACTTAGAGACACGAGGCTAGAAAAGGGCCTTACAAAGTTACCTGACTAGTGGATCTCAGTGCACGGCTTGTGACCAACATGTCATTCAGAAAGTCCACCAACATTTCTCACAGTTACTACAAATTAAAACAAAAAAACAGACCGACAATGTTACCTGCACACAGTCAATGGCTGGGGAGCATTAATCATTTCTCAGGCCCAATAGAAAGGGCAGGTGGGAGAGTTAAGGGTCTGTGTCAGAAGATTTGATGAACATAGGAACAGAATCCTGAGCTCTACTTCCAGCTCTGAAATTTAATTTCTTCCTGTGAAAGACATTAACACAATACCTTTCTTCAGTTTACACAATACGGATATTTCTCTGCCTCCTTAAGATAATAAAAGTGACTGAGTTTTGTAAATTGCCATCTTACAGCTACTTGTAATACTGACTATGGAGACGTTTTGTCTTCACCTCACTGTAATTTTATTTCAGTAGCAATAATTAGTATGTTCCATACTCCAGTGTCCATTTTTGAGCTATCCATTCTGGGCTTTCTTTAACAATTCTGTTTTATTACTTACAAAGTAAACACCAACATGCAAATGCTTTTTTTTGTTACCTTATTTACTTTCTCTAAATTTAATACCATCAAGAAAAAAAAAATCACTCTCACTACAACAGACTGCAAAAATTGGAGTTACATCTTGTAGAAGGGGGTCAGTGGAAAAAAAATATCAATAGGCTCATAGTGAGCCATCAAAGAACTCATGCTAGCAAGTATTGTCAGGAAGGTTAGTATGAGGAGACATAATGCACTGTGATCCTTCTTTATCTTTCTTTCATATATCTTAGTCACTCAAGAAAGGAGAGGTATTTTTCAGTTGAGATCCCTCATTTAATGATACGTTACTACACTGATAGCAATGGAAATGTCTCCAGTGGTGCTAAAAAGTGTTTTATGCACTAGAAAATGTCATGCAAATAATATAACAGAAATAAAATCTGGTCTGTTAACAAACAGGGGAGAGAAAGTATTGACCTGAAAGTAAGAGAGAAAATTCTGTTTCGTGCTGCAGTCCATATCGCTCGAGTACTTTAGAGTTTACCTGATTGCTTAAGCTAGATAATACGTAGCTGGCACTGTGCACCACTGGAATTATGAGCTTGAGAGAGAGCCCCCAGAGGGCTGACTTCTGCAGAAAACATTCTATCTGATTTCTTTTATTTCTTCCTTTGCTTCAGACATGCTACAGATATTGATGTCTTAGATTATAAAGCATATTGAACTACATTCAGCACTGGTATAACTGCTGATTTCAAAGGAGTTGAATACGACAGACAAGGATTGAGCTTATTGATTTTAGTTCAGATGAAAATTGTGTCCTTATTCTCAACTTAATTCATTTATGAAAATTCTTTACTCAGCTTCTCTCTCCCTTTTCTTGTATGCGTGGGAGTGAATTTTTGCCTGCTTTGACTTATTTTATTTTTACATTTTTTATCTTCTAAAATGACTTGGGTAATCTGCCATCTTCAAAGATATTTGCCTAGAAGGGCTTGCAAACTGGTTGCAATGAAATTTAAACCCATTTCCATGCAGGCAAGATGCAGGTTAAATACCATGCCTGAGGCAGAGAGTACAAATTCTCAGAGAGTTCTTCAGTAGCTGCTAGGGGACATAACATATCATTATAATTCACAGCAGTCCTGAGACTTTCTTTTTGCCTTCTCTCTAATTCTGTATTAAACATTGCAACCAGATATAAAATTATTTTCTTATCATAGGATAATTACTTTTAAAAGGTGCTTACAATTTTTACCTAAGTGAAACAAAGAATGAAAATCCTTTACAAAATGAAACATTAAAATCTTTTAAGAAGTGAATTAGTAGATGCATTTCTTAAATTTGTTTTGTTTGAATATTTTATTTGGATCAATGATTTTAATTTTTAATTTCTTTAACTTTAATTTTTCAAAACAAAAATAATTTCCATTCAAGAACTACAAGGTTTCATTTTGAAAATGTCAAAGTGGAACATTGCAAATATTTGAAATTTTTTTTCTAGCATTTCTGGTCATGAAATTTTTGAAACTGTTCTTTTCCTGAAAGCAGTTTCCAGTTTGGTTTTTCAATGGGAAAAGTCATGTCCAAAAGCTCTTGACAATTCACTAGTTGCAGGGCAGATGGCTTTGACACTCAAGGCAAGTATTTTTTCTAGTTTCTTTTTTCAGTTTACCTAACTCTGTACCCAAGTTATCTTTTGAAGTATTTGGTAATTATAATCTTGGGTTATGTGAATTGGAAATGTACATTATATTATTTGCTGCTGAGTAATCTATCTGAGGATGATACCATCAAATCAGAAGTAGTATTTTCAACTAAAGCTACTGATTATCTCATTTCTGATTACAGCACTGTTAAAAGTTAAAATCTCCTAACTGCTCCACTTACATCAGATACACACACACTATAGACTTGAAAAACAAAGATTTCCTCTTTATTATTTTTGTCCTATATTTCAGTCTCTGCTTGCAAGTGCAAAATCTGAGAGCCCCTGAGTGTATTTACCCACTTGCGCTCTGTTGTATATGTACATCTGAATACTGCACAAGACATTGGGATTTCTCTGCAATCATTTATTAGCCATGGTATACAGATGATTTTGTGTGCTGCTTTGGTGCCAAGTTCTAGTAACAAAAGGGTAGTACTATGTGATGTAAAAAAAGAGAGCAAATATCTAAAATTGTTGCTTACACACTGACTTCTCCAGATAATGATGTTTTTCCATCGGATACTAAAAATGGATTCAGAGAAGGTGGCAACAAATGGTCAAATTGAAAAAGTAGCAAGATCTTCAAGCAGTAACCACAGACTGAAAAATAGCCTTTAGTAGTTACAAAGTTCAAGATGACACTTGGTCTGCAACAGTCAAAGACATCATAGCCAAAATAAAAAATAAAGAAAATAATTTTTTGTTGTTTTTGAGAAAAAATTAATTAGTGCAATCCCTTGTTAAAATCCTTTTTTCAAGTCCTTCTAGTGTACATTTACTGCGCTGATGTTTTTGTATGTAGCCACTACATTCTATGGAGCCAGTTAACTGAAACTTTGATCTCAGCTCTCCCAGTCTTCCCCTCTGGCGTGCTTTTGGTGTTCCAGTACTTCTGAAAACTCTCTGAATTACTATCCTTCCTGTGGTGGTTTGGTGAAAATAAAGCAAGTAAAATACGGATTTTGCAAAGTCCTTTCTAAATTATTCATGCATTACTTACTCCATGTGTAGACAAGAGAGATCTGCATACAAGTAACAGTATCTGCGCGCAAGAGATCTGCATTAAGTAATAATATCCCCTGAGTGACTTCCCATCATCTCCTACCTTACCTCTTGTTCATCTGAGAAAAAAAACCTGTTTCACAGAGCTTTTGATTGAATGAAAGATTATCCAGGTTAATAGCTGTTAATGATCTCTTTCGTTAGTCTTCGAATAACTTCTGTTGATATCTTGGTTCAAACTTGAGGGTAAAGGCAGCAGGGGAAACTGTTTGCAACCAAAATGGAAACTAGAGTTTGATCAAATATTCATAATAGCAAGCAGATTACAATACCAAAGGCAAACCAGAATCTATTTGTAAGTGCTTAGTTTATGTTTCTCATGGTAACATTAACCAAATAAACAGGTATTAATGAAGTTCACATTCTAGCAATAGTTACTGTTTAAATAGTGAAATTGATTAGTCTATTCCCTTTTCTTCTATCCACTACTTATGACAAAGTTTTACTATTGTTTAATTTGATGTTGCATATTCTTGGATTCAAAACTCTTGGCCAAGATTTTTTTATCACTAGGATTAAATATTCCATGAGATCTCCCATTGGTTCATTACAAAGATCACTGGGTGCCTTTTTGCCACTTCCCACAATTTGCCATCTATTCATTGCTGAAGATTTTCTTCAAATGGTCCCTTTCAGCCACTCTTCATGTTGAGCTTGCTGCACCTACTGACATGTTACCATATCGTTTGATTTTGTCCTGTCCATGACACTTTTTTCTGCCCCATCACTTCTTGCTCTTTGGCTTAAGGCTTCAGCACCTTTTCATGGAAGGAATTCCCAGAGGTACTTTCTCAAGTCTGTCTTAAAAGTTACAATTATGCTCTTATTTTCTTTGTTAAAATGTTGAAACTCAAGGAAGAGGCCAACCCTTCCATTTTTCACAGAGAGTACGCTATATTCTTCTTATAATCTAAATCTTCTGCCAGTTATCCCACAGTCTAATGACTAAAACTGGGGAAAATTAGTTGAGCTGTATTTGGTGCTGTGACCTTTCACTTCTAATAACAGCAACTGTCTTTTATTGTAAGACTTTTGTTTTGATCCCATGTAGCAATACCAGACTGCGTATCAGACTTTTAAGTGACTGACTATTCCTGTTTCATTTTAAATAACACATATGTTATGACTGAATGAGAAAAGGGATGCATGGTTTGCATATGGTAAGTTTCTAGACTGCTCAATTAGGTTCTTTTTGTATAACATGCAGTAAGACATGTAGGGTTTATATCATTAAAGCAGGGATTATTTATACTTTATTAAAACTGAACAGACAATTAACTCTATCTTTTTTCTCTAGTTATCACCAGCTTTTTCCCTGGAGCAAGGAAAGATGTCGGCTTCGTTGACATCTGGCTCTTATCTTCTACTTATTACATATGCAGTCATGAACCTTTACTGCTGCAGGGTCAACATTTGTCTTGTTTATCTTCAAACTTGAGCAATGAGACTTAGATTCTTGGATTTTAAAAGTCCCTTTTGTTGAACGAATTCCCCTTTGACTTTAAAAACATTCAAAATTCTTTATCTGAACAAAAGTGTAGAAAAAATACTCTGGGATGAGATCTTGGCTAACTCTTTCTCAGTGTAAATAGTTCAGTGCTCTACATTATATCATTGATCTCCATCTGGTCTAAACCAGAACTAGAAGTTATTATACATACCTTAGGTTTTTAAATGCAATAACAGTCTGTTCTGTGAGCTGATGATCAGTTACTGTTTGACATCACGTTGTAAAAAAAATGCTGTTAGTCTTTATGTACACCAGTTTATCAATCCCAATATCCAAGGGGAGTGAAATTTCTTTCTACCTGTACAAATCATGCATCCAAAAAAGGGAAAAGAAACAGGTCAGGGAGAAGACATGGTGTTCATTCCCCTGCTTTGGATGTTGTACAGATAATAAATCTTGGGATTGTAAGTCCTTCACTTGCCTCCTTCAGTTTAATTCATTTCAAAACACTTTATGAACAGCCTTTTACAGTCCCTGAAGTATGAATGCCATTATTTCTGAAATTCTGAAGTTGTAGTACTCTTGTAGAATCTTATAATAGCAAAATGATTTATTCTATAGCGTATGCTTTCCAAATTATTCTCAAAAATGAGATTTTATAATTCTGCAGATTTATTGATCATGAAATCTCTTTAAAAATCTGGATATTAAGGGTCTGGTATTTTTTCTTTTCACTTTCATTAAGAGAAAGACACTGAAAATTTTTCTCATTTTAGGCATTTAAGTTTGAAAAGCCAGTAAGATGCAATAAGGTCGTGGCTTTAGAGGTGTGTTCTAGCACTGCTAGATGTATCACAGAGTAGAAGATTGATATACCATGTCTCTTGCAAAACATTCAGGTTTCATGACTTTGTTTTATGGTAAGATTTTAGAAGTCCAAATTAGCTACTACTTTTTCAGTGGCAGTAGTCAAGCCAACAAATTTTTAAGGAGAGCCTTCTAAGAGCTAAAGGGACAAAATCATATAGGAAAATCCATACCCAACTTCCCCTTTTGTCAAAATATTCCCAGAGCATTAGTTTGATGACATATATTTTCGCACACACACATCTTCAGGGAAGCACATGCTTTGATTTAATTTTAAAAATTACGTAGACAGAAAATAAACAGGTTTTTTTTGGTAGAAAGAAGACCTAGGACACTTGGCTTTTGTTAGCTGCTTAAGAAGCTGCTAATATATTCAGAGGTTATGTTCAGCATCTGTTAATTGTACTCTTGCACTTGATGGTGTCTCTGTTTTGAAGTGAAAGACAAGCTATGAAACTGTTTTTTTTAATTGCTCCACTCTTCCTGGATCATATTGGCTAATAAAACCTTGGTTTATTTTAGTGGAATCCAGAACCTAATTAAATAAAAGCAGTATGACAATATCTATTCGAATCGTATAACATCAGGGAGTTACAATTTTCTGAAGTGAAGCTTCTGTCTTTAAGGCCTCTCTCTTCTAGGTTCGGTTCATGTCTGGAGACACATTGTTACAGGATAGAGCTCTCTTATTTTGTTTTCTTTTGTTCCATCCTTAAAGTTTAAGGAAAACTAATTCAGACAGCATTCAATGGAGAGGGTAACAAATTATTTCCTCCAGTTAAATATATATCTGTTTATGACTCATTTTTTGTTTTTCAACAGTTCTAATTCTGAAATGACTGGAGTAGAGAATATAGTTTTGCTGTGGAAGTACCCTGCACTGAGAAGTGCTTTGAAATACTTTTGTGAACATTGTTTTTCATTTACTGAATTATGATCCATTGAAAACTGACCTGCAGGCATCCAGAGTATGTTTGTTAGGGGCCTTAAATAACTTTTGAGTGGATTCAAGATCAAAGGAAAGTTGTGATTTCCATACAAACTTAGTTAGTGAATGTGTAAATGGAATGTGAGGAGACATGCATTATTCTAAGGCCCTTACAGACACAGGAAAATATCAGGTGAAGCAAGCTTTGAGATTCCTCTCATCATTCCTCTCAGTCCTGATTTGCTGAAACTGTTGGCCTTTGGCTGTCTGAACAGTGAAATTTGTAATAAATTTCAAGTGTGTAAGTCCATTTAAATAAATCATCTGCAAGTGCTTTTCTGGGGCATAATAACATTAAGTACATTTTAAATGTACAGTTGGAGGATAGTCAAGTATTCTGATATTCTCATGGCATTTCTTTTCATATAGGTCTTAGTGCATGACACCCCTATAGATAGATACTGTTATAAGTAGATATTTTAGATAGATACTTTGTCATCATTGGGATTAAAATCTAAGTGTCATTACATTCCTTCCTCATAGCATGCTCAGTCAATATCACAAACATATTGATGTCAAAGTTCAGTCTCAAAGTATCAGTAAAGCGAGGTGAACCACACCATGGAGAGCAGAAGGTTTGGCTGTTGCAGTGAAAGTAGAAGTCCCCATAATCTCGTGGCGTTGCACAAAGGAAAAGTGGTTATTTGTTGTGCAGTAATGTTGAATATTTTGCTTTTCTGGAATGTGAAGAAACTCAGGAACCTGAATATCCCATTCATTATTTCTCTGTCCACTTCTACAGGATGTGTGAGTTTCTTGAATATTTTTGCATTCTTGTTTCACTGACAACTAAAATAATTTAATTAAAAAAAAATAGCTTTGAAGACAGCTATTGAAGGTTATTTTGAAAAATAAGGTGTTAAATTCAGCAATACAAACTGTACCATAGTTCTTCAGGCACTGTGAATGATCTAACAAATATTTTATCTATTTAAGGTGAGTTTGGAGAAGTATGCAGTGGACGTCTGAAGACACCAGGAAAACGAGAGATACCTGTTGCAATTAAAACTCTAAAAGGTGGCTATGTGGACAGGCAGAGAAGAGATTTCCTGAGAGAGGCTAGTATCATGGGACAATTTGATCACCCAAATATAATTCGCCTTGAAGGAGTTGTTACAAAAAGTAAGTCACTACTAATAGCTGTTTGTTGTTTTTCCCATTCTTTATAATTTAGTATGAAAATCAAGCATAGCTTCCACATTCAATATGGATTGCAATTCTCAGAAATTATCCAAATCAAAAAGTGCAGCAGAAACTGCAGAATTTGGGACCATAATAGGAAATTCATAGCCTATCTGTTTTCAATTAGAAATGTTTTTGTTTTTTTTTTTTAAAAATATCCTCCTCATTCAAATAAAGTATTTAAAGGTTCTTATGAAATAGCACTGTAGAGTTTGCTTATAGGCAAGTGGAATACAGTAGAGAAAGCCATAAATGTAACTGAGTTGACAATGAAGTCAAATCATCGTGCCAGGTAGCAGCTGTAGTATACTTTTCCCACGAGCACTCACTCCTATTTGGTTGTGTTTTACTGATTTTGGTACCAGAAAAGATCAATTTCCTATTTTAAAGAAATAAAATGTAAACTCTTTCAAACTTATTGTACACTTGCAAATGATTCACTAAAATTCCAGAATAACCTATGAAATGTCTTACTCTTTATACCTATACGATACCCCTTGCTTCTGAAATCTAGCATTTTTAGTGGGGTTATGGGCTTTTCCGAAATGCTGAAATACCTAGTTATCATTTATGTATTAAGTAAAAATCTTATTAACGTGTGTGTAATTTCTTTAATGCCAATTTTTTGCAGTAATGAATTAAAAAACTCATAAGGTATACTCTTCTCAAAATTAATTGTTGCCTCAACTAAACCATGATGTTTGCTGATTTGCAGTACTTCTATTTTTCCTTTAAAGATCAAGTGTTGTGTGTATAAAATAACGATGTCCTCTTACCGTCACAGTAAATACAATAAATACATGATGAATATCCCCTGTTTTCACCTTGTTACAATATCAAAAGCTATGTTTGGAAAACACAATGTACTAGAACAAAGAGAAAATTATAGCTCCTGAACTCATGTCATTGGAATGGAATTTCAGTAGGTTTACAGGATGATCTTGTTCAAATCTGTCTCTCTCTGGTTCTAAATTAAGATGAAAAGGATCTTTTTTTTAATTCACACAGTATTGCAAGGATAAATTCATTACTATTTAGGAAAGTGTGATTACTAGACTAACAGAATTTGTTACATTGCAGACTTCTGGAAAGTTATGGCTTAGTCTCCTCCATTGCTCTCCTGTCAGTAAATGCTCTCCTGACAACAAACAAGAACATGAGCTTATACTGGCTGAGCAGAATTGGAGATCTTTGCCAAGAGATGTATATATGTATGAACTTAATTGAATTTATCTATTTGCTTCATAATGATCAGTATAGCAGCAATGAAATTCCACCAGTCTTCACCAACATGGACAGTTTATGAACCAGTATCGCAGGTATGACTAGGATCCATGTGGTGTATCTAGTAGTGTATGTCTGATTTCTGAAAAAGACTAATGGCTATCATTTACGAATGTTTTTTAAATGCAATTAGATGGTGCACACAGAGTACCACATAATGTACTTGGCAATGGCATGATTGTTTAACCTTTGCCACATTTATAAATTTTCTTTCTGTAGTTTCTCATCATCAGTCTAGAGAGAAATGAAGATTGCATTAAGAAAACAGAAATAGATAAATAAGTGCTCCAACACTAGGGTATTTGTTCCTGTTTTACAGAAAAAGTGGTTAAAGACAACTTTAAGTCAAGAAGTCATCATTAGCAGTTCTGCTTTTCTCTAGGAGAAGAGTCAACAAACTTTATTATTGTTTTTGGAATATTTGCTTAGCGGTAATATAAAATGGTAGGTGTTACTGTTAGTCACACTGTCCTATAAAAATAAGCATCTCAGATATAAGTAGAGAAAGTTTGAAAGAAAATATTTTGGGGTCAGGCAGGTTTAAAAAAAAACAATTATACAGCAATAATTTAGCATGAAAAAATACATGAGTTATCAACAAATGTCACCCTAAGACATGGAAAGTGCAAGTTATATAAAGTGTAAAGGACAAAGTTGTGTGTTACTGCTCTGCTGCAGGGAAGAAGTTAGGAGGCAGGCTGAGCAATGGGCACATGCACTCTGCTATGCTTCTCTTTTGACAGTTTGTCTTCAGGATGTTGCCTTGCATTTATACTGACCCATCTGTGGAATTTAGAGAATAACACGGCTTCAGCTGGGAGCAGAACAGTTACCTTGGATTTCACTAAATCCTAAATCTAGGATTGCACAAGCCAACATTGGGGCAGAATTTTCCTGTAACTAAAAGGTGTGCTGTAAAAGTGAGACAAACCCTTGTCCTAGCCAAATAATTTATGTAATGATGGCATGATTAAAAGGTGTTTTGTGTTAAATCTTAGATTAATAACAGCAGGAACTATTTATCTATCTGATGTGTATTACAGTTCCACTAACCTAAAAAGGCACATCGGATGCAGTAAATTTGATTAATAGACGTGTAATGCTGTTCTTAGCACATGCTTTCCTCTTTGTAACCATTAGTCATTAACTTCTAGCAGTTGCTGATATATATTGCATCACTTTGTAAGCAGTACCTTCCATTACAGTGTCATTGACTACTGAACAAAAAAGAAAAAGGATTTGATTGTAATAAGCAGAAGTGCTCTACCAAGTCAATAGCTATTGACTGGGGCAGTAACAAATTTGCCTGTTCATTCCAAATGAGACCTTTTATCTGGTTCTACCAGCTAAGCAGATGTTAACTTTTAAATGACACTGTTTTCAAAATTGCTATGGTATATATACTGTATGGGATGAAAAAGTGCTAAACTAAGCCTGCTCAGAATTAGGTCTGAAACAGAGTTTTAATCCCCTTTTCTGATTGCTTCCTTCCTTATTTGTCCTAACTACGATCCCTAATCGTAGAGAGCAGTAGGCAGAACAGTTGCTGTAGCACAAGTTTTATGTTAGCGGAGAGTTCATTTCAAGGGCAATTTGCTGGGCCAAGGCAAATACACCATAGCACAGAATCTGGATCCGAAAGTTTACTTCTATTGCTAATCAGAAGTCACAAGGGAAATTTTCTTCCTATTTGGTTCATTTTAGCAACACCGTTCCTTGCATGGTTTGCCACAAAAGGCTGCTTATTGCCTCGCAAATTGATGAGAGATGCTTAGGTGCTTGATCAAAGCATCCATGTTTCCCTTTCAAGTCATATTAGCACAGTGATAATTTTGGCAGCTCTTCTTGGGTGTGCCAGGGCATGCTCAGCCGAGTTGTATGTCATTGTCCAAGCTGCTGCTATTTCATAAACAGATATAAGAAAAATAAAACTTCTTTCTCCAGCATGAACCTATGTAACCAACATTGAGATCAGGGCTATACAGAAGTAAGATGTGTCTTCTGCTCCTACATCACACTTGAAAAGTCCATAATGTAAAGTAAAGCTAGGCTTACAGCAAACCTGCCAACATAACTATATCTACAAGAGACATGAAAAAATGGTCTCTGACTATTGGAACTGTACTGGAAGAAATAATTGGTGTTACACTAGCCAAACAGGAATCTATAGTTAGTTTAGCTTGATGGTATCTTACACAATAGTTTAAAGCATGGCCTTGTCAATACTGTGTACTACTGTGTCAATACAATATATCAATGCATGCAAGGGCTTTATAGTAGTCAAAATCTTAGTTTGTTCTTCTCCCATTCAGACTTTAGCCCAAATTATTTTCAATTGTTAAAATTAATTTTTAAGGAATTGCTTCTGTTTCTGAACTCTGAGGATTTACACCTGTCACACTTGCAAGAGGAATCTTTTTAAGGCGTTCACTTTCTTTATCAACATTCTGTATACTGTTATTCTCCAGAAGAATTTTCAAATTAATCCCTTCACAAAAGGATGAATGAGGACAGCTCCTAGATTTTTGGTTCTGTGTAAGCTCACATCCCCGTAACATCGAGTCTGGGTTTGGAATGACACCTTCAACTCCTTTATTGTCTCCTTGCTGTTTTGCTTTAGTGAGTTTCAAATTGTGAATGCTATCACAGTTCTGAAATCTTTAGTCAGTCATCTGGCAGATTAAATTCAAAGCTTTAATCATTGAGTTTCTCTTTAAATTATTGCGTTTTACAATTTACAATACAAGAAGAGTCCTGAGGTCAGTCCATGAGGAAGGCAAAGCAGCAGCATGATCCTCTTTCACTACAATTTGCAGTATGTAGCTCTTCATATCTGACCCATTTTTCATTTATCAAAAATGCAGGAGATAACAATAATTATTTTTTTTCAGCCAAGACATTGTGTTCTAGGCCTCTGAGCCCTTAGTGTAATGAATCTAATGGTGGCCTTTTCTCCAACCTGTTAAGGGGTTGAGACTATTAAGTGGAGTTCAGAATTCATTTTGGAAGGTGACATATTTTGCAGTACACGTGTTTATTATACACGGCATTGTATACTTGGCTGTTACGCAAAAGGAGTGAGGAAATTTTCTGGCAGTGTTTATAACATCCTTACCTTGGTCATGGATGGTGAAATTTTACTCCCAAGAAATGTGATTGTGCGAAGTTAAATGTTGACCTTTTTAAGAGTTAAGTTGTGACTATTTGAAGTGGGCTACACCACAATAGCTTACAAAATATGATTATGACTATACACCAAAAAAATGTGACTTACATTACAGTATTTATCACTGATTTCTGAAAAGTAAAACCTTTAGGGCCAACAGAAAACATATGATGTTAATAATTTCCATGTCAGCATTATAGTTGTGTTCATAACCTAGAGTGTAACCAATTTCAAATCTTGACATTTACTTCTGTGAGTAATCTCAGTACATCACTGAAGACATCACTGGCATCTCCAGGCGCAGATGTATTTGTTGGTGCCCAAAATGGCTTCATACCCACCCCTTGAACCCACCCCTTGCACTGGCAGGCACTTATACCTGCCTTATGCAACGCAGATAGACAGCAGGGTAAGAAGTCGTTATTCACCCCTGCAGATCTTCTGTTCTGCTTACGGACAATCCACTGTGACACAGCATGGTGGTGAGACTGTATGGGTGTTGTATTAGCCAGCGGGCTTTGCGTGGCATTAGGTGTAGAGCTGAATTTGTCTGATGAAGCGTATTGTAGCTGTGCACATAACGATACACAAAACAGCAGAATTTCAGTTGTGCTCAGTAAGTGGAGCTGTAAATTTAAATTTGGCTCACTGCCTTTATTGTCCTTTGTATCATGTTTCATAGATAAATATCGCAACACATTACTGAATTCAGTGTTGCTGTGGCCAGCAAATTAATGTAAAAACTATAACCACCACCTGCACTCTTAGCCAAATTTGCTACATCAATTTATTAAAGTATCAACCAAATAAAGAAGGTTAGAGCTGTGGACATGACTTCTGTAACATTGACAAAACTAAGTATCTGTCACCTTCTTGCAAAATAGGTTACCCTCCATGAACTGGTATTCGAAGGACGTAATTAATGTTGTTAGAACTGAGTTATTTTTACACATGCATACATGTATGTGGATATTTCATATAACACATACGAACTACCATGCATTCCATTTGTTGAAAGATGCTGCCGAAAATTAAGAATACATAGTACTTGATTCTCCTGAATGACACATATTTAAAAGAAATTAGCTTTTAAACCTCTGGAAAAACTTATTTTTTCTTTCATTCATTACAATCTGAGATATTTTTTTTTGCAAAAATTAAAGGGCCATTATGGTTCCCTGACATTCAAGTCAGTCACATTTCTGTATTCTGCTTTTCTGTTTTGCAACTAGCAAGCTATACATTATAGCTGTCAACCCTGTTGTAACATTTTCACAGGATGGTAAGCAGTGAAGGAAAAGCATATTGTCAAACGGTCAAACAGCTAACATCTTGTTAGCAGCAGCTTAATCTGACCACGATACAGTATCTAACATAATTAAACTTTTGTAATTCTGCTTTTATACATGACACCTGAGAAACAGGATTTCACAGGATCCTTTGCCTTCAGATGTCTGTATTCAGACATGTAGGACCTGATTTTCAAAGATATTTAGATGCTTTGATGCAAGATGTGATTCTAGTAGAAAAATAGGTGGCAAAAATCGTTGTTACCAACAGCCATAAAAAGATAAAGTCTTGTAGATAAGAAATGGCCAGGTTTTTTTGTTTGTTTGTTTGTTTAAGGAAAAGCGTGGTCATCAATTTGCATAATTAGCATAATTATTAACTGCAAGCAATTGCATTTCCATGTATCTTCTGAGTAAAGCATGCAATTTCTTTCTCCACCATTAAAATAGAGAAGAATATGGTACAATAAGTTAAAGGGCAAGATAGTTACAGCATGTAGGTGATATATGAAGGGTTGGGACTTTTTTTAACAACTGTAACCAGAAGATTGAATGAATGAGGGAGACAAGATTACACTGTGCTGACAGGTTTGCTTCAACAACATGGCTGATCCATTGCCTGTGTAGGAAAACCATAAGAGCAAGGAGGAGAACAATTATAAATGGCAATTGCAACTGCAATTGGTGGGTGAAGGAGTGGGAGCGTTAAAGAGTGTATATAAAGCAGTCAATAATCCTGATTCACAAGCCATGTTTGGTTGATTTATTTTCATAACCATAACATTTCTTATTCTTTATACATGTATTGGTAAAGTCTTGTTGCAATGTTGTTGTTGCAAAATCTTTGCTGAGGACTGAGGTGCTCCCACTGAAATTAATACCAAGACATGCTGAGTTTGGGAATAATTGATAATGGTAGCTAAGAGAGGTTTTGCTATATTTTAGAGCCTAGCAAAGTCAGATTACATCAGAAGCATTATTTGGTAAGCTTCAACCTAATTTTATATTACAGTACTCTCAAAATTGAAGAGGGTTGTGTCCTTTTAAAAGGCACATTAAATGAATGCTTAACTTTGTACTGTTTTTCAACAATAAATCATTCTCCTGTAATTCACAGAACACGTAGCATAGGGCTGTGAAGGGCACTGAGAGGTCATCTTGTCCATCTTCCTGCCCCAAGGCAGAATCAATTATATTTAAACTAGTCTGGATAGATGGTTACCTATTCTATTCTCAGAAACCTCTCCTGGTGAAGATTCCACATCTTCCCTGCGCAATCTGTTGCGTGTTTAACTATCCTCATGCTTAACCTTCCCAGTGTTAAATTGAAACTTTTTTTATTGCACCTTAAGGCGATTAACTCTTTCCTGTCTGTGGTGGAACAGTTTGTGCCTTTCTTCTCTGCAGCAATATTTTACATCGGTAGACAGTTATAATGTTTTTACTGTCTTTGGTAAATCACCCAGGTTCTGTCAGGTCTTCATGTTTGCTAGACCTTTGGTCATTCTTAATGCTTTTCTTTGGACTCCTTCCAGTCAATTCATATCTTTTTTTAAGTATGGCTTTCAAAACTGCATACAGTGGATGCTCAGCCTGACCTTCCTCTAGTAAGCAGGAAAGAATTACTTTAAATGTAAACTGTTACTCATCTTTAAATATGCGTGGTTTTCAATAGCAACCATTGTTGGGTTTTATTTTGATTTATTATCACCCATAGATCCTCCTCTGTGAAACAGCTGGCTGTCTAGTCTAGTCTTTCCTCCAGGATGTATTTCCGTGGTGGTTTACCACCTTCTCCATTGATCTGCTTTGCCTTCACAAAATTTTGTTCTATGTTCTCTCATACCTTTCCCTAGCATGCCAAGTTGTTTTGCCTTTTGAACTTAATTTCCAAGAGCTCTTTCCATTTTGGTGTCTTTCTCAGATTTAGAAACACACTCTCAGTTCCAGCATCCCAGTAATTAAGGAGAAAACAGAACAGTAGCAAAAGCCCTGGACCATACTATTTGTATCTTTCCAGGTTGACAGTGAACCCCTGAGGACAGTTTCCCAGCTGTTATTACCCTGACTGTGCAGTAGTTACATCAGAACAGGACAGCATAGTGCACCATCTTGGCTGCGACCCATCTGGGATATACGTATATAACATTAGTGTAACTTTTCTGTCTGTGAGACCTATTTGTCACAGGCAGAAATTAGGCTGGCATGGTATTTGCTCTTGAGAAATGTGTGCGGGTTGTTACTTACCACACTGTCGTGTTCTAAGTTATTGCAAATGTTTTAATTATTTTTTCTGGTTCTAAGAAATGAAGCTACTCTGAATGAGTCCTCTTTCCTTTTTAATACATTGTGTTGTGGTAAACTTGATCAAGTAAAATTGAAACAGGTCTAAGTCTGGGTACTCGCAGCTCTTATAACTGTCTTTCTAGTTATTACAAAAACATATGCAGATCAGCAGTAAAGGAATGAACTGGAAATCAAACAGCCATTACCACATGCAAAAGTTGTTTGTGTGTTCTGTTTCATCTTTTCAGTTAATTCCATATACAGACTATAGACAGGATTTTTTTTTATGCTTCAGGGACTGTCACATGCCGGCACATCCATCCACCTGTACTGCCCAGTATTTTGCTTGTGAAATACCTCCACAGTACCAGAGGCAGCACATTGCAATTTTGGGGAGGTGCAGCTTAGTTAAATGCCAGTGGACATTACTTAATTCAGGTCTTACTGTGTCTGGTTGCTTAGAAAACCAGAAAAGCCAAAACACTTCAAAAAATCATACACCTATATTAATTAATTGCAATAGATGATTAAAATGAACCTGGAAAACCCCTTCTGTCTTAATAACTTTGGGTTTGCAAATTCAGCCAATTGAATGATGATATAAATATCTCACAAATACAGCTTTCTTAGAAAGTTCCGTAATGGAGCTATTGAGTATGAGGTTGCAAACCATGTAAAACCAGGTACGAATGGTAAGAATCTCAGAAAATTAAATGGGTATTGTGTTTGAATTGCCAGGAGAGAATAAACAGACGAGAGAATATTGATCAAATTAGAAAATAGCAAAGCAATGAATCATTGTATAGACAAAATAAATGTATTAGTTGTTCATTTGGGACATGTTAGCGATGAAGTGTGGAAGATAAGGCAACTGAGTTAGTACAGACAGCAATAATAAAAAAACAAATAAAATTTAAAAGAATTTCTGTTTTCTTCACTGCCGAGACAAATTAATTTTATTGAATTTGGCCATGATATAGAAACACAGATGGTCAGTTTCCTGACATAGAGCAGCCTAAGAATTAAAGCTTTAACCACATTCTTGTGGAGAAATGTCTGGTATATATAGCACATATCTGCCAAACTTCAAATCACAAGAGTGATTATATTGTATGAAAGTAGGAAATGAAAGTCCTTAACTACACCTAATCCGCACAATTATGATACTCTAGCCTGGGGAAACTTGAGGAAAATACCAAGCAAAAAGGGTTAAATCACAGACTACAATTTAGAATACAAGCTTGTATGGATCATAATGTGACATAGTCAGGACTGATGTCTCATTGCCTCAGGCTATATTTTCTTACTACCTTTCTTTCTTTTGTGCTGCCATTAACCTCTTAGTTTCCAGTTGTAGTTCTGGTACTACCAGTCACCTGAAGAATGAAAGACTGGCAATAAAAACTACCATAGGCTGCAGTGATGTATGATAAGACCGTGTACCAGAAAGACTGTCACAAGTTAGGGGAATATATACCTATATTTTCATGGATTACTGTTGGTTCTTGATAATAAGCCAACAGGCGTATCTTGCTTACGGTAGAAGCCTTATCACACTAGGTTTTACCATCATGTTGTTTCATGATCTTTTGAGTTGTTATGCTAAGACTGCACTTTTAGGGGAGAAATCTAGACTAGATACCAAAACAATAGAGACAATTTAGTGTTTCTGTCCCATGGTGGGTGTTGGGTCTAGATCCATGCCTGATACCAAGGAACACAGCTGCTCCTTGAGGTGACAAGATGACAGATGGGAGACATAATCATGGTGACTGTCAGGTCCCCATTGTTACTTTTTTTAAGAGAAACAGCTGCCATTCTCACTGGCTTAAGTAAACTCAAACTTAGATGAGTGAATCACCTTCCTGGACCTGCTGGCCACGCTGCTTTTGAGGTCTTTAAATAGCTTTTTAAAACTGACATAAAAGTCTGTGTCACTACCAAAAATAGAGCACAGTTGTCTGTACTTTCTTATATGGGATATACGGACAATCTTTATGGGCCAATAGTATTGGTGTTAGCACTTTCAACCGCGTTATGCTGCCAGGTTCTAGTTGCCAGCTGTCTGAGTTAAAGCCTTCACAGAAGAAACAAGAGAATGCATTGTGTAAACATGCCCTCATATGCGAAGTTAAATAGATCAGCTTTTATGCTTGAACATCGATTGACTGATGAATGTTTGAGTCATTAAAACTGTTCCAGAAAAACTGTACCCCTTCTCCAGCTCACAACTCTTTAAATTTTATGTTTGTTTGCAAGTGTGTGAATAAGGAATGAAGTAGAAGTTTTTCTTTTTCTATGTTACTTAGGCCTATCAGTTCACTTTGCCAAATTTGTGATGAAACAGAACATGCAAGACCAACATGGGTAATTAGTTGAAGGGGAAATGCCAGCAATGCAGTACAGGCTAATACGTAAGGACAAGTTATGGTCTTTAGATTTACCTGAACTAGAGTAAGAAAGAGCTTTGTTATCAATCTCCTGTCACCCCAAAATAGAGAGACCATCATACCTAGGGAACTGCTAGTTCAGCTGGTTATGGCAGTGGTTGTCCAGCTGTCACACATGCTTTATGGTATAAACCACTGCCTCAAGAGGTTGTATTGTGGTCTTTAATACAGCTTAAAGGCTCATATCTAAATTTCTAATGGAAAGCAACAAGCTTGAGATATCTTTAACAGCAGATTCATATGAAGAAGAAGAATTAAAATATGGATTGGTAATTTTCTCATATAAATGATCTGATATTGTATTTTATGGAAACATGAGATTTGGATGTGAGGAAAATAAACCTTTGGTTATTTCCAACACCATCTTCTTTCTAGTGCAAGGATTGTTATAAGTAGCTATAATTGGAATGCTTTGGATGGGACAGAAAGAGAACAGAAGAAAAAAGAAAGGAAATTCTTGAGAAGGAGGTAATACCGCTTTGTTTTAGCAAACTGCAGATAGGTTTCTCTGAGTAAGGACGAGTTCCTTTTTATCTCAAACCAGACACATCCTCCTCACACAGGAGTCAAAGCACTCGTATAGAATGTTGCCAGTTGGGACATGCTTCCCACGTACAGATCAATTTTCCAGTGTACAGAAATAAAAGCTGCTGAAAGTAACCATTTGCAGTGATTAGTGAGAAATCTTTGAAATTTGGAAGCGGAACAGTCATATTATGCAATGAAAATCTGTTCAGACTTGTTTGAGTTATAGTCTATTGAAAAGTGCCATGTGTTTCTGGGTTCTGCTCTGGAGAGCAAGTGAGAACTTTAATCACAGAGGTTTGCAGCGAACACACCCACGCATTTTGCTTCCTGATCTCACTCAGCATTGCAGCTCCAGCCAAAGCCAATAAATTATTTCTGCTTCTACCATTCTTCTAGCACTATCCTCAACATCCGCACAAAATAATGCCATCATTTTAATAGAGTTTTCATCTGTAAGCTGTTTATTCAGAATCCATTCACTCAGCCCATCACTATGTTCTTTGTATATTCCTAACCTCCAAATTCCTTTCTTTACTTCCTCTCTACTTGTGAGTCTTGCGCTATCCATTTCACAGACTGTAATTATCTTCCTGATTCTTAATACATACATAGTTCAGGTTCCAGATGAATAAATAATTTAGATGCAAACTGTCTGGGACCCATTCCAGACTCTTGAAGTTTTGGTTGGAAATACAGTTTGCAAAAAATACCGCTTCCTAAATCTTACAGTTCTTCACAGACAAACACAGCCTTGGCACTGCTTATGAATCAGGAGTAGATGATAAAAATGTTAAGGGGGGCACAACTGAAAGAGAGAAGCAATGTGGAAAAAAAAAATTTTTTTAAAACACCATAATTAGATGGTGTGAGTTTACAGAATATTCAGTTTAAGTATGTTCTTAATATAAGCACAAAACACTAATGACAATCCTGTAAACACATTTTAAGAGGCAAATGTATTCAGTCTGACATTCCAGAATAGATTCATGACTACATCAATTGGTAAATATTGTCATTTTTCTACTAAATTTTAACAAGGTAATTTCTACTGAATAAAATTTGAATGTAAATAAGTTTAGCTGACAATGACTTCACTTCAATATTTCATTTAGAGAAGCATAGTACAGAATTTTCATAATTGTAGAAATCTGAAACAAACTACTGTAGTGTAGTTTGCAGAATTCACAGAATTTATTTCCTTTCTTACTGAAACAACAGAAACTTGTTAATTTCTCCCTAGACTGATAATAATTTAACCACTTTGGAAATGAATCTCTGCTCTTTCCTTTGTCTTATTTTTTTCCTCTCAGCTATAGTTGAATCCTCAGCATACAAACACTATTTTGCTGTTTTAGATAAGATTGTCAATTTACATCCAATTTTCAATGAATGCTGTTGTAAGCATTGAAAAATGTGACTTCACGGCCTATTTAAACACTGATTGCCCAATATTCATCTTGCCAGAATCATTGTTGCCAAAACTAGCACATGGAAGATCAGATGAGAGAGGTTTTACCTTGTGGCCTTCATCTTTAACATCAAGTGGTCTTTGAGCTTGAGAGAAAATGCTGTGAATACACTATTATCCACAAAGAGATAATTAGCAAGCACAGCTAATTCTCTTTGGTCAGTAGCATTTTCCAAAAAAAAGGAAGCAGAATGCCCGTGCATATGCCAAAGCCCATCAGATAGCTGCAGAAGCTGCCTACAACCTGGCTTCTAGTATGGGTTATCAGGTGTAGGCTGGGACACCTACACTGAGCCTAGACATAGAGGGGTTTTTATCTAGCGTATAGATTTGTACATGGAAACCAGTATATAATACTTTTCTAATCAGAGAGTTCATCTGAGGTCACGATAATTATAGTCTTGGCATCACTTATTTGAGCGAGTCACTTGGTGTTTGCAACCAAGAAAATCAAACCTTTGTACTTAATTTCCTTGATAGTAGTGAAATGTGAATTGTGAATGGTATGAATGTGAATAGTGAGAGGAATCCTCACCCTCAATTTATACTCTACATTTTTTTAACAAAAAATCATTTTTTGTCAATTGACTTTCTGGAACTTCAGCTCCGAGCGTTTTTCTTAACTGAAAACAGTGAGTCTTTTTCAATGATACTAATTGCTGTCTAAAAGCGGAGAGCATCTATTTCCTACTCCTTGTTCATACTGTTATCAGCTAGCAAGGCTAAAAGAGTACACAATCAGAGCTTTAATTGCAGAACTGCAGAATTTACAGCAGGCTGCATGAATACATTCATCTTCACATGTCACCCATGAAAAGCTATTTCACTCATTAAATTTAAACTCACTGCAATTTTTAAACGTGAAGTACAAAATTAAAACCTATAATCTCTCTTTTTATGGAAATACCATGAAAAAGAACATCTGAAAATTTAAAAGCCCCTGAAACTTCTTAACAATCCCATTTATAAGACCCCATCAACATTTCACATGGGAGGGTCCTGTCTTAAAGGATGAAGAATTCCATATCATAGGAATGCTCAGATTTTACTCAGGATCTTTCCTTCCAAAATCATGAAAACTGCGTGATCAAAAGATGACAGAAATGAAATTCATATTTCTAATTATTAATGGGCTACTCATTCCCCAAAATCATGATGTGTACAAAATTAATCACAAAGGGTTTGGCCAATATTGCAGGCTTTTTTTTTTCCCTATCATGAATGAAAACTAGAATTGTAAAGTATTTTGTTTCCAGCTAATTTGATAATCCATGCATGATCATGAAATCCAAATGTACAGCACACAGTGCTTGGAAAAGTGTTCTAGGTATCATACATAACTATAAATAATAGAGATTTCAGAGTTCTTGTTTAGCATTGTGCTAAAGCTATTTTCAATTTAAGCACTGACTGAAAAAATACTTATTTAATAGCAGCTTAAACACACACAGATTGTTTTATCCCATAACAGAACCACAGTATTTCCAATTACTATTCCATTAAGACTACAAAGATGATTCAACACAACAGTTGTTATTGGTGTTAAAAGCCTTAATCATATTAATGTTGTCACGCCAGTCTTCTCAGCAACCAGAACTTCAGTGTGCATTGACATTTAACACATGACAAAATAAATGGCTATAGTGTTTGTAGAACTCTTTTCAAGCGATTCCTTCATTTTTTTTTCCTCCAAATTGCCTGTTTGTCTAGAAGCAGCAAGGGAAATTAAATTAGATGTTAATACTCTACCCAAATATTCTGTAACTTCCATCAGTTCCTCCTTAGGTATTGTAAGGGTTTTTTCAGCATTTGCTTTTTTTCCCAGAGAAGTTGTAAGTAAAGCCAAAACTCGCTATAATTGGGATTTTCTAAAATAGTCTCATTCTATGTAAATATTCCTAAATCTGGATTTATTCCCATCTGCCCATCAAGAAATAAGAGAACTCCAGCACTTCAGGTTCATAGGAAGGTGGTGTCTTTCATGAGGATCTTAAGGTTACACTCTTCAGGGTTGGAGACCTGAACAGCAGCTTTGCCTACCAAGGGTTTGTCTTCTTCGTGTTTCCAGATAGATCCTGTAATTTAAGTCTGGAGCAGAAATAAGGGGACTTGATATAGAAAAGCGGGCCTTTTAAAATATTTTCACCAAGAACTAGGTTATAGTGGTTTACTACTCAGAAATGAGGCCAAAACATGTGGATGCTTTATTATTCCCAAACCAATAAAATTAAGGAAATTCAGAGTTAAAATCAAACTGAAAAGTAAACCCACCAAAGCATGGACATAAATAATATAGACACCTGAACTATTCATTGTGTTATCATGCAAAAACCTCACAGTGAAAATAAGCAAAGCAGCATTTGTAGAAAACAAGTCCTTTTTTATTATTATAACTTATTGTCACCGGGGAAGAAAACAGAACTTTTTTTCAGACACAGAAACCCTTTTTCAGATTATTTTGTTGAGCCTGGGTGCTGGAAAGCTTCCCTGCTCTTCCCAAAAATATTGCTTGGATACTGAAAGAGACCAACCTCTGAGTTTGTATAACATTTCCACGGGGCCATCACAACTCCAGCAGCGCTTGCGTCATGGCAGTGCCTCTGTCCCCGCACTAGATCAAACGGAGGCAACACTAAGTCTCCCATAGCCCACTGGCGGAGGCAGAAGGGGAACAAGGGTTAACATTAAAGTTGCCTCAAACGTTTCATAGTACACATTCCAGGTACAGACTCAAGCTCACTGAAGTACGGCAGTGTACTTCACTGTAGATGGCCAGTTAAAGCTTAAGTCTGTTTTTGATGGAAATTCCCATTCCTATTTCAGTACTATATAGGACTAATAAACAAGGGTTTAAAAAATCTTTACAATAAGTCATTATACTTTAAATGCAGATTTGCTGCTGAATACTAAAAAGCTCAGATCAGGCCCTTCAAAATCATGGCACAGTCCTAGACTAATATAATACTAAAAACTATTGTAGGCTTTCTAATCTTTATTTTTTTCTAAAATCATAGAGTATGTTTATTTTGTATTTCTCTGCATTAATACTGAAATTATTGAAGTTCTTTTTTTAAGAAAAAAGCAAGTTACAAGCCAGCCAGAACATACAGATCAATTAAGTTGAGTATATAGTTGTTTGTCACAGCTAGGCCAATACAAAGCAGGTAGGTATATATCCAAATCTCTTCCAAATCTCTGTGTTAAGTTCTTTCACCAATCCTTCTGTCCTCCCTTTTGCTTGCCCTTTTATTTTCTACAAAGCACATATATCTCCATATACTTTTTTCCTTCTTAGACACATGTATTTCTAGTGTTCACTGCTCTCCTACTTTTTCTAATAAGTATATCTGATCCAAAGCTTTTCAAAACAGCTCTTTAGAAATTTCTAGTAAGTTTTGCCATTGTGTTTGTAACTGAAATCTTGATTCGTCAACAAAGGTGCAATCTCCCTGAATTTCTTAGAGTTGTCCTCTACATGCGTGTTATTTCCTATTGCTCTTAGGGCACATCTGCACCACAGCCATTTTGGTTACAGCATTTTCTCAGAAGAGGCTGCTACATCCTATTGTTTCCAGTGATCTAATGGCTCTCTTTAAGAGCACTTTGTGAATCTGGGGTTATTGAATACTTTGGAAGACTGCTGCACTTCCCAGAATAATCACCTAACTGTAGGCAAGATACAATTTCAGTCCTATTGAGAATAATGGCACCTGACTTTTGAGAAAGGGCAGTCCTGCTGTGGAATTTGTGCAGTAGGATGTTACTCTTCAGCCCTTTCTGAGAGAGAAATTTTCATATGCAGAATAACAGGGAAAAAATGACCTTTTGCTCTAAAATAAAATTTTCAAGTGCACACAATCTCTCTGAGATATAGCAAAAAGACAAATTTTAAGCATCTGTTATTCCATTTTTAAGACTATTAGGGAGAAATACACGGTGCAGCTTGTTCAATCTCTAGAGAGATTTTCCTAAAGTGTGTTTTGATTGAAGGTAAGCAACTTGCTCACAAATACTCAGAAAACCCATTTAGTTTTCATGAGTAATGCTTGTAATTTGCGATGAGCTGAATTCTGGTTTTAAATGCACAGCAGAGTTTATTCTTAGATGAAATCACCAACAGTGGCCATGTAACAGCACCCAAAAAAAATGAAGTAACTGGTCACTCTGATGCATGCTGTTGCAGTCAAGTTCCCATTGATCCTTCTTCTTCAAGCCACTATCCTGACAGAACTAAAGTTAAATCTGCGTCATCTTTTGGAGTGAGATGACGAAACCCAGTGAAGTGAGGTAGTTACTCAGAGGCAGACCAAAGGAGCTCTGGATTATTCCAGGTATGCGGGCAGCTGCATTGCAGACTGAGAATGCGGCTGAAGCTCATTGTAGCTCCCTTCTAAACAGGACATACAATTTTCCTTTCCATGGGTAAATGTGAAGGAGATGGTATATACCCATGCTACATCCTATGACAAAAGTGATACCTCACTGAAGTTAATCTCTAATCTTAAGAACTAGCAAGAGCACCCAGGTTTTGTAATAGAGACCTTGTTGGGTGACTATTCCCCAACAGAGATTCCTCTGAACTTCAATGTTTAGACATTACTTTGTATTTGAAACTTTGAAAATTCATTATCTGAAGAGGTTCTGGCAAATAAATCCCCATATTATCTAAGTTCTAGACCTTAAGTGGAACAGAAGAGGTGCAAAGATCTTTTGCTCGTTTATATGTTGACGTGAGTTCCTTCAGAAGGAATTCCAGTCTCACTGGTTAAAAACATGCCAGTGATCAGTCCTAAGCTGCATCCCTCCAACAGTAGTTCATATTTTGTTTTCCTGTTTCTTCTATTCATACACCTTTGCATCCTGCTAAATCTACTAACATAAATGATGTCATTTCTATTGTACGTGTTCCCTTGGGGATGTGTCAGGAAGTGTCTATTCCTAACTTAATTAGTCAAAGTCTAAATGGACTGATAAATGAAGATGATGTTCTCAGTTTTAGATTGTCTGTATGTTCAGGATATTTAAGTATTCTAACAGTACTTTCTTCTTTGAGTTAAGATTCCAAGCTCTATATTTTACAACAGTGAGATTAAAAATTCAGGCTGCTTTAAAAGTTGCTCAGACAATACAGTTAAAGACTTACAAGTTCTTGAAAGTGCATTCAGGAATGACAGAATTATTTGTGAGTGCTCTAAGATGATGTCATTTACTCAAGTGGAATCCAGGGAAACAAAATTAGACCACACTTTGAAAATTTGCTGCTGAGCATTAGAGTACAAATTTCCCTCTGCACAGCAAAATGCATTTCGTACAGGTTTTGGTTTTACTAGCTTAGGAGCCCGAGAGCAGAATTTAGCTTTGAAAAGTTTTCACCATGTTATTTGCAAGGTAATGGAAATCTCCTCATGATTTAGTTGGACCAGATAACCTCCAGAGGTCCCTTCCAACCTCGACCATTCTGTGATTCTATGATTTCAATAGGGGTAAGCACACTCTCTTTTATTAACTCTTGTTGTGCTCTAATATTTTATGATATGTATTGCAAAGTATTGCTTAGTGATCTTAAAAATTACATTTTCCTAGGATATATAAGATACGTGGGTAAAAAATGAGGCATACCACTCTATACTCTATCACCTTTGCCTCTGTGTGTCAAAAAGCTCTAAAATAAATTCTTAAATGCATATTCTAAATCTCCAGATTAGTGCATTCAAAATAGTTAAAATTAATTGTATAGATCCATGCTTTCTAAATGTACTGAAAATGTGATCCAACAAATTCACCAGGGGTGAATTTTAGCCCTGCTTCTGATCTTTTTTCTTCCATTCCAAGTCAAGCCTTTTGAATGCTTTACAAAATCTGACATCATAATTTCAAAGTTTTATAAAGCCGTTCCTCATGAAAACCTTCTATATGTTCCCCCATACAAAATTATGAAGTAATGTACAATTCCTGGTGGTCTAGGAAAGATAAATCAATAAAATCATGTGAAAGAAAAGTCGACTGGTTTTCAGTGCTTCCCATAATGGATATATTAGAAATAATTTTGGAAAAAATGCTCTAACCCTTCTTCTAGTTTCCCTGAGGAAGCACTAGTAGCAATAAAAAATGGGTTTCATTTTAGAATGGAAGGTGCTTGTAACAGAAGGCAGCCTTCTCTCAGACATTGAGTGATCACATTGAATAATTCCCTTATTCAGAAGCAGGAAAACTCTTTCTACATTCTGTTCTGTAGTATTTCATTACTAAATATTACAGTCCTGCCTTCACGAGAGTGCAGTTATGAGTGAAAACATCCTGAAGTCATTCAGTTGCTTCCTGCCAAACTGAACACAAAAGCTCATTATAGCCCTTTGACTCACTTCCCCAAAGCCTTCATCTGCAGAGTTCCAAAGACATTTCTCTTAGCTGTATTTTGCAACCCCTGTATAAAAAGCATCAAGACAACTGACTATACAGCAACTAATATCAGTGGGGTTTTTACATTAAATACACTAACTGTGCATTTTTCTCTTTTTTTCAAATTCTAAAAAAAAATCTATGGGAAAAGAATAACAAACTAAAATCTTCTTTTGATGGTACTAATAAAGGATGATACTAGTCAGAAGAAATAACTGACAGCAATTGTGACCTCTCTAGAACATCTCCTTCTAGTTTATTAAATTAAGCAGCCAAAGAGCTCCTTTTCAATTTCAAGCTGTTAGATGCCCAAAACCACACAGCACCTGAAATGGTCAACTCCACCTGCAGAAAGCATTGGATCAGTTTAAAATGTAATAAATAAGAAATGGCAACAAACAAACAACAAACAGAACAAGCTGATGGCCCTGCCTGCCTGTACCTGTGCAATTTAGCAGCTTCAGATCCCATCCCCATGAGTCCTGTGGGGTCAGAGGCTGCTGTGGCATCTGCTGAAGTGCTGCTGATGGGAGAAGGGCAAAGAAGCCAGCAGCAGGCAAAGAGGAAAGGGTGGGATGCAGGGCCCTGAGGATGGCCGGCGCCGTGCTGGCGCTGTACTGCATATGGGAGAAAAACTGGTGGGAAAGTTTGCACTCAAGCCAGAAGATATGAGTGGGTTTGTACTGTCACTAACAGAATAAAACTGTTTCAGTTTCTGTCAAAAAATTCTGAGAGTCTTCTGCTGGACATTTCTGTGAAGTGTCAGCAGCAAAAATAATAGGTCAGGTTAATGTTTCTCTAGTTGCTCAGTCCCTGAGAGTTTTTAAGTGCAAGTTAGTTCTTTTTAAATGCTTTTTACTATAGCTTACAAGGGCCCCTCCACCCTCCATTCCAACAGAAGTTATCTGTTTCACTCTAGTCCATTCTGTTCCACCAGTATTGCACCGGCTGTGTTTGGTGCCATTCTCTTCACCCATCCATTCGTTCATCAGCCCAGAACTTCTGTCGATCCACAGGGCAGAACTTTCTCTCCTCTGTAGATCTAGGACTCCTCAGCACAGTTACGTTGCTGCTAGCCCTAGGCCGTGGGATGTGCTTTTGCTGTGGGGAGAAATGGCTGCTCCTTCTGGCTGGCCATGCTGCCACGACACAAGTGCTAATAAATGTGTGTGAATTAATGCATGTGCTCTAGAGCTGAACTAAGCGTTAAGTATTTCCTTTACCCAGCCGTCTATGCTTGCCCTTCTGCTCTGTGTGATAATATGCTACTAAAACCATGCCAGGTTAGGATGCTATTACACGTGATTTCCCAATCAAATTTGACCATTTGTGGGATGATATTCCCCCTGGAACAACAGATGAAGGAGGAAGGAGGACTACTTGATTCAGCGCTCCCCCACGGCGTCCGAGCCCAGGCACTTAGCTGTAACCGTTGTGAAACAGAAGAATTTACGCTGAGTTATAAATTGGTATCACAGACCTCAGTAAATGGTGGATACTTCATGAACCGTCAGCTATTCAGAGCATTGCCATATAATTTTACTGTTTCAATGCACTTTTCCAACTAATATCTGTAACTAATGTAGTTCCCCTTCTTAAGGTGACGTGAAGTTCATAGCATATAACTAGGGAAGGGGGAGAGCTTGGGGTTTTTTCTTAATAAAACCATGCCTGTCAGCTCCTAAATAACAGCTGTATTTCAGTGCATTCGGGAATCATAGCTTAATATTTATGTCCTTTTCCCAATTTACAACCAGTAAGACCTTATACTAAAAACTCTTCCCATTAGTGTAATTCCATCCACTGCTAAAATGACGAGTGTTAATTTTAATTTTTGCACAAAACAACAGAAGGGGTGTAGAGCACCAGCCTCTGGGTAATGTGCCTGACAGAATGGCATTCCTCAAGGAAGTTGGTTAGCTAAAGAAATAATATCCTAGCATCTTGCAAGTGTCCAGTGTGGTTGCTTTAAGGAGATTGTTTAAATTAAGCATTAAGGTTTCTATTGCTAGCATACATCTCTAAAATATTAATATTGCTTTTTCAATTTGGAGTATAAAGCAGCAGGCACATTTTTGGTAGACTTTTTCTTTAGTTAAGCATGATTCCAATTTGGAAAAAGACGACGACATCTTCATTGTCCGAGTAGAAAAAAAAAAAAAAAACAAACATGTTTGGATAGAAGGAAATGCAGTTCTTTTCATTGATGTCCACAAAGAAGTTCATAATATTTCTGAGAAATATTTGTGAGCTGGTGCTTGCTCTTTGATAGCATGCTCCCACATCCCTTCTTCTTTGGTGTGTTAGCAGAGAGCTTTTTCCCCTTCTGTCTTGAACACAATTTTTTTGTTACAGGTTTTCTTTCAAATATGTCATGAATGTTTATGCAAACAAGTAAAGATTTGAGTAAAGCTTCTAAGTTACTGTAAATGCCCAGAGCCTTTATGAGACCTCTGTCCTTCTGGCGGGGACTTACGGGAATTCATTTTCTTTCCCAACTACCTGCAACAATGGTCAACTTCCACATATAGAGTCATGTAATAGAGTCTCAAACCCAATTCACATTGCACAGGTGATAATACCAAAACCACCCATTTGTTCATTCTGGGGCATATGCTATATTTTAATTTAATTTAGGACCGTGCATTTTTTAACATGAATGAACTTTCAACCTGTATTTTGTCTGCATTTTTATGTTGCTGGACACTGGTCAGGGCTGAATGTTATCAATCTTGTCCTTTTCAGAAGCTGTTTGTGGACTTCTAGAAGAGACTAAACAAGGTCTTGTTATTGTAACTCTGTATTCTGCTTAATCAGAGACATTTTTAAGGTGACAGTGGACTGTTTGGATGGGATTCAGTCGCCTAAAATGGCATTGAAGGCCTACCCTTAGATACCCAACTGCTGCTTTGCCTCTCGCTGTCACTCTCAAAGAGTGCAAATCTCTGGCAGATCTTGTCATGTCTGCCACTCAAATGCGAATGTCTCAAATTTTCTAGTGTCTCAAATGACACAAAGCATTTACACTTAAGCAACTGAATCTTACCTTTTTCAGCGAGAGAAAAACATTATTCATATGTATTCCTTTAGTTATTTGCTACTTACAAAGCCTCAATAATTTGAGCACTCGAGCTCTCTCCTTAGTATTCACAGATTGCATTGCTCCAAAATTTGCTGCTCCTTGTTTTTATTTCTGAATATGTACAATAAGTGAAATAAATTTGGTTTTGTCTCCATTACTTTCTATAACAAAGTTCTTGTAAAACTGCTAGGAAACTTGAGTTATTTGCCATTTAACACCATTTAAATGTAAGAAAATGTCAATGGTGAAGCTCAAGCTGTTTGGCTTTTCTGTAGTCTGTACATATGGCATGTGACTCACAGTGGTTGTTCTTTATGGATAGTATAATTCATATTTTGAAACAGAGAAGCAAAGTTTTATTTGGGAAGTCTTCATATGTTCATTATTGAGCCTTCATGTTTTCAGATGTTGTTTAGTACCAAACATCTTGGAGTTTATGGAACAAATTTCCATTTTAAAATTGAATTCCTGTGTATTACATTCTGGACTCTCTATCCGTGATCACTTCTGAAAATATTTTAAAATGAAAGCCATGGAGTTTGGAAACACTTTGACAAGACTGCCAAAGTTAGGCTTTTCTGGAATGGCCAGGGGGAAAATTTATATGCCTTATCTTTAACCATCAGATATAAAAACACCGCACCCAGAATGCTAATTAATTTAATTCTTTTTCCACGTACTGCAGCAGGTCTAATAAATGTAAAGAGCAAGTGAGGAATGTATTGAGGAGAAACAATAGAACTCTTGCTTGAAAATGCAAGAAAAAAATTCAAAGCTCTCTTAGGCTACTTCAAGTTCAGCAAATACATATATGTGTTTTGAGGCTAAACTTTCCTCACTACATTTTTAATAATTAAAAAAAAAAATCTCAACTGTTGGATAAATTTTAAGAGGGCCATTGATTTTTCTCATTGTATATAAATATTAAGATGTTTTCTATCTCTTAAAAGAACAACTATGAAATACCTGCAAGATGATGAAAACAAACTTGCCATTGCCTGAATTTTTGGGTGGATGCTTACTTGATGTACTTGCAGAAATACACAAATTATTCTGATTGTCAATTTAGATTTATTGCAAGATGGGAGAATCTTGACTGTGCTTTTAAGCAAGATGTGTAGAGCTCTCATTTCAGATCCATCTTTGATGCTGGCATTCACTGAGCACTAACATGAGCTAGCTGAAACGATGCCTCTAGATCTCTGTGCATATACTGAAAGCTGAAACATTGGATCAAATGATAAAGAGCCCTTATTTATCATCACTATAATAGATATGTCACAAGTACTTATTTTAAAAGCGGTGGATGAGATGATCTCTGTTTCCAAAAATAAAACTGTGCATTTAAGCAATGAGAAGAACAAAAAGGTTATTCTACTGAAAGTGTGAAATGTGTAAAAGTTCTCATGAGAGCAAAGCAGAAAGGGGCCGTGCCTATACTCCTGGCTTTTGCCTGCATCAGTATATTGACAGGTGTTGGGAGACGTGATAGAAGCTCTGACTGATGTAGCTGCCCTGACCCAGAAGTCAGTAATATAACTGCAAATTCTGGTTCCCCTTCTCCCCTTGCCTGATGTGACTTTTGTCAGGTGGCTTTAAAATACTAGTATAAAACACAGCTTTGCTGGCATAGCTTCACCTCTACTGATCTCTCTTTGATTTGTATACAAAACTGTAAAATGCCTCTATGGTGAAGTCGTTTGGAATGCATTATGAATATCCAGTAGGTGTAATTCGCCTTTAAAATATCAAATTTTTCCATTCCTCCTAGAAGGGCTGGAACTCTCCATTTGCAAAGTATGCAGAAAACAACCGCTTTCTGGTTAAAGCTGTGTATTGTATGACTTGGTTAAAAAGCAAACATAGACTTTTAACTGCTTTTTGTAAGATCTGTTCCAGTGAAACCACTGATAACTTTGCAGAGATTTGCTTATTCTTTCTTTAAAAAGTCAACTTTTTTATCAGCCAAAGAACACGCCATTTGATTAATGATCATTTTTATCTCTTTGAAAGGATCCTTTCCGACCATTGGGGTGAAGTCTCTTTCGAGATTCCTGAGGGCGGGATTTTTAAATAGCATCCTGGCCTCACATCCAGTGTCAGGGGGTGGATCTTTACCCCCCAGCATTTCCTCTGGTAGGTATTCCAGCCTATTCCCCCACATTGATTTTTCCCTTCACCTTTGCCCCATCTCTCCACACATCTTAAGGAAACAAAATTTGGTATTGGTCAGACAGGGAGATTAGATGTCCTTTCCAATAAAATGCCAAACTGAAAGGAAATGGAAAAGATAAATTACTTTTCAGGAACTAGCCAGTTTTCTTGAATCGATGTACAGAAGAAATTGTTAGGGAAACTGATATGTAGTTAAGTGGTCAACCTAAATATTGGAAGAGATGGCCGGGTATCCTCTAATCATGCACTTCATGAAGCATGCCCATGTGCACCGGGGATACGTAACTTTAAAAATTCCTCTGTAAAATCCCAGATTTTATGTGGATCTGTGACTCCTTCCTAAAAATTCACATTCCCGTTCTAAAACACAGAAGCAAAACAGGTTTGGAAAAGCAAAATTTAATTATGTACTGATATGGTGTTTAAGGCCTTTGTATGCTTCTACAGTTGCAACTTGTGTCTCATGAAAACTGCCTTAACTTTTTTTAATAACTTTTATCACAGTTTGAACTACTATAATTCTCTTAAAAATGAGTGAGAAAACCCCATTGCCTGTGTTACCAGCACAGTATTCTGTACTGCCTCTGGCGAGGTCCCCAGCAGAGGCACAGCTGTACGATGGCACAAGGGACCCTGGAGGGTTGGCATAAGGTTGAATGTAAGCCAAGAATGAGAACACCATGCCAGGTGAATGGGCTGCTGTCAGATACTGGGCTGAAACAGGAAAGAAGGACAGGTCAGGGGCATCCTTTCCCAGCAAGGCTATGTGTGCTATCCATTTTCTTCTGGAGCTATTAAAAACCATCTTCCACCAAAGCTAATAAATGAAGAAGTATCTTAATCATACGTATCAATTATAGTTAAAACTGAATCAAAATGCAGTTCTGTTCCTTTCCAAACAAAATATTTCTACGTAAAATTAATCTGTACGTGGGCTAACATCACACTTCTATCCTTTCAGGACATCTTACTTGTAATGTTATTTACAGTTTTTCTTAAAGAGGAAAAATCTCTTATGGTAAAAGTAGGGAGAGAATTGAAAAATCACATAATGTTATTGATTGGCTATACAAAAGAAACTGTTCTACTTCTCTGTGCCCTGTTTTATCTATTGAAATAATAATAGGCCTCATTAATACATGATTCTTGCTTTTTTTTAAGTGCTGTTATTTCTTTGTTTACTTTCTTTCTTTGAATAGAAGCTTCTCAGCAACTTTGGTGTCTTTTCTTATGACTGTTTGAGTGTCTTTTGTCAACAGTTTGTAAAATACTTTCCTTTTTTTTTTCTCCTTGGGATATCTCAGAGTGTTTAATAGCCCCTAGGCTATTTTGCCAGTCAGCATCGCGATGAGATTGGTATCTGTAACCAAACAGCTGTGGAAGAGGAAATACTCCAGGCCCCATAAAATTCTCTGTTTTGAACATAGTGTTACGTATAGCGTATCACTGATTCTATTAGATTATGAATGGCTTAACTGCACTTGTGAACTGGCTTCTCACCTATGTACCTACCTACAAGTTTATTTAATAAGGTCCTCAAGACTGTTGTTTTCTGAGTGCTTATAAAGCTTTTTATCACATTTTTTGGACTTAAATCGTAACTCTGAAATGTGGTTTATTTTATAAAACTGGCTCATAATTTCTTGCTATTAAATGTCTTTTACTAAGAATTCTGATTCAATGTGATAAAATACTCAAAACAGGGAAAAAATGGAAATGCAGCTACAAGGTGTGCAACATATACCCTAGCAAGGTAATGGAAATAAATAAATAAATGTTATTGTTTGATCATGTCAACAACAACGAAAATGAGCCAAGCAGCAACCCCACAGGAAGGGAGAGACCGCCTATCTTCCGGAAAGTGAGGACTGTCAGGTAGTTGAAAGCCAGTGAAGAACTGTGATAAATCCAATGGATGATCTGTGTTCCTTTGAGAAAGAGGGTATGCAGGGTGCAGGTGGCATGAAATGCTGCAGTACAAGTCAGAAATCGCTGTTAACAAATATACCCTAGCAATCATATCTGTAGTGTTGCTATTTAACTCTTCCTTTTTTACTTTATCATATTTGTATTTACATTAAGCACAATCTTCATTCTGAATTGCCTCTCTTCATTACAGAGATGACCAGAGGATGCTATTTCCATTTCATGATAACTTTCTAAATTGCTAAAACCAGCTTTGCTGTACATGTGAGCAAAAAAGCCACACATTTACTGCATTTTTTGCCAAAAATAATACAAACCAAAAAACTGTTGAAGACGGAACTGATCTGGGATGTGAGAGACTCAACTGAATCGTTTACTGTGCATGATACAGTGGAAAATGCAAGTTCATCTTTGAATCCTTAATCACTTTAGTACAGAGAAGGCACCTACCCTTTGTTCCTTTGTATCGAAACCCACTGTACTAAACACCTGACCTTTTTGCTGAGTGTTGCTTTACCAAGGAACAAAGCACCCCAGGCAACAGTGCTCCAAGAAGGTATTTAAGCAGTGATATCTGTGTTATCGTGGCAGCCCCTGGCTGTTAGAACCACAATAGGCAGGCAAAATCAGCTCAAAATCAGTTGCCCGTTGCAGTCTCGATGCTGCCTGCGAGGCTTACCCTCGCTCGTTAAAAGTGAGGGGATTGGATTGCACTTTGTGCACCAGTACCGGGGGGAGGCACGCGCAGCTGCTGCCTCCCATAGCACAGCGACCCCACCTCCCCTATCTGAGATGCTGGGCTCATGTTGGACTGCAGCTTTCATGAGCTTAACAGAAGTACTTATCATTTAATAACTTTGCTGAGTTATAACCTAATTGCTTCCCATATGGCTTATGTGTGAGATTTCAGTGAATTTAACTACATGAAAGGCTTAAAATGCCTGCATTATTCTGCTATTAGGGTCATTGGGAACAAAGATAATGAGATGGGTTTTATTTACCAGAACCTTTAACTCAAGCTAAGTGGCAGATTTACTTCCAAATAGTCAGAAAATTTATTCCTTACTAAAGACAAAATGCTTTTACATCTTTTATCTACAGAATTCCCCACTGAAGTTTTAAGTGAAGCACAGAACTAAACTGGAAAGCCTGCTATAAATAAGTATCTGGTCATCAGCTTGGCAGGAAATGTAGCTGTTGGTTTCCTTTTTTCGCTTTCTACTTTTCACTCAATAGTTGGGGGGAGCGTATTTCTTTTACCATTGCACTGAGAGCTGATGTTCAGTTTTGTGTAATTTGGTGTCTGCTGTTGCACTGTGCAGAGGTTCACTTATGTAAAAGGTGTCCTTACTTAGCCAACTTAAATACTAATTTATGCTGCTGCCATGGGGTGGTGCATCTTTCTGCATAAATGGATTGCCTCACATGTAGGGGGTTTTTAAGCCTAGACATAACTATGCTAATGTAATAGTTCTTCTAGTTGATAGCTGCATCAAAAGTCTGCCACTACTATACAGCAAAGCTTTCAGCAGGCCTCCAAATATCTATCCTAGATTTTTGCAAAAACAAGCCCATTTTCAGACGATAGCTTCCTTTTGATTTAGCTATCATTTGTGTCACAAATTACTCCGTTTCTTGTTATCCCACCTGTTGGCAGTACAAATTCACATGACTTAGTTGATGTAGCTCTCTAATGACAGATGGATTCACATAAGCAATACGTACTTCTTTTCAAGTGATATCGTTGCATATATTAAAATGTCCTTGCATATATTAAACTTAGCGGTTTCCACTCCTCAGCACACTTACACTGGCACGAGCTGTGGAAGCTTACCCCTTCCTTCATCACTGCTCATACACTCACAGAGACAGGTACATATATACGCATGTTGTGAAAAACCAAGAAACTAAATTGCCAGTGCTGCATCTCTTTCTTCAAATTTCAGCTCTTCCAAACTAAGTACAGTGTTGTTTACTCCATTTGGGGGAAATTCTTAGCTACTCTTGCTGTGTATTGGCAGCTCTTGATTTCAGTCCCGCGTAAAGGGTTAGTTACATAAATGCATACCCATATTGCCTGGCAGAAGTTACATGGAAAAATTTATGGTATGCTGCTGTCTTTGAAGAGTGTCAGACAGATTATTAAGCTTGCTGAGTTGGAAAGGAAGGGAGGGAAAGCAAATACCTTTCCTACTGTTTCTTTCAAGCTAAACCCCTTTCCTGAGTTTTTCTGTTGACAAGAACAACTAGAGATGGGTGTCAGGCTATGAGAAACTATGGAAAAGTTCCCGTTAAACAAATCTCCCAGATCCCCTTCATACTGTTCAGCATTCAAACTGCACTAGCAGGAGAGGGAGAAAAAAACATCAAAATTATTCTTTCCATACACACCTTCCTATGTACATCAGTGCTGTGATTTGCTTGTGAATCCCCTGATCTCCCCATGTGGTCAGCAGCTGGATCATTGACTCCTATTTCATTCACAGAGCACCTCTCTGAAGCTTCTGTGGAAGTATCTTGATGTGACTTTTTTAATGAAGTATGAGCATCAGTTATTTCCTACCATTTATTTTGCAAGGGTTAATTATCCAGCTCTTTTACCTTTTAGGAAAATGGAAGCAAAGAAATCAGGCTTGATAAAACAATCCACCCCTGTGAACCTGAAAAAATACATCACATGCAAGAAATGAGGATGCACTTACTTTCCAGAAACTTAGAAGTGATACAGGGCAGTTTGCCCACTGCTGTATTGGAAAGGGTAATGTCAGGTCTCCTCCTCCACATAAAGTACATTATTGTCCTGTTTTCGGCTGGGACAGAGTTAATTTTCTTCCTAGCAGCTGGCACAGTGCTGTGGTTTGGATTTAGGATGAGAAGAATGTTGCTAACACCCTGATGGTTTAGTTGTTGCTGAGCAGGGCTTACACCAGCCAAGGGCTTCTCAGCTTCCCCTGCTCTGCCAGGTACACAAGAAGCTGGGAGGGGGCACAGCCAGGACAGCTGACCCCCACTGGCCAAAGGGCTATTACAGACCATAGGACATCATGCCCAGTAAAGAAACTGGGGGGAGTTGGCCAGGGGGCAGCAACCATTGCTCAGGGATGGGATGGGCATCGGTCAGCAGGTGGTGAGCAGTGGCATTGTGCATCACTTGTTTTGTGTATTCTTTTGTCATTATTATTATTTTCTCTTCCTTAGCTGTGCTGTTAAACTGGCTTTATCTCAACCCACAAGTTTTAGGGTTTTTTCCCAATTCTGTCCCCAATCCCACCAGGGTGGGGCGAAAGGTGAGCGAGCTGCTGGGTGGTACTTAGCTGCTGACTGGGGTTAAACCACGACCATTATACAGAGGATATCTCCTTTTCAGTGTTTTACTGCCTGGTTGTCTATGACTGTTTGTCTAACATACACTGTAATGTTCACATTTATTACAAAGAGCTTCTCAAAAAACTCAGACATAATTGTGGAATACTAAACCAGAAGATTAACAGTTTTCTTTTCCCCCAAATTAATATTTTATTACAATTTCCAAGTGCACCTGAGTGAGCCCATTATTCTTGATATTGTATAAACTGACAATTGAAAGCAAATTGTATTGACAGACCCTTATTGAACAAAATTACTCAACAAGAACCATCAAGGAGCAATTGTTCATAGTGAAACTCAACTATAATTATGGTACTCCAATAATGAGAAAAGTAACTTCTATTTTTTTTTTCAGTTAATGTGGTTTTCCCTATTCTCGCTTCCAGCATCTAAACTGCTGTATTTTTTGTTAAATGAAAGTTGCTAATCCTTTCTCGGTGACTAACAAATTGATTCTTTTATTGCATATGCATTTTCTAGGACGTCTGAGCCAAATGGCTCTTCCAGTTTATTCTTTCCAGCCTCAGTGCTATTTCACCGGCATATCTAGCCTATAAACCTGACAAATAATACACAGTGGCATGTATTTTCTGAGGGTAGAAGTTCAAATGCATAGGGACTTTTCCATGAGGCAGGCAGGAAGTACTTCAGAACCAAAATATGGATGAGCATTAAGTAACATGAATAGTGAGAGAAACTGGGTTTTGTGCTGGTTCATTAGGGTTTAGCTTGAACTGTAGAACTGGGATTAAGCTCTGAGTGTAGGATGTGATAAAAGGAGGTCTTCATTCTCTACCCTTGCTGAACAGCTCATTTCATGCTCAGATGGTTGTCGTAAAAGATTCCAAATATTTTAGCCCTAGAAGTCCAGAAAAGTTTATTTGCATGTGTGGTCATTTTTACATAACATACACTATTACTGGATATTTTTAAAAAATCTGACTACAAAAAATGTGGTAATTTATTGTAAAAAGCATGTGAATTGAAGCAAGTTGCTGTTCATTACTAACAGGTGCAGAAAGATAGGAAGAGGAGAGCTGGAGGAGCCTGATGGATACACACAGAAATGTATTTGTAAATAACCTACAAACATTATTCTTTGTTTCAAGACGAAAAGAAAAAAAAAAAAAAATCTGAACTCCCTTTTTAGCCTAGCAGTAAAGCATTGGATGTGAAAGCAGATTCAGAATTGACTTTGTGAGGTGGGAGACAGAGGAAATAAATAGTTAACCTGAATAATGTTTAGGGGGTTTTGGTATGCTTTAGGTAGGAAGCCAGTCTACCTTTACCAAATTTGACTTGCTGAAGTACCATTCCCAGGCCCAAATACTCTGTATGGGAAATAATCTGCCTAACTTTGGATTTTACACACTGGTTAGGTGCCTTATGCAATTGGTGAAGACTAGACAGTTCTGGACTGACTCATATGACCTGTTTGTGATGCATAGTTATGAGAATTTGACTCCTGCACATGAAATGCCTTTTTCTTTCTCAGAAAAATATCTAGATATTGCTAGCTGTGGAGATGTCTCCACAGTTATGGGAGTTAAGTTCTGGGACATGACTGCTTTTGGTTTTCTTCTTCATGTGTCAATGAGTTTCCATATTTTTCTTATTTCTTCAAGATGTATATGTTTGTCTAAAAACCTCTGCATCTGAAGTTTGCTGCTTGACCCCTCTTCATTGTAACTCTTGGCTTTTGTTCATGATCAAAATCAGAATTGAAGGGAGAGGCTTGAGAATGCCTGCCTTCTTAAAGAGAAATAAGAAAAAAACCCGTGAGATCACAAAAATGCCAGTTAAGTCCAGTGTATTATTTATTAGTTGGAGCCCTGAGTCATGATGTTTTGTTTTCTTAATTTTAGATTTAGCAACTCACACATTACAACCAAAGCTTCCCTTGGGGATTTCAGAAACTTCAGGACTATTGATATGTGGCCTCTACTGCTTCTTGAAATGAGAAATGATGCCTTTCTCATGTGTAGAAAGCAGCAAGATACTCACAAACAATGAAGGAGGAGGTGGTGGCTCATCACTTTTGTATAGCTTAGAAGTTTAAAGTTTACATAGACCAAAAAGAAATAGGAGCAAAAAATGTGTGCTCAAGTAGTAAATTGAAAAAATACATAAAGGGTATTCTAAAGTGCAAGACATGTCAGAATCTTATAAAGATCACAGTCAGGCATAGTAATGAATAATGAAAAAATGCCCTGACATTTCAGAATAGGATTAAAAGAATACCTTAACCATGTCATTATAGAATCATAGAATCATAGAATGTTTTGGGTTGGAAGGGACCCCTAGAGGTCATCTAGTCCAACCCCCCTGCAGTGAGCAGGGACACCGCTAACTAGATCAGGTTGCTCACAGCCCCATCCAACCTGGCCTTGAATGTTTCCAGGGATGGGGCCTCCACCACCTCTCTGGGCAACCCATTCCAGTGTTTCACCACCCTCGTTGTAAAGAATTTCCTCCTTATATCCAGTCTAAACCCAGCCTGGTTTAGTTTAAAACCATTACCCCTTGTCCTGACACAGCTGGCCCTACTAAAAAGATTATCCCCATCTTTCCTATAGGCCCCCTTTAGGTACTGAAAGGCCGTAATCAGGTCTCCCCGCAGCCTTCTCTTCTCCAGGCTGAACAAGCCCAACTCCCTCAGCCTGTCCTCATAAGAGTGGTGCTCCAGCCCTTGGATCATTTTTGTAGCCCTCCTCTGGACCCGCTCCAACAGGTCCATGTCCTTCTTGTGCTGAGGGCTCCAGAGCTGGACGCAGTACTCTAGGTGAGGTCTCACCAGAGCAGAGTAGAGGGGCAGAATCACCTCCCTCGACCTGCTGGCCACGCTTCTCCTGATGCAGCCCAGGGTACGGTTGGCCTTCTGGGCTGCCAGTGCACATTGCTGGCTCATGTTCAGCTTTTCATCCACCAGCACGCCCAAGTCCCTCTCGGCAGGGCTGCTCTCGATCCTTTCTTCCCCCAGCCTGTACTGATACCAGGGGTTACCCCGACCCAGGTGCAGGACCTTGCACTTGGCCTTGTTGAACCTCATGAGGTTCACACAGGCCCACCTCTGGTCTCTCTGGATGACATCCCGTCCTTCTGGTGTGTCAACCACACCACTCAGTTTGGTGTCATCCGCAAACTCGCTGAGGGTGCATTCGATCTCGCTGTCTAAGTCATTGATGAATATATTAAACAGCACCAGTCCCAGTACGGACTTATGAAAGCATGAAAACATGTTTTACTGTAACCTTATGTATGCCATTTTTTATTTTGCTCATTTTCAGATTTGTGTTGTAACTTACGGCTTCTAAATGTAACACACCTGTGATAATGGGTAAATTCACAATAGAGATTAAATAAGCTTTGTTTCTTGTGTTCCATAAGCACCTGTTATGTATCCTGGCATACTGAATATCGAAGTGCAGAAGCCTCTGATACACAGACTTAATTTTGTTCAAATTCCTTTACATGCCCTGGGGTTAATAGAAGTGATCCTTGACACAGTCAGACCCTGTGGACTAATTTTGAACCAAAGAACATCCCTTGCTCTTTCCACAAGAGGATGTAAAGTGGTACGAACATTGAAAATGTTAAGAGTAACTTAAGGGTGAAATGTCATTAGATTAAGTAAAATATGCTGAAATTCAGTTACAAAAAAAGTGAGGTGAAATGTTTTGATTAATCTAACTGGGCAAAAGTACCTCTCTCAAACTGAATCTGAACAGAATCTGTTATTTATTACGGATTTTTTTATTGTTCTTTGCTTCAGTGCTAAAGTGGAAGTGCTGGAATTTTTAGGGTTCTAGGTCAAATTTCAAGCAATATAAATCTTATGTCAGAATCGATTCTATTAAAAATTACAATAATTAAATAAAACCAAGCAGCCAAATTTTTTGTGGCTAGTCATTAATGAAGTTGCCTTTATTCTGGGATTTTTGGTTTAACCTTTTTTAGGATTGTCAAAAATCAATCCTTGAGCTCTGTTCCTCGTTCTGACTTGTGACTTTGTCATCTCTTAAAACCTCTTTTGAGTCAGTATAAGGTGGTCTCTATAAGGCATGGAGATGACAGAATGGTTGGGGGGTGCATGACCAAGATTTTGATGCAAGCATCAGCTGTTGTAATGATCTGTGGAAACTCTTGGGCAACTGCCATAATTCAGATATTTTTTAGCATATATCAGTTTATCCCAAGGGCCCAGGCTGGCACACTGCCCTCTCAGGATCAGGGGAATGTGAAGACAATACAAAGCCTCTTTGTGCACATTTTCTACAGATGCGGTGGTTCCCACAGCTTTTTCTTGCAGGCTGAGAACTTGGTTTTGGTGATCCCTTGGCCAAGTCACTTCACCTCATCTTCTTTTATCACCATACATAGGATGGATTTATCTGATTATAGATTTGTAATTGAAAAATAGTGTAAGACTCTCAGAAGGGATGCATTAGATGTACTCAGAATAGTTCATGCAGCAGCTTTCAGAGCTGGTCTACAAGTGCACCAATGCTCTTGTTCCCCTCCATGTGTACCTCTGAATTCTAATAATCCATCTCACCCTAATGATGAAGGTGTTTCTTTTTTATTTCTGCTTGTAATATTCATGTAAGCATAAGCAGCAGGAATAAACCAGAACTTTTTTTCATCCGTATTGTATTTGTAATGCTAATAAATGTGTAGAAAGAGATAATACAGATAACCAACCCAACACATAGCCAGGAAGTGAGTATAAAGGTATTCAATATAAAATTACAGCTAAAGAGCTCGGAGAACAATAATTGTGGACTGTGTTGATACAGTAAATCTTCAGCTAGTAGTGACAGCTGTATGGCCCTAGTTTGCTAAGACAGACAGTAAATTATGCTCATTCATGTATCTTGTATTTTTATCAATTGATTTTGCAAAGGTATCTTCCCTTGACTAAACTAACTTAACAATGAAAGTGTTCTATAGATACAAGAAAATAGAAAGAGTGCTAGCAGCAAAAGTAGCAGGCTACATTTATGTGATTTCCTGTAACAGCAGGATGTATATCCATCAGTGCTATCCTGTTTGCAAACTCTGACTTCTGAAGTCTCAAGCGCTGGAACTGCAACTTCCATTTTTTGAGGCTTCTTGGAACACAGGTCTTAGTCTGAGACCTCCTGTAATGTAAGTCAGTAATGCAAGTGGGGTGGCTTGCAGCAAAATTCCCATTGGCTTCATGTGTATTGATTTGGGCCACCAGTGCAAAACCCAGCAGAATTTTTTTCAATTGTTTTTTGCATAATCATTAGTTTTCTTTCTTTCTTTCTTTCTTTTTTTCCTCCATTGGTTTTGTGTTATGGAAAAGTATATTTTTTTTCCGTTATTTGCTGAAATTAGTTCTCCTCCAGTGCATACAACTGCGTCGTCATTAGTAGCAGGAGTGAAGAAGCTGCAGTTCCACAGCAAGTGGTTCTCCTATTTGAAGCAATATGTAAGAAACAAGGCCTAGTGTGAGATGTAGGAATGTCTTCCAAGCCCCGGGCATTTCAGTGAGGCACACAGAGGTTTACTGTGGGTGCTCTGCGTGCTCTTGGAGTGCTGGAAGGCCCAGTGCTACATAAGGGAGTGCCTGCATAGTGTGCTCCGTTAGTCTTATCTCTTTAGCTTTAGCAGGAGGGAAGTTAGTGGGGAACCAAACGCAGAACATGGCTTTGGGGTGAAAAAGTGCCTGGTATGGAGGTGGCTTCTGAGAGGCTACCTGGACACATGAGTTCTGACCTAAAGAAGTGTTGGAGCAGTATTTTCTTGTATGAACCAGGGAGCAGATTCAAAGTCTTTGCTGTTTTAAGTGGAAGAATAAATACCGGCTGTTTATGGTAACAGATCTATTCCCATGATGGGTATTAAAGATTTCATTATAAGTAAAGACTGTAGAAATGAGCATGTACTAACTGTATTCTTTTTGGAGGATCTTACATTAAAAATTCATTAAAGTGGGCTTTGCTGCATTATTTAAAATGACAACAGGAGACAACAAGCTGAATATTTTGTCATTGATATGGCACTTCAAATTGGCCTCCTTATTCGTCACTCTACCACTCAATTAAATTACACACTATCAAGATCTTGTGTGGTGGAAAAAAAATTAGAAAGAGAACTAAAAATATATATGACATGAGTTTTAAGTATTTTATGTTATTCTGCAATGTACGTCTTTTTTTCTTTTTCTGCATTTCTGCTCATTAAAGAAAATGTCAAGCAGATTGATCAACAGAAAATACAAAATTGTAACATATTCTGGGGTGGTATTACATCAAGACAGAATGTTTGTCACCTATGCTGGTTTTGTTTGAACGGCATTACAGTACAGCTGGGTTGGAAAAAACTTTCTCGGGGAAAAAAAAGCCCACCTTGTCAAAACCAGTCAGCCACTTGTCACAAAATAGTATTTGCATCAAAATAATTAATAATGCCCACTCCTTCTATAGGTTCATCTAAGTTCTGAGTAATGAAATTCATGCCCTTTCCCTGGGTCACACAAAGGACTGGTACTGCTCCTGTGTGTTTGATCTGGCTTTCTGAGATGCTGGGAGTCTGAAATCATAGAATCATAGAATGAATCACAGAATGTTTGGGGTTGGAAGGGACCTTCTCCTGTTGGATGTGCCAGAGTCAGCTGCTAATCCTCATGTCTCAGCCAGCTTTTCCAGAGCTGACTGCTAGTCCCATTCCTTCAACCATCTGTGAACTGGAGAGTCTGTTCATGCAACACCAACACACGGTGGAATCACTTAAGTGCCTCTACAGGGTACTGAGCTACGGAAGAAAATACAACATTGTGTATTGGCAACCAAACCCAGCCTGGCTGGGATTACTGTGCTGACTAGATGGAGAGGGCCACTTCATTTTTTGAACCTGTTTTTCCAACCACACCTTTGAAATCAAGATGTGTCCTACCTTAAGTTTCCTGACACTTGATGTACTTTGTAAACATTTGTAAACATTTGTAAAATGTTCAGAGATCCTTGTACGAGATTTGTAAACCTAAAGAATTATTGGAAAATAATTGTTTGCTGGGAATAGAGCCTGTGTGTTACTGCTTTGATGATAAATGTACTCACTGGAATCTGCTACATAGCAGAGTTTTTTACTATATCTCCAAGCAACTGAAACAGTAGCTGAGATATTTTTGATCTACAGTTACTCTAAAGACAAAACTATGCTGACTAAAAGTCTCACTGTGTTGCCTGTCAATGTCCAGCCTGGAATACATAAATATCTTTAGTGATACATTAAACTCGCAGCCAAAATAGGATGGCTTTTATCAAGCGCTGGCGCACTAAAAGAAGATTATTTGAGAAGTTAGTGTTAGGATCCAGTTTTAAGATTTTTGCTGAAGATAACCAAACGATGGAGCTGGGTTCTTTTTTGTGGTGTCTTGACACAATCTTGTATCAAGCTCATTTGAGATTTAGGTAGGATGAAGGGGGATACAGACTGAGTCCGTGGGAAGCTATCAGCCTAAGTAACTAAATTTATTGTTCACCAAAATTCCTGAAGACTTAATGATAGGCTGATCTTCTAATATCCAGCAACCTGTTTGAAGACAAATGCTACTTAGTTTGGTGTATTTACCAGATCCTGCCATTCCTCTGCTATCATGTGGAAGAGCTGGGTTTGTGTTAAGGCATATAATTATTCAAGGAACATAACAAGCAGTTTAAAAACTGATAAGCATTATACAGTGAAAAATACTGACACCTCTTATTTAAATCCACAGATAAACGCATATAGGTACATTTCATAGCTACTTTAGCCTAGGAGTTCATGCTGTTGGTCTGAGAAAAATGAAGTACAGTTCGTTGGGAGTTTTTTGGAGAGGGGAATATTTTGTGAGAGAACATAGAAGAATTAAGAGCTGCTTTTACAAAATAAGCATGAAAATAATTTATGTTGAAGGATACGAATCTAAGGAACATGGAAGATGTAACAAGAGCCTGTCAACCTCTAGAGAACCTTACAAAATAGCTTCTGGAAAGCATAGGGCACCAAAGGATTACTAACAGGAAAGTAGGGGCACTGTTTTGAAGTTCAATAGCTCCATTTGTCATTCCCTTCAAATGCAAATCTTCCATAAAGGTAATTTAGTTGTTGATATACCCAAAAAGAGAAATTTCTGGGTAACCTATGCCTGAGCAAATATACCATCTGAAAGCCAGCTTTACATCCCTATTTATTGCAAGATGCTGTTGACTGCAAGAATTTAGAAATTGCTATTTGCTTAAGAGAGTTCTGCATATAGTAAGATCCTCTAGCATCAGGCTGTTGTTTGTTTACCTCTCTAGATTATAGAATATTCTTTTCACATGGAGATGTCAGCCCCTCAACAGTAAGCCAGTGGTAAAGGTAAGGGAATCTAGGCCATTGCCATGCTATGAAGAGACTAGGCTTACAACTCGTCATCATTAGCAAGTTGAAGTAAAGAAAACATCATTTTTAAAATGCTGTGATCTCTAAGATCTTAAAAGTGATGTATTGTTTAAGATTATAATGCAAAACTAGGGTATAACCAATGGATGCAGATGAATATAAATTGATTTGGTGGCAGATGCACATCTGCAGCTGAGACCAAACATTCAATTAAGAAAAAAGAAGCTAGTAATTCTTCACACTTCAGAAGGGCAATCCAAAAAGACAATTAAGGCATCTGAGAATTTTCACACAGAAAAAAATGTACTACTGTGCCAACATTATGAAGCACTGTTTTATTCATTGAGGCCCTAAACATGAGGGTGAATACAGAAAGAACCCCAAATTCTGTTAGAAGAAATGAGAGAATATTGTGAGGAACCTCAGAAAGGCTAGACCAAACTACATGAATGAACATCACCCAGGTACCTGGAACTCCGAGTCAGCATGCTGGGAAGGAACAGAGAAACGGCTTGTTCACTTTTTTTAAATTCAAAGTTAGCTGTAACAGCTCAAGAGAAATACCTGGCTGTGGCTTATTGCATACCGTGGACAGTTTAATAAACACTTCCACTCTTAACCAAACAGAACAGCAAGTGAACATGTACAGAAATGGGCAATTGTCCTGGAACGATCGCGGTGCCCATCTACGCTTTCTCACCCTGAACACTGTGTTTATTTCTCAGCCCTTTGTCCAAATAAAACACAAAAAAAATTTGAGAGGTAGAGGGAAAAAAAACCATGAAAGAGGCTTCCTTTGGATTCGAAAAATGTTGGAATAGCCAGAGTCGTACTGAGAAAGTGAAATGGTTGGACTTGCGGTGTCGCCACTTGGCACACCCCGGTTTCGTATATGCCCAGAAAGAGACAGGCATTCTCAGGGAAAGAAAAATTTGGCATTTTAAGACCTTTCACCTCCTTCCTGATCCTACATACTTACTCATTACGTTAGTTTTGCAAATATCAGAGTGGCTGCTTTGTAATATTAAAAATTCTCAAAAACTTCTTGCCGCATAGCTTGATTAGCAAGCACTTCTAGAGTGGTAGGTTATGCCTGGTTATCAGCAGTGAAATAGTATTTAGTTAAGTACCCAGGTTAAAAGTTTATCTTCAGATTTGGATATTCTTTTAAGAGCTAAATGTAACGTTTTCTTCTACTTCATTTTGGATATGATCCCACCCTGGAACCATACAGGAAAGCTGTGCTACTTAAGCAAAACTTTGATTTTAATAACATTGTGTATGTGTTTTGTATGTACAAACATACAAATTTAGAGTTTTTCTGGATTGTACACACCCAATACATGCACCCAATCTAGGAGAGCTTTTTTTGTGACATGCCCTTCTACCTGTCTATCTGTACACCACTAAATCATTGAGATATTTTTCTTTAAGAGGAGAATAATGGCACTGAGTTTGTAATTTCTTGAACATGGCTTATGAATATTTTTTTTGCCTGAAATATATTCCAAAATATTACACAGCAAGTATTGCTATTTGGAAATAGCAGGCTCTTCTTTGATCCTTTTTAAGGGGAGAATACACTGGAGCGAATGATGCACATCCAGCTAATTCAGTACCAAAAAAAAAAAAAAAAAAAAAAAAAAAAATTCAATAATTCTTAGAGAATAACACAGGGAATTGTGTTTGTGATATAAATGAGCTTTTGAAAATGGGTAACATATTTAACTACTGAGAATAATCTGTGCATAACAGTTGGAATTATAAAAGCCCCATAATAAGTCTATAATCATGATGTGTTTCTTTGCTGTTTTGCAGGCAGACCAGTAATGATTGTAGTTGAATACATGGAGAATGGATCCCTTGACTCCTTTCTGCGGGTGAGGTGCCAATTTCTGATGACATTTGAATAAGACACCATTCTAGGTTAAGATTTTAAATCATTTATCATAAATTAACTTCTACCTAATGTTATTCATGGATTTTTAGTGAAGAATAAAAGCATTTTCCCCAGGGTACATTTCTAAGGTACAGTGATACATTAGAGCATAGCTGGAAAAAAAGAAGATTTAAACTTAAGAATATAATTGATTTCTTCTACAAAAGTAGTTCCCATATTTAGTAAAATGTATTTCACATAGTGGTTTTGTGAAGGAAAAGATAAATTAAAGCACCAATGCCTAGCCTTATGGAAGCGGTTCATTTTTCTCAATCACCTTCAAAAATACTTTGTTATGATTTTTTTGGTTGGTGAAGTGTAGAATAGACTCAGTAATTGATTTATAGTTACTTATGGTTACTTGCATTTAACAAATTGAATTGGAAAACAGTTCATGGGTGAAATGTCCTGGCATTAATTAACCCCCAAAGGTCACTAATAAACATTAAAGGTCTACAGGAAGCATGAATAATATCTTGGCAAAATTGTATTTATTTTTTCTTAGAAAAGTAGAAGGAAAGGATGACCACCTAAGCTAAACTTACCCTAAAATGGTCTCTTTGTTAACAGAACCCCTGGAAATGCTCCAGAGGCCCACTGACATAAGACCCTGTGTGAATAATCTGATTGTCAAGTATTTCAAATTTGTCTTAAAAAGTAAACATCAGTCCTCACTAGCCCACTGCTTTGCCATTGCCATCTTGCAGAATGGTAAAGCTGGGATTGTAGGCAGGGTTGGGGGGCAGGGGGACTACAGTTTTGTGAACTTGTTTGAAAGGTTATCCCAAGTGCAAAGGAGAGGTGTTCAACAAGGAGCTGTGAAAATATTTGTAGCAAAGTCTAGATGATAATGATGATGATGATGGAGGATACTATGGTGGCAGGAAGAAGGAACTGTGAAGGGAAAAGAGTGAATAAGCAAAAGGGAAAGAACAGCCGACACTTTAGAAGAAGACTAAATCAGAGAGAGGGAGAGGAAGTCATACAGGGAGTGCTTGTTTGACAGCCAGTCAAGAAACAAGGTAATCGGCTCTCTCAAATAATTTTTTGTTTTCCTTTGTCAAGACACATGACAGACATCTGCTATGTTGTCAGAAACACACCAGCACCACAGTTTCTGGTGAGAATTTGCTGATCTCTCAAAATCAAGTATTTTTCTGGAGAGACTTTGCTGTCATCAAGTTCTTCTTAGAAACTGGGTAGGTCTTAAAATCACACACCTCCTCTTGCCTTTCTGGCTCATTTCTCCGTCCATCTGCAGCAGACAGACTGATGATGATTTGAGTACCTGGGGCTTCCCCAGTCTGTAATTTTTCAGCAGCGCCCCAGGAAGACTTGCCTGGGCCTGAAACTGCTTTGTGCTTGTGTGTGCATGTGTGTGTGCAGAATTTCATAGAAGAGAATAAAACCAAATACTGAAATAATTCATGAGAAATAATTACTTTTCTCTGAATTGCTTTAGTTGGTATCTATATTCCAATTATTCTTCATTTATTTATCAGAATAGTTACTACTTATTAGGATAGTTTAACAGAAGCTGATGTCAGCAAAATTACTATGTTATTGTGAAGCAATACTTCTCACATTGTATCAGATATATTTGTAGGCAAAACGGCTGGGGGGGAAATGTGAGCTAATCATTTCTGCAGCTGGTTTCCATGTATATTATTTTACAGTTTCAATTCACACTTCAGATACGGTTTATTCTTCTAAAATGCTTTTTAAAAGGACTAATATTCAGCACCCAAAAGCACTGTAGATATATCACCAGCATTTCTGTTAATAATTAGCAGAGCAAATGGCCGCAAAGTAACACATTTAAAAATAAATCCAGCTGCTTCATTAATAATAGTTGTTTCCTGCAGATAAAAGTCCACACTTTTAAAAGCTTTTGTTGAAGATACAAAGCAGCAGAGAGAGTTTATCTTTAGCAATCCTAATGAAAGGTGTTCAGTGAATATAACTATTCTTAGGAGATTTGGAAGGGCTTATACGATAGTCTTTCTTATTTAAAAGAATCATTTGTTACAGACAGGGCAAAAAATCCATTTCTCCCAATAAAAAATATTTCCCCACACACCTGTAAAAATGAACCAGCACCCCCCCCACACCTTCTTCAAAAGCCTGCAAAAACGGGTCAATCTTACAATTTCAAAGTGAAACTCTGTAATGAGCCATGAGAGGGTATTCCAGAAGAAAGGGTCCTCATGGAAGACTTTTGCTATCAGTCTCCTCACGGCCTTGGTGGGATGTTAGGTTTCATGCTGGTACGAGTTGTGCAAGGAATTGTAAACTCCAAGTAAAGCTCCCCTTGACCACTAAATCCTGAAGTCTTAATAGCCTTTACTTCCTTGCTTTACAGATAGGGAAATAAAGAACCAAGATGTAAAGTGATCTGCATAGTGCTGTGCACAAAGTCCGTAGCAGAGAGTAGAAATGAAATCAGTTCCCCCGAATTCCAGACCAGCAGCTTAACACTCATCCTTCATCTCGGTGCTGTATTTTGGTTGCAGTTATGTGTGAATTAAACAGCAAGCTCAGCTAGATTGTGTCTTCCCCCATCCTACAAAATATCCTGTATGCCGGCTGCTAATTTGGAGCTTTTGGGGAAAAAATTTGGCATGCACTTGCAACATGAAGATGCTTCAGATACATTCTTAGTGGAAAAGCATCAGCTAATTGGAACCAATTCTGTAAGATGATGGTAATTAATTACAGCAGTTGTGCACCACCAGACATCCTAAATGCTGGAGACACTTGACATTGAATTTTCCTCAGAAATCCTGAATTATTTTTGCAATTATTTAAAACTCATTTCCGTAAGATGAAACTCCATTATCTTTTTTTCTCATAGAAGACTGATGCATGTCAGTTAAGCATCCCACAAAAGTATACCTGAAATTTGCTGTCAAGGAAATGCTCATTTGACCAGAAATAAGGTATATGCGACTTCACTTCTGGTAATACTTGGAGAGATTTCTCTGAAGAAGGATGTGAGCTTCCAGCTTAGTATTTCCTTGGGGGTAGAGGCTCTTCTTTCAGTATTGCTCCAGCAGCTGCCAGATAGGACTAATCTGTGCTTGTTAAAAAAATGGCCAATACTTCAGCCTGGGAATTGAGGTACAGTTTCCTATTACCAACTTCACACACAGACTTTGGACGGGACGCACTGTCTTTACATTCCAGTCACCTGCCTGTGTAATGGAGATCTTAGCCATCACTTATTCCGCAAACGTATGAGGAAAATAATAACCACATGAAGAGTTGAAAGGGCAGCTATCTGTATTGCTAAAAGATGTACTCAGTAATTAGATAGGATAGCTGCAGTGAGGTAAGTTTGCTCAGGCTTGTTGATACACAGTATAGAAGATACAAGAAACACAACCAAGAGAGATGCATAATAGAAAAAAAAAGCCTAAAAAGCACAAAACCTTTTTAACAAGCAGTTTGCCACTGCTGTGGCTTTGAGCTGTCTGTTCTCTGAGCATGGCCATGACCAAGGAAAACACGTGGGTATGGAATCACTGCTTGGTGATCTTGCAGTCTTCGTACATGACATAAATGAAACCCCATTTTGCTGAGGGAAGACAGAGATGATTGCCACATTGCACCCAAGCCCATGCAGCAGTTTGGAGGGTGATACATTAATATAACCCAGGTTATCCCAGTTTCACTCCTCAGCTGTTTGTGCTGGACAGCACAACATTTCCCTCACTCTTGCCTGTCAGATGATTGCAATAATTTCTATAAAAGTCCTTTGCCCAATGGTTGGTCCTTTCACCCCAATATACCCTCCCTGGTTCAGCCCACTCTCTAAGTAGGTGCCTCATAGACTTATGGAGCTATGTAGAGTTAAATCTCATCTACTGTTTTCACAGAACCATCTAAAGGGTCATTCTTAGCTAAAGTAATTGGATTTAGCATCCCTTAGACAGGAACAGGGTGATTAGGAGGCTAGATGTCTTGTGTGTTTGGGGGGGGCTGCTGCTTCTTGGGTTCAGTTGCACAGAGTGCTACTGGGAGAGCATCTGCTGGCTGTGGTCTGCACTCACCCTCCTCGTGCATCATTCAGTAAGGGCATGGATTTAAGCCGCAGAAAAGGAACACAGAGGTTGACTTTTGGGGATGTTTGTTTGTGGATGGCTAGCTAGAATCATGTCAAATGAACCAAAAAAACTATCACCAGAGTACTTTAACTTCTTTCAGTATTTTTCTGCAGCTGGAGACTACCAGACTACCATCAGTGGTTTGTTCCTGCTCTGTGTCCAAGGTGTGCTAACCCATAGTCAGCTCAGTGAGGCAAGAACCAGGGACACAGCAATATTAATCAGATGAGAACTCAGGGTACTGCGGCAGGTTCTGTAGCAGGCCTGATACTAAAATAATCTATCAGCTGTATCCCCTGCACCATATTTGTTCACCCTTCTTGATTAGGAAGGGAATGTACACTCTCCAGGGACCAACATGGGAAAGAGAGCCCCTCAGGGCCACAGTGTTTTCCCTTAACTGTAGCCCAAAGCGATAGATGTTTAGGTTTGAAAGATGCTCCAGTCTTGCCTGGTTTTTGAATCTCTGAGCTGTTGGAGGAAGGGATTAATCTACCTAGGGTAATCACAGGGTCATCTTGCTTTCTTCATTGTTACTATTTGCCATCGTAATGCTCCTCTTCCTATCTAGAAACTTGTGACTGATACATTTCCTTTCACTTCAGAAAATTAAAATACTTGTAAAAATAATTTAGATTTATTTACAGGCATGCATAGTAGGTAAAAATGCTGTAAAATATATTTTGTTCTTCCAAAGAAAATATTTTCTAAAGATTCTAAAAAATATGTTTAGCTGCCTTAGAGCACTAACTGCAGCAGACTGTACGGCAAATGAAACCCTGGAATTCATCACCACATTGTAATCCCTTGAGGCATATCTAACAGAGGCTGAGATAAGTGTAAAAATGTGTGAAAAAAATGTTACTAGAAGGAGAAAATATTATGATACATTGCTCTAATGCAGTAATTGTTATGAAGTTTTTCTCAGAGCAGCTTTGCTATCAGGCTCACCCTTTTTTCAATGAGAGTTTAGATGCTGCAGCAGACACCTACATTTAGTAAGTTTGGGGGAAAGGGAGAAAAGAGAAAAAATGAAGACTTGCAGAAAGTTCTACAAAACGATGTTGTAAAGTCTAGGTTGTATATCCATCTAACATGGCCTCACTAGGCAGAGTCAGCTTTGGGGAAAAGGGGCCAGATGGCCTTTCCTAAGTTTAATGGTTCCTATTATTAATCTGCATCCACAGAGGCAACAACATTAGAGCTCATAACTAATACTCCTTCTTTTGCTTTCACACGCAGCATGCGTGTGCACTTTTTTTTTACTGGAGGCGCGTTCCTTTCCTGGTAGGATAAAGGTGGCATTTTGCTTTCAAAAATGACTCTGTAAAGAAGAAAGCCTGCACTGGAGACTGAGGATACCAATATATTTTTCTGAACCAAAAAGCAAGCTGAGCAATTAGAAACTGAGTTTGAATGAATGCGATACCTCAATAGTAAAATTGTAAGCAGCTTGTATTTATGTGATATGAGAATATACTGAGAAGCTGTTGCTGATGCTACAGAGCCAACATTTGTTCTCAAGTAATGTTTTACCCTGCTAAAAGGAAACACTATTTCTGATACTTCTGTGAGAAGCTCATTTAAAATTGCTGGGTATTTTTAATCACCGTAGATATTCTTCCTACTGAGCAACCAGAACTTGATTACAAACTGGTATTTGAAGCCAAAAAGAATTTGATAGGTAATGTGGACACTTTCAGTGTGCTCTCCCTCTTTGCGAATTTGTGGAGAATACATAAGAAACCAGGAAATCAGAACAGAGCCAATGTCATCCATGTCTTTAAGAAGAAGGGAAAAGAGAAGCCAAGAAATTACAGGCCAGTCAGCTTAACGTCAACTGCCATAACATTTCTGGAACAAATTATCAAAAAAGTATTTATGAGCACCTTAAAGATAACAGTGAGATAAGTATGAGCCAACATGGATTTGTCAAGAACAAATTATGTCAAACAGTCTGTTTTCCTTTTGTAACAGGGTGTAGGCTTTGTGGGTATTGGAGAAGCAGTTGGTGTCATAGGCTTTAAAACTCTCTCACATGAGAATGGTATGAGCAGCTAGGGAAATACGGTCTTCATGAAATTTCTGTTGGTGGACACTGTACTGGCTACATACTGTATGGAGAGAATGGACTTTGGATGGAAAGATGTATGAAGTAGGGTTGTTCTGCAGTTTGTGTTCCCCCGTATTTTCATTAACCTCCTGGATCCTGAGACAGCAACTAAACTTACAAAATTTTCAGGCAATGCAAAGCCAAGCAGGAACACAGGCAGGCAGCAGGACAGATCTAGAATTTAAAATCATCACAACAAATTTAAGAAAAGCTTTAGTAGCTAATTAGTTTTAAAACCTAATTAGAAATAATAAGGACAAGGGCACGATACTCCACTGAGGCTATAATAATCAGTTGTAGAGTAGAGGACAGAGAATAACTGTTCAGAAAGAAGACTGCTGGAAGAAATTATTCTAGAGGTTGCAGTAGGTCAGGGGCGTGATGTTGCTGTGAAAATGGCAAATACCACAATGGAATCTAGAAACAGGAGTATCCCTTGCAAGGTCTGTGAAGTTACTTTTCCTCTCTGCTTCACATTGGCGAGGCCTCAGAGTACTGTGTCTTGTTTGGACCTTCATGCTTCAGAGACCATATGGAGCAGGTGGGCAGAGTCCACAACAAAATAAAAAAAGAATAGTTTCCAAGCAAATGAGATCTGTGGACTGAACCTGTGTTAAGCTCAAAGAAAAGGGCAAGAGAGATATTTAGTCTTCTTGGGCATAAAAAGCAGTTGCAAAGAGGAACTGAAATCTGTGCCAGTCAAAGTGCCATGCTGAAGGAAGGCATCTTATTTAAGTGAACATCTTATTTAAGCTGGGGTATAGAGCAGGTAGGATAAGATATATTGGCCCTAATGGTCTTTAAGTAAAGGTCAGAAAAGAATGTCAGGAATGGCACAGGGTGAGAAGATGGTCTGATTCCCCCCTTAAATTCTCTCCCAGCTCTGTGATTCTGTGTCAGCTATATTCCAGAGCACTGAAGTGGCCAGGGACAGCTGGTTATTCCAGCGCATCCCTTTCTTGTTGCAGGGTCACAGGTTACAAGGCTACTGCTGCTGTTCTGTTCAGATTTGAAGGTGGCTACTGCATGCTAAAATAAGCTTTGGGAGGGCTTCGTCTCGCAACATTTTTTTTAATAATAAAAAGATTTCCTGTATTTTTAATCATTGAAGAGGCACTTAGATTCTTGTGTAGGATCACTCAGTAGCATTTTAAATGAACTAAAGTAATTTCAGGGTTTTTACGTATTGCGTTTAATGTAATTAGGTATTACTAATTGTAGGGAACCCCGTTAACAGCTGATTAAAGAAGAAATTGGCAGTTTACCTTATTCAGTACCAGCAATATAAACCTGAGTGTGAGCCACATGATAGTATGAAGCATCAGTTTTACTTCCAAGAAACACCATGTTGCAACTTGGATTTTGGAAGATTTATCCTGATAAAGTTCTACCATTTACTTTGCATGGTAGAATAGTAACCATAAATGTGTAGCGAAAGCTACATCTTTCATGTAGTGACCAGCAGGAACTGTCACAGGTGAATATGATCTAAGTTAGACATAGGCACACCATTTTCAATGCTATTCTCCATCTAAAATAGGATCTAAATCACCTGCAGTAAAATATTTAGACCTGTAGTAATTCCTGTACACTTATCAGAATATAAAGGTGTAAAAGTGTTCTGGTCTATACGGCAAATAAAGAAATGGATTTTAGTATAGACAAAAGTCCAGAAATGATACAGAAAAATTCAACCACCACACTTCCAAAAGGTTATTCAGTAGTAAAATGGAAAAAATCTTCTGAAGAAGAAAAATTCTATTGTCTTGTAGAAAAGCACTAAACTGGGAGCTGGAAACTGGAGGGTGAAAAGCAATGAGAGAAACTTAGGATAGCATCCTTCCTCCCCTAAAGTAACTGACCCTTTTAATCAGCCCAGTATACATCAGTGCTATTGAGAGGTCTGTAAGAGAAGGATAATATTTCATGTACATAAGGTTTTCAAAGGCAATCTGTAGGTGAGTGAAAAAACAACGGTTTTTTCAGGGCATTTGCAGGGGTGTGTAAATGCAATGGCAACTACTCAGATATTGCATCTATACTCAGCTGATGAGAAAAGTTTATTTAGCAAAGCCATTAAAGCCTGATTAAAATTTGATGGGTTGGTAGGATAAATGTTGTAAGTCCACTGGGGTCTGAATTGCTGCCAGTATTGATTAACACCCTTAACACCCCAGTGGGAATCCTATCAAAAGCATATTTCAAATCTTAGCCATGGGAATCAGAATAAAGCCCTGGATAACAATTGCCATACCATTCAGATGAGTGGTTTATGTCCCTATATTGCAAGCGAATCAAATGAGGTAATGGAAAGTTGCCAAAGGATTGGTTCGACTCACAAATGTACGTGGGGATTTGCAAATGATGAAAATATGAGGCCAGATTCCTAGCTGGTATCATTTCACCAACTTCGTTGAATTTTCCGAGGGTTAAGTAGAGCCCATAGCCCATAGCTTAAATCAGACAAATATTTTGATATATTGGAAGAGAACAGTTTAAAGATTGTAAAGGATTATAACTGGCATGGAAACTGCTGCAGAAGTGATTACAGAGAGTCTTGAGAGAGAAGACTTTTGCTGCAGGAAAAATGTAGTTTCAATGGCAAGGCTGGCAATGAAACAATATAAAAGCCAGCATGAGAAGGGACAGAAGAGAACAGATGCAGAAGAGGATTTGGAGAAATATACGGAGGGGAAAGGAGGACAGAATAAAATTGCAACTGGTATGTTAGCAAGTCTGTCATTTCTTTAAAAGTGGAGATAAGAAGCTTGAACTTTTTGTGTCAAGGCAGAAACCCAAAGAAATTTGAAAGGAGGAGGGAGAGAATGGCAAAAGCATGAGATTGTTTTTAACTCGGGCATTTCTGCTATACTGGTAAGGCAAATACTGAGATTTAGAAAGAGCAGAAAAAGGTTATGTTTTATGAAAAAGCAGTCAAGCGTAGTCTACATTTGAAAGAGCACAAATTAAAAAAGGAAGGAATGAATGCTTGTGATCCAAAGGGACAAAAGGTTAGGGGAGGTGTTGCAGATGACTCTGAGATTCATTGAAAGAATGGAGCTGTTAGCCGTGATAAGGAGGAGGTAAAATCTAGAGGTTTGGGAGGTTGCTTGGCACTTTGTTGTAGGGGCAAGGGGAGCTTGGTTGGTTGTTTTGCAAAAGTCATAGGCACTTTGTTCCAAATCCCAATTCCACAGTTATCTAGAAAAAGTTATCCATACAGGGTAAGTGTGAAGAGTATTAACTGTTTGCAACCAACTTCATAAATTTGGAGTCAATTGAACATTTAGAATTATTAAATAAAAAGGAAAACCCAAATCCTGTTTGGCTTCATTACATAAAATATTGGATAGGGTTCATGTCCTTCCTTTGTTGGAAGAGGCTTAAAATATTTAAGATTATTCTCTTCTGTCTCTCTTTGCTTAATCGCTAGATAGAAAATTTTCACTTAAAATGTCTGTGTCACTGGCATGTTTTGGACTCTGAGAGGTTCTCCTTATTCTTGTGGTAGGTGCCTGTGATGGGGAATGTCATATGCCCATATCAGGGGATGGCCTTTTGTAAAATGTCTGGTTATCGTGCCAAGACTTTTGTCTTGACCATCAGCTGAGTGTGGTCTGCAGAACTAACTGCTCACAGGTGGCTTTGATGGAGGTGACAAAGGAAGGGGCTTGCTTATAGGTGTGACAAGAGTTTGGGTAGTGAATTTAGAGCAAAAAGGCTCCAGAGCTCTGATGCAAGAGGAACAGTGAGAACATTCAAGGGGAAAAGTTTCTATGGATCAGTTATAAATATCTGTTTTCAAATAAATGTTGTTAAACATGCTTTCCTTGGAGAAGTCTGTGAGATGGCTGAGGTGTTTGGCTACTGATGGGAGCACAGCTCCTTAAATACAACTGTTGCTGAGAAGTACAATGGGGCTGTGATTGTTTCTAGAGGACAAGATATGGTTGTATCTGAATTTTTGCATTCTGATATGTTGGCTTAGAATAGCAGCTTGGAAAGTGAATCATGCAGCAACTGTGCATATTTGCCTTTTACTATTTTATCTCTTGCTTTTGTCTTGTTTTGTTGTAACCTGACACAGTAGAACTGGTTAGTAACTGGTGAATGTTGCCCATAATGTAGGTTTTTGTATACTGTTGCACTTGGACTGTCAACTCCCTTCATAAAATCAGTTGGAAGAAAAGAGTTTCAAGATGCTCTGCAAGTTCCACAAATCACAGAATCTACCTCTGTCCACCACCTGTCTCTGCCTTTTCTGTTTGCTAAGTTTGTCTGTCTTTCTATGCCCAATAGAGTTTAACTGACTAATTGTGACTTTAGGAACTAGTCTCCCCAACTTTCTTATAGGCAAACAACTTTTTAATTTAGCAGTCTGATATGCACACTAAATGACTTATTGTTTAGGAACGTGTAACTTTTTGATTTAAGTACATGTATACAATATATGAGGCAGGCCTTGACCTAGTATTGCTTCATCTCAGAGGATAAATTAATAATATGAGAAGTAAGTAATGCCAAACTTCTCCCTGTCTGAGGTTTTGTGGTTGGTTGGCTTGTTTGTAGGTTTTCTGGTAACCTTAGTTACATCTGAGTACTAATTCCTTATTTCTTTAACGTTTATATCCTGACTAGCTAGATACAGGCACCAAATCATTGAATCCTGATTGAAATGCTGAAATACTTTGCTGAGCAGGGATAAAGTTAAGCATATCCATACAGTTCAGCCTATTGCTTTGCTGAATCTAATGAATTTACTGAACTTACTGTAAAGTTCCCCTCTTCAAAAATAATCTTAAATGTGGGAGCTAAGCAATGGAAATATCCTGAATGCTGATTAGGATGCTGCTGCTTGTCTGTAGCCCAATGCTGAAGGTATTGACAGAGAAAATGGAAAGTTAACTTGCTTACAGGGAAGAGTTGTTTTTGTTTGGCTGTTCCTGCCAACATAAAAGCCTGGCTTACTGAATAATCCATGAGAAGCTAAATGTCTGCCAGCTGAGGTCACACAAATACTGCTGCAAACAGTCTGCTGGAAATGCTAGATAGGGCAGATCTGAACCAGGCAAAAAGTCCGTAATCATTTTTCTAGACAGGTACTCATTTGGTCCCTGCTGCTGCATAATTCAGCAGTCTTCTGATTTAGGAGGTACAGAAGCATTAACTTTAACTTTGTGGATGGGAAACTGAGGCCCACCAAGACCGACCAGATGGACAAGCGTGGTTACCAGCATAACTCTTATTTCCGTGCTCAACTCCAATAGATTTTAGCAGGAGTTAAGCAGCTTAATGCATTCATAGGTCTGGGCCTAGCAGGCCTAGTCAGCCAGGAAGACTTTAGGAAAACTGCACATGGCTCCTGAATTTCAGCCCAAATCTCCTTTTTAACATAGTGTTCAGAGATTATATGGTGTTAGGTGCAGAACAGACATGAGGTTTGGTTGTTTGGAGGTTTTTTAAAACAAACTAACCCCCCTCAAAAAAAACCCCAAAAGTGAGGTAACAGCCATGCTTCATGCAGACCATCAAGGCTGAGGCAATAAAAAAAGAGGACTTTTTGTTTCCTGAGGCCATGGAGTAAGAGATGGAGACAGGATTTTTATGTGTGTTGTCATTCTTCTGTTCAGAAGTAGCGTTTGGGGAAAATGTTCTTAGTACTGAGGATAGAAAACGTTAAATGCTGTCAGTAGAAAGATTGTGGAGAGTGTGAAAATGTGGAAAAATAAAAAGGGGGGGGGGATAAACCGCACAGTGAGAGATGGGATAGCTTCCACTGCTGAGCAAGTTAAATTTTAAAGTTAATTTTAAAGTTGATTTTTGAAAAAACAAGCCTGCAGCGGGCAGGTTGGCTGGATGGGTTGCAAATGTGTTTTAAATAGGAGCTGTAGTTAATATCACTAGTATGAAATTCATGCAAACTAGTTGTGTTCTGTGAGCTTGCGTCTTTACTTGCAGAAGCATGATGGCCACTTCACCGTCATCCAGCTGGTCGGCATGCTGCGGGGGATTGCATCTGGCATGAAGTACCTCTCGGACATGGGCTACGTACACCGTGATCTGGCAGCCCGTAATATCTTGGTCAACAGTAACCTCATGTGTAAAGTGTCTGATTTTGGTTTGTCACGAGTGTTAGAGGACGACCCTGAAGCTGCTTACACAACAAGCGTAAGTTTGTCTTATCTAATTTGAACAGTTGATTGCCTTGTGCCTCTCTTATTCCTGTTTCAGATTTGTCTATGCCATAGGAGTAGTAGTTTGAGTTGGCTTTGTTCCATTCTCCATCCATGTGGTTTAATAGCACTTTCAATGTGTTTAAGGGAAGTTGTTTTGATTTTTGACTGTGTAAGAGATTTATAATAAACTTTAGCAAAGGGGGGGGTGTTAAGCAAATGTGCAGGTGTAAGTGAGAGATGTTTTCCATTCTTGTGTGGGTTTTGTGTTTGTGCTTTGTTGGGGTTTTTTTTCCACATCATTTCCCCTTTGGCTGACTTGTATTCATTTACAAAGATAGGTTTTTTTATAAAGGGGCAGAATGCGGGAGGAGAAAATCTCACTAATTCTACTGTTGGAAGCATGGTGTCAAGGCTTGCATTCATAAATTCAAGTTTTCATTTTATTTTGCTTAATCTTACCTTCTAACAGGATATGTAAGACCTTTCCCACAAGGTTTAAGTCTTGTTTCATTACTACTTAAGTTCCTTCTTTGATGCAAGTAAATTGTTATAGTAGAAAGTTTTGGGTGGTTCTTTTTGTTCGGTTGGTTTGTGGTGCTGGGAGGGTGGTTTCCACTGATGTGAAAAGTTCTTGAACATGGAGAAGCTTGTTCAAATTTGACTTAAAAGAAAAATAAATTGCACCTGCATGTATGAAGAAAGTAGGGAAAGGAGTGTGGTGGTGCTAATAAAATTACAAGTTCAGATACAGCATTCTTTCACCATACCAAAATGTTCAATTGCATTTATTATGATTATTACCACAACATTAATAATCTTGGCTAATTATAAGCTGATTTCAAGTAACTTTCATATCTATCACTGAAATAAATTATTTCAGAGTCAGAGTGCATTCTCATTAGTACTCTTACAAAATGCACAGAACTTTCATGTTCCTATGACAGGGCACAGTGACAGAATTCTAAGAGAGATAATAAATTAGCATTAAATAATTTATTTCAACCTTCTTTCTATTTCACTTTAAAAAGTGATTATACAGCCCAAATGAGGAACTCGCCTAATTTAACTGTATTGTAGTAAATACTCTGTATCTATTGAAATCAATATAGCTATTGTAATGGGTTTACAGGTCTTTTAATATACTTTTTTTTTTTTAATTTAAGCCTAAAATAGGGGTGTTCTGATAAATTCACTGTAAATTCCACTTCTTAGAACAAAGTCAGCACAGAATTGCAAGCTGACTAGAGCAAAACAAGTCACTTTGCAAGGTTTTCTATCAGTATTAACATGTAAGCTTGGGGGGGGTGGGGGGTGGAAATCGTAGTTTTTTCCTTTATAGGGGAGATTTCCCTCATTTAGTTCTCAAAACCTCTTTTGCTTCATGCTGCTTCTTAGTATGAGGCTTGAAAGGAAAAATAAACATTACTGCAGCTTAACAAGTTATCACATGTGGTCTGAGCCTTGCTAATTGTCTGTGTGAGCGTGCTCAGCTGGCAGCCAGTGCCCCCAGTGACAGGCGAGTTAACTTGTGTTGCTCAGCACCGATCATGGGCTAATCAGCCCAGCTGGTAGAAGACCCTGGAAATTGCCAAGCAGTCTCTCCCAGTTAGGTTCAGGAGAAAGTACCAAATGATAATTTGAGGTTTTCAGCTATTATTTATCCTGTAAGTTTCTAATGGATACCAATACTGAACAATTAGTTTTTCAGAATAATTAGTTCCTGCCTTTTTCATTGTAGCTGGAGCTGCTTTTAATCAAGAAATGCTATGTTGTTTAAAAAAAGGAATATTTCATGGCCATGTGTCTGTGTTGAAGGACTTTCAAGAAAGGCAGGGCAGGCTTTGATGAAATGCTCACTATTTTCCTATCGGTTCACATAGCTGGTTAACGTGAGTCTGTGAGGCAGCTGTTGTAGGTGGAACACCCCAGAGCCATCGTTTCAGTCCTCCAGGGTTGCAACCCTGTGTTGTACCAGAAGCAGGTATCTATAGCACATCCATCAGAATACTGCAAATAAGGAGGGGACATTACAGAGGCTGATGGCCATGGCAGGACCCTGTGTCAGCCAGACATGTAAGGTGAATCTGTTTCGACTGTGAACTCCACAAAGAAGATCAAAAAGCTTTGAAACTCAAGTGGGGAAAATGCTGTGTTTCATTATAATATGAACTAAAACTTTGTAAAGAGGAAGAATTCAAAGCAGAAGAGTCAGGCATAATAGAAATTAAAAGCATTTTAAAATTACTCCTTCCTTCAACCCCAGCCCCCTCTATTCTTCCAAGTAGGTCTTCACATCCAGACTTTCAATCACCGTGGCTGAGTCTGCTCAATTCTCTTCGGTCACCTCTGGTCCTTGGGAAATGTCTTTGCCTGATCCCTGAGGGCAGACTGACTGCTCTGCTCCCTGCTCCGTGTTGCAGTCATTCTGTATGATCTGGTGATAGCCAAGTTTTCTGTGGGAGATGCTCTTGCCTGATGTATATTCTGTCCTCTGGGTCTTGCTCCCCTTGAGCAGATCCCATAGATGTTCCCTGTAGGGAGTCCAATAGTTATGTTGTTTTTTTAAAGAAACGGCACAATTATGGCCAAAGGCGGAGGGCGGGTGGGTGGAATGTTTGTCACAGTGGCTGTGGAGGGCTCAGTGAAGCCTTTTACCCTTTAAGCAGTCTTTCATGGTAACAGAAAAGAATAGAACCCCACACTGGATCTCGGGTCTTCTCACAGGTTTCACTGACCATCGTTATGTCATTGACCTATCTCATCACACCCATCTTCCCAACAGCAGGACATGTGTATTTTTATAGCATCTATTTAGTTCCATACTGTGCTTTTGCCATATGAAGGTTAAACCCTCAGTGATTTTACAAAGGTCCTGGTGCTTTTAGAGTTCTTGTTTCCTCTCCACAGGGATTTTTCTTGATAACAGACCAGTACCTGTAGCTACAAGAAATCCATAGAGTGGGTTTGCGTATTGAATAGTATTTTTAGGCTCACATCTCCTAGTACACCACTGTCTGGCAGTGCTCAGAAGAAACTGATTATTTTTTTTATTCCCCATTTAGTCTTAGTCCCAGTGTCAGAAATAGAACGGTACAATTGGATGTTTTCTTTGGAAACAAGAGCTATGAGACAACTGAAGCCAATCAGAAGCCAAAAATTAGAATTTTATATCCACACATCTGTGATGCTGTGGTCAATGCTGTGTGAATGTATTCCTAGACATAAAAACTGTAAACTGATGCAAAAGATGAATAAAATTTTATAAAGCTTTCTCTGTGGCAAAACAGGTTGCATCCTCACGAAAATAAGCCAAAAGGCCTTCTTACCTTGTGAATTTACCATGTTTGAGCAGGCAGAGCCTGGACTCAGATGATGGGCATCTTTTGCTTTGTCTTCCTATTGTCATCCAGTGTAGGTATCTTCCTCTTTACTCACTGGTTTAGAATAGATATTATGATATATGATATTATGATATATAGAATAGGTAATTATGTTTCTCAAGAATTTTGGACTGATGCTACTGGTCAGAGAGCTGTTGAATGCTTTAAACAGTGCATGAAAAGATCAAAAGCTCAGAAAACAGCTTTCTGACTTCTGTGAAGGCTTTGGGGTTTTTTGTCCTTCAGCCTATTGAGACAAAGAATGTAAATCTTTTTGATAAGAGGGGTGGTAGAAAATAAGAGATTGGCCTCTGTTTGCTATCAGGAATTGCAAAACGTACAGCAATATATAATTTTAGAATATGAAGGAGGAATTAAGAAACTAGGAACATCCAACTGCCAATCTTTGATTTTCAGATTGATCAGAAAAAGATAAGGTAAATTTTGGGATAACATTCAATATGTTTTTTTTTCCATGGAGACAAAATTTTCATTTTTAGTAGTGGTTTCCAAGGCAACAGTGGCTCATAAAAAGGCATTTCTAGTATATAAACGAGCATTCCTGTCAATATAGAGGGTATCTAGGTTCTTGCATCCCTGCTTTTAGATAGACCATATTATATGATGTAAATTAATTTAGTTTAAGAGAGTTGGGCTTCACCTGCATTTCAAAAAGAACCATGAGCTTCCAAAAAAATTTTTATGTGTAGCAAAATGTATACATATATATACAATCAGAACAGGATCTGTAGCACTACTGCAAGAAGGACTGATATTTCTGTTAGAGGTGACACCTTAATATTCTGTGTTAAATCTGATTTTTAGTAAGATAAAAAGCTGCTACCAACTGAATTATATGATACATAAATAAATATATTCTAGATTTCTCGCATCAGCTGTATTTCTGAATTCAGCTTTAATATATAAAATATTTTCTTACTTCCAGAATACTAGTTAGAGAATTGATCTATTGCATTGCATCTGGTGAATCATTTGATGAACTTTGAGTCTGAGTCTTCTCAAACCAGTTGGATAAAATACCCTATCCATGGAGATTTCAAGGTTATCAGATTAATTAGAGGAGCAAAGCAGGTTTATGCCAGTAATCTATATAAATGCTGGCAAGTAGCAAAACTTTGGGAAGATCAGGATAAGGACTTAATAATATTTACTTTGCTACAAAATTTAGGTATTTCAAGACACTTTCTATTTTCTCCTACTTGTATATAAATAATGGCCATGGGGAGCGAAGGTTTAAAAGTGAAAGGACACAAATGACTTACTAGTTAATTTGAGATGTCAAACAATAGTTTCTGAATTACTGGAGTGCTATGGCAAGCATACTGCCTAGACGTTTAAGAACCCACTTAATTGGAGACAACGGAGTAAATTGATTATTGGCAGCCATCCAGAAAAAGAAAGAGGGAAAAGAGGCTATGTACTGTATTAACCTATTTTCTTGAATTGATGACATGAGGTTGAACACAATCATTGTCAACTAGTTAATTCTTTATGTAGTGTGATGACAGCACACTTTGTTTCTCTCAGTTTGGTGATGACATACTGATAGGCAAGATGCATTGTGACCACGTTTGGTTCTCAGCCAGAAATCAGGCACATGGTGTGGAGTCCCACCAAGCCTTTCCCTTATCTGGAGGGGTGTTTTACATTTGATCTCGCTAGAGACTGGCTAAAAAATATGGGAGCTAACATGGTTTGTAATAGGCAAATGTCCTTGTAAGAAGAATAATATTTTTTCTTCTCAAGTGTTGTGACTTTATCTTGCTGGGCTGAAGCTTGATATAGGTACCTTGCCTGAAAACTGTCAAAAAAGCAGCTAATTTCTTGGAGCATGTGCAGCAAGTCAAGAAGCTAGTTAGTAAGAGCTGTGCCAACATGCTCAGCCCACACCAGTGTGTGGGAGATGCGGTAACTAGTTTTAAAGTGTGTGATGGGATTTGTATTAAGCAGTGGTGAGATTAGTTACCCTTGCATGAGTTGCCAGCTTCAGCTGGACCCATTCCCCACTCTCAGAGGATGCATGGTGTTGGAGGCCCTGCATGTGCGCCCTTCAAACCTCTGTCTTCTCTTGTGTTGGCCTGGACAAAGATAAAATGTGCTTAGGTTAATGTTCAAGGTCAAATAGCCAACAGGTAAAGGAGTGGCCTAGGGAAGGAGTGTCTTAAATATGTTGCCTTTGGGGCTCTAAGAGTGTGAGGTGTGATGACTCTTAATGAGCAGTTATGTGTTTAGAAGGAACTGAAAGTCCTAAACTTACTCAATCAGTGTAGGGGATGGTGCTTGCTATTTACTGGACTTATTTGTAGTAGCCCCTGAAGATGAGGATATGTGTCTTTGGCAAAATATTTTAATACATCCACTCCCTTAGATTATCTGTTCAGCTTTTATCCAGCTGTGATCCCAAGTTCATTTAAGAGGTTTCCTGGTTTATTTAAGCCTCCTGAAAGTTAGTAACAATAGAAATGTTAACAGGACGTAACACAGACAACAAAGGCAGGTTCTCTGGACAAGAATGAGGCAAATATAAAATTACATTCTCTCTCCATGTTTTGTCTAACTTTCTAGTTCTGTGACTATTCTCTTCCTCGCTGTAACAGTTGTCATTTAAGCTCTGAGAATATATGGAATAAAACCATGAAAAATTGCGTTTAGATGTACAGAGGCTCAAAAGCAGCTTAATTCGAAGAGATTTCTAAATTAAATGGTTGAATTTAATTGTAAAACCTAATATAATAGTACTCTCGTCCCTGCTTTTCCTCCCCCACCTTGCCACCCCAAGTATGAACTCCAAATATGCATCTGGCAGAGAAACACGGTTGGAAACTGCATTTTCCTTTTTCGTGCTAAAAATCATTATGTTGATGAACTCGGCATGAATATGCCCTAACATACTCGCTGTAAAAATGGTGATATTTTGCACTTCGTTCCTAATATGACTTTCAAAGCACCACCCCATCATTCACCTAATTTAATTTCCAGTGAAAAGAAGAAATTTTTCTGTAATCAATCTAAAAATTGCTGCCTTCTTGGATATTTGTTAGCCCTGCCTTTCTATTAGCTTGGATTTTAACTTCTTGTCTCTGATTCCTCCCAATTTCATATTAACAAATAGGAATGTTAAACTCTACGTGTACGTGCCTTCCTATTTCTCAGATTGGTTCTCTGGTCATCTCTGTGTGTGTTTATGAAAAATGGAGGCATGCATGTACAAGTAACTTATTGAGTAGGATTGAACTTCTTATAGGCCTAAAGCATCAGTGCCATTGAAGGAGTATCTAGGAGATAAATGATGAATCTATTTGTGACATTTAATACTGATTTTGATTGCATTGATTATTTTGCTGCAGTGGTTGTCAACATTTCTCAATGCATGGGTTCCTGAAATTTATCCAGTGGAGATGCAAATTTTGTTAGAGACTTCTCATTTGTGGATTTTTGTATAGCATGTTGCACTTTGGTATCTTTCACGGATCTCTTTAAAATATTCCACAGGCTCTCAGGGGTTAATATAACTCGGGCTGAAAACCCACTCCACTATTGGAGTATTTTCTGTTGATTCACTGCATACATATTGTTACTAAACTCATGGTAACTGCTGTAGCAAGGAGATTAGGGTTATGAGAAATATCCCAACACTCAGAAAAGATCTGTTTAGCTCTGACTGTAAATACCATTTAAAGAGCCACTACTCCAGAGGATTAACAGGAAAATGTACCTGCCTACTGCAGAGAGGCAGAGAGCAATGCAGGATATTCACATCAATGAGTCTTACATCTAGGCTAAAAATTTGGCTCAGGTGATTACTGGAGAACACACTATGTTGAGTAATGAATGGTCTAGGCCAAAAATGAATGCTTCTATTTCATAAAGTACAAAAATAAAGGTGTGTCCAATTAAGTTCAATGATGGGAAATTCAAAACTATTTTAAAGATGGGGAAATAGTTTTATCACATGGTGTGTAAATAAACCATGGAGCTGATTGCCACAGAAAACCATTTGGGCCAAGATTTCAACAAGGTTTACTTTAAAAAAAAAAAAAAAAAAAAGAGGGGTGTTGAATATTCTTAGGAAGAAATAATATCCAGTTACTGCAGTCAATAACAATTTTTAAGAGAGATGAAACCTCATATTTCAGCCTAGGGAAGGAAGGAGGACAGGAAGAAAACAAATATGAAAGTGAGAAGTAGCAGAGGGGATTATTTTCAAGCTTTCACACCTTCCTCTGAAACATCTGATATGGCTGCTGCTGCGGGTTACGGGATTAGAGCACCTTGGGTTTGATTCACTATGGCAATTCTTGCTTCAAACAGTAAGAGTAACTCTAACCACTAAAATAAACTGTCTGTGGAAGTGCAGGATGTCTGTTTGTAAAAGCGCTTGAATCAGGACGGCGCCTGCCTAACAGGCATGCCCGAACTCATACAGAAGGGGCTGTGCAGGATGCGCACAGTGAAAGTCTGTGCCATGTGCTGCATGGATGCAAAAGAAATCATCCCATGCTCAAGATTTTTCAGTAAGGCATTGCTTTTAAGCAGTTTAATTCTGCTAAATGCATTTCTTAGTGATAAGAGGTAGCAAAATGTGACTGCAGGAATCGCAGTCCAAATGGAAACGGGCATGTAGTGCAGTACAATCCAACAGAAAAACTCTACAAATAATTTTAAGAAATGGCATTCAGCAGTAAAAACAGGTGGACCAGGGCAAGCATATAAATATGCAGAAGTTTAAAACATTTTATGTGGCACTACCAAAGCTTAATATAGAATATCAAATGTAACTAAAATCACTGTTATGGGGGAAAAAATTGCAGAGATCAGAAAGGGTAAAGGAATGTAAGAAGGCAGAGGCTATAACTTAGTATTTTGGCAGTGCAAATAGTGACAAAAATTAGCCAAGGTAATTTTTGTAGATAAAATGACTGGTGCAAAAACTTCTTTGACCGAAAAAAAAAAAAAACCAAACTGTAAGAAAAAGGCACTGGAGTGGATCTTAATGATCAGCTTAAATAACAGCTAACACGACAGAAGATTATGGAATAGAACCAAGGAGAAAACTAGCCTACAAAAATGCATCTGTAATTTCACTATAATTTGGCTATGATCAAAAGCAAGCAATAATAGAGCAAATGAAAAACACCAAGCCAAGAGCTTTTCTAAGCCAACATACAAAAGATTAAATTAGGTAAATTCTTCAGCTAGGTCTTGAATGTTTAGGATACTGATCTAGAAATTTATTTTATTTGAATTAAATCATGTTTTTTGCCTGACTTTAGAGTGCAGTGATATATTTGCCTTTTCAAATAAAATTGATCCCTAGTTTACTTTCAAAAGCAAAAAAAGGGGTATTTTTCATTGTTACTTTTTTCTGCAGTGCCGACTTTCCAATTTTGCTTTGTAGTTGTCACACACTGTTAGGGGAATACTACCTGCCTTTATTCTTTAATTCAGATACAAAGAAACACTAAATAAAATATGCATCATCAAAGGCTAGGTGTGGGTCTATGAGACTATTGGTTTTTATTTCATTCTTTGTTGTTCAGCTCAAGACAGAATTTAGAAAACAATTGATATAATTTTCTGTGTGTCTTGTATCTGTGTTTAATAATCTACTTTCCAATTTGTAGTTTAATCCCATAACATACAATTGCCTCTTCTTTGAGAAATTCAGGCTTCATTACCACGAGATACTGATTTGTTTAACGGGTTTGAAGCATACCTCTCTGTTGGAGAGTATGTAGCCAGCCAAAGACACGAAGCAGCTAAACAACGTGCTGCTTGTGCAAAGGGAAGAGGTTCTTCTTAGCAGACCCATTTTGGTGTTAGACTCCCTTCTGCATAGCTGGTTGCAGCATCCCTCAGTCCCTGCTGGTAGGGAACACAAAAGTTGTACAACTATAAAGAGATATTGCCATTTAGAAAAGAAATGAAGACAAGCTGGGCAGTATCTAGAGTTGGCATCCTTCAAAAGGTGGCTGGTTGTGACCATATTGTTGTCTTCGGGGTACTTAATAGCCCGCTGATTGTCTCTCTTTATCTGTACAAAAAGTTGTCATTAAATGTCTGCATAAAGCTGCCAAGTGGTTTGTCTTGATTTGGGTTTATTGTTTCCTCGCCAGATAACTTATATTTTGAAATGTTTAAATGTAACAAATATCCTCTTATTTTTAGAACTAGAATTGCCATTACTTCTGGTGACCTAATGATCCGATTAGTACTTTGGGGAAGGTAGAGACAGGGTCAGTTTCCCTGCAGGGCTTAAATAATACCTTCCATTGCCTGAGAAGAAAATTATAAATATGCCTTACTTCTGCCATAGCCTAGAATGAAGGGTTATTCATCAAGTGTGTCAAAGCCCTAACTGGTTTTAACATCACCAAGGCTGGTGTTATATAATTAACTGGTAGAACATCTAGAAAGTTATTGGGGGGGAAATAATCATTCCTTATTTGTTGTTATATAGCTAGTGAGGAAAAAAGGGCTCCTTCCCCCCACTTCCACCAGTGTTATCTTGCAATCATGAATGTTAAGTCTGGCTTTGGCTATTGAACCCATATAAAAAGACAATGCTACATCTTTGAGCAAGTCTTAAACAGCTATGCAAGGACGAGGCGGGGGGGAAGCCAATGCACTTGAAAATAATTTCTGAAAAATAGTTAAATGAAGAGTATGGAACTTGGAAAGCTACAGGTGATGTTTTTAGAAAGGCTGCAAATTGACCAAGGCACCAAAGTTATTGACCTCTCAGCTGGACCTGAGAACCTTGGAAATTTTGTGCACACTGCTCTCCTCCCTTCTAGCTAGGTTTCTGGAAACCACGTCCAATAAAGTTAAGCAGTGTACTAATATGTATGTACTATATACTTTATACTATAAGCAGTCAGCATTTTATTGTTAATTCCTCATACTGCTGATAGATTATTTCTTTTAAAGCTAACAATTATCAGAATGTTAAACTAATTTCAAACACAGCTGACTTTCAGCTGCATATGGACCTGATTGCATGCATTTATAATTGTTTCATTTTAATTTTTAATCAGAATTGCCATTTTCAAACTATAATGGAAGAAGCTATTGTAAACATGTAGAGCATACTTAAATATTTTTAGCAATACCTTCCTTCACTTAGAACGATACTATCTACACTTAAGATTAAAAATGTAGGAGTACTGCCATAAAATCAGAGTTATTGCTCTGTTGCTAATTATGTGAATTAATGTAATCCTGAACACCTGTTTTGTCAGGCTATTGCTAATAATGGACTACAGTTTACTCAGTATTTTAATAGTCAAAGTATTGACCGAGGTGTAGTGTATCAAAAAATATCTTTACTGTGTTAAATAAATGGGAACACACCTGCAGTATGCACAGCTCCTGATATACTGTTTAATGAGTTTAAAGTCAGTCTGTTAAGGTCAGAGCTGTTGCTTTCTGTAGCATGTCAGCTGACACTAATTACTATAGGTTATGGTATTCCAATATATAGAACAAGTAGAACAAGCCCCTAAAAGCTTTGAAAAACAGCATAGCTCAGTCATATGCTGGTGTTTTTTTCTCCTTCAACATTATTGGTACCTTTTAAAGGCAGGTTAAGAAACTAAACTTGTTTACTATGTGGTGTTGAACTCAGAAGAGGTGATACATTGGGAAAAGAAAACCATTTGGCTCCAGTGATCCAAACACCTCAGCTCCAACTCTGTTATTTAACTGTTGTTAGGTGGAAGGAAATAAGAATGGGATGATTTTTTTGTTTTCATTTGTTGCACCACCCTCCATGGAAATTTATGATCCATATTAAGTACCGCTCTAAAAAGCAACTTCTCTGACTATAGCCATAGAAAACTGGGTAGAAAACTTGAATCAGGTTGAAAACTTGAAGCAGTTGGCTTCACCAGGCTTTTGTAAAGCTTCGTAATTAAATCTTGGCATATTCCACAGTAGGATGTAATTCCTCTGTGTTATGTCCTTGAGTATAGTCAAATGAATTCCTAACTCTAGTCCCATGTAAGAGTAATTTAAAACAAAAATCCTACCTGCTGGACTTGGTTATTTAAAAGCAGTCAGTTTTCAGGCACAGCCAGATGCATATTTCAAAGCTTACCGGCAAGGAACCTTGAGAGGAGGAGTCTCACACTGTCTCTTCAGGTGCTATAAGAGATCATTTATGTTTCTGTCTCAGTTTCCCCCCACTTGCATTGCGTTTTGCACTGAGCGTGCTGTGGCAACTGAAGAGCAAACAGTTACGCTGCAAGAGAACAAAAATTCTCAGCAATGCTTCAGACATGATGCAGTCTTATTTATTTTTTTAGAATTGGGAATTCCTGTGTGCTGAGGACGCAAAACTTGGATGCACCTGTTTTTTCTGGTTTTATTTTGTCTGGTTCCAGAGGAATTATCCTACACTGTATTTGCATGCAGCTGGCTAGATTTGTGTTTCCTAAGGACTTTTATCAATTTCAAATTTATCAAATTAGAAAGAGGCATTAAAATTTGAGACATTATTTATGTTCTTACTTAATGAAAATGAATGGCAATGTAGAAAATAGAAATTCTGTTAATTTAGCAAGGACTTGACCCTAATTGACTTTTAGCGTGGAATTCTGACATCCAATCTTCAAGATACAGATCTGAGGAAAACTAAGATTCCTTTTCTTCCTGTACTTATGGAAGACTTTGGTGCTTTGGTTGGTTGGTTTGGGGGTTTTTTGGATGAGGATCAGTGTTAATGTATAATGTCACCAAGAGGAGGCAATCAAGAAATAAGGGAGAGGAGGGAGCAGAGGGATTGCAGGAATACAAAGGAGGGGAAGAAAGCCTGACGCTTCTGAAAGTAAGGAGAGTTCTTTTTTTTTTTTTGCTTTGATTTTGTTATAACCTACTGTCATTCACAAAGAGAGCAAGTAGGGGCTTTTGTGGGAAACACATAGTGTCGTGGAAATGCTGAAGTCCAGTCTATACATATTTATGAAAATGGATGAGGAGAGTAGGTTTGGATGCAGAACACTGACAAAAATCTCAGGTGCAGTAGTTAACTGAGCCGTGGTTTCTGGAGTATGTCACCTTCACCACAGCTGTGTTCATCAAAGAGAATCAGTTGTACCTTCTTGTTCCTATGGTGCCTCACTGCCTCACCTGAAAATGTAACAGAGGCAAAGCAAGTGATACTACTCTTCCATATCTGGTGGCAAAACCTGGGGCTGGCCGAACTTTGATTCTGGGTTTTAGTATTTACTTTGTAAGATTATGAGGTACTAGACTCACGCTTGATAGAAGTTGTAGGCTTTTCATTTTTGAGGACCTGCCCTTTAAAATTCTTGTTTAATTTCAAGTCAAAGATGGTATCAAGCTATTATCTGGCTGAATAGTACAGCTATTTGCTTCTCTGGGTAATATTGCACAGTTCAGAAGGTTTAGGATACATTAATGATGGAAGAGCTCTCTGATAAAAAAGAAATATCTTTTCACATTGTTTAACTACTGCTCTTTTATATAAAGGAATCTTCTAAAGGGTAGACCCAGCTAAATATGAAAGGGTGGAGTTTTAGCTTGGTATGATTTTTGGCTTTTGTGTTGCGATGTACAGTACTCGCATTCCACTGTCTTCCCCTCGCCCTTCAGGGAGATCCTCTGGTCTGACTGCTAATGGTGGCAGGGTTTGACATTCACTTCAGCTAGAAGAAGGAAGCCAAAAACATGCACGTCTCGCATGCTTATGAATTTTTCTGCTCACTTTGGTACTAATTCTAATATTTCTTCTGTACATGATATCAGAGTTCTTGTAAACGGGATTCTGTAATTACAGAAGGAATTTTCTGAAGGAAGATATACACATATGTTAAACTTAATCTCTTTTCATTTTTCTGTAATAGAAGTGTTAACTTAGGAACAAGACTGACCCAGTTATTCACCTAAATTAATCCCCAGTGAAATCAACTGGAGGCATTTCTGCTGACCATGTAGGAATTGTGTTTTGCCCTAAATCAGAAGGATAACTATAGAAAGAAATTATTCGTTGTTGCCTGTTTAACTTATAAGAATGAAAGCTGGTTATTTTCAGTCACACACAAGCCCTTGGGCATCTCACTTGTGCACTTTTCTGTATTTATCACATTTCCAAAACTTTGCAATGGCAAACTTACTCTTTTTAGTCTTGCTCTTTGGCAGACTTTCAAGATAGCAGCTCCTTGCCCAGCTCTGAGTTCTTCCCTTCATTATATACATGAGGGGTGCAGGGGATGATTCATAGTTTACTGTTACTGTGGTTTTTTCCTTCAGACATAATGCCTCAGGAATGTTGCAGCACAGTGGTTGTCTGTCTTAAAAACGTGTTAGACCTAGATTTGTATGACTCTGATAAATCTAGGTCAAACATCATAGTCTTTCCTCAGTACTTATTCAGGCAAAACTCCCATTGGCTTCAACAGGAGTTTTGCCTGACTAATCACTGTGGGATTTTTCCCTTAGTATCTAAAATATTTGATCTGTTCCTTGCACTTCGGAAGAATTCTAGAAGCAAATTATATGTCTTGTCCTTGGCTGCCCCGCTGTGGCTGTATCATTGTCGGCTTAAAAGGTGGTGGAATCTTCCGTCTCCTGACATTGTGTATCTTCCTTGTCAGAATATTTAAACACAAGTGAACACCTTTCTTCATACTTATTATATTTAAAGTAATTCCAAAATCTATGTGTGTTAACTCTGTGTGTTACGGCATGAAAAGGAAATGTGCTATTTTATGTTCTAGATTCCCTGTTCCCCTACTTTCTGGCCTAGAGCTTCAGATTTTTGTTTTCAGTAATGGGTTTTTTTCAAAAAAAAAAAAACCTTTTCTCTTAAGAAATTTCATGGCTTTTGTTCTCTCCTATAAAACGTTTCACAGGTTCATATTGCTGCCTATTCCATATGAGGCTGTTGGTTTGCAGTTCAAATGTCAGAAATCCATTCAATGACAGTTAGGGCCAGTTTTGTGAAGTAAAAGATGAGGCAAATTGAGTTAATAATCAACTCAGAAATTTCACTGCTTTCTTAAAATAATTTTCTTTGCAAGGAAGCCATTAGATGAATATGCTTAATTGGCCTCACCAAGAAATGTGCAGTATTTGGAAATAAAAAAGAGCATACGAAGAATGGAAACCAGAAGGAAGAACTAGTTTTCTTCTTAGTAATGTGGCCATGCTTACTGCCTTGATTTTTGCATTGTTTTTCTAAAATGAGCTGAAGTGCATTTTGAGATGAGACTTATCATCCTCTTCCATAACACCACATGACTGACTGTGCTTTCATTTCTATTCTAATTTCCAACTGCCTCTATCTTCACTCTCGATGCATTACCTATTATTACTCCCTCTATTTTCTGTTTTCATTGTATCTTGTTTTATATTGGACCCTCTGACTGGAACTATCACACTTTTTCCATCAGGCACTCTGCTTTTCATTTAAATTCCCCCTTGAAGATCCACATCTGAGGTTTTAATGAAAACCCTTTTGAATAAAAAATGCAGTCACCCTACTCTTTACTCTAAAAAAGCTCTAGGGTAAATCTCATAACAAATGTGTTGCACATCTCCTTAGAAGTTTCTTATCCTTACTCAGGCTGAATAGCTCCCAAATCTCCAGTGCTTCCACAGAGATAAATACTTGTTGTCATGGATAAGCTGTTATTCAACATGAACAATTAGCTTGAGCATGTATACTCTTTCTCTCTCTGTAGCACTCGTTGCCAATGCAGAAGTGTAGTTGGTAAAGTCGGTTGTAGCCTGGGAAAACATATCAGACTTCTTTATCCAAAATGAGAAAGCTGTAACAATATTGTGACCATTAAGAAATATTTCTCTCTCTACTCAGAGTCCCTTTAAATTCATCAACCTGACATGCACAGTGAAAAAAATTTTATGCCCAAGTCTTGCAACTCAGCCACCAAACCTAACCATTCCTCTTTAGCAATGTCATGGTTATGCTTAATTTATTTTATTTTAAAGGCTTTTAAGTGCAGATATAATCCCAGAATTACAATTGATTAAACCCTTAGGCAGTTATACAATCATTTAGATTGGAAAAGACCTTTATATCATAGAGTCCAACTGTTAACCTAGCACTGCCAAGTCTACCACTAAACTGTGTCCCTAAGTGCCACATCTACCAGTCTTTTAAATACCTGCAGGGATGGGGACTCAACCACCAGTGCTTGACATCCCTTTTGGTGAAGAAATTTTTCCTACTATCCAATCTCAACATCCCTTGGTGCAACTTGAGGCCACTTTCTCTCATCCTATCGCTTGTTACTTGGGAGAAGAGACCAACCCCCACCTCCCTACAGCCTTCTTTTGGGGAGTTGTAGAGAGTGATAAGGGCTCCCCTCAGCCTTCTCTTCTCCAGGCTAAACAACCCCAGTTCCCTCAGCCGCTCCTCTTAGGACTTGTGTTCTGGACCCTTCACCAGCTTCATTGCCCTTCTCTGTACACACTTCCAGCACCCCAATGTCTGTCTTGTTATGAGGGACCCAAAACTGAACACAGGATTTGAGGTGTGGCCTCACCAGTGCTGAGTACTGGGGACAATCACTTCCCTACTCCTGCTGGCCACACTATTTCTGATTTAAGCCAGGATGCTACTGGCTGCCTTGGCCACCTGGGCACACTGCTGGCTCATTTAGCTGGCTGTTAACCAACATCGCCAGGTCCTTTTCTCCCAGCCACTCTTCCCCAAGCCTGTAGCGTTGCATAGGGTTGTTGTGACCCAAGTGCAGGACCCAGCACTTGGCCTTGTTGAACCTCATACAATTGGCCTCAGCCCATCGCTCCAGCCTGTCCAGGTCCCTCTGTAGAGCCTTCCTACCCTCAAGCAGATCAACGCTTCTGCCCAACTTGGTGTCATTTGCCAACTATTGAGGGTGCACTCAATCCCCTCATCCCGATCATTGATAAAGATATTTGTGTTCTCTGTTCATACACATTTTTTCCTGGAGAAGTATGGTATCCAGCAGTCTGGTCCAGGTTTCGTTGTGTATCAACATTGCACAGTCACTGTAACTGCATTTTTGTATTGTGCTTAATGTACTTATTTAAAACACATTTCTCTGAATTGATCATTTAATTCTTCAGCAAATTATTAATGATATCATTAGGCTCATGAAATTATCTAACCTGAAGACATCTCTTTAGCCTTTTCTCTAACAAAGTAGAATAATTCAAGTTGCCACATAGTATATTCAAGTACAGCTTTAAGTAAATGTTCTTGATATAAAGTTTAATTTGGTCTTTGTTCCCTTGGTCCAATTTTTGGTATAATTTTCTCAGGCATAGCTCTCTGACTAGTCTTTTCCTTAGAAGTTTAGTAGTTCACTATAGGAATTGAAGTAATTCAGATGCATTTTAAAAGTAAACAGCTCCTGTGCTGGGGCTATGGTTTACTCAGGATGCTTACTTTTCAAATGTGCAGATGCTGATTATGAGTGGAAACATATTCCCAGTCGTTGAGAGAGGCTGTATGTATCTGTCTTGGGTAACAACTGTTTCAGTCTTATGAAAAGAACATATCATATACTGGTCTACAATTTACTAAGTTATTTAGTTATTTCTAAACATTTGTAGTTGTAAAAAGGACTTTATATCATATAAATGAATTACTTGTTATAAGCAATAAATTTCCTGGACTAGGTTTTTTTTATCAGAAAGATTGAAAGACTTTCTGGGCTCCCTTTAGTCTCTTGATCAAATTGCCTTTGTTCATGGTACAGCAACGTTACAATAAGAGGAGGTGTAGGAAAAAGAGAGCAGGTAGAAAGATACACCTAACAGCTGTGACTAACGAAAGGAATATATCTCATTGTATAGTATTGCTTGTGAAATTTGCTCAGTTTGCAGAATAAAGGGGGGCAAAAAACCACACCGCAATACACTGTAAATTATTCAATGAAATGAATGCACGCTGTGTGTGCAGACTTTCTTTTCAAAGTCTTTTCTAATTGGGAGCTGCCAAAGGTTCATGAAACTGTCATGCTCATAAATTTTTAGCAGATCTGCTACACTCTTCTTGAAAGAAATATACTGGGATCCACAGCTTTAGTAATTTGTTGAGGTTTTTAATATCTGTTTGTTTTGTTCCATCTGCATATAGAACCCTTGGTCTCCGTCACAAATAAACCATAAGTAACATCTGCTTCTTAATTAGGAAAGGATAATGAGGAGGGGTGGTGTATATACTTTTGGCATTAACTGTACTCCACAGGATAGTAATATCGCATTGCTATCTGTAGGTGACAAAATCATATACAGTGTAATTTGATATGCAGAAGATACCGTATTTCTGTGGTTAAGTATTTTGGTGTCAGCAGGAGTTCTTTTGGATTTCCCCCATCTCAGAGCTTTACCTTTAAGTCTCTGTCAGTAATCGGAGCAAAAAAGCTTGTGACAGGACCCCGAGTCAGCCAAAACTTTAGGTAAGTGTGTAGATCTTGCTTGCAGGTTAGGCTTAGTCAATGGCTTTATGAATTGTACCAACCCCTTCTCATCTCTAGGAAATTCTTCCTTTCCCCTCTGAGGTCTGGCTGCCTGCTCCTCGGTACACATCTTTCCAGCTCAGCATGAACCTCCTGGGACTGCCTCTTGCCTGCCGCATCTTACCTTCTCCCAACACATCTCCTTGAGCAGAGTCAATAGCACCCCAAGCCAAGGGGCCTCCCTCAGAAGTAGAACCGTAGGTAACATAGCCCCTCTCCCAGGTCTTTCACCTCACTTTTTTCCACAAGAAACTATTGTAAACAAAAATAATGAGAAAAAAAAAATATATTATCTGTCATATGGGTTTGCTGCCTTTTTCCCATATTGTCTTCTAAAAAGACCTACTATTACTCCTTCTCCTGACTGAATGGCCAAGAAGAATGCTCAGAGAGCACACCAGTGAAGCTCTATATCTATCTTCAAGATCATCTTCATGCTTTTTTTTTCAGGCTAGGCTTGAAGGCAGAGCCAATTCCTAATTAAAAGTATATTAGAGGTTCAGTTATAGGAACCTACTCATTTTAATATATTTTTTATTATATGAGATAGCAAAATCATATAAGAAAGTGCTTACTGGCTTCCCACACAGAAAAAAAATATCTTATCAAGGAAGGTTTGTCACAGTGGAAGTCTCGGGGAAGACAGCAGAAGTCTGTCTGTCTCTGTGGTGTGATACCTTTTAGAGTCTGCTACCCTATCCATCTGCCATAAACTGATCTATTTTCTTTTAACATGTCCTACATATCCAGTCATATCAGAAATCCTGTTTCACTGCTGCAGATGTTATGTCTTGGTGAAAGGTACTTATCCATAGATAAGGTACACAAATGGGAATATTTGATGTGTGGACATGTTCTTTCCAAGTGTGTGTGCTACATCCCAAGGAAATTCCTCAATTCCTGCCAGTTTCCCAATTGTAAGAGAGCAGGGACCATTGCTAGGGACATCTTTTGTCCTTTTGCATGTGATTTTTTTTTTTATTTTCTTTTTTACTTAGTACCCCTACCACTGGAACCTCAGGGCAAAGGTAGCAAGCCCTGCATGATTCTTGACAGCACATTTAGTCAAGGTTGCTTTGACTGGCTCCTCTGAAGGTCTTTCTGTGTTCCAAAACTGTTGGCCAAGTACAGTGTTTGCTGCTTATTTTTTCTGAAGTCCATGCAACTGTCAGTTCGGCCTTGTTTTTTGACCAGCTGTTGTGAAATCAAGCTATTACATGATTGATTCCCATGATCATCTTCGAGTTGCAGATCGTGATGCAACGTGCTCTGAGGTACCTGTGCTGAGGTACCCGTTTCTAATCCTGTGTATGCCACGCTGGAGTTGAAATTCTTGCGTACTATGAGGCATTTAGATAAAAGCAAGAAAAAGCCTATTGCTGCCACATGAATAATGCCATAGTGCTCTCAACTTTTAAACATGGAAACATAAGGATTTGAAGTTAAAGTTTGCAATTGTTAAGGGGGCAACATAACACCATACAGCATACCACAGATACAACATAATACTGGTGTTTTTCAATGTTGTCTTGAGTTTTTGCTTTTAGATTTCTGTCTATGGTGTATTGTCCTGGGCTTTTTGCACAGACTTTTTTATAAGCAGTAGTAAAATGTGTTTGTATTGGCCACCTACACAGCAACTGATGCTCTTTGATAATATATGCAGTAAAATATGCATAAAACACACAAAGTCATAAGTAAAGTTTGATGTGACATACTTAAGATTTGTCAAAAAAAAGACAACCTTAACTCAGGCTTTAAAAGTTCTGCTCAGAAGGTCTATCCCATTAAGAAGAATAGGAACACTGCATGTTACAGTTCATGCATACAAATTTAATTACAGCAGAGACACAGGCTGGGCCCCACAAACTTCTGGCATCTCACTTGTCAACACCTGTGATTTTACTCTGAGTTATCTTTGTTTGGGAAGAACCAGCTCTTGGAATAATCATGGAACTGAAATACTGATGTTTCCTTCCCGCCCACACCCCCAGTTCTTGTAACAGTAAGAAAAGTTTAAAAATTTCTCTCTTAAAAGATCCCCCCGAAAGCACTTGTTAAAAACAGCAGTGAACTTTTTCAATTTGAGTCATAATTTTTTCAAGGAGGACAAGGCTACGACAAGCATTTATGAGGAACCTACCTATCTCCACTCAAGATCTTATTCTGTTACTGGAGAGCTGTGTATTTTGGTAGATTTTCTGTGGGAAAAGGCTGTTTTTCATAGTTAATATGCACACAACTCTTCCTGGTAGCTGTGCAACACACAGCTGTATAGTCCATGTGAACAGCACCTCAAAGCTGTTAAGTGTTCCTGTAGGTTTCGTAAGCATCACACGCTTTTATTTGCAGTTGCTGTGTTGCTACCATGAGTGTGGAGCTAGCTACTTATTGCTCATGAAGAATTTCTTCATGTATGCACATGTATTCTTTTCTTTATGTCAGAGTGCTTCAAAGTACCAAATCCCAGTTTTCTGTCCTATTAAGTTTTTATGGGCCAATATCTTTCAGTAACATAATAGAAGTTGAGAAGACCTGATGAGGATTCTGGCAGGGTTATTCACACATTTATGAGCCATCACAATCATCTCGTTTCTGCCCAGCTACTAAATAAATTTCACAGGTTTTCCCACTTCTAAGTATAAATACTTCTACCTACCTCATTGTTTATAAGAAAATGTACTTGCCACAATAAGCAAAACTACAAAGGAATCTTCAAACAAGAAAATCTTTTGTAATGAGGCACGGAGACCACAAGGATTTTTCCCCTTTCCCTGATTTTGCCTTTTTCACTTTTGGTTCCTGCTTTGCATCAGCTTATCAGAAGTATAGAGCTATAGACAGAGTAGGTGAGGGGACTTAACTGATCTTACTGATTGCTTATACAGGACTGTGACCCTGTAGATAAAGTAAACCATGATGTTTATCCTAGAAACGGACCAAATGCTGTGTGTTCATTGGAACATCTGTGAATTTGGCTTGATTACAAGTCCCAGAGCAACACATTAAAGCCAACATTTTGTTCCTGTAGCTTAGTAGCGGTGATGTGACTTTAATCAAATTAATGATAAGAGGAATGAAATTTAATAAAAAATAAAAAACCATAAATGCAAGCCTAAAATATGAAACTGAATTTTCATTATGAAAGTTAGCATGCAGGTTGAATAACAAAAAAGATAAGTTATTATTAGCTTGCTTTCTGATCTTTTGAGCTAAACCAAAAAAAGAAAATGGAACAGATTGTGTGTTCTTAGAGGTTAAATATCTTTCTGCTGGTTTTGTAGTGTTTACAAAAATCAGTGATAGATCAGCACCGCTATACTTTGGGAGATGCACCACAGTGTTGTGCTGAGGAAAACGTTTGATTTATTGTAGTGAATATATAATTCGTTCTTTAACAGTCTAGAGATTTATGTTATTGTTGCTTAATAGTTTTAGCAACATTTTTCAGTTGTATATGGAATATAATGCTAGGACTGGTAAGTATTATAAAGATTGCTTCAAGGTGGAATTGTTAGAGATAATCTTTCCTTATGTCCCGTACTTCATCCTCTCCTGGTGTGGTGTGCGCTGTGAGAATAATTTTGATTTTTCTGTACCAAAACAGAGCTGGTTCCTCTTTGTCTATAATTATTTCATTCTTACAAATCGATATGGGTTTTTTTACTTAAATAAACAGACTTCAAAGGAGAAAGAGGCCTCACTCATAGCAGTTGACCATTAATTTGTTCTTCTATTTTTATAAGTACAAAATCCATCGTAAAGCTGTTTCCACCGTGAGATGAAGGCACAGCCCAGGAAACCAGCAACTGCATAATCTGGAACTTTATCTCAGAGGTTCCTGTTCTTTTACCTTGCAGTTTTACCCATGATAAATCATTTACAGCCTGTTTTCAGTAACAGTGAGCATCTAGAAATCCAGTTATTGCCAGTGGGAGTTGCAGGTATTCAGCATTGACAGTCCTCAACCTCCGTCTCTGTTTTTCCTACTGTTAAATGGAGACAGTAGCTTCTTCAGAGGGTTGCCATGAGAGTAATTAGTTACGAGCTGTAAAACACTCTGAAGAGCAAAATGGCTAAGCAGTGTTATTGCAGCATTTTAATGTTTAACGAATTTCAGCAAAATCAACTCTTGTTTTTGGAAATAACTTATAAATTATGAAGTGTGAAAAACAACTTTTCCTAATTTGGTTACAGTGCTTGGAAAAATCATTATTGGTCAGCATATCTCAAATAAATGCTGTATAGGTTTTTATGTAATTGTGAAGAGAATTGGGGAGCAATATAAAAACAAGCTTGTTTTTCTGACTCGGGATTTTTGTATGGTACGTTTGTTGTTATTACCATGAATCTAAAGAAGGCAGTTTCAACCCTGAGCTTTTTAACCCTCAAACACCAAAATAAACAAAATAATTTAAATATCCTCATGCTTACTCTTGGTAGACATTTTTAATGCAGCAGCAATTGCGCATATCCCATTCCTGAAAATCTTAAATTATAGATTTTGAAGCACTTTTAAAAGGACCAAATGTGCAATAAAATATCATGGCTTTAATCCATGGACACACTATTTGTGTATATTGCAAAAAGCAATACACATGAAAAAAACTGATCAGTTCATTGCTTCTATATAGCTGTGAGAGGCTGAAGGCTCCTTTTTTTCCCTATTCTTGTTTTTTTGTTTGTTTATCTGAGTTCCAAACTGTGCATGAAATGGAGAGGGAGGGCTAGAAAGACTGAGAGTGTGCCATCAACAATTCATTTAGACAAATGAGATCATGATCACTCCAGCATCCCAAAGGGAACCTGGAGTGGAAAACACAAGCTTCAAGAAAAGAGAGTTTGGGGAAGGCAAAGGAGCATCTATTCACGTATGGATGGCTAGAAAGCTAGCCGCAATTACAGTGGCTGTGTAAACGGCGAGAGCTAAGTGACTGAGATGCTGCCACTAAGAATAATGCCTAAAACCATGGAACAACAGATAAAGATGTTGGATTGAATTCTATGACCCTAGACAAATTAAGACTGGAGATGTACTTTATTTCAGCCAAGATAAATCAGCAGTAGCAGCAGTAGATACGTTTAAAAGCCAAAGATCTCTAGCACCCATTTGTATTTTGGAAACAGCAAAAGTTCCCTAAGTAAAGATCACTTGTAGCACATCATAGCAAAACCAGAGGAATGGATGTGAAGAGAAGAATATTTAATCCAGGCACTAAAATTTGAGGGCCCAATGAACAACTCGAGTACATTGCATTGACATAAGTGACAACCAAGAGAATGACCATGTTGGTGGGCGAGTTATCGCATGCGTGTCCTGTGGGGTGCAGGCAAGAGAGAAGGAGCAATGATAGGCTTCCTTTCTGAATGATACATCTTATCCTAGGAAGAAAACAGTGCATTTGTAGGTCTGATTTTTCCTTTTAATTTTTTTTTATGCTGTTGGCAATGGTGTGATGGGGAATGAAGGGCACTACATTGTTTTTTTAATGTTAGGCTGAGTTATGCCAAAAGTGCAGCCTAATCTACCTTTCATTAGTCATAAGAATACACGCTGTGGAGATATTGATGTCCTAGCCATGGGAAAAGTTTCAGAGAGTATGCCAGAAGGTGTGGAAATCTTTTAAGGAGGATAGATGGCTCATCTATATCAATTTCCTAGAGCACATTCTTGAGATTGTAATTAGTGAGCGCTCTCGTACCTGGAATAAATCAAGTAGTGTTCTGGAAATTGCTGATAAGGGATGGTGGCTTCTTTTCAGTATTGGTTTTGGTGGTGTTAAATCACTGGACACTGAGTTTACCTGACAAGTTTCTCATCTTGATATCGCTGTTTTTACCAGGTGTGAGTATGATACCCATCCTTTTCAAGATTCAAGTTCTTTCTTCAGTTCAGGGACCCTGTGGGTTTTTGGGAATTACTAAGAATGATCACCAGTCCACCCCAGAAATCTTCCAGTCTACACTGAAACAAGCAATGGAGGGATGCATTGTGTGTGCTATAAGATATACCCCACTTCATTGGGTGTGAAAATAGGTGATGGTGTGATTAGATTCTGGCTCTTGAAGTGACAGGAAATTCTGGTTTTGAAGATAGGCTTGAACTTTAGTACTTCACACAGGAGAACTTAAAACTAAGGAATCAAAACCACGCATTAGTACTCTATAACATCATGCTTCATTGATATCAAAACCAACTGGCCTTATTTTCCTTAAGTATACAAGGTCATAAACCAGAAATCAAGGGGAGCAAATTTGTAAACCAAATAGTAAATTGTCAACTATCTATGGACAAAGGAGAAAAATGCATTTTCCTAAAATGTCACTAAGTTCTGCTGAAAGCTTTTGATTTACTCTCTCCCCCAACACTATTATCTGAAAGAGTTTACCTTCAGATGCTGCAGGCGCAGCTGTGCTGGTAGCTGCCTGTTGAAATGCGTATTGCTTCACTGTCCACCAGAAGAGCTTTGGAAATCCATTTCCTCTCTATGTATGAATATATGCATATATTCATTTTTCAGTACATAAAGGTAACTGAGATGATTAAAAAAAAAGAAAAAGTCAGTGCATATGCTTTTTTATAGCACAAAATGGACTTCCTGCAGAAGTTGCACCCGCACGTTATGCAAGCTGGCCATGTCAACATGTGACTGCCACACATCTGTGCCTTAAGGCAGAAGTTTGGCCAACTTTACCATAACTCAGGAAGATGCATATGTTTAATTTGCATGAAGCCTGAATGTTAAAAATTATTTAAATGGCTGTCTCTCAATGAATTTGTGGTTTAAAAAAAGATGTGTCATTTGCCAATCTACCTCTGCTAAGTTAACATTTCTAAAATAAAAAAACAAAACAACAACAAACTCATTTTTCATTTTTCTGAACTAGGTAGATTTTTCAATGAAATAAACACACCGGCTTTTTTGTATCTGTAGAGACACTGTAAAAAGTCAAAACAAGTTTCAACTACTTTGATGAAGCTTTTGGGTGAATTCATGAAGGTAATGCAAAAGTCACCACTGTTTAGAGGGTATATAGCAATTTATATGAATTACTATTCCAAGGTAAACCACAGCTGGTCTAGCACCAGTGGCAAGTCTGATGTCAGAGAATAATCACATCTCTCATTATGCCATGTATCTTCTTACCTTTGTATTACACTGTTCTGTTAAACAAAGTACCCCTGAGGGCTGTTTATCCCTGGATAATAGTTTCCACTGTTAAGTACTACTTCATCAAAATGTTTCTTTCTGATGATGTCTTACTGTAATATATCATGGAAGTGACAACTAATATATTATATGATAAAGTAAAATATCCCCTGAGCAAGGTACAGGGATGATAAATTATGTTAATATGTTATTCCCATTATATTATCATCAGTCAGATGATGATTTAGTATGATGCATCATCAGAAAAAGATAATCTAATAACGTATTACTCAAAACTTTATGCCATCTGGGGAATACAAGGAGTAAATTCAACTGACTTATAGGACAAAAGGTATCCCAGTGCCACAATTCATGAATAGCCTAAATTAAAATATATCAAGATATAGAAAGGCAGTACAAAAGTCTAGGAAGCGCAATACTAAGAAACATTGCTATTGTAAAGGTCAGAAGCACATTTTCAGTGTCTGTAAATGAACATTACACTCATATAAACACTATCTGTTAAACTGGCATTGCCATTAGTATGACTGGAGCTACCATCATAAGCATCAGTCAATCCTTTCTCCTGGTAAGCTAGTGATGGTACTGAAATAGAAGCTAACTTGACGTTCAGTGCCCTTTATTCAGACAGCTGACAGAGATTTAGTTGAACATGGATATCTGCAGGAAGGCTCAACCAAATTCTGTGCCAAGCTATTCATCATCAAACAGATGGTTATCCTATTATTCAACAATTTGCCTGCTGCCACGCTGCAGTGATCTATGGATGATACCAGTATGTCACTAAACCAAATAGAAAATATCAGAGAAACTTTTGTTGTGAAGCAGCCCCTAACTTGGACTGAAAACTGCTCTTGTGTGTTCATTTTTTTTTGTAATTTTTGGGGGGATATGCTTCATCCGTGTTTGTGTAGTTATGGTATGATAATGCTGCATTGTAACTTCTGCTGTAACAGGATGCCTTCCTTGGTAAGAGGATAGGGAAACATTTATTTCACTAGAAACAAGTTAATGTCCTAGGGCTCCATTACATGCATCAACTGCATTTTCATGCTACAGTCACCCTAATTCTCAGGCTGTCTTCTGTGGCCTCAATAGTGTAACTTCTGATCATCTCAGAGTCTCCCTGTAGCACCTTCACAATACCTCCAGCTTCTTGCTGTGCTCCAGCAGTTTAATTTCTCTGGTAAAGCTTAGATCCCCACCCCCATGACCCTGTGGCCTCATGCAATATCAAATTACTTATAAGCCCCTTCCACATCCCTATACCTATCTCCCCAGTAGCCCAAACATTTGCCTAGTTTCCCAGCTGGGCAAGTGGCAGCGTGTTGTGCCTGACATTGTGCAGCCACATCGGCCACCGAGCCACTGCCTTCTAGCTGCTGGCTGGTCTGGAAGAACGGCTGTGGACTGAGTTCTTCTGCCTTTCCATGAGGAGAAATACTGTGATCTCTCTCCTTTGCTTAGATACTGTTTCTCATTAAATATGTGGGAAATCAGGAAGAGATCAGCTGCCTAAATGTAAAGGTCCAGTCCAGTCCTCTCTCAGCTATCATGGGGAACCTGAGATCTCTGCAGAGCACTGGCAGACACAAGACAGTGGGAGACCCGTGTTTTCCTAAAATGACAGCTAGTGACCAAGTGATAGTGCCTAATGGGACAGGAGACACCATGTTTAGGCAATCCAGTCTAACCTTTGTCGTCTTTCCTGTCTCTACCTTTCTGTCATCCATGCTTCTTGAAATTTCCAGTGGTTCAAAGCTCCTAGCCTGGAGGTTGGCAGACAGACAGACATGCCAGCAGTGCAGCTGCAGCTCATACACTTCATTTCTTTGGAAAACCAGCAGGGCGGCACTGGGAGCATTTTGGTCTAGCACAGGAGAAACGGGTGTTACCATCCTCTTCCCTGTTGAGCCTCATTGCAGACCCTGGCCTCAGCAAGCTGTTCCTCACCTTCATCCCCACTGTACCCAGATGGGAAGGCAGGAGATGGTGCCCAGTATTTGACAGGTCCCTGGTCCCTGTTGTGCTTCTTGACCCATGGCCCTGGACTCAGCTGCTTTGCCTTCATCAGCATCTGTTCTCCCAGCTCCCCTGCAATATATAAAAAATAATTTAATGCGGTATGTGGGCTCACTTAGAGACATGAAACTTGCGTGCTTCCCAACAGCCTGGGAATACTTTTATTGCCTTTTTTTCCCCTAAGTGAAATTATTTATTGATGATGGGAGATATAAGACCAAAATATTTACAAGATAGCGTCATCCCTCCGTGGAGCAAACAAAAGACCTCCATGCACTCACCCGGCAGCCAGCCCCCACTCTCCCAGGGCAGTATTTTTACAGATAACAGTCTGCCATTTTATCTCCTTAGTACTCAGTCCTTTTTCTGTTACTAAAACTTACTATCAGTAGAACTATTTAGTCCCTTTTTTCAAAGGGTTTAGTCATAAAGGCTGTCTATAAATGTTGGGGTCCCCTACAAAGACATAGAAATGTAGTCATGGAATTGACAACAAAAAAACAATGCCTGTGATCCTTCAGATAGCCACCTACAATTACACTGTCTCACATCAAAGAACACCTCACTTCAGGTGCCCTTCTTTACATTTAACTTTTTAATTTTCTTTAACTTTCTTTCCCAAAAAATGTTGATAACATGTTCATCATCCCCTTTTTTCCAGTAACACTATTATACCATCTGTTTATATCTTACCTGCAAGTGAATTGAGATCATAGGAAGGGAATAATGATCAACCTCAGACAGCCGCAGTGCTGTTGAGCTCAGTAGCATGTGTCCAAAATGCAAGCAAGTAGCAAATTCCAAGGAGGACTATAATAAGAGAGTGCACATGCAGTGATGCATTCTCAGTTTGGGTTACGTAGCTTTTAGCAGTCTGTGGCTCAAAGACTTCTTTTAAGCAGAGCTAGGTCTTTATATATTATAACTTTCATGAATGTTTCTTCTGTAAGTTTATCTAGTTACTTTTTGGAGATGTTGGTATTTTTAGAGTCCACAACATCATGTAGCAATGTTTCCTTGTTAAAAAAAAAAAAAAAAGTCTTTTATTGATGTTCTTAATCTGCTACTTGCCACTTCCATTTGAATGCACCCTCGTTCTATATTCTCCACCTATTATCCACTCCCTTATGTTCAGGGTTGTATAGACCTTTTTTAGTTTCTTTTATTCCATACCTTTGAACACCCATCCTGTCTTTTTCTACAGGTCTGTTAGTTTCAGTGTAACCTTTTGGGATGGGGGATCAAGACATCAATCAGTAAGCAATACACAGGAATATCCTAGGTTTCAACAGTGCCATGCTTTTTTCTTTTCCTGATCGTTTCTATCATTTCATTTCATTTTTTCCTTTTAGTCTTCTTTTGATCATGGAGTTGATAATGTTATAGAGCCATCCATCTGTTATAACTACAAGAGCTGCCTTGAGCAGTGATAGTTTAGTAGAGTCCTGTTATTTTTTATGTAAAGTTAGGAGCATTTTATTCTGTGTGCACCAATATGACACTGAGTTTTGTGCCATTTTAGCACTTGGCAACTCAGTATCATAAGACTCTGGCAAATTTTTGTGGTCAATCATCATCTTTGCTACCATGAATACCTTTGGATTGCCAGCACAATTTTACCTATTCACTCTCCAGCCTGCATTGTAGATTCTTCCTACATATGCTGCAAGCAGGACATGAGCATTGGCCCCTGGGGGATGCCACTCTAAAAACTGACCTTTTCTTTCTGAGTGTTTGTTTCCTACCTATTGACCAGCTACTTATCCATGAACTGACTGAAACTTAAAGAACTGACAAACTCTATCAGGATAAAATGAGAAGTGACCTTACAAAAATGTGAGCAGAACATTTAATTCATCAGTTCCTAAGATACTGATTGTCCTCTGTGCTTCCTGATGCAGCTGGGATGAAAACTGAAGTAATGGTACTTGCAGAACAGCTCAGCCTCATGATAATTCTGATCATCATCATCATCTGTGTATCTGCATGTGGCACTGTAACTCTCAAAAGAAAAGCCTGATTTTTGTGATGTTTCTGACTCATTTATACAATGAAGTTTTGAAGAAGCCTTAGAGAAATAAAATTTAGTGTACCCCAGAGCAAGCTGTATATGAATTCAGTACATTCTCTCTAGTAGAGCATCCTGAAGAAAGGTATATGAAAAGATATGCTGGAGACAGTATCATAGCCTATATGGTGTTAATTTTGCATTTAAATCAATTTCACCTCATCCTAAATTTTCAAGTTTCCATATGCTTCTGAGTTTTTATTGGCCACTTCTAACTGCACGGTGTGGAAGGAATTATGGCAGGGGTTCAGGGATAAGGCAATAAAGTATGAATGATATGGGCATTATGGCAGGACAGAGAGAGGCCACTTGATTACTGAAACATGTGAAGTGTTTGCTGTGCCTGTCAACTAGATAAGCGTGTGGAAGTCACTAGCTGTGAAATTGTTAATGATAGTTAATGACATAAGGTGTTCAAGCAGCTCATGGTAACAGTTTACCTTTGATCCAATAATAAACAGTCCATGAAGCCCTGGGCAAGTCAGGGGCATCATTTCAGAGACAAGTCTTTGTTGATGTTTTTAAGAAAGCATAGAGGCTAGTAACAGCTTTTTTTTTCAATTTAAATTACTTGGGTTTAGAGAAATATTTGTATTCAGTAAACCAGTTCTGCTGTAAGAATGAACCTTGTCGCAAATTCCTTTGTTATAGAGTTGTGCAACGTAAGGCATCCTTCAAATAAGCATCTCGGAACACATCCCTTTCACCTTTTCCATTGACCTCAGTAGGACTACTTGTGTAAGCAAAGTGGATAGAGCTCTGGATGTGCAGATTGAAGGACTCTGTAGGAGTAACTTTCAAGAAATTGGTTACGGCTGTAATGTGAGCTGTGCTGACACAGCTGGCAGATAGCTTGAAATTGATGCTTTTGAAAAGAGATAGATCTTTGCCAGAAATATTAGTTTCAAGAAAAATGACATTTTTTCCTATCATTACTGTTGAGTAGTGCTATAGCTTCTAAACTGGATTTGGTAGAGATGCATGGTTCTGATATTTAATTTCAGAAAAGGAAAGGGTTTCTCTTTTGTTGTGGGCCAAGCACCCAATACTGTAAAATTCACTGGTGCATTCTTAATCCTGGGAAAATGCAAAGTCCCACTCTCTAAAACATTATGAGACTCCCTGGCCCCACCAGTCTCACCATTACCTTTCAAAAGACCAGTCTCAAAGAGTTCTGCAAAATACTTGTATTTATCTGTCTTTGTACAGTTGTCTAGTTCCTACCAGGGCTCTGAGCACACCATCAGTCCTCACTGGCCTGCCTGGTCTCCCCTAGGACTTCTCCCCACCGCTACCCACAGGCTCAGGACCCTATTTCAGCTCAGCCCGGGGCCATCAATCCCTGCTCCAGCGACATTGCACTGGCCAGCCTCAGCCCTGTTGGATTGAAGTTGTTTAGATTCACTGGGTTGATCTTGGCCTTGGCTTGCTACCTTGCCTTCGCCTGATGCTCATGGGACTGCTGATAGCACTTGTTGCCATCATCACCCTGCCCAGCTCATTCCCCCAGGCACCATGAGGTGCACCCTGTCCACAAGGGCATCGCCCAGCCTGAGTGGAGGCCACTCCCGGCTGCCCTACCCTTAGGGAGCATCCATGTTCTTGCTGCTCTCTGACGCTCTAGCTGTCTGCACTGATGTGTAAAGCAGCTAACTTCTGAAAGTTGAATCTCTTTTTTCTCTTTTCTGTCTTGCCCTTCTTCCTCTCTGCCTTCTCCCCCCCTCCTCTTCCAAAAAAAGCACACTGAGCTTTTAGCTCTGGAAGAGTTGGTCCTCTGCCCATTTTCAACCACGGACCCCTTTTGCTTGATCTCTGGAATGAACCACTTTGTTCATTTAAAAACTAAACAAATAAATGTTCTTAAAATAAATGGGTAAAAGCCTTGGGTCTTTCAATGAGCACCTTGTAGAAGAAGGCACCATGACTAACAAGAAAAGATGTCTGCAGTCCACTTAGTTACCCAAACAAGAGACAGTGGTATCAACCACTTGTATCGGGTAGTTTGCTGTATCCTTGTCATTGTATAAAGTTCTTTAAATTTCCCTGCCAAGAAAACATGAATGCAGGACAGATGCACAGATGTAAGTGATCAGAAATATTCCCTACCATTTCACTCATGGATTTTGAGGCTCAAAGCTATGCATTTTTATCAGACTTGTTATTATCTTTCAACCCAAGTGAAGATCAATGCCTCAGGCAATGGACTGCAAGCTGAAGTGTTTTGTTTCAAAGGAAATGCTCCTACTACTACCACTTAGAATCCCTGCCATTTCAGAGAGCATTCCTGATTTCATAATTCTTCAATTTTTAGCAAAGTAATATCTTAATTCTTTACTTTTTGAACTAAAAGACAATAGGGTAGGATATATCTGTTTTTCTGGAGGTTTTTTGTGTATGTATACCACTAATCAATACAGCTTACTGATGACTTTGAGGAAGACAACGTGACAGGTTGGGTGGAATATTTTGGAGAAGCATCCCACTAATGCTAATGCCAGGTAACATGAAGTGTTTCTGATAATCTGTGGGCAAATGTTCTGCCTGTATCTTAAGTGCTGCTTCTTTCCATCCATCAACAGCTTTCCCCCTTTTTGAAGACACAAATACATGTGTAACATAGGGGTTAACGTTCACTAAAATAGCATATTGTCAAAATTGTAAATAACTTGTTCTGAAAAATTGGATAACTAACTTGGGGGGGTATCAAGTTCCACATATTTAACTTCAGCATTGTTAATTGGCATATTTGAAAGAAAATTAGTATTTTCCCAGATATTAAAAGAAAATCCAGTCTTTTTGAAAATGAGGGGGTTTTGTTCATTTCAGTTCTGAGGGAAATGAAAGACTGGTAGAACTGACTAGAACTGGGCATAATGAGAGCAAATTCTGAAATGCCTTTTTAGAGTAGTTTTGTTATCTTGCCATGTTGTTTCTCAGATATTCCGAAAGACAATAGAGAAGACTGTTGATAATACGGCATAGTTCCAAGTTATGATTTGAGGATGCTAACTTCTGACTATTTGCAACTTTGCACATGAAAAATTTGATGCATATGCTCAAATAAAAGCATCGCTCCAGTAAAGTGGCATACGGCTTTTGTACAGAATGATGAATTATGTCCAATATTTAAAACTAATCTCTCTCGTTACTTTTCTCTCTCTTCACTCTGAAGTTCTCTTTTTTTCCCCCATTTCTGTCATTTGGGTTGGCGAAAAAGACAGATACTACACTCGTGTCATGGAAAATTATTGCATGATTCAGTAACGTTGTACATAAAGGAACAGTAACTGACAGATGCATAGGAATTACTGTGCCAGATTAGACTAATGGTGCGCGTAGTACCTTTGGTCCCAGAAATAGACAGTTCTAGATGTCTGTGCATCTGGAAATGAGAGGTTTGCACCTCAGCATTTAGCGTAACTGCAGCCACCTCTGTGACAGTCCCTCTGCAGTGTCTGTCATTCAAGGAAAATACAGAACAGGCTTTTCAGCAGAAACAGCCACTGTTTCACATCCCTGCTAGTTCTGGGACATCCTGAGTCTGATGCACTGTGTTTGTTACTGGCTGCTTACGTGCATTGCTGTCTTTGAACACCCAGTAGCAGCTCATACATCTTACCTTCAGTTTTATATCTAAGGTCCTCAGGGGTATCACTCCTCACTTTAATTAGCTGGCAGGGCATGCCAAAATTTCTGGGCATATAAGAGGCTTCCTTCTTTGCTTCTGTGCCCTCTGTCGTTTTTCACATCACGCATTTTTTGCTTGCCGATACATCCCGACCTTTATCTTGGTAGAATAATGGGCTGTAGCTGTCAATTACGTTGTTCTGCTGGAGTTCTAACATATGTTTAAATATTTAATTAAATAAATTGTTAATGCCTCTTGTTTTTAAAAAGGTGTCTAACATGAAAAATTAAAAAAAAAAAAAACAAATGGGAGACGGCAAAAACACAGCTGTGGCCTGTTGGACCATATAAAATGTCAACGCCAGTCGCCTCGCTGAGGCCTTTTTCACATAACAGATCATACGTACTTTGTTGTTGTGGCAAGCTCAAAGAAGAGGTGGCATTTTGGGAAGACTGTCTTTCTCTCTCATGCATAGCTTGAGGTAAAGAATGTGGCATTCTGCAATGAGTAGCTCCAATTCTGCAAACTGTGCTGTTGCCAACTCTGTAGGGAAAGCAAGCGTGCGTGGAGATGTGGGTAGGCGAGGGGGTAAATTTCATTTCAAGGGCTGATCTCTAAACAGTTCTACAAGCTAAGCAGTGTGAGCCTAGTATTCCAAGGGGACTCTTGACACTGCATAGTAAAATTGCTTATTAAATTACAATCAAGAAAAAAATCAGGAGATAAACACTATTCAGCTGGCAGCGTACAGAAAAAAAAAAAAAAAAGCCTGATTCTAATGATTTGAATAGCTGTGTTAGTGTTCTTTTACTATGTGAAAACAAAATTAGCTTATCACTCATATCATTATTAATGTATGAGATGAGGCAGAAATACAGTTTGGTTCCTAACACACCTTCTGCCCCTTCCCCCTACCCCCCAAAAGAGAGAGAATAACGTAAAAGCAAAACACGCTTACATAAGGGCTTTCTGATACAGGGAGCTGTGACAGATTCCATTGCTACAGTAGTAAAATGTAGACGATTTATAAATTATCTCAATTTGAAGGTGGGGCCTTGTGTAAACAGTAAGTATTGCATTTAGTATTTCCCCAGTTAGATCAAAATGTAAAAAGAGGTGTCCGATATCAATAAGGCTGTTTATTACTCTCATCAGAAACAGGAAACATATTTTCAGCTACTCTAAACCTTATGTGTTCTTTTATTGTGCATGAGCAGCTATTACTACTCTTCAGTCATCTACGTCTCTTAAGGTAGTCATATTGCAATCTCTGCCGTTCAAAAGGCTTTCAAATAAATAAAACAACTTTTTTGCATAAAAATATATTCTGCAAACATAATTAAGTATTGAAATTCACATTTTTATGAATATAACGTCTTCATACATGACTGTAAAAATTTTAAAGGTTTTCCTTCACTTTGTCATTAGAGCCAGCACAAAAGAATTTTATTTTACATTACAACACTGAACACATCTTATGTCCTTGAACATGAACTGCCTTGAATTTTGTTAATACTCTGTTCTCCATTCTCATTTTCACACTCAGTGAGCCACTACTATTTCAGTCCAAAAGGGATCAGTCAGTAAAGCTGTATCATGAAACTAGTTGTAGAGTCTAATCAGATTCTTTAAAACTCATTTATATTTAGCCAATAGTCACAAATCCAGCTGCAAATGCTGCTCGAGATGTGACCTGGGTTTTTGAGTACAATTTAGGAATACAGAACCCGATTTATGAAAAGAACACACTTTAAAAATTTTCTTATTATGTTATCCATATTATGTTACAGACATTAAAAGTAAAAACTATAAATATCCAAATGCTTTTTATTTGCATGTATAGAATTGTTTTTCTGACAAGTAGATTTATTAGTTAATTATTGATTATTAACTTTTCATTAAAATTCAAAAAATAATGAATGATTAATTAAACTCTCCAAATTAGAAATACAGTTCATAGTAAAATTGTTGACTCATCAGTTTGTCTTGATAAACAAAGAATTACAGTAACACAACTATCGAAACTGGTGGACTTTTTTTCTTGTCATCTCCTGAGAACTGTGATAAGGAAAGAAAATATGAAATTTTTTCTTTTGCATTCTTCCTCAAATGCTGGTGCAGCACTCCAGAAAGTATCCAGAAGGAGTGGACATAAAGGAAAAGGCAGCAAGGGGTAAGATGAGGTTTAGACAACGAACCCTTGTGTTGGAACAAAGGTATCAGCATTTTCTATATCATTTGTCAGCCAGGACTGATATGCTATGGATGAGGAAGGGCTTTTAGGGCTGTCAGGGCAGTGCCTCTTGTGATATGGATGAACAGGAACGTTGTTTAAGTTTTTTAAAGTGCATGTCTCCAGCTCCAAAGGAGTTAAATGTCTACCACAACCCTGTGACTTAGGCCAGGAAAATATCGATTACCCCCAAAAATCTGCAGAAGCCAGGGGTCTAAGGATGGAATTACGTAAATTTGGCAATAAAATGTTTAAAAATAAAAGACTAAACCTGACTCAGTAAAAAGAATAAGGCCCATAACTCTGTGGTGTGAGGAGAGATTTTGAACTATACTCTGCAGTCAGACCCTAAAAGTGTCTGTTTCTCAGAACACACATCCTTTTGGTTGGACAGCCCAGTGTGTAGTCCCATTTGGGGCACTGAATATCTAAATCTTCCACTGCCTCAGGAAGCTTGGACTCGCATATCCCACCTAAACACCACTGCATCTAGACCATGAGATCAAACACCAAATGCTCTTATCCAATTTGTGTAGAAGGTTTAAATATTCCCTAGAGAAGAGACAAGAAATTAGGCTGGTCTTTCCTTGGAGAATGTCCTATCACAAATCTCTTTGCCATCTTATTTCTCCATTCTCGTACCTGAAAACATTTGGAATTGCTTCCCAATTGGAAGAGCTGTGCCAGGAAGGGCCTAAGAGCATCACACCCTGCGGCGCTGGCTAGGGCAGGCTCAGAGAAGGCAGCAGTAAAGTGAGGCATAAAGTTCTTTAAGAAAAGAGGGCAGGGGGATACTTGGGCAAAAATAGAAAATTAAGTATTGCCTTTACCTTACTAATGCTGAAATCAGTAGGTTGTTTGCCATTGACTTCAACCATAACTGAGCAAGCAAAGACTTTAGAAAAGCAGCTGCAAAAAATGTAACATCATACAAAGGAAATTTTAACCATCATACACCATAAATGCTAACCATGTATTTTTCATCAGCAGGTTAGACTCAGTGATGAGAAGTTAGCTTACTGCCACATCACATTGACACAGAGCTTTGCCTTTGAGCACTTTTTGGTAGAACAAGCATCTTCTCAGTCAGTTGAAGTCAGGCCTCAACAACTCACAGACAATTTTTTATATATTCAAAGCAAATTAACAGAGATTTACATACTTGTTTTTAACTGTGGCTTCTCCTCAATTGCCAAATGGGTGTTCTAGTTCATTTCTTCTTTTGTTTCTGTCAGAAATACAATTATAACGCCGAGCAGAATCTATTACTGCTTGTTGAAAACAACTACTGCTAAGTGAGCTCAGCTCTACTGACTGCCGCCTCCTACCATCTAGTGGCACCTTAAGCATACTGCTCGCTCGCTCTCCTTATTTAAAGAGTTGTATGGACAATAATAATAAATGTATACTTTTCAAAAGAGAAATATATCTGGAGAAGAAATACTTTATTGTGAAAAGAGAGAATAGTTTTCATAAATAAACTATTTATGGGGGAACAATGGTATAAATTACTAATGTCAGCAAAAAAATTGCATACTGTGGTCTTGTAAAGAGCAAGGCAGGTTTGTTGCTTGAATTCTTACAGATTTTTTTTTTTTGTGATAGCACTTGGATTTTAAGTTGAAAGCTGCAGAATAAAACTATTCAATATCCTAAGGAAACACCTATTAGAAACACACTGCGTTTGCTATTTACCTGGATATTTAAAGGGCACAACAAAAATTTAGAGATTATCAAGAGCAAAGAATAACAGAAAGACTATAGTTTCCTTTCTGCTTGCTTAATTTTATTAAGTGCTTTCAGTGCTCCATTTTGCAATGGATGTTCCTATTTCATTTAAGGAAAAAGAGATTAAATGTCAATGTACTAGGAATTTCAGGCTTGGGATGTTTTCAATCAAAAGGCATGTTCGGACTAATTATATGACTCTGAACAAATATGAATCATCTAAAATGCTTTCTGTTCTCTGAACACTTCTTTTTCATGAAGTGCTGGTTTGGATGAATTAGACTACAAATGAAACCAAATTTTTAGCAAATTCTGACAAAGGTATATTTCTTCCTTTCTACTTACAGCAAATTGACAAGGCAAATTGACAGAAGGCAGAATGCAGAATCTCAGCATCCAGTATATCTTTTTATTTTCTCTTCTTTTAAACATTTGCTGTTCTGTATTCTGGTCATATTAATAAGTTGTCAACATATTTTCCAGGGTGGAAAAATCCCCATAAGGTGGACCGCTCCTGAAGCCATAGCTTACCGGAAGTTCTCTTCAGCAAGCGATGCGTGGAGCTATGGGATTGTGATGTGGGAGGTGATGTCCTATGGTGAGAGACCATACTGGGAGATGTCCAACCAGGATGTAAGTACTGCGGAGGACTAATCTGCATGTTGTTATTATGTGCCGTGAAAATGATCGTCGCTTCCTGCCCTGTTTTGCTTTCTCATTCACTTTCTAGGCTGGAACCTCAACTTATTTAAATCAACATAACTCTGTCAACTTCAATGGGATAATTAATTTATGAAACCTGAAGACCTGGCCCTCTGTAACTAAAACCTTTACTAGCTTCCTCCCGTGGATTAAAGACATACTACAAAGAGTCATAGCCAGCTTGCCAGGTTCTGATGCTGACTATATGTGGCTTTCACCCAAATCCCTGGGAATCTGCATCAGAAATGCAAGTTGATACAGTTCTCAGTCAAGCTGCATATAAATCAAAACTTGAGGGAACACTGGAACTATTCTGATGATAAAGTTGGCCCATTATCTCCAGTACAGTCTGACAGTACCCTTCAATGGGTGTACATGGTTGAATTCTAAAAGAGTTAAGCTGCCATGACAAATGTATTTGCCAATTCTCCTTTCTAAGAATTAATTGCATTCTCTTTTCCTTAAAAACTATGAATAGGCTTAACCACAGTGCAGGACAATAGTCCTCCTTCATAACAAAGTTATGTTTTCGTCTCACTTTTTTTTTTTTTTTTTTTTTGCAAAAGTTGTGGCCAAACATGCTTTCCCAATTGAAAAAACCACATTTGCTTCTAGTAAAATTGAAGGTTGTCCTAGAAAATGAAGCATGGGAAAGGGGAAATGTTTTTTTCTCCACCACAATTTAAATTTTCACTAATTCTCTTGTTTGATGGATCCCCATGACAGCTCAAAGTGGTATACTCAGTCTTCACACCAGCCATCAATCTCTATGTCAAAATGCAGAATATCAGCCAACCCATCTTAGCCTCTCTCATATATGTGCCTAGAATACCTCTGCATTGGTTCTGAAGAGTTGACAAGACTTTTCCCAGATGGTTTTTTTTATATTGTTGTTAAGTTATACAGCTGTTCAAGTCTGGTTGCTTGTTAAGGCTGATCAGTCATTTGGGCATGAGGATCTGAGAGCGCTTTTCATTAAAAAAAACATCAATTCAGAGTGTTTCAGGAAGAAAAGAAAAAAAAAAACCCCAACCAAAACCACCCAAAACAGAAAAGACTAGCAGAAGTAATAAAGCCTTATGTCCTTTAGATTTGTACTCTACAACCTCAGCAGTACTATAATCCTACTTCTCTCCAGCATTTCTCTTGTGAGTTTAGCCTTTGGAATTAGATCACCTCTCCTGTACATCATTCTCCCCTGGCAATGCCTACAGCCTCCATCCCCCCTCCACACATCTACCTGCCAGCAGCCCAGCTCCTTGCTGTGCTCCTTAATGAACACCAGGTATAGGACATTCCATGCTGCGCCGGGTTTTGAGCTACGCTTCTGTTGATTGACCAGGCAGAGGTGGCTGGTTGCCCATCTGAAGAGAACAATCAACCACTGAGCTGAGATAGACGTTATTCTGAGATAGACATTATTCTGGTACTATCTGAATTATAAACACATCATGGATCTACTGTGAAATAAGCAGATAAGCCCAGTAGGCTCAGTTCTGTTTCCCACAGCTAGCAATCTGTTGGCATTTGAGATGGTCTAGAGTAACGAAAATCTCCACATATGGCTGACACAGGACATGCAGGAGACCTGAGTCCTTCTAGAGCAACAAATGAAGGCCAGGCAGGATACCCTACGAAGTCTAAAATTAGGCACCTAAGCTTAGACAACTGAATTAAGGCTATTTTTTTTTCCCTGAGGCACAGTGTGAAATCATCTGTGTATAGATTTCTCATATATTTAAGTCCTACAACCACCTTTATGCCTCTGCCCAGCTTCTGATTCTTACACAACTTTTTTGATTGAAGTGGGCCAACGGGTTCACAGTTAATAAAAGAGAATGAGCAAGCAGACTCCAACTAACAATACAAGTACCCCAGCCTCAGTACCTTGCCTGAACTGAGAGCCACTTATCAGTTCCTGAACCGCCACGGCTTACAAACACCAATTTAACGCAAACTGCCATTGTGTTCCTTAAAAAAGCCAAATTATAAGATGTGGTGGTTTAGGAACTGATTGCTAAGGAGTTGGGACATCGCTTCAGCCTTGAATAGCAGAGGGTGCTATTCTTGAGCTAATCTTCTGTTCAGAAGCAAAGCTGAACACAGCCATGGCAATATCAGCCTGTTCATCATTAGTCATTAGTATGCTGCTGCAAAACCTGATTACTCTGCATTGCATGGAATGCATCTTGTATCAAAATGCATGTATAGCCTCAAATTTTCTGCCTTCCCAAACTAACAGATGAGATGGTTAGTTTCACTGTGAGCCTTCTTTTAATGGAAGTTTGAACAGAACAAGAAACTAGGAAAAAGGTACTAGCAAACCACAGAATCACACAACAGCTGAGGCTGAAGGAACTTTCAAGGTTCTCTAGTCCAGCCCCCCTGCTCAAGCAGTGTCAGCTAAAGCAGTTAGTTCAGGGCCGCCCCCATCAGGTTTTGAGTATCTCCAAGGATGGAGACTCTGCAACCTCTCTGGGCAACCTGTGCCAGTGCTTGGTCACGTGCACAATAGAAAAGTGTTTTCTTACGTTTTGATGTGAGATCATGTTTCAGTTTGTGTCCCAATGGGGCACAAACTTATCCACCCAATGCTTTCTGAGTAGTAAGTAAGATATCCACATGTGCCTTTACAAGCGAGGCTCACTGGGCAGTTATTTTTTCCCTTCCACCCCCATTACCACTGCCTGGTTGAGGGTCAGCTGCCACTGGCACATCCTCTGAGCATATCGTGGGTGGCAGTCTTTTGCCTGGTTTTCCTCAGCATGTCATCGGTATTTCATTTCTCCCTTCCTTCTGCAGCACCCCATTCATGGTTGGGTTTTTTTAGAGATTAAAGCAGCCCATGAAGCCAGCGATACTTCTGAACAAAGTCAGCCCTACCATGGTGCCTGTCTTCCGTGCAGTGCCAGTGCTTCCAACTGCAATGTCCCCTCTCTGTAACTCTGCCTCTGCCCCTCATCATACCGGTCTGCTTACCTAGCTGCAGGTGATGGCAGCTGGTAGTGACTGCAGCTCGAGGAGGTGGGGGGAAGAAGATGCTTCTTTGCTGTACCATCGTGTTCCACTGTCATGCGATCTTGTGCTACAACGTGGGGAATTTCAGTCTCTATTCCAATTGTGACTGATTTCATCTGGTGTTGGGGCAACTCCCTATGAGGAACCCAACTGCCATCTCCTCCTTTACTTCTCCTGTAATCATAATCCTTCTCCTCACACCGGCTTCGTTACCAGCCCACCTCTTGACTCACCCACTGCTGTCACCACTAACTGGGAATGGGGAGAGAGACAGACTTCCTCTCAAGTCCATTCGGCCCCACTATTCACCTCCTGGAAAGGGTGTTTGAATGACTGGTAGGACCCTCATGTAGATTCCAAGTCACCAGGTGAGAGTAGTGCACAGCACAGACCTTCATTCCAGCTGCCGCTCCCGTTCTTTGAGGCTGGCTTCAGCCTGTCCTCTTCACCTCTATCAGACCCTATGGCGTATCTATTCAAGGTCATGCAAGCGTCAAGAATTGATAAAGTGACCCCTCCATTTAGAGTACATTAAATATTCTGCTACAGCATGAAGATAGCAGCACTTAATTATTCCTGCATCCAAAATAGAGGTATCTGTTAATACAGAATAACGATGTGGGCCCTATGGATGCTGCCTTACTCCCTTTCTCCAGAGCCCTACCCACAGGCTTTCAGTGCTGAAATTTTAACAGTAAGCACCTGTGACCTTCTAAATACATTTAGTGGCACTAAATGTCATTGGGAAATTTCAAGTTATTAGACACATTGTAAAGCTTACTTTGGGATATTCAAGATTTTAAAAATTACCCTGAATTTACCCATGAGCTTATTTTGCAGAAATAATAGGACTTTCCCAAAGGCTGGTGATACTGTACATATGGCAGGGAAAGTAACAGAGGGGGGCATGCACTAAACATTCACAAAAGACACAATTATGCAAACAACCGTTGATAAGACCTTACATAAGTATGGTCAGAGGTTCGGCTACAACAAAATGCCTGCCAACATTAACATTACAATGCTTATTGTGTTTTGATCATAATAAAACTCTTCTCTAGTTAGCAATAAAATATTTATTGAATTGGGTGGGTTTTTTAAAGTACCAAAAGTTTTTCAAGTATAAACTCCATAGACCAGGTCTATTTCTTAACATTCCATCTTGCAAATTGCTTTTCTAATTAAACAACTTTGGGAAATTAATTCACTTGTTTAGACCATGGCTAAGTAAGTGGTGCTTTGAGTGGCCACCAGTTAAATGTTCATTTCTTACACGCATAACATAGAAGCCAGTGATATGCTCACCCCTACCCAAAGGGGAGGCAATGCTAGGAGGGGCAAGTTCAGCTCTGTCTGACGTGGTGCCTATTTGCCACGGGAACACAGCTTCAGTCAGACGAACAGCAAGGCTGAGCTAAGCCTACCAAGGGTCTCTTTTCTGACCCCTCCATCACAGAAATCAAACGATGAGGAGCCAGCACAGGTAGCGCAGAGTCTGAGCTGATGCAAAGAGAAGTGTTAAACTAATACCTGCTACCTAAATAAACCCAGCCTGATTTTCAGAGACTACATCTGTTTGCAGGTACCCATCAGGTCAAGCTGGAGAGACCCAACACCTCTGCAAATCTAGCGTCCTCTATTTATATTCCTAAGTAGGGATTTGGAAGCTGATCTTTAGGCAAGCGAGTTTGAAAACGTCTCTCATAAATTTTTTAATACTGTACATGATATAATGTAGAGGCTTTAAAATGTTATTAACTTTGAGAAATGTTCTTGTTTAAGTAAATAACCATTTTATTATTGTGGTAAGTCACTTCAGACCTGTGTTGGTGCTGATTAATGCACTTCTTAGATGTGTGGCAGGCACCAGAGGTGTCCATTAATTAGGGCTGCTGCACAGTCTGTCATGTCTTATTGCTTAATTAATAAATATTAGCTAAGATATTGAACTTTCCAAGGAAACTAGTGTACTGATGAACAGACTCTGCTAAGAGCCTGGCTTGCTAATGCTCATGTGAGGAAAGGAAGATTTATATTCCATGCATTTGGTTTGTAGAACAGCTGTGAGTGAAGCCTACTGGGACACCTGTTAGAGGCCACTGTGTAAATTAGTGCATGTTGCAGAACTACAGGATTCCGAAAAAAAAAAAAAAGATACTTAATGGATTGTAATCAATATGCAAGAAAACTACTGTAGCAAACAGAATAAAAGCCCTTACATTTATCAAAGTTTCTTGTCATAGTAAAAATAACTTACCTTAATATAGTTCTTTCAACCCACAGATATCAAAACACTTGGCAGGCACCTGGGATTGGCACCGTACCATGAGGCATGAGCAGCTGCCTCTCCCTCCTGGTAGATTTTTGAGATGTCAGCAGGACACAGGGACAGTGTCCCTCTGGACTTTCTTCTGTCTCAGTCTCATTAAAAAATCTGTCAGTTAACTTTTGAAAGCATAAATCTATGTTACTGTTAATAATTAAACTATCAGAAAGATTACAGGTTAATTTTCAGATGCCACTTTTGCCAATTTCAAATGATTTTGAAACTAAACATGCATAAATTTTATGCAGAAGTCCATAAAATCTTTTTAGATAATTTTGGAATCATAATGTTTAATATTACCTCTGTCTTCAACCTTTACTGCTATGTCTAACCAAACAAAAATGATAAAATGTATTTGTGTGTTTAATATCATCTGTGTACAAAACCATACAAAAATAATGGTCCCCTTAATAAACATAACAGCCTAAGCATGAAAAAGCATGGAAATAATTAGCTATTTTAGCTGAAAAAAAGTATTCCCTTTCCCTTATAGTTTATAGTGTCGCCTGCCAAAATGTGTTACTTGTAAACCCTGCCCATTTTACTCACCTTAATGCTGACCCACAGGACCTTCTAATGAGTTTTAAACATACTCATTGCTGAAAAGAAACCTACAGCCTCTTTCTCGGTGTTTGATGGCAGCACAGAATATTCGCATGTTTTCTTCCTTTTGATACCCACCAAGGTTTCGTCACAAAACCAGAACCGGAGAGCAGTAATCAGCCTTTTTGTTAGCAAACTCAGGGCTTCGTATGTACAGAAACTAAGCTAATGTTCCTATTCTTTCGGGTTGAAATAGGTGGGACATTGATTCACCAACGTGGAAAGAGTTACACTGATTGCTAGAGCTGTTGCTGTATCCTTCTTGTAGATACAGACAGTTAGATCCTTTCACGATTAATGTGCTGCTTCAGGCATTTCAAAGATGTTAACATGTATAATCTTCATATGTTATATAATATATAATTTTATATTACCAAGGAAAATGTAATAACACTTCCCTTTTAGGTATGTGGGTATCTAATCCCTCTGTTCAGAGAGAGGTGCCGTGCAAGTAGCAAAGCAGGAGCTAAAATAAATAAATAAATAATAAGGAACTAAAAAGCTCTAATTCTTCCTTTGAGACTTGATTCCCATTGCAGTATTAGACACTTATCACATCTTTACTCTTGCTTCTCAGACTCTAAAAATAATACTTGCTTCACAAGGGATACTAATGAGGCAATATTTGCAGTTTATTTTTAAAATGTGATGGTATTAATGAGAAATTCTCATTATCCCAGTACCAGCTGGCATTTCTTTTCATGAAATGTTCCTTTTGAACAAGAGAGGAAACAAAATGCACTGTAACTTCTTTTCCAAAGATATGGTAAAATAGAACGTGTCAGGGAAAATATAGTATCTGGAAAATCATGGTTGCTTTTGGTTTTTTCCTGAATGATTTCCTCATCAGCTCCCTATTGTTGTGTCGAGCAAGTGCTATATGTCTCATAAAAGAAGAGAAGCTTTCCCTTAGCCTTAAAAACAAAATACATTTCAGAAATTTGTCATTTGCAGCAGGTACAGTTAAATGCAAATTCTATGATATCTGCATTTCTGGGTTGCTAAAGATTGCCTCTTCAGTGACAAGTGTCAACTAAGCTAAACTCCACGTTGTAGCAAGTAGCAATGTTTTACGAAGCCACTTTGGACAGACTGCTTTTGAGATACATGAGTTTTGATGGGTTTGTGAATAAAATTCCATGCACGTAGGGTTGAATTTCACCCATCCTGAGTCTGTAACAGGAGCAATCTGGGGGGCACAGTCATCGTTAGGAGGCAAGACTTTGAAGGAAATATCTCTCTGGCAATCTGATGGTATTTTTTCCTACAGCAACCGTTTCGGCAGCCCAGATTTTGGACCACTGAAGTAAATCCCAGGGAGATAAACAAGTAGCCAGAAAGGCAGGTGGAAGGATTATCGCATTGGCATATCATTTACTGCTAGATATCACCTCTGTATGTGTGTGACCAGTCCTGTCTGCACGGATGTGATCTGTCAATACTCACAGGTGTATAAAATTCAGAGATCCCTAGGGCAAGTAATGCTGCCTTTGGAGTAGCCTGTACTTCCCAGTGCTGTTGCCGATGGCTCTGAAACTTACCCCATGCAAATCCAATTCCCTGCTGCGTTGGAAACACCTGTTTTTCATGCATAGGTGTTTCTGCCAGGATACAAGAGGGCTATATGCTAGGGCCAGGTCACCTCATTTTGTAAAACTCAGACACCCAGCTGTGTACAGCTACAAGAGTCTTGTTCCATTTTCTACCATGCCATGAAGGGGAGCTAAGGTCCTAATGCAGCTTCATTACTCTTATTTATTTGCATAATGCTTGCAGCAGAAGCATTAGGCATTGCTAAACAGAGCCAGCGATGTTAATTCAGAATTCAAAAAGAGAATGAGGATGTATTCCAGGATAATAAGATTGAATATATTGAAGCTACAGCTAGTGCTATCAAATACTGATTTGCTGTAAACAGTTTAATGTACCCCCTTCCAGCTGCATTAATACGTCTGCAGCATGTACATACCTCTGTGTGAAAATGATAAATGTCTCCTTAAAGCAAAGTGGGTATAAATGCAGTAGGTACGTTTCTCATAAGTGCACTGTGTTATTAGAAATATTGTGTACAATCATTTGTACTTCAGAGAACATTTAGCATTGGTTGGATTTTTATCTGGAAGGGTTATGTGTGTGTAGTAGGGTTTGTCTTTTTCCTAGCTTTGTTTTTGATCAACTACTTGTTATCTTTCCATTCTTTTATATACCAGAAATCCTGACTATGTCATTTCTATCATCATCTCCCCTGCTACCACCACTTATTGCAGAACCCAGTAATCTTTCCTCATTTTTTAAATCTTACATAGACTGCATCCAGCCAGCTTCTCATGGACCTTACCTACTTTTGCTACCTCCTATCATGCAGGGCTGCTAATGTCCTTTTCAGACAATGTTTTTTGTTACCAGTGTTAGTAAATACAAGCCTCCCTTCAACTCTGATCAAATGTAATTTTTCATACGTGTGATTTATCTGTGACATCAGATCTGTTTCTTTCCAAATCCTGACCAAACCCACTTTCCACATCTGCTGAATGTGAAAGTTTTACTCACTTTAGGGTGTACAGGAACACCATAATTCTATTTATTTAGTCATAAACAGCTTGGACATCCAGGTTTCTGAGAGAGGCTGTGCAAAATAATGTTGTGTTTCGCTGTAACTCGGTGTGTGGGACATTGCCTGAATTAATTGTGCTCTGACTATCAGCAGAAACATAATGTCACCAAGTAAATTTGCCAGGTGCTGCAATGTGCATTTGTTGTGCTTGATTGTATCGTGACATTGCCACACACTAACACTTTGTCAGGATGCAAATATCAGAGCATCCTGGTATGCAGTGGCCATACGAGGTTGATTTGTGGCCCTGTGACCCCATTCAGTACAACATGAACCTGAAGTGGATGAAAAAGATAGCAATACTGGTCAGTTTTTTCTCCTCCTCCTCCTCCCTTGGCTGTTTGAAGAGGATGGCCAGAGAGCCTAAAAAAGTGCCTACTGTGTTTCATATGCCTACAAAATACTTCGCATCTTCTCTGGTCACGCTCCTGCGAGTCCCACTTGCCTGAGCGAAGCCGCAGCAATGCGTAAAGGGAGGGTGATGGTGCCATTAATTGTTAGCACTGGTTTTTAATTGTCAACTCAACGCTGTCCTTTCAGCATTTAACTCTAAGGCCCAGTAATCATATGCATTGTATTTCTTTAGGTTATACTGTCTATTGAAGAAGGCTACAGGCTTCCAGCTCCCATGGGCTGCCCAGCTTCTCTTCACCAACTAATGCTTCACTGCTGGCAAAAGGAGAGGAACCACCGTCCAAAATTTAGTGACATTGTCAGCTTCCTAGACAAACTGATCCGCAATCCGAGCACCCTTCATACCCTAGTGGAGGACGTACTTGTGTAAGACTCTTTTTGGTACTTGTTTCTTGTATAACGCATGGTGGCTATCGTTAGATGTTTTAGGGCATTGAGTAAGGGTGGGGGAGAACAGCAAAATTCTGAATTCACAAGTTATTGGGGCTCAAAGTTATTTTCTTCTTCTAAGGTTTGTGTTATTGTTAATACACTGTTGTATAAGGACTTTTTTTCTCAAGCTATGCAGATTATATTAGACATTTTTCTTTTTTTTTTTGTCTGAGCTCTGTGCACTGTCTATCCTTAAACTTTGTGAATCTCTTTGTTCTTTTTTTTTAGTGTTTCTCCTATGCGCTTGTTTTCTCTTTGTAATCTTTTTCTCTATTCAACAGCCTGTCTCTCCATCTGACAGTGCTCAAGCAATTTCTGAACTGCCTTGGAGTAATTTCCTGAAGAAAATAGTTGTGTCTTAACTTGCTAAATCTTTATTTATCTGCAGAAGAATAGCAACAGTGACCAAATAAGAGATTATGCTATTACCATTCCACAAAAAATTCTTGATGGTGTTGCTCAAAGTTTTTTCCATTAATAATATTACAGAAATGAATGCAGCCACAGGAGAAGCAAGGCTGTGGTGGAAGAATTTTTCAGTTTGTGTAGGCTTACTGATCCAAGCTGCCCCTGGATATCAGCTGAAATCAGTGAAGGTCCAGGTGGCCTCACTCTCTTCATTATCTGAAATTCACCTTCAGATAAAGGTGCTTTTATGGAGACCCCCCTGGGTTTATAAGGGGTTCTCAGTGCCTGGGTGGATCTTGCTGAGAAACTCAGTGGGATAAGAGGGTTTTTTATAATGGTTTGGAGAAGGGATGAGCAACAGGGCAAAGACTGAGGCTGGTGTCTTGCTGTGGGGAAAGGCTGGAGAGGTAGGAAAACCTAGAGTTAGGGCTACAGCCATTTCATCTACCACGGACTTGTGGGGTTTAATGCCCATGCACTTGAGGTAGTGGCCTCTATGTGTATGTGCATATAAATATATATATGACTTACTACTTGTACCTGGGTCATTTTATTTAGCATCAGAATAATGCGTTTTTATCTATTCTTATTTTAAGACATCACTTAAGATCTAAAAATGTATGCCTGCTTTCTTGCAGTCGAGCTCTTATTGAGCTCACCTGCTTGGGAAAGTTTCTCCATTCATTTGGGAATGCTTGATGCAGTCAATCCAAATGATTATTGTGTTACTGTTAACTTACAAGGTCAGCAGTTATTCTGTAGAATCGTATAATCACAGAGTAATTCAGGTTGGAAGGGACCTTGGTAGGTCTTTAATTGAGGTTTGTACTTAACAGTGTTCTCCTGTCCTTCAGTTTCTCTATCATTTTGCCAATATGAATGAAAATCAACGTGTTTAATGTATTGGAACATGTGTGGTTGAAACTTGGTATGTTAAGGTACTAGGGTGTGTTGTTTCCTACATTCTATGTAAGTCATGTACCATCAGTTAATGTTGGCTGGCTTTTGCTGCCTAAATTTTCATTTTAAATAAACTACGTCTTTCTCCGAAAGGCTATCATAAAAATCTTATGAACAGCAGTGTGCTTTTTCTGCATTGTGTTCCTACAGTTTCTCTACACAAAATGTACAAAGTCAATGGAAGTTGTACCAGTGTGGTACACAAGAGAAGACTAGAAATATATGCCCCAAAATTGGAATCTTTTTTTTTTATCTTTCTGTTTCAGTTGTGATAATGTTAGGGAAAAGTACTGAAACAGAAATGTGACTAAATTAGCTCCTTCACTTTTATTTGCTACTCTATATAATACTATGTAAAAGCAAAGAGATAATTTTTTTATTTTTCTTTTGCTTCTTTTAGGGTTAGTTTTACTTTCTGAACACTGTAATCAAAGCGTTCCCATTGCATAATGGTATAGCAATAAGGAGACATTTGGGGTTTTTTTGTAGATAAATGGAAAAATCATCTTGCAGTGGTTTAATATTTTTAAATTGCATCTCATGTTAAATTTTGTTTGTCTTCTACTTTGACTACTGTATTTACAAATTATTAGCATCCTGAACACATAAAATCTGTAAAGAAATGCTCTGTGGGAACAAAAAGAAGAGCAGTGGGAGAGGTCTGTTCCTCGGTTTGTTATTGAGCTGCAGTGCTTTAAACCAATGTATTGTTTAAGCAGTGCACCTTGGCAGCCTGACGTGCCTTGCAGGTTTTGGACAATGGGTTAAAGAGATCTGCAGTTAAGATCTGACCTTTACAGCTCAGGCTCCTCTCTCATTCCTTCTGCCTTTTCATAAAAAAACAATGTCTACCAGAGTAAATCAGGTGTCATGTTTTGTACTGCTTTGGTAACCTTTGCGTTTTGTTTCTACAGAATGCCAGATTCACCTGGTGAAGTTTCAGAATATCCTTTGTTTGTTTCGGTCAGTGACTGGCTGGACTCCATAAAAATGGGTCAGTATAAAAATAACTTCATGGCAGCAGGTTTCACAACTTTGGATATGGTTTCAAGAATGAGTATTGAGTAAGTATGTAATCTATTATCCCTACAGTGACTAATCACTCTGAATTTCTTTGGATGCTGCAGTGATATAATTATTGTGATGTATGGAACAGTGCTTTCATTTCCTTTCCTACATAAGCTAATAGAAGACAAATACCTTTTTTTTTTTTTTTTTTTAACCAAAATGGTGCAGGAGAAAGATGTGATTAAGAGACCCAGAACTGACAGTTTCATTCTGTGACCATACAAAATGCTGCCAAAGGTCAGGCAAAGAACATCCGTAAATGTTTCTTGGGGAATCAATTTTGTTCTAGACCACTGAAATCAGTGGCAAAAATCTTTTCTTACTTTGTTGTGAAAATCATCAAGCCCGTTTCAGTCCTCATGTGGAAGTTGTTCCACACCTTGCTGCCCTTCTTCAACCATCTCTGACTCCCCTCTATCACTTTTGAAATGAGAACACTGCACCCAGTACATAAGAGTTCGGACAAACTATGGATTAATACGGTAGCAGAATGACACGATCTATTTTGTTCTCTATATTCCCTTCCCATTAATTCCTAATCTTTTATTTGATGCTGAGACTATCTGTATTAATAATGGTAATGGTCAGTTAAGACTCAGTAATTTGGCCAGTGGCCAGTCTTTCAGTGTTCTTTTATACCCAAATCATCATTACAGACACTCTGGCAGGCTTCTTGTACCCCAGAGAGCTTGCAAAAAGACTTACGAGTTTTTATTATCAGGTGTCTTTTTCTGGTTGCTCCTCAAGTTCTTTGTTTAGCCTGCCTTACTGTGCTTTTACAGATTATCTGCCTAAGGTTATCACCCCTTCTACTTTCTTTCTTTAGATACCACTTCAGCTTTTTCAAAGATTCCTTCTTACTTCAAATAACCTCTCTTACCCTTGACCTGCTGGCTACTTTCTCAATTTTATCAGGACTTCTTTGATAAGTGCTATGTTTTTTTCCCGCATTTCTAATACCAACCCCTCCTGTAAAGGTTGACTTTTTTTAGCTTCTCTTTTTAGCTGACTCTCTTTAGCTTCTACGAGCTTTTTGCATAGTCCCTGCTTGTCCGTAAGTGTTGTGTATCATCCCCCATGTGGATGTTAAGCCCAAGTACATAATATTTGCTGCTATCCAGTGGCTCTTCATCTGGAGGACACAGAGCCAGGTATCTTGAACTGCAAATCTGAAACTCATAAAGGTCATGCCTCATCCCGTGAACTCCTTTACTAGCTATATTGTCAAACAGTTTTTGAGGGTATCTAAACAGGCAATGTCTATGCTATGTCCCAGCATGGGATTTGCACAAATGACTGGTCCTATCTGAAGCTTCCTGTCTTCGCCACCTCTGTGATCTTTCTCAGCGTATTGCAGTGGGCGATGTTTAGAAAACGACAAAATTGGTGGATTGTGCTGGATGCTGAGAGCTGTTGATTTCATTCCTGCAAAAGAGTCAGGCTCTGTGGGTGAGCTACCCCCTCTGGGGTGCAGGTCTAGATGAGATGACAGGAAACCAGGAGGGAAATCTGGGTGGAGCTGGAAGATTCACTGCTATTCTGATTTTTAGACCATCTCTCACCACCATTTCCCATATCATGAGAAGCACAGTCTCTGTCATTTCAGCCTCAGGACTGCAAAAGTGAGTGTATCAGCCCTGTTCCTTTGCAAGTGTAAGTGTGAAATGTTTGCTACTAACACATTACTAAAAGCGGGCTGTTAGAACCCACCTCTTAGGTTCTTCCTTGAGATTTGGAAAAATTACTTTACCATTAGTATCACAACAGATACCGGTGCTCTAACTACAAGATTTTTTTTCTTTCTTACGTGGCTGTCTAAATATATTTGGGATTGGCAGGTGCAGAAAAGTTGAACATTTGCAGCATTCTTATGTGTCCTGGTCAGGAAACTAAACTGCCCTGAAGCTGAGCGATTCATCATAGATTTATAGTCTTTTGTGTGCCAGAGGCTTAACTATACTTGCATCCAAGATGAAACTTTTTATCTTGCAGTGACATAAGAAGAATTGGAGTTGTACTCATCGGACACCAGAGACGAATAGTCAGCAGTTTACAGACTTTGCGGTTACACATGATGCACATACAGGAGAAAGGATTTCATGTATGAAAGTACTAGAATCAACTGTGTTTTGTGCCTCAGCATTTCTAAAACGGAAAAATATTCTCATTCTCCCCTTCTGCTCTTCCCAACTTCAAGAACTGCAGCCTCCTGTTCATACTATAAAAGTACTTCTATGTTAATGCTTCCAAACTGGAATTTTTAATCACACTGCATAGCTCCTCCACCAGTTATCTGCCAATAAAATCCTGGCCTACTGCAAGACTCTCGCTACACATTGATGAGTAACTCCGCATGGATGTGTAACTTTGTATAACAGTATTTGGGAAACTTTCATGAACTTACTTGAAAGTAGTAATCTATTTGGCCTGGTGTGGCTTCTTTATCGATGTATTTAGAGTTTGCTGGTAGATCAAAAAGTATTTGACTTCTTTCATGTTCTGTGACCATGTAACTTCCAATACCAAATGTGCAATCAAGAAGTTTGACACAAATATTTATTTTATCTCTTAATTAAATCCAAATGTATGGGTCCTATCGTTATATTACTTTATAATAGTTTAAATGCTGGTAAGCCGGTGCCTCAAAACGTTAGTATTGTTTGCAGAAATGACTGATGATTTTATGTAGCAAGTTTTCTTTGTGTGAATAATTGGGAGGATAGTGAGAGAAATCTGTTTGAGATCTTAAGGTCCTTGATTTTTAATTACTTTAGCACTCGACACTTTTTATGCTTTAAATTTTAGATTAGGTTGGGAAACTTGTTCATCCTTGGGATTCTTCACCACCCTAGACCTTTTTTTTTTTTTTTTTAAATACTCAGCATTTGCTTCTACTACGTGGCAAATATTCACTGGAAAACTGATTGTAACATTTCCATAACCACGTGTAAAAACATGGTTGTCGGCTGTATCGTGGCCACATAGACTTCAGAAAGCTTTCTGTTCCAAAAATGCAGGCCTCTGCTGCTTGAACGAAGCATAATTTCCAGCAGTGGTAGCAGACCTTAGAGGGCCAGCCATCAGCGAGGTGATGTGCTTATTCCCATGGGAGCAGGCCGGCCGTACCATCCTCCAGTTGAGGGCAGTGGTACAACCACCAACTAATGCTGGAAGTTACACGCTGCGGTATTCAGTGATCTTGTACGTAGGCAGAAAAGGAGATGTAGGACAGCAGTGTAATACTATGTTGCCTTGAGTCTACTTCTAACTGGTTTTAGAAGTAAAAAGCAGACTCTGCTGAAATGGAGCTCTGGTTACTATGGGCTAGGTCTTCATTTAGTACAGCTATCTAAATGACATCGACGACAATTACCTTTAGAACTCTTCAATAGCCATATTTACATGCAAGAAAATGGTTGCAAAGGCCTAACATAATATTTGTACCTCTCTAAGACTTACAGCTTTCATGTTTTATTCAGACAACTTACACAGACATGCTGGGCTACATTTCCAAACCTCTGCATGGGACATGCGCTACTGGGAACAGGGGAACAAGCGCGTGTCTGCGTGCTGTAGAAGTCACACACAGATCTACATGCATGTTACATGTAAACTGGGTGCAGATGCTTTTGTTGATTTATACATAGTTCGGAGGACATTTTTGAGTTACATGGCATTTCGATATAATCAAGCATTGCAACTCTTCTGTTAAAATGTGCATTTGGGTAATTAGTATAATATATGTGTATATCAAAATGAACTAAATAATTTATGTAACCATAATGATATTTACTGCTTAATTTACAGCTTGCAAATCAAAATGTATTTCCTAACTCTTGGAAAAGGCTGCTGTTATGTACCGGTGGCAAAACAGGAAAATCAGAAAGCGACTCAGAAAAGATTATGCTTCCAACCAGTTCACAGAGTAAGACACGCTAGGCCTGACTCACTGTTGTCACTTTATGTTGGAATAACTGCATTAATTTAAATGGGATAACAGTAGTGCACTAAGTAAATTTTCCTTTCTTTTATTAAAAAACAAAACAAAACAACAGATTTAACTGAGGAACAAGTTTTCTAAAGATCAGGATTCACCAGTGTTCTACAATGCCGATTTGATGAGCTCGTTTAAAGAAGGACAGCTCCGGTCCTATTATTCTAGCTACAGAGGTAATTTTGCCAGCATTAGTCCTGCCAAACTCAGTCAGCCTGTATGAGCATGTGTGTTTTGCAGGATCACAGGCCTTTAGTGGGGAAAAAAGCATTTGTTCTTTTCTGTGACTGTCACTTGAAAAATTCTGCCCCAGTTCCACATCTGAATAATTTTTTGGTAAAGGTTCTCTTATGGAAAGAAAATCATACTTACCTGAAGCCTTTTTAAAAATACTGCCATCTCAGAGTAATTTAAAAGTTGACTTTCCTTTACCATTTTGTTATCCGTTTTGCCTGTCATTGCTTCCATGGCCAACAACGTGACATCTGTGGAAGGTGCCTCTCTCACAATTAAATACATTACCGAGGAGGTATGAGTCTGTTATTTGTTAATGGGGTTTCAAAATTACTCATAACTAATCCAAACTATGTATGTGCACTTTCAAATTCTCCTTTGCATGTTTTTTCATTCCTGGTAGTGTGGATGCAGAATGGCATGTTATGTGCGCACAAACTGGATATGTTTCATGGAAATTAATGTCAAAATTTATCACACTACTGAAAATATATTTTCAATAGAAAAAATATAACCATATTAAAACATTTACTAATCAGATGTATTTTTTATATAAACCAGAGTTTCGGTAACCAGAGAGGAAAGAACAAGGGATTCTTTGGGTGAGGACATTTATTAAAAACATTGTAAATCCAGGATTTTGTGGGTCTATACAGCTTGGGTTTTCATTGTTGTTGTGGTGCAGTAGGACGCTTTTATAATAGTGATCTTAATCAAATTTGCATTTTCCCCATTTTGGAAACATTTTATTTGCTCTTGCTCTGATTCCAAGCCTACTCTTGCTTTGGGGTTATTTTTTTCCTATTTTTTTTAATTTAAAAGCAGACAAAAAAACAACAGGTGGTGTTTTTCAAATGTGAACTTAATGCTGTGCAGGCCACAAATGTGTATGTGAAATTAGAGTAACTTTATTACAGGGGATACTTTCTTCAGGTGAAAATTAGCTCTATTTAGTTATCCTGCATATTGCAATGTGCAGTTAAATTTAACAAATTTAAGCAAATCTAGTAGGCTGTTTTTGAAAATCTGGCCCACATTGCAGAGTGCTTCATGACTAAAACTGCTCATTGAAAGTTCACAAAAAAACCTGCATGATATGCAAGCCAAAAAAAAAAAAAATCATTAAGATCTGGACATAAGGATAATAGTTTTAAGTTATTTACAAGTAATATCCATGTGTAGATTTTTCTCACAGATCTGTTTGTCATTAACCTAGAATACAGTCCGTCCATCTGTACTGTTAGCACTACTCACGTATCATTTAAGCCTCCAAAACATAGCTTAAGTGAGGTCCTTGACTGCTAAGCAGGGACCAAGTCAGTGTCTCTTGGCTGACGAGTACAGTGCCCCAGCTGTCCATCATGTGCCAACCTCTGTGCTTCAGAAGTGGACTGATAAGCAACTTGGATGTCCGTGCAGCCACGTGGGATGGTCATTTAACATGGAAACCATATCTGTCATCTTTACTCAAGCTATCCCCACTTGTCAGTCAGAGCCCTAAGACCTACTGGGAGGAATTCTTCTCACCTAATTTTGGAGGTCTGCATTTAAGCTAGTCATATGAGGTTCCCTTTTAATCAACAAAGAGAAGTGGGCCCCTGTAGCATGTGAGTTATCTTACAAATTTAGTTATTTACTTCTGGATTAGATGAACTGTGCCAAATCAGCACCTGCATTCAAAGAGATCAAAATGACCAGCTCATATCCAAGCATCTGTGTTTGGTCAGATGAATCTCATGCATTGATTGTATCCAGTCCTTATGCTGAACCTGTGGGAAAAGAGAGGATCTTGTCCGTAATGCTGGTGTTAAAATTGAACAAGTAACAGCAGAAGGTTTAGTAGATTTTGCTCATGAGGTGTCTGCACATTGGAAATACTAGAGAAGCAATAGGATTCCATGAGGTGAAAGGAGGAGATTTTTGAGCTATGTAATTTAAAGTTTTCTTAAACAAAAGTTACCCTTTTTGTTTTATGAATGCAAATTCAGTGTCTGTCCAATAAAAGCTTAGATACATGCCATGCTTTAAGACATCAGCCAAGAATTTTCAGCATAAGGCAATCCTTTAATTGCAAATAGTACACTCAACAATAAATTCAAATAAATTAGTTGCTCTGGACAAAGCATTCTGTGTCCAAAATTGTATTAGCTGGATTATTCTGACATGGCACTCATAGACTGTAGTACTTTGATTTTTCTGTAATTTAAGACTGACTATCCATTTTCCATTTTTTACACGATGAGCCTAATACTGGGCTCCATTAATTTCTTTTTCAATGCAGATTCATACAGGATTCAAAGGTGGGCCATAAGTAATGTACAGAAGCCCTTTATTCAGATGCAGTAGAGATTTACTGGGTGGAATAGCTGGGACCGTGGAGGTGCCTAGTTAAGACTGTATTAGCCACAGCAATGTGTAAATGTTTGAATGACTCCATGGGACCGTATCAGCTACCAAGGTAAAGCAGCATAGAACATACTTTAACTTGTATTGAAGACCAGTTGCTAAATTTCAGCTGGCCCCATTGCAAATGGAAGCATGTATTTAGCTGTTTTAACTCAGTTGATGGAATGGTCCTACGGGACGCGTTCTGGCAGCTGAGAATTTCTCTTAGGAACACTGGGTACCTGTAACCACCCCCTCATGGTCTTAGTCTATCTTGGAGTATGTCCTGCAGAGAGCGGAAAGGAGGACTCACTTTTAATCCAGTCCAACACATCTTTTAGAGTAACAAAAGTCAGTGTCATAATAAAAGGTCTGTCTTCCATTGCATCTTCTAGGAAAAGTATTAAAAGTAGAGACACTTCACTTATGGCATTTGCACATGGTTGAAGAGCACTGTATTCTGTTAAACAGTTTTCTTTCAGAACACCCTTGTTCACCAGCTGTTACTGATCTTTCCTGAATAAATGGCAAAGATAATTATCTTTATTTTTCTTTTTATAATGGTACTATTATTATTTTTTAGGAGTGAGGGAAAGATGTGTTGGGCTGGACTAACACTTAGTAGGACAGCAATCTTGAAATCTCCTGGAGGGACAAATGAATCAGCACTGAAAAGGAAAAAAAGCTCCCTAAAGCCTACAATAAGGTGAAAAAGGAAGAACTGTCCATATTGTCCTACAGAGCTCTAACAAAAAACCGAAAGAGTTGCGTAAGACAGTTCCATGCACTTACAGCTCACAAGTATCTTCTACCATCATATCCTGTATTTAGTAGTGCACACTGCTCATCCATGAGTGCTATGGTTGTATATAGTTCCTCAGATTATGGACCAGGATATGTTGAGCACGTTATGGATATAAAATATTTGTCTCTATGTACAAAAAGAATTGTAAATATAATGTATATCATAATGGCTGAGATTTTTCAAACCTACAGAATTAATTACCTAACTCCCAATAATGCTAATGGGGTTGACCTGCTCCACGGGCTTTTAAAATTTTTAATGGCATGCACTGTATGTGTGTAGTACTTCCCAAACTTCCTTGGCTTGTTATCTGGAAATGGACAGCCTCTCGGTTCCTCCACAGGCAGAAAAAAAAATTTTCAAATTGGCTTGCAGAAAACTGCCTGGTCACCTGATGCTGACCCTTCTAGTGCCACCACACCAAACCCCTTTCTAGTGATTCTTTTCCATACAAATAATTACTGTAGAAATCATCAGTGATCATAAAGGGGAAGCAAGATGCCCATGAGCCAGCATCTCTAGTAAGATGTAGTCCATACTATAAAAAGTTTGAGTCCCTCTGCTGAAGTCACCAAAGATGTTTAAACAGTATATAAATTATTTTCTTTTAAATAGCCATTTATAGACACTTCCAAGGTTAAAATGAGGGAAATTTTCAAGGTAATGTGAGTAAGGACATGCCAGTGTATGGTATAAAAAATGTGCTGTATTTTAGAAAGGAAAACCAACAAAAATGGTTGATGAAAAACATGAGGTTAAAAATGGATTAGAGTTAAAATATATTTCTGTATTTTATATATTAAATAATATAATGCCAGTTCAGTGAAGTCTATTTGTGTGTATGTTTTTTTAAATGTCCTACATGAGTATCTCTTCCTCTTCCTTGCTGCAAGAGATTTCCCAAGTACATCTCTCTTCCAGAAAGGTTTAGCATATTACCTGATTTTTCATACCACTGTAATTAAACTGGAATAAAAAATGTGAAGTCATGACACTGAAGATATGGGAAAAAACATATTAAAAAGATCAGTCTCAAAATCACTTGAAGTTTGCACACCTGTTCTACTCTGTTCCTGTCCAAAATTTTTATTTACATCTAAGCAACTGAGCACTTTGACTAGTAGGTAACTACACATGTGTCTCAGTAGTAATGTATGTACTGTGCCATGCTCAGAAACTCCTGAATCTGTAAACAGTTATGTGTTTGTGGCTTAATTCATATAAGGAGGCTGATTAGAGATAGGACTATTTATATGAGTAGAGGTAGGCATAAAGGACTTGCAAATCCAAGTCCCTGTAAAATATTTGTAAAGCAGCATGACATAACGTATTTTGTCTTTTTTTTTTTTAACTTCAATACCGCATATAGTCTCCTTCAGGTACATTCATTGATATTATCATAAAACCTCCTGCGCATATTGTTCTTGATATGCGAGGAGATACTGCTGACTTCTTTCTTCATTTGGAAAATACTACACGTTTTGGGGAATATTCATCTCTAACATGCACATCAGCAAGCCGACTACAAATTTGTGACTAAACTATAATATTATAGTATTACTGCTCATTATTGATAATTCAGTGAAGAACTGCTAAGCAGCAGCATGTGTGCTGAGCAGTAGATAAGCCAAAACCCTGGGACTGAAAATTCACAAATCAAAGAGAAATCTAGCTCTCTGTGTTCTGAACTGTGTGATGCCTAGGGCCTTGGTTACATAGAAAGTAACCTTGAATCTAGAATCTGGAAAATCAAATTTGGGGGGAATCTGCATTGGAATCCAAATACTCATTTCTGGTTGTGCATGATGGAAAAGTGCCCATCAAAACAGTCTAGGGAGTATTTTCATAGTATTATCACCGCATAATGCTCTGAGGTTCCCCTACAGCAGTGATAGAAAAAAAATCTATTTGCTGGTTTTCCAGGGTCCAGCCTATGACAAAAAAAACCCAGGTACAGTTGTCATAATTTAGATTAGAACCTCCAATAGACACAATTCTGTAACTGAAAGACTACTTGTTCTTCCTGTTGCACACTGGCTTTTTTGAGAGGAACCTAAACAAACAGTAAAGAGTAAAGCTATCCCATTAAAAGTGGCTTACAAACTGAATTTTCAGTTTTCTCTCATTCAGACTGAGCTCCACTTGAGAATGATTAAAAGGCAAAAAAGAAAAGCAAAACAGGATATTTTTTTTTTTAAGAAGCTGAATGCTCTGAGCTGTACAATGTACCACTACAGTCCCTTTATGTACAATAAGATTAGCTGAAAAAGACAAGGTGCAGCCAATATTTCAAATATGTAGAATATTTTAGTCACTAAATGCCAAATTTGCAAGTTCCATTTTTGGAGAGATTCTGCTCTAAAACACATGATATTTCCAAATCCTGCAGAAAGATTTTAATAAAATTCTTCATGGACTAATTCCTAGGACAATGATGTAACTGTGAGGAATTAAATGTTTCAGTGTCAATAGGCACAGTCTTGCTGTGACCAAAATTCAGAAAAGTTTGTTACGGACTTCAGTGGCAGTGGGATGAAGCCCTATGTTATACATACTGTAGGTAGGATTCAGCTCTCCAAACAGATTCTCCTTTTCTGAATCCCACTACTGTTGTGGTTGATTTGTTGGTAGAGAACCAGCACTTATTAGGATACATGCTGTCTTGTCATTTAAATGAATCGCTAAAACTTCTTGCTAGTTTTAATTTCTCTGTTGAGAGTTTCAGGTTGAGATGTAGGTTGATCCTTCAGGGCATGATCCAAAGTCAGTTAAATCTATATAAAGATGTCAATAGACTGAAACAGGTTTTGGATCAAAGGTTTCTATAGATCCTCATGGAATGGATGGCATCCTTTAATAGGGGAGAAGAGAGTGCACTGAGCATAAAAGACAAGGCGACTACCTCAGGGATGTCATAAAATAGATTACGGTTACCTTCAGCAGAGCTGAACTACAAGATACATAAGGTGGCTGCTGCACTCTTGTTTTATCTGGAATGGGCTACCATCTCTTGAGTTTGGAGTATGTATTTAAAATTACCTACACATCTAATAGTGTCTGGCAGAAATGTTTTTGTTTGGTTGGGGGTTTTTTTTCCCTAGAAAATTCCCTGAACTCCTGGATTTAAATTCAGGATAAAACCACCATGCTCGTCAAACAAACAGGAGCTACAAAACAATTTGTCGATCTTTCTTTTTTTCCTAAACATATACCATTATGCAATACAATCTCCCCTTCATCACAGCAGTTCTAGCTGATCATTTGCCTCTTTGAACAAGCTGTTTCATACTCCTGTGCATTGCAGTGTAAGTTTTGAGATTTGCCAGTTAATGAAAGGCACAGTAGCAAATAAAATAACTAATGCCCTCCTAGTGGTTCTGTTTACTGGACTCTTTCATTAATTCCCTATCTCAAGAAAACCATACTGCTCTAAAATTCTCAACACGTAAACGCGTAAGCATTTTAAAGCTTATGGCCATGATTCCCTATCTCCCTCTCCCCAAGAAACAGTTAGGTTTGAATTCACAGTGTAGCATTTTTAATACCATTTCTTTTGCAGCAATTTCTTCTTCCAACTTTTCTGCAGAAGGTAGAAAGGGCTATTTCAGACTAAAAGTACGAAAAGTTGTTTCTTGGTTAACTCTGGGGAAGGAACTGGATTCAGTCAGTACTTCAGTGTATGTTGTTCTTACCTACAGCCTTGTGTCTGCTTCTGTTGAGGCCAATGTCAAAATTCTCTGATGGTATCGGTTACGTCATGTATAGTGATGCTGTGACTGAAAACCCAGAAACTAACAAAAAGGGCTTATTTGGTGCGGTACAACTCCTATTGACTTCAGTAACAACAGGTACTCTGCACTTCTCAGGACTGCATCTGCAGTTTAACAAGGAAAAAAAAATCTTTAAGAGATCATGTGAAACCCTATTTACTGAAAGGCAATAGTTTATTTTCTAGCAAAACAACCTTCATTGGTTTAATTTTGTCATCAGTTTAAAAAAAAAAAAAACACCACCACAAACAAACCACTTTCACTTACAGAAAAATATTTGACTACCTTCCAAAAATTAGCTTTGATTTTCTCTTGGAAGATAACGTGGTTGGTATGTTTTCTCAGGATAGCCTCTATTTCTGTGTGTTGGTTTTGAACGTATCTGAATTAAAAGGGGTTTTAATCTCTGTCTCTTCTGTGAAATTAGATTGTACACAACTAAGTATGACTGCTCTTCATAGTTTGCTGTTCTAGCATAGCCATAAAATGTATCAATGTATGTGTATATATGAATAACTATTTGATACGTTTTAATAGATGGCTTCAAAAGTAATGGTATAATCATAATACTCGCAAACTATTTTACAGACAAACGGTGGCCTCAGCACAGATCTCATATCCTTACCAGTAGTCTGAACCCCACCTTTTCTTTAAAGACCCCAGATAACATTTGTTTTGCCATTGCTTCTTTTCCTCTTACCAAGATGTATTTGAATAATGTCAGCTACCTGTAACTCAGTCTTCACCATTCATCTCACAGAAAACCAGCCTTGGTACTGTACCTCTAAGTTGTACCTTCATCGGTCCGAACTTGCGTCGTGCTGCACACAGCAAGCACGAGCAACTCATTCTGAGAGACTGAACATTTCGCAGCTGGTATCACTGGTTTCCCCCTGGGACTGCCTCACTCTTCAGAATGACTTTTCTTCATGTAATATATCATCTCCCATACATGCTCCCACTGCATTTTTCTTTCTGCCTTTTTGCCAGTTTGTAACAGTATTGTAGGAATAGCCATGAAATAAAAAGCTTAATATACTGATTTGCAGTCCCAAGGGGAATTTACATTAGAAGTGAAGTTGTTATTATTTACTGAAAAGTAGTGTTATCTTTTCTTTTAATTATTATTATTATTCTATTCCTATGATAATATGATGTTCCACGTAAATTTTCATGTGCTGGCATGCCTACAAGTTAATAGTGTAATAGAATGCTCAGCTCTCAACATTAGGGTGTTTTTAAGGTGAATTGCATTACATATGCCATCTCTTTGCAGAAAGAATATGGGGTTTGGCAAAGCTACCTGCTGAGCAACATAATAAGATTTTTGTACAAAGTACAAGTTACTGATTATTATTGTATTTTATTTTTCTATGATTTCCTAAGAGGCATTATCAGGTCTTACAGATGGGGTAAGCCTGTTTATTAAGATATTTATTAGCAAATAAAAGTTACAGTACTGGTGGTTATTTTTGAGTTAATGGTGTTTGTTTTGCCTTAAGTTACTAATATAATGATACACAGTGAAGCCTGTCATACATGATCATGCAAAAAAACCCCAGCTGCTTAACACAGGGTGGTGTACTAATAAAGATGGACCGGCAATATGTTCTAATACTTGAGATGCCTCAGGGTGTTGTTTTTTTTTTTTCACCTAAAGAATGCTTAATCATAGTGGCCTTTTCTGTGCTTACTGCTGAGCACTCGTGCTCTGATAAACGCCTTGTCAAAATGCACATACAGTTAGCAACATCAGGAAAAAACTGTACACATTAGAAGTTCCAAACAACTGCACTTTCTCCTTCTTGAGAAACACCGGGAATCTGAATTTTACATAGATTTTAATGTGCTACTAAGATTCTGCAGTACTGTTCACCTTCCTTATGGTTGTTCACTGAGCCACGCAACTCCTTCTCTACTGTTTTTCAAACCCCTCATTAAAAATTGCGGTTTTAAAATGGATTGTATTATGTAAGTAATGCCAGGGCAATACCCAGTGATTTACAAAGAAGGGCATACCATCTACAGGAATCAGACCCTACCTCAAAAAGTTTAAAATTATAATTAACCTTTCATTTCACAGCATCACATGCATACAAGACAAGACTGAACAGAAGCATGAGTCGATTAATAGGAAATGAATGTCAGATGTCCACAGACCATTACATCCTGCGTATTTTGCATGGGAAGAGCTTTCTCCCTAAGGACTGTCAGGTTTAACACAGTGTATATAATGTAGAATGAATATTTTGGTTTAGATCTGGTTGCAGAAATGCCTTTACTGTTCTTTGTTCTTCATTGAGTTTAGAACTAGTTCTTAGAGACGGACTGATTTCAGTACAAAAAATAGGAGACGACACCCTCTCCTAACATGGATTTACCCCGCAACCTGATTAGCTTTTAGAAAGTGCTTCAGCCCAGAATTTCCCTGCAAGATTTATGCTACTCGGTTTTCCTTTAGCGGCTCATAATGTCACTATGAGGGAAACTTTTCTTTTAGTCAGAACCTTTCTGGATATATGGAAATCATGAAATCATGATTTACCTCAAACCTTTAATAATAATGAAAGCAACAAAGAGAATTAGAAAAGCCAAACAACAGACAAATGTTTGTCGTATTTTTAACCTTTGAAGTGTGATGTGAAGCACATGGTAACTGTGAGCTTCTTGACTTGGGGTTTTTAGCAAAAAGAACTGTCCACATCACTATCAGACAGTTATTTCTACAGCTCTCATTCCTACCCTGGGCAGAAGTTGAGGCAGTAGACTGAAAGCAGTGTCCAGTATAGGTGAAACTAGATTAGGGGTTTTCACAACGAGGGGCATAGCTCTGTGAAAAAAACCCTGCTTCTTCACACCAAGAAGCAGTACAGACCTCCTTTTGGGAGGCAGAGGCAGAACCATGCACTCCACCCCTCACTCATTGCTTACTTTCTGTTTAGAAGGGCAACCCCGCAACTATGCTTAGAATCTGGAATTACAGAAGTATCAGATTGTAGCGTGGGGAGCACAAGGGACCGAGCTGCTCCGGCCAGTTGGCTTGCACTGCCAGTCTGGGAAGGCTGAGTACAGGACAGCGTGCAGAGCTCTTCCCTGCCTCAACTTCAGTGTGACCATGCAGGGTCTCACTAGGGTCTGCAGTGTGGGGTATAGAGCTGAACACAGGGAGTGGTATAGGAACCATCGTTTACATCCTATGAATACCTCAACAGAGGTGAGAGCGAGGAAAACTCATGCTATTGTTCCAGTTAAAGAAAAAAAAAGATGTCTTTTTAACTGCATTTGGGAAGTGCAGCGGCACAAGGAAGTCGCAGCGCTCATTTTTACGGAACCGAGAACAATTTTGGCAGCTAAATACGTGGTAGAAAAGAGACTGGGTGTTAGTTCATTTCTGCTCCTGTTTGGAGCTCATTTTGTGATTTAAGTAATTGTAAGGTTGTGCAGCAGACCTAGAACCAGCCTGGCTGGACTGTGCTGCACGGCAGAAAATTACCAAAGTGTATTTCTAGACACTGTGTCGTGCCTAAAAAAGCTGCCTTCTTCCCAAACCCCAGCTGCTGCAGTTACCTAAGTGCCAGGCGGGTTTAAGATTTTCCCTGGACGTTGTACTCCACCGAACTGCCCGCTGAGGAGCAGGAGTTGCTGCGAACACCTTCGGTGGTGTTATTAGTTTTTTCCTCCTCTGTTAATTGCCATTCCCAAGAGGATTTACCTGAGTGAGTGCTCCTGTGGCCGCTGTGCTAGAAAGACAGAGGAGCAGGGGGCGGAAAAAAATTACAGGGGCGTTGGGTACAGAGGATGGAATGGATGCGGTTCGTACGCGCGATCAGCCTGCGACGCACGCCCGCGGCCGCTGGCAGGCGCCCGGGCACAGCTGACACAGCAGCACGCGAAGCGGCCGGAGAGGATGAGCTTCCCGGGTTGCGGCCCCCTTGCCCCGCAGGCAGCCCCGGGCAGACGCCAGGCCGGGCCCGGCCCCCAGTCCCCGCCGGCCGCCGTTGGGGGGTTCGGCGGGGGGGGGGGCCGTGCCCCGGGAGTGCCCGCGAGCGGGCGGAAGGGGCGGGGCTTCTACGGGCGGGCGCGGGGGGCGGGGCCTCGCCGGGGAAGGCATTGGCGGGGGCGGGGCGGCGGTTTCCCCGGCAACAGCGCGGGCGGCGGCGGCGGCGGCCGGGCCCGGCCGACATCTCAGGGGCCTCGCTGCCCGTTGCCGCGGCACCTGGGGGCGGCCCAGGAGCGCCCGCTGCGATGGGGGGCGGCTGAGGAGTGCTCGGTGGCGGGAAGTCCCGTCCTCCTGGCAGGGCCGAGCAGCCCGGCCGCCCAGGGGCTTCCCGGCTCTGGCCCCGGGCGCCGCCTGGGGACGTGCTGGGCCCTGGCTCCTCGCCCCTTCACCCCGATTGTGGGTGGGAGTCGGGGGTCCTGCAAAGACAAAACAAAACAAAAAACCCGATAGCCAGAGCTTTAAATGATACTGATGTGAAAGGGCCTCCGGTGGGCGGCTTGGGCAGCCTTGGTATCTCAGCGTTTGCGTGTGAGTAATCCAGGTGAATTAAATGTACTTGTAGTGTCGTTTAGTTTGGAAGGGACCTGGGCGGGGCCGCCTGCCTTGGTCGCCGCCTCAAAAACTCCAAAGCGGGGCGCCTGTAGCCTCGGGGGATTGCGTCGCTTTCGGCTGAGCCAGCGGGCGATGGGAGTAGCGGGTGGAGCGGGGAGAGGTGGCTGTGGCTGCCCCGGCATCTCCCGGGGGAGCTCTGCGGCCCACCGGGCTCGGCTTCCTGGCAAGCAAGCCACCGCTGCTCGGCATGCTCGACGTGACTGATTTATCTTAAGGAGTTTCACAGCCCGGTTAGTCCCGAGTGGTAATCACTGATGTCTCGGACGGGCTTACGGTTCTTGGTAAAGGTTTGTGGAGTTTGAGAGCAAGTTCCTGGACAGAACTCCTCTTAAATAATTTTAGGATATGTCTGCCATGTGCTATATAGCATTGTAGGCTGATACTTATCAGCTGGAAAAAAAAAACAAACAAAAAAACACACCTGTGCTAGGTGTAACTCTTCACAGCTGAGAAAAATAATGGGAGAAAAGGGGCAGGGCAAGAAGTCAAGGGTACATTTTTCCTTAAGAATACATGTATTCTTAAATAAGGATTTTGCCAACTGTTATGAAAAACTGCTAGAAAAAATGGCTATAATTAAAATGTGAAGCCCTAGAATTATCTTTTTAAGTGCTTACATTTTCTCCTTTTCTGTTTTAAGAGTACCTGCAAGGTGGTTTTTTGGACCTTATCATCTAGATTAAGGCTCTTGATTGGACTAGAAACTAATGTGTTTTGGAGCAGGGTTTTGTCAGGTTAATTTGATAATAAACAGTCAGCCTTAATCTGCTTTGAGTTGTATGTGTATTAAAAAATAATGGGGCATAAACCAAAGGGAGTTATAATTAAAACAGTGATTTTTTTTTTTCTTTGAGGGAATTACTATAACTAATGCTGGGCTTGTTTAATCCGATGACAACTGTGTGTAGCTGTTGCATACATAGCCGTTCTGTAGATCGCTACCAGTCTTGAATCAAAATGCTCTAGATAAAGCTTTAAAAAGGATCCTGTATTAAAAAAGAAAAAAAATATCATATGGTAAACAAAGGGGATGGCTTACGTGACTTTATTGAATACAAATATTTTTAAATTATTTCTATTAAAATGCAATTAATCATCATTTTGTAAACAGTTAGTGAAGAAGTGAGATCAAATACTTGTCATTGATGTTGACAAGGGTTATCATCTTTGCAAAGTATGTTCAGGCAGGTACCGCAAAAAAATGCGTGAGGTAAGGTCCTTTAAATATGCTCCTGCCAGGTAACTTTAGTCAGCCTCTGGGCAGGAGTAGGAGTTTGGCATCTACCTGACACATGGGTGAATGTTGTGGTGTCTGGCATCATGTCTGTTGGATCTATTATAATCAGTTTCTACTTGTAGTCAATGACTTCCTAATTTATATGTGTTAATATGAGCAAAGCCTGTTACAATTAAAGTTTGAATTGAATTGACAGACGGTACTTTACTTACTTCAGGGTTCAGTAAATTACGTAGCAGGTGCTGAAGAAGGGAAATGCTGTTTTGCTTTGTTGTCTAAATTATGACAACTGACTGGACTACTGACAATTTGAAGTAAAATGTAATGGTCTTCCTTTTTTTTTTTTTTTTTTCTTCTCAGTTTGGTGGAAGGTAAGGAGGTGTTGCAGTTGTGCTCCTATTTGGACTGCTCAGAACAATGGCAATATTGCTACCCACAGTGAATCAAGGACATCGCGTTATATAGACAGGGCTATAAACAGCCAATCTACTTTTGCATCAAGGCCTCTTCGCCATAATCAGCTTACACTCCATTTGCTTAGTATGCCAAGCAAACCTGCTGTGACAGTGTTTGTATAGTGTCTTATTCACACTGTCATTTTAAAAGTTTAAGGACTGCTTAGCCACATGCCCACCTACTGTGCCGGCGCTGCTGTACATGTAACGGTTTTCCAACAGCTATTTCCTTCTCTGAGTTTCTGAAGAACAGGTGATCCTTGTGCATTTGAGCTGGAACTATGGGATTGTTTGACAAGCTAGCAGGATGGCTTGGGCTGAAGAAAAAGGAGGTTCATGTTTTGTGCCTTGGCTTGGACAATAGTGGAAAAACGACGATCATAAACAAACTCAAACCTTCAAATGTAAGTAGCTTAGCTCACTGATGTTTTTACTGCAGAGTTGATGTTTGTTTAAACTGGTTTTGCATGCTGTTATACTAAGTGTGACCATGGAAATGATGTGAGTAGCGTTTTTGATTTAGTACAGTGGAGCAAATATATTTTAAGGGTATCCAACTAACTAAAACTAAATGTAAGCATCCAGGTGCATATTATGAAAACATTTCCCCAAAAAACACTGTTAATGTCACATGTTTTTTTCTAAGATCGCCCAGTAAGGAAGGGTTTGTGATAGCTGAAATCAGGATCTGAAACATTTTTCCTAAGTCACTTAAATAATTGCTACAGGATTGCAGTTAGGAGTGTTGTGTTGAATGTTTGGGATTGATACAGTTGTATAATAACTTGTACTCGTCTACATTTATCATGTGTATTTTAATCTCTTCCTGAGAAATATGAAGTCTATAGTAAATAATAGGAACTAATATGGAGATGCGCACTTAATGGTGACTTCAGCATTTTTAAAGCAGAGTAGCTTTCAGAATAAGTAGCATTTATACTTGCAGTTCATTCATCCAGTGAAAAGTGTTTCAGACCACTAAAAGTGCATAGTATTCTTGAGCTAAATTTAAAGTAGGATTACCTTGTTTCTAGGTATGTTTATGGAATAGAAATAGATTAATTTTCGTAGACATGTTCAAAGCCTGAGGCTTGTGCATCTTAGTTATATGCGTCTGGGAAACAGCGATTTCTGCTGTTTACATCAAGACACAGCTTTTGTTTTTTAATTACATTGAACTTTTCTGACATTGTTTAAAAAAATGTAACATGCTAAAGTGTCTGCTACTTTTCCATTCCTGGCAATTATTCTTTCACTGAAAATTAGATTTATAAACAAAGACTATAAACTGCTTACTGTCTGCTGACGGATGTTTGGGGGAAATGCTACAATTTGTACCAGGCAAATTATGTAATTTTTGAAACCTTTATTGTAGCAGGGTTTTTACGTCATGCCTTAAGCAGTAAAGGATTCCTAACTAGAGTTGCACGCAGACTTCAAGATTTATCACAATAATAGGTATTAGAGAAGGTCCTAAGGGTATTACACAAGTAGAATTAATAGAATTTGTTTGCTTTACTGTAAATCACGTGATGAGAATTTACTTCTGAACGTTTTCATTTAACATGATGCTTTAGGAAGGTAGCTTTGCATACAACTTGTGTAAGTCCTATCGTTGCAAGAGGTGACAAATTCTCTAATGTGCAACAAATGTCATTAGATCAGACTTGATAGAATTATATATTTTTAGTAAGTTCAGATGGACAGATGATTTTGAGCTCTGAATCAACCCAGTCTCCTCAAGAACTGCTGCTTTGCCCTAGGAGCAATATATTAGGTGGCTGGCAAATACAAGTGTTTCTCCATCTGCTTGCAGTTGTTTCTTCTGGGCCTGATAAATAAATTTTAAATAAATGTTGAACAAATAACACCTTTTCTACTCTGCACAAATTTTCCCTCGGTGACAGGAACTATTGCCTAAACTGTTCACAAAGTTGGAATGCCATTTTCATAATGAAGCTGCAGGTGAACAAGCTAAGCTTGCTTCAGTCATATGTGAGGAGTCAACTGCTTATAGATAGTGTTTTTAATAAAAGGCACTAGAAAGTCTGTAAAAGGTTTGCATGTCACTTTCTCAGACAGCTCTGTAATCTGAGGAATGTGACCTTCCTCCCTGCTCAATATGGATGCTTCTTAAAGGAGGTATTCTGTTGTACCAACTTAGCTGATAGGTTCCTTGGCTAGCTCAGCAGTAAACCTGGTTATCAGACAGATCTACTAATAATGCTTTATGTTTTGGCTATTCCTCAGTGGTAAATGCTGATTTCTTCCAGTGATCTAGTAGTTTGAATAGTACTGTGGTTATGCCATTGTGTAATGTCTGCTGTATAATTCCCAATGTCAAATAGACTCCTCCAGCTTGCAGGTAGAAGCTGGGAGTACAGCCAATCTAATATCTTGATAGAAGTATATCCTCTCTTATCTAAGAGGCTCGGGGTATTGTGCAGACTTGTTTGGGTTGACATTGTGATTTCCAAAGTGCACAAATATTGTGAACTTTGACCTCAGTCATAATCTTCAAGCTGTTATGTTCCATGGTAACCCATCTCCTATTTATTTCATGGGTAATATCCACACATACACACAGACTAATGTAAAGGGTGGAATCTGTCTTGGGGCTAAAATGTCTTCAATGCTTTTATCCAATAGCGTTCACTGTATTTCCTAGAAAACACAAAACCTTGATTTTGAATTACTGTACTTTTCTGGGAACTTTTTTATATAAAGTACCTGGATTTGTAGAAAGCTTTTGTATTGCACAGTTTGGGGAAAAATAGATCTGTAATGTATTCATGTTTCAAATATATTTCAATATTTACATTTTCTGATTTGATTGTAAAATTTGAACTTTCTTTTCTTTAAAGGCTCAAACTCAGGACATCGTTCCAACAATAGGATTCAGTATAGAGAAGTTCAAGACATCGAGGTAGTAGTTTCTTTCATTTTCTCCATTTAGCAATAGGAATTAATATACAATAGTTGGACTTAATTACCTCTTTCAGTAGGATGTAATTGAGTATAATGTGTGGTGGTACAATGACATGACATGCAGTTTGTCAAAATGTTGTAGTACCCAGGAGTCTTAACTGTGATCCAGGACTGACAGCATTGGAATATATTGTATGTTTTATGCTGCTATAAAGCTATATATTTATATCGGTATAAAAAAAAGGGGTTTTTGCAATAGTGTGTATAAGTATCTGATTTCTGTCCATTAAGAATTTCAGAATAGGGCGCTGTTACAGACTTGAGGAGAGACAGTTGCTTAGATGATAACCTATATTCCATTAAGCACTCTCACTGGAGGGGCTCTGAAGAGATTGCAGTGTAATCTCATTAAATGAAAGATGGTGGCTACATCATTAGCAATGTAAAAGTGGCAGGGGCAAAAGTCAGGAAAAGGAGGAAGAAATCATTAGTTGAATGAAGGCTAAGATTTAGAATAGGAATGCTGTGAGACAAAGATACTTCAAGGAGGTAACATTAGATATTATTTTATTATTCGGTAGCCTTCACAGTGTATTTTTAATGGGTGCAGTTAGTCTTCAACCAAGCAGTGTACCCTACTGTGGGGGGGCAGGTTGTGTGTGGAATGTGTGGGATTCATAGCTTTCATGTTTTTACAGAAGGCTCAACAACTGTATTCTGTCTCAGTAAAGCACATAAGACAGGTTTGGGGTTTGGCCATGTGAGAATGTAAATTGATTTATATTGCTCTCCCTTATTGTGATCCTGTAGTAGGAGAGATGACCTGCAAATACACCATGTAGAATGATTAAAAGAACAAACCCACCCCAAAACCTCATTAATCTAATATTACAATCAAAACATTGTTTGTGGGTTGCTAATAACTATATATGGCAAAGCAGGTGTCTAGAATCAGATGATGTCTGGATATAGAGTAGAAAGGATGTCTGGAAAGCTTCCTTTTCTAAACCTCCTTGTTTTGGTGTGGTCTTCGCTCGGGGACCTATTTGGGACCACCCAAAACAGAAAAGCCTGATACTGAAGTTGATGTTGCCTCTGTAGACATTTTGGGAGTGGATCAGATTTTTTTTGTAATGTTCTTTAAGTTGACTTGCTGTATTTAGCATTTGGGTGAAGTCTTAAAGTTGCGAAGACTACCCTTTGCAGCTTGGTCACCTAAGGTAACCTGTTGTCACCAGAACGTGATAATGTGATTTTTTTTTTCTTTTTTTTTTTTTTTTTTTTCTCTGAAGGTGGAATTCTTTTTTTTTAAAGCCTTTTATTTTGCATATGGAAGCCTTTGGATGTTATTGGTGCCTGTCTAGGGACAGAATTTAAGACAGGCTGTGGATTTTAAGTCATGGCTCATCTTAATTCCATTTACTCAACATTATAAAAAATATTCGGTTCTAACAGGATAAAAGGAGAGGTTGAATGGGAGCTTATTTTGTATTTGATGTAACTTTTTATAATTGGTTTAGTTCTTTTATTCAGAGAGTAAACAAACATCTTTTCCATTGTGAAATATTTCTGTAGTAAGAACACAAAACTAGATAGGATAGTTTGAAGGCAGATAAGAGTAACCAGAGTTCCTTTGGGAATCTTTCTCGGTTGATTAGCATTCAAGTTGATCTGGCTTTTTTCTAGCAAAGAAAATAGTTTGAGTTTGGGTTTTGTTCTTTGTTTCTGTGCCTCATACACTTCTTTTCTTTGCAGTTTGTCTTTCACAGTGTTTGATATGTCAGGTCAAGGGAGATACAGAAACCTCTGGGAACATTACTACAAGTAAGCCTATAATTTATTTTAAAGCATTACTGCTCATATTAGCTGTTGTGTATATTATTTAAACAGAAGTATAATGATACCTAGTGGATAGAAGTTATTTGGAGAAGACTTGCACCTGATGTTTGACAGAAGGTCATTCGGGATAAATACAACTTTTCTTTCTCTTCTAAAAAACGAAAATTTTTGTATGCTGTTGATCAGCATGCTTTTGGGGACATCTGGTTGACTGAAAGATTGGGGGAGCATACTAGAGATGGGATTTAAATGTTGAAACCTGAAAACCAATCCTGTAAGAAAGCATCAAGATGACTTAGGTTTCCTATTTTTCTATTCTTCTGTAGGTAAGTGACTTAAGACCCAAAAGGTATTGGCTGATGGCTGAGACTTCTAGAGACGAGGGAAATTAACCTCAGAGAATGAGGCACATGTAACTAAGAACTTGACCAAGTATTCTTGGATGTTATTTATTAAGCAGGATATTCACTGTACTTTATAACACTGTGCTATTGCCTTATTGGTAGTAGACACCATTTTCTGTTTTTTTAACTTCTAATGCAACTTGAATATTCATTTATGTTATCTCATTGTTATTCCGTAATACCTGATGCTGATCTAAATAAGCTGAACAGTAGTAAACCACACAGAAATAGCTTGGAGAAATAGAACGGAGAAATTCTGATTATAATATTGATTAAATATTTATATTTAATGTGATAGAGGTTAAAGTATTCTTTAACTGAAGATTACTACTTCATCTCCTTTCTGTGCAAAGTATGTGTCAGCAATTTGAAAACTTGTGTGGGTAGGAGATCTTCATTGTTCAAGAGTGTTAGATGTATTTCTCCCAAATCTTTTGGATTTCGGTAACTGATGCCCTTAGGCTGCTCTCAAAATGCTATCCGAGTGCTTCATAAGCAAATAATTTTTCTGACTTCTCTATTTAATGCAGTAACTTACCACTTGTGTGGCATAAACAGCTTTTTTCATTTTAACAGTAAGGTGGTTTCTTAATTAATGCTGACAGTGAAATGTGTGCTTGTATCCACTTTTATCCCTGATCCAGTGCTGTAGTCACATATTTCAGATTAACTTCTAAGAATGATATAAAAATAACAATGTGCTGTTCAGCTTCTAAAGTTAAGCAAGGTTTAATTTTGCAAGAATTGCAAAATGGCAATCAAATCTGATCAAGTGTCTTAACTGTAGTTGCTTTGAAGTACTTGAAGCTTGCCCTTTTCTTCTATTTGGGTTGAAACTATCTTCTAGGATGTCCTCAAAGTACACTTGTCTTAAATATATCTAAACTCATGCTGTGTGTCCCAATTACTGTTACTTGTTTATGAAGTTATTTTTTTGGCAAGTAAATACATGCTAGGACTCTGATTCCTCTAGAGAAATACTGTATGCTCATAAAAATTACTTAGGCGTTTTCAGCTAATATGCAAAAGCTTTATTTGCTGTTGAAGTTCTTCTGTACCCCAGGAAAGAATGGACCTTCTCATACAATCAGACTGGTCAAGTTATTTCTGTTTTTCAGTAGGTCTAGGGCTGTTTCTTATCAAAGTACGAAGGTAGATGGTGCTGGGGGGCGTGAAGAATGTATCCATAAAGGTGTCTCAGAGAACTGTAAAATGAAAGACAAGTGAATATAGATTAAAATGTAAATTAAAAATACTTTTCATGGGTGTTTATAACTGTTCATCTGAATTGGTCAGACTTTGCTTTCAAATAAGTGTCAATAAATGGAACATCAAGTCATAAAATACCAGTAGTATCCTGACATAATGAGTTGAATAGTTGTATATATGTTGTGACTGTGATCATATTGCCAGCAAAATGTCTTGATTTGAAATAGTTTAAAATTTTTACCTGTTCCTCAAAACAAAAGGAAGTTCTTCTTTATGCAGACTTTTGTAGAAGTTAAATTAATCTGTTTATGCCTAGTTGTTAAACAGCTGTGGACACACATTTTTTTTCTAAAAAGGTAATTGACCTTTCTTTAAATTTGTTTTAGTGTAGGAAATAAAGAATTTCTACAAAAGCCTGACTTGAGATTTTCTTTGTCTGTCTGACCACACTGTCAGAATAGCAGTTGATTACATTTTCAGAGTTCATTTTTCAGCCTCACTAGTGAAATCAAGCTTTTCTCAAGGGGCTGTTTAGATTGAACCTTGTACGAGTCATGCAGCTAACAATTTCACATCTCAAAAAATTATGCAGGTTAACAAATGATTGAATTTCAGAAATAAGACTGGATTCAAATGTTAGTGGTAAATAATAACAAGAAAAATTAGAGGACAAAAAAATCAGGTTTATTTGCTTCTTTTTGGTGTTTCTTCTGAAACCTGTGCTTAATTGCAGTTTAAGAGAACCTATAATTTGCCTCTTTTTATGTTATGCAGAGAAGGCCAAGCCATTATTTTTGTCATTGATAGCAGTGACAAATTAAGAATGGTTGTGGCCAAAGAAGAACTTGACACCCTTCTGAATCATCCAGGTGAGGAGGCTTTTTTCCCCTTCTGTCGCCGTATTTGTTATGTTGTCTTAAGAAAAGCCCTTATCTGACACATTCTACATTCTGAGTACTTTGCAAATATTTTAGCCATTCATGAATACTAGAATAATTGTCTTCAGTAAGTTTGGGGGGTTTTTTATACCTATTCACATTTACAAACTGATCATACTTCAGTTGGATTGGTCTCTTATTAATCAATATAGATCCAAAGTGGCATTGTTTTGAGGAGGAGTAGACTCTGACCCTTTGGAATCTGGAGAGCCTGCATGTGATGATGAACACATACAAAAAAAGTATCTCCCAGTCTGGATTGTTCCAAGAAGACAGATAATTCCTTTAATGTAACTCTTAATGTCTTTTTTTTAATGTTTTTTTTTTAATTGTTATTATACTTTGCCCAGAAATAGGGGCACTGGGATAATTGTACTAGTCAGTGTCAATTGCCTGTAAAAGGATACATGGGATGGAAGAGGATACAAGAGAATTCATGTTCAAGGGTTGGTTTTAGGGTTTTTGTTTGGTTTGGTTTTTTTACATGAGGCTACACTTTTTTCATTAAGTTCTGAGATTGGTCAGTTCTTCGCTTCTTCACTCTTCCGTATAGTCAACATTGTAAGCAATATGCAATTTTGACTTTCAGCACTTTAGGTAGTTGTTCTGACTAACAGGATTATAAAAATACATGCAGGAAATTTAAAAATAAATTACGGGATTATTTAATTTATTAAGCTGGTAGAGCCTTAACTTGTGGGGTCACCATGCTGAAAGTAAGAAGGGAGAAGCTGACTTACATTTCTAACCAAGAAAAGTAGCATGTGATAGGAGCAATTACTTTCCTATGATATTATTTTCCATGAAGACTGCATATAATACATTAGTTCATCAACAAAGATGCTGTAGCTGAGTGTGTGTGAGCTGACTGGGCCCTCTTAATTTTTCATGTTCAAGGGTATGGGCCACTTCAAATGCAGGCACTGAAAAGACAGTCTTGCGAAGGTCAAAGGGCAGGATGAGGGTGAACCAAAGGCTGCAAGTGGATTACATAGAGGCCAGGGAACTTTGTACCAAAGCAGGTATTAACCACAGCGGTAAAAGGCGATTCTGTTGTTTAAATGGAAACCACATAGGGCCAAGGGTGGGAGGTTAAGACTGGTGTAGTAAATTACTGGTTTATTAGAAGGCAAAGGAGTGAAAATGTTAAGGCTAGGGAGATGCAAGCTTAGGTGGGGCTTTTCATTTAGGCATTAACAGGTTATTAATGCTGACTTAGCAGGTCAGTACTGGTCAGTTGTTTATGTGTTTGTGTCTTCTGGTTCTGAAAGACCATGGCTATGGCCACCTAGTACATTCCCTTTTTTGTATTTCTGCCTTGGAGCAGCTGAGCTCAAATGCAGCAACAGTGTTCCCACTTTATTGTTTTGGATTTTGATAGGTCACATCTAAGAGAACCAAAGAGAATAAAAAGTTCTTCTAGTAGTAATGTTTGCTAAAAGTAGCCGTTATAGAATCAATTTATAACTGGTTTACTATATCAACATTTTTATTTGTATTACTGTTCTGCTTTTCTTCCTGCATACCCTGCTTCTCTCCCCATATATGCTTCTGCCTCTGTGAACCTCCTGGAGTGGTTTAAATTTACGTGTTTACTTAAGGTTTAAATGGATGCAGGGTAACAACCTTGAATCAATTCCTGTCTGATCTTGGCAATCCTTCAGTAAAACAGTTCCCTCTCTTTTGCCAGACTGCCTGAGGTTGTCAGGTGAAAGGGAATATATACTGTGAAGCATTAATGGGATTAGAAGTTGTACTAGCTGGGACTGTTCTGTGAGTCAGAACTATGAATCATTTTTACTTACATAAATGGGCAATGCACTCTACAAATAACAGCTTGTTTAATGATCACTGTTATTTTTTTTTATCAAAATTCATTCTTCAGCATTTTGCAAGATGGTAATCTGTAGATTACTTGGTTTAGATACTGACTCTTGGATCACTTGACCTCCAGCACATGCTTCTAAAATAAATTGAAATTCCTGTAAACTTGAAATTCTTTGTATAAAATTACACATCTGGTGTCTGGGATTTTTTTTAATGTGTTAACTCATAACTACTTGCAACTAGAAAATGTTAGCTTTACATTAATAACTGTAAAAAGGGTGTTGGGGGAATACTGCATAGTAGGAAACAATGTCATAAGGTAGGAAACAATGTAAATTTCTGCAACCACCACTTGATTTAGCAAACATCTTTAGGTGTACATTTATGAGTCTTATGTGGGTAGGTTGTGCCCCTTTTTAATTGCTTTAAAAAAACTTGAAAATTCCTTTATTAACTTGTCTATTTGTATATGTCATGTCAACTAATTTCTGTGGTTTTAATTTATCCATAACCCACAACCTGTGGGTACCAGTGTTCATTTAATTATACTATAGATTAATGTAGAAGTTTCAGTCGGTAGACACAAAAGCTGTTCAACTATGGAATCAAATCAGAGATTTAATGATACTTTGTGCTTGTATTTTGAGGTCTTTGATTTGTGTTAGAGGATATCAGAGGAAAAATAGCTCCACATAGGGTAAATAGTTGTGAAAATCGCCAGCGTTTTGGTGAGCACTCTTTTCTGAGTATGGGTAGACAGTGTTATTTCCACTGATTTTGTGGAAAGATTCAGTAGGGAGTTTGAAAAGAACATAATTAGGAGGTTCAAACCACTTCAGCATTGCCAGTTTGGGGTTTTTTTTTGGTTTCTTGCTCCGCTCCCTCTCCTCCCCCCCAGCAGGGGGAGCTAGTTTATGTTTGAAGTTTTTAAATCCTTAGCTTGTTCCCTATGTGAAATAACCTTTTCTTTTTACTATTTTACAAAGAGCCTGTGTAGCAATTTTCATCTGGGGGGTGGGGGGGTGTTAAGTTCTTTTCCCATCAAGAATTGATTGATAGACTCAAATCTATATTTTCTCTAATCCTGTCACTCATCCTTTGTTTCAATAATGTGAAAAATACTTACAGTTAGTCTTGGTGCTGGTAATTTTTTGGCAGTTTGACATCTGTCCAGTTGAAGAGAGTATACTTTGTTTCCTTTCAGTGACTCTCTAGTCTTTTGTGGTAATCAGCGAGGCTTATGCTTTTGAATGTGTATGTATGCCAGAAATTGCCAGAATACTTGGTTTGGTCTGTAGTTCTTACTGCTAGCTGAGAAGAGCTTCTGGGAAAGAAGTCCTTCAAGTGAAGGTGTCCAGACACGTGCATTTTTTTCTTACTTTATGAATTTTATGAAGTCATGGATGCTCTCCAGGATGCTAAAGGATAATTCAGACTACCCTTACGCAGCTATTGTTGTGAGATTATGAATGAACACAAATAATTTTTGTGACCATTTTACACACCCAGTCCTCACTAAGCAGAGATGTGTAGTATTTGTAGGCAGTAGTTTGATCTCCTGTTCCTCAGCTTCACCAGGAATTTACACCTACAGCTTTAAATGTACATATAAGGTAGGGGGTGAGGGGGTGGAAGATCCCAAAGCCTGCCAGAAAGTTTGTGAGCATTCTTGAAGCATGCATCAGAGGCCATGTGACCCAATGGTGTGCATCTTGGTAGGATACAACCTTCAAAGAATTGCAGTTACAGGTGAGCAAAATATCTTCCTGTATTGTTTGTAGCTTATTACATGTAGAGATTGATAAGTGTTGCACAATGTCATTATAGTTCTATTTCTGTTTATTCGTAGATATTAAGCACCGTCGACTGCCTATTCTCTTCTTTGCTAACAAGATGGACCTCAGGGACGCAATATCGTCTGTGAAAGTATCTCAGTTACTGTCATTAGAAAATATCAAAGACAAGCCCTGGCATATCTGGTAAATTTCCCTTTTTCTACCCTTTTATTGGTATTACTTTATACATTCATATTTTAGCTCTATCATGCCACTCAGTATTATATAACATAACTTAAATCAACTAGGTAAAATGTTATGCTGCCACATGTGGGAACAGTAGTACTGTTATGCTAGCTATACTAGTACTTGCTATGAAACTTGTTTTATGCACGATGTATTCATGTAGACAGCGTCTTGAAAACTTTCACACACAATAGAACTGTTACCCAAATAATGAAATGGAGGACTTCTAGTGAAATCAGAAAGCAGTGTTCTTATCAGAAGAATAGCTGCTTTTTTTTTTGCTGGGAAATTGAGTAGAATTGTTATTAGAGTCCTGCTGCTAGTTTGTCCTGCAGGTTTTAGAATATCAACAATAAAACCTTTAGAGTTGGTTTTTTCCGTTCTGCAGATGATTTTGTAAACTACTGTTGAAAGGCCATTTAGTAAACTGTTCTCATGTGAATTCAGAGGGACACTGTATTCTTCGTATTGTGTAATGTTTCAGGGGATTTTTAGTTGTAGGAGCTAGTGCCTTTTCTTTCTGAAGGGTGTAAGCTTTCATATGAATAGAAGGATTTTGTGCCACTGTTCACAAAGAAAAAGCCTCCTTTTATCAGAAGTGTCTTACAGAAGTTAGATTTCTGTCTTATTAAAGTCCTCAAATACTATAAATAAAATGAATCCACAGCTAAATGCTGCTGAAAACTACAATTTTCATTTTAGGCCCTTAATATTAACCTTGATTACTTGCATTTTGTTTTGGGGTCACTGCTTTTTGTCTCAGAAATTACACTGACAAATTTCTAAGCCCCTTGGAAGATAATTTTATAGCTAACCATGGTAACAGTCCAGATTCACTGCTGTGCCAGCTTTCATAAGCTGAAGAATTAAGCACCTTTAAACAGTTATATCCCTGTGATTCAAAAGGTAGGTTTACACTGTCCTCAGTGTAGCTTAATATATATCAACAGGCACTCCTAGGGTTGCTGTTACAATGAAGTGTGTATGCGCTATACCTTCTTCCTCCAGTACTCCAGCATTCTTGCTGTATATAGGAACTGCGTGGGAGGACGGTTGGACTTGATGATCTTAGAAGTCTTGTCCAACCTAAATTATTCTATGATTCACTGCTGTTGTAGGTAGTAAACATCTTTTATAGTATAGTCTGAGGAGGGAGTTATCTAAGTGGAGGTGCCACAGAACAATGTGGTTGCCTTGTGTGGCAGGTCTTCCAGAACCCCCTCACATTCTAGGAATGATTCCTCTGGCTTGAAACTGGAATTAATAGATCACATCTTGAAATGGTGTTTCCATATTGGGAAGGTACTCTAAGATATATAATTTGAGAAGCAGCCTTCTCCGTGTGAAGAAAACTTAAGTAAACTGTACTTGATGGTACTTTGCAGTTCTGTAAATTACAAGTATAGTGATGACCCCACTAAAACTGGTATTCTTACAATGTTTTTGTAATTTGATTTCTTTCTTTCAGTGCCAGTGATGCCCTGAAAGGAGAAGGATTACAAGAAGGTGTGGATTGGCTCCAAGGTATGTCATATGTAATTTTCTTGCTCTATTTTCATTCTGTTAAACTTTTTAATTTTGTAAGTTTTTTTCTTTATTATTTCCTTTGTTTTCTTTCTGTCCATTTCTGCTGTCAGATCAAACTACACAGTGAGTACTGATGCTCTATCTCATTTTTGCCTTGCATTTACCTCCTTAATGTACACAAAAGATCATGTCAGTTTCTCTGACAAAAGTGTATACTATGAAATATTAATGCATACTCTTGCAAACAGTGTAACACTTTCTTGGAAACAATAATAATACCAGCTCTTGTGCTTCAATTTATTATTGTGGTATTTCAGTTTGTTCTTTAATTTATTCTTACTGTCCTGTCCCACTTTTACATAACTTAATGTTATGTATCAGGAAATGGCAAATAAGCAAAGTATACAGACAAATACACTAATTTTGATTATTCAACTTCAGCTATTTAATCTAGAGCCAAAATAAGAACAGCTTACATTATAATGATCACAACATATGCAGACACACATAACTACATAGAAAGTATCAGATCCAGCTTAGATAATGTATTGCATACATGTTTTTAATTACAAACTTGGCATGGATGCTGTATATCCTTCTGTTGTATGTTGGTAAAGATTGGGTCTCTTTTTGTCCTCCTGTGTACTGCTAGATGTATAGAATAGTGACGTGTGGTATTGTTTTGGTAGGCTCATTCTAATTTTAGGTCCCTAATTTACGTTGCTTACATTGTGAGTGTATTAGGTGGTATAGTGTAATCTGAATCTGCAAGACGAGGTCTCGGTACAGGCGTGTTCTGTGCTGTGGCAGCCGCTAGATGTCAGCGATGCCCCAGAGTCAGTGCCACTAAACTAATTTCCTTCAAAATGCAGCTAAATAATGCCCAGCATTGTCCCTGATTTAACATATCTCCATTTATCTATGGATACCAGACTGTCCCTTTCTACCTAGAATCCTTACTGCTAATCAGAAAGAGGTGGTTTATTTTACTGTGATATTACAGAACACAAAAACATTTGGTCATGTTTTCAGAGGAAGGGGTACTAGCCAAAATAGTCTTTACAAAGAGATTTACTGTCTGAACAGAACAGTGATGCATCTTCCACCATCTAAGGGTTCTCCCCCCAGAGTTCTGTGGTGAGGAACCAGCATCTTACTACTGAGTTTCCTTCACTGCTGTATCCTAGTATCATGGGGGCAGATTCCAAATCATGTACTTTTTCCTAATTCTGATTTTTGTAGCATTTTCCTGTGATTTTCGGGGTCTCTGCTTACCTTTGAGGAACCTTCTAAGTCTCAATCCAAATTTTGAGTTGATGATTTTGTATGTAGCTTCAAGCTACTTAAAAGGATCTCAAATGTTTGTCTAAATCAAAATATTTTAAGTTGTTTTAAGCACAGTAAGCAGGTGCTTCTGCTGTCACTCACATAGCTCTTCATAGATATTCACTTCTCATAGCTTGTTAAAATTCTTAATTTTTCTGAGCTGAAATTCTTCATGGATGGGCTTTATCTAAAAGCATTTCCTTTAACTCCCTGGCACAGTGTCCCCAAAATCTTAAGAGGGGTTGGATTTAAACTGTATTGTTGCCTAAGTATGTGCAGTTTGGCAGTTACACTTTTAAGGGATGAAGACTTTGATATTTCAAGAACAAATTTTCATTATAATTCTCCTCCTCATTCCTAGAGCACTACACAGAAATATTTTGAACAACTCTTAAGTTAGTGGTCCCTAAATCGGACCCTATGAATATCATAAAATTCAGTGGAGGAAATGACACCTGGTTAATGAATGCTCCTTGTCAATAGCCATGTTTTCCTTAGTTACCTTTTGCAGACCCATTACAGGTAGTTCACAGGTTTGAGGTGGCAGGTGTAGAAGGTTTTGCCCTAGTGAAGGCTGAGTTTGCATATTTCCCTATTTTGTAATGGGGTTACTATTGCAACAACACATCATCAGTAGGGTAAAACTAACCCGTCTTAAAACAGTCTAAACCAGCTCATGTTCCTTATTAGTGGGGGAAATTGTGCTGATTTCCACATTTTGTACTGGGGATGCAGTACACTTATGCTAGCTAAGGAAATGTTTGAAGTGAATTGAGAAGTGACAATCAGGCAGAGAGCATGGGGAAGTGTGGTTACTGAGAGCAAATAAGTTTTCATGTGAGTAATTCAAGAACAAACTTTAAATCCATTGCTGCTGGGGAGTTAGTTCACATTCAGTTATGTGGAAGCTGAAACATGTACAAGGAACTGAAGTGTGTACTTCATAAAGTAAACTTCCAGGATTTATTCTCATCAAAGTTACCTTATAAAAATTGAATTATGTGGAAGAGTCTTCCTGTTTGATTAGTAACATTGAGGAGAAACAACTTGACTGTGGAGGGATTTCAGAAGTGGATGAGAATAAGCCGAAAACCACTCTAACTGCATTGTCCCCCATTCTTGTAACTGCACCAAAATATCTGCTCTGTAACCTGGACAATACTGGGTTTTGTTTTCAAAAAGCAAACTACAGCAAGAATTCATCTTGTGTTAAAACTACCTGTTTCTTTTTTATTAACAGATCAGATCCAAGCAATGAAGACATGAGAGATAAATAAGAGATGTATGGTGTTCTTTTACAAACTTTGTCAGTAGGTGTACAAGTTCCTTGGAAAGGAAGAATGATTTTAAGAAAATGAACAGTTCAGCTAAAATATACTGTGTTGACTTGTTTCCTTTTAGTATCTCTTCCAGGAAAACTGGAACCTCAGGTATGCACATTGATGAATTAAATTGAATCTTGTGACTGGAGAGCATATTTTCAAAAAAAGATTTGTGTTAATGATAAACATCTGCATTCATTTCAGTTTTATGTGATAATTAGCCATCAGGAAACACCCCTCTGATTTTTGTGGGGACACCTTTTGACCAAATGGGAATATTTATATTATTCCTGAGAGAGCATAATCAGCACTTCCTGAAATACAGCTGCATGAGAGACCTACTGATTTTTAGGTGGCCATTTTTAGGTATTTCTGCAATTATTTTTTTTTTATTGTAAAGTTCAATGTTAGGTTTTTAGTAACCATCTACAATAAGCTTCTAGAGGAATATTTTGATTTAAGATACAAAGATTCAAATATTCAGTGTATTTGTTATAGATGATTGCAGATGTTTTTAGAGAACTGCTTTTAATGAAATGCTATGAATTGTTTTTGTGATATGACATGGTTATATTTGCATTCCCATCAATAAAACTTCAAATATACAACATGCTATGCTTTGTTTGTTTTTTTTTAACTTAAATATGTTCATTAATGGTCTTTACAACTTGGAGGTTTTTATTTTTCTGTTAGTTTCCTTTGGAATTTGTCCACTTTCCAATGGAAATAGCACTGTACACTGTAATATCTCTTTTTTTTCAAGCTTTTTTTTTAATTGCCTATATTTGTTACACTTTCTAATAAACTAGACTGCTCCTCCAGATATTTAAGGAGCATATGATTGAAAGTTATATTTTGGAAACACAGCTAAGGGACAGTTCACTGGTTTACTATATTATTAATATGAAATATGTCATGCTCCTTTTGTGTATAAAAAAATGATTTACTTTCAAGAATAAGTTTTAATAAACTTCCTGAGTTCAAAGATGCACCACAGGTAACAAATTAAGACAATGCTAAGAAGTTTATTTTTGTCATGCCACCTCTTCTCCTTTAATCCCTCCTCCCTTGTCCAAGAAACAAGCAGACTGGCACTGGGGTTGCTGAAGACTGTATTTAACTGGGTGATTAGCTGATTCCTGTGGGAGATGCAATATGTAGGTTTTGCAAAACCTCCCCCCCCCTTTATTAGCATATAAAACACCCAAGTGTTCTGTAAGGATGGATTCTAGGGCTCACTTAATAGAGGAATATTTGGAGCAAAGGGAACCTGCCTGAAATAGAACAGTTTCATGTACTTTCAGTTATTATTAAGCAGTTAAAATTAACTCCCCTCCTTTGCTAGAGAGAACTAAGTTTTACTGTTAAAAATCTTTCTTACGGGATGCTATAATTCTGACAGTTCAGTTTGTCAGACATCTTTCATGTTCTTTCTGTGACACCTTTGGCCTTCTGTCAACTCTGAATCTAAATATCTATACAAAATCAAATACAAAAGAGGAAAAATCATGTATCATTCTGAGATTTTTTCTAACTCTGAATTTTGGGGCAGATAATTTTCTGGTTTACTTTGCATTAGATAATGCTGTAACAAAAAAGTACTTGTTGAAAACATCTTTTCTTGAGTGTAAGTATTTGGTAATTATTTTGGTTAACTTATGTGGCTTATTTAAATGAAAAATTTAATTTCAAGTTGGCATGAATTTTTTTCCACCAAAGAAAATTTCTTACCTAAAATCTACTTGTGTTTCTGACTTTCTTGAATAATCTGGACCTTAGTACTATATTTATCTTATGGATTGCCTTTACTATCATGGGAAGCTGTTTGAAGCTACTGCTTTGTTCTTGCACCCACAAATCGGAGGAAAGGGCCCTATTGTCTTTTACTTTTTGCTTTCTGATATGGTTAGTAAGCCCTTTTTGAAAACAGCAGTTAGTTGATTATTGTTCCCCTTCTTGGCTTTTTTGTTTTGTTTTTGATTTTTTTTCTTCAGCAGCTCTTTCTGTTCCTTTCCTACCATGACACTGGGCTAGATGGAGACCTCTTGGAAGGAGTGGGAATGGGGAAAGTCCCATTAGTGAAATGCTTGATTTTATTCATTTATTTATTTATTTACACACATCCCGTCCTTCTCCTCCCACCCTTACTCTTGCAGCAATTACTTGTCTCTCACTTCTGATTTTTTGTGAACATTTGTGATCGTTATGTGAACATAAAACTATTCGTGGGTTATCTGCATGTTCACTTCTCTCCCCATGGTGTACAGGCATAGGTTCCTAACATACACAATTGCTACAGCCTTGAGTTTCCCTAATAATGTTGAATTTGGTACAAGGATCATATATATTGCACAAAAGCCCCATGCATCTGTGCAAAAAGGCTTCTTTGGAGTTGTTTTCTGAGGGCCCCAGTGGCTGTCAGTCTTCAATGCTGTTCTCTCATTACATTTAGGATGTTAAAATAATTAAAGAGCAATGATTTCTACCTGGATGCTCCAAGACAGTTTGCCTGTACGAGTTCATTGAGCCTTAAGAACAAAGCAGACAAGTTCTTTTGAAGGTTTAAATGAGACTTGCAGAATATTCCCTTTTTTTTTTTTCGCCATGTTACTATAGGTCTATGTGTTGCGGGAACTTGAAAGGCAATAGAGTGACTGAAAGAGATGCTGAGAGAGTTTGGTCTTTACACCCCACACAACATTACATGCCGTTGCTTCCGTGCATTAAGCACGCTGCCCTCCTATGTATTCATGAATTTCCTTATAATATGCCTGGTAATGCTTAAGACTATAGCATTTTTCAGCTGAAACGTGAGGCAGTCATTCTCACAAAGTGTTGCCTTCTACATCTCTTCTTTACCAAGTAGGGGCTATCAGGTAAACGTGTGAATCCTAATTCTTTCTAACACTTGCCTCTCTGATGCTCAGGACATGAGTCCATGGGAACTTGCTGTGTTTAACCTGTAGCTGCTTGCAGGTATGCATGGCCTGAAGACTCCTGGGCAATTTTGTGTTAAGCGAGTGCAGTTCTGAGCGTTAGGACGTAAATGTAATGGATCCTTCTTTTAATCTCAGCCCTCTAACTATAATATGCTTGGGTTTTTTATTTACTAGCAAGAAAGATAAGTTGCTGTGAGAGGCTAGACATAACAGCTCAGCTGCACTGCTTAGTTGTCTACAGGAAGGCATTCTGATGTGGTAATACGTGGAACAGTAATGTTGCATTTCAGTGCTTTCTTAAAACAGCTGTGCAACCCTCTGTCTCGGAAAGCAGCTCATCTCTTAGAAGCTCTAACAAGGAAATAATGTTGTTAGTAATAAGAAATAAAACTAACATTGATTCAAAATACTTGTCCTTAAAAGCAAACATTTCTTATGCCAAGAAATACATTTTGATCTTAAAAGTGGCCATTTTTTAAGTTGTTTGGGAAGTCACTTTTCTTATGATTAATTTGTCATCCATTTCTTTAATGCTTTCTGGCCTGCCTTATTTCTGTTTCACAGAAATCCTTACAGGTCTTGCTCCTAAACTTTCTGGTCTGCTCCTAACTTTTGCTGAGTACTAGTGAAATTTTGCAGCTCCCTTCCCTGTTGGTTTGGGGTTTTTTTGAGAAACAAAATTGATAATGAGAGAAGGTCACAGAAGATAGGAATAAAAAAAGCAAAAAAGAGGCCTACTGAGAAAAAGATTCAACTGTCCTCTTTCGGAAAGGTCAGGAAAGTTTGCTTTGACAGGTTAACTTGATATGCCCTGATCTTTTTTTTTTATTATTATTATTATTGCACAGCCAATTCTTGACTGCTTAAATTGTAAAATGCACTGTTACAATGCAAAAGTAATATTATGTGTACTAGCTAATCAAATTCAGGACTTATAATGCTGTCTTATAACAAATGCCAAGTGTTTTTTAGTAATATCTGTAACCATACTTTAGTTCTGAGGCTCTGTATCTCCTGTCGCAGTGAGCTACATTGTGAAAGCATCTGTGTTGGTGTGAACCAGCACTTTATGATCAATTTACCAGTGCTCAGGCAGTTGGATTGCTACTTAATTGGCTGAATATTTCAAGCCATATGAAGTTCTTGTTCTCAGAAGTACAGTGCGTATGTGATAACGTACTGTTCTCTTTCAGTGGATGTCAGGATCTCACTGTGCGAATCAGCCACGTTTACTTTTTCCACTTTTCTAACGATAGCATGAAACCCGCTCCCGCTACCCTTTTTCAAAATCAATCCTTAAAATGAAAGCTAGGCTTTTAACGTCTCTTGTCTACCATTAAATGATCTCATGTTTTACAAATAGTTTATTAGAAGATGAACTTAATCGTATTACAGTCATATTACTCAGGCACCAACTCACAAGGGAGCGTGAAGTAATTCCTCTGTGAATGTGGGCATACCTTTGAGGATCAGATTAACTTGTTTAGTAGAAGAGGTGTAAATTTAGAAACTTCATGTTAGGCAGTCTTTTTAAAAACAACTTTGTCTTTGGAGACGAGTAAGTAGATTGTAGGCCTAGCAAGATAGTTACTGGACCAAATTTAGTTTGCTTAACAGCTCTCAGTAAAGGGGAGAAAAGACTGTAAGGAAAAGCTGTAAGAAATCAAGGAAATTGGGATGTGTGGAAGAAGTTTGTTTGGGCTGAAGTAGAGTCATGCTAATGCTAACGAATATTGAAGAAACCCAAGCCTCTGGAGGCTCAATGAAGTAACCATGATAAACAATTGAAGTGGATGCTTGGCAACACAGGCTCCCGAGTGAGGAGAGCAGCCCCATCAAACTGCTTTTGTAGAGCAAGATGGTTGGTGCCGAGGACCTGATGTTCCCAGTTGTCCTGGTTTCGGCTGGGATAGAGTTAATTTTCTTCACAGAAGCTAGCATAGTGCTGTGCTTTGGATTCAGTGCTAGAAGAATGTTGATAACACGCTGATGTTTTCAGTTGTTGCCAAGCAGTGCTCAGACTGCTCAAGGACTTTTTGAGCTTCTCCTGCTCGGCCAGGTGCATAACAAGCTGGGAGTACAGCACAGCTAGGACCCAAACTGTCCAAAGAGCTATTCCATACCATATAACGTCATGCTCGGGGGGGTTAGTCAGTCGGGTCGGTCGCGGGCAGGGTGGTCGCAGCTCGGGCTGTGTTATCACAGCTCGGGGGGAGTGATCACTGCTTGAGACGGGCTGGGCATCGGTCAGCGGGTGGTGAGCAATTGCATTGTGCATCACTTGTTTTATATATTCTGTATATTTTCTTACCATTATTATTATTATTATTATTGTTATTCTTCTCTCTTATTAAACTGTCTCTATCTCAACCCACGGGTCTTACTTTTTTTTCTTTTCTCTGATTCTCTCCCCCATCCCACTGAGGGAGGGGGGGGAGTGAGCGAGCGGCTGCATGGTGCTTAGTTGCCAGCCGGGTTAAACCACGACACCAGTCTGTGTGGTTTTTAGTTTCCTTCAGCCTGGCTCCTTTCTGGCCCTCCAGACTGAGCGCCTCCTAATTGTTGGAGCATGTTGGGTGCACTCTGAGCTTCCCAGTGTGGTTTCATCCAAAAAGAATTCATTTGTGTACTCCCAGCCTACTTGGCCATGTAAACAAAAGCACTGTTAGTGAGGATAATCTTTAAAGTACCCTCGTGACCTGAACTAATGCACTAGTGTAGGCATGCCTGTACAAACTTAAGAGGGAAACAGTCCCAAAGTTTTAAAACCATGGAGTTGAAACCACGTAAAAGACTAGCGGAGCTTGGCAGGAGGTCTCTGAATGCCATGGTTCCCCTGAAATAATTCCAGTGAAATATCTAGTAAAAATACAAGTTTGTAGTATGCTCCAGTCAGAACTGGGAAAGTTTATTCCACTGATAAAGGGTATAACCATTGGACAGGGATTAAGTGGTAACACCTCCAGTTTTGAGGAAATGGCATAATGTGAGTTGTGAAACATAGGCAGTCATGAGGAAAAAGAGTTATTACCAGCTGTCGGGCATCGTTGCTGTTCCTGGCATCATCCATATTTATGAACACACAGGTTTAAAGGTGCTAGTAGGGAAAAACTTTGCAATGCTTTTTTTTTTTTTTTTTTAACTTAGAATCTCATTCTGCAAGTAATCTCTGTATGTTTTAATCTTATACACCAATATTTAGTAGCATAAACTGAACAGGAAAAAAGTGTCTAAAAAGTGCTGTAACAAGTAACAAATGGATTAAATGAACCAAAAAGTGTATGCTGTTTTCAATGATAACAATATTCCAAGAATTTTTTCATCATTTATTATCATATCAATGGATTACATGGAAGCAACTTGGTCCCAATTTAACATCTTTGTCTGTGACACGTGATTTTTGTTGGCCAGTAGTTACATTCTTGCTTTACAGGAGTAAGGATGGATGAAGGGTTTCTTCTCAATGGTAGAATGTTTCAGCTGGGAAAGGTGATGCTTTTCTCTTGTAATACTCTATTTTTATGCCTTCCCCCTCTTCTCCTCCCCCTTATTTCATTAGGGGGTCTTTTACATTCTTAAGGTAGTTTTCAAAAGCAAAGCGTTACTCTGTTTTGAGGTGCCTGGAACCCATGGATAACTGTCTGGTTTTTAAGTCCTCTACTGAGGTTTAAATTAGGAGCAAGTTAATGTTCTAAAACAGTTTTGGCAGCAGTTTCAAAACAGGCTGAATTGATCTATAATCCAATCTAGCGGTCAGAAAGTATCACTGCACATTGCAATTGGTTTGAGCCTTACTATTTCTTTAATTGGTACTATTATAAAATAAGGACAATAAATTTTATCTTAGAAAAGAATTGTAGAATAGCAGCTTCAGTTCTGACTTATCACTATTAGCATATGTACAGACCTTTTGTGTTGTAGCATTGCAGTTTCTGGAAATTGCAAGTCACCTATCCAAAGTCAACCAGTTTGGGTTCAAGGGATTTTTTTGAGTACCAAATTTCCTTTTCACCCATTTCATAACTATTAAAGTACTACTTAGTTCTCTGTCTACTCTGGTACATCATGCAATGGTTTAAAAAAAGGATTAAGAAAACCTTTTGTGGGTAGTAAGTGCCATGCTTTCCTTGAGGTGTCTCTTCTGTCATCATGTCAGGTAATGTATTTTAAGAAGTCCTTGATTTATGCGGGTTACAAAATATCTACATGCTTTCTTCAAGGTTGTAGCCATGCCTAAGTTGTTAGGTGAATGACAGTTGATCTGATGTTTGCATCATACTAAATAGGAGCACTTCAATCAGTTCCTAATATAAAGAAAAGTTTACAGCTTTATTCAGGGAATTAATTTAATGAAGAGATAGTGTGAACCTTTCTTTTCAGCAGCAGTTCAGCACACCCTGAATGAAATTTGAAAAAACTGCTGTACATCTAATATTTATGAGTTACAGTAAGTGCATCCTATAAAATGCCATTTTCCTTTGTAGGGCAACCCCTTTAGTCTTATTACTTGTATTTTATTGAACTAAAGCTGTACATTACATACAGAAAATATTTCTAAAGAACATCAGATAAAAGACTGAGTTTCAGGCTTATATCCCCATTAGCCACACATTTCCTTATGATAGTGTTTACTTAGCTGAAAAAGCTTTTCTTCTCTGACAATGAATGCTTGAGTGAGGAAATATATGGATTATTCAGAATTTTTGTTCTTGGGTATTAAGAGAAATCTTCTTTCTCCTACTAAAGGTTCTGTTGTGTTGGGCTTTAAAAAAAAAAAAAAAAGTGGGGGGATCCGTTATGCTGTTACTTATCCAGCTAAGAAAGCATAGGCTGATTAACGGTCACTTGCATTCTTACAAACTTGGACTTTAGTATTGCTTTTTTACCCTTTTTCTGTATGCTATACACACTGTTTACTGTTATGTGAAACTTGTATGCCAAGAATTAGACTCTATTCTTCTGTTTGTTCTGTAATATGACTGAAGTATTTTCTGCCTGTTTGGAATAACTTATGGATATAATTTGTATACATAAGAAAAGGTCTTTTTTTGTCCTTTTTTAAAAAATTTCTTTCTGGAAGCTTAAATGGAGAGGAAAATAAGTTGTTCCATGAAGCCAGATGGGATTTTGCAACATTTGCAGCCAAAAGCTTTTATGATCCTGTTTGGCTCAAATCCGTAAGAATTCTGCTTGTTAGAGACTGGTGTACTTACAGTCATTTTTACATACAGAATATTTTGCAGTGTATTTCTCTGGACACTAAAGATGATTCTTTCTTTTGGAACATACTAATGCATGTGCTTACTATGAATGTGGTAAGGGTTTACTTTTTTTATATACATATATTCTCTAATTTTCAAACATTTTGAGCAATGTTTTATAAAGGGTTTAGATCATTGGGTTAAAAACTATTCTGTGTTGTGAAATCTGGCAGGATAAACAAAGGGGTGGAATTGGTGTCTCTGACAGCGTTTTGCAGTCAGTGGTTCTAGGAAGCCTTGGGGTCCAGGGACTAGTTTCAAGAAATCTTTGAAAGGTAACTAAAAAAGGCAAGTCTGCTGTCCAGAGGCTGAAGTTTACTGCATATACGCTTGCACCACAATTCAAAACTGCTTAGTGATCTGCAAATTGAAAAATGTACTTACGTACATGCATAAAAATAGGGTAAGCCTACAGAATATTAGTAATTTGATTTGATATTTCGAAGAGTGTAGATTTGTACAGAAAGGTGTATATTCCTTTTTTAACTAATCTGATATTCAAAAGACTATCTTGATGGAAAACTGTTAAATTAATTACAGTGTACAAGTTGCTGGTTATGTATTTAATGGATTTCCTTTATTTGCATGTAAGACACCTCTTTTTGAAAGCTCTTGCATTCCTCATGACACTAAAATATTTGTGCTGCTTTTTACCATACATACAACAGATGTTAGAAGCTGGATGAAATTAGTTTACCAAAGCACTTTGTTTAACCACTATTTTTCTAGTAAGGGTGGTGGTGAATAAACAGCTTGGCTTAGCAAGGAAGCATAACCCAGAATAGGATGGCTTTACAGAGTCCTCATTACATGACATGAAGATTTTCTTGAGCTCCAGTTAGGGTAGGGTGTTCTGCAACAATTAGCATTGGTAAGAGCACGAGTGACTTTCATCTTTGTATTCACACAAGTGTAATTGATATGAGGTGCTATCAAAAATGTCTTAAAACCCTTCCAGACAAGCTGTGCTAATCAGCTGACAGTTACCAATTCTGCTGGAATTAACAGCACAGGACTTTGGTCCACATCTGGGGTAGTTAGGTACATACATACCAGCATTGTATGAGGCTTCTGAATGCTTTTTGCTCCATGCCCAGGTGCAGCTAAAGTCTATTTTAAAAGAGGTTCTGTAGGTGTGTTGGTCATTTTTTACTTTGTTCTTCACAATTAGTTTTCCATTTTGGCACTTCTGCTACTGGGTATGTGTAAAGTCACAAATTATAGTGCGGAAAACAAGAAGAGGCTTTCTGAAAAGCTCATTTAAAGATTTTAATTACTACACTGAACTTTGGCCGTAGGTGGCAGAGTGTATAAATCTTATCCAAAATAATAAAGGACACAGTTACAGCTCTCAGTAACTGCAGTTAACACCATGAGTCATTTCCAGCTGTCTTCTCCAGACACGAAGGCATCTGAACTGCATGGCTTTCTTTTAAACCATTTTCAGTAAATCAAATGGAGGAACTGTGTGTTCACAGTTAAAGGATAAGGATTGCTGGAAGCTGCGCAGTGCATGCTTTACAGCAGAAGGTCATGACTAGATAGAAAATATATCCTAGAAATCCTTGCTGACATGCTTCATCTGTGTAATATCCAAGACCCAAATCTTCAATTCTGTTGTTCGCCTTCATTTTAGAATAAGCATAGATTAGAGATTTTGAAGTCATCAGTATTTGTTTCAACATCTGGACAACTAACATTGTCAAAAATGGCCAGGAAATACTACATTCAATGACTCCATTATATGTATTTATTAAATCATGGTTTCATGCCACCTATTAGAAACCCTGCCATAATATATTATGTACTGGTGTACTTGCAGTCGTATTTACACACAGAGTATTTTGCAGCATATTGGTGGTAAGGGACCATATGTTAATAAAATACTATTACTATTTGTGCCACATCTACCTGTAGGCATGTTCTGTAAGAGCCTGGGAAATGGGATTGCCTATTAACAATAAAAAGTAGCCAAGACAGACAAAATATTTTTATAGATAAATGCATTAGACATGTATGAAACAGAAAACAACTATGCTTTTGTTTAGCAGGGTTGTACCTCAAAACATAAGACCATTTCTTACTGTAGGGGTCCAACAATGCAAACCTTTTGAGAATGTATTTTTCATTTAAGAGTGTTAAAATGTGCTTGCAGGGAAAATGTTTAGTTTGGTGGTTTTAAGACTACATTTCTCCCCTAGTTATGACTTTAATGTATCAGAGAAGTTATAAAACCGGGTGTGAGAGGAGGGCTCTTCATAAACCAGTACGATGGAAAACTTGCTTTCCTTTTTGGTATCCAAACAAAACAAAAGATTTGACTTAAGATTTTAAAGACCCATTAAAGGGAGGAAATTCAGAAAGCACAATTAAATTTCACCATCTGCTCACTCTAAAGCAGTAAGGAGAAGGGGGAGGTTTCCCTTGTGCCCAACCATTATAATCTGAATTGCAATAGGAAATCAGTGGATATGGAATAGGCACAGCACCCTCTCCTGTCTGGAGATACTGATTCAAGTGGAACTCCAGGCAGGATGAACTACGGAAAAAACGTATTGGGCGCCTCAGCTTGACATTTTCCTCTTCTGCGCCATTGTTTCCCTCTGCAACTGTGTTGTAATGGTTTCTCACTGCCTTGGGCAATGCAATATTACCTCGTACGGGCCACATGCGAGTACTCTAATCTGAGGCAGAAAGGAACGTGTTTCCCCCATCTGTTTTGGCTTGCATGTGTTGGTGCTGCTGTTAATGCCGACAGCTGTGTTAATATGCAAGGCCACCTGCCACATGGTAGATACTCCATCTTTGGGTAAAAGCCTAACTTTTCTCCCTTTGTGGAAGGTGTGGATGGCTAAAACTGGCAAGTCTGCTGGCAGTTCCCAGGTTATTATTTTAAATGTGTCAAAATTAATTACTCTTAAGTCATGTGGTATGCAATCACTCCAGGGTACGCAAAAAGAAAGGGATTATCTAACCTGGGCCATGCTCATCTTTTACCTTGAAATAGTTTTACTACTTGTATTAGAACTTATTTATCTGCCTCTGGTAGAACTGCCATTTGGCACATTTCTGTGTTTTCTGCTTTTAGATGCAGTGAGGAAAGGAGAAACAGATTTGAGCACAAAACGTTACTGTTTGGGATTAGCATTTCTGATTAGGTTGCCTCTTTTGTTCTTGGACAAGCACAGCCCTGGTAATGCTCCCTGCTGCACTGTGGTGCCCCTCCGGGCACCTCACTGATCGAGTGTGGACAGATTTTGGATGCAGCTAGGTGTTTTGGCTGCCTCGGTCTCTGTGTGCAACCCACTCACCATATTATACTTAACTACATCCTGAAGTGGTTATGAGAATCGATTAATGCTTAAATCCTTTGAAGATACTGGATGCTAATTATTATATTCAGGTGTGCTACAGCTTAGGGATTAGACCTTACTTAGGCAATAGGTGGGGAAGCTCTGAGATGTAGGTGGCAGAGAAGAATAAAAAGTGATACACAGTCACTGAGAGCCTAAGCCTCCCACAGCCTGTTTGAGCAGTGCCATTTTTTTTCACTTTTAATAAATTGACACTCTTCTAATTAGGTTTTGGAGCCTTAATTTTATTTTGAATGTCAGAGGGAGTGTCTCTTCTGTAATGTTCCACAGGGGATGCTGTTACATCTTGCAGTGTTAACCCTGATTGCCTTTTCTCTGGGAATGGGCAACTCTGTGTAAGTTCTCTCAAAATGTGGTTTCTTTTTTTTTTTTCTATACTGTTCTGGAATGAAACTTTTCATATTTTTGTGCTAGGTTTGGGGCGTCTGTATCGCTCAGAGAATTGTCTGCTTCTTGTCTGAACACTGAAAACTAGGCAGGACCTTGTTGTGTAGTAAGTGCTGGTCCCTTGAATAAGGTTTGTGCCTGGTAATTACACCATGTGAAAGCCACTTTTTGCAACCTGTGAAACGACCAGCTAGTCCCAACTCAGACTGGCCGCTGAAGATTTAAGTATGTGTCTGATATCCACCTGTGTCTCTTCTGGAAATCCATGTGAAAGCTGTATGAGACCTGGACAATGTGAGGGGGAGCTGTCTGTGCACTTCTGAAAGACTTTGCTCATAGCAGAGGCAGCAGAGAGGAGACTGAGAAGTAGCCAGGCTGTTTTATGGCTGCTGCTTTGCAGATGGGCCTAGAGTAGCAGCTTCATATCCACCCCAAGTTGCAGCCACAGCAGGCTGATACTATGGCACAGTGGTAAAGAATACAGGCAAAGAGTCCTTGGTTATAGAGGGGGTGAATCGAAGTGAACAAATGGAGAAAGATCTTATCGGGGAAAAAAAGTGAGCACTGGCACAGGTTGTCCAGGGAGACTGTGGAGTCCCCATCCTTGGAGATATTCAAAAGATGTGGCCCCGGGCAACCTGCTCCAGGAGGCCCTGCTTGAGCAGGGGGCTGGAGCGAGTGACCTTCTAAGGTCCCTTACCACCTCAGCTATTCTGTGAGATGGCACGATGCAAAAAGGAGCTGATAACAAGGTGTGAGGCATGGGCAGTCACAAAGAACAGCAGAGATGCTCATCAGGATGAGAACGGAGAAAGTGCGGTTCTGTATTTAAAATCCTAACATCAAGGTTAGTCAATTCTACCAGTAATTCCCACTCAGTGAATCATTAAAGTTTTGTGCATCACTTCTGTCTATAAAACAAGGGTACTATTTGTCACCAGGTTGTTGCATTTGCAAGGTCATCTCTGTTGGTAGGGATAGTTTGATGTTAACTCAAGGGAGGCTGCAGTCCTCAGAGGGGGAAAAAAAAAATGAAGGTTTCAGTATTAAAAACAAACAACCAAACAAAAACCTCAAAACCCCTCTCCTTTCTAGGAAGAAATATTTTCAAAAGGCAGGAGAACCCCCTTCCTCCAAGCCACTTGTCATCAGCAAGGATGGCCTGGACATATCCCAGAGTTGCTGGAGGGAGGGCAAGTGATGGAACAGCCACGCTACCGCTGCTGTGTACCTATATTTGATGTGAGTGTTGGCCTAACAGGCAGGGAGGTTATGTGGCCCAGGACAGTGTGAAGCCAGTTACTGCCTTTGCCTTGATCAAAACACGTGTAGGATCTCAAAGTTGGCAGAAGTTAAAAAAAAAAAAAAAAAAAAAAAAAAAAAGAAAAAAAAGCAACCTAGCATTGGTGTTTGCAGTCAGTCAAGAGCGTAAATTCTCAAGGCTTTTTCTTACAGAGTTAATTTTCACTTCTCATCTTTCCTCTACCACGTAAACTTAGAGAAGGAAAAAACCCAACCCAAACCCCCAACCGAGCACCCCTCGCTCGGGAGGCGGCGGCACTTCCCTCCTTGCTGCCGTCGCTTTCCTCCCTTCACCCCGTGCTCCCTCCGGGGCAGAAACCGCCTCCCCGCTCCTTTGCCGACGGCGGAGCCAGTCCTCGGTCCGCCTGCCGAAACGAAGGCGGCTGCCGGAGCAGGGAGAGGGGTGAAACACCTTCTCCTTCCCCCTGCTACCGCTTCTGCAACCGCGCCGCAGCCGGCTTCCTGCCGTCCCCGCTCGCAGCGTTCCTCTTCCCGCTCCTCGCACCCGGACCCGGCGGGAAGGGGCGGGCGGAGGCGCAGCGGTGGCTCCGCCCCGGGGGCGGGCGGCGGCCGTCCCCGCCGGAGGAGGAGGGAGGCGTTTCCTGCTTGCTGCCGCCGTGGGGACTCGGTGGCGGGCGGCTGCTGGGGGCGCCTCCTGTTCCCTCCCCGTCCCGCGGCGGCCGCGCGGCGGGGGCGCCGGGCCCCGCTTCGCGAACAGGTACGTGGGGGACGGGACCGAGCGCGACCGGCGCCGTCGGGCGCCCGCTGTCGTCCTCTGCTTCGTCCTGCCTGCCCCGGGCCGGGGGGCGCCGGGAGGCCGGGGACGCGGGACCCTGCCGGGCGCCCCGGTAGGTGTTGCGACACCAGTGGGTGGAGGGAGGGAGAGAGAAGAAACGGGTGCGTTCACTGCCGGGGGGGGGCTGCCCGGGCGTCCCGGGGCTGCGGCCCCGGCGGTGGGGTGCCGGGAGGCGCCTCTGCCGGTCCCGGGGCGGGCGCGGGCATGGCGGGGCCGGGCTCGGCTCCTGTGAGAGCGGCAGCCGCAGCCGGGGCGGCGGCTTGTCACACGGAGTTTGAAAGCCGGGGGCGGGCGGGGGGGGTGCGCTAGCCTGGCTGCCGGCGGCGCCGAGCCGGCGGCCGCGGGCCGGGCTGACCAGGGGGGTTTGCCGGGAGCTGGCCTGACCCTTGGGGCGGGCCCGGCGTCCTTCGAGCCCGCGTTCCCCGGCCCCGCCAAGTTCAGCCGAACTCGGTGGAGGGATGGAGTCCGGCGTGAAACTGGCGTTTGCCGTGGGCGGCCGGCTGGGGGGGCCCTGGCTTTCCCCCCCCGCCTGGGGTGGTGCGGGTGTCGGCGGCGGGGCTGTCTCACCGTCGTGTACCTCAGGTTGCAGCCCCTTCCTTGGAAACTGAAAGCAAGGCAGAGCGCAGAGCTCTGTGAGGGGTTTGGGGATTTTTTGCTTGTTTGGGTCTGTGGTTTGTTGTTTGGTTTTTTTTTTCCTTTTCAGTCTTCACACAGTTTTCTTTTGGACTGGGGCAAATCCGATGTTAATGCAATATAAATATTACTGATGCGTTTTAAGTCTCAATGCAAAATTTGTGGTTTATGCAAACCTGGTTATTAATAATTCTTTTTTAGTGCAGGGAGACTTTACAAGACAGAAAGGTTTGGAAACTTCTTGTGTATTTGTTCCTCTTTTTTTTTTTTTTTTTTCTGGAGGCTGTTTTCTATGCGTTTGTAGGAAAGAAGCACAAATAAAGTTTCCTTCTATTTCTCATGCAGCCTTATTATTGGCCCCGGTTAATTAAGATTTTTTTGTGGTGAAAAGGTGCCAACTGGCTAGGCCTTATTTCCTCAGGTGTAGTATTTATTTTTTGCTTTTAACACATCAGTTTTAATCTTTGAGTCATAGTGCATGGGCTTGTGTTTAAATTGACAGACAAGTACAGTTTAATCAGACAGCTAGTGGGTATCATGGTAGTTCTTTCAGTGAAAAACTTTGGGATCTTGCTCTGCATATTCTCAGCAACCGTGAAAAATTCCTATCTTACACTGACCATCTTAAATGGTCTCATAAATGTGCCATGAAGGCTTTTAACTTCAGGGGGTTTGTTTTCCTGTAAGCATTTGACACACTGATACATCAACAAGGATCTACTGTCTCTTCACGAGCATGAGACATTGCTTTTTATTTCCTGGGGGGGGGGGGGGGGCAGGAAATCAGGAGCAAGGCTGCTGCACCAAGGGCATCTTTATAGTTGCGGGAGAAGCGTGGCGATTACGTCTAGCAGGGGTGGTTAGGATATGGGAGAAGGAAAAGGCTTGGATCTGGATGAGGACCTGAAGAGGCAACAGGAGAGGTTTCATCGGACTCTTCCTTGCCAGCTCCCTACAGCGGTGGTTGGGAATAAACAAGCATAGCGGGCGCCTTGGGAAGGAGGAGGGTGATGCTGGTTCAGTGGTTTGCGCGCTAAATGGCCTATCTGCAGGGAGCGCTCATGGTAGACCTGCTCTACTTAACTTGGGGCTGGAGTCTACTACCTTTATCTAAATCACAGTTTCATTTCCTGCAGCCAAGAGCCTTTCCTTTATTAGGAAGCCGGGATAGTCCACGTAGATATGAAAAGGCTCCGGCCTCTTGGCCTTCTTCTTGAACCCCTGGCGTGGTTAGCTGGAGGGTGGTAGCCGTGATTCCTCTCTGGAGTGGAAGCAAGCAAAAAACCTCCCGCTCTGAGGAGGCATCCAATTTGGTATGTTAAGGAGCTTTTTTGTTGTTGTTGTTGCGTTGCAGCGTGGCGCGTTATTCAGGAATGCCGACGTTCTCGTATTTGGTTTCCGCTGGCAGCCGCCTTCGCAGATTAGCGTAATTGCGTGCATTAAACAGCGCCGGGTTGGGGTGAGTGCCGCGGGTTTGCTCCCGTCATGTTTATTTAGTGAGCTTTAGTGAGGTGTAGAAAAATGGATCGGCGAACAAAACGTGTGTGTGTGGAGGGGGAACCAAAGCTGCTTTGTATGTTTATTGTTAAGGTGTGGAACGTGTGAGGCGGGCTGGGGAACACGTCATTTGTGAAGCGCTGTGGGAAATGTATACGCCAGGATGGTTAATTTCCCGTTCAAATTATCAGTATGTTATATGTATTAGAACCAGATCAAATTTGAAATACATAGAAAAAACTTTTGTATGGAGATATTTTAGCTACCATTGGGTTTCAAAAAAGCAGAACACCTAACTAAAGGGGGCAGGGGGGTGCCATTGGGTTTCAAAAAAGCAGAACACCTAACTAAAGGGGGCAGGGGGGTGCAGTGTGTTATACATGGCCAAATACATTCCCAGTGTACCTGCAGTCGCCTCTGGAGACGTGCATCATCATGCTTAATGCCTGTATGGAACGTGACGGTTTCTTGCGTTTTAAAAATGTGCAGAAATGAGCCTGTGTATGTCCAAAAGCCATCTGCTCCCACAAGTTAGGCAACAGCGGCTGGATGAAAGCCCCCAGCTTTCCTTCCCCCAACCCCATAGCCGCCCCTCAGCTTGGTGGAGTGTGGAGCTCTTGCCCCTTCTTGCTCCAAGCACTGTGTTCAGACTTAGCTTTAAAAAAAAAACCAAAACCCAAACCCCAAACCTACTGTGGCCCTGATTTAAAATAGGAGGAAGGGGAGGGGGGAGTTACACTGTTAATCAGTGTCTTAGACTCTTCTGAGAACCTCATTTGACGAAGAATTTATGTTAATAACTTGCCCTTACAGCAATTTGTAGCTCTGATGAACATGAGAATTGCTGGAAGCTTGCTTGCCTGTGGAAAAAATAACCCGTGCACATCAGTTGCAGGTTTCGTGGTGGCAAAAAGCATAGCACATGCGTTAAGGGCTTACTTGGCTTTTACATAAAATGTAGACAAACGTGACGTATCTCCCACCGAGTGCTTGCCTGCATAAGTGTGTTCTTCAGAGTTGGGGTTGCTTTGAACGAGGGCTGTGGTGCTTTTCATCCCAGTTCTTTATCATTAACTTCCATCAAAGGCAGTCATTATGCTCCACTCGGCTATCTGCTATTTTCAATAATACAAAATTGATTATTTGTTACCGCAGTGTTTGTCCTGGGGCAGTCTAAATCCCCAGGGTGAAAAAATCCCATTGAATTTTCACTATTCTAATGGGAGTCTGATTTTTTTTTTTTTAAAACACATTTCTTTAGTCCATCTGGATGAAGATACAGCTTTTACAGTGTAAATCCGTCCACTGCACATTCTTTCAGAAATACGCAGCTTCCAAGGCTGAGCAATTGTTGTGTTGTAAATAAATGTGACCTTGCAGGTCATGTTAGACACTGCCAAGGAGGTGTGACACTTTCACTGATCACTTTAACCCTGAGCTACCACCAAAATCTCCTTTAAACCATGGATGTATTTTATTAGTTATTCTGTGTGTTGTTCAGCAGGTTCATTTCGGGTTTGTCTTTTTCCCTCCAAGAGCTGTTGGTTGGTTGGTCAAACTACCAGGCCGTTGTTGGGTTTGTCCTGGTATTTCTTCTGCATCGCTGAAATGTACCAGAGACATCAAGCAGGGAAGAGCAACCTTTTGTTTGGCTTTAGAGGGCTTTTTTTTTTTTTTTTTTCCAGGCTGAGATTATTATGTTCTGTTCGTCCATTAGTGTCTAACTAAGAGCTTTCAGAGATGGAAGAACTTTGTTTATTCTGCCTGAGGAGAGATTAGAGAGTCTCTTTCTTCCTCTGGGACTGCCAGTCATTGTTCCTGTTTACAAAGAACATGTATTTTTGTAATTGTAAAAACTGTGCAATTTGGGGACTGCTGGGAATTGATTGAAAGGGGAGTAATACATTTCAAACTTGTTTCTTCTGAAGTTACTACCTCCTGGTTGGTTTTGATTCAGATGCCATTAGCATCTCTGAAGAAATCCATTCTTTGCTGGAAAAGTCAGTCTCTGCTTTCTAATAAAGAAACTTTTTCTTTCAAGAGGCAGAGCAGGATTTTTTTGTTGTTGTTGTTAAAATTTAACTCATTTGCGAGTGTACATCAGGGATGATGGTTTGTGGAACCAGGAACAGGAATGCTGCAACCATATAGAAGAATTCAAATTAGACTTACCTAAGCAAGATGCTTTGTGCAAATTTTCTGTTTGTTTGTTAATTTGGGGTTTTTTAATTTCTTTTTGCTTCCTAGATTTTTCTATTATGACTTTTATTGCAGGATAATTCAAAATAGTAGCAAAGGCTCCAATTCAGCAGGGTGCCAAAGTGGTTGCCTATAATTAAATAGGTCAAGACCAGGTTGGACGGGGCTCTAAGCAACCTGATCCAGTTAGCGGTGTCCCTGCTCACTGCAGGGGGGTTGGACTAGATGACCTCTAGGGGTCCCTTCCAACCCAAAACATTCTGTGATTCTATGAAATAGTTCTGTGCACTATAGTGGGACTACGTGTTTGATTAGAATTAGGTGCATACCCAAACATCTCATGGGCCTGAGACCAGAAGGAGAAAGCCCAGCAGCTGGCCATGTATGTGAGACATTTCCTAAAGGAAATGTTACTAGAGTATTGATTACAGTAGTGTTCATTGGAAGAAACAAAACAAAATTTTTTTTTCCCACTATTTTAAATGTTAACAGCATTGTCTCCTTTCCAATTATTGGCATAAGTGCTGCAGTTAATACAGAAGTATTTCCAAAACAGCTACAAGTCTGTGGTTTTCAGGACCGCCTTTGCAAAGATGAAAACTTCTCAGTCTTGTCCTCTGGTGAACAAAAGGCTCACAGGTGGGAAAGAAGCAAAATTCAGAAACATGTTGATGTGGCGACTGTATTTCTGATTATTGAAACTTCTTAAAAGGATGGGAGCACAACTACTGCTTTTATGTTCTGAGGGGTTTTTGGATTTCTTACAGTCCAGTTGGTATATACTGTGATGCTTCTGGACAGTAACACAGCACGATGTTGCTTAGGCTTTCCAGGAGATACTAATACCTCTATTTTTCTGGTATTTTAATTTTAATTTCTAAAATATTTTTTTATAGATTCTAACTGACTTTACAGTATGTTTTTTGAAGACTTTTAAGATCTGCAGCTGGGTTTCTATAGTCATTTCACTTTCTTATGTCAGTTTTGCACCATGAAATACAGTCTCTTAAGTGTGTTGTGTTAATGTCATTTCATGATTTGCCTTATTTTGAAATGGAGTCTTGGTTTTCTAAATGTTCTGGTGTTTCTTAAATGGCTAAACTGTTTTACTGAAGGCAAGTATATCTGCTTAAGCAGCTTGGAGGTCTTGGGGCCTAAGTGTATGAACGCTGTGGATCTGTGCTTCACCTATGGACAGTGTTGGGTAGGGAAAAATGTAGGAGGAAGTATTTCTTGTGAGCACATGAAGAGTAAATGCAGAAAGAATTGCAGTGACAATAGACTTTTTAAAAAATCATCAATTAAATGCTAGAAATTTAGCCATCAAATTTATTTTGATTGAATGGAAAATGCATGCTTTCAACACAAAAGAGGGAACCTTGATAATGTCTGGAAATTCTCTGTAGGATACTTTCCGGTGTATATTTTGTGAGTAAGAAATGGGAGAACTGGAGAAGTATTTTCTTGTGTTGAACTGGTGGCCTAGTGTGCCTCTACCAAGAGTTTTCTGCTCCAGCCTGACTAGAAGAGCTTGCTGCATTTTACTGGTGACACCAGTCTCTCTTGTTTGTTTTTTCCTGGGTGCTTTTTCTTAATGACATCTTTTAAAAATTCTGTTATGCTCTGTTTATCAGGAGGACAGCAGCTGCTGCTGCTTTAAAGCCTTCCTGGATTATGTTTTTTAATATCTCCTATTTTCATGCCATTTGTAAATACCATCGTTGATCCCTAACTCTGCAAACATGCCACTTGAAAACAGTTGTATAATGGGCTGTCTATTCTCTATTAATTCAATAATTTTAGTCTTAATAAACTTCAATAGTTTTTAAATCTGTTTCTGGTATTATACCAAGTTTATGTGCTACTGGCCAGTAACATATTTATTTCATAAGAATGTTGGAAACTTTATCTAACCAATCAGACTGGCAAATATGGAGCAGATTCTACATTAATGTTGGTTACTATGCTTGACGTACGCCAGAAGAAAAACCTGGATGTAATCTGGTATAATCCTACTGCCCAAGATCGAAGTAGGCTCTACTCAAAAACATTTATATTTCTCTTTTCTAGCCTTTGTATGTCTGTTCAGTTCCCTCACATGTAAAACCGATTAAGTTATTCAGCAAGGGTGATCATGGGCCATCATACTTGCTTCACTTAGTTCTAGCCTTTAAACGTAAAGGCATTCAGTGTAAGACATGGTTTGGTTCTTGCATTTTTCATGTAAATTTTAATTGTAAAACATGGCATATCTGCAATTTTATAGCATCTTTATTTTCCGTGGTATTTTAGTTTTATTTTGAAAGAGAATTTAAAAGATTTCTTTGTTTTATACTAACACACTCCGTGAAGCTCATCGTCTATGTGACACAGCGCTGCTAATGCAGAACACAAAGCTGACCTAGCTTTGCTACACAGGCAAAGAACAGTATGTAAATAAGTGGCGTAAACAGGTCTGAGAGGAAAATTTGTTTCAGTTAAAAAAATCTAAATTGCTTAATGCTGTCTGTCATCAAACCTGTCTCGAAGTGGGATGGTTTAATTGAATATAATACATTTTGTGCTGTTCCGACACTTAAATTGATCAGCTGATTGTAACACTTCTTTTGCCAAAGTTCCTGCCTCCTCCTGGCTCCATTTTCTCCTTCCTTACCTTTCTCTGCTTTCTGTTCCTTTTCCTGCACTTTCCCTCTTATTTGTTTTAAATGAAATAGCAGCTTTGCTTTCCTTTGACCATCTGATTTCAAACTCACTAACGTGTTTTTGTAATTTCCACTCATCTTAATGTCTCTACTGCTCATCCCCTATGTGTGTGGCCTAAGCTTAGGCACAGAAGTAGGAGCCAGAAACTTCACATTCAAATTTCCGTGCAAACACTCCCTCCCTCTTTGAGACAAGCCCCAACAGCCTTGCTAGGGACTAGGGGCAGACTTGGTCACTGCTACTACCTTTCCCAGGAACAGTGTTAGCCTTGGGAATCTTGCTGAGAAGTGGGCCAGAATTATTCATTTGGAAGCTTTTCAAAAAGGGCAATATTCTATTGGGGGGGGGGAGGGCAACAGAGGAAAGAGCTCTTCATTTGTTACTATGTTCTGTTAAAATGCTAGCATCTTCATTTTCTGTTAAAATACTTATGTATTTTAACTGTCATTTGATGCAGAAGGCAGATTTAGGACTCTTTGTTGATTTCCTCACATCTTGTTGCCACTGAGCTTTACGGTAACGTTTTCCTTTTGATTCATTTAACAAATGTTTAGTGTACCCTTGCTCATGTTGTTCAATATACATGCCAAAAGTTTGACTCTTTAAAAAATTGCCTGACTTCTCTTTGTAGATCAGGTTCTGATAGTTCTCTTGGCTGTGCACCAGTGGCTTCGCAAGTGTGACATTAGTATCTAGAGTAAAGTGTCAGTATTTTGCTTTTAGATCTATTGTATTTGGTTGGATTAAAGGGGAAGGGTTGAAAAGTTGATTTACCAAGGCTTCCAGGTGACCTGAGAGGTTAATAAACATGGATGTTGATCCTAACATCATAGGACAATGGGAATTGTAGAACTTGGTTTGTTCATGAGATTACAGCTTTGGCTGACGAACTGCTGAAATAGTATCCCTGGACTCTTTAAGGCATCTGGCTTGGTGCTGATGTTCCAACTAAAACATTTGCAAGTGTTACGGCAGTGGGCTAAAAATTGACATACAGAGGGATATAAAAAGACCAGATGTGAAAAATAATTTTCTACTTGATGATTTGAAAAAAAATTTAAAGGATGTAATTTTTAATCAATTTATTTAGTGTCTTCACAAATAATTTGAAAGAGGACAAAACTGTAATATGTGAAGTTTGCGGATGACTAGAGTGAAAGTATGGAAAGCACCATGTAGATGACAGCATTAAAAGCAGACGAAGTTGCCATGGTTGACAGTCAGATGAACATGAGCTGCCAAAGCAAAGTGGTGGCTCGGGGAGAAAGTGTGGTTCTCAGATGTATACGTAACAAAGTACATGTATTCTGTGGATGAACTTTGGTTACTCGAGTACCAAGTCTAGTTGCGGTGTCCACAATTTAATATGAAAAAGATGCTGACAACCTAAAAAGGGCTCTAAGAAGAGCTCCAGAGCAATTTGATGTCTGGAAAACCTCCCTCACAGAATGAAATTAAGTAGCTCAATAGCATTTAGTTTGTCTAAGAGACGTTTTTGAAATAACAGGGTTACAGTTTGAGGAATGACTCTGCCTCAAGGTACATAACTGCAAGGGAAGTAAGAGTCAAGTGCTTCATGCCATAGTAGACCTGTGTCTTGAAGGAAGATATTTGCACCAGAGGCCTTTGTAATCTGTCCCACATAGATGCAGGTTGATCCCGTAGCTGAGAGATGAGGCTTGACAAATCAGAATAGTAAACCTGATTTTAAATAGTGAATTTAGTAATAGTTTACATGGAAAAGCCTTATTTACAAATGTAGTTGATTTTCCATTGCTTGATGTTTTTTAATCAAAGCTTATATCTTTTGGTCATGCATTAAAGGCTTGACACAGGTCTCCCGTGGTGAAATGTCATAACCTAGATTATTGAGGAGGCCAGCTTTAGTAATCATAAGGGTCTGTATGGCAAGTAGGGCAACTGGTATATATAGAAAAATGTTACTCAAAGATGACTGCTAAAAATTCAGACCTTTCTTAATTACCACTTGGAAGCTGGAACAGAGAAGAAACTGATACTAGCTAACCTATGGCTCTTTGAAGAAGTTTGATAACTACTACTGTTCTGTGGATGTGGTGTGAGAATCCCTGTAATGCGCTGAAACTTCATGGAGATTTTGGTCTTGCACATCTATATTTGATAGTATTATTAGACTTGTGGTTTTCTGCTCGTTCACATTCTCCAGGGAGGCTCTTGCACAGATGGATTTTAACGTACTAGGTGATGAGATCCTTGTTAGCAATCTCTCTGTTCCTCTGTTGAAATGTCCTTCTGGAAGGTCACCACCGAATGTGTCACTGTGTTGGTACTAAGTAAAATTGGAAAGAAGTCATGACGTCAAAACCAAATGAGGTGTTACTTCCCAGAGAAGAGCATTAGTTTTGTGCAGAGAGAGATAAAAGGCAGGGGTCAGGAACTGGCATTACACCCCAGAATGCTGAAATAAAGCAACTAGCAAGAAAGGAAACCAAAAAATGACATGAGCCTAAGCGAGGACTCCAGCGGAGAGTGAATTGTGTCAACAGTCCCCAAAATCACATAGTCTGTTTAGAAAATGTTGGGAAGAAGATGTCACAAGTGATGTCATGAAACCTGGATAGATAGATACATGTATAAGTTAGGCTTGTTTATGAGCATCATGCCTAAACCCAGATGTAGAAGCTTTTTGCCTCTTGGCACCCTGGAACATCTTTCAGGTTAGGCATTGCTTAGTCTCTTGCCATTATGAGTTACCACATTAAATGGCTTAAATGGTTTCTGAGTTCATCTGAAGAGAAGATCAGTTAAAACCAAATAACGCTAGCCTAATGCGGTAGCAAAGAGGGTTTTTGACTATTCAGGGAGTCATCTGGCCCCGAAGAGAGAGAAAGAGAGATGGTAAAATGATGGAGTTCCCACCGATCTGGTAACATCTGGACTGCATGAGAAGTAAATGCTGGAGCTGCTGCATTGGAAGAGACATTTCTGCTAAGCAGTGGGAGAAGGAGAGAGAGTTGATGTCAAGAAGTGCTGTCGCAGTGCTGTCCAAGTTGAGCATTAGCCAACTGTCCCTGTTAAGTCCTTAAGAGACTGCCCATTAATTTCCTCCTTCCCAAACAGCAGCCCATACCTTCTCGTTGTAAAGGGAACCTGAAATGTCACAGCAGTTACTTTCACTCACTTTGGTGAGCTCTGTGTCAGGTGAGGCTCATCAAAACTTGCATGTTTGTACGTTATTGCGCTTGCATGCTGCCTGTAGCTTTTTTTTTTTTTAATCTAACACAACACATTCACAATCTGCTGCGTGCATAACACGGGTGGGTGGGGTAGATTAATAAAGGAAGAAGGGGATGGGCTTTTAATTTGCAAGTTCCGAGGGATTGTTATGAAGGGCGAGGATGGAGGAAGCAGGCTTCTTGCACCATACAGAGATGCCGTGAGGGCCTTTTGAAGATGTGATTGTTTGTAATTCTCTTGTTCTGGTTTTAGAGGCAGTTGGAAAAGATCTTGCAAACAGTGTACTTAAATTTGCTCCATTAAATTGATTTTTTTCTTGACTGTAATCCCTTGTGTGTATTAAGTAACCTGCGTTTGACTACTTCTGCTTATATGCGTCTACTTTTTGTGTGAGCAACAATGCAGAATATGAACATTTGTCTCCCCCATAAGAATCTCTAACCTCTCCTGCGTAAGCATAATGATTAAAAACTTGGACCACAAATCTGCTTCTGATTCAGACACCACCTGTCTAAGTATTACAGAAAGGTCAAAACAGACTTTCAGCATCAGAGGAACAGAAACCGTTAGGAAAAAAAAATCACAAAGAAAGGTTTGTGCAGAATCTACAGAATGGGATCTTTTGTAACTGGGGTTTAATCTTGATTATTTAAAGAATAGAAATGATGCTAATCAGGTTAGGCATGCTGGTAAGACAGTAGGGAAGAGCAGCAAGACAGTCAAGGAGAAGAGATCCCTCTACCTTCACTGGAGATTAATCCGTCCATGTTGGATGCACTAATATGTAAGAGAAAAGGGAGTGTTTGGCAGAAATAGCAGAAGGAAGGCAATAGATTACACATTTGAGAAGTAGTTGAGAGGCTTGGTTTCTAGTCTTAATTTTGACAGTGTCTTTATTACTCAGAGCATTATTTAATATTTCCACACCTCTTTTAAAAAAAAATGTATAAAATAGAAGTAATATCTGCCTAAGTATGTAAGAAAATGGTTGTGACAATTTGTAAATGACTGCCTGTATAGTTAAGAAGTCTGTGGAAGCAAGTTGGCAGAGCAGAGGTGTTCTCTGTATTCCTACGATTATGCTTTGCTCTTTCATTTCTTAAAAGGAAGTACAAAGTACATTTAAAACTTGGGTTAGTATAGAGGTATTGCTGGGTATGTAACATGACAACGGTAGTTTGGGAAGCATAGAGTTGAAGACTCATGAGATTCATCTTCCTAATCTAGCAAGAGCAAATGCTGAAATGATCTCTGAGAGCTGTCTGGCTGATCTAGCAAAGCCCTGTGAGTGGTTAAGCACAAGACTAAGTTTAGATGGGCCAAACTGGAGATAGCATGCTCGGTACCTGCCATGGCAAAGCACTCCAGAAATGTACCAGTCCAGAAGATCTTAAGGCAAGGATGAAACTCTGTGGAGCCAAACTTTAATAATACGGATGCAGCCCAAAGGAGGGGGGTGGGTGGGAGTTTGCAATCCCTATTTCGTGGTGAGCCTGTATACACTACCAGTCTGGTGTTTTCAGTTCTTAGTAAAAGCATAAGAATTTGGTGGTGTAATACCATGTAGCTACCAGGTCAACATTTATAACTATTTAATTGTGGAGATTGTCCTGTAGGAAAAAAAAATGTACATAAATCCCCTTAGAATGCAGTTCTTGGAAGTACAACATCTAGCCACTAATGATAGGATAGCATGGGCGTATAAAAAAAAAAATTAAGCATGGGGAACTTTTAGCATAAATACTAAATGTCTTACGTGTTTCCCAAGAATTAATTTTAATTGTGAATGCCATAGCTTAATAATTGTGTTCACTGCATCTCTGAAGAGATACTCATATGAACAACATGGGCTCACGCTGCAACATAAGAATATGTGTGGCATCATTACATTAGCTTTACCATGTTGTTTTTATTTTTTTAACAGGGAATGTAGGGTTGGGTGGGGACCTATGAACTTCACTCATTTATTTTCCTCTTCAGGGAATTTTTCTATATACTGTGCAGTGTTCCAAAATCTGTGATTAGTGACTGTTATGTGATTGATGCAATGATGAGAGGGGGGAAGGCCCTAAACATTGTAGGGGGTTGGTAGTGGGAAGTGATAAGCTGCATCATTTGAGCACAATGAGCAGTAACCAGCCTGTTCTCCAGTCCCAAGTACCAAGTGTGGCACCAGCTACTGTGTCTGTGGTGTTTAGGCTGTAGAAGGCAATCTTGACTCTTTGCGAAAACAAACCAATTTTACCCTAAACCATCCAAGAGGCCTGTTTCCAGCAAAGTGAGCTTTTGTGCTGTAAATTTTATTCATTCAGCACAAGTCATTTGGTTTCACTTAAAGATCCATTTAAAACTGGGCCCTGGCTAAGGGGTAGAAGGGGTTCACAAAAAGCAGCTTCAGTGGTGAAGCAAGCGGCAGCGGTGCATGCTTGCTTGTTCCTGCCTGTTGAGTGGCATTCATTGCCCCTTCGTTTGGGCTGGTACAAATCACTGTGCTGTAAACTGGATTGTGGGCTGAATTTTTCCTGATGGAAACTTCTGCTCCCCCCCTTGATTTTGTCCAAAGCCATGGCCCTACTGAGAGCCCTGCTTGGCTGAGTTAAGGGTGGGAAGAGATAGCTGAGGTTGGGAAGGAAGGCATGGAAATTTCTAAAGCTGGTTCTGCTGACAAAGTCAGCGTGCTGAGGAACTACACCCTAAAGCAAAAGGTTCAGGAATGTAGAAATGCTAGAATATAAACCATGAAAGGGTGTGGGGAATTGCTTCCAGGTTTAGGTTTATTTTATGCTGTAAAGTTTTGATACCTTTTTTTTTTTTTTTTTTTTTTTTTTTACTTGTTGATTTTAAGATGCTTATCTGCTGAAATACATTCTTTTGGTTTTGGTATGCACACTATGGAATTTCATAGCGATCTGTCCAAGCCTGGCTAGCTAGAAGAAAGTAATACAGGCATATATTTCAAATACAAACAAGAAGTGTGAAGTGAAAAAAGTTTTGGGAAAAAAACATGATGTGAAGGGAAGACTATGAGGAAAACAAAACTATAAAAGAACAGGATGCTGGTGATCTGTACTGGCAATACTTAACGAAAGAAAGGATCTCATTTGTGGTCTGCAGACCAGTTCCATAAAGAGTGATATCCTGAAGCAAGGAAGAACGTCTGGTGGAGATCAACCTCATTATTCCTCTCTTAAGTACAGGGAATTCCTGTTCATGTCAAGTGTATCAGCATCAGGAAAAGCTATGCAGATCTGAGGAGGGTGTTTTAAAAAAAAAACAAAAAAAAAACAAAAAACAAAACAAAACAAAAAAAAACAACAACAAAAAACCTAGGAGAGAGAAAATAGGTTACATACTGAGAAGCACTTTTATTAGTGTGCCAGATTGCCCAGAAGTGATTGTGACGTCTCCTTTGTGAAGCACATTAACAGCAGAAGAAATTAGTAGGATAGAATATTAAGTCATCCGTTCTGTCTTAGAGGGAGGCAAAGAACAGCCAAGACTTTCTGTCTCATGCTCTCCCTGAAAAAGCATCTTTGTGTTTATGAATGCATTATGAAAGATTACCTGAGGTGATCTGAAAGTACATGGTTTTCAACTTGAAGAGGATCTATAAAAGAGAGGAAGGAGCTTTTCTTTTGATGTATCTGAAAAGATCTGAAAGATCTTGAAAACCTTAATTGCAGGAGAGTTCTGTTCACATTTTTGTTCAGGGAATGTTGTCTCTGAGCAGCTGAGAGGGAAACTAACATTCAGTCAGACTGGCTTCTGTGTTTTGTATGTATGTCAATGTATATTTCACTCAGATGCCCAATCCACAATAGGATGAAAGCCTTTCTTTTCAGAAGTCTTACTGAGACATGCTTACCTGTGGTTAACAGTCAGTAGCGGTACGAGTACCGGTATGTCTAAAACCTTTCTCCAAATCCTGACAGAATTTCACCAAAATGCAAATAATTATTTTTTATTTTTATTTAAACAGCTTTCAGTTCATCCCTTCATACAAATTCAGAAATAAGGGCTTGTGCATTTGTCAGTAGCAAAGCTAAATTTCTAAAACTGATGAAGGGCTTTTGAAGTGCTTATGACTTCATTGCCAGACTGAGGGTTTCTCACATGATACATTGGTGTGAAGTTATTTTTCTTCAGCTTATGTTACGTGATGCAGGAAGTGATGTCTGTCATTAGCATCCTCTAAGGTTTTACTTGATACGTTTTTGCTTTTAAGTTGCAAGTAGCATAAAGGTTTTAATTAAAATGTTCTCTGCTGGATTGTGCTTAAGGGTCGTTTTAAGAATCGGGAGGGGAGTGAGGGGGATGGTTCCCTTCATTCCAAAGATGGGCTCTGAAGAAAATTTTGAACAAGGTAAATTGGCAATAAGGACACACATGACTTTGGACTTCTGACTTTTAAAATGGAACAGCGGGTGTTGCCTTGGTGATAATAACATGCCTGTTGTCCTCTTTCTAAAATTTCTTCTGAATTTGCCTGCAGACTCCCATTAGGTCTGTTCAGTGAAGTTCTGTTAAATGTGGTAGCTGTGATTTGTGATGATTCCATCTCCCCTGAGTACGTTCCACTCAATCACGGTCCTCAGTGGAAGGACTGTGGATGTCTTCTAGCTGGCAAGTGTGCTGCGTAGTGCTATGGCAATGAATGCTGCTGTAGTGGATGACTGATCAACTACAGTATTGTTTTTCCAGCAGAAAATAATACAGAAAGCTTGGGTTTTTTCAGCTGGAAGAGCTGAAATGCTGTGCGCCGTTTCTGAATGCTTGAGTTTGAAAACCTCTGTATGAGGTGAAACAGGCATTTTGCTTCCATCTTCAGCATTTTGAGGCATGGCTTTTTCAGTTTGCAGTATGTGCAGACTATGGGCTATGGTTTGGAAAATTTCTTCTTCTGTCCTTTTAAGTTAATGCTCTCTTGTGTTTAAATTGAATGATACTGCGTTGGCTCTGCGTAGACTTGAATAATCCAAGTTCTCAGTGTTACGAAATATCTTTGTTTTTCAGTTCTGAAAACAAAGGGAGTGAAGCCATAAATTTGAAGAGCAACCAAAAGGAAAGCACAACTCTGCCTGCAGTTTTGAAGGTATGATTTTTATTTACTAATGTTTAATTGAGCTGAAGCCTGCCACCTCTGCTTGTGACTACTTGCAGGTGTTCTGCTGTTGGATGTATTCCTGCACTGCAATGTAGTGTCTGGTTGCCATATTCTGGGTTAGGGTCCATTATGCCAGGGTACTAATACAGATGCAGAAGACAGAAAAACTGTCTGTGCTTTACATTCTTAAAACAAAATTCATGGCTTTACTTACATTAAAGAAGGGGGAGTCTAGTGCTAATTCTACAATCAGCCAGTGAAGAAGGAAGATAGTATTTTTATCAAACGATGGTTTCAGGCATTCCTCTAAAGCACCATTTCTATATAATTTGTGAATATCTAACCAGCAAGTCTTTGCCTGCCTGAAGGTCTGCTGGTTGCCAACCAAAGCACTGTAATATCTTTCTGCTGAAATTCGTATGCATATTGGCTGTTCTTTGCCCGTGTTATCCATGTTAATCATGCTTGTCTTGTGCTGTAAGCATTTTACTGCAAAAAAGAGACATGCTTCTCTGTGATCAGGGCTTTCTCCTATGTCACTTGACACAAAGTGGTGGTTGCCTATAAAGTTGTGTTTAGATTTAGTCAGATATCATAAATAATTATGTACAGGACAGGACCTGGTGATAACAGCCGTCTTTGTTGCTGTCACATCATGCCCTGCACAGAGCCATTCTAGTGATTCATTCACCAAGAACTTTTGCTTGGTTTTTGTTCCTTTTCCTAGTCGTTTTCGTTTAATGCAGATAATATTGTGGGTAATTCCCGCAAAGGGTCTTGAATAGTCTGCCAGATTTATCTGGGGATACAGTAGGCTTCTTAACACGCTGAATCGGAGGTTTCTATCCTGTGTTGCATTTATTGAGCACTAACGGTGTATGGAGAAGGAAGTGGTCGTCTTCCTGTATGGCCTACAGTCTCTATGTAGTTAAATCTTCAGTATATAGGGACTGTTTGTTTGGGCTTTGCCAAAGGTGAAGAGACATTGCACTTGCCTCTACAAAGACTCAGTTCAGTCCATCAGGGTTATTAGCTCAACAACAATTCCGTGGTGAATGTAGTTTATCTATCTACATCAAGGTGGGAAACAATGTGGTGATGTTTGTTCAGAAGCCCTGTGGATTCAAGCGAACTCTGTCAGTTCTGAGCTCTTAGAAAATGCCACTGAATGCCTTCCTGTTACCATAAATCATGGACTATTGATTTTATGCCTCGAAATGCAGGCAGAAAGGATTCTGATAAACCAGAGGAGATTCTACTATAAGAGAAGCAAATTTTCTGCGTTTAAAAAAAACCCCTTATTTTTCTACGCTAGATCAGGGAAAAACTCTAAAACAGATTTTCCTTTTGAAGAAAATTTTGATTGAGGAAGGGGAATCATTAGCATATGTGCACAGGACTGCAACACCAGGAATTGCTTAAAAGGAAGTATGAAGAGGGCTAGGTCTCAAGGAACAAGCAGATGCATAGGTGGAGCAAAGGGAGCATAGAAGGTTTAAGTTACCTAAGAGTGTTTCTTCCTTGCCAAAAACTAGATCTCATTTATTTTTTAATTTTAAAAAGTCCAAATTCAGAATCTTTCCTGCTCAGTCTGAATTAATTGCAGTAGTCTTCTACTCAGAATTTGTGATTTTGTAATACTGTACTAATTGGTGCCAATATTGATGCTATCAAGTTTTGTTTCAAATATCTGATCTGTTTTCTTTGTCTTGCCACAACTTTTTATTTAATTATGTTGTCTTTGACTTATGTTTAGAAGTCTAAGGTGTTGCAGTATACATTACATTATCTTTGAAATAATACCAGGTGTTTGTATAGGCTTTATAAGAAAGGTGTGGTTTTCATATTACTAGAGTGTGCTGGCTGTTCAACTGTACTGAGAGCCTCCTCTCTAACTTACTTCCCTCTTTCTTAAGTTGATCAAAAATCTTGAGATACACTTGAACAGTTTCATATGCATAGTAATGAGTACTTTTAGCACTATAATTGTATATCTTGTGTGCACTGAAATTACAACTAGGTAGTAAAAACTGATTCAGAGGAGGTGGAGAAAGTACTTATTTTCTACTGCTGCCTCACCCCTCCTTTTTTGTGAAGAATTTTTTTCCCCCCCTACCACTACTCCCTCCAACATGCACTTGCATTTTGATGGCACCACACTGTCCAATGCCTGACATTGGCCAAAAGAAGTGGTCGTGCAAAGATCATTAGAATGCAGCTGAATAGTTGGAGACAACTAAGACTGTCTCAGTTGAAAGGGGTAATGTATGGTATTGAAAGATGGTCCAGTTTTATTCATTGAGTCAAGGTTCCTATGGGCTGAAAAAATACAATGTTTTGTTGTTATGGAAAGTGTACATTGTGAGGAATGTCTAAATCTGTATACCTACATGGATCGTATTTGAGCAGGTTTCCATACGTGTTCATGTCTCAGAACCGTGCTTCTACCTAGTCATTTCAGGTGGATGATGCCTAAAAGTTGAAACTGAGTTACCAGTTCTGTACTTTACCCCTGCTGTTTTCCCTGCGATTAAATATTTAGCTCGTGGAGGGAGGAAAAAAGATATTTTAATACTCACCTTATGAAAATACGAAGCCTAATCTTTCTATGCCAAGCTGACTTTATCAATTATCATTTGATCACTTTCGAGAAAATATTACTGAAATACATTTGCCATGCCTATTAATTCATTGCCAGAAAGTACGCCACCACCCACCACTATTTATTTACAGATTTTGTTTTGCTTCTCTTCCTTTGAATTAGAGCTGTTAACAGTGCTCTTTCTGGGTAAATGCTCCATTTGAGCGATATGATTGTTGAGCAGATGGTTGTGTGGATGTAAACAGTTCTTGAACTTCATGTTTAGTCTTCTAAGTATCTGCATTACATGGTGTCCAGTACATGTTAGTGTATCATTAACCTCACTTCCAGTGCTACCAGGACTTTGTTTTTAAAAGGAATATTGCAACAGTGCTTCCTGCAGAAGTATGTTTCACATACTTTTGCTTTTGGTAATGCCCTTAAAACAGAGGTTTACGACTGGGACATAGATATTAGTTGGATTGTGTGGAACAGCTACCAAATAAGCTAACACTGCAAGCCAGTGCTGGAGAACGTGTGTTAGTACAGTTCAGGAGAAGTGCACAACACTCTCACTGCAAGTGCTTATGCTGCAAGTCTAACCTGGCTCCTACCTGTATTACCATACTGTAGTAGCAGCCGCAGTGATAGCTGCTTGGGTTAGTTTCAGCAGTAGTTAATGGCTTAGGTCCCAGGCTTGCCCTGTCTGAGGTTTGCATCCAGCTGATGGCTTTGCTGTGACAGCGTAGGCAAATTCACTTGCTTGATGATCGTCCCCAGATATCCCTCCTGCAGCGGTGCATGTTTGCCCATAACTGATTAGGAAGGAGTTCTTAAGCATCTCAGCACAGGCACAACTATGTGAGCTCTGTCAGGCAAATAAAAAAGGTTGAAAAAGTAGGTGAAAATACAATATACCAGATACATAATTTAGACTTCAGTATTTCGGTAGCATTAAATATTTTATAATTTGGCCCATAGGCCCAAGCCTGGCTGCTAGTCGCCTGGATTAACCAGAGGCAGTCTCAACCTGCATAGAAAACACAGGGGCAGAAAATACTGCAAAGATTATCTGGTTCACTCCTCTGCCCCAAGGTGAGGTCTCTGTATCTATGTCATACCTGACTGAAGTTTGTCTAACTTGTTCTCAAAGACCTCCAGGGACGGAGATCCCTAAGATCTCTGCAACTTCATCAGACAACTGTTCTACCGATTTCATAAACCTTATAATTAGAAAGTATTTTCCTTAACATCCCATCTAAAGCTTCCTTGCTACAAATTAAACTTGTTGCTAATTGTCCTCTGACAAGTATTCCTGCATACTGTGAACATGAAGACATTATTCTATAGCCCTGCTTTCTCACATGAATTTCATTGCAAGGTAACATAAAGATTGCTGTATTTAAATGGTAGACACAGTATTAAAATTTGATGTCAAGGACTGCAATTGTGTGATAAGATGGAGCCAGATTCTTTTTGGAGTTGCAACAAATGGGACAAGAGGCAATGGGTGCAAACTGGAACATGGGAAATTCCAGTTGCCTGTACGAATTTTATTTTTTTTTCTTTTTTTCTTTTTTCCCCCCCTTTACTGTAAGAGTGGTCAGATATTGGAACAGCTTGAACAGCTTGCCCAAGGAGGTTACAGAATGTTCATCCTTGGAAATACGCAAAACACAGCTGGATGAAGCCCTGCTCTAACTGGAGCTGCTTTGAGGAGAAACTTAGACTACATAACCTCCGCAGCCGCATTCCTTTCAGCCTAATTTCTTCTGTAGTTCCCTGTCACATCATTTTTCATCCAGTGTGTGAATTCACATAAGTTTTTAAAAAAAGTCCCATGAACTTGCTCAATATATGCAGCTGTTCGTACTGAATGTCCCCGATTCTGACTTTATAATTAGTTTTAAGTTCTGCAGGAAGTTAGAAAGCAAAATTAAGCCCAAGTGTCTTAATTAACCACATACTTCTCCATATAGCGTGGGGTTTTTTTCACATTATCATGGTTTTATTTTATATTGTCTTTATTTCATATGTATGTCATCTGAGTAATGTCTGCTCAGCCTATGTGTGAATGCCTGCTGAATGCCTGTGTCTTAGACCTAGTAATTAGAAATCAGAGAGGGGGATTCTTTGTCTTTTGGGAGTTAAGGGAGGTGTACTATTACTGACAACCATGAATTTTTGAAAAACCTGAGAGTTACTTTTAAAAACTGTTGCTGCCCACAACAGCAAATGAAAGACAAAACCAAAATGGTTTTGGAGTTTGCATAATCAAGATTTTTCTTGTGGAACCTGAAGGCAGATCTTTTTCTCTTTGGCCATGCTGTAGACTTCTATTGAAATGGAATTTTATAGGCGAGTACATAGCACCTTCTGGTTTCCCAGAACACTTTGGTAAATTCATGGTGTTAACAGCTGTATGTGTTCAGGAAGACATTTCAATATAATCCTATCTAAAGTCCTGGTAAATTCCTTTGTCGTACTGAAGATTTTTAGAACAGATGACCCTGAAATGTGCTTCCCTCTGTACTAGTTTAGTTCTTAAAAAAAAGGATCATGAGCAGGGAACTTCATTTCAAGATGCGTGGGGAAAAAAAAAAGGGCTTAAACCTTTCTCAGTTTGGCACAGAAAACCACCAAGGAGACAGATGAGAAGCAGAAGTGTGGTGCAAGATGCTATAGACTGCCAATAGAATACAAGTACAGGTGGAAATCACACTATCTTACCCCATTCCCAATGTACTGCCTGCTTGTGCACACCTTCTGCATTGAAAAGGTGAATTTCACCTTTATATTTCAATTTATTTCCAAACATCAGGGAATTGTCAAGTAAAAAAGAATAAAAATTATTTCACATTTGTGAAAACATTTTCACTATAAAAGGCAATGGAAGTGTAATACTGGGAGAATTTAAAGGAAAGAACAGAATCAAGACAGACAATTCTATTCTTTCTGGCTCCACACTAGACCTTGTAGTAATAAGGCGATGGTTACATACTGAGAAGTGAGTATCAATTCTTAATCTTTAATCAGAGCTTCATAATAATTTCAGGAGAAAATTCAGAAGGGAGAGATTTTGAAGTAACTGCAAATGATAAAAAGAGAATTTTTTAAATTAAAAAGTTTACTTTGTCATTCTAAAGACTTTCACTGAGTTTACAATTCCCCGTAAAGGTGACCTAGCAGAGACTTTATTTCTAATTGTACCTCCTTTTTTTTCTACCTTTTCATTTGAAGTGTTCACCCTTACCAACTTGGTTTTTGTTCTCTTGTCAGGAAAGGTGAGCCTGAATACTTCCTCAGATTTTAGAAGAACATTAGAGTTTCAGAGGACATTTGTCTCATCTTTTCTTTCCTCATCTGACAAATTAAATCTACATTAAGGCCTCCTTGGTGTTTCAAGAATTCAAATGGATAAACAAATTTTTAAAGTCCCAGCAGTGAACTTTCAACAGAGGCAGTTGTCTTTCCAAGTGTTAAATAGTCATTGCATTTAAATAGGTTTATTTTTAAAAATGCATAACGGATACAGTTTAACTAAAAGTCCCTTACTGTTGTTTAACTTTTACTCCTGGTTATGAAGATGCCATAATTTCATTAGTTTTCTAGTTACTCTTGTCTTCCTGGTTTGTCATGACCTGATTTTTTCATGTCAAAACAAGCAAAGGAGGATGTGAAAAGAAAACTTCAGAGTGTGAAAAAGCCAAAATATTCGTAAGTTCAAAGCATTGGTTATTTGTAGAGATAGAGAACTCACCTTTAACTTAAATCCCCCCAGAATGCCAAGGTCGTCTTTGTTAATCTGTGGGGGTGGAGGGGGAGAGGGAAGCTTTGATTTTTCTGATTATTTAAAAGGTATTATTTAGTTAAGACTAAACAGTTTTTGATGGAACTCCCTTGTGTTATCTCCATCAGCGCTGTAATTACTGGCATAAATAGGAAAACCCCACTTTGGCCATGTGTTTTTTAAATCTGTTTTTCTCAGGAATGCTATCAACAGTGGCCTTTTAGGAGTTCTCTGCTTTTCATGTATTTCACTGTCTGATAGTCCCTTTTCCTGAATTTTTCTTAATACTATGCCAATTTTCGTAAACAAGTCTTGTTCCTAATCTATATGTCACTATGTCTGGTTCTTTTTCATTAGGTTTCTGTATGTATTTGCCTCCCGTTGGTTGAGAATGCCTAACTCCTTTTTCTCACAGTAGTTGAAAAAACAAAAGCTTATTTCATGTGTGAATTTAATGAACCTGAGTGTGTCCTGCTCATTGCAAACAAGTGGGAGATTACACCAAAGATGCTTTAGCCTCCCAGAGAAGGGAAACCTGCTGAAAAACATGCAGTAGTGACTCGTCATGGGGATGTACTAGTCTGCCAGCAACTCAAGCTATTTCACTGTGGATTTTGTTTAGGGTACGAAATTTACATACTGTATCGCTGTTCAGATTGAATGAGATGCTCATAATTGCTAAATGAAATGCAGCCATCTTAACTGTGTTGAAAGGTCAAAGCTTAGGCTAGGAACATCATTAATTTTTCCAGTATTAGAGGCAGCAATGCCTAAACGTGCTACTTTGTGCACCTAACACTTTAATCTGAAGTTCTTAAACTATTTCTACATGCTACCAAACAGAAATTCTGGAGTAGTGCTGTGACTGTTTCTCAGATGAGCAAATTGGGATGTTGCGGTTAAATGGCTTGTTGAAGGTCCCTAGGGTGAATCGATGGTGATCCTAAAATCCTGATGGCTGGCTGTCTTCTCTTACAACTGCAGGTGAGATGGGGTGGTTAAAGCACGCGAGCATATCTGCGTGATAGGCAGAACGTCCTCCACCAGCAGCTCCCAGCGCAGCAGGACAGACAGTCCGTGAGATGTCTCCAAGCGACTGTCTGCAGTTTCTGCTGTGCAATGAAAGTTTGTTCACGGGGAGTGAAATCCGAAATATCTGGCTGTTGTGGCTGGAAGCTAATTCGTTGTTCACGGAGATCTGTGTTTTAATGCTGTTAATGTTTTCATTTCATTCACTTGTTAGGGCAATAAAAGAGATTGTATTCTTGGCAGACGGACATAGCCCCTGCCGAATGAGAACCTCTTGCAGTTTGAACTTTTGCCACCCAACTGCTGAGAGACGGTGGCTACCAGGGCGGCTGTTCCCAGCCAGTACGGGGGGTGAGGCAAACCTGGCGAAGCAGCCCCTCTTCAGGGTGTTGTTGCGCTGCTGGAGCTGCTCTCTGCGCTTTGGGGGGGCTGTTTGTGCTGGTAGCGAGCCCTGTGCCTGACTGCATAGGTACAGTTAGGCTTTGGGCATATGTCTGTGCTACAGTCAGGAGTGGATTACAGCCTGGAAAACATACCTAGTCTACCGTTGAATAAATTAGCTCAGATAAGAATCACGCTTGAGACATGACATCATGGGCTTGTCTTCTGAGTCCCGGCTGCCAAAGCTTCTCTGCACCAGCAAGGTGAGACCACACTACCTGACTGCACAGTAGTTACAGCTTCGGTTATCGCTGCAGTCCCTTCAGTCACCTGATTTAAGTCATAATCTTGTTTCACGCTCTGCCAAACTTCCCCTCTGCACCAGCCTCGTTGCATGTGAGGTCACAGGACCATAGGATAATTCAGGTTGAAGGGACCCCAGGATGTCATCTAGCCCAACCTCTTGTTTAAAGCAGGCTCAGCTATAAGGTCAGGCCAGGTTACCCAGGGCTTGTCCTGTGAAACTTTGAGTAACGAGTTGCTAAAGGAATAAAAGCTAATTAAAGCTTTATGAAGCATGTCACAAGCAGGAGAGCTCACAGAGAGTGGGAAAGGGGAGGCAAGGGGAAGACTGATGACAGTCCGTACGTAAAAGGAGCAGAAGGACAACACTGTGGCAGGAAAGCTTTTTTCCTTGCATCAGCAAGGATCTCAAAGGGGATCTGGCAGGTAGGTTTTCATCCCAAACCTATCATTTGTGTGGTAAGCCTGAGAAACTGTTCAGACTGCTGTGACACTGGAAGAGGATTTTTTTTTTTTTTTTTTTAAACCAATGACGTGAAGTGTAACTAATATGAGAGTCACTGGTATTCTCCCAGTGTTGTGAATATCAAACTGCTCAAGCCTAATTGCGACACAGACGCAACTGCTCTGTTGAGGTCAACTAAAAGCCCTGACTGTTGAAAACCGGTGGGATATATCAGGGAAAGGATTACTTTGTGTATGCCCTATGCCCTTGCCTTTTTTCCCTGAGCATTTGCTGGGGGCTTCTGTCAGAGAAGAACTCGGAGAGAGGCATGGGAAATAATAAGTGAAAGTTATTGTGATGTTGCCTCGTAGAATTGCCATCATACTGCCACATTCGTCAGGCACTTGTGCCTGAAGGCTCCCGCTGTGTTAAAGGCTTACTGGCTTTACAGTTCATGTGCTTTCGTTTCAGTAATTTGAATATGGCATTATCTTAAAATACAAGCTTCAGAATTTGTAGCAGGAACAGTTTTGTTTGTATGTCTCAACAGTGGTTCAAACTTTGAGTTGAGATTTCATGGGCAAATGATAAAACACCAATAGCTCATTCTGTCTTTTATAGCAAAGGCAAAGTGAAGCAGGAGGGAGGATATATGGAGAGTAGGATTGATTATATTGAAGGGAAGAAAGAAGGATTTGCATAGTTTCTGTGTTGGGACTTAATATCCATGTATATCTTCAAGTAAGCACAGTGTAAATGTTCTCCAGGGCTTTTATTATGCAAGGCACTATTTATGGTTAAAGGTATGGAAGGACCCTTTCATATTAAAACTTCCTGTTCTTTTGATTTACCAGAAGTTAAGTAAGGAAAGGAAGATTAAAGAGGAAGAAAAGTCTAAATAGATTTCTGTTTCTGGAAACAGAGACTACAAACAGCTTTTCATGCAGGGCATGAATTATGCTTACAAATAAGAAGCACAGTCTTTACAAGTGTTATGTCTCAGAGCTGCTAGCGGAAGAATTTCACATGTAGAGATTTAGCCATATTTGAAGTCTCAGTCCCTAATAGAAAAAACCCACTATTTCTGGAATACAAATGACCTTAAAAACAAACAAACAACAAAAAAATAACAAAAAACCCCACTAAACTGTTGACAAGTTTGAATACAATATTTTCTTTTATAGTTGATGCATTTAGCTGTTAACTTCATAGATATTGTAATAATTAATATAAATGTTTATAGCCTATAATGGTTATATCTGCAGAGAAGATAGTAAGATTTGTGTGCACTTCCTGCACTGAGATACTCTTTTTAAGTTTGACAAATGTGAATGCCTCACTTAAAGCTGAATCAAAAACTGGTATTGAAGAATGCTGGGGTATTAGTCGAAGTGAAGGAAGAAACTATGACAGTAGAACTTTGAAGTTGGCTACACTGAATCATTCGTGTGTTATCAAATTTGGAAAAAAATTGTTTTTCTTGTTTCTGTTTTGTATTTCCTTATGCAAAGTGCTTAGTTCCTATGAGATAATTGTTCGAGAGATTCATCCCAGGTTTGCATGTTACTTGCATAGTTTGCCTAGTACTGAAGATACCAGCCAGCAAGCACTGTGGTACATCTGTAAGCTGCCCTGTTGTCGTCTTCATTTCCAAGGGTTCGGTTTGGGTAGAGTTGACTTGTAAAGTAGTAAATCCCTGAGTACTACAGGGGTGACTGCATCCCTTTTTGGCGCATCAGCTATTGATTATTGCAGCATGTGGGGAAGCAGGTGGGATTTGTCGCAGGTGAGATGAGAAAAGGCTAGAGTTTTTCTTAGCCCACGTAGGAAAGTTTACTTAAAAGTTTAATGTGGTTGTTTTAAGTGTCTTGCCTGTATGAAGAAGATAGAGGTTGTATGGATTTCTCAAGGACAAATTGGTCCCATTCAATTTCTATCCTCATGCAAACAATTCCATTTTCAACACATACATCTGATCACTTAATATGAAGCAATTGCATCTACTCTTTGTATGAAAAAGGTGAAAAAATATTGCTTGAAGATTAAAGACCACTGCTCCAGTATCACTCAGTATAGCTTGCAAGTTTTTAAGAAATTGCTCTTCCCCAGGGATTAAACTGTGTTCATTAAACCACTTTTTTCATCATTAACAAGATCCTAGATAGACTGGTAGCAAATAATCATGCTTGCTTATTTTAGGTTACTTGAAACAAATATACCTTCAAGTCAAAATAGGGTTAGTGACCTAATGGAAATAGTAGCTTTCTGCTTAGATTGGGTGGGTAGTTGTTCGCCAATTTGAAATAATTACTCTTATCCAAAGATATTGTTGACACAACTAAAATTTGCATAGGACTTCTATTTCTTGTTCTCTTTTCCCACTCCTGTTGAGCAGAATAGAATTCATCTAAGAAAAGCAAGGGCAACTCTATTCTGGTTTAGTAAACTGAGTTGAAACAGGGATTGAAATTACAAGGATTGTACTGTAAAGATAAAATAGGCAGCAATAGCATATGGTACCCCCTACGAAGGGTGAGGAGGGGGGGGGGAGGTGCTCCCCCGAAAATTTTAGTCCAGGAAAAAGGCATTTTTAGATTGCGAAGCTGAAAACATGGTTACGTGTGGTGATCATGAAGCCTACCAGTGAAGCTGCAGCATCTTTTGGGGCAGATGGTCTTGGCAGAAGTAGCATGGGCTTGGGCAGTGGTCCTTGGACCTGTAAGACAAGCCGATGCCAAGGAAATTCAAGGGCATGAATTGGTGAGGAACAGAGCTTGTCTTTGCCCCTGGGGTAGATGCTCAGCTGAACTGAGGGAAGAAAGGGACAGGTGGTTTAAATGAGGTGAAGCCCTGCCTTGGTAGTAGTTATTTTTAGTTAGCTGATAGAGCCGATAGGCAGTTGAGAAGATCGCGGGTGCAGGGGTAGTGGCATGTAGGACTTCAGCTGTATGGAAAACTGTGCAGTTCAAACATTGTAGACTGTGGAGCTGTGTGAGAACACAAACAGATTTGGAAATAGAGCTGTGCAGTTAGTTGCCTGTGGGGCTGAAGGAAAGCTGGCCAAAGGGTGCAACGCGGGCTTGCTAAGGATAGCAGGTGGGATTCATCACTGGCACGGGAGTTGAGTTCATTTTATCCATATTCTGTTCTCGATTCTCCTGGGTTTTTTACAAGTGCAGGTTACCCTGTGTTTAAGGCTATGCTATGTTTATGTTTTGCTGTGGTGTTCTTGCATATATTTGCAAGCTGAAAACTGTTCATCTCGCAAGCGCATATAGATTTGTTTGTGAAGCTGTGCTTTTTGAGCGGATTAGAGTCTGAAGTGTGAAAAACTGTTTCTTGCTTCTTCCTCAGTTTTTTTTCTGCCTGTTGAAGCAATTGTTCTCCATCTGTCCTTCCGTACTTTACTTCCACAGCAGCTGCTTTGTGAATCTTCTAGCCTATGTAGTCCTTTTGGCTTTTTGTAGAATAGGGACCTTTTGTAGTACAAAAAGAGAAGAAGAGAGCACCGGGCTTTGATCTTAAAATGAAGCTTTGAACAACAGATCTCCTTAAAGGAGTACAATGCATAGGAGCAAATTAAAATTCAGGAATTTGGAAATGTGGGAAAACAACAGGAAACATCATCTTTATGTGCTTCTTGTATTTATCTTAGGTTTGTCAAAATGAAGAGAGGAACCATTCCACAGAAGAACTTGGCAAGTCTGAAATCCAGGAGGAGCTGAAAAAGGCTAATAGCCTTCCCAGTTTGACTCCTGGAATCAAAACAGCAGATAAAGACAAGCAACCCCGAGAAGGTTTTTTTCATTTTCTTGGAAGCTTATTTAATATTGCAACAAAATCTTCTTCAGTAGAATCTAAATCCTCTACCTTCCAAGATGAACCCAACAGATGTGAAGAGGATTTACAGAACACAAATACCCTTCCAGAGGAGATGCAGCCAAAGCATCCAAAAATTGAAGAGCCTATCTGTTCTACAGCTAGAATAAAAGAGGGTTCTGTAAATAAAGATGATGCCATCTTACATAATACTGGGAAAGATATCTCACAGGATCTGCAAGGAGGCTGGAAACAATCTGCAGATGTACAAAAGTAAGTTTATACTTTATTATTAAATATCTTAATGTGTATGTGTGTGCACACCTTGACTAAGTTCTGCTGACTGTATGACAACTGATTGTCATTTCTGAGGATGGTTGGAGTGTCCCTGACTCATCTTTGTGCAAAACTCTAGTAGCAACTACATTAAATAAATGAGGAGTTGACTACAACAAAATACAACTTTAAAGAACTTTTACTAGGAAGTCCCCTGACCATGGATAGATCTAATGTAGATCCATCTAAGTGTTGAAAGGTTAAAGATGTGGCATTTAGAAATACATTCAGTATTGTAAATCTACTTAAAAAAAAAAAAAAGTTTAAAGAGCTTATTTCCATCCATATTGTGAGCTAAATAAAGGTTTGAATGTTTGTCCTTTTATATCTCACTAGTTCAGTGGTTTTACTTCTGCAAGTAAGATTTCCTCATTTTTAAATTATCTTTCCTGGTTTATTTGACTTGGTGATTTTTGCTTATGTGTTTTGTTTCCCCTTGTTCTTTGGGCTTTTCCTGTAATGTAAAGAAGGTTATATAAAATACTCAGCCTAAATATGGAACATCCTTTAACAGTCCTGTAATATTTCCAAAAAAGATTTTCAAAACAACGTCGTGCCAAGGGCACCAATGCGTGTTTGAGAGTAGAAAAGCAAAAACATTGGCTGTGGTCCACACCATACATTACAAAATCATTCTGACTGTGGCAATAGTATTCCAAAAACATTTGCAGCTGTTATGTTGAATATTTGACTGTATGTGGGCCGGTACAGCATTGGTTTGGTATCAGGTGTGTATTTATGCATGTGGTACCTGTCCAGTTGTTGATAGGTGTGTAGACTATGGACTTGTCCACAGGCAATGAATCTGTATGTAATGTTTACTCAGATTTTCAATACTGCCCAGGATATTTATTTCAAATTTAAGGTGAAAGTAATGATTTGGGGTAACCGGTAATTCTATCACAGTGCTCCTTGTTGTATTGCAGAATGGGAAGAGAAACACCTTTTTTTTTTTCTTTTTTTTTTCTTCCAAGTTTAAAAACTAATTTGAGTTGTGCTCAGTATATTTTGTCTGTGGCATGTGAAGTGTTTCACCTCCATATAGGAGGTCAGAGATTCCCAAAGTAGCTTCTTAATGAGTTTCACTTCCATGTTGGGGATGCCTCCAGCACTCTGTCCTTATTTATAATTCAGTAGACTAATGATTTGAGGCATCTGTCATTCACCTTTACAGTCATTACAAATGTAATGGCTGACCAGGATATGAATAGGGGATGTGATACCTATTCAGGTGAACCTAAAACCATATTTCCACCACCAAAATACAGTACTGTTTATAATTAATAATAATAATGGTCGTGTTCTTGTGGGTAC